>OX596382.1:66490286-67849591 GCA_951394425.1 Tipula unca | reverse complement strand
ATATATATATACATATATATATATATATATATATATATATATATATATATATATATATATATATATATATATATATGTCGCATATCGACGCCATACATTTTTCATTGGTTTTGCGGCGAGTTGCATTTTCTACTGGCCCTTCATTAATTTGTTGAGCCGCCTTTTAAACAGCTTGGCAAGTCTCCGAAAATATGTCCAATTTTTTTTTTTTTGGAGTTTGACCATCTATTTGTGGCGACGTATCACTTTCGGTAACTAATGACAAACTAGATGTTTCGAAAGTATTTTTACGCGTAATATGAAAAAAAACAAATTAAAATCCATTGCAACTATACCTTATTTATTAAAGATTATCTTACTATCTTGGTTGTATAAATTGTTTTAAAAATAACATATTTTGGTAGTACGGCCACTCTTCATTCAGGACTCCGCTTCCTGATGGTAGATCGTTTTTTTTATCCTCCTTGGCAAATTTTTCACGTATCGTCACCCATAAATCCTAAACTACATTATATTCCAATACTTACTTAATCTTCCACATACAGCGGACACTTCCTTTTCCACAGGGTTTTAAAACCAGGACGCCCCTTGTCATAAATATTTATTTGATCTGACAATTTCAATTAAAATACCGGTAAAATCATCCATCTCTAGAAATTAAAGAGATTGTTTTTAAATTGTGTATATTTATATAATTTGAATACAGTAGTCTAATTTTCGATATAAAATTGTAAAACTTTTGTGAAATTGATGTAGTCTTAAGAATGGGGCTCAAAAATTTAATAAAATTCTAATCTCATTTTTTCAGTAATGAATAAATATACTTCCAGGCCCCTACTATCACTTTCGACAACGATTTTCGACGACGGTCGTTTTCCTATAGTAGGCAAAGGAAGAAAAAGGAAAACAATATTATAAATTTACTATTGTTTACCTTTTACTTCCTTTGCCTACTATAGGAAAACGACCGTCGTCGAAAATCGTTGTCGAAAGTGATAGTAGGGCCCCACTGAATTATAAAAATTATATAATCAATTCAGTTATAAAGTAATTCGATGTATTTACACAATATTCACACCAAATTTTTTATAATTATTTTATTTTTATAAAAAAAAATGTTTATAATGAATATGGCGGAAAACTAACCTCAAATTTTTACAAATGGAAAAATATTTTTCACTGAATTATAAATATTATACATTCACTTTATAAAATCAATACTAAATTAAATTTTTCTTATAAATATTAAATATTTTTAATCAAAAAATAATAATTCTGTGGTCACAAGGCCTAACCGCCTAAGTCAATATTTGTATTTTGTCAGGATACTAATTTAAAGTTTAAAATCGTTTTCCGAAAAAAGTACCAAAAGTATTGCGAAGTGGTAAAGGGTTATTAATGTAACGACTAAAATTGCACCGCATGCGGCTAAGTGGCATATTATCGAAGTTTAATTTTTAAAGATATTTTCAATAAACAAACTTAAGCGGTTAATGCTAATATCTGTATACTAACGATGAAATCTTAAGCAATTTTAAGCGATTACTGCCAATACAGGTGATATTTATTTTAATAACTAACTCACCTTAAGCTGTTAATGCAAAATAACTTATTGTCATTATTGGTGATTAAAACGAATTAAGCGTTTATTTTATATTTAAGTATTGAATTCATAATGATAAAAGAAAAGTTTATATTAATTATCTTGTAATTTACTCAGTTTTTATTTCCAATTAAATCAAATCGTACACTTCAACATTATTCTTACTAGTACTTCATTAAGTAAAACGAATTCATTATCAATTTTGTCATAATAATCATTAGTAATTTCAGTAATCATCATTGTCTTCTTCTACTAAATCTGGGTGCGTATTTATCATCTCCACCGTCTTAAGATCTTTGTAGAACGTGTGAAACCACGGGTCAAAAAATGGCAATAAGGACATTAGATCTTTTTTCTTTTCTGTACTGATGGTTTGAGAATAATTCTCATTTTCAATATCAGTATAGTTGATCGTCCTTATTCCTCGGCGGCGTATGTTTAAACGTTTAAAAGGTTCCTCATCGTTTAAAGAATTTTTATACTTTATCATACCAAAGTCTTCTTTTGTGTATCGGAGCCACTTAACATGTTTCCAAATAAATCTCTCAGAATTTTCATCGGTACTGCGCCACATAAATTTATTTTTCGTGACCCCAGAAAAGTTATAAAAATCAGTTCCTGTTGTCATTTCAATAACTTTTTAACAATTGCTTACTACCCACTGAGCGAATAAACTGATACCAGTCTCTCGGGTGATGCATTTTTACCGATGTCTGTCTCTTTTTTCTTTCAATAAAAGCGTGATCGATGTCACACTCCATGTGTGTATGGCCAGCGACTAAAAACTTGTGATCGATCATATCGAAGTGGTCAAAATTTTCTATGTATGCTAGAAACATCGCCGCTACATGGACATTTTTATTTTGACCTGCACATGAGTCGCTGTAAAAAGTCACAGATTTGTGGATACAGATAATTGAGGTTTAAATGTCTAAAAAGGCATGATGCTATGTTGTTTCCACCTTTGGCTCCATCGGCTTTATGCCGTCAAATTATATGTCCAAAGCTGTCTTTTTTAGAAGTTGAGCGAATTATGCAGGTACGGTATAGGAAGGCACTGTTGCAGGTCGAATGCATACGTCTTAGTTGATTCACTGTTTCTGGCTTTTATTTTATCGTTTTCTTTGGATTTGAACGCCAAATCCGCTTCCAAATGATGGGCTTTCTGATCCAATATTAGTTTATGTTTAGTTTCAGAGTTCGGGTCAGCAATGTCGATTTGTGTTTTTAAAATGTCGCACGTTTTGCAAGTATCGTTACTTGGAGATTTAAATTTTAAACCCATCCCTTGATGAAATAACTTAAATTAAAAATGGTCATTATGAA
This sequence comes from Tipula unca, assembly GCA_951394425.1. Classification (NCBI taxonomy): domain Eukaryota; kingdom Metazoa; phylum Arthropoda; class Insecta; order Diptera; family Tipulidae; genus Tipula; species Tipula unca. The sequence continues at coordinate 67,846,662 of OX596382.1, read as the reverse complement.
AGGGAACTATAATTTAAACTTACCTTTAAAAATTTCTGAATACTTGGTAATGCTCACTGGTTTATCACTCTTCTCACAGTACAAATTATGCATTTTTGAAATTGATAAGTCTGCATGTAAATATTTCATGCTTGTATGCCTTCTAGAATAATAGCTCTCATAAGATGGGATGTTGTTTTATTGCTTAAATGGTTTGTTCACAAAATTTGTTATGCGGTTCAATCTTTCCACGATGATCCGATAATGGCAAATTTGGGCAATCAATTTACTTTTTTATAATGCTTTTTAGAAAACTGGCAATTTCACCAAAACATTTCATGAAACATTTTTGGCACACGATGGTTTTAATACCATTGGCGAACACAGAGTATTCCATTGTGGTTAATCTATTGTGTGGCGCCAACTGCAGATTTGTGCAGTTTTTGAGTTGTTTAATTTCAATAAATGAGGCGATATACAAAATTCTCTGATTGTAAAGTGAGATCCAAGTGAGTATTGTTCAAATAATTGTTTTTGTTCTTCAGGGGATATTAAGTTTTGACATTTTTTTTGACAAATTTCAAGAGGTTCATAGTTTCTTTCTTAAACAATTCTCCCTTTTTTAGTTTGGTATGATTTCCCAAGGTTGCGACTAATTTCTTTTGGATTTTACGGCATGAGAATCATCGCAACTCCCTAATGCGTTTTCTATTTGCATTGCAATGAATTTAATGCTTGAATCGGTATCCGCATCAGAAGACTCTAAATTGTATAGCGCAAAATTTGGATCTTCAATGGATTCATCAAAATATTCAAACGGATCCATTTCTTGATTAAGGTTTTACGCAATATGTACATCGACCCTTTCCATAATATCGCACCCAGCCTCGGAACTCAATAATGTTTCAGTTGGAGCGATAATACCGTTCAAGTTATCATCCTTTGCTTGAGGTAAATGTTCTGTTCTCGATGTATCTTGATTATCTGAAACAGTTGATACTTAATTAAAAATATTTCGAACATACAACACAGTATTTTACTAACTCTAGAAGTCCTAACTTTACCGTTTTCTGCTCCTTGATGTTGTTGATTTACTGGTGGATTTTCATTTTGTCGGTCCTGAACCATTTTAATCATCCGTTTTGCACGCAAACTCATTTTAATAACACTAACAACTATGAAATCACTTAAATAAAACTATAATTATTACAATGCACACGACATAACCACCTTAAATGAAGTTAAAAACCCGGTTTTCACAAATAGCTCAACGGAATAACGGCATAATTGAATTTTAATTTTTTTTGTTTTTTTAACGGTATTTGCACTAAGAACATAAGTCAATTTAAGTTATTAATTCCAGTAAACTGAAATTTCCACTAGTCACATATATAATTATCTTGATCTCTTTCGCTCACATCATTGTTATTGATTGAAAATTGATTTTCAAACAAATATTATATAGCTCATCTCACTCTTTATTCTATTGCAATCATATTGTACCATGAAACGAAATATAAATTTTTGATAAATTATATATATATATATATATATATATATACATATATATATATATATATATATATATATATATATATATATATATATATATATATATATATATATGTATATATATATATATATATATATATATATATATATATATATATATATATATATATATATATATATATATATAGTTGTATGTGTGTATGTGAGAATACATCTATCTTCTTGCGATCGAAAAAGGAGTATAGACTATGCAATATAAAACAAAAAAAGGCAAAACAAAAATCGACTACGCACAAGGTGTATTAAAATAATCAAATGAAATAAAAATTAAAATACATATAATAAGAAAAAAAAGAGGTCAATTTCTAAAATTAATATGCAACCTGTTGTAATAAATTGTTTGTAAACATCTAGACTGAATATGCGAGAATGTATATGTTTAATATTGTGTATTGTCAATTTATTGTTACCAAATTTTTACACAATACCAATACCTAATTAATTACATACATTCAATCATCGTTCAACCATCATTGAATGGGTCAAAAAAACGAGTATGTATAGTAGTTTTCATATCTCGCTGGAATTTTGACAGTTCTCGCGCAGAAAAAATATATCGGATACACAGTGATGTATTAAGTACAATAAATCGTGTTTATTGTTAACATTTTTATTTTAATGGAATAGGAACGTTTTTAATCACAAAATGATTTTATAATTTAACTTTATAAGAATCCCTGACACTTTTGAAATTAATATTTAATTCGAAAAACTAAGAATTAAATTGAAAACTGATTTTGCTTTTTATGTTGTTTTGGTTTTGTTCGACATGAATGATATTTGATCATTTATTTTCCCTAGTCCGTACCAAAATTAAATGTTTACATTGTTTCCAAAAGGCGTGCAATTTTTTTTTGACCTATTAATTTTCACTCGAAATATGATTGTAATAACATAAATACATAATCATTTTGAATGTTTTGTGTATTAAAACTGAAATATAATTCTTTTTATTGGTTATTTATTATTTTATTTAGGTTTACTACCTAAAATAAATGCGACCCATCAAAATTTTTATAATTTTTTTTTCTACATCACTGAAAGCTGCGCAGAAAAATTAAAAAAATGTTTTTTTTAAGATCTGAATAGGACTATATGTACATGTTATATGCACATTTTTAATATTCAAATTTTGGAAGTTTTATTAACATTTTTAAATCCAAAAAATATATGAACATATTTGTGTCACTAAGGTATTCTATTTCAAAAATGTTTAATTTGTATAAACAAACTTCTGAAAATAATTAAGGTTCTAAATGATTGTTTTATTGTTTTAAACGATCGTTAACCTAATAAAGCTAGTGATATTCATCTCATGCAATTCAATCAATTTTGTTTCACTTTTATTAAGTCGTATATAGTGATGGTTAAGGTGTTGGAATAGACACACTGCGGTCTTGAGTTCTCGATTACCGGCGCTGATCACAATACCATTACCAATTGTGTGTAAAATCGTTCGTTGGGCTGACCACCTACGACGTCACCAATTGTAAAAATATGGTCTTGAAAAATTTTGTAAAGTCTGATTCTCACTAAGTATGTAAATTATATAAATCTCTTTCTATGGGCATAATGTATCCTAGGTTTCAAACAGGTCTTTCATTAGATAAATCTAGAGAATTGGTGGTAGTTATTTGTTTCGTATATAGTTACTACTGGAAAACAATACTAGATCAACTTGGTCTCCATAAGTCGTCGATGATTGTATTCAAGTGTCGATAGCTAATTTTGTGTGTTAATTATGTAATACCAACTTTAAGATGGATCGAGATAGTAAAGTACATCAACTATTATCGATACCAATTTATTTAGTACATCAACTATTATCGATCTTAATATTATCGATACCAATTTTCTATCGCAAGTAGAGATTTGTATTTTCGCATAAGTAATTGATCTAATTCCTGCCAGTTCTAGTATTATACTCATCAATCAGATTAATTAATTAATCATACCCGTTATCATGTTTGTATGTGAGAATTGGACGTTTACTGTGAGTATACAGATGGGCCGGTGGCCTCTAACATTCGAGAGAAGAATGGTATGATCTGGGCCTTGATTTTATTTTGACAGTATTTAAAAGTGGATGAGATATTTATCTGTACTTAACCCCTTCCAATTAAAACAAAAGTAATCAAATATAAGAAATACAATTTAATGGCTTAAAATTTTTAATTTTTTTGATGCTTGAGTATTACTTATTTTTGGATGTTGCTTTCTATTTTGTTCTTTTATTAACCATTTGCAGTTTTTGCGAAGCAAACTAGCAAAAAAAATTTTATTAAGACCTTTGGTCACAAGCAAAGATCAGTTTCATTGTTGGGTACGAATGATGGAAATTCGGATTTTAATTTTCCCAAACTAAATTTGGTCATTTCATCACAAATGTTGTTCGTATGGCTGTTTTGGTTAAAAAAAATTTCAAAAATTTCAACTATAAATTGAGAAACTGCAAACATTTCGTCTGATGGAGCCTTTAAAGATCCAAAATTGGAATTTCGATCTTTTTTATAATTTTTTTCGTTAATAAATATATCATGTCCATTAATATGTTCATCCGATTTTAATAATTTTTTTGTGCATCGATCACACTCAATTTTTTTATAAACACAGAAGCCAGCATAATAAGCAATAGCATTTGTTGTAAACGTTCCAAATTCTGGTAAATTCAGCAAACATTTCAATTGTATTTGAAGAATCTATTTCTTCCGGGGCTTGACGTTTCAAACTTTTATTGTAGTCATCCTTAAATTGTTTCCAGTTAAGTTTTAGGCTTTCGGCATCGTCTGATAAACAATTAGTATGCAACGAACTAAATAAAATTTTCATGACTACAATATTCGCGTAGTGCACCCCAATTTCGTGGCTCGATGGTGCAAAATTATATCCGCCTTTACCTCTTAATGCATATGTATATAGTTTTCAAAAATTTCAGGTGATGTTTTCAAAGTAGTGCATATAGAGCAAGAAACAGTGTTACTTAGTATTTGGGTAGCAAGTTTTACACTCATTTTTTGGAAACTATTCGGATCCATGTGATATTTCGTTACTTTGTGTAACAGTTTAACCTTTTGATTTTTCTCCTTCTCGTAAATCTTTCTAACGACCATAAAGTCCATGGTACCGTAGTCGGAATGTTGCAACTGATGTTTTATTATTGCATTTCTTGCCGATTTAAGCAGATGTGGTGGGTCATATTGCATGAAAATTGGTTTATTATTAACCATAATGTATGGTTTTTCCGGTGTAACACCCAAATGTTTATAAATAGCAACGTTCGTTGGAGCCTGTTCACACGTTATCATTAATACTTCTAAATTTAGAATTTCACTGCACAATTTAATATTATTTAAAATACTCTCTGATAGCTCGACAACGGGTGAAATAAATTTGATTGGAGTGAATATATTGATGAAATTGAAGGTAATTTAAGTTGAAATATTGATTTTAAATATTAGCAAATGTTTTATCGCTTTCTTTATAGTAGTAATCTTCTTTCAGGAGAAGTTTACAAACATTTTTTATAGGCTCGTTGGCCGATTTTATTGTGTCTATCATTTCGTCAACGTTAATATTTTTAATTTGTTCGTACTTCTTACTTAAATTATTAAATTTTCTTTGCAAATTGATAAATTTTACTCTAATTCTTTTGATATTTAATTTGGCTTGCACTAATTTTTTTTTGTTTATAAAAATATCTTTTTTATTTTGTTCACACTTACGACAAATATATTCACTCTCGTTTTTTATTTCACATTGGCCACAGTTTAGTTTGTTTATTACAGTTAAGAATTCCACTTCCTCATCTAAAGGATCAGTTTGTGTACTTTGTGTCGTAAATTGACATAAATTATCAATTGATAAATTATCAAAAATATCAATGTCAATTCTTTCTTGAACTGGTGTTTGTATATTTTGAGGTACTTGAACAACATCACAATTTTCTGTTAAATTTAATATTGGTACCGTATTTTTTGTTAAACGGCGATTTGCAGTGATACAACAACAACAAAAAATCGTCTTTTATAGAATTTTTCTTTTATCAAGTACTTAACAATAAAAAAGAAAAAACATAAAATTTTAATATGACTTCCGGCTCCATATACTGAATTTGTGAGCTGACGTATTTTTCATCATTCTACTCTTTATGCCTCATCATTTTTGGTATTCGTTTTGAAAACTAAGTTTCCATATCTCATTACCTCGTTCTTATTTACGTTTAATTTTTTTAGCAAATCAGTATGAGTAAAAAGACTACAATCATGGGAAAACTGAAAAATACTTAAACCGGATAGATTGAAAAGTATAAAGTACCAAATTGATAGTCGGGACAATTTAAGTACCAGGTTAAAAGAACCCGGTTAGAGTATGTCCTTTTCTACATAACATGTCGTACCACAAATTCAAATAAAACTATTTTTTTAATTTATTATTTCACATCAGAAAATTGAGCAAAACTCCACTCTGTCCTGCAGATTATTTTTCAGCAAGCACCATCGTATAAATTCGTCTGCAGTCAGAACAAGTTAAAACCCCTTCTGACTGTCTCTTTTATTTTTTTATATCATAAACATAATATTTATATACAATTAATGATTAAAAAACACTGTACAAATTATTATACTATTAAGTTGGCAAATAGTCTAATTGCTTTTGCAACCAGTAGTAAATTTACAACTTGCTAATTATAGGTAAAAGACAAAAACTATATTAAATAATTCCAAAGGAAATAGGTTGTAAAACAAAATATTAGTAGCGTACTAAATTATAATTTATTAATGTTCAAGCCACTATTTTATACCTTACAGGTAGATATATATATGTTATGATGTTGACTTTCAAAATTAATTTTATTTATTTGTTTTCCATGTTTAATGTTTATTTTAAAAATGAATATTATACAAATTGTGCTTAAATAAACATAACAAAAAATTTATATTTTTGTTATTAGTTTCCAGTTTTTTAATATTTAATTTTGTATGAATAACAACTATAGACCAGAATTAAAATAAGTTTAGTATAAACATTGCCATTAATTACATTTGGGATAAGAAAACAAACTACAAACACACAGAAAATCCAGTAATTATATTTTAATTATATTTTCATTATTATTGCAAAAGGAATTATTTTTGTTTTGTTTTTTATTTAACTTTTTGTACAAAAAATTAAAATAATTAAAGCACAAAGACAAATGAAAAATTTATATGAAATTTAATTATGTTTTGACTTCAATTGTGTCTTTTACAAAAATTGTTGTATGTATTAATATATATGTATGTAAATTTTTTAATATAAAATATGATTTACAGTTAAATTTTTAAATAGATATTGTATTTAATTTACAAGAAAACGTAGCCGAACAAAGAAATACTCTTTTAAAGAATGTTAAGTATTTTTGACAATATTATAAAATAAACAAACATTTTGATTGAAATGTTGTTACAATTATGTAAAATTCAAGAGAAGAGAAACATGTGAACGTGGCATGTAACGACAATGCCTGTTATTAGTTATATTTAGTTTTCATGTCGGTTGATTCTAAAATAGTTTTCATTCAGGTACACAGACATCTAATTAAAATATTATGTTTATTTTAGTTCTCTTTATATATTTATGAGCAACTGTATTGATTTACAATTTAATTAAATTTCGATTTCACTGTGGCCTTGAGAAGTGATGAAGCTTCAATTTTCCAAAGGAAAAACTAAAAGAATATCAAATAGGTAGATAGAGTAACGTAAGTATAATTTTTGACACACCAAAATTTCAACACTGCAGCATTTCATTAGGTTTTTTTAACGTTTGGTTTACTAGTGCATTTTGTTCGATTAAGTCATCGTGGAACCTGTCGCTTTCTTTTTCGTGGGAATGAACCCAATTCTGTTAAGGGATTCGTTATGTAAGTACATCACATTTTAATTGTTTTTCAATTCTTGTTATAATCCGGTTATTTGGGGCGTCGTGTAACGGTGGCGTTCTTGCGTTGCAACCTGTAATGCCCGAATAAATTGAATTACGTTGTTTATATATTGGCTCATTTTTTTTTTAATTCAAACTATCCGGTTTGGGGAAACGTCCAAACCATGAGCTGTAACTGTGCCGTTGTCTAAAACCGGCTAATATGTCATTCCAATTTATTATTTGATCGAGATATTTCGGTGTAGAACGGTGTAAAAAAAAAATAAAAATAATAAAATTATAAAAGTGTTATAAGTGCGAGTATGCTGAATTGGCTCGCCGATACTAGAATTCAAGGTGCCTGTCTTATTGAATGCTATACTCGTCTTACACCTGATAGTTTAGGTAAGCCTACTATAATATAGCACTCTATATTATATATTGAAAAGCTAAAGTGTTCCGTATAGAACCATGAGTATTCTTGTGTACACCTTTTCCACTGTTCTTAGAGCCAACGGTCGATATTGCGGTCCGGAACATTGTTTTACGTACTACGGTCTTAGAACATATCTATTGGGACAAATTCCACAGACCGCAATTCCGTCAGCTGAATTTTGCAGTTTAGTCATAGTACCACGTTCGGTAAATATCGATTATATTGGAAGAAAATCACGTACAACATGTCCAGCTGCATCTTCATCGATTGAGCTGAAATTCATTTAAAACGGTTATTTTGCGCCTAGGACAGCGCGACTAAGCGAATTTACTACAATTATGTGTATAAGTGAATAATTTATGCGTGCAAGTTGTGATTGCCTTGTCCATATGTGTCAAATTATTAAAATAACGTTATATGTATATTTAATTAGTGTTGTAATTTAGATAATAAGATAGTGAAAGAGTGCTTTAAGTCTCAATTGATAAAAAAAAGCAAAAAACGGAAAATTAAAAGTGATTTCAGATATTTAATACGCTACGGTATTAATGTGATACGGTTAATGTGAAAAAAAAAAGAAAGGGGGAAGGAAAAATCAAAATTTAACCTTGGCCGGTAGCTTCGGCTAGTGTGTTTTTCTTTTTCAGTTTCCTCATCGACGCAGAGCGCTTTGCAGATTTGATGGGTAAGTGAAAACTTTTATTATTTTTCCTCGCGAAAGAAGAAAATTTGATTTTACTTCAGCCATATTTACTGTCCGCATATGTACGTACGTTTCTTGCGATTACTTGTTTATTTTCTCGGTAGTGCCTATCGTCCCCTCCTGCGAATTGTAAATGTCAACACTGTAAATATATAATATTTCATGTGTTATTAATGGGACGCTCATTTATTTCATTAAAAACAATACAGTGCATTGACATGAGGCGTCAACATCTTCAATGGGGAGGGAGGAGGAACCGAGTAGTTAAATTATCAAGGATCAGTAAACGGTTGGCATAACGCTTACTGTAGTTATGAACGGAATGATCAGGCCATTTATATTATTGTTTTTGTGTTCGTCTTTAGGGCTATTAAAATATTGGAATTTAGTTGCACATGATGATTTATATTTTGTAACGTCACCAGATGCCAAAACATACTCGCCCCAGCCAGAGCTTCCGGGATTAATAAGAGAAACAAGCATGTTCAGGTTCGGCAACAAAATTGTGGTTACAATCGGAAAGAGGCAGCCGTTTATTTGGGAGAAACCCTTTAAAATGGAATCAAATCGAGAATTAAAATGTAACTTACTTCGCTTAATTCGTTCACTATAATAAAATCTGTAACATTGTCAGGTTCAAAAAAAGCCTTGGATCGCTTTTCACTGTATAATTACTTGACATAATTAATATGTCTGGTAGTGATAAACAAAAGTTGCTGGTTATTGGGAAAAGTGCTAAGCCTAGATGATTCAAAGGTTTAAGATTGAACAGACTACCAGTTCTGTATCACGCAAATAAAAATGCGTAAATAACGTCAGTTATTTTACAAGAATGGTTGAAGAGTTGGGATGCAGAACTACAACGAAATTCCAAGAAGGTTCTTCACCCTCATTTGGATTGCTTGATAAACAGTCAACTTGAGTTTCTTCCACCAAGCACAACATTACTAATACAACCACTGGACATGGGAATGTTCAATAATTTAAAAACATTGTACCGCGGAAGATTAGTACATTTATTCTCGCAACAACTGAAGATGAGTTGATAACATCAATCACAACGGCCAGAGAAATCAGTGCAAAGATTACTATTTTACACGCAATATACTTGTCTCGCAGCAGAATAGTTCAACATTGTTTTGCTCATTGCGGGTTTAAGAGTGTAGGAGGTGCTTGATGTTACGACGCTAGAAGATTACAATACATTTTTGGAACTTCAACACGTACGTGATTATGAGGAATTCATTAACATTGACAATAATCTTCAATATTTTTATGATAATGACCATGTGAGGATACAATTGTTGAACAAATTATGTCAAAGCAGTTAAGTTCCCAAAAGGGTATAGAATGCGATGGAGAAAGAATACTTGAGCCTACCCTGGTGACTAACCAGGAAGCCAGAAAATGTATTGGTGAATTGCGACGCTATTTCATGCAAAAAGGTAATGAATGTAGTCCTATTTCTGCATTAGACACCTGGGCCGATTTTGTTCGCTTGCAATCACGAAAAGCAACTCGCCAGGGGATACTTGATAAGTTTTTACAGATCAATTGATAGGTGATATGTGAAGTTACTTCATGCAATATGCAATAAACTGAAAAGTGTAATTTTATTACATTCCCTGAAATATAAACGTACTTATTTTTTATTTATTAAATAAATTGTGTTTTATAATCCATGTCCTACTTCATTAAAGCACCTTACTAGTTGTTCAGTAATAAATGGTAAATTTTCTATTATTATTACAAAATATATGTATGTGTACGTAAGTACAACATTTTTTAAATCAAACTGCTCAAAATTTGGTCAGTAGCGGATCAAAATGTAATTGGATCAAAACGTGCTCATCCCAATGTGTCCAAATAATCGGAATCCACGTATATCTTAAAGATTAAAATTTTTTATTTTTTTCATAAGTAATAATTGTGGTGTCAATAATTGGTTCGAATTACTATATTCTATGTCTAGCTATTGACACATGAATTCAATAATTGTGCCCTATTGCAGTACAATAATTGACACTATGTCAATAGTGGTATTTTTAAGGATGTTAGCCTAAAATGTTAGCACTTAACGCCGTTAGAAAGAGGAAAGTATCCAAAAAAGGTTTATCTTAATATTTTAAAATCCCACGAGCAACAATAATTTTTCGTTTAGGGCCAAAATTCACTTATATCAGACATGGCCCTCAAACAATTTTATCTAAAATTGAGACAAATGTGATAGAGGAGTGGATAGTAACATCACAGAAAAGGGGTTCGCTAACCGGTAATACACCAGGAAATGGATGGTTTCAGGCACTCCTGGCTAGACATCCGTGTATTTCGTTAAGAACACCAGATCCGGTAACCTCTGCTGGGTGCTACTAATATAAAAACTTGGTTTGGCGAAATTCAAAACTTTCTAATAGAAACTAATTGTTTTGATATTTTGCAGGACCCGACAAGAATCTTCAATGGGGACGAAACTTATTTTTTTTTCTTTGTCCCAAAACTAAAACGGTACTTGCAGCATAAGGGGCTCGCAATATTTACGAGTTTGACCGAGGTGTGGCAAAAGTAAACCTTACTGTAATATTTAATATTATATATCCATTCAAAAGGATCCCTGATGACATCAGAAAATCAGGGAGGTGTTCTATGAATACATTTCGAAAGTCCTCCATCCATATCTAATCAAGATTGAGACAAATTTTTTTGTTAAACTGTGCGTTCAGCTTAATTTTAATAATTTGAATAGCTTTGTACCCCAACGTAACCCGCATTCTCGAACCAACTGATGTAAATGATTTAAGCCTTAAAAAAAATACTTGGAACAAATAATTTTTGAGTGGAGGCGACACCATCTGGGAGAGTTTCTAACCAAACAAATATTTGCTACTTTGCTTCCCCAAGTGATTGATTTCAGATAAATCCGGCAATAATTAAGCATAGTTCTCGAGCATGTGGAATTTTTCCATTCAACTGTAATGCCATTGATTTTTCCAGGTGTTTGCGAAAAACAGCCAGTCATTTCCCTGTTCTTCAACTAGTCAGTAAAACGGCTAAGCAAGTGCCTTATCATATATTTTCAGAATTGGTAGGTTCCGAACAAATTAAAACAATTTGAAGATGCTGGAAATGGTTTATGCAACACTGCGGAGTGGTCAGAAGACTAATGGATTCTGTATAAAATATTTCTCGAATTTCAACCTGACGATTTGACACGTTTATCCCCGAAGTAACGCTACTAAAGCTTGCTCCAGTATTAGAGGATTTCCTAGATTGGCCAATAACACAAGCGAGACTAGGTATTATGCCAATTAAAGCTAGAAAACCGTTTGTCATATCTGATTCACTGTGGATTAAGGTTAAACAAATAAAAAAAGATTGGAAAATAAAAAAAAATTAAAGAAAAAGTGTTAAAACCATTATTTTATAGAAAAGGGCCAAAAAAAAATATTGCCTCCAAGTTTAGTAATGAGTACTCTTCAAGATACTACAAATAAGTTGCAGGAAATCAATAATGACCAAAACAACCAACCGGATGCTTCAAATTTTGAGTCCCAAGAAGATGTTCGAGACAGAAGATGTTTGATTGTGCAAATATTTAAACCATATTAGTGTTTAACATTTTTCATTTCCTAACTACAGCACTTTTTAATATGACTTTCCTTGAGGGTGTCAATAATTGTATCGATTACGCAATGAGCGGGTGAAGTTGAATAAATCCAAGTTACAAAAATAGAAAATACCAGACTGACAGAAGATGTTTGATTGTGGACATGAGTGTGTGAAATACATTTGTTTATTATTCTGTTTTGTGTTACTAACAGTTAAAATTTTCGTAGCGTAAAAAATTGTTAGCCCATTTTTATTATTAAATTACTTGCAAATAATTTGCACTGCGTTTCGTGGCACCCTCAAAATAAAATTTATTATGTAGACCCTAACACGCGCACAGCTGTCAACAATTAAACAATTTAATTTAAAATATATTTATCAAATAATCACCAATCGTCCAATATTATATGGGCTCGTATAATCATTCCACAGACTAACACAACAATAATTCGAAAGTAAAACACAGAAAAAGGTGTTTCAGTAGGTGATCATATCGGTGGGTGTTTTAAATTCTACAATCGCAAAACAATAGAGATTGTCGAATAAAACCTATTAAATAATAAATGATTTAAGGTGGTAATTATCCGGTACATGACATGACTATGATATTATTATATTCATAATAATTTATGTTCATTATTGTTAGAAACAAAATTGAAATTCGCATGCAATTTCAACCTAATAGAAATTCTTTTAATATTGGAATACGCCCAAATTATCTTTAAAAAAAATATGTTTTGTTATTTTAACAAAACAAAAAATACATAATACCTTTAAAACAGATTTTAAGATTTCAATATTTTTGTTTTCTTTTTAATTATTCCATTTATTCGTTCGTGTTGATTTTCTAATATTAATGGGTGTTTCGTGATATTGCAAAATATATTATTTAAAATAATAGCAACAATATCATGCAATAGAAAGAATTTTTGCAGAAGTATTCATTTCAGAGGTAATATTTTTTTTATGGAAAAATATTAATCCATCAATATACACATATGTATGTATGTTAAAGAATTTACTACTTAACAAAATTTGTGGTTCGTTTTAATCCTGTTGTGCGATTTAAAAAGAATTCGATACTTGGATGGAAATTTGTTTTCTCTTTTTCTCTCGAGTGTACTACTGTTTGCATTACTAATGAAAATGTTCACTTATTTTAGAAGAAAAGTTTGGTAGAAACTAGAGCATTTCTATTCTGTTATAACAACAGAAAAGAAGAATTCCATAACTTAAGAAGAAAAAAACATGCATTTGAAAATGTTCTCGAAGATTTAATTTTATGAACGTTGTGGTAAGATTTTTCTTTTACTCAACTGCCAAATTCTAAATAATTATGTATATTTTTTTTATGTTTTTAGACACCCCCAGTAACCACAGCCCATTTGTAAAATAAAATTAAAGTTCTGTTGCGGGCGTACAAAACAGGAAAGGACAACGAGGGATGGAATGATGCGTCCCCCCGTGTATTTAATTGGTTAATTGGTTGTTCCCATACAACCTCCGCAATATCCCCTTCCTTTTCAAATTCCACACAGCAAACTCCCAGCTCAGCAACTTATAGACCTCTTCCACGTTCATCAAAATCCGTTAGTGTTAATTATTCTCCCTCTAGCTCAAAAAATTCCACCCCTACAAAAGTTTTTTCCCTTCCCGCTTTATACCAAAACCGCCTACCCCACCGAAATTTTCATCCGTCCCAGGATCCTCACATCTAATTAGACCTTCCTCAATAACAAAACCACCTACCCCTTAGAAATTTGCATTCGTCCCAGGATCCTCACATCTAAATAGACCTTCCTCAATAACAAAACCAAGTACTCCACAGAAATGTTCATCCGTCCCAGGCTACTCACATCTAACTATACCTATACCTTCAAGTAACTTTAAATCCAATATGATTGCATTGAATATGTCAAAAATTGAATTTTTAGTGTTTCATTCTCCACATAAGTTAGTAAGTAGCTTACCTTCACTTCAAGTCTATGATGTCGCTATTGAAAGAGTTAGTTCTGTAAAATACTTAGGAGTAATACTTGACGAACACATATTATGGGAGGAAAATATTAATACCACTTGTAATAAAATTGCTCCAATTGTTGGAAAATTATCATGGTTTGTTCCTACGAACGTACTGTTAAAGATCTATTTTGCATTTATCCACTCGCGAATTAATTATGGTAACCTAGTATATGGCACTGCCTCTGAAACTAGAATTAAACAATTACAAATCATGCAAAATAAAAGTGTGAAAGCAATATTTGAATTATCTTCATTGTTTCCAGTTTCCAACCTATGAATTATATGCTAAAGATGAACATTTAATCTTGCCCATAAACAATTTATATGAATTCCAAATTTCTATATAAATGTACAAAACTTTAATTGATTGTTTTTATCCAAATTCAAATTTAGTAACGTTGATCATAATTATTCAACTAGAACTTCCAATAATTTAGCTAAACATCAAATTAAAACTGAATTTGGGAGAAAAATTTACAATTTCAAGAATAACCTAAAAATGTATTTTAAATCTATAATTGAATTGTACTATCTTTTGCTGATTAGCCTTCATAGGATATCATATTCACTGGCTAGCCAGCATAGCTTTAATATGAGAATAAAAAATAAAAAAAATTAAAAACTCGTACCTTCCTCCTTCCTCGGCTTCAAGATCCAATATATCACGACCTTCCTTCCCAGAAATCCCTGCCTCTTCTCCATCTGCAAACTCTGGCCCTCATCCAGATGCGCCGGTAACAGAACAATCACAAACGAAGAGGGAAAAGAGAAAAAACAAGCTTCGACGAAAAAAGAGAACTATTGCTCTTTCTCAATGGGGAATGGAATAGGAGGCACACGGAGTTATTAGAGGCGAATTTTTTTTATTTTTCTTTCTATAAATTGATTTAATTACATATTTTATTTGAATTGAAACTAGGAACTATTTTTAAAAACCATGTATTACGTTCCCCGTTTCTATAACTCCTCTTCATCGTCACACGATCTTCAGACAATGCCCATATACCAGAATCGAAACCAAAACTCGAAACTACAGATTGGTCCATAGAATAGAGTAATACGTCACCTACCGTTCTTTGGTACAGCCCAGTTGCGAAAAAATTAAGAACAGCTGCTAATTTTATTTTCACAGGTATTTTTGTGATTCGCCGCCCTGCATCTATTAATGGTCTAATCTCATTCAATAGGTATTTAAAAATATCTTTATTAATTCTGAATGATTCTATGAATCTATAAAAAAAGTTTAATTTGTTTATTATAATTGTGAAAGTTAAACAGTAATAATTAAATTAAACTTAATTTTTGTCTTCCATTTCCATTATATCGTATCTATTACGATTAAAGGGCCTTTCAATATAGTAATTTATATTGTTTTTCCTTTTGGTTTTAATATGACACCCGGTCAAAGATACACAAAACCCTCCAGTATACAAATTAAAAATTTATATTTCATTTAACTTTTGTGATCACTTTATTATAACCAAAATTTAAATCTGACAGCTACTACAATAATAAAAAGCCATTTTTCTGACCTAAAAAGTTCGTAAAGTTAACCCTGTTACACAACAATATAAGATAAATGATGTACTTCTTCAGAATGTATTTGAAATTAAAGACCTAGGGGTTACTTTCGTTGACAACATGTGCTTTATAAAGCACATCGAGATATGCGCCTCCATAGCTTATTCTATGCTCGGTTTTACTAAACGATGGACAGGCGACATTTTGGATTTGCAGGCAATTAAGATCTTGTATTGTGGATACGTATTTTATATTCTGGAGTCAATTAAAATAAATGCACCTTCATGACTTCATCCACTAAGATAGACATAGGACGAATTACGGTGACAATGAACCAGTGAATATGATGTCCAAGAGTTTTAACAATGTTGACCATTTGTTTGATTTTTTGTTCAATTTTATGCTCCGACTCCGAAACAATTTTATTCGTAGTTTTGTTTTATGTCTATTTTTCATTGTTATTAAAATTTATTAATGTAACTTTGTGTTTTTAATTTTCATGTTTAGAGATCTCAAGTCATATTTGTAGATTTATCTCTTAGTTGAATTTGTGCAACTACAAAGATGATGCTTGTATAATAATTCTACTTCAGTTTCGGTTCTCTTTATACTCTATTCTATTTGGTTATAGTATGATGTCAATATGATTTTACTAAAACCATAGTTCTAAGACATGCGCAAAAGTTAAAAATTAACACGATTTCAGCTGTCTGTGCTAAACAAGTCCCATTACTGAACTTAATTGACTTTGACCAAAATTCTATATTAGCTTTAAATCCGGCGTTTCTTAGGTCGCTGTCAAAACGAATCTATCGAATTTAATCTTCCTTTGTTTTTCTATAACATTTAGCCATTCTTTTCTAAATGATTATTTTCTTCGTCATAAATATATTACTAAACAAACATTTCTCTGTAAGTCGTTCTTGCTTAAATATTTCATCCATCATTGCCATGCCATTTTTTGTTTCTTTTTTTTATTACTTTGCTACATACTGTAATTTATATTATTTTCATCTTATCATCACAATAAATATATACATTTTTTCAGTATTTCATGAATATAATTCCATATCCATGCAACAATAGATTGTATTTTTTAGACAATATAATATATTATTCAAGACAATAAATTAAATAAAAATAATAAAAAAAATATATGGATATGTATGTACATTGTATATATATGACAAATGTCTTAGCCATTCATCATCTACGTTTTTTTTTCATATCGTATTTTGTAATGTTAAATTAATATTAGAATTGTAATCGTACATACAAATAATAATTAATGAAACAAATTATTTTAAACTTTAAAATCATGTACGGTTAATAAAAATTCCTGTCTGATTAAATTAAAAAACGAGATGAATGTCGTCCGGTGAAAGTACTCTAATATCCACATACATATGTAAACGAAAATATTTTGTTTGATAACTGAAACTGAGTAGGCATAGAAAATAGAATATAGAGCGTCATGACTGAAATACAAATATCGATATTGAATTTCAGACACAAATTATAATTTAATACTTTGGATGGATTTGATAAAATGAAAATATATCCATTATAGCGATATGCTAGAAGATTAAATTAATTTGTGGTTTAGCCTATATATGTTTATATACATAAATACGTACGTACTATGTATACATAATGTATATAGACTGTATAGAGATATAATATTTTTTGTTTGAAACGTCAATCATTGTCATAAAAAAAATTTATATTTTTAGTTTCAAGTTGCGTTTTCTCGTTTCATTTTATTTTGTTTATTTATTTTTTTTGAAAATTAGCTTAAAATTTATAGTTTCTGACACAATCATGTAATTAAGTATTTATTGTATATATTATGATGATAAAATTTGTTTGCATGAATAAATTTTCATTCTCGCTCGCTGGTTTTTTTATTTTATGATACGAATAAGTACAAAATATAATTTTATTTTGTCTGTTGATTTGATATGGTCTCAAATTGTTTATGATGTTATTATATGTACAGTACACATTGTACATTATTATATTAATATATGAATGAAATGTTGTTGTCATGACATAATTTAGATTAATATTTCATACCATATGTATGAGGGATACATATATTTTTTTTTCTGTATGTAGTTCAAATGATAATAGTGTCGATATTATAATGATTATTTTACGTACGTACATTATTATCGCTGTTAGTTAATATTTCGTTAATTTTTACATCATATAATTGTTGCTAAGTACCATCACTGTTAGTGGCAAGCTGACCCTCACGTAAAACAAATTTCGTCCATCGTAACATTTTCGTCCGTAAAAGAGACGAGAAATCTGCTAGAGACGCAAATGTCTATTGCACAACTAAAACAAAAAGTAAAAATTAAAAATCAGTCAAAATTGGCAATAAAATGAAAAACAGAAATCAAAAAAACTTAAATATAACTGTGAGCAAGTAACTCGGAGCAATCAATACGCGATTAATTTTATCAAAGATTTTTGAAAAATCAGTATAGACCACGTCCAGCTGTAGTCAGGAATCAATCGTACTGTGAAGATGTTGCACAGGCGAAATATACCTTTTTGTATGGAAAAATAAAAATCGATGAACCATTGATTCAAAGAGCTTTGGAATGATAGGAATTATGGCAATCCCGCGATAGTTGGTGATCTCGCTTTGTTTACCCGATTTGAATATGGGACGTATGAAGGATATTTTCCACGGATCTGGAAAAACTTGCGTTCGGAGGCTTTCCTTAAAGATATCAGTAATGTGATCACATAGGCTCTCCGCGCAATTTTTAATCAGGATGGGAGGAATACCATCATGACATGCACCCTTATTGATGTCAATGTTGCATATACAATCACCTCTTCAGAGGTAAACGGTAGTTGAGTGAATTCCTTGTTATCTCCAAGCTCAAAAGGTTTGACATTTGGCGTCTGATACGGTTCATAGACTGATTCGAAGAAATTAGCAAATAAATTGCACATATCAACGGGAAGCCTAGCTCTGAAAGGCCATAGGAGAAGGGACACCGACAACCTTCCTTCTAGTGTTGATAAACTGCCAAAAACTTCGTGGGTTGGAAGATAACTCCACTTCAACCTGCAGAATGTAATTATAGTATAAGAAACAGTTTTAAATTTTTTAAGAGAAATCAATGAATGTTTATTTCATTGTAAAGAGGAAGGTATGCCATTAACATTTGAAAACGATATGAGCCAAATGGCCACCACAACACGGCTACGCTTGCAGCACCATATCCTTTTCATGAAATTTTCCATGACCAATTCGCACATTTGCGGCTGTATGTCCTCGATAACTTAACGAATTCCATCTTTAAAGTCTTGAATCGATTTTGGAGCAGTGGCATAGACCCTATTTTTCACGTGGCTCCAAAGAAGAACGTCTAAAGGTGTTAAATCACAAGATCTCGGTGGCCATTGTGATCACCTTTTCGAGAAATAACACGGCCAGGAGACTGTTCTTGCAAAATGGCGATTGTTTCGTTGATTGTGTGGTACGTAGTGCCGTCTTGCTGAAAGTAAACGTCGTCCACAATATCTTCCAATTCCGGCCATACAAAATCATTAATCATAGCTTGGTACTATAATCCATTCACCGTATTCATTTTCGAAAAAGTAAGGACCAATCACACCGCCAGCCCAAAAACCGCACCAAACAGTAACACGTTGAGGATGGAGAAGCTTTTCAACAATAATTCTTGGATTTTATGAGCCCAAATGCGACAATTCCGCTTATTAACGTAGCCTCCGAGGAATGGGCCTCATGAAGATGATTTTTCGATGAAAATCCGGATCATTTTGATGCATTTGTAGGACCCAATCAGCGAAGATACGACGTTTATGGTGATCGACCGGCTTGAGTTCTTATGTGCTCTTATGTATTCTTATGTGTTCTTATGTACTGAACTTTCTTATACTGAACTTTAAAAACCTTAAGACCTCTTTAAGTCTTTATGCAAAATACGGTGTAATGTCGTTTGTGGAATGTCTAATTCCAGAGATCGACAAGGAATCGACAAACCTGACAAATCGACAAAATATTCTCAGTTAACTTGTCCCAACAGCTCAAGTGTATCCATCAGTTTCACTATTGGTGTGCTTCACGACAACCAAAAAATGCTTAGTTTTGCGAACTGTGGCTGCAAAATGTTCACCATTTTTGTAGTGAATTTTAACAATTTCAATGCGTTGTTGAAGCGTGTATCGTACCATCATTATTGGCGTAGTTTTTACTTATCAACTGCGAAGTTGCCAATTTAGCACTTTCAAATCTGGATCTGGCACGAATCAATAACTATCAGATGTATGTAGATCCAAAATAGTTGAATAAAGCTAATCTCATCGATGTTTATAATTTTGAATAGCGGGGCTATCCTATTTAAAAGAAAATGGCTTTGCTATACTCATCCTACAACAGTTGAAGAGCAGGAAAGGACGACCGCATTCGTTATGAAATTGCAGAAACAGAACGATTTTGATTCGTTGGGTGCTGTGCTCCTTAAGAAAAAGACATAATTTCCAAAATTAGAACAATTCTTGAAATAATCTAATATGAAACCACAAAAAAATAGGGGTTTTATTCAAATATCAAATTGAGTAGTCTAATATGGGTAACCCTACCTGTGGAACACACATTAATTTATATTAATTTCAATTTTAAAATTCTATTAAATTAACGAATTTTATAAGAAAAATTTACTTAAAATTACAGCGAATAAAACAATTTTTTAAATAAAGTATGAATTTCAATAAAACGAAAGGTTTAATTTATAAATAAAATGGTAGCCATAAAATTTAATTTATATAGATAAGAAACAATATTGACCCTAGAACAGAGCTCTGAGGAACACCACAAGTAAAGTAGCCACTTTAGCAGGCAAACTTTCTACCAAAATTTCGCAGCGTCTCTTTGGAATAGTACGCCAGTCAATTTGAATTTCCTACCACAACTTTGCTAAATTTTTAAGATTTTTCTGCTCTACGTGAAGTTCAACATCATCCCACAAATCATTTGTGATTCTGGACTTCTCTTCACTAGCCGTGATGTGTGCTTAGGATCATTGTCGTACATAAAATTCCATCTGAGCAGTAAATTTTTCACACCAAAAGGTACCATGTATTTCTCAATAATACCTTTATAAACATGTTAATCCATTTTGTGATCGATTTTTATTATTGGACCGACCCCATGCCAGGAAAAGGTAGCACAGACCATCACGTGTCCATCGCCATGCTTAACCAATTTTATTGCATATTTAGGGCAGCCGAATCGGCAGAACTTTGACTCATCACTCCACAGTATTTTTCTAAAAGGAAATTGGTTTGCCAAGTGCTCTTTTAATTATAACCATTTAAACGACGCCTGACCGATCTGGCGGACATAATACTACCATATTCCATTTTAAATTAAATTTTTATAGTGCTGTAGCTTGTAAATGGATCTCTAGCACAAATTCGGTGAGTTAAATGTTTTTTTTAAGAGTTTAGCACTCGAATGGCATTGTACACCATCTTCCTTGAACACTTCAGTATTTCAGAAATTGATACAATACTTATACCTTGTACTCTCATTCTCATGATCACATCCCTTTTTTCTTCCAAACATCATACCTTTTGCCATCCCTATTTTAACTTTTTTTATTACATATTTTATTAAAAACTATGTGAAATTTATAATTCGAACACGATTTATTAAATATTAAAAAAAAAAGAAAAAAATTTCTAAAAATTGTTTAATGTGCTAATTTAGTGTTCAGGTGTCCATATTAAACATTGTCCTGATGTACGTCGTTATCAGCTGTTGTTGTAAATGCTTTTGAAATATTCAAAATTATTAGCTATTATAAGCTATAAAAATGTTAAATTACATGTAACTTTCGAAACAATTGTAATTTGTGATGCAACAAATTCTCGTGTATCTTAATATGTTGTTCCTGTTATGTAGAAATTGTAGAAACTAAATTCATATTTCATAAATATGTGTAGTATGCTAAACTAAATGGCTTTATTTTGTTGACAAAATCATTATTTTAAGAAACTTATTGTTACAATTACCAACCATATCTACCTAAATTGCAATATACTTTGCCATTTTACCAAATCCAACGAAAATCGGTAAATCTCCCCAAAATAACAAAAAATGATTAAATAAAAACAATTCTAAATCATATATGTATGTACATACATACACAAACAAAAACAAATGAAAAGTAGAAAAGTTTTATTTTTAAAGGTTGTTTGATTTATTAATTGCATTTTCACATTTTATATGTATATATTTTTTAGGCGTCATATACATATATTTACATCCGTACTGTGGCATTGTTGTACATTGTACGTTACACATTTCCAAATAGTACGACCATAAAAAGAAAAAAAAAGTGGCAGATTTTTTGTTGTTGTTGTTATGTTTCTGTGAAATCAAAACAAAATTCAATAAAAAAAAAGTTTTGGAAATAAGCTTCTCGCTGAATTGGCAAAAATAAATTGAAAATTTTTTTTTTTTATATTAGCTGTGACTGCCGCATAACAAAACGAAAAAAAATAAAAATTGAGCAACTATTGTTGGATAATTTAAAATGAAAATAAAATATAAATTTATTTATTTTCGTATTTAATTTTTTTACCCCGTATTTGTTATATGTATACACATATGTATACGTATAAATGAAAATGTGTTGCATTATGTATTTTTCATTTCCATGATATGAAACTTCTTCTTTTTTTTTTTACCAGCAGCTTTTTGTATTATTTCAGTTTTATGAAAAATATAAATTTTAAAATACAAAATGATTGTTTTTTTACTAAAAAAAATTCAATTTTTATTTTAAATTGTTTTTAGTTTTTCGGGGACATGAATTTAAATTTCCAATATCGAGACATATGTCAAAGTTTCAAAGTGAAAATGATATATATGATTATTTTTGGATAGTTTTTAGTAAAGAATAAGTTTAATGATGATATAAATTTTTATAATATAGGACATAATACGGTATAACGCATCATTATAACGGCCAACACGATTACTGCCGGTTGATTTCTGTGGGCTGTCAGGGTGCTTTATCATTATATCTTGCCATGATGCTATAAAAAAATTGGCGGATTTATAAAAATTTCACAGTAAAATAATGTATTCATTACTCTTGAATTGCGGTCCATTATCGTAATGAATCGTTTACGTAACAAAAATAACGAAAAACATCTCAAAAACGCATTTGTCAAATAGTCAGTGATTTTTTGAGCTGAGCCTCAAACCAAATTAATCAAATAAGCCAATTTTCAAAATAAACTAAACAATTTTCAAATGAAATAAACAAGCATTCCCATTTCAAATTAAAACTGGTTTTCTTGTTCTAACTTATTGATTATTTGTTGTATAATATTTTTATGCACAGCATGCCCGACGAGAAAACTACTTAGTTTTCCGATTTTGATGGCAGCAACAATCGCCTTTTTTATATAAACATTTGCAATTATAAGTAATATCACATTTTCGATATTCGATAGACGTTTGTGTCCTCTTTTTTCACGAACAAAATTGTGCTCCATTACGTTTTTTCAATTACGTTTTTTCTATTGCGCGATCTCAGCTTGTTAGAATAAATTTGCAAACCGTCTCTTTTTCCTCTTTTCACTTGCCATCGAAAATAAAATTATTGGTGATATTTTATCGAATGAATTTATAGAAATAGAATCAAGTAGGCTATGATCACAATAGATTACGAAATACAATACAATTTTATTTGTGAAAAAAAAGACACGAATGTCTATCGATTAACGAAACTTTGATGGTAGAACATCCCAGTGCTGCGATTCTGGTTCGATGATATGATAATGAAAAAAAAAAAATATCATCGGACGTTTCATTGGCTTTTATCATTCTATTTTATCATCAACAAATAAAACGCGAGTCTGGTTTACCCAATGATAAAAACAAACTAGTTCGAATAATTTACGAATGATGTCAGGGCAAACTGTTTATGATTTTCAGTTTAGTGGATTACGTTAGAATAAAACCAATGTCAAAAACTGTATTTTACTCCGAAACTACTAGATCCAATAAACTTTATAATGAACATGGTGGAAACACTACACTTCGCTTGGATCACAAATAATCTCATCATCACCAATAAAAAAAACAATTATTCCATTTTAATTTACACTATAATTTATATTTATTTAAATATATGTATGTATGTACACATATATATATATATATATATATATATATATATATATATATATATATATATATATATATATATATATATATATATATATATATATATATATATATATATATATATATATATATATATATATATATATATATATATATATATATATATATATATATATATATATATATATATATATATATATATATATATATATATATATATATATATATATATATAGAACTATAGGCTACTATAAATATGATATGTCCAACTCGCGAGACCCCTCAATTAAAAAAGAACATTATTTGATGTCAACAATTCAAAACTAGGTTTCTCCTACTCATGTATACCATAAGCTAACTATGTACCATAATAGATTATAGCCCACCAGATTTATCTCTTACACCAAATTGATCATCTGAAGATCGATATGCCAATCGCATAATCCTTGCAGTTATGTAGATTTGTAGAAAAAAACAAACCTGAACAATACAAAGGTAAAATTTAAGGCCGTTGACCGAAAACGATAATTTGAAAAAACAATAAAAAATCGTTTTGCACATCGTTACGCAGATTTTTTATCAACAATAATTTTGGTACATTCAAATATCAATCCATTCGTAACGATATATTAAATTAAAATAATTACACACTTCGAACGTAAAAAATATTTGACTGAGTGTGTTCAAAATTTCACAGTAATAAACCGAAACACAAACACAGTAAAACATGAATAGGCAATAGAAAATAAATTTTATCATCGGTCGAAAATAATTTTCAGCCACAAAAAGTAAATGATAAAATATTAATTTTTTTCGCCAACTTTGACGTAAGTTTATCATATATCACTAGACCGGACTCGCCTTTTGTATTTTATCGATGATAATTTTATCATTTATCATTATCATCGAACCAGAATCGCACCCCAGGACGTAAAAGAAATAAGTACATTCATGTGATTTGCATGAAAACATAAAGTAGGCATAGCCAATAAACTTTGTCTTTTTCACAAAAAAAAGATGGACGGGTTCGTCTTTTTTTCATTATTTTGGTTAATTTTTGTAAAGTTCGCAGCCAAATTGTGAATTTTTTTTTCTTAGCATAGCTGTCTTTTCCACACCTATTAATTTTTTCCTTTTAAAAGCGTATAGCTATCTTTTTTTATTTACATATTTGATTTAGGAATTGACTTGGAAAAAGAATTAAATGTAAACCAACAATGAAGCCGCTCTCATGCAAATGAGTCTAAGGTTTATTTGGCTCAACATAAATTATATGTAGATGAATATTACTGAGGCAGAACACCAAATCATTAGTGAATTACAAAAAGAAGGACGGGAAATGTTGTGGCAGCTCAAAAATCCATTGTACCGTCACAATATGCTTCGCCGGGTAAAATGGACGGAAGTCGGCGAAATTATGGGCACAGTAATGCATGCTATTATTGCATGTCGAAGAATGCATGCTATTATTGAAGCAACTCAAAGCAATGCCAGAATAAAGGTGAATTTGGCTCCGAAAAGTGAAAGTTGCCATAAACCAATTAGTGATCGCATGAAGAAATTTTAAAAAGAAATACAATTGTTTGAACCCGGTGGCGATGAAGAGTAAATATAATTTTTTATTTTATGTTATGTTATGGATGTGTAATAATTTTCATTTGTCCAATTTATATCATATTTAAATGTAATTAACTATTAAAACAATATGTATGCATTTACAATATATGTACATTTAGATATACAGTTGTATCAATTGGACACATTAAAATTTCTGTTATGTTTTTTCTGATGTGTATTTAATTTAAGAAACGTTCAACTATAACAATATAATAATTTCTAAAATTATGTTTATTTTAAGTTACCCGTGGATCTTGGGACACTCAATAAATATTTAACGTAGTTAGTTTTCAATTAAATTTCGTGATTGTGGGAATTTTTTTTCCATGTCTCGAGAATTGAAATTGAATTGAAATATGTTTAGTATCAATAACGTTAAACATTGATGTAATATTTATAGAACAACCGAAAGTAGCTTTACAGCAGCATCAGAGCTGGACTCTCCTACCATTAGAGCACCAACACAACCCGGCTCTTTAACGTCAACATCACAGCTCTACCCATCGACATCAACGATACCATCACTACCCGGTCCTTCAACAGCGACATCAGGAGCGTTGATCAATCCGATACATTGCAGAGTTATCGGAACCTGCATTCCAATTAAACCGAAACAACCACTGCACAGGAAAAAAAAAAGAATGAATAACCCTGACTGCCCAATTATTGAAAAATTAATGTGGCGGATGGATAGGCACAATGAAATCAGTGAAAAATTAGTAGCCCAGTCAACTCAAGCGAATAACCCGTATACAAAAATTAACCTTGTACTAAATTATGCAATAGGAGTAGAGGAGGAGGTCTTTACGTGGAGTGAATCCCACCAACCCCAACTTCTAACAGTCTCGCAACAAGCAATGGATAACCAGAGAAACAAAAACAAATCTGTTTCTAAATGAAAATTATTTTAATTATTTATTTTTTATAATTTATTATTATATTTCAAAGTTTATTTATGAATTAAAATGAATATAATTACAATGAATTACAAGCAAGATTTTTATTAAAAATACTTCCGATTGTCTCACTAAATATGGTTGTTATATTGTCCCCCATTGTGTTGTTGCTAAGTTCTTCCTTATCTGTACGGCACGATGTTCCTATACAAAAATTTAAATCAAAGTAAGCTTCAATTTAGAAATAGATAAGTAAATAAATTCAAATTACCTTATGGCTAGTACAATGTTGATTTTGCCATGGTAGTATATCTACAGCACTAAAAAAATATTTAAATTTCCCCCGCACGTCCGAAGCCGTTCTATTTGGATTATTTGAATCTACTCGTCCGATGTTATTCATCCCGAGTGCTTCATCTTGATCCCGTCATCTACCCGGTCGCAAAATACCACCTACATCATTATCCACCAAATCAGTGGATATGTAGTTTAAATCCTTATTGTCTCTGAGCCAGTTGTGAAGCACAACTATGGCTTTAATTATATTGAGCACTTTGATATATACGCCATTTGGCAGCGAAAATGCCAAAGGCATTTTATATTACACATCTGGCTCGAGACAGGTGGTAATTAAAAATATTTTGTGCTGATGGCAAAACTCGGCAGTTGCGACCGGGGTATGGACGCATCAAATTCGGCAATAGTGGCAACACTTGATCTTCCACAAATTCGTGAGGAGCTTCATATGCCATGTTGGGCAAGCAGGCTGGAGATGGTAAACACAATTCAGCACCAAAATTACCTCTTCGAAATATGGTGCTATCACAATTATGCCCGCTTGCACCGATATCTACCATGGTAAATTTATAGTTTGCGTCACATACCGCAAATAAAACCACGCTGTGGCATGCTTATAGTTTCGGTATAACGAGAGTTATCGAAAAGTTCATTTGAAATGGATAGCCACATTTCAGTACTGGGTTGTGAGAACCAGACCAATTTTAACTTGTCCCATATATTGCGCATGTTACCCCTATAATATTGGTTGTGGTGGATGACCCATATTGGTTGTGGTGGATGAAATCATGCCATCTCCACTAGTCAGATATCTAAAAATAAAAACACATATTATACAATAATTCTTGTTTAAGATAAATTTGAGGTTCATCACTTACCTAAGAGTTAATGAGAGCATTTCATTAGCCGATATTGTGGTCTTTGTTACAACCGTGGGATGTATGAATGGACCAGCAATCGTGAGCAGCTCGAATAAAACAGATGGCTGCATGCGATGGAAGTTTACGAACGTAACTTCATCCGTCAACCTCATCTCATTAACGAGATTATTAAAATATCCTTGTTGGGTACGGTTGCGGTTTACGGGATTGACGGCAAAATGTCGTTTTCTTCGGGCCAACCTTTGATCACAAGTTGTATGCGTATAAATCGCAACTTGAGCCGCATTAACATCGTTTGCCAAAACCACCAACATCCTCTGTCTTGCTAAAGGCAACTGTAGTTGTCTTAATAAAGACCTTTGTTGTTGTCTTGAAAAAGACAGTTGTGACTGCTCATTTGACATTATGCCGCCGACAAAAACCGAGAAATTTACGTTACATTTATAATAATTAAAAAATTACCAGAAAAATATAGAGAACACAAAATAAAAATTTAACCAACAAAAATAAATTATTACAACCAAATTATTTGAAATTACAAAAAAATACAAAATGTATTAAACAATCACTAACCGACAAAAACGTATTAAACAATCGTAGAAATTAAGAACAAAATATTGAATTAATTCACAAAATGGCAAAATATACATAAACACGAGAATATAATAATATTTGAGATGTC
Organism: Tipula unca; assembly: GCA_951394425.1. Taxonomy (NCBI): domain Eukaryota; kingdom Metazoa; phylum Arthropoda; class Insecta; order Diptera; family Tipulidae; genus Tipula; species Tipula unca. Next base: position 67,818,358 of record OX596382.1, on the reverse strand, counting down.
AAAAATATAAATGAGCTACAAAAAGAAAACATAGAGCAAAAAAGAAAAATAAGGAAATTGGTACGACTGTGAAATGTTTATAATGAAATGGAAAAAATTCTACTCCGTCATGTTGTTAGGGCTGCATTGTTGTAACTATTCAATTACACTCAGAACGATAAACGATCATGAGCGTAACGATAGATGACAATTGAGTAACTAGATGATGTTAAACAAAGGACTACATTCGGTCAATGACCTTAAATTTTTAATTTTTCTTGTAAACAACATGTTTACTATGTACAAAACCAAGAGACCATGTAGATTATGTACTTGATGTATATATTATACCATACATATACCTAAATTATATACTACCCATGCTTCTGAGGACCAATCTAGGAGACGGCACGCAGGCCTCTCAGTAATTTGCTCTATTTTGTTTCATATAATAAACGGAGCCAACATAACATTCGCAAAATTTTGAAGTTTTCTTCATCATTCTTGAAACTGAGCGTGGGAGAATTGGCTGATAGTTTCATAGTTTAGTGCTTTCTGTTCTACAAACTAGTACAATAGTAGATTTGAAGTGAAAATAAAATATTAAAAAATTAAAGAAATGAAAATTAAATTAAATTAAATATATACGTATATATCTTTGAATATACCAAAATTTAGTGTGTAAGAATATATTATTATTTTATAAAAATATATTCAATATATGTATGTGTGTGTGTGTGTGTGTCTTTAGGATTAATCTTACAGTTCAAAAGAAATGAAATATAATTATTTTTTGTAAAAAATAAGGAGAGGTTTTCATGAAAATTCCAAAAAAAAAAGTGAGTGATAAATGTTATTAATTTACAGGGCTATTCATAAACATTTTCAGCACGTGGACAAACTCAAGGAGTACTCTTTGGATACTTTGTCTGGAAGTGTTTTATTTTGTTCATTTTGTTTGCGATCGACAAATAATTTTTTATGGGTTCATCATAAAAAATTTATCATTATTTCTCCAACATTAATTAAATTAAATTATTAATTAAATATTTATTAAAAAATAATAAAATATAAATAAATTTACTTTCAATAACAAATTTTATTTTTGAATGCATTGAAATGTTTCCTTTTAATAATGGTGGTGATGATAATTCGAGTCCATACTGTCAGTTCAAATAAAACTTAGACTCATTTGCATGAGAGCGGCTTCGCACAGACAGAGAGAATTATATTTTATTTTACAGCAGCAGTTTATGGTGAAATTTTAACAACATAACCAATAAAATTCCTAAATTTTCAGTGAACGTGTATGCATTTTTTATAATTGTGTTTGATACATTTATTAAAGTTTAAAAAATGTTCTTCTATGACGCGGAAGAAAATAATATTCCACAAAAAAACGGAAATGTTGAATACGACCTTACCATCTGGAGCGTGATAGAAGTGGTGCATTCTCATCAGTTTTTAATGAGCTGCGAAAAGACAGCTTCTTTTTAATTATACGCGGATGAAATTAGATGAATTCAATGATTTGCTCTCGATGGTTGGGTCATTAATTGAAAAACAAACTGCAGTGGGAGAATCTTTGATCCCTAATATAAGATGTTATATATTAAATAAAATAAAAATTTAGTATTTTATCAAAAATAAAACATTATAATTTTGCAATAGATATCTCGCTACAGGGAAATCACAAACAAGCTTGGGACCTGCTTATAAATGCTCCCAAGCTAGTGTTCATCGGATCGTGGGCAGTGTTGCCAACTATTAATTTTGGTGGGTGCCAGATTGATGTCAATATAGTGCTAGATTGACAGTATAGAGTGCTAAATAATTTCAATTCCAAAACTTAGGCCTTGCTTCATTCAGAAGGTGTATAAATTCTATAGCTTTAACTTCACTGAAATTGTTTATGGGTTACTATGTAGTGTTTTGCATTTTTCGACACAATGTGAATGTAGAAAGAGTTTATTCGCTTATAACTATTCACTTGCGGCTAGCCAGTGAACCAAAGAATTCATTTCCAAAGGAATCATTTGAAAATAGATACAATTAATGGAATTTTAGTAGTTATGTAAGTACGAGTATGGATGTACTATAATATGATCATAAATTGTGCAGATTTTTATAATTACCTTTTGAAAAAAACCGGAATTACTATAAATTTGATGGAAGTAACGAAAAATATTGTAAAAACAAACACATTAATGTGTATTATCACTATTTATTTAAAATTAAGTAACTGATTGAATTATATAAGTTTTATATCAGTTAATTTTTACTTTTTATTTATTATCATGATTGTAAGAACTTTGATTTGAATTTGAAATAAATGTGCAACTGTACATAATATCTATACCTCCTCGTACCATAAAACTATTTTTTGAGCTGATTCATAAACTTTTCGTTATCACTATTTTGGACCCCAAAAAGTTGATGACCCATTTTAAAAATTGTTTGATATGCCCATATAGCAGAGCTTTCACACAAAAAAGAAGTTTTCAAAAATTAGATTGTACGTCGAATGCGGATCATTTAAAATTAATCATTTGTTCTTTAATTAAAGAAGTCAATTATTACAAATATTAAAACTTTAATATCCAGTTCGAAGGATAATTGTGAAACTATTTTTCTGATCTTTTCATAAAAGTACTTAGTCAGATCGAAAACAAAACAAATATTCACACTTGATTTTTAATTAAAGAAGCCGATGATTACAAATTTCAAAATGTTAATTTCCTTTTGGAAGGACAAATATACGAAAATGTTTTCACAAAGCTGCGTTTGTCATAAAAGAAGTTGTATATCAGATTGTTAGCTAATATTTGTATTTTAATTATAAACACATAATAGAAAAAATCAAGAATTTAATGTCCAATTCGAATGACAATATTGTGAAGATAACTTTGAAAAAGCTCAACCGTTCATAAAACCGGTTTTAAAAGAAATCAGGGATAAATAAAATATTTTCACTTGTCTTTTAATTAAAGAACCAGGTAATTGATTACAAATATCAAAATGTGTGTACTTCTAATCGAATAATATTATAAAACCTTTTTTCAAAAAACTTTTAACTTGTCGGATTGGAATCAATCTAACTTGTAATTAAGCTTGTGATTAAAATTATGTAACTAAATTATATCAAAAATTTAATTTAGGATACATTTTTTACACAAAACTCATCTTTTCATTATAGAACGTTCATGTCGGATCGGAATCAATTAAAATGTTTACCGTTATGCTTTATAATTTTTTAACAAAAAGCTCATCTTTTATAAATGAAGTATTAAAAGCAAAATTCAAATATAAATATACGAAGTGGAAGGACCATATTTTCCAAAAAGCTCTGCTTTTAATAAAACTATTTTATGTTGCAGCGAAATCAATTAGAATAATTACGCTTGTTCTTTAACTTAAAAGCAAATCATTAAGATTCTTAAACATTTAATTTTCAGTTTGAAAGTCATACATGAATTTTTTTTAAAAAGCTCATTGTTTCATAAAATAACTTTTATATTAGATCGGAAACAAATATTTGTTCTCTTTAAATAAACAGATAATTGAAAAATCTAAAAGTTGATTTTCAATTAAATTCGAATGACAATATTGTGAAACTTATCAATTATCAAGAAATACCTTTTATGTCAGATCAGAGTGAAATAAAATATTGCCGTTCAAAATTAAAACGTTCATATCGGATCGGAAATAAATAAAGATTGGTTCTCTAATAGCGGCAGCCAGATGAATAGAATGATAAAAAACTTAATTTCTATTTGGAAGGACAATTGAAAGTTTTTTTAAAAAAAAAAAGCTCAATTTTTGTCATCAAATAAAATATTTACAATAAATATTCTCTAATTAAAGTCACAGTTAGTTATAAATATCAAAAATTAAATTTTCAATCGGTAGGGACCAGAGGTGACATTTTTTATTGAAAAGCTATTAATAAAATAACATTAATGTTAGATTGGGATCAATTAAAATATTTACACTTGTCGTTTCATAGGAGCAAATTATTTACAAATATCAATAATGTAATTTCTAAATCTGAAAGTTATTTGCCAAAAGCTCATTTTTTCATAATACACCTGTCGGATCAGAATCTATTAAAATGATTTTTTATTAAAATTTTGGTCGGAAAGTTCTAACCGATATTGATCCGAAGTTTGAACTATTGAGGTTACTTTACTCGGCGAAAAACAGGGTAGAAGAAAACGAAAATTGAATGGGCTCTCATTATGTTGATATTTAAGATCACTTGCCACCTTCGCTCGCATAAAAATTACTGAATCACTGAAATTACTATTTAATGATGAATTATATGTACATAGTCGAGAACGTTAAGTTTAAATGTAAATTTGTTAAAAATGTAGTAGATTTTTTAGCATACATATTCGAATAAGGTGGGTTTATTCCCTCGGATTTATGACTCGTAACGAAAAAGAATAAACTATAGAAATGAAAAATTAATCTCGATAATGGGCTTATACATTTTATAAAAAAAAATGAAAGTAATATAATTAATGCTTAAATTTGCTACACTGATCGTGAAACAACCAAATATATAACATCGGTTTTAAAAAGCAAGGTGTTTCCAAAATTAAACACGGAATATTTCAAGACGGTTGTAATTTTGCTAACTGCATAGATGCATTGGCGGAAAACACGTGGCAATTCAAGTAAGTATAAGATAATTTAACATTTTAAAAATATATTTAGCCTTTTATATTTTATTATAGACACCGAGAAATTCCGGATCGAAGTTTTTAATTACAAAAAAAATTCATCAGTCGTGTTATTGGCAATATGTGATCTAATTTTAGTACGTGCGATGTGGGCGCTGCAGGCCGCCAGGGTGATGGAGGAATGGTTAGGGCAAGTAATTTTAGAAAGCGATTTTATGCGAAATCATATGCGGGATAACCGACTGATAACTTTTATTTTATGATATTTTTTTAGAATTCCTGAATCAAGATGTCACAATGAAACTTGCTGATGTTGCTTATGTTTTTGTGGCCGACGACGCCTTTGCGTTACATGAAAACATGCTGAAACCATTTACAAAAATAAGAAACACAAATCACAGTATTTTTAGATACCGGCTTAGTCGTGCTCGCCGAATGATTAAAAATTGCTTTTAGGATTTTAAGTTCTAAATGGGGAATATTTAGAGCAGCGATAATAGCAGACGTATCTTTGGTGTAGGACGTAATTCAATGTTACGAGTAGGTATGTTTACATAATTTGCTTCGAAAAAAAAACATACCTTATATTAATTCAGTTCTTGTGAATCATGTTGTAAGAGGAACTTTTTATTCCAGGTAAGACTATTATTTCAAACAGTTGAAATTAATTAATACGTGACAGATTTGTCGATTATCACTTTTTCATTAAAACATACTCGTATATTAAAGACTTTTATTCAGTCTACAATTTGATTATAATGAAATTCGGCTAATAATAAATTGTCTTGTATTCACTAAATTTAATGAATTTTCTGCAGTAAAAAAACTTATTGTATATTTCTTTTAAATATATGTGTAAATGTAATTATCTGTTGTTTTTTTGAGTGCGTCCCCTGATAACTTGGAAAGTTCCGGAATTTATTGATTCTAGAATCAATTCTGGGCAACAATTTAAATTTTTTTAAATGAAGCCTCTGTAACTCGAATGTATTTAATTCTAAAACTAAATCTGAGATCACTTTCATTTACATAGTGATGAATTCAAATAAAAAATCAATTTCCTTGCAAGATAAACTACAGATTCTGGAAAATTTGGAAAACATTCCAAAACATTCATAAACAAATCGACATTTTACAAGATAAAACAAAATAATGAGACGATTGAAAATGTTGCTACCAACTCAGTTATCCTCCCAAAAACAGTGAAAAGAATTAAAGGTTCCGGATTTCCAGAGATTGAAAAAAGATTATATATGTACATGGTTTTTAGCAGAGCGGGAAAAAAAGAATACGATAAATGATCAGCTACTGAAAATAAATGCTCTTGATATTCATAAGCAATTGGGATTAAGTTTCGATTTTTCCGCAACTTTTAAATAATTTCAAGAAACGCCATGGAATTCCAATGAAACAAATTTCCGGAGAAAAATTATCTTGAATTTTCAGAGGCATTCACAAGACAAATGGAAGAATTAATGTTGGTCCCAGAATCAATTTATAATGCAGACGAAACTGCTTTAGCATATAAAAATTTGGATAATCGGATATTGGTTACAGTCCAACGGTTACAGTCCAACAAGTCCAATGACCAACTGCACCAGGAAGGAAAAATGTAAATGGAAGAGTGACAGTAATGCCCTGATGCAATGCAACAGTAAATAAACAAATTTGCTTTAATGATGATTGGAAAATCGGAAAAATCGAAACCATTTAAAAATTAGGACAACAAGCTTTATGCATCCAAAAATTCATGGCAAACGACCTCACTATTTAAGAATTAGTTTTTCGACCAATTTGTTCCAAGCGTACGACATCATTTAAAGGAAAAAAACTTACCAGAAAAAACAATTTTACTGATGATGGAAAGGACGGATGATGGAAATTTTAAAATAATGTTTTTGCCTCCTGCAACCATTAGACCAACAAACCATTATAGTATGAAACTTCGGTATCGAAAAAAATGATTGCTAGATCTTGTAAGCAAGCCAGGAAGTGATACAATTAGTAAATTGAAACAAATAAACTTAAACGATGTTTCTAGGCTATGATACATCAAGCCTGGATGGATGGTCGATAAATTTGGATGTTCTTCCAGACTTTTGTTTACAGCGGCGATATTCTCTTCAGTACGCACATTCCTATGATTTGTTGATGTTATTGCATCATCTACAGAGTGTGTGGTACAAAATCTATCCACAATTCGACAGATGGCTTGCGCAAATAAGCGATTATGTGCGCCTTTAATAATTTCGTAGCGTTGTTCAAGGGGACTATTCATGATGATTTGCCAAAGAATACTGAGATCTGCTAGAGTATATTTTTCATAAAAATTTAATTGGTTGTTTTATTTTTTACAATTTCAAGTTCTATTTTCAATTTCAGTTCAATTAAAAAATCTTTATGAATATATAAATATATATATAGATATATATAAATATATATATATATATATATATATATATAGATATAGATATATATATATATATTATATATATATATATATATATATATATATATAATATACAATATATGTAATATGTAATATGTATATTATATACAACGGATAAATGATGACCGTCTAAACGTAAGTACTTTCTCGACTCAGCTACATCGTCTAAAAACGATAATTGTCGAGGTTATTTGTATTCCTTTGTTGTTCCAGCGGAACAACTTACTGTACGTTTTATTAGCCTTAAATAGGTCATCTTTAGGTAGTCGCAATGATTATTTTTATGCCATCTTCATTCCTTTCAAAAATTAGAAATAAATTATAGAATAAAACGTCACTTGCAAATAATAGTATTGGTCAAAAAATTAATTAGGACGAACCGCTAAATACAGAATTTTCAAATTCCATTTCTTTCGTAAACTACGTTGTTTGTGCGTATTTATAAAGTCTAAGAAATTATAAGAAAACTAGAAATGAATTTAACGTTTTTAACGAGAGGCCTGTGTTGATTTTACTCGCCATTTATCTCAAAATTAACAAGTTTTTACAATTTTGTACCTAATAAAACTAACTTGGTGTGAAAATGAATTAATTCAAACCATCCTGTTTCGAAATAAATAACGATACACTAATCTACGTAACTATTTCAAAGCAAAAAATTTTGACAAAAAAATTAAAATTATGTTTTACTTATTCACAATAAAAAAAAATTAACTTACCTTCGGCAGCTGATGTAAAAAAACTAATATTTTAGTCTTTTAAAGGGGTTTGAAGTAATTGGGGTGATAAATTTTCAAATAATAATTATATTTGAAGGACATTCTACTATTTAAGAAGCAATCGTCTTTCTATAAATTGGTACAAAATATTGCGGTAAAATATTCTTGAACAAAACCTATTTTTTTTTTGCTTGTGTCAATCAATTAACATGATGGCACTAATACTACAAAGTGACTCATGTCACTCATGTACTTACTATTAATTTTTTTTTTTAGATATTTATCTTATTTTGGTCATTAGAAAAATGTAAATTGTAGGTTATTTTAGAGAATGCAACAGTAATATTTCAAAAGGCAATTTACATAAAACATTAGAGCACCTCAGGATAAATTCAAATAATAATTGGCATGAAAACGCATTAATTATATAAATACAATTAAAATAATTTATAACTAGCCAGTAATTAAGTAACATTAAATTTGAAATATCCGTTTTTAAATTTTTATTAGACATAAACTAACGACACATTTCGACAGCTAACAAAATGGGAAGAAAGAGATAGTTCAAGTACAATTATGTTCTTTAAAAAAAGATACAAACGTCTATCTAATGTATTCACATGTGAAATAGTCACGTGTCAAATTAAATTCTATAATAAGAAGAAACTGGAACATAAAATGGAAAACGGGATTGTGGTGAAAAGAATATGTCTATTGTCTCAGATTTCAGACAAATATAGATTGTCGAAGGTCCCATTTGTAGCATTTAGATTTTTTCCACGAATACCAATCATTTTCAGAAATAATCTCTGTATATTTAAATAACTTTTTATACGCTATTCAATCATTTTCGATTCAATTAAAATTGATGTCATTTAATTTCATGTCTCCAAACCGCAATTCAACTCGGCTTTCTTTGAACAGACATCAGTAGGTTTGAATGCGACCGAAAACAATGTCTACATCTATTCTACATTGGCATAGCTGAATCCTAGAGCGCTTATCTGTACTCTTGCTTCGGATCTAAATATATATTTTATTAGTATTAATTATTTATTCCACTCGAAAATGGCAACAATGCTTTCGTATTTTAAATAAATAAATGAGCATATGCGCCTGTCTATTAAATTTAGTGTTATGCTATGAAAATTCCAATGACGTTCGGGTATTGATTGAATAAAACCATTATCAATCTGAACCAGCAAAACAAAATAAACTTTTTTCTCAATTATTTCAGAGCCTACTTGCAGCGAGACTTGAAGATATAGCACGGCAGAAGAACTTAAATTGTAATTACAAAGCCTACTATTCTTATTAAATAACATTATTGATTTAACTAGGCCTACTAGATAGAGGGTCACTTCAGGGAATTCTCGGGCGGGTATTCCCGGGAATTAAATTAGTTTTCCATTTCCCGTTTTTCGGGAATTTCTTTTGTTTTTCCCGGGATTTATTTTAAAGGTTAATTTCATTTAAATAACTTTCAAAATTCAAAAAGTCAAACATGAAACATGGCAAATGTAATGCGAAAACCAAAAACTAATAATTTTGTATGCATTTGAATTATTTAGAGTTGAAGTTGAGTCTGGTAAAATTGTCAAAAAGATGGAAATGGAGAAATCGCTTAATACCTGCTATGCCCAAATAAAGTTCAAGTTGCAAGGTAACTTCTACAAGCGGTTTAAGACGGCATCTAGAAAGTCACTGCAATATTACAGGCTGTAGTAGTATTTTTGAACCCCCAAATCAGAGCAGTAGTGTAGTCAAATTTGGTAAAGTTATTGCGCGACTTGCTGCTGTTGATGATTTTTCGATTCACGGCGTTTGTAAAAGTTTTCACCAGTGTAAAACAGTATTTTGCAACATCATGTAAAAATGAAACACGCAAAAGAAGAAACCAGATGAGAATGTATGGTCGCAATGCTAGAACGGTTTTTGAACACCATCGACGAAATTTCAAATAAGCTATTTGATGTTTTACTATCGCGAATCAAACAGTGCGTATATCAAGCTAATCGTTGCTGAAATTTCTACATACTCTGAATTTTGAAGATGAAACCGAAACTCAACAATAACTGATATATTCGTTAAAAACATCAATTACCAAATTTTCATGGAATGTTAGGAACAGATTATTTATTGTAGACAATACATCGGAATCGTACTCAGATTACACAGCAAATGAATGTTTTTAGACAGCAGCAGAAGATAACGAGGAAGGAAAACGACAAAGTACAGAAATATCGAATATAAAGGAAACGCTTCGCCTCTTGTCACGTTCTCCAAAAAGGTACTCTAAAAAAAGAAATTCAAATTTACAAAGCTATACAACAACAAATATAAAGAAACTGTTAGATTGTTCACTATTCAGCAAACATCTATACAAAGCGAACGGGCGTTTTCATCGTCATAAAATTATTGTACTAAAAAACGATCGTTGCTTTCGGATCGCTATAATGAAACGCTCTTGAGTTCCTAAAATTTTCTAGTATTAAATAGTTTTGACTGTTATTCACTAGTATTGACTGTAAAAATAACAATGGACATTATATTATATCCCGGGAATTTCCGGGATCCCAAGAATAAGATTTCAAAATTCCCGTTTCCCGGGAGTCAAATGATCAAGGGAATAGTGACCCTCTAAAGCCAACTATTCTTTTTAAATAACATTATTCTTTACCTAGCAAATAACACAGGGGTTAGGATCCGGATGTAACGGGTTCGAATCCCAAGGCAAAAGGGATTTTTCATCCTTGATTTCGATTGGGATTGATGAACACATGTATGACCCTCTGTTGAGAGTGCAGAATTCATGAGCCGAGCCATCGTGCGTCCTCGATTTGGCTGACAAAATGGCGTAAGGCAAGGATGTAAATAAGCGAACTGCGAAATAGCCGAAACTTGAGCCTCAGAATAAGTAGAGATTATAAAAAAATAAAAAAACATTATCCTTTTTATTACGAATGAATTTTAACAATGAAAATATAATTTAGTTCGACCTTATTGTGGTTTAGTCTTTAAAAAATATCCGGGGCCGGAGAATATTGATTTTTAACTATTTGGTTAAATCCGACTAGCAGCCAATTGCATACATTATAATAAGACATTGCTTTGTCCGAAGTTTTCAACGTGGATAATATTGGCGCATAGTTTGATGACGTTGATGTTGTAGAGTTTCCCGATGCATTTTATCTTGGTCATACTTGGGTTGGTAAATTTGATGAATGAAAATTTAATTCCATCTCCTTATTCACCATAAGTAAATATAAACTAATTTGCGCTGGATATTAAAAAGAGAAGCTTTGAAGTTATCTTTTTTTTCGGATAATGATGGCTAACATCTCTATTTTAATTTTCCTCGGTTACTAACTAATTTGTTAGCATGGTAGTTTGGTTCCATATAAATGCCGTGTAATGTAAAATCGTGTTAAGCTATACTCAGAATCCATACAATTAATATGGTTTGGTTCTTAAATATAGCTAAATTCTTCATAAAATATTAAAACATTGATTTTATACTGTAAGTTTTTTATTTTTTAGAAAGTACATAAACCACTTAATTCATAAAAAATAAATTAGATTAAATAAAAACTAATATAAAAAACTTTAAAGAATTCAAATTTCTTATAGAAATGTTTTAGGAATCATAAACTTCATTAAAATACAAAATCTACTTGTATGTAGTGTGGTTAAAAATTAGCACATTTCACGATAATCACTACTACTTTTGTCATTTTCATTTTCGCTCCTACCTCTGCGAAGGAACTGTGTGATGGTAGCCTGAGTATGTGTCCTTTTAAAATTACAGTTTTCTTCACTGGAGCAAAGTTTGGAGGTCGTCATTTTGTTTTCTTTTACCGATTTTTATAAATTCCGTAATAGGTTAGGTTAGGTAAGGGTGGCTGTCCTAAAGGACTAGCATAGACACAAAATTGGTCCGTAGCTGTACCACATTCGAGTTTCCTCCTCTTCACTCGCTAAACCATCCTGAGCTTACCAAGAAGCGTTTAAAGTCCCGGATCTCGATTTTACTAAGATCCGAGAGGTCGTTCAAGGGGGAAGTTCCCATAAATTTTGTTCTGCTGTACGCTAGACTAGGGCAGGTGCAGAGCAGATGGAGCACATTTTCCTCCTCCTCCTCATCACCACAGCTGCGGCAGAAATCGTGGGCTGGGACACCCAGTCTGCTCGCATGTATCCCAATGAGACAATGTCCCGTTATAGCTCCCACGACCATACCAATATGTTGCCGTCGAAGCGATATCAGTTGGCCTGATCTGGACCGGTCAAGTCCAGGCCAGATCTGCCTGGTTGTTACACACGAACTGGCTTTAGACCATCTGACGTTCGTTTCTTTTATGGCTTCTTCTTGAAGCAGCAGTTTACATGAAGCAAGCGGTATCTGTATATCCCGCCTGCTTTGGATTATTAGGCGTGCTGTACCCTTGCGGGCCAACTCATCTGCCATTTCATTCCCTGCGATATTGAAATGCCCTGGCACCCACGTCAAGCGGATGTTGAACTGATCAGCCATCTCATTTAAAGATGCCAGACAGTTCTGGGCTACCTTCGACGTCAGGGAGTATGATTGTAGCGTTTTAATAGCAGCCAGGCTGTCCGTAAAAATGCGAATATCCCTCGTAGATATTACATTATACTTCAACCAGTCCATGACTTCCATTATCGCGGTCAGTTCAGCTTGAAAAACGCTGCAAAAGTCGGGAAGACGAAAAGAGAGGTTAACCCCTAGTGCCTCACAGAATACCCCGCAGCCAACCCCTCCATCCCTTTTTGAGCCATCCGTGAAGAAGCTTAAGGCCTCATTGTCCATAACCGTTTCGTTCACCCAGTCCTCTCTGGTGGGAAACTCAGTTTGGAATTTAATCTCAACAGATGGCAAAGGGATAGCGTAGTCGGTAGCTTCCGGAATACCCCTGTTGCATAGGATAGATGAGTGCCCTGCATTATTACAGGTCCACATAGATATGGATTTGAGCCGAATGGCTGTGCAAGATGCAAGCTGCTCGGCCGCAATATCCAATGGAGTAAGATGAAAGAGAATCTCCAGAGCTTGAGTAGGTGTGCTCCTGAGAGCCCCACTTATACACAAGCAGGCCGTTCTTTGAACTTTCATCAATAGTTTCAGGTTGGCCATAACTTTTAACGCTGGCCACCAGACGACAACCCCATACAGCAGTATAGGTTTGACCACTGAGACGTAGAGCCAGTGTACTATGTGGGGCTCCATACCCCATCTTTTTCCAATGGCATTTTTGCAGGAGTAGAGCGCTATAGTAGCTTTCTTTACTCTCTCTACGATGTTTGGTTTCCAGCTTAGCTTGCTGTCCAAAAGTAGTCCGAGGTATTTTGCTCTATCCGTAAAGATCAAGCGAGTACCATTTAATGTCGGCGGGTCACACTGTGGAAGTTTGTGCTTCCTGGTAAAGAGGACCAGCTCCGTTTTCTGTGGGTTTGCGTTCAGTCCGCAGCCGCGTGCCCACTCAGAGAGGTAGCCAAGCGCGCACTGCATGCGCTCACTCAGCGTACTAGGATATTTACCGAAGGCCGCAATAGCAACGTCATCCGCGTAAGCAACCACCTTGAAGCCTTGCCCTTCCAGGTTTAGTAACAGGTCATTTATGACCAAGTTCCAAAGAAAGGGGGATAGAACCCCACCTTGAGGTGTCCCTCTGCTCACGTATCTGCCGGCGGACGCCCCACCCAGATAAGCTGTCACGATCCTGCTTCTAAGCATATGATCTATCCAGCCCCTGAGTGACACGTCTACCCCCAGACACGCAAGGGCCCGAGTGATTGCCCCCGGTCTGACGTTGCTAAAGGCCCCCTCTATATCCAAGAAGGTCACCATTGAATATTCCTTATATTCAAGTGATTTCTCAATCGGGCCTATAAGGGAGTGGAGAGCTGTTTCCACCGATCGTCCCTTACAGTACGCGTGTTGAGATCCCGACAGCTCGCCCGGCTTTATTGAGCCTCTAATGTAAGCCTCTATTAGCCTTTCCAGTGTTTTCAACAGAAAAGAAGATAAGCTTATGGGCCTAAAGTCTTTGGGATAGCAATGAGAGCTTTTTCCCGCCTTAGGTATAAATATAACTTTTACTTCAGTCCACTTTCTAGGAATGTGACAAAGTTCTAGGCTGCCTTTGAAGATAACTTCCAGCCAGGGTAGGGTTAAGTCAATAGTTCGCTGGATATCCGCTGGGATAATGCCATCAGGTCCTGGCGACTTGTATGGCTTAAAGCTGTTTATTGCCCATAGGATACTCCGCCTTTTTACTATATGACTTACGGAGTCTATACCCCTATTTATCATGGGTCTCTCCGGAGCTAGTACCGAGCACTCTGGAAAATGCGTTTCTAGTAATAGCTCCAGGGATTCCTCACTACATGTAGTCCATGAACCATCCGGTCGTTGTAGATAACTCGGGATGGAAGGACTAGAACATAGTACTTTGCGTAGCCTGGCCGCCTCCGAGGACTCCTGAATATTGCCACAGTAGAGCTTCCAGGCCCTCGTTTTGGCTGCTCTCAGCTCGTACTTATAGGTTTTGAGGACTTGTTTATAACAGTCCCAATCTGCAGCAGCATTTGTGTTCCTCGCTTTCTTGAACAGTCTCCTGCATTTCATACGAGTACCTTGGAGTTCTTTCGACCACCAGGGTGGCCGAGATTTACCCAAGGGTCTACTGATAGGACATGCACCTAACATGGCCTTGTTAAAAGCATCAGATAGCTTGGTTACTAGAGCATCAAGCTCCTGTGTAGATGCAGGAGGGTTTGGAACCGATACCGGTAATAAGTTACCTAGAATGGTTCTGAAACAATCCCAATCAGTTTTCCTCCTATTTCTGAAGGGTGGTTTGCTAGTGGGTTTTGTATCCACTTCGTACTGGAGATAACAATGGTCAGAAAAGGAATGGTCTTCGGACACTTTCCAGTTCAATACCCTCTCCTTAATAAAATCCGAGACAAGTGTGATGTCCAACACTTCCTGTCTATTTTTAGTAATGAAGGTTGGCTTACACCCGACATTACATATATTTAGGTTAGTACTTAAAATAAAATCAAGGAGTAACTCACCTCGCCTGTTTATGTCTGTACTCCCCCAAATTGAGTGATGCGCATTAGCATCACTACCCATGATGACTCCTATCTTTCGTTTTCGAGCCTCCATTATTGCACTGCCCAACCTACCTGGTGGTATATTTTCCTCCTCGTATGGTAGGTAGGCCGATATTAGCCAGAGATTTTGCCCATCCATCTCGATGCTAGTCACCACTACATCAGCGTTGCTGTAATTCAGTAGTATAAAAATATTCAGATTATTTTTAGCGAGAATGCAAGAACGTATCTTACCTTCATTTTTCGCATGTAGTATTTTATATTTGGGAGTTCTGAGACCCAGCACCCGGTCATCATTGACCCAAGGTTCCTGGACCAGAACCACATCAATGGACTCAGATTCCATTTTTAGAAGAAGGGCCGCCGAGGCGGCTTTACAGTGATGGAGGTTGATCTGAAGGATCTTAAGCATTAGTTATTGCTTCCCTCCACCACTGTTGAGTCAGACTCCTCTGACATTGATTCGTCCGTTAGGAGCGCACAGCTTAGTCCCAATGATCTCGAAATCTCCGAGTCCAGGGATAGTGTCTCCTGTGCATCCTCCGGGATGCTGCGGACTTCTGGGTCACCAACACCAGGCGGGACACCACAAGTGGTTTCCCCCCCTGCTGCGGGCGCCCCAGATCTGTCAACCTCATCGCGCTTATAAATTTTGAGCGTAATTGCTCCAAATCCATAGCTGATCAGGCCTCCAGATTTCGCCAAAGCACCCACGGATTCTCTGTCGATGATAATGACGGCCGATCTGTGATCTGCTTCCGCCTTTACCTCTTCTAACCTGGCAACCTTCCAGGTGGCCGTTGGTAGATCCGGATTGCTGAGTTTCAACATTTCCAAGATCTCCCTTGGATCACTAGGCTCAGCAGGGATCCAGGCTCGCGCCCTTGGCCTGCAGGGAATTTCTTCCCTAGTCACCACTTCTAATTTGGCCCCCGGCCAGACTTCCCCCAGGCTGCCGATCGCCTTTTTGTAGAGGGTCACCGACCTTTCATCGGCACAGGCAGTCAGTTTGACGTGATTCCGGTGCCATCCTCCGTCTCGGCAAGACGGAGCAGGTCCTGGGTTCTCCCTCATAATTTTTAGGAAGATGGCGGCTAAGGCCTTCTCCACCTTCCTCCAGTTAAGGGTCGTAATGCTCCCATCTTCTTGAGCCCGGTCCACGACTGCCATGATCAGGTGCTCCTTTAGCACCTCGTTGAAGGGCCTGGTGACATCCGGAACCCGCTTCTTTTTAGCCTCCGTAGGCGGTTCATCATCAGATCTCTGCCTTTTCGGCTGTGAGATCTCGGAACCCTCCTGATGTGGCTCAGTGATACGCCTTGCCCACGCAAGCGTATCCCTGTCCCTATCCGTTCTCTGCTCCAACGGAATGTTGCTGATCTTGGAGATCATCCGCCAGGCTCTCTTCCTGGTCTGATAGTTCGCTGACACTGGAGGGCCAGCATTCGTGCCTTTGCCCTTTGGTTTCGAGGGGCCAGCCTCATTTGGTCTTAAGCCCCTAAATGCACTTTGGAGACCGGGCCTAAAGGCCGATGTCTCCACAGCACTGGTTTCCGGTTTTTTAAGAGCACCGGTCTCTTTTGTTTTTAAATTTTCTGCCATAATAGGTCCCACGAGTAGCGGAGAAAGGAGGTCCACCTGTGCAGAGATCCGCAATACACAGGTAAGGCTACATGATCCGGAGGGCGCCAAGTATCCGGATACACCGTTAGAGGCTGGGCTAGTTTTTATACTGGGCCCCCAGCCTGGCCGGTTATCAGCACGGTACGGTTGACACCTTAACCCGGCCCAGTTATTTAGCGCCGTGTTTTCGCCTAGTACACCACATGGTGTAATAGTTGCCCGGTGGTCACCACGGGGAGGTAACACGCACACTTGTGGAAGCTGCAAGATACGGAGCTGGCAACAAGTACCAACTTGATTCCCCCAAGACAGCTTCACACCTAGACCACCAAAATTCCGTAATAAGAGGGTGCCTTTTTTTGCTGTCCAGTTCTTTCTGAATTTCCTTATATTTAAACTCCTTCTGTCAATGTAAAATTTGGAATTGGTGGTTTGCTTTCGGAATCAGTTGATACATCAAGTGTGTTTTCATCAACTATACCCAACAGATCTTGTTCAGTCAAATCATTTTCTTGAGTTACCAGCTCGTGAATATTTTCAATTGTTAAGTTCTCAAATCCATCTCCTCTTACAGCATGTGACAGATCAACGATTTGTTGATATTATTCATTCACTACTTTAATTTCAATGTCCTTAGAACAAATTTCCGGTCATATTGGTTTCCAACAGTCGTTTAAAGTGGATGATATTAATTCATTAGCTGCCAAAGAAATGATTTCCATACAATTCAAAATGCTAAATTGCTCCCATACCTAAGAAACTGTCAGGTCAGTATCACTTTCCATTAGATCCAAAATATGCTGAAAAGTTGTTCTGATATAGTAGGCCTTGAAGGTTGAAATTGTCCCTTGATCCAACGGCTGAATGACCGACGCAGTGTTCGGTGGTAGATAAACTAGCTGAATATTTGGGTGCTTTAAATCCTGAGGGTGTCTAGGAGCGTTATCTAAGACAAGTAACATCTTAAAAGTAAGGTTTTTTTTGATAAATATCGTTCCACCTCTGGAGCGATGCAATCAAAAAACCAATCTCCAAACAGATTGTCATCCAAGCTTTTCTGTTGGCTCGCCAATATACAGGTAGTTTGGTTTTGTCAATTTTTTTCAAAACTCTATAATCTACAAATAAGCAATGGCTTTGTCACTAAATGACGCAACGCATTACTACAAAACAGCAGCGTGAGCCTGTCTTTAGCTGTTTTGAATCCATGAGACACTTTTTTTGTTTTTCGCAATATACAAACGTTTTGGCATTTTTCTAATGGCTACCTCTTTTGTGTGTTGTCTCGATCCAAATCATTAACGCTTTTTCCATGATTTCCATATTTGCGTGCCGCGTACGAGAGATTTTTTTTGAACTGATTGATGAATGTAGTTTTAATGCTTTTTCGGATGATTTTTTAATTTTCCTTATGTTACTTCATTGTAACCTAACGCTTTAGCGACAGCGGTGTCACCCTCTTCCCTTTTGTAGCCGATCTAAAATAACCACTTTCTCGCCCAAAGAAATTGTTAATGTTTTTTTGTAGTGGTTTCATGAAAATTTTATTATTCAGTTAAATTAAATGTCATCAAAGAGATGGGGTTTTTAATTATTTTAATTTTTTTAAAAGTAATTTAAATTGTAGTTAATTTCTTTTAAATATGTACATAAAAATCAATTTAATTTGAATTATAATCATGTTCGATTCAAATTTAAATAATGTTTTTTTGTTATGAATGCTCCTATTCAAATTCTTTAGTATAGACATTTAAGTTGTAATCAATCATAATTCAATATGATTTTAATAGAGCGTGATTAAAATTATTTTATCAAAATTTTAATCAAAATAAATTTCATGTAAAATCAAATCAATTTTTTTGTTGTGGTCAATATGTGATAGGGAGAAACAGAAATATGGCAAGAAACGCCTAACATGCTATAAATAAATAGAATTTTTAGCACGAGTATGGCCACCACAGAATAATCTCAACCTCAGAATTGGCCATTGTTTTACCTTAACATATTTCTACAGAGTTTCAATTTTTAAATTGGATTATAGTTTATCATAAAAATTTCCCATGCTAAGTGAAAAACTCGAATTAGTTTAAATAATTAAGAATTATTCAAGTTCAAGCATCTGTCCTATTCGATATACTCACACGCATACACTAGTTCATGACAGACTTTATAATTTACCATTTACCAATTATAATATGTAATATTTGAACCATTTGTTGTTGTTGTTCTATTTTCCCAACACGTGTTATAAAATGTAGATCTGTTAACTGGTTTGGTTTAATCTTCTTTTAATCATTAAAAACATCGTTTTTTAGAGACTGAGGAAAAAATAGAATACGTATAGTTAATTGAAGTAAAACCACTTCAACATAATTTTTTTTGTTATGATTTATATAATGTCATGTTGTATGGATATATTTTCTGAGAAATAAGGGAGGGGTTGCAATTTCCCAAAAGTTTTTTTTTGTCTATAAATGATTTAATACGTCAGTTTTTAGAAATTATTTTATCCAAATGGACCCCGTCATAAATATTTGATTAGTAAGCAATTTTTATTTTAAAAAGATTTCTTTGTTGTAGAAAGGGGTTGTCAAATTTATGTACTTGAAGGGCAACTTTGCATGTTTTCGGCTCGAAAGAAGATTATTAAATTCATACTATAAAGCCGTATTATTGAATAGGTTTTAAACAGTAGAATAGACATTTAGTAAGGGGTTTGGATACAAAAATAAGTATACGGCGTCTACATACTTGTTAGATTACTTATGCTATGTTCCATTATTCAATAAACGAATGTACGACGCTGCATGGTCTCTAGACACCAGTTTTGGAATTACTCGGAACTTGTAAGAGTGAAATTTCATATAACTGTTTAAAATGTTGTGCACAATTGAACGTGAAATGTTTAGGTGCTGCGCACAGTAGTGAATTAATATTTTTAGATTCTCATCTATGCTTTGAAAGCGATGTCCAGTCGAACTAAATACTGCAATCACACCCGAGTCAGTTTCGTTCTCTATTCGACCCAGTTTTTTCGACTTTTTTCACAGGATTTCGAATTCATTGTTCACTTGGTCTGGAAACAAAAAACATGAGAACTCTATAGAAATTACGGAGTGCTCGACGTATATTTTAATTGAGCAACATTTTTTGTTTACAATTAATCAAACTAAAAAAAGGAAGGAATAAAAAAAACAAGTCGTTACTCCGAAATTTTTATTTTTGGCATTTTGAGATTTCATAACCTATAACTTTGTTTGTGTTTTGATGTTGTTAAAATTAAATTTTAATAAAAATGGATAGTGTTAAGGAATTAATGGCAAAATATCCCGTTAGGTTTTCAAGTAACAGTGAAAATGATTCTGACGATGAAAAGAACACCTTTGTACACGAACCACGAGTTTTCAACTATCGCCTAAGTCGCGCTACGCCAGGCGAATGATTAAAAATATTTTTGGGATATTAAGCACCAAGTAGCGAATTGTTAGTATTATTGGAACAAATTCAAAATTTACAACAAAACAGTAAGAATGCTTAGTAAAAAATATACTATTCCAAGCAGAAGATTAAAAAATCTGCTACTGAATGCTTTGAATGCTGAAAAGCTAGATAAACATTTAAACCCGCATAAATCACACCTGGTTGACAATCCAGATGAAGAGTTTGGTATTTGTCGATCTAAAGGGATGATCATATCATTCATTGGAAGCTATCGCTAGTAACCCCTTCGCTAGATAATATTATTCCTTTATTTGTACCCTGAAAACATTATAAAGAACGTGTCGAAAGATTAATAAATAGTTATCCACAGGAGTCGCCATTAACTGGTCTCCTATCAACCTGAAATTACAACTGGGCTGTTAAATTAGTTACCAATAATATTTCCCCGGTTAATAAAGCTATGGTATATACCACAAACACTCAGCCGACTGAATCCGATCATAAAATACAAAACGATGTTCTAGTTGCTTCTAAAAATCTAAATACAATGCAACCTAGTGTGACATTTTATAATGCTTCCTCAATATCCGCGACCGCAAAGTACACTTTTCCAATGTCTGCGGAAAATAAACAATCACAAAACGTACTCTCTGAATTGTTTTCTAACATTAAAATACCAATAACTAAAAACGTCAGGGAAGAACCGTCATAACTTCAGGATTCATCTTTAATCAAAGATCGTCTTCTAATAGTCTCCTTACGCAACCTCCAAATAAACCAAATCAAAATAGTTCGTTTTATGAACTTGATCTTTGAAGTATTTTCTATATCGGATAGAGCAAATGGCTTTCGATAATGAGTTTCCTCTGGATCAATTACCTAAAATCCTACATTTATTCTTAGTCGTCTATCAGAAAGAGAACTTGTGTACCGTCTTTTCCAGAATATGAATCCGGCGTTGAAAAACCTGACCATCTCGTGTCAAAATACCATAAGGACCGTCGATGATCTCCGCATATTGTGTCAATAAACACGTGTGGGCCCAAACTGGGTAAGATCCTAGAAAACTTTTTGATATATATAAGAAATTATAAATAATAATTATAAATTCTAGTCAAGGTAATAAGAATATGAATTCATTTGGTTACACCCAACAATATCCTTCAAATGATTTTCCTCCTAACTATATGACTTAGCATTTGAATACGACAATGTAAAGGAATACCCTAGTTCTGTAGTGTAGGGCAAGTCAAAGCATTTAACACTAGTAGACCTATGAATAATAATTATCAGTCACAATTTCCGAAACCAGGTACAGTTAACAAATGTTGGAATTGTTGGCAAGTAGGCCATTCCCATGATATGTCTCCCTCTTCTTGGCAAATCTTTATTGCTTATGCTGCGGGTCACCCAGAGTTAAAAAAATAAATTGTCCTACTGTAAGATAAAAAATGAGAATCATAATTTATCGGGGGCAAGAAGCAGTCAACTGACTAGAGCTTAACTCACCTTGTATAACTGAACCTAACAGATAGCAAACGCACTCGAAGTCGATAGAACCAGAGGAACCTTTGTTTTACTACACACCAGTTGTAAAACTGCCATAAAACGGGCCTTTAACGTTCTTTAAGCACAGACGTAAATTCATAAAAAAATGTATCTCTGTATTAAAAAATTGGTCAGTTAAAGATGCTCCACGTCCTTACGCTACAGTTGAAACCAATTCTAAATCAGTAACTGGACTTTTATGTAGTGCCGCATCAGTCAGTGTGTTGGGAAAGGGGGCATTTGAGTTTCGGAATGAACTTGGATTTAAATTTAATATAAGTTTTATTCCAGCGTAACTATACTGTTGATGGCACATCCAATACAATAGAAGGTATCGTGTATTTACCCATAGAATTCGGGAATAAAACCGAACATCAAGTTTTGTATAGTGCCCACATTATAATCTTTTCTATACTTGAAAATCGACTTCTGGGGGAAATTTATCCGCTCAGCCAGAAACTTCGAAATTTTTCAATTCACTAAGTGAAATATTAACATCACACCTCGTTAGTAGCGGCGCCGCTGAATGGCAATGGGATACAATTTAATAATAATTTTGATTTTGCGTTTCATATCTAAAAACTTATTCGAAAAAAGACGATCGATCCAATCTTTTTTTCGGAGTAGATGTCCAATTTCAAAGTACTGAATTAAAATATTTTTCTGTCAAAATGTTATTTTGTCTCTATCGCACTAATGATGAATTTTTGCTTTCTCTTAATTTGGCTAATTTTTTCGCTTCGCCATCGTGGAAAGTGGAAACTATACTTTATGTGCAAGTGGATTCGGTTTGATTTTTGGTCTATTTGATAGTGTCTTTTTTTGGAACTTAGTCATTCTGTCAATTACTACATGATTTGAATGTTTGAAAATAACGTCATTTATTGCAGAACTGGATTATCCTCTCCCACACTCATTTTACAGTTATGAGTTCCTCAATGTCATAGGAATGCATAAACATGTACACGTGTCGGATTTAACGGAGGTGCTGTATTAAATACGACAGTAGTTATAAATGTGTCTCAAGCACAATCATAAAACAGATACAATATAGTGCGATGCCCAACAATTAACGGAATAAAAAATTAAACGAGTTAGTTTTGAAACTTGTTATAAAAGACATATACTATCTTTTTCAATAGTAGAAGGCTTTGAATTTCGAGAACATTTGGCTGGCTTTAATTTCATGGCTACATTTCCTCATTGAACCAGTCTTAGCAGACTTTGGTACGAAAAATTATGTTATGTTCAATTTAAAATTGTTTTGTATTTTTTTCGTATGTAACAAAATAAACCAATCAACTATTTGTATTTTGTCCTAACAAACAAACCAACATTCAGTTACTATAAATTTTAATGATTAAAGTTTTTAAAATTTTTTTGAAAATTCAGTACTCCTGAGGTGTTTGTTATTTTCAATAATTAACAAGAAGCCCTCGAACGTACCAAAGTAAGTGCATATACAGTTGTAACTGATAACAAAGCGAACATTGTTGAAGCGTCTAAGCTACCTAAAATAAATCACTTTTCGTGTTTGGTACATACGCTTAGATTAGCAGTTGATGAAAATGATGGTGTTACAAAGTGGAATTCATCGTTTTATATGCTTCAACGGATTGGTCAATTGAAGAATTGTATCAAATTGAAAGATTGAATTAAAAGGAATAGATTATGTGTATTTTGAATGAATTATGGTGTTCAATCGAAGCTTTCGAGTTAATTACTACAAAACTGAGGAAAGATCAACACGTAATTTTATTCAACGCTTTGTTAGCTGAGATTTTATCGAATGCAAACGCCGAATAAGTAACAAGCAAAAATAATTGTTTAAACAAACTCTGGCAAAAAAGATTGGGTTGATTTTGACAACCGCACCAAACAGAATAGACCGGACGGAAGAAATGGAGGCAATCAAGAGGGATGGTATGTAATCTACGGATATCAAAATTTCTTGTACCTTCAGTGAGAATATTATGTTTAATATTTATGAAATGCCTCAATTAAAGCAAAATAGAAATTGGTTCCAAACTACCACTCTTGTAATTGGCCGTATCCATGTCAGATTTCCAATACCTGTACCTCGATTTTGTTGCCTTTTTGAGACTATGAGACTATGAGACTGCCAAATATTTTGTATACGTACACTGTGTAGGCTATTAAATATTGTTGTTGTGTGTTGTCATTTTTTGTATGTGTATTTGTTTTGCGAGTGTACAATAAGCATCAAAAATTATCGAATCGGTATAAAAAACAAAAATAATACAAACATTTTTGGTGCTTACACTCCGTTTTCTCCTGCTATTGCGACGGAGAATTGACGTTTATGTCATTAGTATAGTACATAAATTATTATGTTTACTTATTATCCTATTATGATATTTTTGCATCCGAAAGCTTTTGAATTTTTGTCAAAATAAAATATAAACAAATTGAACAGCGCATGCGCACAAATACACACATACTCACTAATATTACTATTTCCGGTAATTTTTACTCTCCTAGTCTCATAGCCTCAAAAAGGCAACAAAATCGAGGTACTGGCAGAACTTCTTATTGGACATCCACCTTAAAAAAATTCATTGGTTGGTAAACGGGCAAAGAGTATAACACAGCTTAGTATTTGGTTAAATGTCCCAATTCAAGCAAAATAGAATATTGTTCGAAATTACAATTCTTGAATTGACTGTATGGTATCTATGGTAGATGCCCCATACCGTACAATACTTCTTGTTAGGCATCCCTCAAAATTCATTAGTTGGTAAACGGGCAAAGAGTATAACATAAAATTCGATTAAATGTGCCAACTTTAGAAAAATAGATTAGTATAGTCCAAACGATCATCCACTTCTGTCCAAAAACTAGTGTATTACAATTTAATGTTTAATAATTATGTAATAGTTTATGCTAGGATTACGTACATGAAATTTCATTACAACTACTAAACAAATTTCATTATAACTTCAATATATACACTTTTCAGAAAGTTAGAATGATTTTAGTAAAAACTTCATACTCAATCGTGTGAAAGTTTTACTAAAAGTTTACTATTTATAGATTACATGATTTTGTAAAAAAATTGTTCTAGCTATCGAACAGATGGCGAAAACGTATCATGTTTGGTGATTCCAAATTCACGATATCGGGTAAAAATTACTTCGTGGCGGAAATCATAATACGGCGGCCCCTGGTAAATTTATCACGATAAAAATTATATTGTAATAAAAACATGGTACTATTGAGCTAGAACAATTAGTTTGACTAGCAATACTGCGAATGGTGCAAATGAAATTACTGTAAATTTAAAGCTATACAATGTTATTCAAGAAAAACTAGGTGCATCATTCCTGTTCAAAAATTTCATCTATATATCCTGTACAATAAAGTTAATAAAAAATAGGCTACTAAACAAGTTAAAAAAACATTACAATGCAGACAAGCAATGCAAAAATTGGAAATAAACCAAAATAATATCTCCTCTGTTTACAAATTGCACCGATGTATAGGGTTTTCCAATAAAATATTTCATTTGAATAGCCTGCTGGGCAACTGTCATTTTTGAAGCTGTCATCTTTTGACATTTGACAAGTAAAAACTACGCCATTACTAAAAATGGTACGATACACGCTTCAACGCATTGAAATTGATAAAATTCACTCCAATGGTGAAAATTTTGCAGTCACAGTTCGCAAAACTAAATCACTTGTTGGTCGTCGTGAAGCACCTTCTCGGCCGAAAATAGTGAAACTGGTGGAAAAATTTCAGCTGTTGGGACAAGTTAGTAATGTGAAGAATTGAAACTTAAATTGAGAATGTTGCTGCTGTAGCCCGTAGTGTTCAAGAAAACATAGGTTTGTCGATTCCTCGTCGATCTTTGAAATTAGACATTCCACAAACGATATTACACCGAATTTTGCATAAAGACTTAGGTCTTATGGCTTCTAAAGTTCAGTTAACACAAGAACTCAAGCCGTTCGATCACCATAAACGTCGTATCTTCGCTGATTGGGTCCTTAAAATGCATCAAAATAATCCGAATTTTTAATCGAATTTGTATTTGGGGCTCAGAAAACTCAAGAATGATTGTTGAAAAGCCTCTCCATCTTCAACGTGTTACTGTTTGGTGCAGTTTTTGGTCTGGCGGTGGGATTAGACCTTAGTTTTTCGAAAGTGAGGCTGGGGTGCAACTGTAACGGAGAATGGATTGCGCTACCGAACTATGATTAATGATTTTTTATGGCCTGTATTGGAAGATATTGATGTGGACGACGTTTATTTACAGCAAGACGGCGCTACATGCCGCACAAGCAACGAAACAATCGCAATGTCCTAACCGCGTTATTTCTAAAAACTTGTTCAATAAACAAGTACCTAAATTTAAACTTTAATAATTGTAAGTATAAAAACTTACCTTTTATAGTAGACACAGGAGCTGATGTTTGCATAATAAAAAAATGTGTTCTTTTAAGTGAAACCACAGTATATCCAGATGCCCGATGCAAACTAAAAGGAATTTCAAATGAAATGATTGAAACCCTAGCTGAATGTGATGGGCAACTTCAATTGGCAAACGGAAATAATATTGAAATCACATTTCAAATAGTGGATGATAATTTTCCAATTAATGCATTCGGAATTATTGATCAACATTAAGCACAAATAAATGTAAAATAAATTTCCAAAATTTATCGGTGGAAATTCCTCTCAAATCAGAAACAATTTCATTAATTCTCTTACCTAATATAGTAATAGAGGCTTTGGAAAATTTCGAACTTCCTCCTCGATGTGAAAAAATTATCACATTACCCATAAATCTACCCAATGATTATGAATTTATTTGTCCTTCACAAGAAGTATTGTCTTCAGTCTTCATTGCAAATTCAATTCAAAAAGTTTATGGAAATTATATCACACTTCCTATTGTAAATTTATCCGATGATCTTCATCATATTAAAAATTTAAAATTTTGCATTTAACCAACAAATACTTATGAAATTTATACGCTACAGAAAAATGATAATGATTTAAATAATCCATTATTAACCTTAGAATCTTCAATCAACATAAATCATTTAAATAATGAAGAGCTTAACTCATTTAATTTACCTATTTGATCGGAGTTCACTGATGAATTTAATTTAGACGGGGATATACTAACCACTACAGATGTTTTGTTTCACCAATTCATACTAGACCTTTCCGACAAGCCCATTCGACTAAAGCCGAAATACAAAGGCAAGTATCCGAAATGGTACAACAAGGCATTGTAAATACAGTATGAGTCCTTGGAATTTTCCTGTTTTAATAGTTACAAAAAAATCTACAACTATGGAAAAAAATGGAGAGTAGTGGTGAATTATCGTCGACTTAACCAAATCACTATCGATGACACATTTCCGCTCCCTAATATTTCCGAAATTTTGGATAAACTCGGAAAAGCACAGTATTTCTCAACACTTGATCTCCAAAGTGGATACCATCAAGTCAAATTATCTCCTGATGATTCGCCAAAAGCTGCATTTAGTACTGACGAAAGTCATTACGAATTTGTATGTATGCCGTTTGGACTTAAAGGTGCACCAGCGACCATTTCAAAGAATGATTTATAGCGTCTTAAGCGGTCTAAATAATATTAAATGCCTTGCTTATTTGGACGATGTCGTTGTTTTTGGAGCAATACTCATAGAGCACAATAACCGTTTGACCGATGTCTTAAAAAGATTCCGTCAATATAATTTAAAATTAAACCCATCAAAATGTCAATTTTAAAGACAAGAAATAAAATATCTTGGGCATGTCATAACACCAAATGGAATAATACCTGATGAATCAAAAATAATAGCCGTGAAAAATTTCCCCATACCGCAAAATCAAACGAATATCAAATCTTTTCTTGGATTAGCAGGATACTACCGGAAATTTATACCATATTTCTCTGGTATTGCTAAGCCACTCACAAATTTATTAAAAACAAATTCACCATTCAATTGGAATTCAATTTGGCAAAAGGCATTTAATTCATTAAAAACAAACCTCATTAGTTTTCCTGTTTTACGAATGCCAGATTTTAATAAACTATTTAAACTAACATGTGATGCCAACAATTTCGCAATCGGTTCCGTTCTCTCCCAGGAAATAGATGGCTTTGACCTGCCTATTGCGTATGCCAGCCGTGTTCTTAATTCAGCAGACCAAAATTATGGACCTACAGAAAAAGAACTTTTAGCAGCAATAGCAATAGACCATCTATGTCTCATGTTCGACCTTATTTGTACGATCATAAATTCGTTTTGGTAACGGATCATCGAGCACTCTTATGGCTTTATAAATTAGAAACACCAATGGCTTGTCAAATACGTTGGCAACTTTGTCTTGGAGATTATGACTTTTCTATAGTACATAAGCCCGGAAATGTAATAAAAAACGCCGACGCGTTGAGCCGCATAAAATTATCCAATTGTAATGTAGTAATCCGGTCCGCACCTAAAAATCTTCAAAATGAAAATAAAACATTAAAATTACCTGACTCACAAAATTTAAAGAAAATTGAAAATGAAACTTTAAATACAAACATTAAAAATTTAAATACACCGATCGAAATAGATGGACAAAATAATTTAACCAGCTACAGGGTATCAACGAGTCAAACTTACTCTTTTCATTTAGGTGAATACGAAAATGTTTTTCCTAATCTTAATTTAATGAACATAATCCTAACTCAATAAAATATGTTACCAATGAATCATCAATACAACAACTAATAAATGACTTCCATGTGTCACCATTGGGTGGAAACCGAGGAATATACAGAACATTCTTACGAATGCAAAAATATTATAATTTTCCAAATATGTATACAAGAATAAAAAATTTCATAACATGCTCCTCTTGCCAAGTAAATAAACATGGCAGAAATATAAAAGAGCCAATGAGAATTACGATAACTTCGAGTAAATCATTTCAAAAAGTGTTTCCTGATATAGTTGGACCATTACCCTCATCACTTAACAATAATAAATTTATTTTAACAATTTAGGATGACCTAAGCAAATTTTCCGTGGCATATCCATTATATACTCGTATTCATGAAGCTGAAACAGTAGCTCAAACATTCGTAGAAAAATTTATTTGTGTTTATGGCATTCCTGATGAACTACTTACTGATCAGTGCTGCGATTCTGGTTCGATGATATGATAATGAAAAAAAAAAATATCATCGGACGTTTCATTGGCTTTTATCATTCTATTTTATCATCAACACATAAAACGCGAGTCTGGTTTACCCAATGATAAAAACAAACTAGTTCGAATAATTTACGAATGATGTCAGGGCAAACTGTTTATGATTTTCAGTTTAGTAGATTACGTTAGAATAAAACCAATGTCAAAAACTGTATTTTACTCCGAAACTACTAGATCCAATAAACTTTATAATGAACATGGTGGAAACACTACACTTCGCTTGGATCACAAATAATCTCATCATCACCAATAAAAAAAACAATTATTCCATTTTAATTTACACTATAATTTATATTTATTTAAATATATGTATGTATGTACACATATATATATATATATATATATATATATATATATATATATATATATATATATATATATATATATATATATATATATATATATATATATATATATATATATATATATATATATATATATATATATATATATATATATATATATATATATATATATATATATATATATATATATATATATATATATATATATATATATATATATATATATATATATAGAACTATAGGCTACTATAAATATGATATGTCCAACTCGCGAGACCCCTCAATTAAAAAAGAACATTATTTGATGTCAACAATTCAAAACTAGGTTTCTCCTACTCATGTATACCATAAGCTAACTATGTACCATAATAGATTATAGCCCACCAGATTTATCTCCTACACCAAATTGATCATCTGAAGATCGATTACGCCAATCGCATAATCCTTGCAGTTATGTAGATTTGTAGAAAAAAACAAACCTGAACAATACAAAGGTAAAATTTAAGGCCGTTGACCGAAAACGATAATTTGAAAAAACAATAAAAAATCGTTTTGCACATCGTTACGCAGATTTTTTATCAACAATAATTTTGGTACATTCAAAGATCAATCCATTCGTAACGATATATTAAATTAAAATAATTACACACTTCGAAAGTAAAAAATATTTGACTGAGTGTGTTCAAAATTTCACAGTAATAAACCGAAACACAAACACAGTAAAACATGAATAGGCAATAGAAAATAAATTTTATCATCAGTCGAAAATAATTTTCAGCCACAAAAAGTAAATGATAAAATATTAATTTTTTTCGCCAACTTTGACGTAAGTTTATCATATATCACTAGACCGGACTCGCCTTTTGTATTTTATCGATGATAATTTTACCATTTATCATTATCATCGAAACAGAATCGCACCCCAGGGAACTGAGTTTATGAGTCATTTCTTTAAAAATATTTGTAAACTTCTTCGAATAAAAAAATTATCTACCACAGCGTATCATCCTCAAACGAATTGCGCGTTAGAAAGATTTCATAAGACGCTAGGAGAGTATTTGAGAAATTTTGCGCAATCGAATGCTTCAAATTGGGATATGTGGTTATCCTACCTTACATATAGTTAGAATACTACTCCACATAGCTCTACAAATTATATGCCATACGAATTAGTATTTGGTTTTAAACCTAACATTCCATGTTCAATATCAAAAGAGCCAGAACCTATTTATACTTTAGATGACTATTGTTAAAACTTTAAATATAGACTGCAAAACTCATTTGCTATTGCACGAGATAATTTGATTCAAGCTAAAGAAAAATCAAAAATCTATTATCACAATTATATTCTTGTGATAATAGATTTTTGATTTTTCCTTCAATTCTTTTCTTCAATTCAATGAGCCACTGTTGCCAATACAGCAATTTCATTATTTTCTCCAGTGACTGTTGCTCTACGGGTCCTCTTTTTCGGTTGAACATTTCCATCAATAATAAATTGTTTGATAGTACGGCCAAATGAAGCACGTGAACGAATCCTTTCCGGAAAACGTTGAGCGTAAATAGCAACAGCATTTTCAAGATTTCTACCAGCTTCTCCATAAACCAAAACCATTTCAATTTTCTCTGGCACAGTTAAATGCTCCATTCTAAAGTATTTTGTCGTTTATATTGGAATTACGAAAAACATGAAGATAAGAAATAACACAAACGTTAAATGTGATTTACAAAACTGAATAACTTGTTTTGATGACGAATTTTGAGTATTTCCAATGAAAACGTGATGTTTTTTATTTCAAACGTATTGCAGAATCGAATGCGTGTGTTCTAAGAAGGAGAAATTGAAAAAATTGAATTTCGTCGATTACAACGCCATCTATCATGAACCGAACAAAATATTTCATTCAAATCATACGTACTTTTAGTCGTAGAATGCGTATCTGCAATAAAAAATATGGCGTCCTATCTTAATTTAAAAGTTACCCCCGCCCCACCTACAAAGCGGGGGTGGGGGACAATTTTTCTTGCACTAATGTATTTCCCCCGCGGTATGATTAAATTTTGATTATGGACATTTTTTCCGTAGAGTGGTTATTTTTCGAGATATTTGATCGTCTCAGTTTAAAAGAAACACCCGGTATGTCTGCATATACTTAAGAATTTAAGATTAATTATATAAATTCCTTTATTTTATAAAAAAAATAATAATAAAAATAAAAAATAAAAAAACATATACAAACGAAATTTAGTTATAAGTAAACATTGTAAATTAATTGAAAATTTGAAATATTATATAATTAAATGAATTATTTAACTAAAGTTTTCTACAAAAGATTTTCCACAGGATAACTTTTGTATTTAAGTGGGGAGATGTACATAATGGTACGCTTTACCATTTGTTATGCATCCCTGCACTTATATACTAATTATGTATTACTATCATATAAGAGTATTGCTTTATATAATGAATACCTGACCTAATAGGTTATACCCCTTCATTCTTAGGCCACATATCCTGTTGCTGTTTATCCAAGGTTCTTGGATAAAGACCACGTCCTCTCCTGATCCAGTCAGCCTGAGGAGTAAGTCGGCCGACGCTGCTTTCGTATGATGCAGGTTAATTTGTGTGAAATTTAGCATAACACTAAGTTGAGCCTACTTACATACATATTACCACTCCCCACTACCGCAGGCTAGTGTCCGCCGGTTCCATTGGAGTCGCCGGTGTCTCTCGTATCTCCTCAAACGGAACTTGCTTCCCGGATGCAGGCAGCCCCCTCGTCCCTCGAGTCCGACAAGTCTTCCTCGTCCGACAAGTCTTCCTCGTCCGACACCAGAGACAGGCGACTGCCTATCTCCTCCCCAAGTGCAGTCACCGCGGAGAGCTCCATTGGTTGGGCTGTCTTCCCTCCTGGTGCGTCTGTTTCTTGTATGTCCTCACCAGGTTCCTCCAAGTATGTTTCAGCCTCGTCTTTTTTGTAGACTCTGAGAGTAATCGACCGAAACCGAAGTCGATTGCTCCCTTAGTCGCGGCAAGATGCGCGAAGGGCTCCTTGTTGATTACCATAGTGGATAATCTAGAGCCCCCCATGGCGTCCTCTTGCCTTACTATCTTCCATTTATCTATATTCCAGGATCTCGTCAGGACTTGCTGGTTCGGTTGGTAGCCAGACGCGCGCTCTTGGCCTGCTAGGAATCTCTTCCCTGATTACAGCTGCCAGCCTTGCGCCTTGCCACACCTCCCCTACAGCCTTCTTATACAGATCAATTGAGCTGGCATCAGAGCACGCTGTTAGTTTGATGCGCCCTTGATACCATCCCGAATCTCTGCAGGATGGAGAGGGTCCTGTATTTTCACCTAAGACCTTGAGAAAAGAGAGTTTAGGGCATTGTAAACTAATCTCCATTTTTCCATGGTGATGCCCCGTCTTCGTGACTCCTGTCAACGACGGCTAGCACCAAAACACGCTCCTGGCTTTGGTGCCGTAGAGTGGCCCCTCTGGTGTTTTGAGGGAGCCCCACCTTTGCGGTTTGAGCTCTTTTCTGTTGCTTCCGGCCTTTAGAGAGTTCCGGTCTCGGTTTTGTTGTTTTTGTTGTTGTTTTTATTAGGCATAATGGTCGCACGAGTGTCGGAGAAAAAATTTGGTCCGCCTGCGCAGAGATCCGTTTACGCAGGTCAGGCTACTTACAACTACAACTACTTACAAAATTCTCTTTTTTTTTTTAATATCAAAATGAAACCGCTTATTGGAAAACCCATAAGTATACATTTTTAATTTAATTTTAGTTAAATCACTTCAGCAAAATGACTTTTTCGGATTCTTTACTATATTTGGCAACCATATCCAAATTATACGGAAACAAATTAAATCGAAGGCATTATGCTCAGTTCATATATGTACGTTCATAAACTTCAGGTTGTCTACAATTTTTGCCGTCACGTCATTCCAAAATACGTACATACATATATGTATGAAAATGACAATAGATTACCTAAATAAAAAATTGTTAAGACCAAATACACGTGTATGTTAATAAATTAAAAATATGTTAAGGCATATTAGGAAATACATAAACAATCACAATAATTAACAATTAATTTCCCTTTATTATTGACATGAGTTGCGAGCCAGTGCCACATTAGGTAATATTTTAATTTTCCTAACGATTTTTTGTTTAGTGGTAGTTTTATTCGTTTGTCGTAATAGTATTTCTATTGTAATCAAATTTGTCATTAAATATGAATTATTTCAATTTATAGTTTGTTTTTTTTTTCTAATTCAGTTATAACTTTTATTTCCGTTTGTATTTATAGCATGATTATTATACAAATGAATGTACAGAAAGTGAATAAAATAAACATTATTACAGACAATTTAATAATTATATCGTAGTATTATGAATTTTGATGAAGCGATGTGAATATAATGCTGGGTAGCATTGCGTCACGATATAGAGACAAAATAAATTAATTATTAAAATTAAAATCTAAGATAGGCAAAGCAAAAAAAAATAAAAAACTCAACGGAAACATTATAACATGGTGAATCGAAATAAGTATATGTATCATGTTTTGTGCAGCACTCATTATATTATATGGTCATGGGGGCAATAATGACCTGAAGCGAATTCAGCAATAAACGCGTTATTTTTTTAATTTATTAAAACTAATAATTAATTTAATTATTGCATACGGGTTTCTTTTTTGATTTGCTTATATAATTTAATTATTGTAATAACAATATACATCATGCATAAGGCCTTAATAATTTTAAACAGCATGGCGATTTATACATACATATCTATACATACAGATGTACATATGTATATTACATGCTAAATATTAGGACGGTAGTTCATAAAACATAAAATTCAAAGTTTACAATACAATAAATAATGAGTTACGGATTTTATTTGTCTTACGTCCATTACAAAAAGAGTCATTTCATTTTGTTCCTGAGCAAATAAGTAACCGGAGACTTGATGATCCTTATTTTATGTTACCGTTTTTTAGCATAAAATTTTATGGTTTACACTAAATTTAATGTGTGACTTATATAACTTAATCGTTATAATATTATTGTGTATGCCTGGGATGTTGCGTGCAGTAAAATAACTACAATTTTATGTTATATTCTTTTTCATGTTGTACTTCTTCACAACAAATTAGGTTATTCATAAAATGATAATTTAAAACAAAAAACAAATATTTGTTCTTTATAACTTACACACAGATTCTTAATTTAATTTTTTTTTTGTCTCACTTGACAATAAATTTTATTTAACTTTTTTATGATTTTTTATTTGTTAAATGTACCTTAAGAGTTGATTCATTACATTTTTTTTTGTGATTATAAAAAATATTTATTTTTCTTACTTTCTGAAATAATCGTGTTGACATTTGTTGTTTCTTAGAAAAATAAAAATTATTTAAGTCAAAAAAAAAGAAATGAAAAAAACGAATGAAGTTTGAAAACTAATTATGCATATTTGTACTCGTAGTTTTTTAGATAAATATAATTTTGTTGCATTTGGTTTAGTTTTATACGTACATACATCTACTAGTGTTTAAACTAGTTGTGTGGTTAAGCTCAAACTCGTAATTTATTTACCAACACTATCAAATGGGAGCAAAGGTTTCAGTTCTAAAAATTAAAAAAAGAAAGATCTTCTCTTGAAATGTTAAAAACGACAAGATCCTAATGTAAGTTAAAATATTTCTATAGAAGTACGCGTACGAAGCATGTACTCTCGTTGGTACATAAAATATATATAAATTAAGCAATAATGGGGGAACCAGTTTTAGCGTCGTCGACTTAACAGTCATTAATTAACGTATCTGACATTTTTTCGAAAATAAGTTTTTTATGCCAAAATGTTTGTTGTGAGAAACTGCATCTGAATATTGTTTCATCGATTAATTTTTTCGTCATAAACAATAGGAGTGGGCAGAAGAAAAAAAAGTAAACGCCATCGAGAACTGGGTAAGGATTACATAGGATGGACGAGACCCAGAATGTAAATTGTAATGTTCCTTAAAAGTCAACGATTAAAGCTATTTAATAATTTTTGGTCCTACATGTCATGGGATCAGAAATAGGTGTACATTCTGTCTCTTGTTAAAGAGGTTCCCATAAAACGAAAAACGAAACCGGAGGACTCTCGCCGGACTTTCATAAAATTATAGTTTTTACCGAACCAACAATTACAAGTGTGCCAGGAATAATTCCTCGATAGTTTACCAAAGCTTCCATACCATTATTGCCGACAGAGTAATGACAAATTATATGTCGAACCAGTATTTGGTAATAATACCGCTGCGATATACGTGGAATACCAAAAGTGTAGTGCTGAATTTTCTTAGGTAAAGCCATTATAAAACTGCACATTTTCCAAGATGGTGGATGAAAAAAAACAGCCCGAAAAATATCAGTGCAATGAATGTTACAGTTTTAAAGCAGGAGATTTATCAGAAGTGATATGATTTTAATATTTTTGTCTTAATTGGCACACTTTTACCTAAAAAACGAGCCATCTAATATACGTAACTATCAGACAATTACTTTTTATTTGACAGCCAGAAATACAATACCATGTCAGCGCTTTTTTGAACTATTTGACACCCCGTATATTGTGCAACAACAACAAAAATCATCTTCCATACAATTCTTTAGTCAAAAAGTAACCAATAAAAAAGAACTTACTGCGAGTTTTGCTGTGTACGTTGAGATTGGTTTGTAGTCTTACAATGAGTCTGTGTGGTACAGTCTTTCATGTTATCAGCTTCCTTTTACATTATTAAAAATTCGATGAAGAACTAATTTTTTTCACTTGCGACTTTAATTTTAAATCATACTGTGCGTACAAAGGCTTCACTGTGATAAAATCATCCGGCTTTAAATGTTTGGAATATATTCGCACAGTTTTTATATTAAAAATGACTTTTCTGCGGCTAAAATGTACTCAAAGTTTACAAACTGTTTTATCATTAGGAAACGAATGGAAGGACATTGTACTAGAAAAATTTCGATTGCAACTGGTGATTCATTTGATTCGTTAGAATATCTATCGAATATCGTGATCGTGATTTAATAATTGCTGGTAATATTCTATTTTCTTTCGTGAATGATTTGAAATTATAAAACTAGTGAAACAAACAGAAATTGTCTCAATTCGGCAATTCCGTGTAAATCTATGTAAAATGCGCATAGTAGAAGAAATTAAATATGTAGTGTTCCGAAGTTTGTAGTTTTCCAAACTGTATGCAAATCACGAAAACTCCTTCTGGAAAACGGTAATATGAGAGCAAATTCAGCATTTTTGGGCATGACGGACCATCGAAAGTATGGCGGAAAAAAACCAGGCTCTTAACATCAAAAATTGTCTCAAACAGTTAGAAACGCCCCCTCAAAGTCCTGACCTTAATCCTATAGAACGTGTATGGAATTGTATTGAGCGACAGTTGAAAAATAATAGGATAACGTCAAAAAGCACATTAGAGCAAGCCATTAGAATTGAATGGGGTAAGGTTCCTGCCCAGTTAACTGATAATTTGGTGTTATCTATGAAATAATAGAAGTGCCTTGAAGCTGCACCAGCCAAATCAGCCCGCACAATGAAACCTAGCCCATAATTTATTACAATTTTATTACAATTTATTACACCAAGTTCCGATTTTATTACACTTGCCGTTCGCGAGAAATCCGTGGGCGGTGTAACTTCAAATTGAACCTACACCGCCACTTTGTAACTTTTGATGTAATTATGATATCAAGATGGGACTTGGACCAGAATTTATTACAAATTAATTACAGTTCACTGGTAAGTCAAAGAAAAATAAAATATAATTATTTTGTGTAAAAATCATCTAATTTTAATAGAAACCTACTGAAATTCAAAGAAAAATACCAAAATGTCGATAAAATTCACCTGTAATAATTTATTAGGTGATACAATCGACTTTTTTGATATTTTTCGTTGACTTGAAATAGACTTTTCAAAATATAATTATAAATCACTACTTTACAAGGTATATATGTACCGTATAGTGTAAACAATATCCACTTCCATCCAAAATATGGTGGCGGTCTGGTGTAATAAATTATTACAGGTGAATTTTATCGACATTTTGGTATTTTTCTTTGAATTTCAGTAGGTTTCTATTAAAATTAGATGATTTTTACACAAAATAATTACATTTTATTTTTCGGTGATTTACCAGTGAACTGTAATTAATTTGTAATAAATTCTGGCCCAACTTTCATCTCGATATCACAATAATATCAAAAGTTACAAAGTGGCGGTGTAGGTTCTATTTGATGTTACTCCACCCAAAATCGGGACTTGGTGTAATAAATTGTAATAAAATTGTAATAAATTATGGGCTAGGTTTCATTGTGGCGGGCTGATTTGACTGGTGCAGCTTCAAGGCACTAATAATAGATTGCAGTCCGAAATAGAAGCAGGGACAAGAGGAGGTGGTCCAATTAGCTACTAATGTCGTACCGATGTTTATTATTCAATAAATAAAAATTGAAATCGATTTTTGATAATTTTTGATGCTAATGAATTAGGTTGGTGTGTGTATATTAATAAAAAAAATATATCAGCCTGATAATTTACTGATAGTGTAAACATTTGTATAATACATACGAGTATATACCCACACATACATTGATAAAATTCATGTCATAGTTGAAAATATCAGTGGATTTGCATAGTGTAGACGGCGGGTAATTTAATTAGGTATTTTATTCTTCGCTTTCTGGAGTTTGCAACCGGATCCGAACTTGAGACCACGGAGACCGAATACCTAAGAACCAACCCGACCAATCAATTTGAAATGTATAGTTAACATGTATTATTATTATTAAAATTGGCTGGAACCCACGAGGATTTCGCACTCAATGCCACAAAGGCCCATGGTGCAAAGGCCCAGGATTCTATCCCAATTCGCAAACGCGCACTGCTGCCTTCGCAAACTGAACAAGTTTAGGCCAAGGCAGAGAGGACAACTGAACTAAATTCAAAGACCTAAAGTTGAATACCTGAACTCGTATAGAACTGAACGCAGGATAACTGCTCACGAAGTGAAGGGAGTCATCGTCCTCCTCAAGGCAGTCCTCGCAAATAACATCATGAGCTAAACACATACGATGTAGATGATCTTTAAAACGGCCATGTCCCGTAAGAATCGCTACCAAGATTATTAACTGGTTCTTTTATAAAGATAAAGCATACTTTGTTGATCTCAAATTGGGCTCCTTAATGAAGTACTTTGCCTTACGACAACTAAAAGTCGCAAGCCACTGAGACCTTAGGTCTTTCAAAGCGTAATCCTTTATAACTTTCTTCCCGTAGTTAAAAGATACAGGAGTCGCTTGTTCAGGACCAATTAAAATTAATTGGGAGACAGCTTTGGCTAAACAATCCGCGATCTCATTGCCTACGAAGTCACAATGAGTCGGTACCCTCATGACCGTAACTTATTGTTAGAACAAAGAAGGTTCATGAATTGTTTGCATTCCTTGATTAGTTTAGAAACAGTCAAGGGATTTATTAAAGAGTAAGTAAAGCTTTACTATTTGTACAGAGTAGAATACTTTTGTTTTTAACCGCAAACAGCCTTCAAAAGATGGTGAAGTGTGAGCTGACCCTTCTCCGGTGTCAAGGAATTCGATTCAGACTAACATTTGACGAATGGTCTTCGATTAGAAATCGTAGATACTTAAATGTGGAAGTGCTCACCCAGACAGATTTTTGGAATCTTGGACTGGTCAGAGTTATGGGGTCGTGCCCTGCAGAGAACTGCATTGAGCTGGTGCAACAAATGCTGCAGAATTTTGATCTAAATTACCACCGGGCAATTTTGTGTGCATTCCAACCGACGGTGCGTCGGTTATTCGGAATGTGGGACGACTGAGCATATGCGATCAACAACTTTGCATTGTTCACGGCATTCACTTAGCTATAATTGACGTCTTGTACAAACAGCCCAAAAAAGACAACGTCGTTGACGACGCAGGGGACGGAAGTGACGTTGACACCACTGCCGACACTGATAACGAGAATTACACCGATGATGAAATGGACGATGTTGGTGGTTTTGAAGTAGCTTTTGCTGAAAACGGCGACGAAATTGAGTTGGTTGAAGATTTCAAGCCGTTAATTGCCAAAGTGCGCATCATTGTTTATTTCGTCGTTCTCCAACAAAAAACGATGAAACGCTGGGAAAGTATACAACCGATGAATTTGGCAAACCCATCCCATTGGTCCTGGATACGAAAACACGATGAAACAGGCTGCATGCAATGCTTGAACGCTCCTTGAGGTTAAAAAATTTCATCAGAAAATCACTGATTGATATTCGCACAAAAATTGAGATTGAGATCAGTGATTTGGAGTTTGACACCATTTCATCAGTTGTCGCGTGTCTGGTGAAACTGGCCGTCTATAGAAGTTTTGTGTCGAAATGATGCGACTCTTTTGTCAGCCGACACGGCCATAGTGTTCATGATTAACAACTTGGGAACATCCGATTTGGCTGTCCGTTTGAAAGCATCTTTGGTGACGCGTATCAACGAACGACGGACAATGTTGTCTGGTTTACTGCATTACCTCCACAAAGGTCATCAGCGATATGAAAATGTGGACAATGCTCTAGATTTTCGGCAACACAGCAAATCAGCGATTGCCAATGCTGTGATTGAACTGTATGGGCGACTTAACAAAGCTGCAGGAGAGCCAGAGTTAGTAACCGATACATCGTCTAACAGTAATTCAGTAGATTATTCAGCCAGCTTGTCGTTGAAGGAGCAACTTGGCCATTTGCAATGATATGAAAAATCAGCCCAAATCAAAAACGGGTAATGGTTCGAAGGATGCATTGAAAGGTGTTCGTAGGGAAATGGCCACTTTCGAAGAGGATGGGACGCGGGGATCGTATCTTCGTAACGCCTACGAATATTTGAAAACTGTAAAACCATCCAGTGTCGAATCTGAAAGGGCATTTTCCGCCAGTAGTAATTTTATCACAAAACTGCGTTCATCTTTAGAAGATAAAACTTTAAATATTTTATGTTTTCT
Source organism: Tipula unca (assembly GCA_951394425.1). Classification (NCBI taxonomy): domain Eukaryota; kingdom Metazoa; phylum Arthropoda; class Insecta; order Diptera; family Tipulidae; genus Tipula; species Tipula unca. The sequence continues at coordinate 67,778,142 of OX596382.1, read as the reverse complement.
GCGGGCACACTTCCAGAAAGAGCATCAAAAGAAAAATAATTAAACAACTAAATAAATGTACTTAATTTTAACTTTTACCATTTTTTAGAAGAAATAAATATTCCGTTAACTTACATTTTTATTTTTTATTTTTGTTTATTCATATCTGAGTATTTTTTTCAAGTATTATGTTCAATATCGATATTAATATCGGAATCTCGAAATTGAAAAATCTGTCCGATATTGGATGCCCTAATAAACATTAAATTTAGTAATAAAAGTATAAAACTGCATAAACTAATTTGTAATGTATTTATGTAATGATGAATATTCAAAATTTCCTGTCTGCTTGCCTGATGGCTGTGTACGTATTATTATATCGCATAATGCTAAATGATAATTCCAAAATATTGAAGTGTATGTCGTTCATTTGTGATTAAGCACAACTCCATTTTCAATGGAAATAAAGGGAGTCGCTTTTAAGCTACAGTATTTAAATTTAAACCAAAGCTGATACTCAGAATTTGTGCAACATCTAATGAAAATCAATAGAATGTAAGATACTGAAGGCGCGTACATGATACTAAAAAAAATTTCTGATGCACAAAAATTCACCACGAAGTTAGCTGTATGAAGTTGAAATATTCACTACTCGAAATATAATTTCATCAGTGTAGCCTTTGTTAATAACGAAAATATTATGACTTTTGAGTGAAAACTTTTGTTTAACTATACTCAAAATGACAATTCTCTGTTTATTTACAAATAAACAAGCAACAAAATAGCAAAACAAGTATAATATTCAGTTTTCTTAATATGGCTGGCCTGGTGAAATTTTATTCGAGTTGAGCATATTTCAACTCAGATAGCTAACTTCGTGGTGAATTTTTCTGCACCAGAAATTTTTTTTTTGGTATCGTGAACGCACCTTCATACATCTAATTTAGTTCCGTATATAAAAGTGTTTTATTAAACGTTCGGCTAAATCCCACCAACTATCACAAACAACGTTAAAAATTTACTTTGTACTTTCCGAGTACTTTGGATTCCGCAGCAAACACTAAATTTTGATTAGCCGAACGGTCAGGGCAGAACAATTAATTCAAGCTAAAGATATTTTGCGATAAATAAATTAAATAATATAAAGCCAATAATAATAAAGAACAAGAAAAACGATTATCGGTTCCATTATTTACTTTATTTCACAAAAATTTGACGTTTAAAAAAACAAACATATAACGTGGGGAAAAGGCATTTGAGGTGGAGAGATTTATTACACATTTCGGACGGCATAATAAAAATTTGTATATAATGTCAAAATTCTGTACTAAAAAATATTTATCACAGGTTTCGGACACAGTCTAAGTTGTATAATGTATGGGCTGCTTTAAAGTCGTTCTGGAATCGATACAGTTGGCCACGAAATAATTTTTTTATGACGAACAAAACAAAAAATGATAATTTGAGGATCACATCCTGACATTTTATTTATCAACCGTATTAATCTTAACGTTATGTTCGATTTATACGCCAGTTGTTGTTTATTCAACTATATATAATAAATACAAAATAGTTGTTAATGGTATTTCAATAAATACACCACACACATATATATTACTTCCTGGAAACAAATTATCAAGTTTCACAAAATAATTTATGTGCATTGTGCGAGGTATGTAGTTTTAAAAAAATGAAGTGAAATTTATTTTGGCAGATGTTATTCTTTTAATCATTTAAATAAATATAAAAGGCAAACGTATATCGAAGAACCTGAAAATGAATAGATAATTATTTATTCTAAATTTAAGATTGACTTCTACATTAAATATTTATGATTTTTATAAATATATATATTTTGTTTGGCTCATTTTAATCAGACCGAATGAATAGAGCAGTTTATTTAATTTATGTTATTTAATTTTTAATAACAGCTAAAAAACATACAAACAGTACAAAGACATAATGTAGCAAAAAATTTAATGTTTCTCGTTTTATGTTATAGTTGAATAATTATGTATGGTAATGGTGAAATGAATGAAAATGCAAAGGAGTGAAAAAAGAAAAATTTTAGTTTCATTTTGGTAGGGTCGATTAAATTAAAAACCATTTTTTGTTTTGTGTGAATACAAGAAATTCCGGATACGGTATCATAAGAAACGAGAACCATATCAATAATGTAATAATACGAAGAATAATGAAAAACAAAATATTTTTTTTTGTTGTTGTTCTTATTCAATTGAAAAATCAGAAACATCTGGCAACTTGGCTGAAACGATCTTATTATTATTTTTCTTTTCTTATACGTCGTATATGTATGTACATATGTATATTGTATATACGAAACAAGTATAGTGAATACATACATTATATTATAAAAGAGAGAAATAAAAAGAAAATTTAACTTAACGATTTTTATCGTGATGACTGTTATTTTTCATTCTTTTCTTATTCTTTAATTAATTTCTATTTTTAAAAAAAAATCTCATTACAATATAAAAGTTGTATACATAGCACAAAATGACACTTTATTCATATACATACATATAGTAGTATTCAAATCTCGCTGGAATTCTGACAGTTATCGCGCAGAAATAATATGGCGGATACACAGTGTTGTATTAAGTACAATAATTCATGTTTATTGTTTACATGTTTATGTTGTATTTGTATTTAAATGGAAAAGGAACGTATTTAATCACAAAATGTTTTTATATGTAATTTAACTTATTATCACTGACACTTTTGAAATTAATATTTAATTCGATAAACTAAGAATTAAATTGAAAACTGATTTTGCTTTTTATGTTGTTGTGGTTTTGTTCGATATGAATATCATTTGGTCATTTATTTTCCTTAGTCCGTACCAAAATTAAATGTTAACATTGTTTCCAAAAGGCGTGCAATTTTCTTTTGACCTATTAATTTTCACTTGAAATATGATTGTAATAACATAAATACGTAATCATTTTGAATGTTTTGTGTATTAAAACTGAAATATAATTCTTTTTATTGGTTATTTATTATTTTATTTAGGTTTGTTACCTAAGATAAATCCAACCCATCAAAATTTTTATAATTTTTTTTTCTACATCACTGAAAGCTGCGCAGAACAATTAAAAAAAAATTTTTTTAAGATCTGAATAGGACTATACATACATATACGATATACTATTTTGTAGGATTTCTCTTTTTTAATTCTTAATTGCAAAATAAATGTTACATAATTTTTTTTTTTTTGTTTTGTTCATTGAATTAAATTAAAGTATGTGTACGTATTTTAAATTCTTGTCTAAATATATATATTTATAAAACGTAATGTGCGTAACCCTAGATTAACATGATTCGTATAATACTGCAGTCATCTTATTAATATATTCTGTTTGGCACACGAGTCTCAGGGAGCGGCAAGTAGTATAGTTATGACGTACTTGATGATTTTCGAGAAGTGGTGTAACTCTGGCATATTGCCTAACTAAAGTTGGTGGAAAATCCAACATCCGGGTAAGATGTAAAAGTTAAAATAACAAATTTGATCATTTAAAAGCCCTATTCCCTTAGTCGTATCACCGGTCACTTGATGCGATTATCAAATTTTGGTATTCTCTTAGACGATTGAAGTGACGTTTATCGTTTGGTGTGATAACTATCACTTGACACCATATTCTAGTAGTCGTATAAAAAAGTCGAACATCACTTGAAACGATATATTCATCACCTCAAATTTGTAAGTGACGATTCAATATGGAGGGACACAAAACGTAAGTTTTTAATTTTTTATATAATTTAATAAAAACCAATTATATAAATTAATGTTTTTAATATTATAACCTGTTTATTTCTTGTGCTTCAGTAAAAATATTACAAATTGTAAGCAATTTGAGCGTTTGGTAGAGCTCATGGAAAAAAACGTTGGATTAGCTAGGGGATTTTTTACATTTGGGAGTTCTAAGGCTGAATACATTGAATCATGGAATAATTTTGCTAAACAGCTAAATAGCTTAGGACCTCCAATACGGGAAGGAGCGGGCTGGCAAAAGGTAATACCATTTTCTATCAAAACTATTTATTAGTCAGAATCTATTTATTAATTTATTATGTTAGGTTTGGAACGATCTAAAAAATAAAATCAAAAAGAAATTGGGACACAATAAAAAAGAGATTTCTGGCACTGGAGGCGGTTCAAATAAACTTTTTGTGTTTTCACCCCTGGAAGAAAGCGTGATAAGTTTATTGTGCCTAGAAAAGACTTGTTCCGCTTCGAACAAAACCTTCGGATTAGCAAAAAAATATTCCACCAACAACAGAACCATCAACATCAAATAGCGAGAACACAACTTTTGAGCAGCTATCCACTGACCCGAATGCTGAAACAGAAATTGTAACACGGTCAACAAATCAAGAACCTCAACCCGCAGAAAACCAGCTAAATACAGCTGTACCTCCAAGAGTAAACAGAAAACGATCTCTCTCCAATAACTGTAATGAGGAAAGAAGGCAACTTCTTCAATCCCAAACGAAAATTTTGCAAGAGCAAACAGAATATTTGAAGGAATGTGCTCGATATTCCCGTAAGTTATACGAGATGCAGGGAAAAAAATTTAAGATGTGGAAAGAGGTACAAATAGAAAAGAGGAAGTCACGCCAGCAAAACATGGAATATAAATTAAAAGCACTGGAATACAAAGAAAAGAAGCTGGCTTACAAGAACAGAGTCAGTAACCAAAATAATAATAATGTAAATATGTAGTAAATAATGTGATAAAAAATGAAATTTTGAATTATGTGATAAATGAAGAAAGTCTGAATTTTTTTTGCAATAAAATATTTATATTTTAGAGTTTTAAATTTAATAAAATTGAATTACAATGTAAATTTATTTGTTTATTTAGCAAATCGAATTCATAATTTGGGCCCTCACTCTTTGGCCGATATCGACGTTTTCTCCATCTACAAATTCCAAGAACTCTTCACTGTCAGCGTCTGTATTTGTCTCTTGTATTTCAATTTCCATGTTGTGGGAAATACACAAATTATGTAGAGCACAACAAACGTTTACAATTTGTGCTGCTTTCTGTGGCGTGTAATGTAGTTGTCTTGCACCCAACAAACAACGAAACCAGTTTTTGAGCCCTCCAATGGTTCGCTCAATGATGTTTCGAGCTCTAGAATGTTTCGTATTGAACCCTTTTTCCTGAGACTCTGCTGCAGTTCTAAATGGTGTTATTAGGTATGGTTTAAGGGCATAACCGGCATCTCCTGGAATATAAAATATACATATAAAACAAATAAATAATTTCAACAAAAACGTTTGAATTTTTTTTTAAATTACCTAATAACCATGTGTTAATCTGGCCATTGTCGTAACTAGTTTTAAGTTCTGTATCCAAATCACTCGAATTAAAAATAAACGAATCGTGGCATGATCCTGGGTGATTACTGTCCACATACGTAATCCGCATTCGATCGTCACAAACCTAACAAATACAATTTAAGTTAGTAAATAAAAACCATCAAAATTATCTTGCTTATACTTACAATCATAACGTTTAGGCTATAAAAACCTTTTCTGTTCATATACAAATGTTTCAAATTTTTAATTGGTGCTATAATCTTTATATGCGTCCCGTCCACACAGCCAATCACTCCAGGAAAACCAACTTTATCATAAAATGCCAGTTTTATTCTCTCCTTTTGCGCATCATTGTTTGGAAATTTTATATGTTGTGGACAAAGTTCTTCTTCCAGTATATGGCAAACTTGACCGAGAATCTTTGAAAAAGTTGATTGGGCTAACCCAGCTACAAATTCATTGCCCGTACCCGTCTGGTAGCTTCCTTCAGCAAAAAATCGAATTGTAGCTGCCAATTTTATAATTGCCGACACAGAACATGACCTGGTTGTCAGCTTTAATTTATTTTCAAGTATCGATAATAAATATTTAAATCCTTCTTTATTAATTCGAAAGTATTTAATGAATCTGAAAGGAACAGCACAAATAAGTAAGCAAATTTCTGAAGATATTCAATTGTAATAACTTACAAATTATTGGGTAATTCCAAAGGATTAGAAGAATCCCTTAATTTTCTGCGCTTGGCGAACATATCGCAAACATTATCTTCGTCCTCACTATCACTATAAAACAGCTCAATGCTACTCATTTTATATTTTTTTTATTTTATGATTATCAAAACACACCAAATTAACAGACGAACAAAAACAAACTGATTCATATGTTTCCAAATGCCAATATTACTTCAAATATAAGGAAATTATTGGTGCTGCCCGATAAGTATAGTTTCTGTCATTTATCGTATCACGCCACATGAATCGACTAAGAGAATACCAATTTATACTTGAAGTGATGTGATAGTTATCACATCACCTGAAGTGATACGACTAAGGGAATTTAGTCTCTGGTTCATAAAGTGAGGACTCCAATAAATAGGTTAGGCTAGGTAAAGGTGGCCGTCTTAAAGGACTAGCATAGTCACAAAAATGGTCCGTAGCTGTACCAACGTTCGAGTTTCCTCCTCTTCACTCGCTTAACCATCCTGAGCTTGCCAAAAAGCGTTTAAAGTCCCGGATCTCGATCTTCAAAGGGGAAGTTCCCATAAATTTTATTCTGCTGTACGCTAGACTAGGACAGGTGCAGAGCAGATGGAGCAGATTTTCCTCCTCCTCCTCATCACCACAGCAGCGGCAGAAATCGTGGGCTGGGACACCCAGTCGGCCCGAATGTATCCCAATGAGACAATGTCCCGTTATAGCTCCCACGGCCATACCAATATGGTGCCGTCGAAGCGATATCAGTTGGCCTGATCTGGACCGGTCAAGTCCAAGCCAGATCTGCCTGGTTATTATACACGAACTGGCGTTAAACCTTCGGACGTTCGTTTCTTTTATAGCTTCTTTCTGAAGCAGCAGTTTCCATGAAGCAAGCGGTACCTTTATAACCCGCCTGCTTTGGGTTATTAGGCGTGCTGTACCCTTACGGGCCAACTCATCTGCCTTTACATTCCCTGGAAGTTGAACTGATCAGCCATCTCATTTAAAGATGCCAGACAGTTCTGGGCTACCTTCGACGTCAGGGAGTATGATTGTAGCATTTTAATTGCAGCCAGGCTGTATGTAAAAATGCGAATATCCCTCGTAGATATTACATTATACTTCAACCAGTCCATGACTTCCATTATCGCGATCAGTTCAGTTTGAAAAATGCTGCAAAAGTCGGGAAGAAAAGAGAGAAAAGAGAGGTTAACCCCTAGTGCCTTACAGAATATTATTATTAACTCCTAGGAACTTCCGAGGCCGGAAAGAATTCTTTTTGTTTTGAGTTGGCCATGGTAAGGGCAAGCTCTGGTAAAATTCCGAACGCCAGCTGTATGGTGCAGTTTGCACAATCGGCCAACCATCATATTATATCACTTTATGATAGACGATCGGTAACACATCATAAATTGAATTTATCAAAAACGGATAAATCCATATTGATGTTTAATTGTGGTAGACGATCGGTAACTTATTATCATTGCACCACACGACTGGTGTTAGGAATTTTACCTTTAACACAATTCCATAATTATACTGCTTTTGATGACAGTTAGTTAGTTAGATTATTATTATCAAGTTGTTTGTTGGCGTTAGTGGTGCTTGGTTTTGCAAAAGTTCGCTGAAGATCCTATGTGTTAGCCTGAATGGCTCTACGCACAAATATATATAGTTTAAGTAACAAAGGTGCAAAGTAACAAAATTTTTGTTTATGTGTATAATGCACGCCATTTCCATATCTCTAAATATTCGCCGTTTTCTTCATTGATGATAATTTAATATTTTGCCCCTTCCGGGATATGAATATGAGGAATGAGAGTTGAAGTTCACGAAATTAATCTAAAAACTAAAACTTATTTAAGAAATATTATCTAGCACACTTCCTTCTCACACAGTACAGAGAGATACATTTATAATTCTGATAACTTTATTGTATTTTTATAATCTATATGGTAGCAGTAATAATTCATACCATTATCTACATAACATACATTTTAAAATAATTCAACATAGATATTTTAAATTTAGTTCACGTCCAGTAGTTAACTATTTTCGAAATCTGAAATTATTTAAATACATAACTCTTATTTTACGTACAATAATTTTCTATTCATAAAAAAAAACATTTTCTTTATGCATCTTCTAATTAATAATTTAACAGCATTGTATGTACTACTCGTATTATTCAATATTATTACATTATGGGTATAACATGCTATTTTAATATACAAAAGCATCTATCTATAACTTGTTAATCATATTTCAACTTAATTGATGGTCATGAGAAATAAAATTCCATAAAGCAGTTATGAATATTATTTTAACCTCATTGATCTTAATTATCTTCTACTTAATACATTTATTTATAAATAAAGTGTATAGTGAATACATTTTTTTTATATATATGTATACATACATATATGCAATGTAATAAAAATATCAATTTCAATGGATTCATTCAGACTTATTTGAGTGATACATATTTCATTTATATTTTCATTTACCAATATAATAAAATCTTTTTTCATAATATAATAAAATAAAATGAGAACACACAGTATAACAAGTACATATTAATACGTATTTAATGAAAAATAATACATAAACAGGTTATACGCGGCTAACGTCGAAGCAACATACATCGATTCCGAACAATTGTATGATTGTTACCCGAATCTGACGCGTTATAATACCGTAGACAGACAGAAAATTATGTTGACAGACACAAACACGAATTTGAAATTGTGTATAATTTCGTGTTTATTAAATTTTAAATGAAATTTGAACCGAATTTAACTTCACTCTTTAGTTGTGTAGCCCGCATTAATTCTTATTTGTTTATGATACAAAGCACCCAGATGGGAAAACACATGGAGGCGCAGCTGTACTGATAAAAACAAGATTAAAACACTATGAATTGTTTTTTGAAATTTTTATGAAATATGAGAAGGAACATATCCAATCAACGAGCATCTGTCTGCAGGAGTGGTCTGGAAACTGTGTCATATCAGCAGTGTACTGTCCTCCAAAACATGCTATAAAAAACACTGCAGTTCATGGATTATTTCAGCAAGCTAGGTAATAAATTTCTTACGGGGGGTGTATTCAACGCCAGACACACCCCATGGGGTTCCAGATTAACATCGCGATTACTTATTTGCCGGTCACCCAACGTACTGGCCCACAGATAAAAAGAAAATTCCTGATTTAATTAACTTTTGTGTAACTAAAGGCATTCCACGCACATATGCTAAGGCCTCCGATTGCTATTATCTGTCCACGTGTAATTGTAAGAGTGAGCACCGGCGTCCTAAGAATAGAAACGCCAAAACGGCTTACAAACAAGCAAACTAATTGGGATCAATATAAGAGGCTAGTCGAACAAAATTGTGTAGTGAATATCCCTCTTAACACACAAGCAGATATTGATGCGGCGGAAGCAAATTTAAAAGATGTCTTTTCATTATCAGCTGAAAAGGCCTTAATCTTAAATAGTACAGAAAAAGTTAATAAACTGTCACAAAACATACAGGAACTAATCCAGGAAAAGCGGAAAATTCGCCGCCGATGGCAAGAAACAAAATCACCGTTCTTAAAATGGAAATTAAATCGAGCTATTAAGACTCTAAGATTTGCATTGCGGGTAGAAGAAAACCAGAGCGTCCAGAATTACTTAAATGAACTCTCGGCAGCCGAGAGGACAAATTATTCTTTGTGGAAGGCAACAAAAAAGGCTAACAAACTCGAATCACCCGATTAGACTACCAACTGGAAATTGGGCGAGAAGCGATGAAGAAAAAGCCAATACTTTCGCTGCTCATCTAACAAAAGTATTTGCACCACACGAAGAAACTAATAACTTCGGGTTACCCGACCAAATGGATAATGGTTTGTTCTTCAAACCCATACAATATAAGTGGAAGAAAGTTAAGATTACAATTAAAAATTGTATAAGTCCAAAAAAGGCGCCAGGGCATGATCTTATTACTGGAAAAATGATAAGGGAATTGCCAGACAAATGCATAAAACTAATAACATTCATATTCAACGCAATAATGTGGACTGGTTATATTCCTCAAAAATCGAAAATATCTTTGATTACAATGATACATAAAGCTGAAAAAATGAAACACAGATTTCATCATATCGTCCAATAAGCATGCTGCCTACAATCTCAAAACTATTTGAAAAAATGCTACTAACCAAATTGAAACCAGTGTTAGAAGAATGGAATATTATTCCCGACTATCAATTTGGGTTCCGAAAGCAACATGGCACCACAGAACAAGTACACAGATTTGTAAATGCAATCAAAAACACCTTTGAGGAAAAGAAATATTGTTCTGCTGCCTTCTTGGACATTGCACAAGCCTTTGATAAACTTTGGCATGATGGGCTAATATACAAAATTAATGAACTTCTACCGAAGAAATTTCACTCAGTTCTGGGAAACTATCTCCTTCAAAGGCAGTACATGGTTAAACAAAATAATGCAACTACTTGTTTAAATGATATCAACGCAGGTGTTCCACAAGGCAGCGTGCTAGGACCAATATTATATCTGGTTGACTTAACGGTTGAAGACATGGCGCATAAAAGAGAACGAAAACAAATCAACTCACGTCACATTCACGCTAAACAAACGCACTTGCCCACCAGTGGAATTAAACAATATAAATATTCCTCAACAAACCAAGGTCAAATACTAGGAATGCATCTGGATAGAAGGCTAACGTGGAAAAATCGTTTCGAAGCAAAGCGCAAACAAATAAAAATAAAATTTTCTAAAATTTATTGGTTGATGGGAAGAAAATCTCAGCTGTCATTAGCCAATAAAGTTTTATTGTACAAAGTGATAATCAAACCCATATGGACATATGGTATTCAGTTATGGGTATCCACCAGCGCGTCAAACAGAGAACTCCTGCAACGAACCCAAGCGGAAATACTTCGTAGTATTACTCCGTGGTACATTCGAAATAGTAATATACACGATGATCTTGGAATTAAAACTATCAAAGAAACCATTAAAGAAGCGGTTCGAAATATTACTCAAAACTCGAGAGACATCCCAATGAATTGGCCAGGGAGATATTAAAACAGCCGCGATTTAGGCGACTTAAAAGAGTAGATCCACTTGGACTGATGAACCTGTAAATATATTAAATGTTTACATATAAATGTAATCTAACAAGTATTAACACAATAACAAGTATTAACATTGGATGACTTAAAATATGTAATAATTTTGGCTTAAGATTTGAATACTTCTTGTTAGTTTCATTTGTAGAAAGTTTCAAGAATAAAGCCGTTGGCAGCATTTAAAAAATAAAAAATAAATATTTCTTATAAAACAAAATAAGCGTCTTCCATTGGCGATAGCAAAGTACTCGTAAGTACCTGTATCTACTAACAACTACTCATACTCAAATGGTGGTGTAGATAACAGAAATACTTACGCATACATTTACGCTAGATGGATTTTAGTTGCAATAATTACAATAGATGGCTTTTGATATTCTTGATTATGTGAAATGTATAACAACGGTCATTGTTTTTGAATGTCATAATTTTTCTTGTTTCAGTTTTTTTTTGTAACAAAAAATGGACGCAAATACAAAATAGTGAGTGTTAGTGTCTTAGTGTCTTTTAAGAATAAGAGAGTAGCTTACTATGGGAGTCTACCAGCTCGTCAATTTTGTAGAACATCCAGCGTATGGGGGGCGTAAGAAAATCGGTGCTAATGGAGAAATTTATATAACTTTATGGTTTTTAGCCAACAGGGAAACGTACCGGCAAATTTCGGACCGATCTAATATTACCCAGAGTTCGGTACATAAAATTCTGTACCGGGTCGTAAAGTGGATAGTAAAAGAAATGCAAAATAATCATTTGTATTTTTCAATGATGAAGGGGATACCACGCGTTTTCGGAGCTATAGACGGTTCCCACATAAAGATTAACCCTCCAAAGTACAACAGACAATCATACTTTAACCGTAAAAAATATTATAGTTTGCTGTTACAGGGAGTCGTCAACGCGGAAAAGAAATTTATAGATGTGCATTGTGGAGAACCTGGTTCTATGCATGATGCCCGGCTATTTTGAAAGTCCACGTTTTACAGGCGTGTTGCTTGACGACTCAGCTTATTCTGAGAAAAATTACTTAGTACCACCATTTAAAGATCTAGTAAATTTAAATTACAAACAAAAGAAATTTAATTACCTACATTCATCAACCAGAATAGTAGTTGAAAATGCATTTGGGTTGCTAAAATGTCGTTTTCGCCGACTGAAATTTTTCGAAAGCCCTCATTTAAGCTTTATCACTAACTGTATTGTAGTTGCCTTGTATGCTTTAGCCTCATCAGCAGAATATGCCACAATAGCGCATCTTTTTGGAATTGGGAGAAGCACTGTTGGAGACATTACTCTTCAGTTTTGTGCGACAATTAATACATTGCAAAATGAATTTGTAAAGGGTGTCCCAAAATTAATGCAAGATTTGAACTTGCCGCCATTTGTGCAGTAAAGTGTTGGCCACGTCCCCAAAAAAAACAAATAATTTGATAGCTGAAAGGTTAGGGTTAGTAAAAATTTTGCGTTACGCGATAGAACTTTCATTATTTTTAAGATATTCTTCAATAATGAAAATACGTTGGTATTTTCATTATTGAAGAATATCTTAAAAATAATGAAAGTTTGGCAGCCGCAGTTCGAAAATTTCATACAAATTATGGTCGGAATATTGTTTTACCTTTGCCAATTGTTAAGAAATTAATTGAAAAATTCAAGGAGGCTGGATCAGTTGGAGACGCTAAACACACTGGTCGTACTAAAACAAGCTGTTCAAATGTCGAGTTCGTTGAATGGATTATTGAGCATCAACAAGTGGATACTGATTTTTGGAGCAAAATCATCTTTATCGATGAAGCACATTTTGACCTTGATGGCTTTGTTAATCGCCAAAATTGCCGTATTTGGAGTATCGAGAACCCACATGTGATTGTCGAAAAAAGCCCACAACCACCCGTACATTACAGGATGTAATGAAATTAAACGCTGCATCAACGAAATTCAGCCACATTTATGCAAAAAGGTCATGGAGAATTTCGATAAAAGAGTGTATTTCGATAAAATAACCCTATCCTATGTATTTTATGGTTCAATAAAAAAATCACAATCTGAAGACTAAAAACTGTGTTTTCTATTTAATTCAAAACTTAGGTTAATTTTGGGACACCCTTTATATGGATATCCATCAAATGAAGGAAAGATTGAAGAAAACATCAACGGATTTTATGACTGTTGTCGATTTCCTCCGAGTTACTCAGCAATATTAACAATAAGCATTTTGTATGTTTCAATAATGTTATATTTACACTAATTCCAATTAATGGTAGATTTGTATTGTAGGTTGGTATTCTAAGGTTTTATCTGCAGCGGTAGATTACAGGTAACACGTTTCTTAGAAAATCTAAGAATTACAAGTAATTGGTATACATATATAAACATTGGATGTGGTCGAAATAATGACGCGGTCATATATACAATTTCTCAATTGAAAGCCATACACACTACTGAGGCAACATTTAAAAAAAAATGTGTAACGTCATTACTAACGTAGAAGTACCCGTTTTACTAGTTGGCGATTCAGCCTTTCTATCTCTCTCAGTATGTAATGAAACCCTATCCATCTAAAAATATTCGAGGCGAGGTAGAATTTACTTTCAATAAAGTACTAAACCGATCGAGGAGAATAGTAAAAAAGGCCTTTGGCCATTTGAGAAGTTCATAAGACTAACACAAATACAATAATACGAGCATGTTATATTGTACATAATATATGTAACAACCACAATGATGGTTTTACTGATAGTTGGCACCTTAAAAAAAATGAACAACCTCATCCAAATTTTATAAGCATTGCAGGAGAACAAGCCATGCAATACATATTTGTATTTTATTAGCTCTAAATAAAAAAGACAAAGATCACAATTCAATTAGTCACAGCTCAATTGTTCAAATGATAAAATTAAATACTCAATATATTCTAAATTAAATTATGTATCTTGCTTTTTTATTCTCGGCCTTTCACCATTCTCGCTTCTTCCATCAAATCCGTCACAAATCCGCTTAGCTGCCCTTCTTGTTTTTTCTCGCGATTGTGAGACACTCATCATCAAATGAATCATTTTTGGATCTGACTTTTACTATTTTTAAAGTCTGTTAAGCAGCATTAATAGCCGAAGTTTTAAGTACCTGCCAGACAGAGTTCACACAGTTCAGCAATAACAGACTCGCAATAAACGTCCTCCATGCTATCGCTAACAAGATCCTGATGTGTCGTTTCTTTTGATCTTCATTATCAGACCTCCGCAGTCAAAACTTCCCATGGGTTTCGCTGTGTTCCCACACTTGTATGAAAACTTCCATCGAAGCTTTGCAGCGACCAAATGATGATCGCTGCTTACATATTTGGTTGCTGACCGATATGTTCTCACATCCTACATAACTCGAGCTGTCTCTTTAGAAATTAACATGTGATCAGTTTGCAATGTACACAATTCTCTCACCAATATAGGTCACAGTTTCGTGTCGGCAGTACGAACGTATGTGTTCACACAAGTCGTCCTGATTTCTGCCATAGTGATCGGGTATAGATCTCATCAGATCGTCCAAATTATTGTATTTTGGGGCTGGCTGTAATTATCGACAGGTTGGCTAACTTCATGCGCAAGCGAAGCTTACACAATCGGTTATTGACTACTTGGAAATCCAAAACAGCCTTCTGTATCTGGGGCCCAAGAAGAAATCCAGCTCCAAGATAACCGAGGTCATCTCCACTGTCAGCATCGTAGAGCCCTTGGATACATGGTCTCCACTTTTAGGCCCGTGGGTTTCTTGAAGAGCAACGAGTTCCAGCTGATACCCCTTCATGCTTGTGATTAGGCCTTCCAACGCTTATAATATAGACAATCTTCTTATAATATCAACAAATGTTCTATAACAGCAAAGCAAGAACAGTGTTTGAATACGCGTTCAATCACATCATAACACGCTAGACGAATATTTCTAATAGGTCCCTTCCTTTATATTATAATTAAAATATAATAGTATCTCTATACAATATCATGAAAGATGGTAAAAAAGTACATCTAAAGAAAATACTACAATCCGAGTGATGACGGTAAGGAAAATGGATCACAACAAATTAAGGATACATTGATCTTTCTTCTTTAAACGATTAGAATCCTTTTGATAAAATTCTGAAGTCTGAATTTTTTATCTTTTACTGGAAGCTGACGACTGCTCTTGTGATGTACTCCCACCCAAAAACTAGTTGTTCGGATTTTTTTATCGAACAGCCAGGTACATACGCTGAGGGCGGTTTGATAGTATGTTTTCTCAAACACATAACTAGACCACTTCCATGAATCCTGGTCTTCTATTTTCGCTTCATAGTAAATATTTACGTTTCACTTCTGTTAACGTTTTCGCTTCCAGTTTTTTCTTTACTTTTTCAATTTTTTTCTTTTCCTCTTCGGGGTGAATGTAATTTTTAGTAGAGTAATTGCTGGATCCGGTTGACGTTCTATTCCTACTGATACGGAATACGGTGAGCTAATTACGGGATTATTTTGAAAAATGTCATCCATTCCCACTATATAAATAAACTTAGTTCCAGTTGTGCCGGTTCCCCGATCTTTGACACTTTTGTAGGCTCGGTAAAGAACACGCCATTTAATCTCGACATTTTTGGCAGTTGTCGGAAACTCCTTTAAATAATTATAACAAATAAAATAAACAAAAGATTTATTTATAATAATAAAAAATAAATTACGAGAACATTTAACGCCTCCAGATCTGTGAGAATGTTTTGCCAAAACTGTTGTTTTATTCTAGTATTGAAATATGCATCTTTTCGATTTTGGTAAACGCTTATCAATGCGTTGCCCTCGTGTAACTCCTGTTACGCATATTAAAAGTTTCACTGTTTATGTCAATATTATAGCGCGAGCTATATTAATTTACCAGTAAGTGGGCTAATCTTACAAGAAAAGGACAATGTCATTACATTGTCATTTGCGAAAAGTTTAAGAAAAGATAATTTTGTAGCAAGTAACGGGTGGCTCAATAAATTTTGTGTCAGAAACAATATTGTGTTTAGAGCATTGAGTGGCGAGTATAGTTCAGTAAATAGTGACCTTATTTCGAATTGGTATCAACGATTGCCCCTGTGGTCGGGGGGCACTCACATGTCTCGTAAATCAAAATTGCACGAACATGTTTCCCAAGAATACCACCACAGTATCCTTTGCTTGTCGTAGGAGGCGACTAAACGGTTGGATCGCTGGGCTGACGACCCGCATCCGTAAAAAAATATAGTGTTTATAAAGTCAACAAAAAGAAAAATGGATACCGCCAAAACAACACCGGACCCGCGCTCAAGTACCCGGACACGAGATTTAGGATCGGCACGTGGAACGTGCAATCACTAAGGAAACCAGGAGCGTTAGAGGGCCTAATCACGTGCATGAAGGAGTATCGGCTGGAACTCGTTGCTCTTCAAGAAACTCGCTGGCCTAAAAGTGGAGACCATGTGTCCCAGGGCTATACGTTGTTCTACAGTGGAGATGACCTCGGAAATCTTGGAGCTGGATTTCTTCTTGGGCCGCAGGTAAAGAACGCTGTTTTGGATTTCCAAGTAGTCAATAACCGATTGTGTAAGCTTCGCTTGCGCATGAAGTTAGCTAACCTGTCGATAATTTGTGTACATGCGCCCACAGAAGTCAGCCAGCCCCAAGATAAAGACTCATTTTACAATGACTTGGACGATCTGATGGGATCTATACCCGAACACGATGTTAGAATGGTAATTGGGGACTTTAATGCTAGAGCTGGCAGAAATCAGACCGACTTGTGTGAAAACATAGGTCCGTACTCCCGACACGAAACTGCGACCGATAATGGTGAGAGAATGATGTACTTTGCGGTTGCTCATGATCTTAGAGTAGCAAGCACATTCTTCCCTCACAAACACATACATCTTGAGACATGGACACATCCTCGCGGAACTTCCCGCAGCCAAATTGACCATGTGTTAGTTTCTAAAGGACGGGCTCAGGTTGTGCAGGATGTGAGAACTTATCGGTCAGCAACCAAATACGTAGGCAGCGATCATCATTTGGTCGCTGCAAAGCTACGATGGAAGTTTTCGTACAAGTCTGGGAACACAGCGAAACGCATGGTACGTTTCGACTGTGAAGGTCTGATAAATGAAAATCAAAAGAAACGATATCAGGATCTTGTCAGCGACAACATTAGTGAAGCTAATTACCAGTCTGACTGCGTGAACTCTGTCTGGGGGGTACTGAAAACTTCGGTTGTCAGTGCTGCTCAACAGACTTTAGGTATAGTGAAAGTCAAACCCAAGAATGATTGGTTTGATGACGAGTGTCGTCTTGCAGTTGAGCAACAAAATATAGCCCATAATGAAGTGCAACAACGTCTCACAATCGCGAGGAAAAACAAGGCTGCTCTTGCAAGAAGGGCAGCTAAGCGGATTTGTAGACGGAAGAAGCGAGAATGGTGGAAGGCCGAGGTTCTGAAAGTACAACAACTCAGTAATGAGCGCAGTTCGCGTAATTTCTTTAAAGGAATTACTGGACTGAACCATACTTTCAGGCCTACGTCAACCACCATTCGGGACCGGGATGGAAACCTCTGTGTCAACATCGACGCAGTACTTGACGCATGGAGTGGACACTTTACAGAGCTGCTTGATGTCCATCATGCGTCACAGACTGTTGTTGAGCCACCTCTAATACAGACTGCGGAGATTTGCACTGAGGACCCATCCCATGAGGAATTCACTAAAGCCATGCAGAGATTGAAACGAAACCGTGCACCTGAAGTGGACTGCATTAATTCGGAGCTCTTGATATTCGGAGGGGATACTTTGTGGAACTGTCTTTTCGACCTTATTCGATTAGTATGGCGAACCGAAGTTATGCCTGACGAATGGAAAGTGGCTGCGATATGCCCCATCTTCAAGAAGGGAGACCGCTTGAAGTGTGAGAATTATCGCGGTATAGCTCTCCTTTGCACAGCTTACAAGTTACTGTCATACATTGTATTGGATAGAATCACTCCTCTAGCGGAGGGCTTGGTTGGTGACTATCAAGGAGGATTTCGTCCGAATCGATCAGTCACCGATCAGGTCTTTTCGCTGCGGATGATTCTATCTAAATATTATGAGACATCCATCCCCGTACATCAGGTGTTCCTGGATTTCCGGCAGGCCTATGACTCGATCAATCGAGAGAGTTTATGGTCTGCCCTGGAATACCTAGGAATGCCAACAAAACTGGTACGACTATGTAGGATGACAGTGACGCAGTCTCAATGCTGTGTTAAAGTTGAGAACAGGCTATCGACAAGTTTTGTAGTTAACTCGGGTGTTCGGCAGGGAGATGCTCTGTCCCCGATACTCTTTAATCTCATGTTGGAGTACATCTTTCGTAAAACTGAAACACCGCAGCGTAACATCTTATATCGCCAGTCCAATCAGGTGCTTGCATATGCAGATGACATATGCGTGATTGGACTGAATAGCAACGGAGTGAAAGAAATACTTGATCCGCTTGTAGAGTTTTCAGCTTCAGTTGGACTTCAGATCAATGAGTCCAAAACGAAATACCTGATCTCTGATTTTAGGGACAGTGGCACACCAGATTTTAGTAGTGGCCACCACACGTTTCAGGGAGTGAGGAGGTTCAAATATTTGGGTTCTCTTATCACTCACGATAATAGTGTGGGTGAGGATATTAAAGTGCGGCTGGCACTTTCTTTGTATCCTCTAAGGCCACTGCTAAAATCTAAACACTTATCAAGTGCCGTGAAGCTGAAGCTTTACAAAGCGTTGATCAGGCCCGTTGTTATGTTTGGATGTGCAAGTTGGGCGCTGACGGATGAATACGAGAGATGGCTCCTAACATTTGAGAGAAGAGTCATGCGTGTGATCTACGGCCCAAAACGCGAAATAGATGGTACCTACCGAGCTCTGTACAATATCGAGATCAGAGATCTGATGAAGATACCCGATATTGTACATGAAATAAGATCTCAGCGAGTACGCTGGCTCGGTCACGTTCTGCGTGCTGATCCGGAACGAATTGTGCAGCGATCTCTGAAAGGAGAGCCACCATATGGTAGGCGCAGAGGTCGTTGCCGGCGACGATGGCTCCACGATGTAGAGAACGACTTGGCCTCTTCAGATTGTCTTAGACAATATGAAGACCATGCTCAGGATCGAAACCGTTGGAGCCAGGTTGTTGACTCAGTAAGGGGCCAGTAATGGCCTTTAATACTGTTTATTATTATCAACGATTGCCATCAATGATAGAAAATTATCAATCCAATAATATTTATATCCTCGATGAAACTGGCCTTTTTTATCGAACGTTGCCAACAAAATCTTTCCTAGCCAAAGGAACTAATGCACATGACTCTAAAAAATGTAAACAAAGAATTACTGTAATGTTGTGTGCTAATGGAATTGGACAAAAAGAGCGAGCTCTTGTAATCAACACGTCCAAAAGGCCAAGATGATTTAAAAATATGAATATGAATAATTTAGGTGTGGAATGACACTCAAATAAAACAGCTTGGATGACCCGCATTATTTTTGATGAGTAGTTAGAGAAACGAAAAATTATAATAGTCCTGGACAATGCAGCCAGCCATTCAACCGACTTACAGCTCAAAGCTATCAAATTATTATTTCTGACTGCAAATACTACGAGTGTAAGTCAACCACTTGATCAAGGCATCATCCAAAATTTTAAACTACATTATCGACGCAGAATGTTGACCACTTTAATCGCGAAGATGGATACTGTCGACAATATTGACGAATTAATGAAACAAATTACTTTGGCTGATGTCGTAGAATTTGTAAAGAAAGCGTGGAATAATGTGTCCCCGATAACCATTGAAAAGTGTTTTTCGAAATGTGGGTTGATACCACTAAGTTCTAACACTGACATAAATATTTCTGAGAATGTGGATATTCAAAGTGACATAATATCTTTAGCAAACCTTGTCAATTTAGAACTCGACTTCGATACCAATATTGACTTGGATGATGTATCTCCACCTTGGGAAAATGACGAATGGGAAACCGAATTGTTGAATTCAAACGTGACCAATATTAATAAAAACGGGGAAGACGAGAAATCCGAGGATGAGGAGCTTCAACCAATGTTACTACATAAAAGCTTGGGAGCAGTAGCTGGTTTAAAACGATTGTCGCTGAATTTAGGAAATAGAGAGTTAATGACTCATTTTTATGAATGCGAGCGATTACTGGGAAACGAAATCATTCAGCACAAGGCCAGATCAGCGAAACAAATAACTTTAATTGATTATTTTACGCCAAAATAATACAAAAATGTATTAATAATTTTTTAATTTAATTAGATTTAGTTAAGTAAGGATTGAAATTTGTTCCTGAAATTATAATTTCATATTTGTTATATTTTTGAATTTTTTGTATTTTTTTTCCTAATACGTCCACCTCTCAAAACGACCATTTTTCCTCTGGTACGCAAGGAGGTCATTTTACAGAAGTTTTACTGTATACATATGTATATATATATCGAAGATTCTGGTTCCTCGTTACAAGACCACCAAACAGGCCTTAGAGTCGGCACCAACGAAAGTAGTACCTCGCGGGAGACCACCTACTCGGTGGATTCACGACGTCGAGGGGGAGCTGATAACACTCGGTTATCGAGCCTGAAGTTCTTTTGCAGTGGATCGAACTATTTGGAGAAGGCGGCCTATCGACCTATCGTTGAGGCGGCCAAATCCCTCCATGGGATGTAGCGCCAGCCTAAATAAATAAATAATTGAAAATACACGAAAACCGCAACACGCTTGATATTCACTTTATAAGATTGTAGCTCTTCTTGTATTATTGATAAATTTGAGACCAGCCTTTACTATTCATAATAATATTATTTTTGTTGAGTGCAGGACCCCCACGATAAAATTGAATTTGAATGTATGTACAACATAACTCGAGGTTAGCCTGTTTCTACTTAAATATATATATTTTAAAAACATATAAATTTATATATATTATATATCTCATGAGTATCATAAAAAATATAACATAATATATTTTATAATTGTAAAGAAGACTTTTATGGTTTCCAGTATTTTTTTTTCTTTTCTTTTCTTGATTACATAAATATTATATTTTCCGTTTAAATAAACCAAATGGATGAAATACACAATAACAAAAGATTATTTTTGACCCAAAATACATATTACAGTATATATGTATATAAGTATGTACATACAATAAATATATAATATGAATGGAGAGAAATGAATATAACCGACCAACCAACTAAACCATCCTTTAAAGGGAAAACAAAAAATAAAAATTGAAAACACCAATGGTATTATTTTTTGATTAGATCACAAGTTGAAAAAAGAAAACAGAAAAACGAAAATAATTTTTTTATTTATTTATTTTGTTCCTTTTTGATTTTGATTTAAAAATGAAAAATAAAGTTTTCCTATCGTTTTTGTTTTTGGTTCGAAGCCGAGCGAAAACAACGGAAAGCAAACAATCCCTAAAGGCAATAAAAATTTTATTTTCATTATTTCATATAAATTTTAAATATGTTTCCTTCTTCCCTTATACGTATACATACATATATGCTACTCATAATATTCATATATAAGTACATATAACATACAGTATTTTATGACTTGAATTATATGCATAATATCATGTAATCTAATATATGCATGATATCTGATTTTTAAAAACGTATACGAAAAAATACTACACTGCCATGGTCTAATTCGTTTTTCGTTTCGAGTATTCGAACAGTAACCCCGGAATATGTATGTACAACAAAACACATGGTATGTATGATCTCCCGTTCTGTTTTTATTGTTATTGAAATTCTTTCAAGCAGTTCGTATTTTTCTTTTTCATTTTTTTGTTCTCTATTGAAAAAGCATTTCATGGCAATTCTACACATGCAAGACAAAAGATATACGTAATATATGGATGTATTCTATATATCTTTACCCTTACAGAAATTAAAATAAATAATAAAAAACATAAAAACGAAAGAATCGAAGGCAAAGAAAAAATTCGTGCAAAAATTTTAAGCTCCTCGAAATATTTTTCAAACATGAATTAATGAAAGGAATTATATATATTTTTTTTTTAAATAGAAGGAAATATATTCTATTGAATCAAGGAGAATAGCAAACAGATCTCAAGGAAATCCAATAAACGTATTAAGTTTAAACATAAAATCGTAATATTCTAAAACATTTATGTATGTGAGAACCAAATCATGTTTGCATAATATACTATCAGAGCCACCTATATATACAGAGCCCTAAGGTTAAAAATTGAGCTTTTAAGAGAGATAAATATCTTATAAGAGAAGGTATAGCAATAAATACTAAAATAATAGCGGGTTAAATTGTTCAAACAATTTCAATTAATTGTCCAGATAATAAGTATCGATTAGTAAATTTATTAAATCCTAATGTAATTATTACATATCCTACTAAATGGTGATTATTGTTAAAATTATTAATGTGTGATCATGGAAGCATGTGAGTTGTTCTATAACAGGAGAAGCGCTATCTTGTAGTCCAAAATTTGATCAAGTTGCCATTAGTGAAATTCTAATGAAAGAAATACTTTATATATGGAGCTTAAATCCATTGCACTAATCTTCCACATTAGACTAATTAGTTAATAAAGGTAATTCTGAGTAACTGTGTTCTGCTGGGGGAAGATGTTGGTATCATTCAATAGAAAAATTTAAATGAATTGGATAAACTACTAGTCGTTTAACTACTATGCTTTCTCAAATAATAAATAGGAATATTAGAATTCCAGTTAAGGAAATTGTTGATCCAATAGTAGACACAATATTTCATGAAGTGTAGGCGTCAGGATAATCTGAGTATCGTCGAGGTATTCCGGCTAATCCTAGAAAATGTTGATGGAAAAATGTTAAATTTACTCCTAAAAATATAATAGCAAATTGTATTTTTAATCATTGTGAATTTATTGTTAATCCTGTTAATAGGGGGTATCAATGAATAAACCCTGCTATAATGGCAAATACTGCTCCTATTGATAAAACATAATGAAAATGGGCTACAACATAATAAGTATCATGTAAAATGATATCAATAGAAGAGTTTGCTAATACAACTCCTGTTAGCCCCCTAATTGTGAATAAAAATACAAACCCTAAAGATCATAAAAGTGATGGAGAATATGTTAATTGAGCTCCATGTAATGTTGCAAGTCAACTGAAAATTTTAATTCCAGTTGGGACGGCAATAATTATTGTGGCTGAAGTAAAGTAAGCTCGAGTGTCAACGTCTATTCCGACTGTAAATATATGATGGGCTCATACAATAAATCCTAATAACCCAATTGCTAGTATGGCGTAAATTATTCCTAAGGCTCCGAATGTTTCCTTTTTACCACTTTCTTGACTGATTACGTGTGAGATTATTCCAAATCCTGGTAAAATTAAAATATACACTTCAGGCTGTCCAAAAAATCAAAATAGATGTTGGTAGAGGATTGGGTCTCCTCCTCCAGCAGGGTCAAAGAAAGAAGTATTTAAATTTCGATCAGTTAATAGTATGGTAATAGCTCCTGCTAAAACGGGTAAAGAAAGTAAAAGAAGAATGGCTGTAATAACAACTGATCATACAAATAAAGGTATTCGGTTTAATGTGATTCCTCTTGATCGTATATTAATTACTGTTGTAATAAAATTTACAGCTCCTAGAAGAAATTCCGGCCAAATGAAGAGAAAAAATAAGTAAATCAACAGAGGCTCTTGTATGGGCAATGCCTGCAGATAGGGGAGGGTAAACGGTTCATCCTATTCCTGCCCCATTTTCTACTATGCTACTTGCTAAGAGAAGGGGGTAATATTCAAAAACTCATACTATTTATTCGGGGGAATGCCATATCAGGAGATCCAAGCATTAAAGGAACTAATCAATTACCAAATCCTCCAATTATAATAGGTATAACTATAAAAAAAATTATAATAAAAGCATGAGCTGTTACAATAACTTTATAAATTTGGTCATCCCCGATTAATGCCCCCGGATGACCAAGTTCTGCTCGAATCAGAATTCTTAAAGAAGTTCCTACTATTCCAGCCCAAGCTCCTAGAATAAAATATAAAGTACCAATATCTTTATGATTAGTGGAAAATAGCCATTGTCGCGATTAAATGGCTGAAATTTAAGCGATAGATTGTAAATCTATTAATGAAGGATTCCTTCTTTAATCAATGGCTTTATAGATAAAAATGATATTAGACTGCAATTCTAAAGGAGTAATTAATTACTAAGGCTTAAAAGAATTAGACTCATATTTATAACTTTGAAGGCTATTAGTTTATTTAACTTAAAGCCTTAGGCTAAAAAATAAGAAAAATTCACTAATAAAATTCCTGTTATTGACACAAAAGATAGCCCTAAGGTTAGGGATAGTTTTAGTGGGTTTAATTGAATTTTATTAAATCAATTAATTTCTCAATAATTAATTAAAAATGAGGCATAACAGATTCGAATGTAGTAATAAAGTGTAATTAATGTTAAACAGACTATTAAAATTATTAATAGAATATTGTTATTTATAGTTATAAATTGAATTACTAATCATTTTGGGGCGAATCCTAGGAATGGGGGCAGGCCTCCCAAGGATAACAAAAGAGTTAACATTAAAAATTTGATTAGTGGGTTATTATTTATTAAAAAAAAAGTTTGATTAATATGGGATACTTTTAGTGTATTAAATAGTATTAAAATAGTTAAAGAAAGAAAAGTATAAATATAAAAATAAAATTCTCATAAATTTTCGTTTGATATTATTGCGGCGAGCATTCATCCTAAATGGTTAATTGATGAAAAGGCTATAATTTTTCGTAAGCTAGTTTGATTTAGTCCTCCTAGGGATCCAATAAGAATAGATAAAAAGATAATTAATGAAAATAGATTAGGAATAATAAAATATAGAAATTAATATTATTGATGGGATTTTTTGTCAAGTTATTAAAATAAAATTATTGGTTCAGCTTAACCCTTCTATTACTCCGGGGAATCAAAAATGAAAGGGGGCGGCACCTATTTTAAGCAATAAACAAGAATTAATTATTATCGGGTATATTGAGGTTAGTTCTGTATAGTATCAATTTATGTTAATTGAAAATATTATTAAAATTACAGAAAATAATAAAATAGTAGAGGCTAAAGCTTGAGCCAAGAAATACTTTAAAGATGCTTCAGAGGTTATAATGTTATTATAATTTACTATCATCAGGGGCATAAATGACAATAAATTAATTTCTAATCCTATTCAGGCTCTTGATCATGAATTTGAGGAAATTGTAATTAATGTTCCTCTAATTAAAGTAAGTAAAAATAATAATTTAGATGAATTTTTAAAAATTAAAAAGAAAAGGATTAAAGCCTTTATAAATAGGGTATGAACCTATTAGCTTGGTTAGCTTATCTTTTTTATATTTTGGTGTATGATGCATACCAGTTTTTGATACTTTTAGAAATAGTTTAATTCTATTAAATATAATGAATATGAGGATAAATCATATAATTTACCCTATCAAGGTAATCCTTTTTTTCAGGCAATTCATTTGTTTTATATGAAAAAAAGTCGTGACGGAATGATATAATAATAGTAAATCTTTTTAAATTAAATAATTGTTTTTAGTTAAAATATGATGTTAATAAATAATTTAATATTTATATATATATTTATATAAAATTTAATATTAATATTAAATTTTTAATATTTATATGTATTAATTTAATATTATATATATAAATAATCTCTTCTTTTTTTTTAGTGAATTTATAAAAATGATTGCAAATAATAAAAATTTATTATAAATTAATTCTAATTTCAGTTATTTATACGATTAATAACTGTTTAATATATATATATAGATATTGTTAAACATTTAAAAATAATATTATATTTACGATTTTGTTAAATATTATATCCCATAAGATATTAATATTTCCATTTAAAAATATTGCCTATTTATATAAATATTCTACCTAAATAAATTATATATATATATATATATATATATATATATATATATATATATATATATGTATATATATATATATATATATATATAATTTATTTAGGTAGAATATTTATATAAATAGGCAATATTTTTAAATGGAAATATTAATATCTTATGGGATATAATATTTAACAAAATCGTAAATATAATATTATTTTTAAATGTTTAACAATATCTATATATATATATATTAAACATTTATTAATCGTATAAATAACTGAAATTAGAATTAATTTATAATAAATTTTTATTATTTGCAATCATTTTTATAAATTCACTAAAAAAAAAGAAGAGATTATTAATTCTTTAATAGAAATAGTAAAGTATTAAACATTATATTAAATTATTTATAATAATATAAGTTATATATATAAATAAATAATAATTAATAAATAATTTAATATTTATATAAATATTTACTTAAATATATATATATAAATTACTAAATAAAATTATTTATAAATATTAAAAAAAAAAAAATAAGATAATGTTATTTAATATAACATAAATATATTAATAATATAATAATTGATTCCACAATTTTTTAAAGTTCTTATTAAGTGGGGAAAAAACTGGAATTTAGCGCAGTACTTCGGTGAACTATTTAATTGATTAAGTATTAATGGAGTTTATAATAGTGATTATTAAAAAAAAGAATTATTACAAAAATTTAAAAATTCCATTACATTATTTTAGGTATAAAAATGTTTTATTTTAACATGAAAATTTGTTTATAATTTATTTTACATGTAAATTTTAGTAAGAATTATAAACTATTTAAATAATAATTTATTTTAATTTTATTCGCAGAGATTAATATTAATTAATAAAGAAATTTAGAATTAGTAATATTATTTAATATTAGAAAAAAATTGTGCCAGCTGCTGCGGTTAGACAAAAAATATAAATAAATTAGTTTAGATTATAATTAAATTGTTTTATTGTATAAAAAAGTTAAATTTATTAGGTGAAATTTTAAATTTAATAAATTATATAAATAAGCTATTGAAATTATGAAATTTTAATAATAAACTAGGATTAGATACCCTATTATTTAAAGTGTAAATAAAAAATCTGGAATAGTATTAGTTATGTTCTTGAAATTTAAAAAATTTGGCGGTATTTTAGTCTTTTCAGAGGAACCTGTTTTATAATTGATAATCCACGTTGGACCTTACTTAATTTTGTGTAGTATGTATACCGCCGTCGTCAGAATGTCTTAAAAAAGGAATAATTTTCTAAAATTTTTATTAAAAATTATGTCAGGTCAAGGTGCAGCTTATAATTAAGTAAAACTGGGTAACAATAAATTTATTTTTGGATAAAAAATTGAAATATTTTTTTGAAATTGGATTTGATAGTAAAATAAAATAGAAAAGTTATTTGATTTTAGCTCTAAAATATGCACATATCGCCCGTCGCTCTCGTTATTAAGATGAGATAAGTCGTAACATAGTAGATGTACCGGAAGGTGTATCTAGAAAGAAAACATATTCTTCTCTTAAGATAAATATTAAATTGAGCTAAAAGTGCGGTTGTGTTTCCTTTTGAATTATATTTTTGTGAATAAAATAAAATACTTAAAAAAAAAAAAAAAAAAAAAAAACTTCACTTCAATTTCAACGTAAATTTTGGATTTTAGATTATAAATGGAACACCATGACTATCACAGTTCTTCTGGGACGGTTCTATTTTATTTTGGTAAAGTTTTGTTACGCATTTGTGCATAATTATGGTTCTAAACAAATTGTGCAGCTGTTATTAGAACTCCCTATGAAATGTTATAAGTTGTCAACATCACAATTTTTTTTCTATTGATCGATGTTTATGTTCTCTTTTTAAATTTTACGCTATTTCGTGAATCCAATTTTGATTTTTTTCTATTGCGATCTCAGCCTATTAGAATAATTTAGTTCTCTATCCCTTTTCCCGATTTCGCTACAAGGTAACGAAATAGAAATATTTGGTGATACGTTTTCAAATGTATAAAAGGAAATAGAATAATGCTTTATACGAGCATGCTGCGATCGCATTTTAATTCTTAAAAAAGAGACAAAATCATCGATCGAAAGGATGACAATATATGTTTTATTTATTTATTTTACCTTCACATTCAAATAAATTCCAGTTTACATAAATATGATAAATTCATATTTAATTTTGATTTAATGTTTAATAAATTAATAAAAGATTTAACGTTCTGACTTTCAAATATGTGCTGCTTCAATATAGAATAAATTCCACAAAGTGTTTATCGAAATGAAAGATTTAACTTTTCATTGATGAAAGTGATTCGAAAATGGTCATTTTTACATTGATTCTTATGAGATAATGCAAAAAGTAGTTCCTCTAGAAAAAGCTCGACAAAAGACATGGCTGATCCTTACGGCTCTGTATATATAGGTGGCTCTGATACTATATATCAGTTATATTATTTCATAACCCAAATTTCACCCCACTTGATTAAAAGAAGAAGTGAAAATTTAAATTTTTTATTTTTTAACGGCTTGAATTTTTCTTTATACGAAACTAACAAGAAGTGTGCAAATATTACAATCTAAGAAAATCTAAGTTCTTTACTTATGTTTCTAAGTTCTTAACTTATGTTAAATACTTATTATTAGTATGCGTAAATTTTTGATTGCGTTCGTTGTTCAAAGATCTATATTTGATGCGCTTGAACATCCCCACCATAAAACCTCGCATTCTAGCAATTTATTTTTATTTGGTTGCGCTTTGATACAATGTGTTTTCAAGATGAATACCCAAGTATTTGACATTTGTTTGTTGAGGGATGTTGACATTGTTTAATTTCACCGCTGGACATGTACGCTTATTCAACGTAAATGTTATGTGTGTTGATTTGTTTTCATTCGCTTTTATCCGCCGCGTTCTTTGCCAATTCTCAATTTTGTATAAGTTATCTTGTAATTCTCTTGATGCAGTTTGAGGATTTTTATGCGAAAACATGATACCAGTGTCAACTGCAAATGTTTTTTATATGTTTTTATATGACAACCTTATCAGTTGTTGGTAGATCGGTAGTATACAGCAAATACAATACTGGCCCCAGTATACGCTGCCTTGTGGAACTCCTGCTTATATCGTTTAGTTCAGTAATGGCTGAATCGTGTTTAACCTGGTATTTTCTTTGAAACAAGTAACTTTCAAGGACTGCATGAACTTTTTTTGGCAGACGAGTTTTAATTTTATATATAAGGCCCTCATGCCCTACTTTTTCGGAAGCTTGCGCAATGTCTAGGAAAACTGCCGAATAATATTTCTTTTCTTCTAATGCAAATTTAATTGTGTTTACAACTCTGTGCACCTGCTCAGTACAGTGCCATGTTGGTCTCGAAACCCAAATTGGTGGTCTGGTATAATCTGTCCTTCAGATAATATTGGTTATAATTTTTGTAATACCATTTTTACAAAAAGTTTAGAAATCATCGGAAGTATACTTATTGGTCTGTACGATGCGACTTGTGTTTCGTCTTTTCCAGGCTTTGGAATCATTGTAATTTGCGATATTTTCTTTTTTTTAGAGAAATACCCACATCCTTAATCGCATTAAAGATATTAGTTATGAGTTTTATGCATTTAACAGGTAATTCTCTAATCATTTTTCCGGAAATAAAATCGTGTCCTGGAGCTTTCTTTGGGTTTATACAAATTATAATGGTATTTTTAACTTTTTTCCACTTAAATTTTAAAGGAATTGATTTGAAAGGATCCTCCGTAAACTTTGGTAATTCACTGTTGTTAGTTTTTTCGTTTGGTGTGAATACTTTTTTCAAGTGGTTAGAAAAAGCAGTAGCCTTTTCTACGTCACTTCTGGCCCAATCTTGCTGCCTAATTGGTGGATTTGTTGAAAAATTAACATGAATGTTTAAAAGCCTCAGGGTACGACTTGTATACTAGCCAAATTATCATGGCTCTACCTGATAAAGGATTTCGTAACCTTTCGGTTAAAATATGTTCTGCGGCAATGGAAAGAAACTGACAAACCAATAATTGAGGACCGACAACTGAGTCCTCCACAACAATTTGGATTCAGAGAAAAGCATTCTACAATTGAACAGGTGCTTAGAATCACAAACATAATTGAAAGAAAGTTTAGTCTGAGCTTACCATTCACAACGCCAGCATGATACAGAGGTTTCCAAACAAGGTTCTTCGTAGAACCGTAACTGCATCATGCTACACAAGAAATGAAGAATTCCCAAGGACCACGGATGGAATACATCAAAGATAAAATAAAAATGCATGCCGCCAAACACGACATAAGACTCTAGAAACATGGAAGCCGCTATTTTCGCCATATGATAGATATCCTTGTCGTCTTGTAAAAGTTTAGATCTCATTGTCCTTCCAGTCATTTCCAAAATGTTTGGATAACAATTTATTTACATTTTGCTTTTTAGTCAATTTACCTATCAAATAGTGTGGTAAAATATTTAATTTAAGGTTTGAAATCATTCTTCCTTCTTTAATCACTGATCTTGCGATTCCCATATCTGGCCTGTAATTTACCTCATCTCGAAGTAAAATGTTGTTGGTACCACGGCTCAAAATGAATCGCTTCACTTGGTTAATAAAAGTGCCATTGACTTGGCGGCTTCATAATTTCTCAAACAGCAGTCTTCCAGTCAAATACTGGGCAAATTTCCGAACCCAGTTTAATAATCTGGTCATGGTCTTCGGTTACTCGGTCAGTAGGAATAAAAGAATGCCCCGTTACAAGAAATATGATTTGATTTTGCTTAATTTGAATGGGAACATCAATATGGAGCCATTTTGTATGCACACCCATCATGGCCGATTTATTTACTAAATTTACGACAAAGTCTATGGTATAATAGAGCTGAAGCGATCTCAATCCAAACATATAGGAAGACTTTTTCTTTTCATAAATCCGATTTGGATGAGCCTTGCACAAGGTTGTAGTGATAGAGCTGCCTATAATAATAGGCTATTTGGCCAGCTACCTTTAGCAAAACCATATTTTTTTGGCAGTCAAACGACAGCGTAATCATATCGTCGTTTTGTTCTCGGGCATAGTGAAAAAAAATGTTTACCTCGAAGAGTATCAACCCTCCTAGCGTAGGTCGTCATTGCGAAAATAGCACAATGCATCTACTATGCCACCAGACCAATCCTCTTCCAATGGTATTTTCATAGGAGTAGCCCGCTATAGTAGCTTGCTTAATAATATCATGCTGGTACAATTTAATGTTGGTGGATCAATCTGAGAAAGTTTGTGCCTCCTAGTAAATAGGATCAACTCAGTTTTCGGTGGATTTGCATTTAGTTAACAGCTTCTCGCCTATTAAGACAGAAGGCCTGTGCTACTTGTTTTCGAATTAATTTCAAAAATTCTTGTGTGAGAGTGTTTAGGTAAAGAAACCACGCACAAATGAGTGGTTAAAGATAACCTATTCCGTAATTTTTCTATTCTCCACATATACATTTATGTTGTTCGTCGTTCCGTCTGTTTAATTGGTTCGGGGTTATCAATAAGGCACAGTCTAATTTTTATCGAGTTTTCACTGTCTTATCGTGACAATCTCCGGACCTATAAACCAATTATAACGTGGTTTACACCACTGTATTGAGAATTTCCTTAGCCAATTTAGGGTAAGTTTCATGACGATTGAACATCAATCAGCAAATGAGTAAACATTTAAAGTAAGGTAAATCTGCCCATATCTTTATAAATTGGCGGTAAATATCTTCAATGACCAAATTGGTGCCCACAATGTGACAAAACAGAGTAAATTGTGTGGAATTAGAATGTAATATCTTACAAGGCGTCTATGAATGTTCAGGAAAAGATATTCAGAGACAACCGAGCGCTTATGAATGCAGTTATTGTAGCATTCGCCGGAGTATTGTCCATCTACGATAGCCGGGTCCTCTCCCAAAAGCCTCTTTTATAGATCATAAGGAGAGATATAACAATATTGGCACCAACTAACGAAACATTGAACAACATACGGCCCGTGGTCAAAACATAAAAATGTATACATAGATGACACTCATGTAATATTTAAACTAACTCAAGCTGAACTTAAAATCGGGCACCTGAACCCAACAAAAACTCTTTGACTGAACCAGACTATAGACAGATAAACTGAAAACTTTGAAGAATAAGCTATACAGTTCTCACTGGTTGCGTCCCTAAAGTCATCCCATATTATATTATTTTAAAATAGTATACGTATTTCAGTCAACCGCATCAAGTGTTTCGCGATTACAATAATCCAGTCACTGGCTGAGGGTAGGCGAATATACTTTCTTATGGGCATTTCATTCACGGCCAGCTCTTGCTCCCACTTTATCTCAGTCTACTAACTCTACCTACCAATCTGTTAATGTTAAGGGTCAGTCTAGCACCTTTAGCTACTGATTGTTGGGCAAAATGGATAACCAATTTGCACTCTTAATGGTACATCGTACATCATGAGATTGCTTGATTATTGTATTGATACATAATCTTCATTTATCAATGATAATAATTTTATTTTTAATCTCAATATTAGGGGAAGTGGACTATTACAAATTGTTAAGTTAGCATGATTTTGTGAATTTGAAGAAACTGGAGAAATTGTAGTGCTCGAATTTTGATGAACTGGACTTGAAAAACTGCCCTGTTGAAAAAATTGCAAAGACGTTTGAGATTTTGAACGGATTAACATACATTACATTACATTCAGAATTATCCAGAACAATTTGGCTTGCTGTTTAACTTGCCTGGTTTGTGAACAATAGGGAAGTCATATTCCTCAAATTTTATTCGCCAGCTTGTGGGTCGCGATGATGGATTTTTAATATTTTAGCAAGAAGCTCGATGTATATTTTGGAGTTCTGTTTTCTTTTTCTATAAGATGTATCAACATCTAATCCACTACACTAAATATTTTTCTCCATCTTTCTTCGTATTTACTGCCCACCGAAATACTCTCTAAAAGAAAAAGATTGTCTTGAATTTTTCAGTAAACTAGGGAAAAGATTTGTAATTGGAGGAGATTTTAAGGCAAAAAATATCCACTGGGGTTCTAGACTAACAACAACACCAAAGGGAAAGAACTTCTCAATGCTATCAGAAAATACGGTTGTGAAGCCTTATCAAATGGTAAACCGACCTACTGGCCAACTGATCCAAATAAAATACCAGATCTAATTGATTTCTTTATGTTGAAGAATATATCTGTAAATTATATACATTTAGATGAAAGTCTTTTAGACTGTCTTTAGAAAGAAAAATTAACTTAATGGTTCTGCTAAGGAGTGAGGAGCAATTAGAAAAAGAAGTTCACAAGTTCATATGTGACATACAGCAGTCAGCTTGGGAAAACACTCCTGAAGTTAAAAATCAAATTAAGGGAAACAACTACCCTAAAGAAATTAGAGAGCTCGTGGCAGAAAAAAGAAGGGCAAGGAGAAAATGGCAACAAACTAGAGCCCTTCAAAATAAAACTAAGCTAAACAATCTGGCTCAGCCATACTTAAAAGAGAAATCAAAGATCTGAAAGACGAATCTATCAGTAACTACCTCAGGAAATTATCTAATGATACTGGTACTGTTTATTCTCTCTGGAGAGCAACCAGAAGAATTAAAAGGCCAATAATGCAGATTCTTCCAATCAGAACAGACGATAAAAAATGGCCCAGAAATAACGAGGATAAAAGACGAAGTTTTGCTGAATACCTGGAAAAAATATTTGAACCACATGATGACCAATCATTGGAAGCCGAAATAATAACTGGAGAGGTTGTACAGGAAAGTGAAGAAATCCTACGAGCAACACCAAAAGAAGTCATGTATGAGATAAAAACAAATATGAATCCGAGAAGAGCGCCGGGTTATGACCTTATCACAGCAGAAATTTTAAAAGAACTACCAAGGAAAGCATTATTAAAGCTCACGAATATTATAAATGCCGCCTTTCGATTGAAATATGTACCCACCCTCTGCAAAATTGGGGAAGTAATTACGATTTCTAAACCTGGGAAACCACCACACAAAACTGGATCATACAAGCCAATATCACTATTACCAGTTATGTCTAAACTCTTTGAGAAGTTATTAGTAAAAAGGCTAAATTCGATAATTGAGAGGAAAAACCTGATTCCAAATCACCAGTTCAGTTTTCGCAGCCAACACTCAACATTAGATCAAGTACACAGAATAACTAATATTATTGAAAGAGCATTAGAGGAGAAAAAAGTCTGCTCAACGATATTCTTAGACGTTGTGGAGGCCTTTGATCAAGTTTGGCATGAAGGAGTTAACTATAAGTTAAGAACTGTACTACCAATGCAATTCACTACAATATTAGAATCATATACTTGAAAGATAGATTCTTTAGAGTAAAATTAGACGATTCCTATTCTGAATTGAAAGAAATCAAGGCAGGAGTACCGCAGGGCAGTGTATTAGGTCCTGTCCTATACCTATTGTACACTTATGATCTCCCTGTATTAGAAAACAACACTGTGGCGACCTTTGCTGATGACACGGCAATCTTAGCTGTTGGAGATAGCAACGAAGAATCTACTCAGAGTTTACAGTTAGCTATTACTCAAATACATAACTGAACCAAAATACATAACTGAAACTAAATCAGTTCACATCAATTTTACAAACAAACGACACGAACATATTCCGGTTACAATTAATCAAGAAATAATACCGCATGCCAACACGGCTAAGTATCTTGGCATGACACTAGATGCAAAACTACGATGAAAAGCACACGTCAAAAAGAAAAGTGAAGAACTAGGGCTTAAATATAGAAAGATGTATTGGCTGATAGGAAGAAGCTCCGCTCTATCAACATACAACAAACTTCTATTATATAAACAAATATTAAAACCGGTTTGGACTTATGGTATCCAACTTTAGGGTTGTACCAAACAGAGCAACGTAGAAATTATCCAATGATATCAAAATAAAGTATTAAGAAATATCGCTGATGCACCATGGTATGTTAGAAACAGAGACCTCCATAGGGACCTTAAATTGGACACTTTTTCAAAGGAAATCCAAATAAATGCACTGAGATATAGGCAAAGGCTCGAACAACATGTTAACACTGAGGCAACTAAGTTGTTAAACAACACAGATATTGTACGCAGGCTCAAACGAACTAAACCTTTTGAGCTGATATAATTGCTAGTGTAACTATGTGGTTAACTTCAAATTATCACACACTATGGAACACTAGTTCCACACTAGTTTGAGGGAGTGAGGAGGTTCAAATATTTGGGCTCTCTTATCATTCACGATAACAGTGTGGGTGAGGATATTAAAGTGCGGCTGGCAGCTGGCAGTCGTTCTTTATATCCTCTAAGGCCACTGCTAAAATCTAAACACTTATCAAGTGCCGTGAAGCTGAAGCTTTACAAAGCGTTGACCAGGCCCGTTGTTATGTTTGGATGTGAAAGTTGGGCGCTGACGGATGAGTACGAGAGATGGCTCCTTACATTTGAGAGAAGAATCATGCGTGTGATTTACGGCCCTAAACGCGAAATAGATGGTACATACCGAGCTCTGTACAGTTTCGA
This sequence comes from Tipula unca, assembly GCA_951394425.1. NCBI lineage: Eukaryota > Metazoa > Arthropoda > Insecta > Diptera > Tipulidae > Tipula > Tipula unca. The sequence continues at coordinate 67,742,344 of OX596382.1, read as the reverse complement.
GATCAGAGATCTGATGAAGATCCCCGATATTGTACATGAAGTTAGATCTCAGCGAGTACGCTGGCTCGGTCACGTTCTGCGTGCTGATCCGGAACGAATTGTGCAGCGATCTCTGAAAGGAGAGCCACCATATGGTAGGCGCAGAGGTCGTTGCAGGCGACGATGGCTCCACGATGTAGAGAACGACTTGGCCTCTTCAGATTGTCTAAGACAGTATGAAGACCAAGCTCAGGATCGAAACCGTTGGAGCCAGATTGTTGATTCAGTACGGGGCCAGTAATGGCCTTTAACACTGTTATTATTATGGAACACTAGTGGGAAGAAGCCATAGATTAATACAACATAGTAAATTAAGTTAGAATAAAATTACTCATTAGTCCAGGTAACTAGATTGTAATAATTGATTAAATTTATGTATGCCATTTTGTAACGTGCCTCTATGTGTGGTCAACACGATCTTGTAGGGAGATACTCAGTGGTCTGGTTTTGCTTAGATTTTTGTTTTACTTATATTTTTTCGGCCGATATGATAAAATTGGTGGTACGATCGTATCGAGGATTAATTGCGTGATTTTAGTAATATGGTACTAAAACTTTTAGACAGGAATCTGCCGTAACTGGATGTACCGAATCTATATTGGTAACTATACCTGCTAGTTGTTCTTTGTCAGCAGTTGTGACGGTTGATTCGAGGTTTGAGGAGTAACCGGACGAGATCTCCCCGAATTCATCAAGTCCGGAACACCGTTTCCCAGCAATCTGGTCTGGCATGCGGAACAATTCGGCTTCAATACCCCGGTTTTACCACATCCGAAACAGAATATGCCTTGCAATGGTGATAAACCACCCTGATATCGGTGACCGATATCTTTACAGTTCCAGCATATCAAATATTCTGCTTTTCTTTTACCCGATTGACCTTGTGAAACGTTTTTGGTATTCGACGAACGATTAAACAGGGCATCGACATGCATATTGTTAAAATTGGATTCGAAGGAATCTGTATCAACTGTACTCGTATGTTCGACGGTCATTTGGCCTTCAAGGTTTACTGCTCCTATCTCGTAATTTCTACGTGCACGGTTTTCGGTTAACTTTCGTGGGTCATGCCCAGATTTCCTCCAAAGTTTTTGAAACCTTTGACAGGTTACACGTAATTCTTCCGTGATCATAAAAATATCGGACAAAGTTGCGCTTTGCAACGCTGGATCCATATTCTCGCGTAAAATTTCAAGTAGTTCGTCTTCAGCAAATTTTGATTTTAAGCATTCATATTCTGAACTTCCAAGAGAAAATCTTCAAGAAGTTCGTTTGGTTTTTGTTTGGTTGTCTCAATTGCTCTCCGGATTTCTCGATCGGTATGAATATTGAATCGGTTGATAAAGGTGGTTTGAGGTGGTCGTACGTAGAGTCGGGGTACTTTCTCGCATATACCCAGTACCATTTCTCAGCCGTTTCTTTCAAGAATTGCGGAAGAATAGAACTCAGCTCTGTTTGTGATATACGATCTCTCTTGGCAAAACATTCAAGTCTGAATAGAAATTCAGTAGTTTTAGTTAATCCTGAAAAAGCTATATTCCACTTTGGGAGCGATCTAAAATTCACGGGCTGTGAAAGGAACTGAGATCCAATCTGATTTTCAGGCACAGAATGATTGACCATAGTTTCTGACGGCCTCTGGTGTGACGGCAAATTATATCTTGAATACGCGTTAGGAACCGAAATAGGAGGCATCGGAGGCGGCATCATTGGTGGAGGAATCCCAAGTATTGTTGGACATATGGATTTGACATGGTGGAATTTAACGTTGAATTAGGTTGGAACATATAACTGGCGTAAAAGTTAGGTGTCATTGAAACTGGCGGATAAAATCCCTGTGCTCCCGAATAATTGATATTTCCTAATACATCACTTCTAACCCAAGTAACTTCCGTTTGATTTTGTGTATTTGGCGTAGTGCTATTGAGTGTTTTTGGAGCTAAGGGCGTAGGAACGGATTGGTCAGTTACCGTAGTAAATTCGAAAATTTTATTATCGTAATTCGGATGATTGGTTGTCATTGTTTGATCTGTTGTACTGATTGATTTACTTTCTTGTACGGTTGTTGGAGCTATTATTTTCCTCCAGCCTGTTGCGTATTTCTTGGTTCTTCCGACGAAATTTGGAAATCCAGTTTGTGATGTTGGCAATCTCACCGAATGAGTTTTTAAGTGTCTGTAGGCGATTTTTCCAGTGGAGATATCTCCATAGATTTAAGTCCAATTCTGAAGTCGGACATATCTGTTTAGGATCTGTAATCCTCTCAAGCTTGTCGCATATTTGTCGTGCCTGACCTATTTCTAGTTCTGGTTGGATTGTTAGGTGTGATTTTGTTGGAAGTAATGCCTTATCAGTCTGTTCTTTTTGAATAGAGGACTTTAAGGTGTCTCTTGAAATCAGTTCAGTTGCGTCTATTGATCGAACCAACAGTTTGACCTCAAGCTCGGCTTGCGTTAGCGAATCAAGGTATTTTTCTATTTCCATTATTAACAGGGAAAACAAATAAAAAAAAAAAAAATATATATATATATATATATATATATATATATATATATATATATATATATATATATATATATATATATATATATAAATATATATATATATATTTTTTTTTATTTTTTTTTCTATGGTAATACTAGAATCGTCACAATATATTTGAGCGTAAACGATTTAATTATGAGTGGAATTATGTATAATGTTTATATAAACAATAAGGGTAAGAAAAGACAAATAAATAATGTATATCCAATAACCAAAACCAAAAAAAACAAGGATCAAAATATAACCTAAGCTATAAAATAAGCACCCAACTAAAGTTACTTAAAGCTTATATTTAATCGTAATGTGAATCAAAACAACAACAAAATATTTCTAATAATTAATGTAAGAAAACAATTACTATAATTTAATTTATTAAATTTTAATTAAACTAATATTCGATATTAAACAATAATCAAAAATATATGTATTTCAATACAATATCTATAATGTTGTTGGTGATGATTGTTTGCGCATTTGATCGACTGTAAATAAAACTGGGAACATCTACTAATAATTATTTAATAAACGGACAAATGAAATTATTTCAAGTGCGTCACAGGAAACTTATGTGTTATCAATACTTCGAATGTTATTAGGATAAAACCACAGAGTCACTGTGTAATCACCAATACTATCCAAAAAGATTAGAATCACTCACAATTGCACTGTTCAACACTTGACCTAATAAAACATTTATATTAAAAATGATTATACTGTGCAGAAACAATTCCAAACATCACAGAAAATCATGAATTCATCATGTAATCAACTAATGATGCATAAGAATTGAAATCGATGCACAATCTTCAACATTAATAAAAAAAATGTCTTATTATTTAAGTCTTGGTTCCGCTTGTAAAGTATACCTGAGCAGAGTACAATAATACATCATCACAAGGAACCCATGAATTCGTCATGTAATCTAACTAATGATGAGATAACTGAAATCAATACTCAAACTTTAAGTTGGAATTAAACTAAACGCTGTATCTACATTTAATTTCACTATAAAATTACGTCTTGGGCTCGATAGAATTGGTTAGTGCTGAGTTTTCCTTATCGTTGTTGGGATCATGTTATGTTTTCACTGGAACAAAGTTTAATCCGAGATGTTTTGGACCATTATGAATATTTTTAGTTTAACTATATTTAAATGTTAAACTCATTTATTTGCTGAAGCAGCGTAATTTTTATAAACAAATTTCACATTACATCGTTTTAACACCTATAGGTACACGTAAGTATGTATGTATATGTACGTTTTCACATTTTGCTTAAAAATATCTTAAAACAGGTGCTTGTAACGTGGTCATCATTAAACATTTTGAAATGTAGGTGTATTATTTTATCAACATTATATTATAATTGCGTTTAATTGCATTTCATAAATGACTTGCAATGTCATTACGAAAAGTTGCAATCACGTCCTCAAACAAAATTACCGTGACTAATTCAAAATTGAAATGAAACCATACTAAATTGGAAAATTTATTTCATTAAATTAATAAAAATAACAATAAAATATTTTTATCCGTTTCAAGTGGTAATGCCGTCATATACCAACGGTAACATCATTATATTATGTACTATATGTACATATATACTATGTATAGTCAATTTTACATAAAACAAAAACCAATTTTTTTCTGTTTTTTTGAATACATATTTAATATTCAACTATGTTGTGTATTTTAATGTTCCATTATTAAATTTAACAATTACCACTTGAACAAATACATTCGTTAAAAATATAATATGTAGTTATAATAAAAAAAACTTGTGAAAAATTTTAAACACAAATTTATTGCAATTTTTTGTTTTAACAATAAAAAATATACAAAAATCCAAATTAACAAATAAAAAAAATTATTTTATATTTTTTTTTTTTTTGTATTTTTTATATGTTATGTGTGCGGTTTTGGCATATTGTAATAAAATTTGCATAATATATATTATAATTTAAAAGACAGCAAAATAAATATAAATATAAAAATGGTATATATATAATTCTATAAAATATTAATGTATTTATTTTACGTGAATATAACAAAAATAATAAATTAAATAAAATATTTTTGTATGCTGGTTAAAATGTGAGTTGTAATTTATATAGTTTTTAAGGTTGTAAACTATATTTAGAATCATAAAATAGAAAATTTTTAATTATTTAAAATCCAAGAAATTCGTTGTCATTTTGTATTCAAGGTGCAAATTGGAAGTTATATTCTGCTGTTTTGTTTAAATATCATTAATTAAAATATACAAAAAAAGGGCAAATAATAAAATGAAATGGAAACTAAAGGCGTGCCACATGACAAAAATATTGGCGAAAGCCTGGGACCGATTTTTTCATTTATGATTAAATGATTGCATATTTTTGGCTTAAATTATTGAGAAAATATATAAAATAACTACAATTAGTAATTAAAATAATAAATTTATAATAATATAACAATTTTAATTGAATAATAAGAGTTTTTCTATTCTGTCGGTCCGACAACCGATTTTTTACTTAAATGGTATAAATTTTATCGGTTCCGTACGCATCCCAATAAAAATTTTGTCGGTTCCGAACGCATAAATATCACCGATATTTTTTTTCGGTGTGACCATAACCTCACTTCGGTGATAATTTGGTTTGTTTACCAACGTAGCGGTCAATCTGTACAATTTACTGAAAATTAAAAATGAATATGGTAATAATTTGATAAATTATATAAATTAAATGTCAAAAACAAATGACAAAAAAAAAAACACAAACAAAAATTTTGTTGTTGTAAAAATCGGTCGGATCATTGTTTTGCTCATGTGACGTGTCTTATCATATTTTCTACCGAATCGGTCGGAAAGACAACTGCATGTGGCATCGCCTTAAGGCTGTGTCCGAAGCCTGTAATAAATATTTTTAACTACAGAATTTTGACATTTATATGCTAAAACCTCATACACCCAAACTGTTATAGTCTATCGCAAAAACCTCATACACCCAAATTGTTATAGTCTATCGCTATCAAAATTTTTGGCAGATCCGTGCAAAAAAATTATATCATTGCAGCATGCAACCACGGTCTTTACGCAATTTTCAATTTAACGTTTCAAAAAAAAAACATATAACGTGGGGAAAAGGCATTTGAGGTGGGGTGATTTAATACACATTTCGGACGGCATAATAAAAAATCGTGAATGTAGGGGAATAATTATCAAACAAATGTCAAAAAATTAATTCACGATTTTTTATCACAGGGGCCCTGTGGTCGGGGGGCACTCACACGTCTCGTAAATCTAAATTGCACGAACAAGTTTCCCAAGAAAACCACCACTTTGCATCTGTAAAAAAAATCAACTTTTTATAAAGTCAACAAAAAGAAAACTGGTTACCGCCAAAAAAACACCGGACCCCCGCTCAAGTACCCAGATACGAGATTTAGGATCGGCACGTGGAACAATCACTTAGAAAACCAGAAGCGTTAGAGGGCCTAATCACGTGAATGAAGGAGTATCGGCTGGAAGTTGCTCTTCAAGAAACTCGCTGGCCTAAAAGTGGAGACCATGTGTCCCAGGGGTATACGTTGCTCTACGGTGGAGATGACCTCGGAAATCTTGGAGCTGGATTTCTTCTTGGGCCGCAGGTAAAGAACGCTGTTTTGGATTTCCAAGCAGTCAATAACCGATTGTGTAAGCTTCGCATGCGCATGAAGTTAGCCAACCTGTCGATAATTTTTATACATGCGCCCACAGAAGCCATCCAGCCCAAGATAAAGACTCATTTTACAATGACTTTGACGATCTGATGGGATCTATACCTGAACACGATGTTAGAATAGTAGTTGGGGACTTTAATGCTAGAGCAGGCAGAAATTAGACCGAACTGAAATTTGCAAACTGCGACCGATAATGTTGGGAGAATGATGTACTTTGCAATTGCTCATGATCTTAAAGTAGCAAGCACGTTCTTCCCTCACAAACAGATACATCTAGAGACATGTACACATCCTCGCGGAACTACCCGCAGCAAAATTGACCATGTGTTAGTTTCTAAAGGACGAGATCGGGTTGTGCAGGATGTGAGAACTGATCGGTCAGCAACCAAATACGTAGGCAGCGATCATTATTTGGTCGCTGCAAAGCTACGATGGAAGTTTTCGTACAAATCTGGGAACACAGTGAAATGAATGGTACGTTTCGACTGTGAAGGTCTGATAAATGAAGATCAAAAGAAACGATATCAGGATCTTGTCAGCGACAACATTGATGATGCTAATTACCAGTCTGACTGCGTGAACTCTGTCTGGGAGGTACTGAAAACTTCGGTTGTCAGTGCTGCTCAACAGACTTTAGGTATAGTGAAAGTCAGACCCAAGAATGATTGGTTTGATAACGAGTGTCGTCTTGCAGTTGAGCAACAAAATATAGCCCATAGTTAAGTGCAACAACGTCTCACAATCGCATGGAAAAAGAAGGCTGCTCTTGCAAAAAGGTCAGCTAAGCGGATTTGTAGATGGAAGAAGCGAGAATGGTGGAAGGCCGAGGTTCTGAAAGTACAACAACTCAGCAATGAGCGCAGTTCGCGTAATTTCTTTAAAGTAATTATTGGACTGCACCATACTTTCAGGCCTACGTCAACCACCATTCGGGACCGGGATGTAAACCTCTGTGTCAACATCGACGCAGTACTTGATGCATGGAGGGGACACTTTACTGAGCTGCTTGATGTACATCAGCGTCACAGACTGTTGATGAGCCACCTCTAAGTCATACTGAGGAGATTTGTAGTGAGGAGCCATCCCATGAGGAATTCACTAAGGCCATGCAGAGATTGAAACGAAATCGCTTACCTGAAGTGGACTGCATTAATTCGGAGCTCTTGATATTCGGAGGGGATTCTTTGTGGAACTGTCTTTTTAATCTTATTCGATTAGTTTGGCAAACCGAAATTATGCCTGAATATGAATGGAAGTTATGAATGGAAAGTGGCCGCGATATGCCCCATCTTCAAGAAGGGAGACCGCTTGAAGTGTGAGAATTATCGCGGTATAGCTCTCCTTTGCACAGCAAACAAGTAACTGTCATACATTGTATTGGATAGAATCACCCCTCTAGTGGAGAGCTTGTTTGGTGACTATCAAGGAGGATTTCGTCCAAATCGATCAGTCACTAATCAGGCCTTTTTGCTGCGAATGATTCTATCTAAATATTATGAGACATCCATCTCCGTACATCAGGAGTTCCTGGATTTTCAGCAGGCCTATGACTCGATTCAGCGATAAAGTTTGTGGTCTGCCCTGGAATACCTAGGAATGCCAACAAATTTGGTACGACTTTGTAGGATCACAGTGACGCAGTCTCAATGCTGTGTTAAAGTTGAGAACAGGCTATCGAAAATTTTTACAGTTAACTCGGGTGTTCGGCAGGAATATGCTTTGTCCCCGATACTCTATAATCTCATGTTGGAGTACATCTTTCGTAAAACTGAAACACCGTAGCGCAACATCTTATATCGCCAGTTCAATCAGGTGCTTGCATATGCAGATGACATATGCGTGGTTGGACTGAATAGCAACGGAGTGAAAGAAATACTTGATCCGCTTTTAGAAATTTCAGTTTCAGTTGGACTCCAGATCAATGAGTCCAAAAAGAAATACATGATCTCTGGTAATAGGGACAATGGCACACCAGATTTTAGTAGGAATGAATTTAGGCCACCACACGTTTGAGGGAGTGAGGAGGTTCAAATATTTGGGTTCTCTTATAACCCACGATAACAGTGTGGATGAGGATATTAAAGTGCGGCTAGCAACTGGCAGTCGTGATTTGTATCCTCTAAGGCCAATGCTAAAATCTAAACACTTATCAAGTGCTGTGAAGCTGAAGCTTTACAAAGCGTTGATCAGGCCCGTGGTTATGTTGTGATGTGTTTGGTTCCTTACATTCGAGAGAACGGAGATCTAATGTAGATCCCCGATATTGTACATGAAGTAAGATCTCAGCGAGTACGCTGACTCGGTCACGTTTTGCGTGCTGATCCGGAACGAATTGTGCAGCGATCTCGGAAAGAGAGCCACCATACGGTAGGCGCAGAGGTCGTTGTAGGCGACGATGGCTCCACGATGTAGAGAGCGACTTGGCCTCTTCAGATTGTCTAAGACAGTATGAAAACCATACTCAGGATCGAAACCGTTGGAGCCAGATAGTTGACTCAGTAAGGGGCCAGTAATGGCATTAAAAGCTGTTTATTATTATTATTTTATCACAGGTTTTGAATAGCCCAAGAGGTGAATTTATTGTCGAAAACGACAGTTTTGAATCAGAGTATAATTAAAAGCGACAAAGCATTAAAAAATGTTGAAGCTGTGACATGGATATAGCGGCAAAAGTGATCACTATTAAAATTAGGAATATTATGAAGAAGATGGTGGTTCAGGCGAAGTTTGTATCAATCATCAATTCGCTTAAGAAAAATGTTTAATACCTTGTAAAGGCTGCAACGGCAAAATATTGTTAAATTTGCATAAAGGCCATGATGGTCAGGGATGGTCATTTACGCATCATCTATTATTTTCTACGACACGTCGCAGACAACATTGACATCGTAGTTTACGTCGATAATGTAGACTATTCCTAGAGTGATATTATAAATTAATTCCAAAGTTTATAGAATTGCGCCTTCAGTGCATTTTAATCTACATTTTAAAAATAAAATCATTTTAATCTGCATTGTCTGCAAAGCGTCGTATTGGTTTTAAAAGTAAAAATTTATTAAAGAATTATGATTTAGCAAGCGTATATCCTTTGCATATATGGTTAGGAAAAAGGCACAACTTGATTGGAGACCTTGTGGTGATTATAGGAGATTAAACACCATGACCGTTACCCTATACCCCACATACAACATTTCTCTATGAACATAACCGGTATACTATATTCTCTAGAATTGACCTAGTCAGGGCATATCATTTAATATCTGTAGCTACAGAAGATATTGCTAATAGACAGCAATTACCATTCTGTTTGACTTATTCGAATTCACGCGAATGCCGTTTGGTTTACGCAACGCTGCTCAGACATTTCAAAGGTTCATGAACGTGGAAGTTAGAGAACTGGACTTCGTGTTTGGATAACTACTGTTTAAAAGGCTTGTCAATTTTGATATCAATAACATGTTGTTTGTTTGTATTTCAACACCCCAAGTGGATTAACTTCAATAATTCTTTAATTTCTTCGTATACAACTTAACTGAATTGCCCTTTAAAAAAACAACTGCAAACTAGCGCATTTTTTTCAAATTGTAAAAAATTACGTAGTTGTTGACATTGCCTTACTTGTTGACGTTGACAGAAAACCTTGGCAAGTAATCTACGTAACATTTTATGTGTCGACAACCGCGTATATTACACAGCGTAATCTACCTCGCCCATCCCTGATGATGGTTCAGTTCTCTTTTTTCTCAATAAGGTACGTACAATCATTTTCTGCTGAATATATTATGGCTTTAAGGTAGCTGTATAATAACCCCCCATCATGATAAACCATATTCCAATTTAGACATTACATTGATATATCACAAGCACTACAGAAACTGGACATAGATCACGAAGTAGATAAAACAATTCTAGAAGTGGAGTACATATGTATATATACTTTCAAGTTGGAATTCCAGATATTTTAAAAAACGTACATTTAGTTTTATCGCTAAGAATTAGAAAATTAAGATCAGAATTAATTTTGGAGGTCACCAAGCAGGTACCAAATTACTCAATTTTTAAATTTGTTTTCCATATTTTTTCGATTATTTCAAATATTTTTGGTGCAAATGGCAATAGAAAAATTAAATTGAAAATTTGGTGAAAACACATAAACACGACCGATCGACAAGAAAGTGTAAAGCAATCTAATCAATTTAACATTATAAGGCAAATGATTCAATTTGCCACCTACTAACTTTAATCGATTAAGACAGTTCTAGCGGACTTTAAAGAAAACATTGTTATGAAAAACCACATTAAGATGTACCAAAAATAATTGAATTACATTATTGGAAATTTCTGTTTTAAATCACATTACCAAACGTCATTTTTTTTCTCTATTTGACAGTAATCAGTGGTATTTTCGTATTTTTTAACTTCGAGAAAACGTCAATCTGACAATACCACAAAAAAAAAATCCAACAGAAATTTCCAGTCCAACAATATACAAATAGCAAATTAATCTCCAATGGAATGGAAATTTTCCAACCGAATTACATAATAGACATAATTGATGTAGGAATTATTTTTATTTATTTTTATTTATTTTATCATTTAAAGAAATCAACGTATAAATTTAAATACATTTAGGATTTCAAATACAAAAAATTTAAATTTTAAAGTTTTAAGAGTTAAAAACATTTAGAATATTTTTTTAAGGAGTATTAACATTATAATTGTCTGAAGTATTGTTTTAATTCGAGGTTAAACTGAAAAGACAATTTAGACATCATATCGATTGGTACATTTTCGCCATCGTTAACTTGTACTAATAAAAATTACGGCCTTTATTAAAAAGTGGTGAATGTCTTCGGAACTAAAAAATTGTACAAGATTTAAGAGTCTTAGCTTTAAACGTTTTTAGAAAAATCGGTTTGGTGATCCAACGACGGGATCCAAATTGTCCAGTTTACGATGGATGACTTGAAATCAACTACGGCACATCGCATATTGATTCGAATGGAAAAGACCATACAACATCTTCTTCAATCAGCTGGTTTCACAATTGAAAAACATGACGCAACATTTAATTAGATCAGTTTTGACATATAGAAGTCATTTGTTGTTTATGTGCTTTTTATAGTTTAAACGAAGAAGATAAATAATTATATTATAAATACTAATGACAGTGAAGTTATTACTATTTTCTTTAGTAAAAAAAATTACACTTAAATTTGGCAATTTTTTCCAGTATTGCCTAAGCTACCTGACACTTAATACAGCCGCATAACACTCTAGCTCATTTATGCTATAATTACGCTTAGCTACATTGAGCTTCTGTGAAATAAAGGCAATAGGGCGTTCTTCGCCGCTGGATGACCTCTGATAAAGTACGCTCCTCACTCCCGTTGTGGAGGCATTACACACAGAATAAAAAACGGCAATTTAAAATCAGGAGTTCTCAGAACTGGGACAGTAGGCAGCGCTAACTTCAGCTTGTTAAATGCATTATCCGTTTCATGATCCCAATTAAACTTACGAGATTTTCGTAATAATTCTGTTAGAGGAGTAGCGATCTCGGTTTATCGTGAAATAAATCGTCGATACCATCTCATCATACCCAAATATCGAAGAATTTGCCGAACATTTTTCGATCTAGGGTATGTCGTGATGGCCGACACCTTATCAGAAATAACCAACTTTTAGGACTCCATCACCCACAATATAACCCAGATACTTGAGTTCTTTCATGACGAACACACTTTTTTCCACATTGATGGTCACATCGCTCGTTATAAGCAAGTAATCTATTATAGGTAGACAAAAGCTTGAGCCTGTAACTCATGGGGTATGGCACGATGCATTAATCGACACATATTTTGAGAGGCGTTGCAAAGTTCGAAAGGCATAACTGTAAATTGATACAGTGGTTTACCGGGAACAGTGAAGGCTGTCTTATCCTTTGACCCCTCATCTAATGGAAACTGAAAAAAGCGTCCTTTAAATCCAGGCTTGATATAAACCTGGTTTTTTCAAGACGCCCTAATAAACCGTCGATGAGTGGTAAGAGATAAGCATCCTTCACCGTTACCCCGTTTCCTTACGTGCATCCCAGCACAATCGGACTTTGCCACTAGCCTTCCTCACTACTGCATACGATACAATTCGTTATTCATTTCTCTAATCGTCTTAGCATCACCGACGTCAATAATATGTTTGACTAGCGTAGTTCTGCCAAGACCCTAATTTGTCGAGGATGGGAATTTTTGTATTACGAGATCTAGTTGAAGGCGTTGCTGATCAGTCAAATCATGCTGTTTGATTACACTATTCGTTGTATCATCGTCTAATTCACTGATCTCAAACTGATGATTGATTTGAAATATTAGTCCCAAACTTACGCCAAAATTCCATCCCTAAGTAGAGAGGCTGACTAAGGTTAGGGGCCAAGTGGAGTATCATCATATGAGTTTGTTCCGCAAATGATACAAGCACAACTAAATCCCACCAATCGATGTTGAGTGATACCCAAGCTGCTTCTATTTGTTTTATAGATGTTTTTTATTTGTTTTTGACATTTATGCAGCGTCACAATAATAATTTGACATTATCTTTCCTCGTAGTTTTTTATAATTCCTTAAAAAAACATTGAGGAGAAAAAATTCAAAACAGCAAGTAGGGAAAAAATTCCTAACTCCTACAAAACGGTCAATTTTTTTTTATTTCCTTATTCCCAGTGAAAACCGCAGAATAGACATACAGACTGTACAAAATTTCAGCACGTATAACTGCTATCGACTTTTAATTAATTTTTGATTCCCAGAACAACGTAATCGAAAAGCTTCGTGAATTTTAGGGAGAGCATAGGCCTTGCGCTTCCATTAATCATGCCATTAATCAATAGTACCACGGCATGAGGGAATTGAACCAAAATTGCATTTGAATTAAAACATTATTATTTTTTAAACCCAAAATATGTTACAAAGACTCATTAAATATTATAAACAGTTCCCATATGGACAAAATTATATACGAGACCATTTAGTTTAGAGACACATATATATATACACAACATTGTATATAATGCGTGATTAAATTTATGCATGTCTTTCAGTTATTTTTCTTTTGTACATAAAATATCAAATATCCCAAAAATCACATTACAAAGTATTTTTATATTTATTTGGGTGGAATGAGTTACCAACCAACCATATATTATATACGAGTATACCCATATTTTTGTACGATACATTTTATATTTATACTCACCAGGGAATTTTATTTTTGACAAAAGTGTATATTAAATCTTCATTCTTGACAATAAATATATACGAAAAAATAATCGTATTTTTTTGTTCCATTGAATATTACTATTGTTATTATTAACACTCTTGTATTTTTCGTTTGAGGCACGTTATATTTATACAGCTTTTGTATATTTCAAAAAGAATAAAAATAAAAAATCTTTTCAATTCCATTGAATGAATATATATATATTTTTTTTCTTCAAAAACGTGTATGTACGAGTATATACACTTATGCAAAACCTTAAAATTGTTTCCAGCATAAAATTAATATATGAGCATATATTATGTATTTTGAGTTGCTTTTAAATTATATATTATTATTGTTTTGTTTTTTCTGAATTACCTAGCAAAACAATAACAATAAATACATACCTGGATTACTTTTAAATGTTTCGTTTCCTATGTCAAAAAATTTGTATGTACATTTAATATACATATTTTAAAACCCAAGTCCCAAGAACAACCAGTTTATTCTATTTAATACATAAATAGGAGCTCGTTACTGAATTATAATTATACGTATTATACTACTTATACCTATGAATATATTATAATATTTAGTGAAGATCTCAAAGCACAACGGGAAAACAACAAAAGTCGTAAGGTTTAATTTGAAATTTCATTAAACCAAATTATTTTTGGCTTACCTGGACCCACGAAACCTGGAAAATTAATTATTTTAATTTTGCTTTAAATCAAAATTTTTCAGTACTTGCAACTAAACTTTATTATATTTGATGTTGGCATTATGACAATCTAACAAGCCAATTTATATTGCATTAAACAATTACCAAAATTTTAAATATGTATTTCCAAACCAATCGACCAATAATCATTATTATTCCGCACTCAATGCCACTCTGGGCGCATGGTGCAAACCGAGGATTCTATCATAATTCGCAAATGCGCTCGGCTGCTCTGGCAAACTTTAACAGCTTAAACCAGAGTAGGGATGACAATTGACCTACATTTAAAGATCTATAATTAAGAAATCGGGACCTAACTATCTCGAAAGCGGGACAGCCACAGACAAAGTGAATCTTTAAATCTTTAAATCTTTATTACCATATTAACATATTTAAGTTATACAACTCATTTACATATGCGTTTTAGTATTTCATTTTAGATATTTAGTATTAAACATTTCGTTAGTTTTTATGAAATTTAAAAAATTATTATTATGGCTACCCAATACATATATGACTAATAAAAGTTAAATGTTATAAATTAAAATAAAATAAATTAAAAGAATGAAATAAAATAAAAGAAAATAACAAAATAAAATAAAATAAAAATAAAATAAAAAATAGAATAAAACAGATTTCATAGATCACTTGATAATAATTACAACTCTAATGTCTTTTCGCGAAGTTGAAATGGTTCTCGTATTGTTTTTTGAATTTTCTAGAGGTTTTCGAAAGTTTAATCTCCAACGGCAAAGAATTCCAAAGTGATAGTCCCCCACTAAACAATGACTTGTTAAAATGTTTAGTTTTGTTTTTTGGTAAAAGTAAATTATTTAAGCGACTGGACCTTAGATTGATTAGCTTATTAGCCAGATATGCAGGCTGCTTATTTTTCAATACATTAAATATGAAAAGACATGTTCGGAAGTCATAAAATTCTCTTAATGTGCATCCTAGTAAGGCTCGAGAGTATACTGATATATGGTCAAATTTACGTAAACTGAACACATACCTTATGCAAGCGTTAAAAAGTAATTGAATTCTATAGAAATATTTTTCCTGCATTCCATATAATGCTGTCATACAGTATGTGAAGTGCGGTCTTAAATAGGTATCAAAGAATTTTAATCTTAATTTAGTACTCACAAATTTTGTTGTTGCCCATAACTTCCGTAACATGAAATTAACTTTTTGACTTACCCAATTTATATGATCTTCCCAGTCAAGACGGTTATTAATGATAACACCAAGGTTTCTCGCATTTGGAACCAACGGTATTAATTCATCCCCCCGTTTGACCATTGATGTTAGATTTTGTTTAATATCTCTATTGCTTATAAGCATACACTGCGTTTTCCTACTATTTAATTTTAAAGTATTCTCTTTAGACCACCTAGTAATTCTCTCTATATCTTCATTTAATTTTTGAACACAAGAATTAAGTTCATTACTATTACAGCTTATGTATATTTGCAAATCATCTGCATACAAATGATATTTGCAATGAACCAGCTGCTTAGAAATGTCATTAATGTATAAAGCAAATAGAATTGGCCCCAGCACTGACCCCTGAGGTACACCTGCTGTTTTTGCCAGCATTCCAGAGCTTTTTGATCCGTTACAAACAATTTGCGACCGATTTGATAGATAGTTCAAAATTAGAGAACACGCAGAAGAATGGAAATAAAATATCTGTTTGAGTTTTTCAATAAGCAGTGTATGATTAATACAATCGAATGCCTTACTAAAATCAAAAAGAGTTAAAATAGTTGTTTTACCAGAATCCAGCTCTCTTCTTATATCATCTACGACATGCAAAACAGCTGTTTCTGTACTAAAGTCAGGCCTGTATGCGGATTGAAAGGGGTTAAGTAAATCATATTTATTGAGAAAAACTAACAATTGATTTAAGATAACCCGTTCACAAACCTTCGAAAGTGCCGGTAGTAGACTTATTGGCCGGTATTCTTCAACACTTTTAGGATTTTTTGTTTTCATTAGAGGCAATACTTTGGCCGACTTCCAACACCTTGGATATATACTGGTTGTTAATATTTGATTAAAAATATGTAATAAATAGTAGCCTATAACGGGAAACAGAATTTTAATCAATTTTAATGGTATATTGTCCAATCCTATCGCATCAGACTTGATAGAAGATATCGCGCTATCCAGCTCACCAATGTCAATATTTCTAAAGGAAAAACTGTTTTCCGTCATATTCGAGTTAGGTAAGATTTCCTGTAATGTAGAGTCAATTGTTATATCAATGTCACTTAATGGAACAGAACTAAAAAATTCATTTAATTCATCCAGTTTACAGTTAATAGTATTTTCATCTTTGCATTTTCTGTCCAAACCCAGATTCCCAACTCGTTTCCAGAACTCTCTAGCAGGCAAACTAGGGTCCAAGTGTGTACTGAGATAACTTTGCTTAGCATTTTTGACCAGATTTTTAACAGTATTCCTTACCCTCTTATAGTCTCTAAAAGCTTCAGTCGTTCTCAATCTTTTCCACGTTGTATATGCAAAGTCACGCAGGTTTATCCAATATAAAATATCTCCATTCATCCACGGTGGTACTTTGACATTTTTTTTGAGCCGAGTAATGGGTACAAATTTCTTATATAAATTCGAAACTAGGCTGTTAAAAAAATTAAGTTGTTCATCAACATTAGGGATATCAAAAACTTGGTTAAAAGGCAGCCGACCACAGTAACTAAACAAAGCCGGCATATCGATCTTGTTGTAGTTTCTAAATTCAATTGCTACATTGTCAACATTTTAAAGTGTTTTATATGAAAAATATATTAGATCATGATCAGCAAAACCTATACAGAAATTTGATTTAAGAATTGTATTTTTTCAGTATTGCTGATCACATGATCTAATAATGATGGTTCGGCATGAACAGGAAAGTGAGTCGATTGTTCAAAGTTCACAATTTTCAAAGACAATCTGCTCAATGAATTAATATACTTTTTAACTAGGTTACTTCGCTTCAACAAATTATAATTAAAATCGCCGCATATTATAATATCAGAAAACATTGAAGAGTAGTTAGATAGTATAGCTTCTAGATCGTTAACACAATACATGCCAGGAGGCTTATAAACCAATCCGAATAATATTTTTTGACTTTTCAGCATTAGACGAATTAGAAGTATTTCTAAGTTTGGTTTGCTATCAATAAATATAATATCGGAAACTATGGAACATTTAACATAAACACAGATGCCACCACCACCATCACTATTTCGATCATTTCTTAATATTTTGAAACCAGGTATTTGAATCACAGTATCTGATATATAATCTCTTATCCTAGTTTCAACTACACATATAATATCGAGCCGGACGCCACTGATTAAGGTTTTCAACTGATCAATTTTATTTTTAATTGAATTTATATTAATATGACAGATATTTAATCCGTCATAACGATTCAGGGATGATTTAAGAACCACATTAGAATATGTATACATTTTACCATTACTATCACTGCTCAATACGGAACTGAATGCTGTCATAGTCATCTTCAAGACAGTTGTCACACAAGGAATCTTGGACAAGTCCCATTCTTGATAAATGGAGTTTAAAACGACCATGGCCGATCAGAATAGCGACCAGAACTCTCAGTTGGTCTTTCTTCAAGGATAGAGCAAACTTTGTGAGTCTCAGATTAGGTTCACTAATGAAGTACTTAGCCACTCGGCAAGTAGTAGAAGCTAGCCAATTACGCTTAGCCTGCAAAAACATGTAGTTTTTAATAGCTTCTTTACCACAATTACAGGGGCACTGCCGGTTCAGGTACAATGAATTCCATCCTTGAGCCTGTTTTAGCTAAAACATCAACTATCTGATTACCTTCAATGCCACAATGAGCCGGAACCCACATAACTATGACACGATTATTAGAGCAAAGGACGTTAATAAAATGTTTACAGTCCTTGACCAGTTCGGAAGTGATCATAGGATTTCGTAATGAATTGAGCACAGGTTTACTATCACTGCATAGAATAATGTCTTTTCCGAGAACAGCGAGGTTAGAAGCGTCAATCGCACAACGTGTGAGTGCAATCAGCTCCGCTTGGAATACAGTGCAGTTCCGGCCTAAACTCCCACAAGATTGTAGGTCATATTCAGGATAATAGGTTCCAAAAACTGCACCAAAATTAAAGTGAGACCCGTCAGCAAAAAACACTAGCGACTGAGCCATCCAGTTCTTGAATTCTTGAGACGACCACGAGTTCCTCGTTGGATAAACCACCGAGAAAGAGATATCAAAGCAGAATTCTGGCAACAATTTGTCATTAACCATATTAATTTCTGGTATATATGAGCTGAATAAATTGTAGATTAGTCTATGCCCTGTGATCAGGCCGAGAGCGTTCCACGCACTAATACACCGCAGGCAAAAGGCAGCGGAGCATGCCGAGCCTAGGATGACCGATTACAGTGGGGGCAGAAATAAAATTGCCTGCAAAGCAAGTATAGAAGAAGAGTACATAGCACCTGTAATAGCTCGAACAGCCATACCTTGTATGCTATTAAGCTTCGCAATGACAGAAACTGACTGAACCACAGGCCACCAAACAACAGACGCGTAAGATAGCATAGGTAAAGCTAGAGATTTGTAAATAAACATCAGCATTTTGGGGGTTAGACCCCAGGACTTCCCAAATGCTCTTCTACACTGCCAGAAAATGGAAGTGACCTTTTGCAGTTTTATTTCAATATGAGATTTCCAGGAGAGTTTACTGTCCACAATGACACCCAGATGCTTTACTGTGTTGGATCTAGCGATCGTTTCTCCAAAAAGAAAAGGAGCAGACAGCTCTCCAGTATTCCTACGTCTGGTGAAGACTATCAGACTAGTTTTCGAGGCATTAACGTACAGCACCTTCTCTAGACACCACATTTCTACAACTTGGACAGCGCGTTGCGTTAAGTCTGATAGAACATTAAGGTGTTTACCCTGAACCAGAACGAGTAAGTCATCAGCATAACTCTGGCAGTGAAGCCGGATTGCTGTAGTTTAACAAGTAATTCGTCGATAACTAAGAGCCACAGGAAAGGTGACAGGACACCTCCCTGGGGGCAACCTTTAGTAACTTTGACCGAAATGGATAGGGAGTCCAGCTCGGCCACAGCAATGCGCGACCGCAGCAAAGATCCAATCCAAGTAACAATGGTTTGGTCAATTCCAAAGTTTGAGCAGGCTTCAGTGATGGGAGCGAAAGAAGTACTATCAAAGGCACCCGCAATATCGAAGAAAGTGCCCACAAGAAACTCCTTAATACTAAGCGATCTTTCAATCCTCATAACAAGTTCATGCAGCGCAGTTTCAAATGATCTCCCAACTCTGTAAGCATGTTGAGTGCTACGGAGTAGGATGGCAGATAAGTGATGATCCCTAATATATCTGTCAACAATTATTTCCAGAGTTTTGAGAAAAGTTGAAGAAAGACTAATAATAGAGCGAAATGCCTTGGGATCGGTATAATCCGTCTTTCCAGCTTTCGGGATGAACACAACTCTACTCCTGCTCCAGGACTGTGGAACATATCCAAATGCAATGCACGCTTGGCAGAGTCGAAGTAAATGTTCCTGAATTAGGGAAAACCCATGCTGTAATTCAGCAAGAAAAACTCCATTTGGACCACCTGATTTATAAGGTAAAAAGGCGAAAACGCTCCAGCGCAAGGTGTTGAGAGTGACTAGCCTGCAGGCTTAGTCCCAGTCAGGTGAATAATCAGTACCATTAGGCTGGGCGTCAGCAACATAGTTATGATTGATAACATTGCACCCAGGAAAATGAACAGAAAGTAGTAGTTCGACAATATCCTTCCTAGAAGAGGTTAATCTGCCATCAGGAAGTCGCAGCACATCGAGTCGGCAGGAATCATTTCTAACCAAGGACCTATTAAGTCTGGCGATCCCAGAGATACTATTAATTTTTTCGCAGAAGCTAATCCAAGAAGTCCTACGAGCGGATATCAGCATTTTCTTATATTCTTTTTGAGCTGCCAGAAAGTTATCCCAATCAACCTGAAGGTGAGATCTTTTGGCTTTGTTTTTGAGTTTCCTAGCAGTTTTCCTCAGTTTTTTGAGATCAGAACACCAAAAAGAGTTATTCTGAGATTTTTGCTTGGTAATAAGAGGACAAGAGTTTTCGAAGGCTGAAGTGACTGCATGCGTCAAAGAATAGCAATTCAATATCCTCAGTCGAACATATCTCACCCAACGAAACCAGCCGAGGTTCCAACTCAAGAAAGAATAACTCCCAGTTGGTAAGCTCCTTATTACGATAAGGTTTAAGAGTAGGTCTTCTCAGATTTAAATTAAACGAGATGCACCTATGCTCGGAGGTGAGAATGTCATTGGTTACCCACCAATTACAGAACAAATCAATAATCGACATGGAGCACAAACTAATGTCAATCACTTCCCTCCTTACTGAATTAATAAAGGTAGGCTCACAGTAGATTAAGTAGAGATAAACGCCTATCATTAATATTCGTGCTACCCAATAACGTATGATGTGCATTAGCATCGCATCCTACCACTAAAGGTAAATGATTTGTCCTGCTCCACGACACAAGGTTGCTGAACTCCTTCGAGGTGATACCGAATCGTAAGGCAGATACACTGATGCTACCACTAGTGATCCGACTGAGTTCGACGATTTGAGAGGGACGAGCACAGCTGCAACGTCCGCTGAACATTATTCATGAATTAGGGTAGCCCTAAGATTGTTAGAAATAAACACGCAGGCTCTTACCTTATCATTGGACCCTCTGTAGAGGATTCTGCCACCTACAGGATCCAAGCCAGAAACCACACCGTCAAGCAGATAAGGTTCCTGAATTAAGCAAATGTCTACCTGCGAATTAGCGAGCACCAACTTAAGCTCAAACGATGCAGTTTTGCTATGGTGTAAGTTGATCTGTTTCAGCACAAGCATAGAAGTCATAATAATGATTACAAGCTAAGGAAAATATCGAGGGTAGGAACCAAACTCACGTTTTAATAATCATTAAATAATGTATACATAATTTGTTAGCAATGGTAAAGCTTATCAAACTGGGGAATCAGAATCTTGTCTAGAAATACTCGTGTTCACCCGCAAACGTAAAACAAATACGTGTTTTTTGGTGGACTGGCATAGGAATGATATTAAACCTTGCGTTAATCCGACGAGCTAAGTCACCACCGTTTTTTGTTTTTTTAAAAGGGGGAGAGACTTACAATCTGATTTACTCAATCATTATGACTATACGAAGAATCCCTCGAAAATTAAAGAGAAAAAGAACACAATAAGCAAAAACATGGGAATGTTGAAAACAACCGACACTCAAATAATAAACTGGCGTTACTATAAAAATAAGTAATATACAAAGAATCCACCGAAAACAAGTTAACAATTATTTTAAAATAAATAAAAAAAATTCTAATGTATTCATCAAGCTCATTTTGAGCTCGTTAAAATAAAAACGATATTCAAATTAATAATTTTCATTATTGATCAAAAAATGTGTACCTTTAGATTGCTTATAAAAATACGCTTCATTTGATATATCACATAAGACACACAAATTAAATGTTTTGACCAAGCATCTGTAGATCAGGTGATTTTTTACAAAACTTTCTATCCTCTTATCTATTGCTAAAAAACTGCACGAATACTTGTGAAATAAAATTTAAATATGAATATGTCGAGTTGTTTAGGGAAATATTTCTACCAAAAGTCTATCAGACCTACATTTTAACACAACGATGATATATAATTAAAAATAGTTTGAATCATTTGATGTAGATTTAAAGTTTTCGGTGACATAAAATTCAATCACAGCCACCGACACACACACACAGATTTTTTTCAAAATGGTTATTTTGGATTCAGGGGACATGTTGTACTTAACAATATGATTCTTAAAATAAACCCGGCTGATGCAACTGGTCCTCTGGATAACAACGGTCTTTGTGTTTATTACTGGAGGTAACAACCTACGTCTTTTGTAAGTTCAGATTATGTTTTTTTTTGTTACAAGCCAGCCGGATTGCGGGTTTTGTTATATCTGATCAATCCATTGTTCCACCATTTAAGCTATGTGGCAAAATAACCCCCAGTCGTTGAGCCTACCCGATATAAAATAAACGTTCAGCCAATAGTATGGTTGGTTACACAGCGACAGCTCGGAGAGGGAACTTGTGTGGAAAAGACAACGGACCTAGCATAAGCTGGAAGCGGTCGACACCAAACGGGCAAACTACCAGACGGAGAAGGAGACTCCTCATAGGGTGCCTAAACACAAGTCGTTTTCCGATATTGTGAAGGAGCGTGTATTGGTGCTAGCCGTCATTGAAAGGAATCATGAAAATGGGAGCATCACTTTGGAAAAATGGAAATTATTGTATAACGCGCTGAACTCGGTTTTTCTCAAGGTTCTAGGAGTTAAATCAAGACCCCCTCCATCCTGTAGGAATGCGGGATGGGGTCAAGGACGCGTTAAGCTAACTGTGTACTCAGATTCCAGATCAGTGGATCTTTATAAGAAGGCAGTAGCGAAGGTAGGGAATATTTGACAAGGCGCGAGGCTGGAGGCTGTAAGCAGGGAAAAGATTCCTAGCAGGCCAAGAGCGCGTGTCTGGCTACCAACCGAACCGGCAAGTTCAGACGGGACCCTGAATATAATTAGGATCAGTAATTAAAGTATTCCAACAGATAAATGGAAAATAGTAAGGCAAGGGGACGCCAAGTGGGGTTCTAGATTATCCACTATGGTAATCAACAAGGAGTCCATGGCTCTTCTTGCCGTGACTGAGGGAGTGATAACCGCCCTCGTTAGCACAGTAAGTAGCCTGCTTGCTTTGTTATTCTAGGGTCTCGGGTTCGATTTCCGGTGGTGACCAAAAATCACGGTTGGGTGTTTTTAATGTGTAAGTATATGTGTTTGTCTGGGTATTGCACCGTGGAACCGTTAGTGGAATTGAGTGCTGAAGTAATCCACCCAATTTAAAAACACAAAAGAAGGAGTAATTGGTTTCGGGTCAATTA
Organism: Tipula unca; assembly: GCA_951394425.1. Lineage (NCBI taxonomy): Eukaryota > Metazoa > Arthropoda > Insecta > Diptera > Tipulidae > Tipula > Tipula unca. The sequence continues at coordinate 67,719,024 of OX596382.1, read as the reverse complement.
CTCTCAGAGTCTATAAAAAAGTGGAATGCACCAAGAGGGGAGACAATCGCACCAATGGAGCTTTTCGAGGTGGGTGCATTAGGATGGGCAGCCGCTTTTCCCTAGGATTACCTGTCGGACTCGCTGGAGGAGGGGGATGCGACCAATTTTCCACTGGAAGACATTAGCCTGAGGCAGCGGGTAGTGAAAAGTGGTAAGCAGGCTCAACATGATAATATGCTAAATATCATACAAATCAACCGGCACCATACAAAGGTGATTCTGGGATGTGATTCTAATGCCCATCACACAGTCTGAGGCAGCACAGACATCAACAAAAGGGTTAAGTTTTTTTTTTGAGTACTTATTAAATACTAACCTTTTGGTTTGTTATATTGGGCAAGAACCCAAATTTATTACTAAAAATCGACAGGAGCTTCCAGACCGAACCTTCGCCCTAGATAATATTCATCTTATGGTCAAAGAATGGAGAGTGTCGGAGAACATTCCTTCTCTGACCATCGACATGCAACATTCAGCCTTAATGTTTCCCGTGCTATAAGGAAAGCTTTTAAAAATCCCAGAAGGACAAACTGGAGCAAGTATAGGGAAATGCTAAAAGAACTATGGGCGCCAGGGGCCCCTGAGACTGGTCCTGACCGAATTATACCAGCGGGGATTCAAAACAACTCGTCGATTATTCTCCCCTTGCTGCAAGTAATCTTCAAAGGGTGTCTAAAATTGTTCTGTGTTGCGCGGAAGTGAGCAGAGGTCAGAGAGATCTTTATTCCGAAAGCGGGTAAATGCTCACATTAAGACTCCTAGGACTTAAGACCCATAACTCTATCATCTATTCTGTTGAAAACATTAGAAAGGCTGATGGATATCTATATACGATCAAAAGTAAAGCCTAGTGACTGGGCCCAGTCTCAGCATGCTTACTGTAAAAGGAATTCTGTGGACACAGCTCTACACGCCCTGGAAAGTATAATTGAGAAATCAGCATTCTCGCAAAAGTTTTGTATGGTGGCATTCCTTGATATTGAGGGCGCCTTTACAATTTAAAGACGGAGGCAATTCTGGAGGGATTGTCGTTCCTGTACTTGTGTATGGGGTGAGCGTGTGATGGCCAGCTCTAAATAAAGTAACCTACAAGAAGGGGATTGAGAATGTGCAAAGAACGGCCTGCATGCCTCTAACCGACGATAATTAGATCGCTAAGGAAGGAACTGGCGAATCTAGACTGCGTTACATCAACATTAAGCTTCGAGAAAAGGTGCCGAACTACCTGCCCCTCAGAAGTATTGTAGTTCTTTAAGGGTGGCTCCTAGCTACACGATAAAGTAGGAGCTGGAGTCTTCTGTGATAAATTTGAAGTAGATATATCAGTTCGTCTCCTTGATCACTGCAGCGTGGTGATTGAGGAGGTGTTGAATTGGTTGAGACATAATGTAGTATCCTCGACTGATATCGCAATTTATGTGGACAGTCAGGCGGCAATCAAATCGCTGGATTCAGTTTCTCTGACATCTAGGGTGGCGTTGGGTTGCCACTTGTCTCTGAATGAGATGAGTGAGCATTTCAAAATTCAGATAGTCAGGGTTCCCGGCCACTCGTACTTCATATGCAACTGCAGGGCGAACGAACCAGCTAGGCCTGGTACAACTCTCTAACTGCTACCGGTAACGGCACATTTGAGGAGGCCTATTAAGGCACTCAAGACAGTGGTTTAAAAGGAGGCAGTAGCCTCAGTGAATGAAAGGTGGACCAACACTCTCTCATGTAGTGTAGCAAGGCAAGTTTGGCCAAAGCTGGACTTGAAACGCTCAAAGACACAGATCCCCCTACGGAGACGTGAATTAAAAACGGTCGCGGGGATACTCACAGAACACTGCCTACTTGGAGAACATGCGAGAAGGCTAAGTCTAGAAGCAAATGATTTTTGCAGAAGCTATAGGAGGAAGAGACACATACATTTTTCGATAACAGAAAATATATCACAGACGCATACAGACAGACGTTTTTCAATTACAACCAAATCGAGTTCAGAAGACATGAAGCTAAGTGGAAAAAAAGTTAAAAACCAAATCTGGCAACACAAAAATGTATCGTTACTTTGCTACGTATACATACGAGTATATGTAAGTGTGATAAAGTAAAATGTTAAATCGAATGCATCATTGGAAGTTATTTTAAATTTTTCCATTCTGTCTCAACGAATTACCAATTAGCAAGGCATATAACATATAATATAAATCGACTTACATGTACATGTACATCGCGATTTGTGCCAACTTCAGACAAAGCAAGATTTTATAGAGTTCGTTACATTAAGCACGAGTTTAAGCTTAAAGATAAATAAAAATATTTGGACATCATACATTAAAATGATTTCAATGAAACAACTTTGTATTTTACACACATGGCAAATATCATTGGTCAGCCCATCTATAACAGTTATTGTATTTGTCTCTATATATCTGTGCTATAAGTGCATATCTTAGTTTTATCTATAAATTTTACCGGATTTATAATGTCTATCTTTGAAAACTAGGCATCTATATAAAAGAACACATCAATTCCATTAAGGCAACCAAACTTAAATGTAATGATGTTGTGCACATATTTCATTTGTGACAAATTTGTCCAAAAATATGGATTTAATCAAAACACACCTCAATTATGAATTATAGCTAGGTACGTCTATATTCAGCGAATCAAAATCCAAAAACGATAAAAATTATTTTAATTAATTAATTCCTATTGTACCGATTAAGCTAAACATAGGTAATGACCAAATTAAGCACACACGCAGCTTATACATTATACTGGTTAGTATCTCTCTTAATAAGGTAATTAATTATCTACATACATACATATAAGAAGTTCAAGTTAACAGTTCCCAATTATAGGAGATAGTTTTTTAATTTTATATTTTTTGTAATAAATCTATTAACTATATAGAAAGTTCAAGAAACTGCAATAGTCTATTAAAATCGGATATACATATACGAGTATGTATACATAGTTGCTTGCTTTGTGTCTGTGTGTGTGTATGTGTATGTTTGTGTGAATAAAATAAATTTATGTCTTTTGTAAATCTTGTCAAGGCTGTTATACTCGTATTCATTGTTTCTTATTTGGAAAAGTATGATAAATAAGGGTTAGTTAGCATTTTAGAATTTCAGATACGGATTTATATACATAGATTTGATGTATGTACATACACGAGTATAATAAAACTAATGGCAAAAATACTTTTATACACATAAGTATATACAATTTTGTATCAGTTGGTTTATTAAAATGGTCAACATTTTTATTGTGTGCCAGAAGAATATATGGATTATAAAAAATAGAGGTAAACCTTTTTTGAAATTATCAGGCTTACCAAATTCGTTCTAGACGTTTGGTACCAGTTTTAAAGTTCATCAAATGAATTACAAACAACATTATGTTGTATTCAATATCGTTTTGAGATTTCATTTCTAAATTTAAAATGATTTTCGAATTTTGTAAACCCACTATCCCAAATTTGAATTATTATCAGTAGTTTAAGTGCACATTTAGTTCGAATTGTGCATATATCGTAACGAATTTTAGGAACGAGTTTAATTATTTCGAATCCCAAATTTTCTAACTGATACATTTCAGTTTGGATGAAATCTGATATCGTCGTTCTGCGAGAACGTCTAAGAACGTCTTGCTAATGCTCAAGATCAATTCGGCATCGTTCTTAGGAATTTAGATTGATTGAATATTTTTTTATACTTGATTGTGGCTTTTGGCTTGCTCAATAAGACGATGTCATATCGCCACAGCCACCAATGCAATTACTTCACACACTGTTTCCAAACCAAATTATTTTCGGAAATGGTGATGTCGAGTGGTCTCCACGATTACGAGATTAAAGGTTCTTACGTCGGTTTTTTTATAGAGATGTTTAAAGAACAAGGTGTAAGCTAGTAAATTACGCATTCGTGAGGCCCACATAATTTGCCCACCTCAATAAAGCAAGCGTGTCAAAAAATAGTGTTTTAGTTTTTGTCAAAGTTATTAAAAAATGCGAGTATGTAATTACCTCATCTTTCAATAAAATATCGTTGCTAAGAAAATTTACCATGTACATGCCGTATTGAATTTTAAAATATTGATTTTTTTTTTTCAGTAGGGGGCTAATCCTCATGGACATTGTGCCGGACTCTTACCGACTAAAAAACCCCCTACCTCAGCTCCTCGCAGCGCTGGATGTCTATATTGTTTTCTTGTTTGTTCAAGTCGTTGTACTCGCTTCGTCCCTCATTTTTATGGTCAATATTACCGTAATCATCTTGTTTATAGCATACCAACCATTCTCCTCCGCCACCTTCTTCGAGATAATAGTTCGTGGTGTCATCTCTCCTACAGTATCGGTACACTTCTTTCTCGTTTCTTCCCACCTTGCACAGTACAGTATCATGCTCTGGTGTGTCGTCCTCTTCACAATATGCGCAGTTAGGAGTATCCTTAATATGCATTCAATGCAGATAGCTATCGAAGCAGCCGTGACCTGTCAGGAACTGTGTCAGATGAAAGTTCATCTCCCTATGCTTACGATTCACCCATTCCATTAGACTCGGAATTAGCTCTCTGGTTCATGGTCCAGTGTCGGCACTCTCCCAACGTGCCTGCCATTTTTGCATCAATTCCTCTTTGGCCTCAACGATTGGTGTTCCCTGAAGAACCGCTAGTCTACATTTCGCCATTAAATTGGCCGGTGGCATGTTTGCTATCACGAAAGCTGCTTCCTTTCCTACCGTTCTGTAAGCACTACATACACGCAGTGCTACAGTACGTTGTACGCCGTCAAACTGCTCGGACGCCTTTGCAATAACTAAAGCTCGTATTCAGATGGGTGCTCCATAAAGTATTGCGGATAAAACAAACGATGAGAGCAATTCCCTTTTTCCAGTGCTTGGTCCACCAACATTTGTCATCAATCTGATGAGCCCTTTTGTTGTCCGGGTCGCCTTTGTCACAATTTGCCTTACATGCTCTTGAAAGCCGCGATGGTAATCTAGCCATAAACCCAAGTACTTGATGTGGGTTGTCGGTGATACTCTAACTCCTTCCACTTTGAAGGAAATCGATTGGAGCATTCTTCGGCCTGCCATTACAACCGCTTCAGTCTTTTCTGGAGCCAATTGCATCCGATGAATACCAAGCCATCTGGAAATCTCCTCTACTCCCTCTTCCACTCGTTCAAATAGTTGATGCTCGTGTCTGCCGGAGACAACAAGCGCTAAATCATCCGCGTACCCCACCAAATTGGCATCTTCGGATAGCTGAATTCGAAGGATGCCATCGTACAAGATGTTCCAGAGCTTAGGTCCTAAGCTAGATCCTTGGGGAGCTCTACTCGTAACTTCCATTTGGGTTGCTGTTCCTCCAGCTTCCACAATAATTCGTCGCTGACTCAGGTAGCTTTGGAATACCTTCGTCAGATATGGGCTAACTTTGAAGTTATTTAGTTCTTTTAGAATTAATTCCCAAGATGCGCTGTTAAAGACATTTCTTATGTCTAGTGTAATTACTACAGGGATGCGCCGCGTGTATTGTGTACCCTCAGCGGCTGCATCTACAAGCTTCAAACCTGCCGCTATATCATCTGTTGTGGAGTGCCCTGCTCGAAATCCGAATTGATTATTAGCAAGTCCACCGACTTCGTTGGCAAGTCTGTGTAACAGCAAATGTTCGAAGAGTTTTCCGAAAGTATCCAGCAGACAGAGTGGTCTGTACGATGTCGGTACACCATCCGGTTTTCCATCTTTTTTTAGCAGAACCAGGCGCGCTATTTTCCAGATACATGGAAACTCCCCGTTTTCTAGGGCCGAGTTCATCACGTGTAACACCTTTTTTGGGTGGATTTCTGCAGCGATTCTCACGGCCTCTGATGGAATGTCATCTGGCCCGGCACTTTTTTTTGTTTTGAGTTTTCGCCATGCCATAGAGACAGCTGTAAAAGGGGATTATCTAGCGGTCTTATATTTTCATGTTGCACTAGATCATGCCTCAGGAAGAGAGCAGCCACTACTGTGTTAGTAATGTCTGAGGTGAGTGAAGGCGTTTTTTGCCCAAACTTCTTCATTACAATCTTATATGCATCTCCCCAAGGATCCTCTTCGATTGTGTTACAGAGGACTTCCAGCATTTCCTCATCGATTCCGCTATCGCCTTCCTCATGTAGGCACGAGCGCTCTTCCGATTTTGTTGAAAGGATATGTCTGCTTGCCCGGTAGTGCGCCTGCCTTGTAAGCCTTCGCCTGGCATGATTGCAGCGTCTGCGAAGTTCAGCGATTTCCGGAGTCCACCAATAAACGGATTTTCGTCCATTTCGATCTCTAGGCTTTGGCGCATCTTCACATGCACTTCTAGTAGTTGACACTAACTGTGCTGGTGATGTTATGCTAGAAGCATCAAACTGATGTTGAATCGCGCTCCGAAGGCGTGTTTGACTCCGTGCTCCAACCTGCCATCGCCGGTTGATGGAGACACTGTTCCCTTGTAGTCTAGCTGGTATAGCTGTGTTTATTTCGAATATAATATATCGGTGATCACTGCGACTTTCCTCATCCAGGACTTTCCAATTCCAGATTCGATTTATGCTATTTTCAGAGACGAAAGTTACATCTAGGTAGGAGCCATAATTTCCTCTTTCGAAGGTGGGTGATTGTCCTGATTGACACTGCTGAGGTTACAGGATGCAGCCCAGTCCCCCAAAAGTTGCCCTCGATTGTCTAATATATCTCCACCCCATTCCGGGGATTTTGAGTTAAAGTCTCCCGCAATAATCAAATCCTTGGTCTGGTTCCGGACTACTAGGCTGAGTTCGTCCAGTCTCAGCATGAATTTTTCCATAGATTTGTTAGGAGAAAAATAACAGCTCATAATGATGATGTCCTCTAGTTCTACCCAGACCACTCTCTTTCCTTTACCTGTTTTAGTAAGTGCAGCGTCCTTTGAAAGCACGATTAGCGCGGCATCTTGATCTAAGTCGGCCAACCAGTTTCCTCCCACAAGTGTTCGTCGGTTTGGCTCGCTCACCAAGCCACATCTATCTGCATTTTACGGGCAGTAGCGATATGGAGGTCCTGCCTGGCCTCATACTGTGGTTTGCTCTCCTATTTGTTTTATTGTATCTACAGGTGAGCTCTCTGCTTCTATGTTCAGTCTCTTCATGCTTGCGTTGTGTTTGGCGGCACTCTTTTCTCTTATTTCTGTCCTTGCCACAGTTAAAGCAGAGGTTTCTACGGTCAGGTCCATCGAAACTCCTTGCTATATGCCCTCTTCCCCAGCACCTATAGCAGCGGTGGTCATCGATACGCAGTTGTATGCGGCAAGAGATCCATCCTATCTCCATCCTATGCGCTTACGCTCCACAAGCTGCTTAGCACACGGTATCGGCAACTTTACCGTAGCATTCATCGTATTGGAGTGGGTAGGCCTCAATGAAGTCACAATTATCTCTTCAGTGTAACCCCCTTCCAGTGCCGCTTGGACATCCTTCTTTACATCGTCTGAGGCAGTTCCTGCCTCCAAGTCCCGTATGTGTATCACTGCCATGCCTTTTTGGTGTATTGCCGTAACGCCCGGTACTTTTCCAATAATTTACTCCCTTCGCATTCGGATTTATTCTTACCACTTTTCAGGTGGATCATAAGATCATCTGTCGTTGTCTTTTTTATGGCGGTTATCTCCACCCCTAGGTCATTGACATCAATACCATCTTTTACAGCTTTAAGTAGCTTAGCGTACGTCTTTCCCTTCGCTTTGACTATAACTGCCTCTTTTCTATTTCTTGGCTTTCCTTTACGTCTTTGGACCTCTGTGAAACCTTGCTCTAGTTCAGGCTGTGCAGCCTGTTTCGGCTTTTCCACTTTTGCGTCGCCTTTCAAAGTATTGCGTGTTCCTCTTTCTGCTCCCACGCAGATTTTGATACTCACTCCACAGTCGCTATAACAGCATTCCATTATCTTACGCAGCTTTAACCTGTCTCTGACTGTTGAGATGATGCCCAACTCTTGGCATTCCTGGGAAACGGTCTTATTCCTCTTGCAAGCTCGATGAATTGCGCCTTTAGTTGTTTATCGTCTACCTGTTGGTTCACATGGCCAACTAGCAGAGTACGTCCATCATTAGCTGGGCGTATCTGGCCTTTCAGTTCGATCCTGTCCGAGCTCCGTATAACAGCGACGTCTTCAGCCTTAAAGTACTGGGTATCTAATAGCCGCTGGAAGCCTGGTACCTGTTTTCCCAAATTATGCAATTCTTGAGTGATTGGTTTATTTCCGTCAATAAAAATTGCCCTTGTTAATATACCGCTGTCCATAAAGCTGTCGCGGCTTATTTTTGTTACCCAAAACATTTTATGTGGCCACTCCTATGAGACAATCGCACTGATATCCTGTGTTGTCATATTTGAGTTAATCATGTTGCGAATCTCCTCAGTTTTCTTTTCAACTTCCTGTGTATCCACTGTTTGTGTGGACCTCTCCTTCGCTGCAGTTTGCTTGCGCGTCGGGCTTAGATCAGTTTGGGTCGCTATGCTCTGCTGTATCACTCGTTGGTCATCATTGTGAGTTCTGCGCTTCTTCTCAGTTACGGACGGCTAGCTCATTCAGTTCTGTAGCATCTGCTTAAAGTTGACTAATTTACATTCAGCCATTCTTACCCTCGACGCCGAATCCTTTATTAGATTTTTCGTTGTCGGATTAGCCTTTACCATTAAGCTCAATCCGCTGGTTTCCTTTTCGATCTGGTCTATTGTCGCAATTAGATCTGCTAATTCGGTTTCTGCGTCGCAGCGACGTTTCGTGCCACTACACATTCTAAGCTCGAGAACCGAGGAGTGGTGTGGTGGAGATCTGCCTGTCCTTTTTGATGGTTTGAATATGTTGTAACTTCCATCTTTGTTTCTAGTAGTTGTTCCGGGTGCCGTGTTCTGGTCACTCACACACCCAGAATCCGTGGGACAGCCCTCTAGAATAGAGGAGTGAGATTCCCGAAGTAAATCGGTACCCACCTGGGGTAATTTATCGTTAGAATCTTCCGCCATAATTTCCCTCTAGGGTGTCTTCGCATTTAGTTGTTTTGCCGCCTACGAACAGTCGTAGTCGTTGCCCGGGTGGTACCACGAGGAGGTTACCTAAATACTTGCTAGTGTCAGATAGTTGCAGCGCTGGAGTGTGATGCTTAGCACCATAAACGGTCAGACGCCTACCCTATTGATCCCAACCACCACCCTTAAAATATTAATTTAGAACGTGTTAAGCCCATTAAAAAAAATAGTTACAAATTTAAATGTTGGCAGGAAAATCAAATTCTTTGATTTAAAAAAAAGGTAGGGTTTCCGTTGAAATGTTGACTGATATCTTTTTAACTTATTGACACACTGCCTTAGCATCGATCAATTTTGTAATGAAATGTTTGTACAGGTTAGCCAGTTTCAAATTGTTGAAAACCTTATAAAGAGTATTTACCTGCTGACAGTTGAGTTTGCACCACGTTTACTCTAAAAAATAATACGGATCCCGTAAGTCCCGTATTAAAGAGAATCCAACTGAATCGATTCGTCACCGTGCACAGAAACTAGGTCTTGATCCAACATGTTTATGCAGGATTTGCGTAATAATCTTGATTTACATGCTAACAAGATTCAACTTGCACGGGAATTAAAACCAAACGACCATTGTTCGGGCCGCCAATTCGGTGAATGAGCCGAAGCCAATATTAACATCGATGTAAACTTTCCATACAAAATTTTCTTTAGTGATGAAGTTCATTTTTGGAATGAATCATCGGACCATATGTTTTCAAAAATGATGCAAACGTTACAGAAAACGGAGTCCTGTATAGAAACATCTTTACTAATTTTTTTGTGCTTCAATTGAATTGTGTCGACATCAGAAAGTTGTGATTCCAACAAGACGGGTCCATATGCCATACAGCACGCGATACAATTAATTTGGACTGTTTCCAAAATCTGTAATAAATATATTTTTTAGTACAAAATTTTGACATTATTTGAGAATTATTTCCCTATACAGTCATAATTTTTTATAATGCCGTCCGAAATGTGTAAAAAATCTCTCCTCCGTAATCAATTACGCGTATCAGCCAAAATCTTTCAACAAATTGGATTGTTTTTAGATAAAAAGTGGTTTTCAGAGCTTGAATTAATGGCCATTTTGTTATGGCTGGGAAGTGGCACTAGTTACAGAATGGTGAGTGGTATCATGGATATATCGAGGTCAACAATAAATAACATAATCCATAAAATGCCGAGAGTGATTAGATTACCGAGTACCAATGATTTACCAAACATCGGGCGAAAATTAGGAAGACGTGCTAGGATATAGATTTTAATGATTGCGTTGATGGAGCAATTGATGGGACTCTCATAAAAATAGCTGTTCCATTCGACACATTTTTACAACCAATATATAAAATTCTATACAATACCAAGCCATATGTGATGCTAATTTCCGGTTTCCTGATATATTCGTTGGGTGCCGTATAATAGCCCCATTTTTAAAAATAAGCTATCTCCTCCACCGTCATGGGTTTTATTAGGGATAATGGTTATACCTCTCGGAATTATATTATTTGAATTATAAATATTAAAAATTATAACCAACAAAAATGCAATGAAAATTATTCACCATTCTTGATAATACTATATATCATCACCAGTCGTAGAGTCATTTGGAATATTGGAGGTCTCTGACACAATCTGTTTCATTCTTATGAACGTTTGCCAAATGTTTTTTGTACCTTTTTAATTGCGAACAGTTATGAAAACATTGACTTTGACCACAAATATACTTTTCACCAGGAAGCAACCAGCAAATATTTAAGATGTTATTAATCATGAAATTAATTTTGTATTGAAACAAATTGATGTTAAATTTAAACAAAATAATGTTGATTTATAATAAATTATAAAGGTCAAAATTTGCTAATTGCCATAAATATTAAAATTTGTCACCTTTACGACCAACCATGATTGATGTTTGATTTTAGAAAAATATGGTTTAAAATAAAGAAAGATGATTAAGAATAGAACATAATTTTTTTTCTATGCATTTTAAAATAGTAATGGCATAAAATTATCTATATGAAATAAAGTTACATTCGTGGTCATTAAAATTATTTTTCAGTGTTTTATTTAAATTCAGAGTTCAATCCCTCGAAATGAAAGTTCTATAAATGAATTTATATGATTTTATATAGTATACATATATATATGTATGTACATACATATATGTTTATTTCGATTCGAATCGACGTTTTCGCAAATTCTGTACATTTTTGCAGTTGTACACTTTATTACGAGAGTGTTTTGGAGTTAAATTATATTTGTTTCCAATTTTCCATTGTCCACATGAAAGATCAGTTTTGTATTTATGCTTCCTTCTTTTACCATGTTCTCTAGCGGATGAGCGCTTCATACATATGTATAACATTGGCTGGAACATTTGAGTGAAGTTTCTGCCAATTTTTCCCAAAAATTACAAAAAGCAAAGTTTTGTGTTAGTTTAGGTGAAAAAAACCCAATTAGGCGAACACCATTATAAGGTTGAAGAATTGTAAGGTTGATCACCAGAGATGGGCATTTACGCGTCATCTATTATTTTCTACGTCGACGTGTCGACAACCCGTAGATAACAATCGGAAAAAACTGCACAATTATGATAAAAAAAAATTCCCAGAAGATTATAACTTACATTAATATTAATTAGGAGATCTCTGATGGTAACACGAATTCGAGTCCAGGAAGGCAACGAGCTACTGAGTTATTACAAAATCAAATCGTTCAGATAAACAGAACATTGTCCGCTAAACGTGCCAGACTGCTCTATGACTAAATTTTGACAAAATTTAGTGAATGAGTTGTGATGGAAGTCGAATCGTATATAAAATTGGATTTGAAACAGGTTAGCAGGTCGAAATTTGTATCTTGCCAATAATAGTGACCGTGCGCTCCCGCTAAATATAAGCACATCAACATAGATATATTTGTAAAAAGAGTTAAAATGGCAATAGTTTTACAGTTGTCGACTTACAGTTGTCTTTGTGACATTGAGGAGTTCATTGTAAGCAATTCATCACGAATCGTAATGGTAAAACACCGCAGCAAATAATTATTAATGAAATTTGACAAATAGGATGGAAACTGGGCCACGGAACAAGTTTAATTTCTTGACTATGATGGAACTCGACATGTTGGATGGAAATAGGATTTTTGATTTGAAAAATGTGGGATTAAAGACGTTTTGAATAGAATTTTTGAATATGGCTAACTAGAATAGGGTTAACCAATTTCTCGGCCGATTATAACGAAACTTTATCTGTTCGATAGACACAGAATTTAAAAATGAATTTTGAGGTTATTCGTTAACCGATTATGATCTAATTCGACATGGTCGGTTGAAATGAAAATTCTAACATAAATATCGAGATAAATTTTAGAATATGAATTAGAATAATCTTAAGATGTGGTTTTCGCTGATTAAGATTAAATTTCTTCACTTAATGTAACAAAATATGTCCTCTTTGTGAAAATTTGTCAAATTATTGTAATATAATACATATTATCTGGAAGAGATATGTCAACAAAAAAAAAAAAATTTAATTTTTTATAGAAATAGCCTAGTTTCATTCCAACTGGCCATATTTCACAATATGATCCAAAAGTTATTTTTAATTCCCCACAGTTAATAATATTGTAAAACTTTATCCAAAAATCAATTTATAATCCAGTTTTTTCAGTTTAGGTAAGCCAGAACTTCATTCTAAAATCATTTTATAATCCCATTGGTGAGTTTCATCAAAATTGATCTTCCAAAACTTTATTCAAAAACAAATTTAAAATCGCTTTTCCACCCAGTTCAAGAAATAGCCTAATCCTCATCTATAGTAGTCTAAATGTCAGAATTTTGAAATGGTAACGGTAAATTGCTTGCGATGACCTACTTGGGATGAATTACTTGCGATGAACTGCTTGTGATAAACTAGTCTAGTATCAAAGTTTTGGCCTGAATAAGCTAGTTTACACTACTCTAAAACTCTACTAAACTCAACGAGCTACTGAGTTATTACAAAATCAAATCGTTCAGATAAACAGAACATTGTCCGCTAAACGTGCCAGACTGCTCTATGACTAAATTTTGACAAAATTTAGTGAATGAGTTGTGATGGAAGTCGAATCGTATATAAAATTGGATTTGAAACAGGTTAGCAGGTCGAAATTTGTATCTTGCCAATAATAGTGACCGTGCGCTCCCGCTAAATATAAGCACATCAACATAGATATATTTGTAAAAAGAGTTAAAATGGCAATCGTTTTACAGTTGTCGACTTACAGTTGTCTTTGTGACATTGAGGAGTTCATTGTAAGCAATTCATCGCGAATCGTAATGGTAAAACACCGCAGCAAATAATTATTAATGAAATTTGACAAATAGGATGGAAACTGGGCCACGGAACAAGTTTAATTTCTTGACTATGATGGAACTCGACATGTTGGATGGAAATAGGATTTTTGATTTGAAAAATGTGGGATTAAAGACGTTTTGAATAGAATTTTTGAATATGGCTAACTAGAATAGGGTTAACCAATTTCTCGGCCGATTATAACGAAACTTTATCTGTTCGATAGACACAGGATTTAAAAATGAATTTTGAGGTTATTCGTTAACCGATTATGATCTAATTCGACATGGTCGGTTGAAATGAAAATTCTAACATAAATATCGAGATAAATTTTAGAATATGAATTAGAATAATCTTAGGATGTGGTTTTCGCTGATTAAGATTAAATTTCTTCACTTAATGTAACAAAATATGTCCTCTTTGTGAAAATTTGTCAAATTATTGTAATATAATACATATTATCTGGAAGAGATTTGCCAACAAAAAAAAAAAAAAATTTAATTTTTTATAGAAATAGCCTAGTTTCATTCCAACTGGCCATATTTCACAATATGATCCAAAAGTTATTTTTAATTCCCCACAGTTAATAATATTGTAAAACTTTATCCAAAAATCAATTTATAATCCAGTTTTTTCAGTTTAGGTAAGCCAGAACTTCATTCTAAAATCATTTTATAATCCCATTGGTGAGTTTCATCAAAATTGGTCTTCCAAAACTTTATTCAAAAACCAATTTAAAATCGCTTTTCCACCCAGTCGAGATATAATAGCTTTTCCACCCAGTTCAAGAAATAGCCTAATCCTCATCTATAGTAGTCTAAATGTCAGAATTTTGAAATGGTAACGGTAAATTGCTTGCGATGACCTACTTGGGATGAATTACTTGCGATGAACTGCTTGTGATAAACTAGTCTAGTATCAAAGTTTTGGCCTGAATAAGCTAGTTTACACTACTCTAAAAACACACTCTAAAGATGAAGAAAAAGAATGGCGGATGCGGTAAGATTGCCGAAAATATGCGTTCTAAATGGAACAAATAATTTTACTGGCAAAGTCACATCAGAAATTGCGTAGAATCTCATGAGGATCATCAACATGTGCTTGACTTTATCCGTTATAACAAAATTTAAAATTTAAACCAATCCGAACGTTTAGTACACAAACTTACTTTTATTAAACCTTTTGGTTGTTTATTTCAACATATATTTCCATAGTTATACTATGGTATGTGGATCCTTATTTAATTTGAACAGTTTCTTACATTTATTCTTACGACTTAAATGAATCGCCCTTTTACAAAATACCGCAGTTTATTTCATATCGCTTAAAAGTCGTAGGTTGTTGACATTGTCTTAATTGTCGACATTGACCAAAAACCTTGCCAAGTAATCAACGTAGTATTTTACGTGTCGACAACCACGTAGATTACACGGCGTAATCTAAATAAAATTTAAGAATGTTAATACGTACATAGTTACAAAGTTAATAATTCAACTATATCAACGATATACTACCTGGATCGTTAGCATAAAGTTCATGAGTACTGCCGAGTTTATTAACAAATACTACATCATATTTTTTACAAGTTACCACATCCCTGCAAAATGTTAGAAACTGACAAATAGTACTTTGACAATTCTAATTTTGATTTTATCTCCTCTAGTTATGGAATAATATCAGAGCTTCACAAAACAGTATATATGTATGTATGTATGTAACAGATAATAAACAGGGCATTCAGATTACATTTTTTTTTTAGAAATTCTAAAGATAAATTATGGAAATATAATAATTTAAAACTTTCCTAACCTAACTTTAAATTAAAATGCATCCTAATGTTAGATTAAAATGCATTGAATGATATTTTAGTCAACGCCGTTCGTCAAAGAAGTTTAGAACTAGTTTACAAAATCACACTGTGCATTGTCGATATTGTTTATATACATGTTGTCGACAACCGGCGACGCGGCATTACAATAGAGCAATCCAAGCAATAGTACCAAACTAAATATTAACGTGATCAATAATTCATGTTATCCCGATTTATGTCTCTGCATGCTTTGTAAAACCATATTTGACAAACAAATAATGTAGAAAGTAAAAAACAATCTGTTGATTCGTAATTAATCACGAGCTGGCAAAAAACCATTTGATTTTCGGTCCTGTGATATACAGAGATAAACCAATCTCACTGGTTTCAACCCCACGGTATTGACCAATAGCTCTACCTCGGATAATATTAAAAAATAAATGCATCGAAATTGGTTCCAGTAAATCCTTTACACTTGCATAATCTTACAGGTAACACATCAATCCAAGTCATAAACTCTAAAATTTCATCGTGAATGTTGAAAGCATTATTACTTACTTTAATTGTGTGCAAGTCATCGAAGAGAAGCCACTTTGATGGGGTAACTGTTCGAAATTGTATAGAATATGCAGATTTGGGTTACGTCACGCGTCCTACCGTTATTTTTTATTATAAGCATTGTAGATATGAGTTGAATGCGCATACGGGAGACGACTCCGCCATAGAAATCAAACTATATATACTCAAATTCCACTCATTGCTTAAGTTAAAACACAATTTCTAATTTTTTCAAATTTTGCTTAAATTACGTTATTCAAATACTCTTTAAATTATAATTAAAAATTTGATTCAAGCGAATACGAATTTTTGCTGTAATTTTACTTAAGAAAATCCACTTAACATAGTTCAACAGCTATTCAAATACAATTAAACATAATTTAAAATGCACTCAATTTTTGTGCATATTCAATGTGTGTGAAGTTATCCCAGAATTCCATCCCAGAAAAATTAAAAATGTTCATCTGGTAATACTATTCTTATCCCAAAACTTGATGTCATCATTTTAAAAACTTGCAAACGACGTTCTAGCTTATATATTTTTGTCGTAAGAAGTAGTTGGCCAAATATAGGCTCAACAATACATAAGGATATAGCCCCATATAAGAAATACGGATTTAAACTAATGGTTCTCAAGAACCATGAGTGCCGGAAAAAGTTTCCTTTGTTTTCGACTTGACATAACGTCTAATTGCAGTGATAAATCGTTGAACACCAGCCGTATGTTGTAATTGGCGCAATGGCCTCATATGTATATGGCTCCATATAAGAAATACGGATTTTAATTAATGGTTCCCGAGAACCATGAGTGCCGGAAAAAGCTTCCCTTGTTTTCTACTTGACATGATGTCCACTTGCTATGATTGCACCAATTACAACATACGGCCGGTATGTATCACAGCAAGTGGACATCATGTCAAGTCGAAAACAAAGGAAACTTTTTCCGGCAATCTTGGTTCTTGAGAACCAGTAGTTAATCACCTAATTTTATGTATGGGGCCATATTCATAAGAATTTCTGAGCATATTGTGCCAATAACTTCTTACGACAAGAATGTACATAAAAGCTAACACGCCGTTTGCAAATTTTTAAAATGATGATATCAAATGTGAGATAATTTTTTAAATCCTGGGATGGGATTAGAATAGTATTGCCGGATGAACTTTTTTAATTTTTCTTGGATGAAATCCTGGGATAACTTCACACACTTGCATATTCAGTTGAAATGTTAATCTATATATTCACTCGACTAATTTAACTAAAGATTTTATTTCAAATCTAATTAAATTTCGATCTAAAGTGAAATTAAAACTTGACTCCAATTCAAAATCTATACGCAAACTGTTTCAACACAATTTAAAATTTAAATTGCGCTCAAATTTTGTTCAAGTCAAAATGAAATATTACTTTATTGTCCCTCATACAATTGTAGATTAACCGTTAAAGATTTTGGCTCGAATTCCTACGAGAATTCTATTCTGGAATTTCACATAAGCAAATCCGCTCAAAAAATATATACTTCGAGGTGATGCCAATTTTTGATTTATATTAATCCCGTCACTGATGATACACAATACGTTAAATTGGTTTCGAAAAGTTTCTCACGACATAATATCTAAAATAAATTCCAGTTTGTGATTCTGATTACGATTATACTCGTACATACAATTATGCTAGTTTAATATTTACCGTTCAATTTAGGTCAGAAACTGTCGCGCCTCTTAAAATACTTAATTAAATTGTGTTATCTTTTCTAAAATTAATTCAGCTGGCTATGTACAATCGCTTTTATGTGTAGAAGGTCCACAATGCATACGTGAGATAATTGTTGTTGATCAACAATAATGCGACGTTAAAAAAAAAAATGATCATTAAAAAATTGTACCCCAAATAAATTTTGTATCCTTATCAAATTTCTAAAAATTATCAACGGTTTTGTGCGTCACATATGTGTACTCGTAAAAAACGGAGATAAACAAAAAAGTACCAAATTTATTTGCTTGATTTTAATTTATAATGTTCGTCGTACATTTTTGAAAATAGTATTATGTATTGTATGCATATCATAAAGCCTATAGATGAGTCCCTTTTAATTTTATTTATTAGACAAAAACCACTCGTGCTTTATTACGGGATTCGCGTCATAAAAATAAGTAACCTTTCTCCATCTTTGAACGTAAGGGACATTTACCTTTCATTTGATCATTTACCTGGAAATATATGTACATGCACACCTATCTTATAACAAAGACGGGTAAACAAAAATTAAATTTGCAAAAATAAAATTACGAGTATAAATGGAACAAGTAAACAATATATTTTATTGTTATCTAACCATTTTTTATTGCCATTTCCAAAGGAGACTGTAAATCATAAAATACACAACCATAGTGGATGGAAATGGAAAATGATTTGAATCAGCTGATATTTTTTTTTTATTATAATATTCACATAATACCTTTATTATGGCTTTAGTCATGCGTTACTATTCTGAATATATGGATTTATTTTTATTATTTAATTGTTCCTTTCAAATAACGCATTTATAATACATACAACCATACACGGTACGAGAAATCCCTCCTGTTATTATATTTTGTGAACAAAAAATAGTTTTGAAGGTGTATTTGTACCTCACTATATTTTTGTTGAAATTGAGGGGATTCCATTTTACAAAAGGTGCCTTACGTACGACAACAATAGTTTTATTATTATTTTTAATAATAATACGAGAAAAGGGGACTGGATTGCAAAAAAAAAAAATGGTTTTACAATATAAGTTAAGATGGGATAGATAATTAAATTTTTAAGATGTTATTCTGGAAACTGATCAGAATTATAAAAAAAAAAAAAATTGTTAGCAATTGAAAAGAAATCTAAAGAATATGTATATTGAAAAGAATGAATATATTAAATAATAAATTTTGGCTGAGCTGGTTCAACCAGATTTTAACGGACAGTATATTTGATATAATATGCATGCATGGTGTGTGTAAAGGATTAATTCGTGAAAAGACAAAATATTTCTCAATTAAGCTGCTTTGGAAAATGTAATTGGTAAAACGAACTTAATTTGCCGTCTGTAATGCTATAAAGTGGCCTGGTGAAGCCAATGGCCTAATAGATCGTCCAAAACCGATCAAAAATGTTATTTTGGGTATTTCCTCAATAATGCTAGTTTTTAAACAAAGTGGTGAAACTTTTAAGGTACAAGGGCAAGTTAATCATCTTATTGGAACGTTGCTTACACCAACTGGTGACCCACAACTTTAACAAAAAAAAGTTTATGATTAGGTTAGGTTCGATTTGTTTAATAAAATCTGATTTTGTTTTGATATTTTTTCAAACCAGTAGTTTTCCCTCTCAAAATGATAAGCAAAAATTAGACCGGGTTGCATGCAAATCATTTTTATTCCGTCACTGTGTGAAAATCAGAATCATGCTATTCCATTTGCGGTTTTATTTAAATAAAGATGAGAGTCGGTTCAAAACGATTTTATTACTTTTTGGCGCAAAAATATGTTAAACGTCATAACTCCAAAGATGACAAGGTGTTCACACAATGGCAAAACAATGGTTTGATTGATTTGTTCTTGCAAGATGCGTTTATTTTATATTACTGCAGGATTGACGCACCTAAACGAACAGATCACACGTCAATTGTCGATAGTGGCAATGTGGTGACAGTTCAAATTTGAATATCCCCCAATCAATGTTAAGCAAAGCTATTTCCGTATGATATTTTGTACCAGATTTTCAAAACATCAAATACAGATACGGATTAGGTATGGGTTCTACGTGCCTCCGGTTTAAAAAGCAGATTATATTGGAAAATGAAGTTTCTAAAAAAAATCACTAAATGAAACGAGAGATGACTTACTTAACTGTCAGAATAATATAGTACTGCCCAAAGTACCCAACCAAGCTTATTACTAAAGCAGACAAATGTATTTATACATTTTTGGGATTATAGTTGGGAATGAACACTTGAAGTTAAAACGAGATAACGTGTTCTTATATTTTTGGGACCAAAAATACTCCCAGAAAAGGTTCTAACGCAACAGTCCCAGCCATTTTCCAAAGACTACGTCATTTGAACCTATACGGTATAGTGATGTTCGACTAGTGTGAGGTGGTGGCCAGAACAAAAATACAGTAATGGTAGGAATAGTATCATATTGAATTACTACAAAAGTGTCACAAAATGTAACTTGTGTAGAAGTGGTTTTTCCAGCGGTGGGGCACTCGTATATACCGTCGGGCCGTGTATGCTCAAATGGAAAAGAAAGTAAGAGCAAGAGAAACTACTGTGAATGTTGAAGAATATTTGGAGATTTATACCACGCTTGGAACTACAATAAGAATCGGACCTAAGTGTTCCGTTTACGAATTCAGAAAATCGATTGGATTTTTTTTGAACCCCTTAGGTAACTCGTACTTTAAATTTCCAGAGTAGAAACGCATGATAATTACAAAGAGCCAAAACGGACAAATTGCAATTCGCGGCGAAATTTTTTATAAGCCCGGTGTGGGAATAGGGATGCGTGTGATGAAAAACAATCAAATGATTCAATCATTAAATCCTACCATCGTACCGACGGGAATAGTGGTGAAGAAAGAATTTATTTTTGTTACTGAATCAATACATTTTACTAAGGTTTGATTTGTGGGTCTGTTCTGTAAAAGAATGCATATTTTTCGGGAACAGAAACATTCCAAACTCTTTAGCGGTTTCAATTTAATATCTTACTTAACGCAAGTAGTCAAATCAAAGATGAACACGTTGGGAATGCGGTGCTACACACCAATACCTAGTTAGAGGGCATTTTGATCATCGTACGCGATTCATACAAAATTCATTTTGCATTTGGCTGGTATTGAGACAACTATTTGTTATTTTTATTGCAAATAAAACTTTTTCCCTTTGTGGTAGTTGCAAATTATGCTTATTCCATGGTTCTGTACCAAAGATGGTGTATTCTTAATTTAAATGTAAAATAATTTAAGATTGTTACATTTTATCATAAATCTTTGTATAAGTTTATTTTAATTAAACATTTTTAAACCTTTATAGAAAAAGAAACAAACCGTATAATTAAGAAGTTTTTAGTTGATTTGTACAAAATTCACCAAAGTGAAACAGACACCGGTTTGCTTTGAAGCTACACAAATGCTCGGTCTATTTTCATTCCTGATTTAAATAGAGAATTAATAGGAACAATAAAAAATTTGTTGCACTAGCATTACAGCTACATTCAACGTTTCAAACATAAATAATGGGAGAACCAAATTGCCAATGGTATAGACCACTTTGCCCTTATCATTCATGGTAATCGATTATTAAATATTGATCACAGAGTTTGCTACAGTGATTCCAATTAAATGGCTGTACTTATAATGGACGAGAACAAAAGCCATCGCAATAATATCTTACACCGCCGACATGGACAACTTCAGCGAGTATCCCAGTCACATTCACTACACCTCTTAATTTTTATGATCAATACACAATCAGCACAATGCCCTAACATGTTCTTTCAAGAACATCATTCTTCTTTCAAGTTTCACGGGTTGGGCACGGGTTGGGCACGGGGCATGCAGTAATACATAAGAAAACTCAGGATCCCATGATCTATATCAAACATTATGGACTTCTGGACTTATTTATAACATTTACATTTACAACATTTACTCCGGAATAGACAGAGATCACATATATGAATAGTTTTTTTTCTTTTACTTAAAAATTATGAAGCTTATCAATCTTTCAACAAAAAATTAAATATTTAGGCCAACAAGCTGCTGTATGTTAAGTGTTGAATGGCAAAAGAGAGGTCTCCCTCACAGTCTCATACTGCAATGTAATATCCAGCCAGACTAAATAGATGTTATTATGAGCGGCGAATTTTTTGATAAAGAACAAGATCCCATATTGACCGCGATTGTATTGTAAAATATAATTTGGTGAGCTTAATACAAACTCACCGAGCATGAAGAATGAAAAGTGCTGCAAAATATACCCAAGCAGTAGTTTTTCTAAAATTCAGTCTGGTGATGACGGGTAAACTACCATCTATAATCAAAAAATTCCAACTGGCGGCGGTCATAATGCAACATTAAACATGCACGGGGAAAACGTAACAGTGGATAAAATAGGTGGTGTATATATTCTACCATGCTATCTCGTACTTACAAGGCGCACATTAACGTAGAGAATTGCCACAATATTCAAGCAATAAAATACATCTGTAAGCATATAAATAAAGGCTTTGATCAAGCCACAGTTTCGCTGTTCACTTCGAAATGTTTCAAAGAGTGTATTTCACGGAAACAAATTTGCAGCACGTCATCCAAAATCCATCGAAAACCATAATCACTGCCTTTTTTGAACTATATGGTTCATAAGTTTTTTGTCCCCAATCTGAAAGAACAACACGTTCTCACGGAGAAACGCAGTGAATAATAAATCAGACAAAACTTCGGCGTTAGGTAGAATGTAACCTACCACGTTCACGTGCCAACATCTTTCGAATACTTAAAAACATTTGATGGGGTACTTTTGTCGACTTTTAAAGATGTGAGCTTTCTTCGTGAACCATCTGTCAATCATCCGAGCCATTACCATTATGGGAAGCATTTCGGGAAAGTCTATGTGAAGATATTCTACACTACATCATAAACGAATACTTGCACATGGTGTTGACCTTCCATTCTCTGAATCCATATTCAACGAAGAGCCCACTCATTTGGTACAAAGTCTAAAATCTTTGAGTGAAAAAAGAAAACATTTTAATATTTTGGACTACCTTCTTCGATGGTTGTTCAAACTACCTTTAAATGCTTCTTTTTACCAGTATAACGTATGCAGCTGTTGACAGAATGCTACAGGATATCAGGTCTTGCAATAACTTGATGGGTGAAGTCACTTTTGTTTTTGCGGGAAATTTTCGATAAACATTGACTATTATAGTGAAATGAACTAGAGCTGATAATAGCCGTGTTTCTTGACGTATGATCTGATCCGGATCAGATCATATCTGCTTTCCTTTCATTTATATAGCCAAGTATAGCCGCGTACTAGGATCAATATAATAACCTAAAAACAAAAAATATTTAAATTTTTGTGTTGATTTCATGAAACGCGGCTATACAAATGAAAGGGAAGCATATATGATCTGAACCGGATCAGATCATACGTCAAGAAACACGGCTATTATCAGAGCATGTCTACAATCATGGCCATTATGGAATCTGGTTGTAAAATTGACATTAAGAATGAGGGTTCATTTTACGCGATTTCCCGTCACAATTACTTCGTATAGACAATGGAAAAGTTTCGAATGATGATAGCATAATTAATTTAGACGCAAAGGTCGGTAAACTGGTACAAAATTTAGAATTATTGATCGGTTAAATACGAACTACAACGAACTGGCTGTGCGAAATGGCAATAGTTTCGCCGATGAACAGAATTGAGGAATCTTCAAAATGATACAAGTTAGTACCATTCAATGGACACTGTACTCAATACCGACTATGTTATTCCTGCGAAATACCTGAAGGATTTCTGGTATTTCTCCTCCCGCTCTCAGTCTGAAAGTGGCATGCTCAATTATGTTGTTGCGCCATCTGGACCTTCCGAATTGGTGTATTGGTATACGGTTGCACATTAGAATTACGATGATCCCAACTGATCATTTAATTTTAAGCAACTACAAATTGCTATAAAACTATTGTTTGCTATTATAATTAATAAATTACTGGGTTAAACCTTTAAGCGCAAACGCTGTAAAGCACTTATTAGGGTGCGAGGTGTGAAACAGAGGAGAGAGCGCACAAGCTTATGAAAATTATATTTCTATAAAAGTTTTTTTCAGAATTTATTAAATTAAATAATTTCTCCAATACTTCAGAAGTTGATAAAGTTTGACAATAAATAATGTACGTAATTTAAACATGTGTGAAGTTTGTCCCAAATTTTTTCATTATAAAGAATATAAGAGACTTAGTACTCAGGTTAGGACAGGAGTGTTTTAGTACCTCGTATGTAAAAAAATAAAAATTTTAAAAATTCGGCGGTTGATCTATGGATCGTAATTTGAAAACCTTCTACAAAAACGGTAATGGGCCTTTGTAAGTTTATGTAAGATAGTATATCAATTCATCTTTGTACGACGTTCAGAGATTCTATTCAAATTTGAATTGTAGACATTTTGTGAAAACCTTTGAAAACAAAATGCCTTTGTTAATGGTTATGAACGGGTTTGCTGTGTCAAATTACCATTTCAAACATTGATATGTAGTAATAATTAGAAAAATATGGAGAAGATTTCAATAAAAATACAACGACTAGTATTACCTAATTGAAATGCAGTTTTCATTTACATCAAATACATCACCAAGTACTTCCAGTGATTGGTAAGAATGTGCAGCATTCCGATGCCCTTAAACTTCCTCTATTTCCAGTACATTTTTCTTATGCACAGTTGTTAATACCTTGGCTAACCAACCCTTCAATTGTATAGCAAACTGCTTTTAAGTTATCATCCTAATCAACTTGTACGTGCTACTGTGTTTCCCCCACTATGTAATACGACCTTGTAGCATTGAAGTGGCCGATCTAGTTTCCTATTGTTGTGACTGAGTGCCAACAATAGAGTCCACTGGAATTATGTAAATAACTCTAATAAAGGCCACACTATAATCGAAAATATAAATTGAACATTTTTATAAATTTCGTCAACTCTATAGGATAAAATGTCTAGCGGAAAATGTCACTGAATTGTCGATTCGATTATTAGCTGGTGGCTTGCAATTCGCACCAATTTTATTATATAATTTGTAGGGATCCCCATGATTCCGGGGCCGTTTTAAGATTTCAATAGACTAGACAACCAGATATTGATTTTCAGGCAAACCTTCAATTTTCTTTTCAAAATTTTCAAGAGAGATCCTTTGATCCCCTATAATTGTTTAGTAAAGGTCGAGACAATTTATTAAGGAGTCTCTTGAACCCGGCAGCCGATCACTTTTAATAATGCAGTTTTAATAGGAAGCTAGAAAGTTATTTACCTAGTTTTGTCCAAACGTGTATCCAAAGTGTTGATATGGGACTAAATTAAAATCATTGAAATATGACTGTCAAAATCAAATAGTTTGAAATTATAAAATATTTTTTATTTTTAGAATATTTTAGAAAAATTAAAAATTACGAATAAAAATTGAGGCCAAAAACGATTTATCCCATTTCTAGTTGAGCTATACCTTTTGGCTTCGCCGTCATATATATTTTCACAAAAATGAATGGCCGCTTTTCAGATGTAACACGAATGTCTACCCGATATTGTCCTGCCGGTAAGCCAGCTGGTTTATCTTTTACATCATTCATGTTTAGGTCTTTAACTATTATATCACCCTTAAATTAAAATTCATTATTTAACAAATAAATATAAAAAATATAAACGATTTAGTTCCTGTTTATATACCTTTAATGGACATGATTTAATATTCGAGGCATTAAGAAGTGGCGGTATAAACATTTCTACAAGTTTCGTTGGTTTTTTATTGTTCAAATAATCACAAACACTTTCTTCCAAGTCGATCAAAAATTGACGATATTCGGTAAATTTGTAATACAACGTTACTCGAACCATAATATTGTCGACCTCCTCAAGTAAAGAGCATCCAGCATCAATATAAGTTATATAACGTTTAATCGGTCGTGACGTACAATACGCCTTCTGACATAAATCTTTTGGCGTCGTGATACATTCAACTCGATCGGTGATAAAATCATAATTTGCCTAAATCAAATATATTTAATTATCAATTTAGTATGCTAATTTAATTTTAAGTATTTTATACATACTGATATAGTTATTTGAACCAAACAAAATAAAAATACACAAAATTGAGATTTCATTCGAACCATGGTGCAGCACTTTTGGAAATGAATTCATTGTAAATTTTTAAAATGTTCATATGTAAATATATTAAATTAATTGCGGCAATCATTTTTATCAGATGAAACAATCGTTGCAAAAATTGGATGTTAATGGATAATACAGATACAGACACATATTATACAGACATCTATTTTCAGCAAAATTTATATGCGTGATATTGAAACTGTTTCAATTTCTTATACTTTACAGAGAGAGAGAGAGTATGTCAACAATAAGCAAACTATTAACGATGGAGAATTTAACTGCTTATTTCCCATATTCATTTAATTTTTAACACCGTAATCATAAATTTTCCACTAAATTTCTATTCTATTTGAGATTTTTAAACAACAAAAATTAGGAACCACCGACCGATTAGAAAATTACAGTCATCAAATCAAGGGCATCAATATCACTGTAATAAAATGATTTAAAAATAAATTAAACCATTAAATGATAGATAAATTCGATAGATAAATGAAGTTGTGCAAAACTATTGCGGATATTGTCTTTTATAATATACGCAATTGGTATCTATAAATGTTGATGCAATGAACACAATTTTATGTAGTGAAATGAACTCAACACATCAAACATCAGTTGACGAGAAATTATAAATCAAAAAATGGTCGCTGAATACATGCTGTAAATTTCTTTGAAAACGTTATGGACTAATTACAGCAGTTATTTAAAAATAAATCGTTCATCAACAGGTACGTGCCACCGATGTATTACAATTTACAAACAACCCAGTCACATACAGTCCTCGCCACAATTGTTTGTACCTACCGTTTTTGCTCCACAATTGTTTGTTCCTACGCGAAACAATGGCTATCGCAAAGGGAATACTAGATTTTTTCACTTGTTTTTTCTTGAATAGTGCATGTGCTGATTTAGTCATACTTGTCATCTACAATAGTGCAGTCCATATTTTAAACAATGGGAAAAAAACTTAAATTTCAGTGGAAGTGAGTGCAGCGATTGTTGTTGGTATTCCGCTGGAGTACCAATTAAAGAACTGGCCAAAATGCACAACTGCCATAAGAATTCTCTACTCTACCAAATAAAAAAATCAAAGTGCCAACATAGTTTGAAAAATGTTAAAGGAAGGGGTAGAAAACGAGCCACAACTACTAAAGAGGATAATAGAATAGTTACAATATTAAAGCGAAATCCTCAGGAAAGCCTTAAGTCTAACAGCCTAACGACTGTTTGAAGACGGCTTCGTGAAGCTAATGTGAAATCGTATGTAATCAAAAAGAAGCCTTTTATAAGCGCCCGTTTGCACGTATCTATTTAACTAAGCCCGTGGAGTTTTGGCGGAACGTATTATGGACCGATGAGTCCAGCTTCAGTTTAGACGGAACCTACAGATTGAAATCCGTTTGAGAATCTATGGCATTACATAAAGCAAAAAATGACAATTGCTATTGGGAGACAACCCAGTGAAACTTTTGCCGAAATAAAAATTATTTGGGATCAAATTCCAAAAGAAATCCTCCAAAATCTAGTGAATTCAATTCCGAGCTACCTTCAAGAAGTTATTTCCAATAAAGGAGGGAATACTTCATACTGAGTAGAACGATTTTTAGATTAAAATGAGACCCCCCCCCCCCCTTGTTTTAGTTCATTTTTTTGTCAGGTACAAACAATTGTGGAGCAAAAACAGTAGGTACAATAAATTTTTATATTTTTATATAAATTATCATTAAATAACAAGAAAAATGGCAAATAAAGTTTTTGAATTAAATAGTACTCTTCAACAAAATTTTTAGTTTTTAATTAGATCAATATGAAATTTATTTGAGGTACAAACAATTGTTGCGAGGACTGTATATTACGAATTGAATGTCGAGACTAAACAAAATTTATATTCAATATTATAAATTTGTATTCCGTAATATTTTTGATCGCAGTAGCCTTGCTGCAATTCGATATTTAAGTTCGGATTATTCTAAGGCAACTAGGTTTTTTGTTTTATATATGATAGTTGTATCGATTGAATATCGAATAGCAAAGAATTAGAAAATCAAGCGATATATAGAACATTTCGTAAATTATGTAATATGAGTAACATTACATTTGAAATATGAACGAATATGTGTACAACATAGAGTCATCTCTCGATTTACACAGTAAATTTGTAAAAAAAAACCCCATTTTGATGGCTTGTATAGGCTTTGTATCGGCTTTTATTTCATGCAAATAATCAGAAGTGTAGTTTTGCTAATTTTAAACCTGCTTTTCGGCTTTAGATAATAAATATTTCGGATCATTTCGTCCCGAAATTCAATTTAATTCAATTTGATTACAGCACATGTTTCTATACTAAAGTTAGGATGGCATTATGTTTATGTATATGTTTTTTAAATAATGACAGCAACAATTTTTATCATTGTTTCATTCTTAATTTTGGTTAGATTTGACTTTCGGATGAACTTCAAATATCTCAATTACTTTCGGTTAAAATTTATTGAATTTCGTTTTTATTGCAAACATCTAAGAGCTTTGTAATGGAAAATCAAAAAATATTGCTTGTAATTCATTTTCGGAATTATATTTCATCAGAAATCAATCTGCGAAGATAGAAAATGTAAAGCCGCAATTCCTATTAGATTAAATTAAAGTTCCGATTTCTATAATAAAATAACTTTCGTTTCGTAATACATAGTTCATAATACTTGTTGATCGTAGTACTAAACACACTCGCATACATCCACAACCATAACAGTATTTCCATGGGTCACCAATGGGTCACCACTGCTTTTTTTGTTTTTTCGAAAATAAGATCTTGTAATTATAATATTTAAGTATACTTATTATTGAGTGTTTTAAATGAACCTTAACTACCCAATCGGGTTTCTCTAAATTCACGAATTCACTATTTTCATGAATCCAGATACATATTTGCAAATTTCAATATTAAGCTCTATAAAAAAATTCAAAGCAAAATTTGACAATTCAGAAGAGATGAGATGTAGAATATTACAAATATTTGAGAATTTGTTGAATTATTCTATTTTACAAAATTTATGAACTTTGCAGAATAGTAATTTGATGACTTTTCCCAATTTTGGAATTATGATAGTTAAAGGATCAATGAAATTTAAACGAAATAATATAATAAACCTCATGTTTTTTTAATTTAATAATACATATTGGTGATTTTACGAATTAATGAATTACAAAATTTATAAATATCCTGAATTTTAGTTTTATAATTTTATTGGTTGTTTATCACAAATGCTCCTTAGGATTGTTCAAAATAAAACCTACGCCAATAAACTGATGAACAACTTTAGCAACTTCAAAATTCAATTTGATAACATCAGGGGGTCTTTTATGAAATGTTCGACATCGTAAAATTTTCGACGTTGTCGCCCAGTTCGACAACGTCAAAAATAGCTATTATGATATTTTTCAAAAGTATTCAAAAATAGCTATTTTAATTTGACAACGTCGCCATTTTATTTAAGCTGTCAAAGTTAAAGCATATTTTGTTTTGTGAATTCCCCAAATATTTTCGAAAATTTCTAATAAATAAATAATAAAATTGTGTTCTCGTGAAATGGAAGCAAGTGTAGCATTTATTGTGCACAGTAGTGACAATGATTCCGATGATGAAATGACACCGGCATATCTGCAAAGAAAACGTTTACGGGACATTTCAAATGTATTTGACATGACAAATAAAAGGTAATATAAAATCATTCGCGCCTTGTCGTATCTATACCACCGATACTAAAACTCGCCTCAACATTACGTTTTTTGGGAGAAGGGTCGTACCAGCAAGGAGTGTGACAGGAATACTTGATCGGTATGGCTCAATCTACCGTTTCTGTTGGATTGGAGACGAGATAACGGTTCATGGATTCTAAGTAATTTAAAAATTATTATGTTAATTTTATATTATTAACTTATTGAATGTTTAGGCGATTCCGGATATCCAATGGAGCCTTGGATAATGACTCCATACAGGAAAAGGGGGGCTCGGCTGAATCTCTCTTTAATACAGCACAGGCCGAAGCACACTTTATAATCGAACGCGTGTTTGGTATATTGAAAGACCGTTGGAGATGTCTGCTACACACTCGGGACCTACATTATCAACCGGTGAAAATAGCCTTAATTGTTAATCTTTGCTGCCTAGTACATAATTTGGGTGTATAATATAACGTTCGGAAGAAATCGGAAATCTGCAGCAAGAAGCCAAAATAATTAGAGATACCCTAAAATGATAATAAATGAGATAAAAGTATTAAACAAACAATGCATTTTTTTATTATTTATATTTAATTTCATTTCATTAAAATTATTAATTCAGTCTTTTAAATTTCAAAATAAATATAGTACAGTTTTTTATAAAAATGTTTAATTAATAAAACTATATCTCTGTGCCTCCAAGTCCTGATGCTTTTTCCCTTTCCTGTAACTGTACAGCTTGGACCTTTTGCTTATATTTCTTTAGTATCATTTCTTGTTTGGCCTTCCATTATTCCTTCTCGAAAGCTATTTTTTTTGCTTTTCCTTTCTAATATCTGTTTTTTACGTTCCGAACTTTTATAATTTCTGTTCTTTGTTTTTCTTGTGTTTCTAACAACAATTTTTGTCTTTTATAGAATGCCTCTTGTAACTGAAGTTGTTTTTTTTTAAAACATTTGAAGTTTCCTTCGGCTTCCTGTTTTTCCTCGGCCTATTAATTTCGGTATATGGGATATGTGTTTCTGTTGTTGGCACGTTGGCTGTCGGTGGTTTTAGTGTGGGTGGTTTTCATCGTTAAATGTATTTTCGGTGATGGTACTTGAAGTGGAGGGGATTTGAATATTCGAAGTGTCACTATAGGGTTGCTTATTAAAATTAAGTTTGATGGTGTCTCGAAACCAAATTGATTTGAATTAATACCCTCAATTTCCCCCCGCAAATCAAGTAAACCATTTACCCACTCCTCCAAATTGCTTAGCGGTTTTACCCTGTATGGCCCACCTCCAGTTCCCGAAATCGCTTTTTTGTTGGCTCTAATTTTGTTTTTTGTGTGGTTTTTAAAATCTCTCCACACCTGACTAAAAAATATTATATTAATATATGTACCTTAACGTAACCTTATAACCTAACTTTTTCCAACTATCAACACTTTTCTCTGGAGGCGTTTAACGCATCTTTTACCTTGTTCCATAAAGCGTTAGTCAACCCAGAATACTAAAATAGTGATGACAACAATTATGATAATGAAGATAGTAAAATTAAAATTTTTAAATTAAAATTGGGCGGATTACTCCAGCACTCAATGCCACAATGGGCCCACGGTGCAATACCCGGACAAATACTTACACATTAAAAACACCCAACCGTGATTTTTGGTCACCACCGGGAATCGAACCCGAGACCCTCGAATAACAAGGCAAGCACGCTACTTACTGTGCTATCGAGGGCGGCCATGAAGATAGTAAATACAGTGAACGTTGGTTGGTTCATGAGGACGGATATTTACCATAGCTATTTGACGGATTATTATTATTATTATTATTTGACGGATATTTACTCTATCCGAGCTCTAAACCAATAAAATTGCAGATATACCAAATCTTAATTTTGATTAATTTTTTGCAAGCTGCCAAATTATCGGAAATTTGCCAAGAAGGTGGCTCTCGAGACATCCCTTTCAGCAAATTATAAAGCTGGCTACACACGTCCAGCTAAACTTGCAGGCGATTGGAGCAATTACAAAAATGCAATAGATGTACCTGTATATGCTTTACCAGCGCAGGCAAAAGTAGGTTAGTGTAGCAATTTCCGTTCAGTTATCGCGTTGTTTAGAACCGAATATAAAAGGTTGAATGAAATGTTAATTAGCTATATAAATATACATACTGATAAAACCTCTAAGTGAACGGAAGTCTGTTATTATCACCGATATGAAATTATGCAACTTATAAAACAACTGGTATGTTACTGTCTAGGAGAGACAGTTTTCTTTCTTGGTTAATTTACACGCGTTCTAATAATAAGTTAAGAATTTCATTTATTTTATTTCAGGCATTACGAAATAGTTTCGGGTATCAGAATTAGATATCCCACAACTAAAGATATCCTAACAGCAGCTAAAACAGCACTTGTCGATAATGTGGTCAATCGAATCTTATATTTCATTTAGACATCAGGTATAACTGCGCAGGCATACTAACGAATCCTGTAATCGGTAAACATATTTTTGAGCTAGGTGATCTACTAGTGAATGGATGTTTTTAATCTGGAAATAAATTACGGAAAGCAATCTGAAAAAAGGATATACTTTTTATGGACAATTACTATAATAGTCGTGACATTGAATAAATATATATATGCATTATTGTTTTATGAAGCATATACTTGTGATACTCTGCCAGTAACCAACATAGAAATCCAAAGGAACTTATTGCATTAAAAATTTAGAAAAAATTACAGGATATAAAAAGGAATATTGTATGTCTATTTATAAATGGAAGGACAAGTCGGATATTCTCTGTATCAAGACAGCTTACCAACCAGATATGGTCTTAGTTACAGACAGTCATGGTAATAAATGAAACCAACCTATTGAAAATCGAGGAATAAAACTATAATAATGTCGGTAACAGACTACTCTTGAACAACCAAATAGTGTCATACTGTTCACGACCTCTAACGACTGTTATTATTAAATTAAAACAGTTTTAAAGGCCATTACTGGCCCCTTACTGAGTCAACAATTCGGCTCCAGCGGTTTCGATCCCGAGCATGGTCTTCATACTGTCTAAGACAATCTGAAGAGGCCAAGTCGTTCTCTACACCGTGGAGCCATCGTCGCCTGCAACGACCTCTGCGCCTACCATATGGTGGCTCTCCTTTCAGAGATCGCTGCACAATTCGTTCCGGATCAGCACGCAGAACGTGCCCGAGCCAGCGTACTCGCTGAGATCTTATTTCATGTACAACATCGGGGATCTTCATCAGATCTCTGATCTCGATATTGTACAGAGCTCGGTAGGTACCATCTATTTCGCGTTTTGGGCCGTAAATCACACGCATGACTCTTCTCTCAAATGTTAGGAGCCATCTCTCGTACTCATCCGTCAGCGCCCAACTTTCACATCCCAACATAACAACGGGCCTGATCAACGCTTTGTAAAGCTTCAGCTTCACGGCACTTGATAAGTGTTTAGATTTTAGCAGTGGCCTTAGAGGATACAAAGAACGACTGCCAGCTGCCAGCCGCACTTTAATATCCTCACCCACACTGTTATCGTGAGTGATAAGAGAACCCAAATATTTGAACTTCCTCACTCCCTCAAACGTGTGGTGGCCACTACTAAAATCTGGTGTGCCATTGTCCCTAAAACCAGAGATCAGGTATTTCGTTTTGGACTCATTGATCTGAAGTCCAACTGAAGCTGAAAACTCTACAAGCGGATCAAGTATTTCTTTCACTCCGTTGCTATTCATTCTAACGACTGTTAGATGATATAAAAAGGTTATCCTTAATAATATACATATTCATGTGTTCAATTCTTACTTTAGTTATATGAAAAGATTGTCGAAGATAACATTTAGTTTAGACGGAATTTTGAGAAACACCAGAAAGATCATAATCTTTATTTGTCAAACGTGGCTCATTTCAAACGATTAAAATCAACCGAGCAAATAGCGTAGTGGTTAAAGCTGCGACGTTTGGATCGGGAGGTACCGGGTTCGAATCCCAACAGAGGTGGGGGATGCAAAAGGGATTTTTCATCTCCCGATTACGACCGGTGATTAAATTGAAATCATCTATGACACATCTGTTGGAATGTAGAACTCATGGGCCGACCCATCATTCATTTTATTACAGGCTAGCAGACAGCCAATTAAAAAAAAAATCCGTGACCCAATATGATTTAAACCTAAGATAGTTTTTAATATAAGAAATTTTTTTTAACAGACTCTGTCAAAAATTAATTAGATAGATATTCTATTGAACTATTTTAATCTTACGTTTCTGTATACTTTGTATATAGACAAAAAGTCTGGAATGGGTTAATTGTATAAAATCCTGGGATGGAACAACTGTATAAATTAAATCTTATTGTTAAAAGTCAGGGCGGGGTTTTTACGCTTGTGTTGTCACAGGTAGTTTTTCATTTTCTTGGGATGACTTTAAGGCGGTATTTCTTTATTGTTTTATTGGTGAATATTAGATATGTAAAATCAATACACAAAAATGATGAATAATTTTAATGGCATTTCGATTTGAAATTTTCTCTCTACCAATGTTCCAAGCCTATAGAGTGATTTGAATAATTCTCCTATTTGATGTGAAAAAAACAATTGAAATTTAACCTATTACCATATGTCACTCCTTGACTTATTATTGTAAATGGAAGAATTATACTTTACAGCGAAACCATAACCAAATTTATCTTCAAAATAAAATGTAAATAGTCGAAAATGGCGATTCGCTCATTTCATCATCGAAACCGAATTATTAAAAAGCCAAATCGTTCAGATAACCGGAACTTGTCTACTAAATGAACCAGACTACTCTATGATCAAGTTTGGAAAAAATTTACTGAAATTGGATTTGAAACAGGTTAGCAGATCAAAGTTGTCTATCTTGCCAAAATTAGTGGCAATGTTTCCGATAAATATAGGCATATCAAACTAGATAGATCTGCAAAAAGTATTATGATGGCAAGGAATGTGCAGTTGTGCACTCCAGAGCCATGCAGTGACACTTTTAAGATGATCGAGGCCATGAGCCACATATCATGCGAGGCCTTTTTTAGTTTGCAAGATAGAAATACTTAGCGAAAAGCTTACATATTTAATCATATATTACGTTGCCCTCAGCTGCCATTCTTAGTTACTTAGGGAATGCAGTGTCGTAACAACAAGTAAACAAATCCAGCCACGTTTCGAGAGAGCCCGATATTATCCGGCCGAAAACTTTTATCATCATACGGTTACATTCAATACCGCAGAAAATGGTGACTGTGTAGTACCAGAATATGGCAAGTTGAATGAAAAAATCACCATTCAACCTGGTTTATACAAGGCCACTAATCTTAAAACCAAAGTTAGAATCCTAACAAGTGAACTAACAAGTGAACCAACACCCCCAAAAGAATTACCAAAACTCAAATTGAGAATTAACAACTTCGAAACGATTAAACCAATTCCCATTCTTGGTAACACACTAATCAGTGAAAAAGATATTAAAAATATAATAAGGACATCATATCACCGTAATGGGATTGAAGAAGAAGCTCTCATTAAAACTATTTATAATAATCAAACAGTACTGCTGAAACCAAACGAAAAACTTTCGGCAACAACAGGTACTAAACATACAATTCACACACGGGATGAAACACCCGTCGATACTAAAACATATCATTACTCACATCACTTTAAAAAGGATGTGGAAGACCAAATTCAGGAAATGCTAAACAATGGCATTCTCCGACATTGAAATAGTCCTTATTCGGCACCAATTTGGATTGTTCCAAAAAAAGTAAACGCCTCAAGTGCGAGGAAAGTTAGTATTGTCATCGATTACAGAAAGTTAAACAAGGAAACGATCGACGATAAACTCCCAATTTCCCAAATTGACGAGATATTAGACAATTTAGGGAAATCCACATTGGATTGAAAATTTGGATTCCATCAAATACTAATGGAAGAAAAATCACAAGCCGAAACAGCCTTCTCGACAGATAAAACACATTTGAGTTTTGCCGAATGCCCTTCGGTTTAAAGAACGGCCCAGCAACGTTCCAACGAATCATGAATAATGTGCTACAGGGGCTGTTATTGAAAATATGTCATATATACCTAGACGACATTGTTGTGGTAGGAGAAAATTTAAAAAGCCATTTAGATAACCTAAGCACCGTTCGAAAACGACTGTCAAAATACAATCTGAAGATACAGCTCGACAAGTGGGAGTTTCTAAAGAGAGAAACCGAAATTTTAGGGCACATAATTACTCAGAATAGAGTAAGGCCGAACAGGGATAAAGTGCAAAAGATCTTAGACTGGCCGCTACCCTAAAACCAAAAGGAAATTAAACAATTTGTAGGACTCTCAGGTTATTACAAAAAGTTCATAAAGACTATTCCAAAATCTCTTGCCTACCCAGACTTTACAAATCCTTTCATTTTAATGACAGATGCATCAGATTATGCATTGGGAGCAGTTCACGTGAATCTAAAGAGACTCCAACGAATCCTTCCGACGAATTAGAAACAATCCATTCTGCAAGCACGTCAGATGATTACTTCATTCATTTCGCGGATAGACCGATCAATTACTATATTTTCTACTAAAGACGCAATTAATTCGTACGAGACTAATCCAAATCAATGTTATCTCAAAGTATCTAAGCCGATCGGTTTTCGACGTATCAAAAATATTTAGCAATAATACATAGAAGAATGGCGGATACGATAAGGTTGCTGAAAACATGCTTTCTGAATGGAATAATATTACTGCCAAAGACACATCGGAAGTTGTGTAGAATCTCACGGAGAACATTAAACCACTTTTACTTGACTTTATCCGTAATAATAAAATTTTAAATTTAAATCAATCCGAACGGTTAGTGCAATAAACTTTCTTTAAGTAAGCCGCCCTCGTTGGTACAGTAACTAGCGTCGTTGCTTTGTTATTCGAGGGTCTCGGGTTTCATTCCCGGTGGTGACCAAAAATTACAGTAGGATGTTTTTAATGTGTAAGTATATGTGTTTGTCCCGGTATTGCACCGTGGGCCCAAAGAATAGAGTGGCATTGAGTGCTGGAGTAATCCGCCCATAGCTTTTGATACCACTTCGTTTTCCACGATCACAAGTCTGTGTACCAATTTTAATATGGATCAAACCGTTGTTAAATTCATCGAGACTGAGTTCAATGGCTCATCAGTGTCTGTCAAAATAGCCAAGGGCGACAAGCAAGGAGGGGTTCTCCCACCCTTGCTATGGCTCATGGTTATCGATGAACTACTTGATAAATTGCAGCGTTCTGGGTTATCGTGCAAAGCTACGCGGATGATCTTGTTTTGACAGTTTCTGGTAAATTCCTGAAGGTCTAATTTGATCTGACGCAGAACTTCCTTAATATGGTAGAAGTGTGGTGTCTTGAAAAGGGGTGGTACGTCAATCCCTCAACGACTGATCTGGTTGTCTTTACAAAACGTAGAGATAGTGCTAATCTGTCTGTTCCCACTCTCTTTGGTAGAGCGATCAGAAAGATAGAGCACGTTAAGCACCTAGGTGTCATTCTAGATGGTAAACTCTTCTGGAAGTTTCACCTTGGTTATAAGTTGCAAAAGGCCATTGCTATTTTTTGCCAATGCAGAAGGGCCTTTTTCAATTCCTGGGGTCTGACCCCCAAAATGATGTCTTTCATCTATAAATTACGGGTTTTACCCCTACTGTCGTATGCTTCGGTTGTTTGGTGGCCGGTTGTGGAACTGATGTCTTCAGTAGCAAGGCTGGATGGATTGCAGAGGACAGCCTATAGGGCTATAACCGGGGCTATGTCATCTGCTCCATTTCTTGCTATGGAGTCTATTCTACATTTGACCGAATTGCAGGGCGACATTAATGGTACAGCGTGTTCTGCTGCGTATCGAGTAAAGTGCATTGGGGCCTGGCATGTACTTGTACGGGGCATAGACAGATTCTTAATAAGTATAAGTCACATATTCCGTAGCTGGAAATGAGAGGCTTTTGTCTGAATTTAACTACACCAATTCTTTCTCCGTCGTTTTTCCTTCGTGAGAATGGTGGCTATCGCAGGATTTCTATAGACAGCTATCTGAGGCGATATTTTTTTTTGCGGATGGCTCTCATTTGGAAGTCAGTGCAGGCTTGGATTTTACTGCCCTAAGTATGAGCTAAGTCTGGGCAAGCACTGTACGGTTTTTCAAGGTGAATTAATTGCACTTACCCATAGTGTGATTGAGGCGCTTAAGTTTTGCGATTTTGGGAGGGAAATTATTATTTGCACAGATAGTAAAGCCGTGCTTAATACCCTCACTAATCCTTTAACTGTGTCTAAACTCGTCAAAAATTGCAAGCACTACATTAATATCCTTTGCTCTAACACGAGAGTAACGATCATATGGGTGCCTGCTCATTGTCGCGTTGAGGGAAATGAGGTTGCTGACTTTTTAGCGAAAGCTGGCGTAGTAAATTTGTTGGCCCTGAACCAGTAATTTCTCTAATGGTGGTAAAGGCGCTATTAAGAAGTTCACTCTATCTGAGCTGAGACTGAAGTGGCGTTCTACTCTTTCTTAGCTGTCGAAAGGCGAAACATTTCATTATTGAACCCAACCTGAGGTTCACTAAATATGTATTATCACCAACGCATGGGACTAGCACACGACGCTCTTTGTGATGACTGCCTAGAGGAAGTGGACGCTTATACTACCTCTGCAGCTGTCCGGCCTTTGTCGTAGATCAGTTAGCATCCATTCCTTGGTTCAAACTTTTACATTTTTGCAGTACGCTCCTGCGATTTAGAATAGATCCTGACTTTTTAAATAAATAATAAAAATAAAAATCCGCCCAACTATAATTTTTTCTTTAAGTAAAGGTATTGTTTATTTTAATTCAACATATATTTCCAAAATTATAGTGTGGTATTCTACATATTTCCGATTTAATATGAATCATTCTTTAGTTTCCTCTTGCGGCTTAACTGAATCGCACTTTATAAAATACTACTGGGAACCGATGCATTTTGTTTCAAATCGCTAATATATCGTAGATGGTTGACATTGTCTTAATTGTCGACGTCAATAAAAAATAGTGCCAAGTAATCTACGTAACCTTTATCGTGTCGACAACGGTCTGTCCCTGATCAGCATGTCATTAAAAAAAAGAGAGCAACACACAAACTCATCTGATTGTTTGATTTGTTATTTTCCAGGTAAGATGCTTCGTTTTGCATGGTATATAATAACATAAAGGGTCTGTACTTTTTACGATTGTCCAGTTAAACAACGTAAACCAAAAAACTAATCATCATCAACTCAGATTCGATTAAAACCCAAAATTTTGTATAGCAAATTTATCGAATATATTTTCAAACTTTAAGACTATTATATAAAATATATTGTTAGGCGTATAGCAAATTAGTTCTGGACCAATTCTTAAAACAAATTTATATATTTGTTCACAGAATCACAGATGGAACGCCAAACATAAATAAAATTTGAACAATCATGGTATGTACTTATGTATGTTAAATGTTAAACAATATAAATTTATAAACGAATTTTGCAACCGGTTTATGTATTATTATGATTAAGTGACATTGCATAAAAGGAATTGTTTTAACAAAAAAGAAAATTGTATCGTACTTGAACAATTATTGTAAAAAAAAAAATATGTTGTTTAATGAAGTGAATTTTAACGATCGATATTTTTTTTTTTAATTCAAGCTTAATTCAGCTTAATCACCATTAAAAGCAATCAACTATAAATAAAAAACACGTAGAATTATAATTTTTTTTGTTATAGTCAGCTAAGTTTTGCGCTTATTCAACACAAGATTCAACGAGAGTTAAAATTATATGATACAGACTTTACGATCCCTTTATTTTTTTTAATATTGACCTAATTATGAAACCCTATTTCTTTT
Source organism: Tipula unca (assembly GCA_951394425.1). Lineage (NCBI taxonomy): Eukaryota > Metazoa > Arthropoda > Insecta > Diptera > Tipulidae > Tipula > Tipula unca. The sequence continues at coordinate 67,679,622 of OX596382.1, read as the reverse complement.
ATGCTGAAAATATTGAAAATGGGAGAAAACTGTAACATCCAATTAATCTAGATTTTTTTTTTTAAGGATGGTTGGATTATTTTATTCCTCTTATATACATAAGTTTGTGTAGTGCGCTCCCCTCTTAAAATGCAAGCTATGTAATTTTATTTGGTTTAAGAGAAATGAAATTACAATTATTTACCATCTACTTTATTCCCAACTTTTAGTTTGTTTTTTATCCCAAGAGTATTTCTCTCAAGTTAACATTCAGATGATTCGCAGTGAATTTATAAATTGTGATTTGATATTTATCATAACCAATTTATGATGAGAGAAATGCGGTTGTTATAAATTATATGTTGAGATCGATGAATTCATTTCATTAAACAACATTTTTGGTAAACAACATTTTGTGTCCTCACATGCATTATCTAACGAAAATGTATTACCAATAAAATTCGATTTTATGAAAGATTTAGGAAATATTGAACCCACGAGGATTCCGCACTCAATACCATGACGGCCTATGGTGCAAGCACAGGATTCTACCTCAATTTGCAAGCACGCATTGCTGCCTTCGCAAACTGAATAAATTTAAACTAAGGCAGAGAGGACAACTGATTTAAATTTAAAGACATAAAGTTGAATACCTGAAGACGAATAGAACTGAAAGCTGGACAACTGCTCACGAAGTGAAAGTGGCCATCATCCTCCTCAAGGCAGTCCTCGTAAATAACATCATGAACTAAGCACATACGATGTAGACGATATTTAAAACGGTCATGCCCCGTAAGAATCACTACCAAGATTCGTAACTGATTCTTTTACAAAGATAAAGCATACTTCGTTGACCTCAAAATAAGCTCTTTAATAAAGTAGTTCGCCTTACGACAGCTGAAAATCTCAAGCCACTGAAACCGTAGGCCTTTCAAACCGTAGTCCTTTATACCTTTCTTCCCGTAGTCGAAAGATAAAGGAACCGCTGGTTCAGAACCAATTTAAATTAATTGGGAACCCTCTTTGGCTAAGCAATCCGCGATCTCATTGCCCACGATGTCACAATGAACCAGAACCCACATGACCGTAAATTTATTGTTAGAACAAAGAAGAAATGTTTGCATTCCTTGACGAGTTTGGAAACAGTGAAGGGATTTCTTAAAGAGCTTAGTACAGTTTACTATATGTACACAGTAGAATATTTGTTTTTAACAGCAAAATTCAAAACCCCAATAACACTTCGTGCCTGCATTATTAGTATCGCCTGATAAACAGTACAATGCGAACCGAGACTACCGAAAACTTTCAGATCGGTCCAAGGACAGTAGATTCCAAAATCATCACTAAGGTTAGCACGACAGCCATCAGACAAAAAAGACTATGAACTCATCTAATTTGTTGAGAAAATCCTGCGAACCCACAAATCTCTCAAAGGTAAAGCCACCGAGAAAAAATTTGAAAAATGGAATTTGGGCAGTCATTAACCATATCGATTTCTGGTAAACATGAAGGATAAATTATAAAAATTAGTCTATGTTCCACGATAGAACCGAAAAGATTGCATGCCCAATGCTGCAGAACAGGCTGTGCTTAAAATAAATGTGCTTAACTGAGGCAAGGAATCTTCCTTTCTTGCTATCTAGCAAGAAGTAGACTTGAGGACATATCCCCAGTTAAGGCGCTGCAAGCAAGATTTTGTAGATCATTAAAATTGGCTATACAAGCTTTTAGGTGAACCACTGGTTGCCACACAGTAGAAGTGTACGATAGTAGTGGTAGGAACAGTGATTCATAAATGAAAGAAAGCATCCTGTGGCTTATAGTTTGAGGATGATGCTTCTAGGAAACTTTTCTATTCAAGACAATACCCAGGTGCTTGACGTGGTCACATTTAGTGTGGTTCTCTCAAAAAGAGAGACAGTTAAAGACAATGAAATCAGTTCTAGGAGGATTGACGTGCAGACTCTTCTCAGCACACCGTGGCCCTACAATAGTTAAGGTCGGATAAGACACTGATATGTTTGCCTGCGAGACTGTCAAAACAAGATCCACAGCGTAACTCTGCGTAATGTAGCCAGATTGTTGCAACTTCACAAGTGACTCGTTAATGATCAAAAGCCACAGCAGAGGTGAAAGCACACCCCCCCCTGAAGACAGCCTTTGGTAACTTTAACAGAAACTAACACCCCATCCAGCTCCACCTCCAAATGCGAGACTTGAACATGGATTCAATCCATAAGATAATGGTGCCATCAATATCAAAATTGGTACAGGCAGGAGTGATCGCAGAAAACGAAGTGCTTCGAAAGCTCCAGCAATATCCAGGAAAGTACCCACCAGAAACTTTTTATCACTAAGACATTTTTCAATCCTGGTTACATAAGTTCTTGCATAGGGCGGTTTTACAGGACTTACCGACTCTGTAAGCATGTTGTATGTTACTGAGTAGGGAAATGATTAGAAAATGGTCTTTAATGAATCTATCGACGATTCTTTCCAGAGCTGTAAGGAAAGTTGAGGACAAGCTAATAGGCCGAAATGACTTAGGGTCCGTATAATCAGACTGACCAGCTTTCAGGATAAAAGCAACTCTACTCCTGCTCCAAGATTTTGGAACAGTGCTAAAAGCAATGCAGACTTGAAAAAGGTGGAACAAATGATCCTGAATTAGAGAAAAGCTCTGCTGTAATTCAGCGGGCAAAATTACCATTAAAGGCGCCAGCCTTATAAGATGCAATTGAAAAGAGGCCCCAGCGCAAGACGTCACGATTGATCAGCTTGTGAGACAATTTCCAATCGGGACTTGCAACAGATATCCTATTGAGCTCCGCAGTAACATCATCTGAGTTGACGATATCACAACCAGGAAAATGATCATAAAGGAGGAGCTCACCAATTTCCTTGTTGGAAGAGGTAAGCTGTCCGTCCGGTAAACGAAGAGAATCAAGTTTACACACACTGTTCTTAGCCTAAGCTTTATTGAGCAGAGCGACAGTAGATAGACTATTGATTTCCTCGCAGATGTTCAACCATGAGGCTCTTTGAGTAAATTTTATACTTCTTTTATATTCTTTTTGTGTTATCAAGAAGTTAATCCAATCAATCTGTCGCTTAAACTTTTTTTGCTATGTTTTTCAGTTGCCTAGCAGATTTTCTTTCCAGCAGAAAAATGATCTAAGAATCAAACGTTCGGATATTGGTTTGGTTAACTGATTGAACTATAACTTCACGGGTTTCGTTCCATAAATGAAATGAGAAATGAATACATGTAAACCAATCAAAATGATAACCAATATAATGCGCCAACTTTGAAATTTAAAAGTTACTGTTGATTAGAAGTATGAGATGATGGTTAGTCGTGCTATGCTTGGTTTACACGTGACAATCTTATTTACCGATATTTGTGTCGAGTGTTTAATAATAAGTTAACTTGTTTTTCTCTCCACCCTACTCGTGAACAATGTAATAGCCATATTAAACATGAAATTGTGTGAAAACGTGAAGAACAGAGAGATATGTCAAAGGATATACGGTGAGTCAATGTGTCCCAGTAGCCGTTACATATCATTGAAGCATTCAGTTGTTTTGTTCGGTTATTCAGTATTGTAATTTCATATTTATGAAAGACTGTTATTAATTTGATGATATGAAGACCACACTGAAACCGCGAATTCAATTTGTTATCTGGCATAGGTAAGAAAAATAGAGAGTGAATAGAAATTAACACATAACTCCCATTGCCACTACTTAATGAATCCGGAATTACTCCGTGAAACTGCATTTTTTTGTTTAACTATTTGACAGTTTTAGATAAAAGCTAGGTGAAAAATATTGAAAACGTTGCTAACTTATATTTTATTTATCTTTATAGTAGACTGAATACTTAAATAACAGCAGCAGTTATACAATGCAATAGCCCTAGTATAGGACAGATATGGATCCTATTGAAAATATTTGGGCTATTATGAAGAAGTTAATTCGGCAAAATAATCCTGGAATACTATGTGAATTAAAGGAGAAACTCAGTTGGCTGGTATTAATGATGAGGTAATTGGAAATTTGATTTTCTCAATGAAGATGTATCAAATTTCAATGAAAAAAAAGTTGTCCTAAAATTAATGCAAATATAGGAGCAATGGTATGATGGAGAAATGCAGGATTTGCATTAAACTTCTGCTGCCGAACAAACCTCATTTTTAATTCTCAGCTATTTTACCACAGCTCAAATTTGACAAGCTTGGATGTGATTTATTACTTCATTTTATAATAATTCATATACAATAAATTGTTGATATTAACGAGCCACGGTCAATGTGAAATTATAAGACATTTTCAGAGGTTATTCTAATATTTAAAACTCGTATCTAGCAATCTCCATTTTGTGGTTTAGCACCCACGTTCTAAATACAGTATTGTAAAATTAATAATAATAAAACAGTTTGTACATGCCATTACTGGCCAATTACTATTTGGCTCCAACGTTTTCGATCCTCAGCTTGGTCGCCTGATACTTCATTTATAATATCGGGGATATTCATCAGATCTCTTATCTCGATATTGTAGAGCTCGGTATGTACCATCTACTTCGTATTTTGAGCCGTAAATCACACGCATGATTCTTCTCTCAAATGTAAGGAGCCGTCTGTCACCGATAAAGTTTCACATCCAAACTTAACAATGGGCCTGATCAACCCTTTGTAAAGCTTCTGCTACACGGCACTTGATAGGTGCTAGAACTATACCGCGATTTTTCTCATCATTGCAAATCTATTGAGTGTTGCGTTGATGTTGACAAAAGGGTTTCCATCCCAGTCCCAATAACGATTGCCGCAGCCCTGAAAGTATGATGCTATCCACAAATTCCTTTAAAGAAATTACGCGAACTACACTCATTGCTGAGCTGTTGTACTTTCAGAACCACGGTCTTCCACCATTCTCGCTTCTTCTGTCTTCCCCCTTAGCTGCCCTCCCAGTAAAAGTTGCCTTGTTTTTCCTCGCGATTGTGAGACGTTGTTGCACCTCACTATGCTCTATATTTTGTTGTTCAACTGCAAGACGACACTCATAATCAAACCAATCGTTCTTGGGTTTGACTTTCACTATACCTAAAGTCTGCTGCGCAGCACTGACACCCGAAGTTTTCAGTACCTTCTAAAGAGTGTTCCACAATCCTCCCATGTCCTGATATCGTTTCTTTTGATCTTCATTTAACAGGCTTTCACAGTCGATTCACGTTGTTCTGCTGTGTTCCTAGACCCGTACGAAAACTTCCATCGTAGCTATGCAGCGACCAAATGATGATCGCCGCCTACGTATTTGGTTACTGAACGATAAGTTGTCACATCCTGCACAACTAGAGTTTCGTCTCAAATTTTTTACTCTCGAGAACACCAGTATTCTAGTAAATTTTCTCGAGATTCCCGAAATTTTTTCAAGATGTATTTTGACATCATATTATTTATGAATATCATATATTTAAAATACGTAAAAATATTTATGTGATAAGTAGTATAGAAAATTTACAACATTCATACAACCAAACATTTCTAAAAATTCCATTTATTTGTGTTATCGTTCAGTCGTCCTTTGTGGTTACTGCAAGAATAGAGAAGTTCCTCTCGTTTTGAGTAGATATCGGTTTTATCATTAATAATGCCAAATTGAGCATCGCAAGATTACTGGTACTATAGCGTATGCAATTTTCCAGTACCTCACCAGAATTACACTCAATCTCTTCTACTTCTGGCTCTGATATTGATACTGTTGTTGCTGTAAGAGATTCATCCATAGCATCCTTATCATTACGATAAGAGACAATAATCACCTCGAGATTGTTTTGCGGTTTTAATTATTTCTATTTTAGAACAGCTAGGAAAAAAATGATCTTCTTCGGCTTTTAATATTGGATTTTTTTAAAATTTTGTGTGGCGACTTATTTACTTATTTCATTTAAAAGATCAGTGTTTTTTTTTTTGAATTATTGGCCCGAAGATTTTTAAATAAACATTTTAAAATGCTTTCTGCAGTTAACAATGAAGCATCTTGGCGGCTTAGAGCTGGTTGTAAAGTGCACAATATATTAGAAGCAACTATGTCAGGTTTCGCATTCCATAAGTTGATAAAACACGTTACGTTTATAAAATTGCTGGTTTTACCCTTACAAAACGGTTAATTGTTGAATTTTATTCCGAATAGGCGAATTATTAAACAACTTAACAATTGTTCTTATCTTTGAGATTGTTTCATTTATTCTCATGTTTGAATTTCTTTCAATGATGGTGTCAGCAAAAAACTCGCTACTAGTTTTATTGCATTATTTGTAAACAACTTCGGATTGAAAAATGGTGACAAAATTACAAAAAAAATTATAAAAGTAAAACCTCAATTTTTCGAGAATCTCGACCAAATTTTCTCGAGAAATGAGAATCTAGAAAATTACAAAATAAATTTTCTCAAGATTTCGAGAGCGTAAAATGATGACGATTTCTCGAGCAGAAACTCTATGCACAACCCGAGCCCGCCCTTTAGACACAAACACGTGGTCAATTTGGTAGCGGGAAGTTCCGCGACGATGGATCTATGTCTCTAGATGTATCTGTTTGTGAGGGAAGAACGTGCTTGCTACTCTACGGTCGTGAGCAATTGCAAAGTACATCATTTTCTTACCATTATCGGTCGCAGTTTCATGTGGGGAGTACGCTTCAGACAATACGATTATAAACTGGATTCCTCTGAAACAAGTACCGGGATTCACATATTGTAGTCTTTATCGATGCCACCACCATAATAGGGTGGGTACTTTCTTCTGTATTAGAAGAACGATGCGCGGCGGTTTTTCTCTTACTTAGTACTATATTAAAACCACACTTTGCAACAAAACGATGCTGAGTTCAACAAACTGTACCAGCTAAATTTAAAAAATACTCAATTCAGTAGCCGCATGATTTTTTTTTCTTAAATAGGTACAATACGGGAGCGGAATTGATATATTTTTTTAAAAGAAAAAACATGAATGTAATAGCATTCAGCCATTTGTTGCGATAGAAGGCGAGGAGCTTACCAACCCTAGAATAATAATCGTGTACTTTGACGAAATAAAGTATATAACTTCTTCGGTGCAAGCAGCAATCGACTTGGTCTTCAAAATTTTTTTTAATTTTATTTAAAATACCCGGAAGTCTGCCATAAATCTTTTCTTGGTATAACTATCTATTCTCTATACCCATAATGTTTGTAGCATTAAACACGATTTTTCTTACTACTACCTAGTTTTGTTTTTCAGTGTAGAGCAACGTATAGCCCTCCATTTTCAAGCCACCGCGTTTCTTGTAGAGCAACGAATTTCAGTCGATACCCCTTCACGCACATGATTGGGCCTTCTAAGTGGCTGTACGTTCCACGTGCCGATCCGAAACCTCGTTAAGTTGACATTATAATTGGTTTTTGTTGACATTATAAACAGATTGGTTTTTACAGATGTCAGCCCGGTGATCCATCCGTTTAGTCGCCTCCTACGACAACGGATACTGTGATGATTTTCATGGGAAATATGTTCGAGCAATTTAAATTAACGAGACGTAAAAGTATGTGAGTGCCCCCCGACCACAGGTGCCACCGTGAAATTAACAACAACAACCAATCATGATACATAAGAAGATACAGATGTGTATTCCAATAAAAACAAAATTTGATTAGACAGCTTGCGTTTAACAATGAAACGTTGATGATTCATCATCCGAAAATTCATTATCACTATTGATTACTCATTACTTCATTTTTTTTTTGTTTTGTTTACCTCATCTGATTCATCTAATAAACCGTCACATTAGTTGTTCGATAAATTTACAGCCGTTCTTTTCACCATTTGTGGAATTTAATTGGTTCATATAAGCAATTAAGTATCTGTAAAATGAAAATTAACAAAATTTAATTGCATTGACAGCAAATAGTTCAATGTTATTAAAAATGAACAACGTAATGAACCTTGAATTATAAAACTTCCAACTTGCTATTAAAATGTACATATATTTATATAATTTGTAGGTATGTGCTGTAAATGATTGTTATTTTCATCGACTTCCTCTTTATGCATATTTTCAAGCCAACACAATTTAATTGACATTTTTGAAACATTGTTACAATAATAATTTATGTAATTTATAAACGTATATATGTACTCGTATTTGGGTTGAAATAATATTTTTTTTTTAATTTTTTAAACATGACCAAATTATAATTATAACTTTTATATATATAGAACACAGCATAAATTACATAAAACATTTTTTTATTTATATTTTTTGGTTCGTTTAGGTTTTTCAACACAAAGTGAAATTTTATTAATTTGAATTATTATTTGGCCTGTCTTTCCACTATATGTTGTGTATACGGGTGCGCGCTCTATGAGAAATTTTCAAATAAATCATAATTTTTTTTTTTCTAAAGCATACAAAATTCTTTCACACCAAACGAAGGGAAAAACAGCAACACAGCATTATTAATTTCCTTCACATCATCGCCCAGTATAAAATTTTGTGTGAATATTCCAATAAGTTTTGCATAAAACATTTTAATTATATACATATGTATGTAATATGTATGTATGTACATACACATACTCATATATAGTATTGTGAAAAAAATACAGTCATTATGATGCAGATAGCGTTAAGTTTTGCGAACTATACAATCATGTTCCCAATATTAAGTTCAACCAACACACATAATTTTTGAACTGCGGAAATTCTTACAACGACGACGACGACGACGACAAAAAACACCAGCTTAACACAAAATTGTTTTTTAATTAAAATTTTTTTTAAATTTTATGTATTCCATAAACAAAAACTAAAAACCTAAACTTCAAGACGAAATACTAAAATAATATAAATCGATAAATATTTAAATGCTACTCAAAAATAATTATTATGCGGGTCACAAACTTTTTTTTTTTAAATGCTAGTTTTTAATTTTTTTTTTTTTCGTTTTAATTTAGTTTTTTTTTTGTCATATATTTTTTTTGTTGTTACTGCTGGCATTATATGAGGTTGAAATATGCCTGAGGGTATTATGATAATAAAATTTATGATGAAAGATCATGATGTCAATTTATAAAAAAAATTAAACAAAAAATATATAAAAAATTTGTATAAAATTATGAAGAAACAAAAAAACATAATGTTGGTTTTTGTTACCATACCAAATTTTTTTTTATGTTGCATTTTTTATAGATTAAATTTTTTATTTTTTGTATAGTGATTAAGTTAGAAATGTTGTTGTTTTTTATTTTAAGCCCTGTAGGAAGTCTTAATTTATGAATAATGAATATAATTTTTTTTGTGTTCGTTTTTTTTATTGTGGAAATGGTACCTCCCGTTTTGAAATGAAATGAGAAAGAGATTTTGTTATATATTTTTTTTTAGTATTGTTGGAAGTTAGTTATTTAATAACTGGAGGGTGCATTTATAAACATCTATCAAATACAATTTTGGGGTTTGCACGTATGGGCATCACGATACCAAAAGAAAAATTAAAAAAATCATTCCATGAACCAGTTTTTAATTTTTTATCTTTCCAAAGTGGTGTTCGCAGGGTCTGATGTTAGTAAGATGTAGCAAATTTTATACTTGTTTAATTATGTTACAAATTAGAGTTTTGACGTGAGACAAAGTTTGATTTGGAAATATGATTTTTTTTATAAACGACGGAATATTTAAGAATTATAATTCGTCGCCGTAGTTCTATGTTGGTGTTAGTCCAAAATGATGTTTATTGGGTTTTCAACGGTGTTTTATGTAATTTTTCCGCTTTTTTTAAAAATATAATCAAAATTCTACACAGTGTACATTTTAGTTTAAGTCCACAGCAGTGCTTATATGAAACGTTTATTAATGTTGTATGTCCTGCATTCGACTGTAAAATGTACGTATTAGAACATTTCTAAACGTATTTTTAACATTTTTTTTTGTATAACTTTACTTTGTTAATACAATTTTCCATTTTGGTGTAACTCCATTATCTAAAATTTGAATTATTATTTGATGTAACTCGCCTCATAATGTCGTCGCCTCCGGGTCCTCGTTCGTTATGAACGGGTGGGCAAAAGTGATCTAGGTGTGAGGCGGGTCACGCTAAATGACGACAGATGGGCCGGTTTAAGGTGTTACGCGACCCGTATCAACAAACTACCAGGCTGGGGGTCCACTTAACAAAGCCCAGTCGAAAACAGAGCCCTCGGGATACCTGGCGACCTCCAGTTGTAAGTGGCCTTACCTGCGTAAACGGATCTCTGCGCAGGTGGACCAAATTTGTCTCCGACACTCGTGGAAGGAGGATTGGGCCGGGAAAACGGTCGGTAGCGATAGCTCGGAGAGAGACCATGTGTCGAAAAGACTGCGGTCTCAGGATGAGCTAGAACCTGTCGACATTAATCGGGGCAAACTGCAAGCGGAGAATGAAACTCCTCACCAGGTCATGCCGAAACACAAGTCTTTCAGCGACATTGTGAAGGAGCGTGTTTTGGTGCTAGCCGTCGTTGACAGGAGCCACGAAGACGGGAGCGTCACAACAAATACTTGATCTATATAAGAAAACTAAGAAAGGCCAATTATAGTCATGGCTTGGATCTTACATCATACAGATAGTCCAGAACGAATTAAAGATGAATTATCATCAAAACAATTTAAAATAATGAACGTTATGAACAAAATTAGCTGGAGAAATAAAAAGAAGCTAGACATGTTTGTACTAACATTCAGCTGTGACGAAAATATAACTAAAATTTATAAGACCGCAAACTTTGAAGATGTGTTAAATGTGCCGGACACCACCTAACTAGATAATGCAACAATCCGTAAGTTCATATAAAGTGCGTAAAATGTGGACAAGGTCATCCTGCTAATTACCGAGGATATATTGCAAAGAAAATTCAGAAAATAAAATCCGATGAATAAAATTAAAATGTAGTGTCAGTAACTGCAAATCAATACGGAAGCCACACAAAACAAGAAAATGGTCAACAATTTGGCCGCCAACTAAGAACTGAAAGTGTTACATATACCGCAGCAACGAGAGGCGTAGTGAATATACCCCAGATAAAATCGATGGATGTAGTGATCGGTCAAACATTACAAGATATTTTTGATGACAGGCTACAAAAATTGGAAGATAAAGTATTGGGAGCTAAATCCACATACATTAATGGACATCAATAAAAGTCGTGTCATGAAATGCTAATTGTTTGCTCCGGCATCAGCCAGAACTATTAGCAGTGCTCGACATTGAGAATATAGATGTGTGTTTTATTTCGGAAACTCATTTTACTAAGCAATCCTACATAACATTTAAAGGCTATTCACCCTATTTATTCAGATAAATCTGCCAGAGGAGGAAGTGTAGTCATCATAAAAAACAATGTTCAACATTTTGAAGAAGTAAAGTATGAAAAAGAAGAAATTCATTCCACCAAGACATTCCATTAAAAACAAACAATACTTAGAGTTCTTCAAGCGTCTGGGAAAAAGGTTCATAATAAGTGGTGACTTTAATGCGAAGAATACTCACTGGGGTTCTAAGAGTAGATTAACTACAACTAAATGCAAAATAATTACTGATGGCCATTAATGAAAATGAATGTGAATTCATTTCAACAGGAAAACCAACCTATTGGCTAACTGACCCAGGTAAAACACCTGACCTGATCGATTTTTTTATAACCAAAAATATTTTTAATAATTTTATGAAAGTTGAAGAAAGCCAAGATATGAGCTCAGATCATACTCCAATAGTCCTAACTCTAAGCGAGTATATCATCCAAAAAGGGAATAATCCAGTAATAACCAACAAATTTACGGGCTGGGAAAGTTTCAAAGTACACCTTGAACAAAGAATATTTTCGAAAGTTCCTTTAAAAACTATGGAACTGAACATAGAATAAGAAAAGTTCATTAAGGATATTCAACAATCAGCATGGGAAAGTATTCCAGAAATCAAATCAAGGCTAAAAAGAAATAACTATCCAATAGAAATTAGAATTCTCCTATGGGATAAATGCAAATCCAGAAAATAGGCACCAAACTAGAGCTCCACGGATTAAAACTCTGAAAAGGCCAATAATGCCGATTCATCCTATCAGGAAAATGAAATTCCACTAAACTATCAAATTAAAAATTTACTCGTATTCAAATTTTATAATTTTTCGCTAATTATTTTTATTTACAATAATTCCAAAAAAAGTTAAATTTTACAAATCCCAATTTCACAAAATTTATGACATTTTTATATTTTAAACATTTTCTAAAATTTTAAACGCCTTAATTTTTAATTCAACCAATCAGAGTTTTTAAAATTTATTCCCCAAATAACTTAATTTTAAATTAATATTTTAAATATTTCCTGAACCATGGATCGTTCTCAAAAAACAAAATGTGTTGTTGGGTAGCTGAGGACTATATCTTTCTAAAAAAATATAAAGGTTTCTTAAATCAAGAAGATAAGTCACTTAGGACAGGGGTGTTATACCACGTTTATGTTTAATGGTGAATAAATTCTAAAACATTTTTAAAAAAAGTAAATAAAAAATGAAATAAATTAAAAGAATTTCAAAAAAGAAAAGTTAAATGAAATGCGGAATCGAAGTAAAGTCGATGTCAACGGTGATACGAATAACAAGTTAAAGTCGTAGTCAAGGTCGAATTTAAATTTCAAATTAAAGACGAAATCAATGTCAAAATTTATTTAAGTAATTAAGTCGATGTACACGACGTAACTGAGTAAAAGTCAAGATCAAATTATAGTTATGTCGATATCAACGGTCAAGCCGCTATTAAAATCTAATCCACAGTTGAAATCAAATACAAAATTGATATTAAAATCAGAATCAAAGAACGATATCCTCGATGTCAATGGTCGAATTTAAAGTTAACGTGAAAAGTGAAAGTCAACGAAGCCAAAGTTAAAATTGAAGATTAGCTTATGGCAACTGTGCAACCGATATCAAGGTAAAATTGTAAAATAGAAATCAAATACGAAAACGAATTAGTTAAAGCCATACTCGAAGTTATTATTCGAATCAAAATTAAGTCGATGTGAACGGCGTAACCGAATCAAATCGAATTCTATAGTTATCTCGATCTCAAATTCACAGTCTTAATCATATACGGAATTAAAGTTTCAGTCAAAATCGAAGTTTAATCGATATCAATTGTGAATATTTGGGCACCATCCTTGGTTTAGCAGAGGAATTTTAATAATATTCCAATTTTGTACTAATATACAACGTGGTAAAACTCCCGTGTCCTAAGCCACTTAACTTTTTTGTTTTGAATATTTGTAATATTTATTTACGTGCAAAGGAAAGTGGTGGGTTGCCTTTGATGATTTTAAGCACGTGTCGAGTAGCTCGGCCCCCTCGCTTCGCTCCCTAACTAAAAATATAACCATGATGCTATGGATGTGGTACATCAGGAGAATTGCGAATTTAATTGTCCAAAGTGTAAACCTAAACCAATTGCCTCGACAAGTTCAGTAGGTTTCAGTAATGAAGACACACGTACAATGGGGTAGTGGAGACACACGTGTAATGTAAATTTTAGGCAACAACGGAAGCGACTTTCTAGGTACCACGGCACAAGCATGCATCGATATTATTTTATTGCCTAAAATTCTTAAAGAAATTTGTATGCCGTTCTCCGAAATGTATGTTGATGATGCGCTGGCGGATGGGTCATGTCAGAAAAGGAAACGTTTATCTCGTACCCTGAAATGTGTTATCGACTCTGAATAGGTTATTCTGGTTTCGACACGATTCTAAAAACACGCATCAACAGTCTGTTTCGATCAATTTACAAAAATGGAACTTCGACTAGATCAAGACAAGAAAATAACGGGAGAGAAGAAAATTCAACTTGAAAATTAGTTTTGTTAACAACGTTCTCCAATAGTGAGCCAGAGGCAGACTAAACTAAACTAAAATGGGCCCAGAGGCAGACTAAACTAAATTCCCCGAACATTCTATCAATAAGATAGATTCGAACCAGCTTCTCGTAGCCGTCCCACCATACCAAGTGTCCGGAAGATTGTGAAGTTGCAGTTGCTCGAGGACGTTGCCAATGATATTCACAAGATTACTTATTTTAAAAAGTTATACAAGGTGTGATGAAGGATGCTCGTGAATTGAATAAACGAAAGCAAGATCGCCGAAAGAGATATGCAGACACGCAACCTGGTAGTCAACTACTATGTTCAGAGCAGTTTAGGATTTAGTCAGAAACTAAAATTCTCAAAACAACTACTTAGGAAGTGGAAACCGCCAACTGGGACAAAACTGCAATTTAGAAATCATGTTTCGGCCCTAAAATTATACTCTGGAGACAGTAACTCATTCCCAACAAACCATTCGACGTAGAGGACGACCTCAACAGCAATAGAAACAAGTTTCTTTTAAAACAAATTTTGAAATTCCACCAATTAATCCAAACCTTTTAAATTTTTGGATTACGAGATCGCGTAATGGAATGGATCACTGTACTGTAAAATGAAAATATCATTTACTGTCACGACACTATAGCGACACTATTGCGATAGTGTCGCGATAGTAGTTATAATTAAAACTGTAATTTTGAAAAGAATGTCTATGTAGCTAATGTAATCTGTATGTATGTATATGTATAATAAATATTTAATTATAAAAAATTAATTTTAAAAATCATAAAATCTTAATTACATTTCGTTAAGCCAAAAAATAAAAAATAATGAAACGGAAAACCAATTAAGATAAAAAATATTTCCAGTAAAATTCTATACCTATATTGTGCCGATTTTTCCGAGTATTTTATAATTTTTTTCTTGAAATTTTCGCTTTTTTACCGTCGGCATTGCGTATTACTTGATTTTAGTGAAGAAAATCAGCAGCACATAACAAAGACGGATAAAAAAAACCCTCACCACTTTTGTTGGTCGTAGAAATATTTTTATTCGGTTTTTATTAAATTTTCTACCCTTGCCAAACCAGGATATGTCCTTGTTATCCTTGTATATCATTCGGTATATGTGTAAAAATATTATCGATTTTTTGCCATGTGACACATTCAAAATCTGATCGATTTTTCCAAGTAGATTATTTATTCAGCACAAATTGACAAACATGGCTTTTGCGAATTCATTTCTTATAATTACAATTATTTTCGCAAAAATCGTAATGTCGCCATTATTTGTCTTCTTAATTATTTTAAGTCTCCATTAATTCACCAAATCAAATCTATTCTGGAGAAAAACATATGAGTATATTATTATTTAATACACAACCAAGAAGGCAAGAAGAGCGAGAGAGAAAGAGAGAGTGAGAACAGAGAACTCAATTCAAATAATAAAAATAAAAAAAATTATGTATGTCCAATTTCTTCTTCTTTTTTATTTAAAAAAAAAATCGTTTTCTTCATCATTTTTGTTTTTGTTGTGCGGCAGACATAAAGAGACGGAATTCCCTCAATTGGAATCACATGCTCATAATATGACGACGACTAGGCAATTTTGATTTAAAAAAATAGTTCACATACTAATACACACTCACAAAAAAATTTCTCATATTTTTTGCAGACATCGTTTTTTTCTTCTGTTCATAATTCATTCGAACGCGCTCTCTTCGCTCTCATTTTTCGGGGTATTACTTTACTACAATTTATTTTTTATTATTTATGATTACTCATTTTCATGTCTCGCCATAATATAATCGAAAAAAAAAATTTTCTAATTTCTTTTTTCTGTATATTTTGTTGTTGTGCTCTTTGATTACATTTTAATTTCGTTTTTCGTTTTATATATTCTTCCGTCTCTCTTTCGTTGTCGATCACGTTCCACTCTCACTGAGCATATACGACGAATTTTCGCGAGTCATTTACGAAATTTATTATTTAATTTTAATTTCGTTGTACTAGGCAAGAGAGATGATTTTTGTATAGTCGAGGCGCATCGCCCGAGCAGTCAAAAACGTTAAAAAAAAAAAAAATATAATAAAAAATATATTTTAAAGACAAGTAATAAATAAAAAGATTAATTAACTATCAACTCAGCTGTTTTTTTATTTAATATTAATTTACTGTGAAAAAACATTGAATAAACTATAAAAATTATTTATTGTGAATTACAAAAAATAAAAAAAACATTTAACCGTGTCTGTGCATAATTCACAATTTTAGTTTTAAATATTGAAAAATAGTGAAGACTGAGCTGTAGAACAATCAAACAAAAAAAATAGAAAAGTTTATTATATTAGTGAGACTGAGTTCATATTATATGCAGCCAATTAAATTTTTTTCGTTATATCTTAATTAATTAATTTAAAAAAAACATCTATACATTTTATTTGGATTAATGTTCCTGCTACTACACTGATTATTGTCGTCATATCATCAAACTTAAATCATCAAAACCTTGGATTACTTTACACATTTCAACTCTACTACTAGACATACACACATCTGCAGTGGATTTTGGATTACAGTGCCAATTTTTTTTTTGTACTACAAAAATAATTGTGTTTAGTGAGAAAATTAAATAAGTGAATTAGAAAATACAAATTTTTTTATTGTGAATATGATAAAAAAATTGTTGATTCAAGTGAAAATTTAAAATCAATTAAAAATAGTGATTTTGCCATAAATTGTGTGTGGATTTAAAAAAAAAAAATTGTCTGTGGATAAAATGGCTATGGCAGCATGCTATTCAAATTATGATCTCTCGGGATCACAAGGTGTTACACAGCACCATCATCAACATTTAACTCACGCAAATCATCAGACTACACGGATAGCCGCCGTTCAATCGCAACCACAACAACAGCAACAACAAGTAGCGCCACAAAAGGATTATAGCATACCGTTGCATGTTGATTGTAGTGTGGAATATGAATTGCCAAATCAAGCAAAACCACCAGCTGGTACCCGTGTAGAACCTCTATTAATGATACATCCATGTTACTTTCGTAAAATGGAGAGCCAACGTCGTAGTCCTTTTATAAATAATATGCCAAATTCTTCAACTACTTCATCATCAGTATCATCTGTCTCAGCATCACGTAGTCATAATAGTAGTAATGCAACAAATGCTGGTGTTGTTGGTTCTATAAATACATCTAGTTCACATTTAACTGTGTCACATCGTAGAAGTACTAGAAATTCTCAAATTATTGCTGCTCAGCAACAACAACAGCAACAGCAGCAGCAGCAACAACAACATAGACAACAGCACCAGCAACATCATCAACAACAACAACTTCATCAACAATTAGCTCAACAAATTCAACAACAACAAATGTCGCAAATGTCACAGCAAGCTCATTATCCTGTGGTTAGCAGTGGCCAACAACAACAACAGCAACAACAACAACAACATCAACCCGTTCATCAAACAAATAATACCACATCGTCGAGTAGTAATCAATATAATATTGAACCAACGCGACAAACAGCTGCTGTGATACATAATCATAATAGTAATCATAATTTAAATCTAAATCATTCACATACTCAAAGCCAACAACAAACCCAAGTGCAACAGCAAACGGTGGTGCAACAGCAGCATCGTCACCAACAACAACAGCAGCAACAGCAAACCCAAGTTCAACAACAACAACAACAACAGCAACAACAAGCCGCTGTCACGTCTTGGGATCAATTAGCTGCCGCCGCTGCTGTTGCTACATCTATGAATGGTTTAGTTGGTATCCCCGGTACGGTCAATGTGACTGGACAATCAATGTATAGTAAACCCGTTGGTAAACGTGATGCGATGTTATCCGGCGGCTGTGGTTTATATAGTAATAATTTAGATGGCGGTAGTTTAAATTCATCGGGCCGATGGGAACCCGATCGTAGTCCAATGGCCGCAATACCCCGTGACTATCAATCGGGTCCCAGTGATACATTAGCCTCGGCATTAGTCACAACTTCGTCATCACAAACAACACAATCACAAAATAATGTGGTACAACAACAACAACAGCAACAACAACAGCAGCAGCAACAGCAACAACAGACACAGCATCATCGTGATGAAAAACAACATATTCTCAGTGGAAAATATAGACAATATCTACGTCAGCATAGACTTCATCCGTATATGATGACCAGTGCAGTTACATCATTTCCACATCAATTGACTGCCACTGGTTTTTCTCAAATGCAGCAAGTCTCATGTTATAATGTGTGATCATAAAAGTGCGTTCTCATATAAAATTTAAAAAAAAAAAACAAAAAAACAAAAAAAAATAATAAAACAAAAAATTATATAAGTATATAATCTTCTCCTCTAATCTAATTAAATTATATACATACACAAAAAACAAATATATAAATTAATAATTTATAAATTATATAAAACACAAAATATCAATATTTGTTTGTGTCTTAAAAAAAAAATGGTGCAACTAATTCGGTTGCAAATTTTTAATTTTTGTTTTACTATTTTTTTTTTATTAAATATATTATTATTTGTGATAGTAGATTATTTTATTCCAAAACCTAAAATTAAAGAGAAAAAAAAAAGTATATATTTAAAACAAAACAAAAAAAAAATTTAATTAATGAACATTTAATTTCCAAAGAATAATTAAGTTCCAAAAAAATAAAAAACAAAAAAATTAATATTTATATAAAAATAACTATATATTTTTAATGGCCGACGGATTCGACATTATAAAATATCGTATTTATAATTCAAAATGGGATATTCATTCATAAACAAAATAACAATATCGTGACGATATATTGGATTATATATAATATGGTTCTTTTGTTTTTCACACATACACACACACACACACATTTATAAATATTTAATAATTCAAATATTTAAAAAAATTTTGTATAAAATACAAGTGATTGTTTGTTTAAGTTAAATTAATTAATTATGTGGTTTTTAGAAAATTGCAAGAAAAAAGGGAAAAAATGTTGTGTTTAAAACAAAAAAGAAAATTGAAAAGTGAAAGGTATTACAATATAAATGTATTTTGATTAAAGCAACCATTTTTATATTTTTCAAATATGACATGCGTCTAACGAAATTTTGTTTTTATTTTATTTTGTCAGCCATTTTTGTTTTATAATTTATGTCAATGGTGGAAAATTACATAAATGTAAATTAGTAGTGTGATGAGAATATAAGTAAATAAAATGGCATTTAAAAAGGATTAAAATCTAACAAAAATGGAAAAATATAATTTTTGATATAAACTTACAAAAAAAAACAAAAAACCGATATCAAATCTAACATATGCTATTGATTTAATGAAAATCAAAATGTCTGAAGTTTTAATTTTATTTTTTGTTCAAAACACACAGATATTAAAATGTCAAAATCAAGGTACCAAAATTATGTATTATACATAAATACTTACTACATATTTTTTTATTGAGTCTGCGCTTTTTAACGGGCGTGGTAAAATAGTTTTCTTTTTTTTAAATCCTATTTTATATATTATAGAAACCACATAATTAAGCTTTAACAAAATCCTTCGTGTTTTATCGTAAATTTCCTCTACTCCCTCAAAAAAAAAAAAATAAATAAATAAATAAAAGAAACGTAATAATAAATTAATTAAAATCTTACATATATTTCGAGCTTATTTCTAAGAAATTATTTAAGTATCTAAAAAAAAAAAAAAAAACAAGAAATATTAGCGCTCCAATAAATATGAATTTATATACAAAAAAATATTGTAATCGATAAAAAAACAAAAAAATATTTAAACAATAAAAAATAGATCTGATATAATAATTATTTATTTGTTAAATATAAGAATTTTTTTTTTTTTTTTTAATTTTCTTGTAGACAAGCTTGTAACATTTAAAAACCTTTAGAAATTTTTTAATTAAATTCTACCGAATGTTACAAGCTATACCAAAGAATAAAATAATAAAAGACGATGATTATGTATATTCATATCTGATTTGAAGTTAGTTGTATTGTTTCAGGGAATATAAAAGAAAAGAACCATTTTAAATTTGTTTTTGTTTAATCAACCATGAATTTATACATTACTCTCTTATAATTTGAAGAAATGTAATTTTTATTTTTGTATATATATACATACATACATAAATTGACCGGACACATTTTTTATATAAATATAGTATAGGATAAGATGTATCTATTTCTAACGGATACATCTGGTTAAAATAGACTTTGTGTTTAGGTTAGTTGACAAAATAGTTTCTAGAGTATTATCTAAATTCTTGATCTGTGTTTTAAATTCTTAGCTAGCTGGGCTAGCGTTTTATAAATCAAATTAAAATAACAAAGATGGGACTAAATTATTGGAATAATAAATACATTTAATATCATTTTATTTATATAACATTTAAAAAAATATATTTATGAATTAATATTAAAATTTTATGACATTAAACGATGTGTCGCCTAATATATTCATATAAAATCTAGTAGGCTGTTGTTATTTATTTACTTAATTTGTTACATGCAATAAATTAGTCGTCTGGTGACCCAATAATTACACTAACAACATTTCATAGATGATTTAAAATATTTACATTAATATTTATTTATTTTTAAGAAAAAGAAAATTGTTTGTTCTCTGCCAAAAGATCGTTAAATTCCGATATTCATTTTTGTAACACTTAATTAAGGATATAATGATCGTTAAAATCTAATAACAACGCGGTAATGCAAAAATTTAAAATATATAAAGCCAAAAATTTTATTTCTTACAAACAGATCGAGAATTTCCCACCGAAATATATTTATTATTTTTATTTATATATCATATACAAATATTTATTTTGTTATTTTTTTTTTTTTTTTTTTGTAAAAATTACCTCATGTTCATGAAAGAGGCTTTTTATATTTTATAAACCGAATGAATCTTTTACATTATTAATTTTAAATTTAAATAATTTCATGGTTGATGTACATGGTATACAGCAAAAAATCAATAGTTTCAAATCAATTTTTTTATTATTATAATTATTAATTGATGTTGTATTATTATTATTAATTATTATTTCATCAGAATAGTAAAAATCATTCCCAACATAGATTAATTTGTATAATTAATATTTAAAAATCAAGTAAAACCACACTATTAAATTTTTAATATATTTTTTTTTTTATTATTACGGAATTATATAAAATAATTATTATTTTGTATTTTATTTAAGATATATAAACTTCAAAACTGAGAAAATAATAAGAAATACTTATATAATAAAATAAAATAAAAAATCTAGGTCTTTATTAAAAATATTATCATTGTGAATATTGTAAAATAAATATATACATATAAAAAAAAAAATATATGAGAAAAAACAACTGACATACAGAAGATGAAAAAGTAAAAAAAAAATAAATCACTAAAAAAAGTAAAATTAATTAAATTAAATTTAAATTAAATACAAAAAAAAAATTGATGATGATTAATTAATTTAAATAAGCAACGCTATATATGTACAGACTAGTCATAGAAAATATACGCTTAAAACAAATAAAATTAAAAAAAAAATGGATGAATTAAAAATAATAAAAAACTACAAAAAAAACTCATAAAAAAAAAACATTAAGAAAATAAAAAAAAATATTAAAATGATAAATAAAACACGTTATTGTTTTTATAGAAAATTTAAAAAAAAAATTTTGTTATTTTAATTATTTGATATTTCAATATTTTATGTTTTGGATGGTTCCAAATTTTTTGGTTTGGGGTGTGTTCCGTTTTCGTGCGCAAAATACGTATTTTATTTTTAAGTGCCAAGTGATTTATTATTAGATTTTGTTTCGAAATTATAATGGTAAGTAAAAATTTATTAAATTTTACAAAACAAAAACGCCTTTTTGGTAGATCATTAACCAAATGCCTAAACCATAAATGATTATAGATTTTAAAACTCCCATTATTTGTGTTCTTTTTTTTTTTGCTGTTGGTTTGATAATCCAGCTTAATTTACTCGTGTTTTGTTATTTCTTGTTATGCACATTCCCTTCCATATTTAGTAATGACTTTCAAATGTTTTTATTTTTATAATCTCTTTATGAAGATTACTTCAAAATGTGTCTAATTAAGATAAGATATACTGATAGTATGCCAAGTACATAGGACATGGTTTTTTTCCGTCGGTATCTTTCGAAATTTATTACGTACAAGGGAATCTCTTTTGATCACAAGTTTCGCGTGTGACTCTCCTATCACCTGTCGATGAATTGGAAAAAAATGTGTCAACAAAATTTTTTTAATTTTTTTTTTATGTCGTATTTAATTAGCGCACACACGATAATAAACCTCAGATAGCATTTTTGATTAAGTTAACGGTTTTTTGAGATTTAGGCGAGGTGACAAAATATGTTTTTTTTTATCACTTTAATCAATTCTATAGATTATAAAACATGGTTCCATTCCATAGTGAATTCAAATTTGATGTGCCATCGATGTTTCAAATAATACCAAATAATATTCATCGGGTTTTATTGAGTTAGTTAACAAGTATATGACTCAATTTTTTTATCAATTCTCAGAATTTATTGAAGATTTGTCCTATTAACAAACATCATAAGGTCATATTTGAAGTCGATTTGTTATCTGTACCAATGTTTAGCACATCAGATGATTTTCTAATAATTCCAAAGTACTGTTTTGGAAACATTATTTGTATTTTCTATATGTTTTAACAATTATCTGGCCTATCCGATTCCTTCATATTAATTTTCAGAATGTCGCAATTTTCACGGTCTTATCTACATACAATAAATTTAAGTTTAATACAGAGGTGGTTTACTTAAAGTCTGAAATATAATGGTTCTATTATTTAGTTTTTTTAATTCAAGGTCAAGACAAGGTCATTTATCACAATTTTAAGAAATGTTGGGGCGATGATCATCAACTCCATTTTTCAACACGATTTACAAAATAATTGTTAGCGATCAACAGGGATAAATGTACGTCATTATTTGCACTACATAATCTAATACGTAAAGTAAATGGAACTACTCGATATACACCGGTTCCTACTGGAAGTTCTAAAAAATCTGGGGACGTTAAATACAGTGTTCTATAGTAGGCCAGTTTACGGATTCAACTCCGACCTATCCACACTTTTTTCTTCAATACCATTGATTTTTTAGTACCAACTACTCGAATTCATCGAGAATTTTCATCCGCCCTATAAAGCTTTACTTGACCATGTTGATTCGTTTTATTACATCTTTTTTCTTTTTCTAAAAGCAATAGCACAACATGATAAATTAATACTCCAAATTATCTACCGCTGTAATAAACTTAAATATTTGGTACTAAAACAGAATTAATCGCTACGGCTTTGTTAGTATGTTCAAAAATAATGCTCAAATGACCTTGAATTAAAAAACTAACAGAACGATTAAGTTAGCCCTTCGTTATTATTCGATGGAAGCCTACTCAATTTTTATGATTAGTTTACCCCCCTTTTTCCAATTTTGCTTAATAACCATTTTTTTGTGCCAAGGCTATGAATATAATTTATTTAGGAGGTCCCGAGCTTTATTTCAAACAATTTCAGGCCATAATTTAAATATAATCCAATTATACACACGCTAATTTTGATCAACTATATATGATTCAAAGCCAAATACACCAATTCCCCGCTTTATGAAAGGGATCCGTAAATAAAATATTAGGTTTGTTAAAAAAATCAATTTTTGTCGGAGAGTTTTAGCTATAGAAACTGGGCTATAGCTTAAGCTTTTTTGGTAAAGCGAGAGATGGATCGGTCACGTTCTGCGGCAGATCCGGAACGAATTGTGCAGCGATCTTTGAAAGCAGAGCCACCATATGGTAGGTGTAGAGAACGACTTGGCTTATTCAGGTTGTCTTAGACCAGTATGGAGAACAAGTTCAGGATCGAAACCGTTGGAGCCAGATTGTTGACACAGTAAAAGGCCAGTAATGGCTTTTAAACACTTTTTATTATTGTTATTATGTAAAGCTGTTGTACCATTCAATATTTTCAAGATTTAATACAACGCTCTTTATTTCCATAATTTTCTTACAAGCTTTTTATGCCGCATTCAAAATGCAATAGAGCTGCTGTCTTTTGATTTTAAACATGGAGAAGTGACTTCCGTTTCTCAAACAGTTGTAATCGATGCCTGTAAATCTTTCTACCGGCTCTTCGTTTATCAAATATTGTTGGTCTATTTCTACTAGCTCGATCACATCAACTTCTAGCAAGTAACAACTTTTTTTTGTGCTTGACTTCACCTCATTCCACGATTTTTCAATGCCTAGAACGTCTTTTATATTATATTTTTCCCAACATTTGATGGACGATTGTGTTTATCATTAACTGAAAAAACCTTAATCCATATTTTGAAGAATCGCTGTCGCGTTTTTAGATAGAAATTTAACTTCTACATATTCAAACATTTCAGCTAAATGATAGTATTTTACTGGACAGAATTTTCTTTTGTAAGTAATTTTTGAATCAGTCTTCGAAAATGGACATTGTCATCCAAATTTTCTTGTTGAACTTCCCAAAATACGGGAAACCGTAATTATTCGCGTTCCTTAAGATCCGTTGGATTTTCCGTCAAATATAATATGAGTTCCAATTTGTAATTATCGGAGATACTCCCTCCAAGTACCAGGACTAAGCGCTCCTTTTGCATTTTATACCCAGATGCGGATTTTGATTCTTTGATTCTGGTCTAGGAAGTACCCACCCCGTTCAATAATTGTTTTTAAAATGTCTGGGTATTTATAAGCCAGCTCCGTATTAGTGCTGGCAGCTTCACTGTAAGTTCTTTTCTAAACCGATCGAACTAACCTCGACTAGCAGAAATTTAAATTTACTTCATGTTGCGTTGATTATTAATAATAAATTTTATTTAAACTAGTTAATTTTGGGGCATATAACGGCGCAGTCAATTCACATTGCTTAACAATTTTATCTGGGTTATTCTTGACATCGTCAAAGTTGCAAGACCCAGTGCCTTCGCACCGGTTTCAAACCGGTGTAAAACAACTAATTTTTTTTCAAATAGAATGCAGTTTTCCACTGTTTTCTTCACTAAACCGGATATCTGATGACCAAATGAGTTTATTAAGGTAAGTATATGTAAGTCCACCGCACGTTTGAGAGAGTGAAGAGGTTCAAATATTTGGGTTCTCTTATCACTCACGATAACAGTGTGGGTGAGGATATTAAAGTGCGGCTGGCAGTCGTTCTTTGTATCCTCTAAGGCCACTGCTAAAATCTAAACACTTATCAAGTGCCGTGAAGCTGAAGCTTTACAAAGCGTTGATCAGGCCCGTTGTTATGTTTGGATGTGAAAGTTGGGCGCTGACGGATGAGTACGAGAGGTGGCTCCTAACATTTGAGAGAAGAGTCATGCGTGTGATTTACGGCCCAAAACGCGAAATAGATTGTACCTATCGAGCTCTGTACAATATCGAGATCAGAGATCTGATGAAGATCCCCGATATTGTACATGAAGTAAGATCTCAGCGAGTACTCTGGCTAGGGCACGTTCTGCGTGCTGATCCGGAACGAATTGTGCAGGGATCTCTGAAAGGAGAGCCACCATATGGTAGGCGCAGGCGACGATGGCTCCACGGTGTAGAGAACGACTTGGCCTCTTCAGATTGTCTTAGACAGTATGAAGACCATGCTCGGGATCGAAACCGCTGGAGCCAAATTGTTGACTCAGTAAGGGGCCAGTAATGGCCTTTAAAACTGTTTTAATTAATATGTAAGTCCCCTTATCTTACCTTATTAAGGCATGCATATAAGAAATTATTTCAATATGAAAATGTTCCTCACCAATACTTTGATACGAATTTGCACAACAACTTTATTGGATTATGTAAACAACAACTGATAAACACTTCAACTTGATTTTATCAATTCGAGTCATTTTATTTCAACAGCCAGCGATATTCAGGTGATAACAAGACAATTAAACGTTATGAAATAAACTCTTCAATTTAAATTTTTTTTTTAAATCTAAATATAAGCCTTTGTACTGTCATATAATAAATATTTAATCGTAAAGAATGAGCGTTGTCACAATTTTCTAAAACTTTTAAATTTCTTAATTAAATATGATTATCTCGAATTAATGGCGGTATTTTTTTGAATTTAAGAGAATTATATGTTTCAAATTTTGAATTTTCATTCGAAATTAAGATGGTTTTTCTATTTTACAGTCCCCAAAGTTTCACGTGCCAAACGAGCGATAAATCTTCAACAATTGACCAAAATATATTTTTAGAAATCTTTTTCTAATTTCTATTTTAAATATTAGAAAATTTCTCAAATTCTTAAAAAAATTATCTGCGCTGAACATTTGAATCTGATGACATTTGTATAATTTGAATATGTCTCGTATATGATTTAAAATTGAGTTTAAAATTCACTTAATTTTTTTTTAAGTTTATGATTTCAAAGACTTGTTTAGAGGGAGTTATTTTAAGAAGGTTGCTATATGCCAAAATCAATCCCTTGCCAAGTTTGATGGTTAAGTTAGAATGGTCTTAAGGCTGTCATATCTGATTTAACATCCTACATATATTTGTGATGGATCCTAGCTATATACCACACTTTTTGGAAAATGTGTTGGATTGACACGTTATCCTTTCGAAAAGTATTTTAATTTCTTTTTCTAGTGCGCTACTCATAATAGGTATTACAACACACAGCAGTTTCTGTTTGAATAAAGTTCAAAAGTACATGGCTAAAATACTTACCTTAATTGTCAAATTTCAAATTATCATTTTTTAATTTATGTAGTTGTTAGCTTTCAATAGAATTTGCAAACCTGTAGTCCTAATGCAATTTGTCATAACTACAATATGAAATGTCAAAGATGCATTGAGAATTTCACCCACGATATTGAATTTATATAAAACGTTCAATCGTCAAATTGAAATTTTTTTCCAAAATTCGAAATAATTGAATAAAATTCCACAAGAGAAAAATAAAATTCGTATTTTTCTGAATCCATTTCCCAATTCAGAAATTTCTAAATTACCAAAATCAAATTTGACGTTTACAATTATAAATTTTAATTCGGTTTTGAAAAGTTAAAAATTCTTTGTATTAATTTTTAAAATTCAATAGCGTTTCGTCAGCGCTTGAAAATTTGGAGTATATCTCAAATTTTGAATTTCCAATCGAAAATTAAGATAATTGATAGAATACTGGCCCCAGAGCCCGGAGTACCAAATAATACTAAATAATGCACCATATTGATTTGTTTAGTTTTAAATCAGTTTTAAAATTCGAATTTCGATTGAATTGAATTAACATTTTAGTTTCAGAATTGTAAAGTTACTTTTGAAACGTATATTTTGAAAAAATCTATAACATTTCAAAGTTTCTACATTTTATAGATTGGTTAACAGCGCTAACACATAAGTGTAAATAGTGATTCGAATTATAAATTATCATGCTACGCCGAAATTTAATATTTCAGAAAAATCAAAAAATTAAAATTTAACAAGTTAAACATTTCAAATTGATGCAAATTTATATAAAAGAACTAAAATACTTGGCTTCAAAGACCAAATTACTTTTAAAATCCAGTGCCAGAAATCGATGATCATGCAGCGTTCGAACATTAATAGAGTTGTTTTCAAATATGTAAGGTGAATCGATGTAGCTAAGTAGTATGTTACCGATAAAAGTATCACCATCCAGAAGTAGACGTCTATTTTCGTGGGTTCATGTTTTGTATTCTTTGCACCTTATTGAATACGGAGGTAGGGGAGACACATTTGCATTTCAGCTAGTTTTTTTTAGAAAGGAAATCAAAAAATGTTTTTGTATGCTTCAACTGTTATTTAGAATTTGGGAATCCTACGATGGCAGCATTAGGAGAATCTACTGATATTATTAAGGAATTTGTAGCAATGTGTGCTTAAATGATTGAAAGATTTAATGTTACAAATTACGGCGTCAATCAACGTAATTGGTGATTAAGAAATAAAAACAACGCCCTCATTTTTTGGTAAGTTATAACAGTTAATACTAAAGATAGTCAAAATTGACTTAAAACTCGAAAACGTGTTATCCACCTAGAAAAAAAAAACAAAGTTCACAATCGTCATAATATAGTAAAGATGAATAAAATCCAGTAAATGAAGCAAAATATGAATGTGACACTTTTCTATTTACATATTTAAATATAGAAACAGAATGTTCAGGTTATACAACGTTTGCCGTATGGAAAATTGAGCAATATTCAATTTCAAAATAATTCTTTAAGGGCGATGCAATATGGCCAACCATTAATAAAACAGCACGCAGAATTTTTATGTAAATTCAATAATTGTACATGTATGTATAACGATCTTAAATCGGTGGGGTGATATTTCAGAAGAGCTAAAACAATTTCTGTTAGTCTTTCAAAATCAATACCAATAACATCATATCTCACCGATTCACTCAATTAATTCCTATTACACAATTTTTCTGCCTCAACGAATGATGAAAATTATGTTTTTTAAAATTATTTATTTTTACAAAATGATACCAAATTTTAGTCGTCCTTGCACAGACTCACTTAGTAAAACACACGAAAAATTGTCTAGTACAGTTGCAAAACAAGTTTCCGTGTCTTTTGGTATGTCAGTTCTGGCCAAGGTCGACTAAAATTGTGTATCGAAAAATTACTATTTGCATCCTGCTTCTGTTGGGATTTGAACCCGATCCAAGCATTAACCACTGCGCTATCTGCTCGGGATACATAAACAACATACATATAATAGTCTGATTTAAGGCTCAACTTACTGAAGAATAACTAAATTTTGTATACTTGTTGTAGAATCATTCCATTAATTTGATATTGCTGTCCAACAGGATTCACTTTGCGATGGAACATCTAAGCCAGGCGATGCACTGTTCAGAGAAGCCGTAATTATACACGTGTTCCAATGTTTTGCAATGACTGATGGAGTCTTTGGCAAAGGCCATGAACACCACGTCAACTTGCTTGTGATTTTCAATTTCTTTAATGTAGTTGCTGAGTCTCCTTCCTTGCTCCTGTTTCAAAAATTGGTGTCCCTTTGGTTAATTTCCATTTCTGCGGAAACTATTCTAATTTTAATGATTAGACTGTCCATTTCAAGTATATAAGCACAGAGGGAATTACATAATTTTTAAAGTCTTTTAATACTGAAGCGGAATGTCATCGGGACCGTATCTATCTCCAAAAGTTTCTTGAGATCGATGAATATCTTTCTCATACAATACGTGGTGTTACTATAGATAAATTGTTTTCACTACTAATTGGATTTTCATACTTATTGATGTCTTCTGCCTTATACGGATTGTTTTGGTGTGTACAGCATAGTGAGGACTCCAGACTACCACAGCATATTCCACCTGAGATCTCACATAAGCGAATTATAATGTACATAAAGTGTGTAAATCTTTGAAATCTCCTGTCCATCGTTTGACAATTTATTAATACCTTCGTTATCCGGTCGATAAAAAAAAATACAAATCCATGGTCCAATATGCGATCCCTGAAAAAATTCTGCAAATATGTCCGCTATCTCTTTGGCATTCGAAGAGTTGATATTATTGTAATTCATATTAGCTGGGGGTATCTCGATTTCACGTTTCGATCTACAGTATTTCCAAAATTTTCCGAAATTTAAATCATGCTTAACCTTTTGTGAAATTCAATAAATTGGAAATAACGTAATTTTAAATTGTAAATAAATAACGGAATTTTAAATTGAATTATGAAAATTTTAAATGTTAAATAACAACAAACTTTAGAAAATGTTCAAAACCCAATAAAAAAAAATATTGATGTTTGCTTCTTCACATGACTTTATTACGCAAACGTCTCTACAAAGAGGTTAATTTTTCTTTGCTACTCAAATATGTCAAGATCATCAGGAGACAATTATTCTCTGCCAAAGGCGAATTTATTAGAGCCGTCAAAATTAACAATTGAGAAAAATTTAAATTTCTAAAAATCCATCTGAACGTAATTTAAAAAAAGATCTTTTATAATATTAGCTCGTTAAAATCTTAAGAATTTAATTTTTAAATATTAGCACGCTATGCAAATTAATATTTAATTAATAATTTTGATTACAGCAGCTAGCGGGTTCCTGGACGGCAGTTACGGAAGAGCTTTTGAAAGCACTGTGGCTAAACAGATTGCCGGAGCAATTACGTTCGATTATTCTCGTCCAAGAGTCAGAACCAATGACCAAATTAACTGTCCTAGCTGATAAAATATGGGGATTCCATCGACCATCAACGTCATCAGCGATCTATAGTGCCTCAAGTTCAAAGGAAAACTCGGCGACTGGAACAATAACTTTAGAAAGTCTAGCTACAGCGATTAACGAACTATGGCAACACATTTTTAAACAAGACCGATCAAGACCACGACATTTTTCTCATAACCGATCGCGCAATCGTTCGCAGTCTAAATCACACTCTACTACTACTAGTTCTAGTGCGGCTGGTTCGTGTACATTTACTGGTCAGTACAATAAGAAATCAAACGATAAATCGGAAAACTATATCGTCCCAAAGTAATTGCGACAAACATTGGGACGAATCAAACACTTCGCCTATTTATTAAATGTCCCAAAACCAATTTAAGTTTTCTTATTCATGCAATACTATCTTCTCCAATCACAACTTACGGTGTAAAATTATTAAATATTGATTTAGGTTTTCGCCGCGATTTCAAACATCCATTTATACTGGCGTCAGTTACCAGGCCTATCATAGGTGCTGATTTTTTGACTAAGTTTGGTATCGTTGTGGACTTAGCAAACAAGCGGCTTCTTGAATCAAATACGTCGTTGATTGTCAATGCCATGGATATAGACGATCCATTACCGACAATCCGACTTTTCATGGTCAACGGCCCATTTGGAGAAATTCTTAGACGTTTTCCTAATCTTACCCAAGAACCTAGATATGACTTACCAGTGAAACACAGCGTTGTGCATAGAATTGTGAAGGAAGGACAATTACCATTTTCACGACCGCGTCGTTTAGATCCAGAAAAACATAAGATAGCGAAGAGCGAATTCGAACACATGAACTCTCTAGGACTATGCAGACAATCGGCATCATCAGTTTCTTCACCTTTACACATGGTTCCCCGGCGCGAAGACTGAACAAAGTGACAGTACCAGACAGATATCCTCTGCCCCATATCCACAACTTTTCCTTAATCGTGCAGGATTGTACTATCTTTTCAAAGATAGACCTGGTCCGAGCCTACCATGAAATACCAGTAGCTGCTGACGATGTATATAAGACAGCAATTACAACTCCTTTTGGGTTTTTTGAGTTCATGCGAATGCCATTCGGTCTACGAAATGCAGCACAAACTTTATAGCGTTTTATGGACGAAGTGACAAAAGGGTTGAATTTCGTTTATTCATACATCGATGATATTTTGGTTGGTAGTCGGTCAAAGTCCGAATACTTAGAACACCTTCAAATTATATTCCAACACCTTACAGATTTCGGCATCGTCTTAAAACCTTCGAAGTGTGTGTTCGGTGCAGCCTCGCTAAATTTTCTTAGTCACGAAATCTCAAAAGATGGGATTGGCCCATCTTCAGAGAGGATCGTGGCTATAAACGATTTCTCCCAACCAGCATCTATACGGCAAGTGCAGCGCTTTATCGAAATGGTTAATAAGTATCACCGATTCATTCCTCATTTAGCCGAACTACTACCTCCAATACATACGCAACTCTCAATTCTTCAAAAAAGCAAGAAGAAGGATTTTAATTGACCCCTGAATGCCAAGCGGCTATAAACAAAATCAAAGCTGCCCTGGCTCAAGCAACACTTCTTGCCCATCCCCTAGAGCATGCAGAGTTCAGGATAACCACTGACGCTTCCAACACCGCGCTCGGGGCTGTATTGGAGCAGTATAACAAAAGATGTTGGGAACCATTGGGATTCTTTTCCAAAATACTTATCCCACCCGAACGTAAGTATTCTGCCTTCGATCGTGAACTGCTTGCCATTTATTGTGCTATCAAGCATTTCAGGTGCTTCGTCGAAGGTAGAATATTCACTATCCTTACTGACCATAAACCATTGACTACTGCCATGGCATCGAAGTCGGAGCGAAGTCCCCGACATCGCCATAACTAGACTACATATCGCAATTCACTTCAGATATTCGCTACATAAAAGGTGTAAGTAACGTGGTAGCCAGGGATGGGCGAGGTAGATTACGCCATGTAATCTACGCGGTTGTCGACATGTAAAATATAACGTAGATTACTTGGCAGTGTTTTTTGTCAACGTCGACAATTAAAATAATGTATTTTGTAAAAGCGTTCAACTTGTGGTGTTTTTTTCATTTGTTTCTTTTTGACAAATGACGCATGAATAATTTCAAACTGTCTTATCGTGTTTTTATTTATTCAGTATTGTTTGCCATTTTATCATGGAAAGACTAAGCCCGGCGTAGCGTCTACAAATAGTTCAGCTTTATTACGAAAATCAGCGTTCTGTGAGGAATGTGTTTCGTGCACTTAGACCAAGATACGGTTTACATAATCGGCCTGTCGAGACCACTATTTGGAATACCATCGAAAAGTTTGAATCTCAGTTTACAGTGCTACGGTTTGGTGTGATTTATGTGCCTGTGAAATCATTCGTCCACATTTCTTCAAAAAAGCAAACGTCCTGGACGTACCTGTGAATTTTGTTGGAATTAGAGTCGTGTGAACGAGCTATAAGGCCAAAACTTTACTGCTGAATCGTGTTGTAGGACATTTTACTGACCTGCTTGATGTTCATAATGCGTCACAGACTGTTGTTGAGCCACCTCTAACACAGACTGCGGAAATTTGCACTGACGAGCCATCCCATGAGGAATTCACTAAGGCCATGCAGAGATTGAAACGAAACCGCTCACCTGGGGTGGACTGCATTAATTCGGAGCTCTTGATATTTGGAGGGGATACTTTGTGGAACTGTTTTTTTGACCTTATTCGATTACTATGGCGAACCGAAGTTATGCCTGATGATTGGAAAGTGGCTGCGATATGCCCCATCTTCAAGAAGGGAGACCGCTTGAAGTGTTACAATTATCACGGTGTAGCTCTCCTTTGCACAGCATACAAGTTATTATCCAAGATATTGAATCACCCCCTAGCGGAGGGCTTGGTTGGTGACTATCAAGCAGGATTTCGTCCGAACCGATCAGTCATAGATCAGGTCTTTTCGCTGCGGATGATTCTATCTAAATATTATGAGACATCCATCCCCGTACATCAAATGTTCCTGTTTTTCCGGCTGGTATATGACTCGATCAATCGAGAGAGTTTGTGGTGTGCCCTGGAATACCTAGGAATGCCAACAAAATTGGTACGACTGAGTAGGATGACAGTGACGCAGTCTCAATGGCTCCACGATGTAGAGATCGACTTGGCCTCTTCAGATTGTCTTAGACAGTATGAAGACCATGCTCAGGATTGAAACCGCTAGAGCTAAATAGTTGACTCAGTAAGGGGTCAATAATGACCTTTTACTGACTGAAAACTGATTATTATTATTTTTATTTTTCATGAAGGTTGTAATCTTTTTGTAAAGATTTCTATCAGTTGTGCCATGCAAAGATTTCTATCGTTGTTCAGCACCAATTTCAAATACGCCGATGGTCGAGTAAGCAGAGTCAATGTTCTTTAAATCGTTGACTGGGGTTCAAGACTCGTCAGCCCCAAAACTTTTTTAATTTAATTTCTGCTGTAAAATTGGTTCAACACAGCTTCTGTTGAAATCTACATTCAATTTCTAATGAAAATATACAGTAATGGATTTCTGCAAGTATAAGAGCCATCTCTTTTGTATGACCGTAATGAATTACCCATTCCTGTTGGTAAAATTTTCAATTTTCTCTATTGAATTGGCAAACATAAAAGATTTGTATAGCACCAAATTTATATACGCCGGTGGTGCAGTAAACAGAGTCGTTGCCTTTGAAATTGTGAACTTGAGTTCGAACCACTCGGTTAGGCATAAAATAATTTTTAATTTAATTTATTTAATTTCTCCCTTCAATTGGCAAATATAAAGGATGAGCATAGCGGCAAATCTATATATGGAAATGGTGAGGTGGTAAAGTAAGCGGTGTAATAGGATTTGGAATTGTGGATGTTGTTCAGTGTTCGAACCTCGATTAAGAGTAAAAAATTTAGTTGGGACATCGACACATTTCTCATTAAATTAAAAAAAAATCGCATTTGGCAAAAATGACCAATCTGCAATTAAATTAAAAACATATAACTAACATCCAATCACTCAGCTTCTTCTACCACCGAGCCACCGCAATTCATATAAATAGTGATACTCTTATCGTTTATAGCTGCCATTTGAATAAAAAAATTGAAAATTTTAGAAACGGCAATGGACTCTGCTTATTTAGCCATCGCCGTACAATTTCATTACTGCTCTATACGCATCTTTTATACTTGCCACTTTTACATGGAGAATATTGAAGTTTTGAACAGAAGCTGAAGTTGGATTTGAGTAATTTTATTTCACATCACCAATTTGACAGGAGAACGTAAATCAAAAAATATTTGGCTCGATCGAGAATCGAATTTGGATCCATAAATCCAAAGTCACTGACTTTGCTTACCGGACCACCGCCGCATATATTTCTCATGATATACAAATCTTTTATATCTGTCATTTGAATAGAAAATTTTGAAAATTTTAAAGAAAGGCAATGGACTCTGCGTTTATTTCACCGATCTTGTATACATGGCACTACTTGAAAAAATGTTTAACAGAAGCTGTGTGTTGAACCAGTTTGAATACAGAAGAAATTAAATTAAATTAATACCGTCGCTAATGGGACTCCAACTTAGGTCCAGGAATCCAAAGTCAAACACTCTACTACCTCTCCCACCAACGTATGTATATTTGATGTTATTCAAATCTTTTATACTTTCCAATTGAATTGAGAAACTTGGGAAATTTTTTAACAGAAGCTGAGTTGAACCAAAAATGTTAATATCGTTTGAAACTTAACTGAACTGCATAGTGCCCAGTGCAACATTTAATGCGGGCCACAATATTGACCACTGACCAAACAAATTTTAAGTTTAAGTCAGTACATGAATAACGTACAAATAAACAATTTCCTTATACAAACTGATAAAGTATAACAAATAGGTATGGCTGAGCTTAAGTCTCGATTAAAACTAAAAAAAAAATTAATTTAATTTCTTACAAATTAATTCAATTCAGATTCTGTTAAATTTTAATTTTTCTCTATTCAAATAATGGTGAGTACAAAACATGGACTTATCTGTAATGAAATTATACGGCAGTGGTCAAGTAAGCAAAGTAATGGGCGTTTGATTAGTGGATTTCAGTTCAAGCGTCATTTCGGCTAACGTTTTTTAATTTAATTTCATCTTACAAATTAGTTCAACTCAGATTCTACTAAAATTTTTAAATGTTTCCAATTATTTGCAAAAGTATTAATGAGCGATATAGCAGCAATGAAAATGTACGGCGATGGTCAAATAAGCAGAGTCCAGAAATACTTTTGGTTATAAAAAAAATTGATCAGGTCAGGTATTTTTCCTGGGTCAGTTGGATTCATATCAATTTTCTTTAATGGCAATCAGTAATTCTTTTCATTTAGTTGTAGTTAATCTAGTCTAGAACCCCAAAGAGTACACTTCTGCCACAGTAATAGGAAAGTTGTTGGTTTTTATATACATGAACAAGTGTTGGTTATCTGAACGATTTGGCTTTTTAATAACTCGGTAGCACTTATAGCCTTCGTGAACTCGAACTCATTTTACCATGTAGTGGGGTGTGTTAAATTTTATGGCACGGTCATAGTTAAAGTTCCCCGGATTATTTTTAATGCAAGTTATAACCTTTTTGTCTGATTTTTTGTGAGCCATTTTTTCCGATTTTTCTGCGAGCTGTTCTATACCGTTCCACCATTATAAGGATGACCCTACTGTATATAACGCTATATATCGTTGTTTGTCTACATTATCGATGTTGTCTACGTTGTTGACGCTATCTACTGGTTGTCGACACGTCAATGTAGAACATAATAGATGACGCGTAAACGCCCATCCCTGGTGGTAGCAGATACCCTGTCCAGAACAAGCGAACACGAGTATTTCTGGAAAGACTAGTTTCGCTACAAACATCAGATGAGGAGTCTCGAACCCTTAAAAGAAACACTGAGTCCAGTTCCAAATTAAAATTTGAACTTATACGTCATCCTGCCGTAGACTTAAACATATGGTGTGAGACATCAACCGGAAAAAATCGTCCGTACATACCATTAGAATTACGTTTACAGGTATTCCAGAAAATCCACAATTTATCACATCCTGGAAATACTTCTGGCGAAGTATGAATGTGGATACGGGATATTGGTCTAAAACGTGTCTCGCTTGCCAGAAGTCGAAGATAAATCGGCATACACGTTCCGAACACGGTCGGTTCGATATTCCTTCCAGCAGGTTTGAGCATGTGAATGGCACGTTACTTTAGCATGTTTCTAAATATGTACATGACTCAAGTATGTATACAAAGTCTTATATATGATTTATATTTAACTGATAATAATTAGTATTATATTTCAGTAAGATTTATACTTCGAAACTAAACCATCCGCTTAAAATATATGTCTAACATTATGACCATGTATAAATATTATTGCTAATCGGGGCGCAAAGTATAAAAAAAATTAATTTTCTTTGTTCCAAAAAATATAATTTTATATCGTTAATTACTTTACTTGACACAACATTTAATACACTATAATACTAAATGTAAATAACAAGATTATAAAAGTTAAATTAAAATATTGATACGAAAAAAAATAAATATAAATTAAATAAATGTTCGTAATCATTTCGATGAATTTATATTTAAACAATTTTTTTTTTTTTATTATTAAAACATCAACAAATAATATTTTGTGCTAATTTTTTTTCCATTTGGAGTTAAATCAATCAAACTAAAATAAAATATTCAACATTCATTCATATATACGTATCTATATGTACATACAGATTAAATTACATATTAAATATTCAATTGAATTTAAATTAAAAATAAATTCGAGTACACGAAATATCACACAAAAATCGACGAAACAAAAAAACACAAATAGACGTTTGTGTATTTGACGACGTCAATAAATAACAAAAGCAATAAAATAACGTCTATCTATCAATTAATATTATTCTATTCGCTGTTTTTTTTTTTTTTTTTTTGTTAATGTTTATTATTTATTCTATGATTATTCAATCAATTCTAATTTAAAGTAATTTCATTTTATTTTTATTCATATAATAAAAAATTCGTATACCCAAGACAACGAAAAGCGATATCTATCAGTCGATTTTAATGGGAAACATAAAAAAGTCGAGAATAAAAAATTCGAAATGAAATTTTTAGAATATCAAATAGAAATCCAATAGTTTGAATTGGAAATTTAAATTACCCAAAAAACATAAATTTACATAATAATTAGTTGAATTTTGGTTAATGAATGAATTATAAAATAATGAAAATTCTGTTTTTTCTATTTTCAGAGCTGATAATCTATGTATTTGCCGCTGTCACAATGTATTTTGCTATGTACATACGCAAATTACGAGTATAAGCGTTCAAATGAATGACCTTCTGTGAACATAATATCAGCATTTATATATTACGTTCGTTTCATGGGGTGGTTGATATATGTACATATGTACTACTATGAGAGGTCAATTGCCTAGTAATGACGCACTATAAGCGTTACACTATTATAGTTAATATATATTCTTTATAATATTGTGTAATGCTAAATAAATTTAGCACAAAGTTCAATTAAATTATCTGCCTTGTACGTGGAAATTTTTTAAATATAGTCGAATACATTGGTGGCGAATGATTTTGTAAGTATATTCCTCGTAAGTAAACTATAAATTTGTTGTGTTTTTTGATAAAGTTCTGTAGAAGATGCTGTCATTTGGAGTACCGAAATTACGCGAGCATCACACTATATTATTCCTCTAATATATTACTTACAATTCTTAATATATTTCGGTTGTGCCACATTGTGTATCACTAAATTATTTTGCCACACACTATACAATGACTAGAATAGGCCAAAATCAGCCAACTGTAAACACAATATATCTCAATATTAATGTTTTATGATCAAGTCACAGAAAAGATTTCAGAAAACCCAACTTTTAACATGGAACTAATTGAAACAGACTATACTACACATTTTGGCCCAGTATCGCGTTTGTACATACATACTCTACATGGGCTAGAATCGGCTAGAAAGTATCCAGAAAATATCAAATTTACGATTTTCTGGAGCAGTTGAATGGATGATTTCTGGAACACCCAATTTTTATCACGGAAATAATTGAAACAGACTAATATACTCATGTTGGCCCTGTATCGCGTTTGTGCATACTCTACATTGGCTAGAATCGGCCATAGCGTATCCAGAAAATATCTTTTGTCCTTTAGAAAATACAGTTTGAACACTTAACTTTATACTCTTATTTCTTTGATAAACGTGTTTTATTGGGTTATAGTTTGGTTTTCCAGAAATCACCCATACAATTGTTCCAGAAAACAGTAAATTTGATATTTTCTGGATACTCTATGGCCGATTCTAGCCAATGTAGAGTATGCACAAACGCGATACTGGGCCAAAACGTGCCTTATAGTGTTTTTCAATTAGTTCCGTGATAAAAGTTGTGTTTTCCAGAAATCACCTTTAAAACTGTTCCAGAAAACCGTAAATTTATATTTTTTGGATACTCTATAGCCGATTTTAGCCAATGCACAAACCCAATAATAGGCCAAAATGTGTATTGTAGTCTGTTTCAATTAGTTCCGCCATAAAAGTTGGGTTTTCCAGAAATCATCCATACAACTATTCCAGAAAACCATAAATTTGATATTTTCTGGATATTCCATGCCCGATTAAATGTAGAGTATGCACAAAAGCGATACTGGGCCAAAATGTGTAGTATAGTCTGTTTCATTTAGTTTCATGTTAAAAGTTGGGCTTTCTGAAATCTTTTCTGTGACTTGATCATAAAACATTAATATTGAGATATATTGTGTTTACAGTTGGCCGATTTTGTCCTTTTCCAGTCATTGTATAGTGTTTAGAAAAATAATTTTAGTGATGCACAATGTGGCACAACCGAAATATATTAAGAAATGTAAGTACAGTGAAATTCACTTAAAGCCAACACGAGGGGACCGGAAAATGTTCGTCCTTATAGTCGAATGTCGTTATATCCGAATGGGATGAAATTCTAGATTTTTGATGACGAACATACATTCGTATATATACACATACATATATGCATATGCAGCCATGTTATTTTCTGCATTATTTTACAGAACAGCGAACAAAATATATTAATTTTCAATTAATACAATATTCATACAAGCATTCATGTGTTTGTACTGTACACGTTAATTCAGGTATGGTTATAATAAAAAAACTTAAAACTAAAAAATTAATAAGGACACAAAATGTTAGAAACTGACACTTATGAATGTTTAAAAAAATCAACAATTGATATTTGCTTTGTGTTTTTTTTTTTCATTTAGAAGCATTTTATTCAGCTGTTTATCAGTTATTCCAATTGCATTTTTTTAATGCGCCATCTGGTAAATCGCGTGTCCACAAATTTTTTTTTATAGTTGATGTAGCCCGAATCGCATCTTCAATGGTTAGTGGTATAAATGTTGTTCCCCGTTTTCTGGTTCAACTATATCTTCGTCATCACTACTAAGTTCTCCGAATATTATATCGTTAACAATGTCATCATCAGTTGGAAGTTCGACGGTTATAAGAGCGTCATCCGCACATTCGAATAATGTCCAATCTTCAAAAGTAGCAATCGGAATGCCATATTCGTTCAAATTTCCGGCATTAATGTGTCTGAATAGCTGTGCGAGAGGCAAATCATATTCTGGATTAAATTTAGAATCAACCAGACTGTGTGATTGTGTTAGCTGTTACTTTCTCCCAAGCGTCTGCTATCATAACAATCGCATCAAAAATGTTTAGGTTTAGTGCAATACCACTCTTTTCATCAAGTAGCTGAACCATCTGTATTACAAGTTTTTTGCGATAGTGATGTTTTAGATTTTTATTATCCCTTAGTCCATTGGTTGGAGGATCGAAGTTGTGTTAGGTGGTAAAAATTCCAATCATATTGCTTGTAGCAGAAGCAGAAGTCATCCAAGCTTTCGAATTTGCCTCGAAACGAACAGGCAATGTGTGTACGTTTCTGAAGCAACGTGGTTTTTTAAACTTCCCAATTACCATTAACTTTCGTTTAACAGATCCGTCCATGTTGGCTGCTACAAATACGGTTATATGATCTTTTGCCATTTGCCCTTAAATTTCAGAGTTTTGTTTGGAATCAATCGATAGAAAAAGCCGGTCTCATTTGCATTAAAAATTTCATTATCAGTGTAACTAGCATGTAAAGTTGGCCAAACCTTCTTTATCCAATCTACTGTGATTGCTATTGGGGCCAAATTTGGGAAAACACTATTCCATGCCATTGTTTGAATCGGAAATTCCAGCTTTCGGAGCAATTATAGTTCGATTTTTTGAATAATATACAAAATTCATTTGCTTTTTGCAGAAGCATTAGTTCATTTATCGGTACATTTTGACTCCGTTGTAATTTAAACCACAAACCACGCCATATGATTACCGATTTTTTCTCAACGGTAAATGTTTTCCGTTTTGTGGTTACTGAACTCATTTATAATATTGTGGCTAAAACAAATAATTATTCACTATAGACCCCTTACAAATTCAATATTATTAGGCAAAATATCGTGCAAAGTGCAAAAATAACTCATCATTAAAGGGCAATGGAATGTTTTATTGCTCAATAATTCTCTTACACGGTCAGTAACATTACCCTACATGGATTATTGCGCATTAAAATTGATCATGTAATAGGCTCCTTACACAATCATTGCATTTAAATTAAACACAACTCTTTTTTAATATTTTAATAATTTTTCGTCGCTTTAAATAAATTTTATATATTTTTGAAACATAAAATCCAAGTCGTTAGGCGAATGGTCGTTTTAGGTGAAGCCGTTTTAAGCGAAAGTATTTTACATGGGAAGAATAGCAAAACCAAGCGGGACTTTGAAATTTCGTCGCAATAGCCGGATGATCGTTATATTCGAGGTCACTTTAAATGAATTTCACTGTACGTTATTGGAGCTATTGAATTACCGTGGCTGCATTCACCCATTTCATCGAGTATTTTAATTCCCCATGGTAGATTTATTTGTTTTAGTTATTACATTCTTATTCAGTCGCAGAAGTGGTTTTACCCAATAAATTTTAACGTGTTAAAATTGGCTAGAATAGGCTACAGTATCCAGAAAATATCAAATTTACAGTTTTCTGGAAGTAGTTGTATGGATGATTTCTGGAAAACCCAACTTTTATCACGGAACTAATTGAAACAGACTATAATACACATGTTGGCCGAGTAGAGTATGCACAAACGCAATACTGGCCTAAAACGTAAACGTCTTCAAAAACCCAACTTTCATCACGGAAATCAGTGAAAAAAACTTCAATACGTTTTTTCACTGATTTCCGTGATAAAAGTTGGGTTTTTGAAGAAATCATCCATTCAACTGTTCCAGAAAACCGTAAATTTGATATTTTCTGGATACTCTATGGCCGATTCTAGCCAATGTAGAGTATGCACAAATGCGATATTGCGCCAACATGTGTATTATAGTTTGTTTCAATTAGCTCCGTGATAAAAGTTGAATTTTACAGAAATCATCAATACAACTACTCCAAAAACTTAAATCCTGGTGTTTCTGGTTTGAACTCAAAGCTGGGCAGGATCTTTCATAAGTCCACTGTCCTTAAAGTGGAGCGTGTATTTATATTTCTAATGCTATTGATGCCGCTCTAACTAATGAATGTAGCACTGCTGATCTTACGGCAGTGCTGATCACTGTCGTGTATGCTTACTCACATTTCAAACTTGTCATTGCATCAGCCTATCTACTCTATGATGCCACCTTATCCCCTCCTTCAGAGGAAATGGTGAATCTTATAATGTGGTGTAGGGTCAACAAACTACCTCTAGTGATTGGTTGTGATGCTAACGCTCATCATATCATTTGGGGCAGTTCTAATACTAATATACTAATAATAGAGGATCCTCACTGTTCAATTACATTTACTCTTCTGAGTTATAGGTTCTCAATGTTATCAGGTGCATCTCTTTTAATATTAACTTTAAAAGACCACCGGTTAAACCATATCGCAATAGGAAACTTACGAATTGGAATACTTGCTCCTTTGAGCTCGTTTCACTACTAGATCTGCCTAACTAGATTAGGTCAATCGCAGATCTTGATTTGCAGGCAACTGCACTAACGAAAGCGATCTCGACTGCTTTTGAAAAGTCATGCCCTCCCTTCTGGTGTTCTGAATTTAAACGGTTAAGGAAGAGTGTGCGTAAAATTAAAAATAAATCCAAAACAACGAATCTCATTTCGGATTGGGATCGATTTTTATTAGCTCAAAAGGCTTATAAAATAAGCTTAAAAAGCTTGTGCGTATCGCGCACAGGACTGCGTGGAGAAACTTTTGTGAAGAAATTGACAGAAGTCGGTGAGCTACTATTATCTGTCCACTTTCCTGGGTGTGACATTGTTGATTCTGATGTGGTTGCCTCCGAGCCAACTGACATTTTTATCGGTACGCCGGACTGGTACTTGGGCCGTAGGCTGATCACCACTGATGTCTTACGCTGGAGTGTTTTCTCGTTTGCACCTTTCAAATCGAGTGGTCCGAACGGCGTTTTCCCTGGTGAATTACAGCATGGTTTTCTACACCTCAGCACTTACGTACTCAATTTGGAGGAGGAGTAGAGTAGTATTCATACCTAAAGCTGGCAAGTCGGATTACACTGACCCAAAGGCTTTTAGGCCCATTAGTCTGACCTCCACTTTTCTAAAAGTTTTAGAGAGGATCATCGA
This sequence comes from Tipula unca, assembly GCA_951394425.1. NCBI lineage: Eukaryota > Metazoa > Arthropoda > Insecta > Diptera > Tipulidae > Tipula > Tipula unca. The sequence goes on along the minus strand of OX596382.1, from coordinate 67,636,597 downwards.
TAGATTTATTAGGGATAATTATTTAACTATCTCCCCTCTCAGTAACATGCAACATGCTTACAGAGCTGGCAAGTCCTGCGAAACTGCTCTACATGAAATCGTAACTAGGATCGTAAGATCACTTAACTACAAAGAGTTTCGATAGCACTCGTTTTCCACGATCACAAGTGCTTGTACCAATTTTAATATTGATCAAACCATTGTCACCCTTGCTGTGGATCATAGGTATCGATGAACTACTTGATAAATTGCACCGATCTGGGTTTGTCGTGCAAAGCTACGCGGATGATCTTGTTTTGACAGTTTCTGGTAAATTCCTGAACGTTTTATCTGATCTGACGCAGAACGCCCTTAATATGGTAGAAGCTGGGTGTCTTGAAAAGGGGTTGTACGTCAATCCCTCAAAGACTGATATGGTTGTATTTACGAGGCGCAGACACAATGCTAATCTGTCTGTTCCCACCCTCTTTGGTAGAGCGATCACAAGGACAGAGCAAGTTAAACACCTAGGTGTCATTCTAAATGGTAAACTCTCCTGGAAGTTTCACCTTGATTATAAGCTGCAAAAGACCATTGCTATTTTTTGGCAATGCAGAAGGGCGTTTGGCAATTCCTGGGGTCTGACCCCCAAAATGATGTCTTTCATCTATAAATCACTGGTTTTACGCTTACTGTCGTATGCTTCGGTTGTTTGGTGGCCGGTTGTGGAACTGACGTCTTCGGTAGCAAGGCTGGATGGATTGCAGAGGACAGCTTGTAGGGCTATAACCGGGGCTATGTCATCTGCTCCACTTCTTGCTATGGAGTCTTATCTACATATGCCCGAATTGCAGTCCCACATTCTGGGTACAGCGTGTTCTGCTGCGTATCGACTAAAGTGCATTGGAGCATGGAATGTCTTCGGGACTTTTACGGGGCATAGACAGATTCTCAATAAGTATAGGTCACTTATTCCGGAGCTGGAGGCGTTGAACTTTAGCGTTTTAGGGAGGGATATTATTACCTGCACAGAGAGTAAAGCCGTACTTAATATACTCTCGTTAATCCTTTGACTATGTCCAAACTAGTCAAAAATTGCAAGCACTACATTAATCTCCTTTGCTCTAACACGACAGTAAGGATCATGTGGGTGCCTGCTCATTGCGTTGAGGGAAATGAGGTTGCTGACTTGTTAGCGAAAGCTGGTTCGCGTAATAATTTTGTTGGCCCCGAACCAGCAATTCCCTTATCCTTCAGCGGTGGTAAAGACGCTATTAAGAAGTTCACTCTATTTCAGCTGGGACTGAAGTGGCGTTCTACTCCTAGCTGTCGAAAGGCAAAACATTTCATTATTGAACCCAACCTGACGTTCACTAATTATGCATTATCCCAAAAAAAAACCAACTCAGAATTCTGGTCGCACTTATCACCGGTCATGAACGGTTTAAGGTTCATCTTCAACGCATGGGACTAGCCCATGATGCTCTTTGTGACGACTGAGTAGATCCCGCAAGTGTTCTCTTCCAGATCTTTGAATGATCAGTTGGTATCCATTCCTTGGTTCAAACTTTTACAGTTTGCTATAAGATTGCAGTACACTCCTGCGAATTAGGATAGATCCTCTTGGGTTGAACCGTGGGCCCATTGTGGCATTGAGTGCGGAACCTAGGAACTCAGTAGGTTCCAACCGTTTTAATAAAAAAAAATAAAGAACTGCAGAAAACGGTAAATTTAATATTTTCTGGATACTCCTTGGCCGATGCTAGCCAATGTAGAGATTATGCACAAACCCAATACTAGGCCAAAATATGTATTATAGTCTGTTTCAATTAGTTCCGTAATAAAAGTTGGGCTCTCTGAAATCTTTTCTGTGACTTGATCATAATACATTAATATTGAGATATAGTGTGTTTACAGTTGGCTGATTTTGGCCTATTCTAGTTATTGTATAGTGTGTGGCAAAATAATTTAGTGATGCACAATGTGGCACAACCGAAATATATTAAAAATTGTAAGTAATATATTAAAGCAATAATATGTGTTTTCTGGTGTGATATCACGCCAGAAAACCCTTCGTATTTCTTAAAGTATACTATGCACAAACTTTTTAGCGAGATGCACAAATTGGCACAATTAAATCTAAGTATAAAAAAAAAAAAAATATTTGGGTTTTCTAAAATGGGATTTATGGCGTGATGCTCGCCGGAATATCTCATTTATGACAATGGAAAACAATTCCAAGCTCATATATTGTCTGATTTTCTGAAAACTTATGGCGTTACTACTCAAATCACTCAATGGGGTGAACCCAAGTACTCACCTCAGTGAAATTCTTCGAATAAACTGAATCGAACGAATATTTCAGCAATCCGAGCCTATTTATAGAACGATCATAAGGATTGGGATGTCCACTTAGCTGTAATAGGGTCGGCCTTAAGGAATGCCATTCACAATTTTACGGGATTTCCTCCCGATTTTCTCACGCTCGGGCAGCATATGGTAGGACATGGTTCAGCGTACAAATTAATGCGAAAATATTGGACGATTCACGATAGGTAAGGGTAATAATCGAAATGTTGCACGTTATAATTTGCGAAGTAAGTCTGAGTATGAAAGAATGCGTCTGACCAACAATTTTATTATCCGGTAAGTTGGAAATTAATTATATTTGTAGATTAAAAGTTTGCCAACTATTTTGAGAGATGGAAAGAATCATGATGAAATTTATACACAAATATACCTGTGACCATATTTTTGAACCATCGGAAATCTTTTCGATATCAAATAAAAGTATTATAAAAATCATGAAATGTTTTTTTCAAAATCGGAATGTTACCAAAATGTTCGATGTGGTGTCTTGACGTATTTTCGTTTCGTTCGTTCCATTGGGGGATAAGTGTTGATTGCTCCGTTATTAGAACCATTTAAGCGTTATCATAAGCACTGCTGTTCTTCGAATTATTCCGTTCCACCTCTTTAACTGTGCTTCGTCTGTTGCTCGTGTTAGTAGACTAAATGCATTCCTTATGGGTGGAATATTGGGAAATTTTCTAATATGTATATTGATGCAATGAGCGAATGTTCCTATTTGCTACCCCTACTGTGTGCTTTCTTCGATTATTCAGTGCCCTCTTCGTGACTTGATGTGCTGTGTTTTTGTATATGCGTTTCACCTCCTTCATTTTTGTTTTGCTGGAAAATTTGTAACTTGAATCTTCAGTTGGGGTATAGCGCCGATGATGATAACATTTCTTAATTTTGATTGGAAACTTGGCCCTATATGTTTCTATACTGTTTATTGATGCTTTCCTTGATCTAGTTGTTGTTAAGATCTTCATACCTGTTTGGTCCAATGTGTTGTTTGTTCTTCTAGTATTCGTTTCTTTAATCATTTTTACTTCAGATTATGAATGATATGGGTCCTTTGAATCCCAGCCAGTGCCAAGGCTATTGATTAAGATTCACTGATAACGGTAAGATTTCGATTTCGAATTACCCAGATATATATACTAACCCTAGCAAAAAGTGATTTTAGAATTCAGAAGATCGTGAAGATATATATTCTAATTGTTTTCCCAGCTGTTCTATTTATGATATTGTGGGAGTAATAATAATAATACATGAACTTGTTATTTTTGCCGCTGTCATTCAAAAAAATGTATAACAAGACAAAATAAGAACAAAGCGTAAATTTTAATAATATTGATGCGTAGATTATAATGATGCTTCTAGATTTAAAAAATAAATAATAATAATGCGAAGTTGCGGCGTCGGCGGACGGGGTACTCTTAAATCCAAATAAAAGCTTGTTTGTTATATATTTCATAAGTCATAACTATAAAACCACTCACTGTTGATAAAAATGAAAAAATGAATATCCTGTCTACCTTTCTCTGTTCTCTGCCAACGCTAAAATTCTGTTAGACATCATACTTCCTCGTAACATTTGAAACTAATAATCCCCAAAAAATTTTTATGAGATTTTGGGCGAACTTTGGCCCATTAGAATTTGTTTAAATTATTTCTCAAACTAAGATTAAGTTTTTTGGCTCCTGTGGTTTAAAGCGTTATTTGAAAAATCTTGATCTAAGTATAGGAAAGATAAGGGTTGGTCTTCTAAGTTACCAATGTACTCCTCTCTGTTCCTTTTAGTGAATGAAAAGGATGGGACTTTCTCTTCATCCGGAATGAAACGAAAGCCCTACCCCATACCATTTGGCTTCCACGACAGACAGGGTAAAGAATATTAAAATTTTTGATATTTTATAAGCTCGAACGAGTAAAGTAGTCGAAGGGTTTTGCGTGGTTATAAAGTTATAAAACAAACTAATTTTGAAAACCTCTCATTTTCCTAGAAATAATTAAATTAAGTAACGGGATTTTTTTCATAAATTGGTGTTTCACCCCAGAACTATTTTATTTTATAGAACCCTTTACCTTAGCGTGAAGAATTATTTTTCTATATTGATCTTATTTATCATTAAAAGTGCTTAGTTCCTGTCCAAACCCCTATCGCACACCAAATACAATTCAACGAATTTTCCATTTTCAAAGTTGAATTTCAGTAGCATTAAAATGTAAACCTATGCAGTTTTTGCCATAAGAAGTTCATGTACACCGAATCAAATGCTTTTTAAGATCCATACTTTTTCCCAATTCCCTTTGAGTTTTAGCATGTTGCATTACACGGTAATTTTAGGTTCAAGTTATGCGATCACTTGAACTGTTTTCCGATACGAGGTGAAATATGATAGTTCAAACGGAATATAATTCTACCATAAAGTTAAATCTGTGGTGTTTAAATGGGCGACTTGTTTTCCCAGAATAACACATTTTACACCTTGGGCTAAAGTTATTTGAAAATTGTTAATCTCAAAACTACAAACTACATTAAGAGCTACCGCACTCAGTGATAAAATAGGCCCACGGTGCAAAATTGAATTTGGCTTCTAGACTTATAAATATTAGAAAAATTTTGTGGTACAAAGTATAAAAATTCCGAAAAATCTAAATTCATCAAAACTCCACAATGCATTTGTTTTTCGCAGTGTAATGTCAATAACTATAGTTGCATTTACTGTATATGTCCAGAGTTTCTCGAACCAAGAAATTGGTAAATTAACATTTGGAGAATGATAATCGATAAATCGCCTAAATGGTTAATTATAGCCTAGGTGGAACTTTAATGACATTTTTAGATTACATAGACCATAACTTTAGTATTCAAACCTTGTTTTAAGTATTTTACGTATTTTTTTGTAAGTCTCGCTAAATCTTTTGTAATTTTTGTTGATCGCGAGGAAGTAAATGGAACATATATTCCTATGTGTGAGTAGGGGCGCGTCCATAGAAAGATAGGAAAGCAAAATTCAAATGATATACTATATTCAGCATTTGAGAATTATACTTATTCGGTTTAAAGATTCTGTCATGAATATTTCGATGTTTAAAATTCGACAACATTATGTCATCAAAGATCATTTTTTGACAAATAAATTCGCCTTCTGTTTTATATTCCTAGAGGCTTGCATTAAATTACGAACATTGTGATGAAATAAAAGTGTAGAATATAGTTGACTTCCAGTCTCCAACCAGAAGCTTACAATAACTTTATATATCACTTATTTAGACAATCACAAAAGAAATTCTATACTTCTTCATTAGCAATTAAAATTTGTAGTATAAAACAAGTTGTTTTAGCAAAGGTAAAGATTCGCCGACTCAGTTCCAACCGAAATACCTTCAATTGACTTCTCCTCTAAAGGGATATTAGCTGATTTTTCCTCAAATTGCAAATCTGTTAAATATACAGGATACCCCACAACCTACGAAGTACCAACGTTCCCTTATGATCTCTGAATTAAAATATACGTTTAAATTTTATATATCCCTCGGTCAGTTTTCTTCTAGGAACCAAAAACATATTTGTAAATCTGGCAACATTGCAAAGTAATTAGTTACTAACAAAAATACCCAAGTATATCTTCAAATTTTGTTTAAATCAAATAAATAAAAAATTACTTAGCAACAAATTAAACGATAAAGGTGACAGCATTTACACAATTTGTTGGAGAACCAAGTTCATTACATTTGGTAAACGTATGGGCATGGAACCCGCTGCTTCATTGATGTGGGTATTCAGATCTGGGACATTATTAACAGGAGCTATTTAATTATTTTAAATAACCCTATTTAAAGGGTACAAATAGGGTTAAATAACTGGAGGTTGCCAGATTTGACGCCTCTAAATAGGGTTATTTAAAACGTCCACCGCGGGTTTTCGTCTTCCCGGATACTTAAAAGTTACCCATTGCTGACAAACCATTGCATCATATGCCGGAGCAAATTATGTCGGCAGTATTATCAGTAGCACATCTGCAGGATATTCTGAATCACCTTCTTTTACAAATACTACATATTTTTAACCATTTATTAGTTTATTTGGTATTATGGTCCGATTAGATATTTGTTCAGAATTCTCACCCAATCATTAGCATTAAACCAAATTTGATTATTCGGACATGAATGGCAAAAGTGTTTTCGTACTTCCAACTATGGTTATTCCTTAAATTGTAGACACCGTCGCGAGTAAAAATGGCTTCATTAGTCCAAACAGCAAAATAATCTAAATTCCATTGGATTAGATGTCATTGACAGAACTGAAGCCGTTCTGGTTCAGCTGGCAACAACTGTTGAACTTTAATATTTTTTATGCAGTTACTAATCAGTTGTTCTGGAAGAGACGATGAACTGTAGAATTGTTGTAACAAAATCACGGGTACTTCTTCCTGGTCGCTTTTGGATCAAATCTAAAATATTACACGTCTCATTTGTTGATATCCTTTGTCGACCACGTTCAGCTCCCAAAGTAAGTTCAACACTAGCAGTTTTCCGAAATATCTGTCTGAAAGTCCCTATGGTAGGATGGCGTCGATTAAGATATCGCTCTCTATACAGCCTTACGGCACCATTAAAATAACCATGGCATTCGCCAAATATTCAAATGCTGTCCATTCAAATCCTGAAATAATAAATAATTTAAATAAAATTTGCAAGTGCCACTTCGATATTTTACGTTCTACTGAGGTAGTTCTGTTGAAAATTATTACATTACAATGTTGCCAGATTTACTAATATGTTTTTGGTTAGAAGAAAACTGGCGAATTTTTAAAACTTCAACATTATTAAATTCAGAGAGCATAGATCGAGGAACGTCGTTACAAGCCGCTTGTTCTTAGGTTGTAATAGTATAGAGTTCTTTACCTCTAATTTCGGTTCCACTTAAATTTCTATTTTGAATGAATTATGGCACGAGACAAATGAACATTTAAATACTGTTTGATTCCTATTCCGGTGAAATGACAAAATTTACGTTTATTCAAACTTACGTCTATGAGTTGCGGTCCCACCTTGTAATCTTATAAATATTCATACAATATTCCATTTAAGAGATATTCTAATTTTTGTTGTCTATTGTAGCCCTAGTCGTCCCTTCATTCAAAATATGGGCGACAACAATTATTTATTACGATTATTCCATTTTTAAAGTAATGCTTTTTTTTCTGATAAGATCGTATATTTTATTACTCGTGATCGTGGTTCATATCAAGGATACCGATCCAAAATATACATAATCACGTGGCATAATGTTGGCTTTTGTCGATATGTCCTCCTTTGTTTAATATGTATGCTCGTACCTTTGTAATTAAATAAATAAAATATGTAATTGGAAAACAAATAAAGCCTTTGAAATTCCAAAGTATAGTGAGATGGTCGAGGAATGGAGCACTTCATTTTCCACTGAGTTTGCACAAAACGATTTACGCCAATAATCAGTTTTAGTCTTAGGTTATAAACTCGATAAATTTGATGGTCTTGAGCATCATAACTTGACGTATCTCATGAAAACGAAAGTTTGAATAATTAAAAATAAAATTATTTATGATGTAATAAAAATGATTAAATAATTGAAAATAGTTAAGCTTTATTGCATCGTAAAATGAAACATAAGCTTTAAATAATTTTTACAATTATAATAATAATAATGAATATTCATAAACTTTTGGAGGTTATGTAGTTACGCTCGAATTGCATTGCCATTGGCCAATAAATCTTCGGTTTTCACTTATCCCAAAGAGCCCCAATTCATACAAATTTTGCTTCATGTATGCAGTCATGCTGAAAAGTAAAATCGCTATAAAACAACCAACGTTATCATTTGATAATCAATTAATTTCGTTCAATGACTTACTTACTTAATTCAACAATTCCGAAATCACAATCAATTAAATATTAAACCAATCAGACGTATAACTATTGAAAACAGAAACGAATTTTTCCACAAGTAGTTTGTACTTAACCCTTTGCAGCGAAGTGATACATATTGATAAATATGGTGATAAATATTTCGTTTATTGAAGTGTATGTAGTAGTGTTTATGTGGAGCCACTGTGCGAAATTATCTCGTGTTGTAATAAGTTTCATCCTGCAATATTAGGGAAATGCTCTCCTCGGCTTATTTTGCATGATCCCGATTTTTTATAGTTTTCCATCACTTTTTTGACATACTCGTAATTGTGGCTTTAATTTTGCGATATCGGATGTTGTCATTGCGCTCCTCAATCTTTTGTGGCCTATTTGCTTAAACCTTCGACTTCAAATAGCTCCAAATGCAAAAATCTGCCGGCCTTGATTCGCATATTTCAACGTCACTAAATCGGGAAATAACTCGACCAGGAATTCTGGATTGTAACAAACCTTATGTCTTGTGCTGCTGTGTGGCATGTTGTCTTATTGGAACCAATCGCCTAAGTCCATCCGAAGTTCCAGAAATATTTCAAATATAGTATGGCCAAACCTCTCTTCCTGCCCAAAACCAGAACCAAATAGTGGCTCGTGAAGTGTTTGTTTAATCTGTCTGTGACTTACGAGTGAACAAGCTTGATATCAATTTTTTTTTCTAAATTAAATACCAATACTGTTCGGATTTATTGTCCTTTGAATGGCTTCATGCTAGCCTGTCATCGTAAATCTGGAGATGAAAACCTTTTTGCATCCTACCTCCGTTGAAGTTCGAACTCGTTACCTCCCGATCGAAACGACACAGCTTTATTCACTAGAAGATTTGAAAAGATTGTATCTCGATCAATAAATGATTGAATCGGCAGGCGAACTTAATAGTTGGGAGTCTGATGATGAATTGCCGTTGAGAAGATTTATAAATAATAAAATACAATACTACGCAGCCCTTTAAACACGTTGTTGGGTTGAAATTGAATCGACCAATAACCTAGAAACCAAGTTTCAAACTTTATTGGAGCAGATTGTTTCATAAATAAGTAACCTATATCAGCCAAAACAAGGAGAATCAGAATCTGAAAATTGCATAATTTGAGGTCGCTGTTAGAAGAGTTCGCGTTCAATTTTAAATTATACTATCAACCAATAAAATGCTAAGATCGACATAACGTAGCTATCAATGAAACAAACCAAACGGGAAAGTCAAACTGGGAAAACCTGCAACGAGTGCAACCAACTCCATACATTTGCAGCGAGATTTGTTGAAGGATAAATGCGCATGTGAGATGGCTCGAAAAGGCAGAAAGGGCATGCCAAGTAATTTTACAACTACAAACAAAAGCGTAAGAGAAGAATATGATAGGAAGATAAGTAAAGATGAGATATTAGCATTACACTGGATTGACGAGAAACCTATCGTATTCATTAGTAAATTTCATAGCCCGGAACATGTAGAAACTGTCCCAACAAATCACAAAGATGCTATAAAAAAAAAGTGAAATGTTTAAAATTGGTGTTCGTGGACCTATCAGATATGATAAAAGCCTGCTACGATCGTGATAGAAATTCAAAAAATTGGTGGCCTTGGCTCATTTTTCATTTGCTTGATTTTTTCTGTGGTAATCTCATTAATTTTTTTCTAAACAGGTGCTGGGTTACTTTTAAAACATAGCTCGGGTACAGACAGATACCGCAGCATCGGTTAAAATTACAGATTCCAATGGAGGATACAGTCGATAAGGCGGGGTATTCACTAGTATATGCTAAGGAGCACCCAAGTAATCCCAAACCTCTACTTTTTATTTTTGTTTAGTTGAATTCATCATAACTAGATAGTGGTTACTAGATATTGGTGCCACAATAACAGCATTCGGGTCTTGGAGCGAAATACTTTTAACCGATTCCCGAGTTAAGGTCCATTATATGCCCGCGACAGTCACTACTGCTTCCGGAGAATCAGAACGAGTAATAGGTCATATTTATGCCAGAATAAATTACAGAACAATGAGAATTCACATTATTCCATAACTTAAATAAAAACTGTATTTGGGAATTGATTTTTGGAAAACTTTTAACATCCAAGTAATTCCAATGACAATTTCTGAGATCGTCGATACTCAGCTCGAGAAAAAGGCTGAACATTTTTTAAAACACGAGCTTACCTCAGAGCAGTCAGAAACGCTCAATAATGTAATCCAAAAATTTCCTTCATTTAGAGAATTTGATTTTGGGCGTACCCAACTGCTATCTCATCACATTGACGTTGGAAATGCAACCCCAATAAAACAACGTCACTACGCTGTATCCCCAGCTATCCAGAAATCTCTTTATGAAAAGTTGGATAGAATGTTGGCGCTCGGCGTGATTGAGGAGTCGAATAGCGCATGGAGTTCCCCGGTGACATTAGTTAGAAGATCAAATGGCAGAGTCCGTTTGTGCTTAGATGCTTGCAGATTGAATGAGGTGACAATCAGGGATGCGTATCCGCTACCTATCATTGACGGGCTGTTGAGTCGGCTGGATCGAACCAGGTTTATCTCAAGCATCGACTTGAAAGATGCATTTTGGCCGGTCCCGTTGACTCAGGAGTCTCGAGATAAGACAGCGTTTACCGTTCGTGGTCGCCCCTTATATCAGTTTGCGGTCATGCCATTCGGCCTCTGCAACGCGCCACAAACGATGTGTAGACTTATGCACCGGGTGATCCCACATCAACTCCACGAACAAGTTTTTGTGTACTTGGACGACCTCTTCATCACGTCGGAGACTTTCGATGAACACATAAAATTACTGCATCAGGTTGCCTCGCTCCTAAAAAATGCAGAACTGACAGTGAATTTAGAGAAAAGCAAGTTTTTGTTAAAGGAAATACGTTATTTAGGGTATGTGGTATAGGTGATGGATGTCTGCGGGTCGATAAGCAGAAGGTAAAAGCCATTATAGATTTTCCCGTACCCAATACTCTTAAAAAAGTTCGACGATTTTTAGGGATGTCAGGGTGGTATCGAAGATTCATTCGTTCATATGCCACCTCAGCGTCTCCCATATTTGACCTAACGAAAAAAAATACTAAGTTTGTTTGGAACGAGAGAAGTCAGGCGGCCTTCGATAAATTAAAACTGGCCTTATCCACAGCCCCAGTGTTAACTCATCCAAATTTTAACAAACCGTTTTACATCCAATGCGATGCAAGCGCAACGGGTGTTGGAAGCGTTCTATTCCAGATAAATGATGATGGTGATGAGCACCCCATCGCGTATATGTCACAGAAACTTAACGCAGCACAGCGGAATTATTCAATAACAGAACTAGAATGTTTTGCCGCTGTGCTGAGCGTAAAGAGGTTTCGGGCATACGTCGAGGGATACTCATTTACCATCATTACAAGCCTTAAATGGCTCATGGGTCAAAAAGATTTGGCTGGAAGACTGGCGAGATGGAGCAAAGGTTCGCAAAGGTTCCCAGAATATAGTGCCAGATGCACTTTCAAGAGCTTTCATGGAAAGCGTACATACCATTTCTGAAGATACAGTGCTTCACGTCGATTTAGATGCTCCAGAGTTTAAGGAAGAAGAATATGTCAAATTGATTAAGATCGTGGAAAATGCACCTGAGCAATATTTAAATCTTCGAGTCATAAATGGTAAGCTTTATACTAACCCGTCGAATCAGTCGGAAGAAAGCTTCACGGACATTCCAATTTGGAAATTGTATATCCCTAAATCATTGACAGATAAGCTGATTTTCCTCGCTCATGATCCTCCATCGTCTTCGCATCTGGGAAGCTCTAAAATGTTAGAACGGATACAACGCCTATACTACTGGCCAGGAATGGCTACTTAAGTTCGAGACTATGTTCGAAATTGCCAGAAATGTAAACAGACAAAGGCACCAAACCGATCAACCCAACCACAAATAGGAAAACAAATCATAGCTGTACGTCCAATGCAACGGCTGTATACAGATTTTCTGGGAACTTACCCAAGTTCTAAAAGTGGACATGCTTACTTATTAATTGTTTTGGATCTATATTCCAAGTATATTTTTGTTAAGCCATTGAGAAATGCACTAGCAACTGAAGTCTGCAAATTTTTTGAAAAGGAAATATTCACCATCTTCTCAGTTCCCGAGTCCATAACATCTGATAATGCCACTCAGTTCAATGCACTATGTTTGAAAAATTTGCTTAACAAATACGGTGTAAAACATATCATGACCCCGAAGTACTCACCCCAGTGTAATGCCTCGGAGCGTGTTAACCGCTCTATTCTAAGTGCAATTCGCGCTTATATCAAAGAAGATCATAGGACGTGGGATAATCATTTACACGAGATTGTATCAGCTTTGCGCAATGTTAAACACAACTCCACCCAATTTTCTCCGCATTTTATAATGTTTTTGTCAACACCTAATTTCTCATGGTAACGACTACCATCTGTTGCGTGATTTAAATCTACTTTCAAACGGAGAAATCAGTGTTGATTCCAAGAAAAACCGCCTGAGCCTTTGTCAACAAAGAGTGCTGTCACAGCTCAGAGAAGCCTATAAGCGGAGCGCACACACCTACAATTTACGAAGCCGTAATCGAGAAATATCTGTGGGTCAAAAGGTACAAGTCCGTAATTTTTCGCTAAGTGACGCATCCAAAAATTACTCTGCCAAATTAGCCCCAAAATTCTTGGAAGCTAAAGTTGTAAGAAAGGTTGGAAATGTTGCATATGAATTGTGTCGTCCAGATGGGAAAAATATCGGAGTATATTGTGCAAAAAATATAGTAACTTAAAGAACCATAAACTAACTGTACCAATTTTCTCTTTTTTTTTCGTCTTATCACTAGATATACCCGGCTTATGAGACGCTCAGAGGTGGATGAGTACGTTCCCACGATTGTAACATTCAATGCATGTTACTATATTTAATACAAATTGGTTGACCCAATGTATATAGTCATTATTTTGCTCGATGTAATACTATTGTTTAGATTGCCTCATTCTTCATTTTCATTCAATAATTTAGCTCATTCATCAAACTGCGGCTTGGTTTAAATATAAATAACCCTCGAATTTTGTCATCATAATGCAGTATTGCATTTTAAATGTCATAAACCCTGTCGATGTAGGGTTGGTTATTATGTTGGCGGCTTACCACATGCTTAACGAGCAGTACGTATGTATCAATGTATGTATATAGATTCCCGTTCAATTATCTTTCGATTTTTGGTAAGTGGTTGACAACGAGAAAATCCTAGTGTTTCTGCTAGTCGAGTTTTGAAAGTCAGTTCAGCTTGAACAAATATTAAAAAGATACAAAATTTAAAAAAATTGTGAAGAGCTCGAAATTATAGCTCATGTGCTTATGATATGTGAATACATATTCGAGTATAGTGAATATGATGTTTTGAATAATATGTGAATATTCTAATTTTAGTGAATATTATAAATTAAGAATATTTGAAATTGAAACCAGAACAATGTTATTGTTGGTATATAAAATTGGCGAAGCAATAAACCGCTATATTATAAATTTATAAAATAAATTTATAAAATTTAATATAAGATATAGAACAATTGTTTATAGTCGGTGAACCTGCTATTCAATCAGAAATAATTGAAAACGCAGCTATAATATATATATAAACTTCGAGGGGTTATTGTTCGGTTGAGAGAGCTGCTTAAAATTAAACTAAAACGTATTTCAACAATTCTGGAGACGCGCTCAACACGCGATCGGATTGCGGTATTTTGGCCGAAGCAGCACGTGTAGTGGAGCATATCAACAACCATTTTGGGAGACGCGCTCTACACGCGATTTGATTACCGTATTTCTATCAAGATAATTTTGGTAGTGGAGGACGGTTCTTGATAGTTTAGATAAGTTTTATTTCCTCTATATAAAAAAATATTGTAAATAAATTGTGAATTTCATGTACAAATATGTACATATGTATTCAGATATTGGTCTAAAATCGTCTTTACATACATACATATATACAAAATATTAGTATAGTTTGTTCCTTTGTTTTTATAAAATTTAAGATAACTAATTCTTTTCTTTTCCTATTTTAGTCCTAGTTTTGTTAAATTAATCAGCTTGATATAGGGCTGCTCGATGGAAGCGCTTTCATCGGATCATCTCTGCATAAGGTATACAGACTTATTATTATTATTATTTTGTTAACGGTTAGATCCGTTATTAAGTTAGTTGGAAAAGAGGTGAATGATTAAAGTAGAATTTTATAATTATTGTTTTTCATTCTAAATTGTTTTTAATGAATTCATTTTCGAATTAATGTTAAAACATAATTCTTTTTATTTTTGATTAAATTAAATATTAGTTTTCATCACAATTTACTTAAAAACTAATTAATAAAATAATTGTTAAATTGAATATTACATTTTAGATTGTATTTATTTATTCACTATGAATTACTAAAGTAGAAGTTTACCGTGGATTGTGAGACAGCTGGTAAGTATGTGTAAGTGGATTCAGCCTTTTTTTTAGTGGCCACGTAAACGTTTGCGGACCAGACAAGCACAAACCCCACGACCAAATTTACCTCCACCGCCTGAGCTCGGGTTATCAATGGCCACGTGCTAGTCTCGCAACGTATAAATATGCTCAAATATTTTTATGCTAACGGATGTCTGATTCCATCTCACATGGCATCCGTTACATATTGTTTCCGATGAATAGCACACCTTTATTGATTATCATCGCTTGGTCCATATTGAATTAATCAAAATTGAATATAACCACAATTAAGAGAGAGCACGAGAGAGTTGCAAGCTTAAAGATTTCAGTTGAAAGCCAACCGTGGATAAATCAATGGAAATTTTCAGGATTTAGTTAGTTCTTTACAATTTTGAGGAAACTGTGAAATTGATGGGCTTACAAAATCTTCCGTATCCAGACTTATTACAGTGTGTATATGAAACACTTAACGGATTTACTTTTTCAAAAAAATTCAAATATTTTGATCTAGTATTCGATTAAAATTTAACAATATTACATTTTGTTTTTTTTTTTGATTCAGTTGCAAACTTGTCATTGAGCAAAGAGCAATAATAGATTGTCGTTTTTAAATTTTTAAACATACAAATACAGTTTCTTGGTGATACACAAGTAGTCTAAAGATCAAATGTTTGTGTTTCGAAAGGCACACTCGCTACCGCCAGAAAAAGCAAAGATTAACAAACCGTCAGAAAATGGCGAGAAAATAAAATCAACCATACATACATTTGGCAAATCATTTCAAAACATCGATTGTTATGGTCTGATCGATATAATTTAAATAAAAATTACACATAAAATTAGTGAAGAAACCAACCAAACTAATCACAAATGAAAATGTGTCTTGGAGACCTAATTCAATTATTGAAATGTTACTTGGTAAAGGATTTAACAAATCTCGTTAACATATTGATTTTTAAAGAAATGTTCACCTTGGTATGCCCGATTCTCAGAACTCAACATATGTAGATATTTTGAATTGAAGCAAATTAAAATTTCGTGGTTACAAATAAATTAATTCGATTTTGACGATTAGTGTGAAAGTATGCCTAAACCAATTAACTTACTAATGAACGTGATTCGATACACATACCGCAAAGTCTACCAACAATTTATTTAAAAATTACGTCAGAATTTTTTTATTTTTTTATTATCAAAATTGGATTTGTGGGGCGAAACTTCTCCAAAATTGGTAAGTTTACTACGACAATTCAAATTTATTGTAGCCTACCGTTGTTGATATAAAATTAAAATTTGAATAGAATTTCTGAATAAAATATAGCAGATTTTATTGTTGTGTGTTACAAATAATAAACGACATTTGCATTTTATTCAAGCACACACAAAATTAAAATATGTATTTTAAAAATATAGTTTGGAATGAATTAAATATAAATTATGAATAAATAATAAAATAAAAGCGTATCTAGTAAAGTAATCTATTTAAAAAAAAAAAATGTAAATCAAAGGATTAAAGTGGTCAACTTAGAGATATCGGTGGCGATGTACGATTATTCTAGAAATGAA
This sequence comes from Tipula unca, assembly GCA_951394425.1. Lineage (NCBI taxonomy): Eukaryota > Metazoa > Arthropoda > Insecta > Diptera > Tipulidae > Tipula > Tipula unca. The sequence goes on along the minus strand of OX596382.1, from coordinate 67,620,283 downwards.
TCGCTAAGTTACAAATGAATTATGCATAAACCAACCTAATTGGATGAATTCAAAATAGTTTATTAAACAGCGTTTTGGAATAATTTCCGATCAGTTTTATGTGATTCAGGTAAAAACACACCGCAGGTAATAAACGTTAACCACATAATTTTTTTGTTTTGATATATCAAATTGAGGCAATGAATATTAATTAGATTTACTTGTTTTATTGTAAATAAGTCAACGTGACTTACCTTGAACGGTTTTAGTTTTGCTATGTTTGTCAAATTTTTGTTGGTGTTGAATATAAGATCTAAATAGTTAGATGATTATCATTTTCGAATCTCTCGTCATATCCGACATTCTATTTGTTATTTTACTTAATTCGGCTTTGGAATATTTTGCATAATTTAGGTTTAATTGGTGTGTGCCGAGGCCTTTGTGTTTTGCGCTACCTTTTACGCAGCACCGTTTGTTATAATAGCAATTGCATATACATGGTTTTTGTTTAACATAACCCGAATCCGAATATTATTTTCTAACTACAAGTATATTAATGGACAAAAAAACCAATAATTTGGTTTGCTTCATTGGGGAGTTCTTAAAAATCGATTTATAAATAAAATTTAATCAAAAACAATTAATTTTATTAATTTATTTTAATATTTTAGTAAAGAAAATACGTTAAATTTCACTTTGTATTTCATATAATAAATTAAATCAATACTAAAACTTTTTTTTTCAAATTAGTGATGAAACTAAAAAAATAGTAATATGTGCTACCTCCTCTTGTAGTTTTATGCATCTTACTCTCTCTGGCTTTTATGGCCACAGTATCTTGAGGAATTTGTTCCCAAGTTTAATTAGCTGCGTTGGTCAGTTCGTGTGGTGAATAAAATGCTACACGGTCTTCATAAATTTGCCTCCCAATTATGTTCCACATAAGCCCTATGGGATTATAATCTGGGATGTTAATGGGCCAACGCATTACTGGTACATTCACAGTCTCTCGGTACTGTGTTACTACATTTGCGATGGGTGAACGGGCATTGTCATGCATTTACATGAAATTAATTTCCGATAAATGGTGCATATATGCTCTATAGAGCATCTAATTGCATTCATGGTGCCGTGTTAAATCGGTATTATGTCTATTATGACAGTAAGCGATATTCCAAACCATAATCGAAGCTCTGCACCTGACCGACAATCTGATAATTCAAGGCAAAATCGAGACTCGTTGGAGAACAAAACATTGGTACATTGTCCAGTTTTCATGTTCGAGACCAAATAGTAAACGAGCTCTGCGGTTTGCTATAGATAACTCTGAACATATTGAATGCCTTCTTGCAGTCAAATTGAATTCCATGATTCGGCGATGCACAGGCCTGTCACTAATAGGTAACTCTCGTGAGCTGAGCAGGTCTGATCTGTTGGTAAGTCCAGTTGCGAAGCGTTTTCTTAAGCAAATTAATGTAATATACCTATGCTCAGCTAGGGTTGTACATCCATTTGTCCGATTACAAGCACGGAGATTATACTGCCCATTCTGTTGAAATTGTTTTAATTTTTACTACATAAAACTTCAACAAAGCATTTTGTTGATAAAAGACTGTAGTTTGTTGTTAAAAAGTCAATTGCTAAAAATTTATCGCGTTGACGCATACGACGGTCGGAAGCATACAAATCTAGTCGTGCGAGAAGCTCGCCACAATTTTACGAGAATTTAAAGTATCACGATAAAAACTGCTGATACTTTATCTGGTCGATAATCTAATCTATGCAGTTTTAATAAGTTACAGCGGTCCTGGTAAAGTGGAAGAATATAGTCAGTTGTCCGTTGAGACGGTAGGCATCGGAGTTCATACAAAACAAATTGCATTTGAACGCTCTCAATTCGCTTGGAGTGTCTGTGATATGATGAGTAATTGGGTCAATTCGCCGCCCTCGTTGGCACAGTAAGTAGCGTCCTTGCTTTGTTATTCGACGGTCTCGGGTTCGATTCCCGGGATCTCGGATTCGATTCCCGGTGGTGACCAAAAATCACGGTTGGGTGTATTTAATGTGTAAGTATATGTGTTTGTTCGGGTATTGCACCGTGGGCCCATTAGTGGCATTGAGTGCTGGAGTAATCCGCCCAATTTAAAAAATAAAAAAATAAAAATATTGGGTCACAGGAATACTTTACAATTCCGCTTAATAAAGCCTAACATAATATACATGCCTTTTAAATAATAATGTTGTAGTGTCTGAAAACATTATTACGTCCGATGTATAGGACATGAACGCGACTCTTTAACAATTTCGTTGTTTAGATGGTGTAAAATAGCGCCGAGTCGCAGAATACCATTTATTACAATTTGTTTGGGAATTAGAAAGATTGCCCATGTCACTAAATGGTAGCTATAGCAAAGTAAGACACAGAGACGCTTTAAAGGCCATTACTGGCCCCTTACTGAATCAACAATTTGGCTCCAACGGTTTCGATCCCGAGCATGGTCTTCATACTGTCTAAGACAATCTGAAGAGGCCAAGTCGTTCTCTACATCGTGGAGCCATCGTCGCCTGCAACGACCTCTGCGCCTACCATATGATGGCTCTCCTTTCAGAGATCGCTGCACAATTCGTTCCGGATCAGCACGCAGAACGTACCCGAGCCAGCGTACTCGCTGAGATCTTATTTCATATACAATATCGAGAATCTTCTTCAGATCACTGATATTGTACAGAGCTCGGTAGGTACCATCTGTTTTGCGTTTTGGGCCGTAAATCACACGCATGACCCTTCTCTCAATTGTTAGGAACCATCTCTCGTACTCATAATAACATAATAATAATTCTAAATATGCATTAAATTTTATTACCAAAGAAAAGAACATTTGTGCTAGGTTCTTTTATTTATTTCCTTTCGTAGTTGAAAAAATGGTCTAACTTTGCATCATGAATCACTTAACCGTCCAAGAAAAAATTAAAATTATTTTAATTTATGCCTACGAAAGCAGGATGAATATTGAAAATGTTGTCAATCTGTATGCAGAGCGTTTTCCTGATATAATTGTCCATGCATCTAGAACTACATGGCGACTTCCAACTGTACTGTACATGGCGACTTCCAACTGTATTCTCAACAGTCAACATCAAGGATGGGCGTTTTCTATGTCGACGTGTCGACAACCTGTAGGCAATGTCGGCAATGTAAACAACGTCTATAATGTAGTCAATTCCTTGAGTGATTTTGAGAATTAGTTTTAAGCTACGGAGACCAAATTTTTTTAGGATCAATGTGATGCGGGTTGTTGACAATTTTTTTCAATGCAATTTAAGTTTTTCCAAAAAGAACGGTCACATTTAAAAACAAATTAGTGTTGGGCAGATAACTCCAGGATTCAATGCCACAAATGCGCCCACGATGCAAGATCCGGAAAAACACATTCTTACACATTAGAAACACACAACCTTGATTTCACCATCGGGAATTGAACCCGAGACCCTCGAATAAAAAACTACTAAAGTTAGGAGAAGGTCATAACTTTTAAACTATATTCGGTTGGAAGAAACTCTCGGATGCCGAAAACAAATTCTCTGCATTCAACCGAAAACAAACACTCTGCATTCAACGAGTAATTCAGTCTAAGACTAAACGTAATCCAAGGCAATCACGCCGCTTGGATTATATTTGTTACGGATATCCAGAATTTTCAAAGTACCGATAACGTTGTTGCAGATCAACGACGAAACGGCCATTTATCCTGGCAAAAATCAAAAGAAAGTTTTCGAAACTTTCCTCAGAGTTAACGAAACTCCTCGGCTAACATCGCGTACATTCAACGGCTTACCATCCATAAGACAGATCAAATCTGCTCTTAATTGGATCTCAGAAGTAAAGTTTTGGCCATAAAGCTCGTTCACACGACTCTAATTCCAACAAAAACAATAAATTTGCACGAGATTAATCATTATTATCTCAAACTCTACAGGTGTTTGATGTGTCGAAAATTTTTGGGGTATAGTGGAAAGAGTGCTGAAGTCCAAAAGTCACGCCGGCAAATATGCCAGAAATAGGGAGATTCAAACAACATGTGTGTGATTTTATCCGTAATAACGAAGTCTATGGTGGTGATTTGTTCAGAAATTAAAAATCTCAAAAAATTTAATTTAATCGTTTATGGAAACTTTATTGTCATTCAAAAGAACATTTCTTACCATTTATTTTTTAAAGATTACTTCTTTCAAATGGTGGCCACTGCGATGGTCCTTTCTCAAAGCCCAATTTTTGATGACGCGTTTGAGATTATCAAATGGTATTTGGCGAATGACACGAGTAATGTTGGATCGCAATGCCTCAAATCTAGCTGGTTTATTCACAAAGACTTTAGATTTTGCGTAGCCTAGAGGTATCACACGATCTAAATAGCTAATTCAACTATCCAAACCGTGAAATTAATTGCTCGCCAACATGATTTTTCAATAAGTACATTGCTTCGCCCGCTATATAACGCTAAATAACGGTAAATAACGCTGACTTCTTAGAACTGAATGTCGTCGAGGTCGGGTTCAATTTCTGACAGGAATACTAATATCTGGGACTCAAACTTTTCGATGGCATTCCAAATAGTTGTCTCGACAGGCCGATTATGTCAACCGTAACTTGGTCTAAGCGTACAAAATACATTCCTCACAGAACGCTGATTTTTATAATAAAGCTGAACAATCCTTATTATGCCATTGTAAAATTAAACAGCTGCTCATAAAAAAAATTGCTGACCTGGGAATTAATTGAAATACACATACATATATTAGAACATTCCTCTAATATAACATTGGCGCTGCCGCAAACTTTCCACTCCGGGTCACATAATTATCAGTATCAAATACGCAAACTTTCCACTCCGGGTAACCGAAAACGTTCCACTCTGGATAACAAAATACTTCACCATTTAACAATTCCAACCTTTCGCGACACACAAATTAAGAAAAACATGGCACAAATACAAGAGACCGTTGAAAGACGCGTTCCTCTCTTTTACGGTCAACCAGACGGTGATGCCAGCGAAGTAAATTTTTCCATGGATGCGTGCAAACGTATCGAAAAATTATACGCTGACAAACCGGACAGTTTGGCTACCGCATTAGAAGAAACAATATTCAGACTACGAGGAAGAGCATATGAAATATTCCGTGACATTGAGGTTAAGACCTTTAAAGAATTTTATAGCACCTTAACACGAAAATTTCTGCCTACCTACACAGTCGAGATACTATCGAATAGACTCAGCAATGCCAAACTAAACAAATTTGAAAGCTGCGGAGATTTTGGAAGCCGCGTCTAAAGCTACGCATTAGATTATAAAGCAGGCGTTCAAATCAAATATGGAGAAGATAATTCACTTCCGAAACCCTTATTAGCTACATTGGAACATGAAGCTTTTGTTCGTGGTTTACAAAATGTTGCTATAAAAACACATCTAACGATGTTAGCAGATAAACCTCTTAAGGAACTGATAGAAATGGCTGGCCGAATTGAAAGACAACTTGGTTACAGCAAAGTATACCAAACACCACAAGTAGCCGATCAGCAAATGGTGGTAACTAGATGTCAATTATGTGAACGAACAAGACACAAGGCTAGAGAATGCCACTCCAATATGAGAGGTCCAACACTCAGAGAACATTATCACCCTCTAAGCTTCTGCAGGTATTGCAAAAGAACCGGTCATACACTGGAAAACTGCAACACCAAAAGAACAAATGATGTAAGGAGAAGGGAATATCCAACACGCCCAAATAACTTCACCACTCAACCTGCACAGAATATCATCCCAGGCAACAACAGAAACTACAATTGTTATCCAAATAAGTACCTGAACCAACCAAACAATATGTACCTGAATCAACGAACAAACGTTCCTGACACCCAAAGATTCAACACTTACCCAATCAAACAAAACTACAACAGACCGAACTTTCAGCACACAAACCATATCCAACCAACAAGTATCCCCAACTCGAAGACAAATCGAAACTTCACCTCCTCGAAATCATCCAAACTACCTTTATAAAAATCAACAAAACTTCCAGAAAAAACTAAATCCAAACATAAATGAACTGACCAATGAACTTAGGGAATGTATAAATAAATTACATGCAAGAGATGACTGATGAATTACAACACCCCCAGGGAAACGAGCAGGGACTCGTCGAACAACAGGAAACTTAGCTGTAGTTCAGACGAGTCCAGTCCTCATCAATTACCCTGACCAACCGCATTTTCAACATGACATCCCTAATATCAACAATACTATCCAGTCCAACCATTTTACGAATCTAATAAATCCTAATACAAACGAATCGAATAATGAGAACCTCCTTTAATATCAACAATAATCAACCGAGAACCTCCTCGGATAATTTTAATCAATCGAGAACCTCCTCGAATAGTAGTTTAAGTCTTCCATCGAGTTCCGTCTCGATTAACAAATCAAGTAGTCCGTCAGATAACGAACAGAACAACCTATATAACCCTCTAAATAAATCAAATCCTTTCTCGAAAAGTAGTTGTGTAGCTTAAGACAGACGACCATTACAAAACTCACTTGCACCGAATGATGATGATTGGCCACCAAAAGGATCATTCGTCACGATAGCACAGGTTCATAACGTAGTAACCCAAGAACATCCTCCTTCCCACAATTTCAAAATAAATCTAGTTTCTAATCATAAGTTCTCTCATGCTGTCGTAAGTTTAAAATTAGGAGCATCAAAAGAAAGTACTATACAATTCCTAATTGACTCCGGTGCTGCAGTGTCGTTAATAAAGGAAAGAATAGGCGGAAAGGCCACTGTAAGCGTGTACACACGGTAGCGGTACTTTTGGTAGCGTGAACACACACACCTCGACATCACTCCTAAACTCAAAATATTTCAAAATTTCCGTGCAGTGGGAAATGATTTCCCAATCAACCAAGATGGCATTCTGTGAAGAGATTTCTTAAGCAACAACAAAATTGATATACTTTACAGTTCAAATCAACTAGCAATCCAAGGAAATATAATTAACTTCTCTAGTGACCCATCAGAAATACATCTTCCTGCACGGAATGAAATAACTGTACAAATAACAACGCCCTCAAATAACGAATATTTATGTCATTCGCAAGAAATAGCCTCTGGCGTATTCTCAGGTAACTGTCTCATAAAACCCAACCAATATAAAGCCCAGATTAGAAGAGTCAATTGTAACCCATCAGAAGCCATAATCAAGAATTTCAAACCAGCCTTAGAATCAATCCAAGTCAAGTTCCAGTAACAGGAATCGAAAATAGAGAAGATATAATTTTAGGACAAATTATCCCCACGTTAGATAAGAATCTAAACATTGAAGAATCAATCACATTACAAGTACTGATATTCTGATATATTCTACATAGAATCAGTGATAAATCATCCAGTGTCCCAGGTATGAGTCATCAGGTGCACCTTCATTCAGACACATCTCTGATCAACACCAGACAATATAGAGTACCGAGTAGTATAGAGTACTTTTCGATCAGTTAGGTCGATCACAGTATTTCACCACTTTAGATATGGCAAGTCGTTACCATCAGATTCAAATGGATCCCAGAGATCAGCACAAAACCGCTTTCAGCACTAATTTTGGTCATTTCGAATTCCTCCGAATGCATTTTGGAATTAAGAACTCACAGAGTACATTCCAAAGAATGATTAATAATGTCTTGCTAGGCCAACAAGGTTTGAAATACTTTGTATACCTTGACGATGTTATAATATACGAGAGAAACTGAATGATCATAACAACAAGCTAAGAGACGTTTTTGAAGCATTTAAATTGAATAACCTCAAAATTCAGACAGAAAAATGTCGTCCTAAAATTTTTAGGCAAAGAAATACAATATCTAGGTCATACCATTACAACTGAAGGAATTAAACTGAACCCCAAAACAGTAGAGGCAATTGTCAATTTCCCAGTCCCTCGTAATGCACGAGAAACGAAAAGTTTTTTAGGTCTCACAAGTTACTACAGAAAATTTGTCCCAGGTTTTTCAACCATTGCAGAATCACTGCACCAACTTACCAGAATGAATGTTAAATTCGAATGGTCCGAAAAAAAAATATTTATCCTCATCACTTAAAAACGTTTCGAAATGATTCTTAAAATGGCGAATACAGTTAGCCGAATACGATTACAATATAGTGCATGTACCAGGAAAAACTAATACTGGAGCAGATGCATTAAGCCGAACCAAACCCGTAGAAATCAACGTGATTACTCGAGCCATAGCTATAAAGAGGTACAACCAGAAACCACAGATCCCGACCCAACTAATACAAAACTTGAGCCACCTCAGGCGGCAATCCTAAATAAACCCATTGTCCAAATCATTACTGATCCATGCAGGTGTATTTCGAACGTACAGACGAATCAGAATGAACTACTATTGGCCAAACATGCTCCGCGAAGTAAAGAAGTATATTCAAACATGCCGGAAATGTAAGAAAAATAAATCTAGCAAAACGTCCCTCTTATACTAACCGAAACATCGGAGTACCTTTTTCAACGTATTGCACTCGACATTGTAGGACCCCCACCAATTACCAGTACCCAAAATAAATATCTTCTGATATTCCAAGATGATCTAACAAAATTCTCCGGTGCAATACCATTACCAGACGAAAAAGCCAGTACAGTAGCCAAAGCACAGCTGGGAGCCCCTGAAAAGACAGACATGGGATCGAATTTCATGAGCAACCTTTTCGAAAATATCTGCAAACTTCTCAAAATTAAACATATAACCACTACAAGTTTCCACCCACAAACTAATGGTGCTCTTGAGAAATCTCACAATACCCTCAAAGAATATTTACGCAATTTTTCAAACATCGACCATATAGCAATTGGGATGAAATGGTACACTACGCAATGTTCGTATACAACACCACACCCCATTGTTCCACAAATTTCACACCATACGAACTAGTTTTCGGCCGACCAGCGTTAGTCCCCACCTCCGTTAAGACCCACATACAATTATGATGACTACGTAAGCGAACTTAAAGCACGTCTACGTTTAGCCCACCATATTGCCCGACTCAATACAATGAAACAGAATGAAAGAGCCAAAACCAACTACGACAAATCAACCACCAATTTTCAAACGACCATTGCAGATCTTGTCTGGCTTCAGAACAACATGAGGCGTAACAAGAAAGACCCACCCATCGAAAATTCATATTGTTCAGATAGGGCGGCCACGCAAGTTTCCCGATCGTATATCTCGCATTAATAATTGTTCACCTAGTAAATCGAGGCTTACGTACATACATACTTATGTATATACAGATATTTACAAACACCGACAATGAACATTCATTTAAATATAAATTATTGGTTGAAATGTGGCAAACAATATTATTTATTAGTTTTTGTTGTTGAATACATTGTAGCCAATTTATTACAATCATTTTTAGAAAATGTTTACAATTTAAATTTTTATTATTTTTTGTTTTATCTAATTAAATTTTAATTTATTTTTATTTTTTGTACATTAAATGTGTTCAACTACGAGTATATAGTATTTTTTTGAAAAGGTGATTTTAATTACCATCCAATGAATATATAATTAATTAACGATTCTTTGTAATAAATATATAGTTTTTTTTTGTTAGTCGCTTCAAAAAAAAAAAAGCGAAAAAGGAAGGTTAATAAACCACTAATGGTGTTAGTAACAGTAACGGGAGAGTGTTATTTTTAACAACAACAAAAACTATGCATAATTTATTTTTAGTCTGGGTATAACATACATAATGTATGTATATCATAATTATGGTGGTATATTGACAGGCTCTATATTCATACTCGTATAATGGGAATCGTTGAGTCATTAATTATTTTTAATAAATCATCTTGTGTTTTATTTTTAAAGGTAACTTATTTTACTCGACGTTGTGTGTATGTACATATGTATGTAGCAATATTAGCATCTATCGAGTAATTGAAATGTGTAAATTATTTTTTTGTTGTTTTTATTTAATTTCCCAAGAACACGTTAAATATATGTATGTTACTTTTTAATATATATTTATATTTCTTGTTAGTTTTAAATTTGTTGTCAAATAAATTGAATTTTAAATTTTATTTTATTTTGTAAAGAAACGTAAGAATTTCATATTTTCGCTTCATAAATAAATATTTGTTTTTTAAATTTAACTGAAATTTAAATATATGTGAATATTTACACCTTTTGAAAATAATGTTTTATTATTTATCATCAATATCATTAAGCCAGTTTGTTAGATTTGATAACAATTTTTTTTTTCGCGTGATCACCGATCATTTAAGACGTACGGTTCGGTTAATTAAAATATATTAAATTTTTACAATTGGCAACAAATTACAACGCAAAGTTGAACAAAGAATTTTACGGAGGGTTTATAAAATTAATAAAATATTGAATTTTAGGTCAAATTAGGTTTATGCAGCTGCAATCAATCGGTCGGTATACAACAACTTTGATATTTTTAGCAATTTAAAAATTTAAGTATCATCAGATAGAAAGAAATATGAACCACTAAAAACTTTTCCAAAGTACGTTTTCTCAAACGGCTCACACGGATGCCCCAAATTGAAACGAAATAAAATGCGCGTAAGACTACATCGGATACAGTTTTAAACGTGTCTTGGGTAAATGTGCATTTGAAAGAAAATAAACATTTCGTACCGACCCCTTTGTTGCCACACATGCATTTGACTGATGTGAATGTTAATATATATATTTCAGATACTGAACCAATAACAAACTATTGATAGTCAATATTTCGCATGAAATGTATACAAATGTACATCAGAACAAACAAACGGATAATGTAATTTTAATAACATCTTGTAACTGGGGTGACCAGATACACTCTTTTGATGAGTATTAGTAATTTTTTGGTTCGTTTACTCTTTTGTTAGGCCAAAACGCTTACAGAATTACAGAATTTTAATTTGAAATACATAATTGAAAATTTAACAAATTTAAAAATATAAATAAGTCAGTTTTTTAAATTTGTAATTAATCCAAACTGTGAAAACTAATAATTAAATTCAAATTTCATACAAATACGTTAAAGTTTTATATTTATTTAAACAAATAAAAGAGCAAAGAGCAACATCCTGCAATCGCCCGTGTGAGAAATCACTTGAATATAAGGAATATTCCATGGTAACCTTCTTGGATATAGAGTGGGCATTTAGCAACGTCAGAACGGGGGCAATCCCTCGGGCCCTTGCGTGTCTGGGGGTAGACGGGTCACTCAGAGGCTGGATAGATCATATTCTTAGAGACAGGATCGTGACAGCTTATCTGGCTGGGACGTCAGCCGGCAGATACGTGAGCAGAGGGACACCTCAAGGTGGGGTTCTATCCCCCTTCTTTGGAACTTAGTCATAAATGACCTGTTACTAAACCTGGAAGGGCAAGGCTTCAAGGTGGTTGCTTACGCGGATGACGTTGCTATTGCGATCTTCGGTAAATATCCTAGTACGCTGAGTGAGCGCATGCAGTGCGCGCTTGGCTACCTTTCTGAGTGGGCACGTGGCTGCGGACTTAACGCAAACCCACAAAAAACAGAGCTGGTCCTCTTTACTAGGAGGCACAAACTTCCTCAGTGTGACCCGCCAACATGAAATGGTCCTCGCTTGATCTTTACGGATAGAGAAAAATACCTCGGACTACTTTTGGACAGCAAGCTATGCTGGAAACCAAACATCGTAGAAAGAGTAAAGAAAGCTACTATAGCGCTCTACTCCTGCAAAAATGCCATTGGAAAGAGATGGGGTATGGAGCCCCACATAGTACACTGGCTCTACGTCTCAGTAGTCAAACCTATACTGCTGTATGGGGTTATCGTCTGATGGCCAGCGTTAACAATTATGGCCAACCTTAAACTATTGATGAAAGTCCAAAGAACGGCCTACTTGTGTATAAGTGGGGCTCTCAGGAGCACACCTTCTCCAGCTCTGGAGATTCTCTTTTATCTTACTCCCTTGGATATTGCGGCCGAGCAGCTAGCATCTTGCACAACCATTCGACTCGAATCCATATTTATGTGAACCTGTAGCAATGCAGGGCACTCATCTATCCTATGCAACAGGGGTATCCCGGAAGCTACCGACTACGCTATTCCTTTGCCATCTGTTGAGATGAAATTCCAAACTGAGTTTCCCACCAGAGAGGACTGGGTGAACGAAACGGTAATTGACAATGAGGCGCTAAGCTTCTTCACGGATGGCTCAAAAAGGGATAGAGGGGTTGGCTGCGGGGTATTCTGTGAGGCACCAGGGGTTAACCTCTCTTTTCGTCTTTCCGACTTTTGCAGTGTTTTTCAAGCTGAACTTATCGCGATAATGGAAGTGATGGACTGGTTGAAGTATAATGTAATATCTACGAAGGATATTCGCATTTTTACGGACAGCCTGGCTGCTATTAAAACGCTACAATCATACTCCCTGACGTCGAAGGTAGCCCAGAACTGTCTGGCATCTTTAAATGAGATGGCTGATCAGTTTAACATCCGCTTGACATGAGTGCCAGGGCATTTCAATATCGCAGGGAATGTAAAGGCAGATGAGTTGGCCCACAAGGGTGCAACAACCCCAAACGACTTGACCGGTCCAGATCAGGCCAACTGATATCGCTTCGACGGCACCATATTGGCATGGTCGTCGGAGCTATAAAGGGACTTTGTCTCATTGGGAAACATGCGAGCAGACTGGCTGTCCCAGCCCACGATTTCTACCGCAGCTGTGGTGATGAGGAGGAGGAAAATGTACTCCATCTGCTCTGCACCTGTCCTAGTCCAGCGTACAGCAGAACAAAATTTATGGGAGATCCGGGACTTTAAATGCTTCTTGGTAAGCTCAGGATGGTTTAGCGAGTAAAGAGGAGGAAACTCGAATGTGGTACAGCTATGGCCCTTTTTTGTGTCTATGCTAGTCATTTAGGACGGCCACCATTAGCTAATCTAACCTATCCTGCAAACTACAAAAAGAGGCTGCATTGTAGCTAAAGAACTTCAAACAATTAGAGACAAATCACGGCAAAGTCCATCATATTATAAAACGCCGGTAGCCAATAGCGTAAATATCGACCTAGGAAACTTTACCACATCTATATCGAGTAAAAGAACTAATAGCACGTCGTTTCCGCAAGTGGTGGCATCCTGCTTTAAACAGGCGACTAGATAGCCGAGAAATAGTAGATGAACTAACATCCATATTATACTATACTATAAATAAAACATTAAGAATTGTAATCTGGAATTCAAATGGAATAATCCAATATATTCCAGAGTTAGAAATCTTTTTAAATGCTAAAAAAAATTAATATAAGTTTAATATCAGAAAGGCATCTTACTAAAACCTCATATACCAAAGTCCTCCAAGACATAATTTAAATAAAGAGGATTATAAAAAGTTATTGAACCAGCTAGGATTTAATTTTATCATTGGAGGTGATTTTAATGCAAAAAATACTTTCTGGGGGTCAAGATTAACAACTCCAAAGGGTAGAGAACTATACGCCGCTGGTCGAGCTTACAATTGTGAATTTCATTCAGGAGGAAAACCAACGTACTGGCCTACTGACACAAGCAAAACTCCGGATCTAATTGATTTCTACATTACAAGAGGTATATCCGAAAATCACATTTTTCTAGAAAATAGTGAAAGTCTCTCATCGGACCACTCGCCCGTCATTATGACTGTTAGTTCCACGATTGTTAATAAGGAAAATCCACCTAGACTAACAAATAACAAAACCAATTGGGAAATTTTTAAGAAATTGGTTGAAGACAACACCGATCTTCTTGTACCAATCAAGCATCGGATTCAATCAGAAAATGAAATGGAACTATATATCAATAATATACAACAAGCAGCATAGAATAGCACAGCCCTGTAATCCAAAACAACGGTCACCATTTATCTTCGTAGTCTTACAGACTATAAAGAAACTGAGTATTCTCTATGGAAAGCTATAAAAGCATTAATAAGACCAAATCATCAAATACCGTCAATAAAAAATGATGAGGGAAATTGGGTAACAAGGGCCAAACAGAAAGCAGCACTGTTCGCATCTCATCTTGAAGAAACTTTCCAACCATATGCTAGACAATCAGCGGATGAAAATATAATACCAGTGCACACGGAGGATTGTAAGGAAATGCCACCTGTAACTTGAAAGATGAAATTAACCATAACATAAATACGAAAAAAATCTCCTGGCTTTGATTTATGTACAGATGAAATGGTGAAGATACTTCCTGAGAAAATTTCGAATTCATAATTATAAAATGTAAGTTCAAATATCGTACAAAAAACTTAAAGTTTAATCCAACAATTTCAAAGGCTCACACCACAGATATTTAAAATTTAAATTTTGTGTTTAGAATTGGCTGGCTTGCACATGCAGATGACACGTGATTGGACTGAATAGAAACGGAGTGAAGGAAATACTTGATCCGCTTGTAGAGTTTTCAGCTTCAGTTGGACTTCAGATCAATGAGTCCAAAACGAAATACCTGATCTCTGGTTTTCAGTCAAGTCAAAGTCAGAACATGTTTCTTCATGGATGACTCTGAGTTCCACGATTGTTAATAAGGAAAATCCACCTAGACTAACAAATAACAAAACCAATTGGGAAATTTTTAAGAAATTGGTTGAAGACAACACCGATCTTCTTGTACCAATCAAGCATCGGATTCAATCAGAAAATGAAATGGAACTATATATCAATAATATACAACAAGCAGCATAGAATAGCACAGCCCTGTAATCCAAAACAACGGTCACCATTTATCTTCGTAGTCTTACAGACTATAAAGAAACTGAGTATTCTCTATGGAAAGCTATAAAAGCATTAATAAGACCAAATCATCAAATACCGTCAATAAAAAATGATGAGGGAAATTGGGTAACAAGGGCCAAACAGAAAGCAGCACTGTTCGCATCTCATCTTGAAGAAACTTTCCAACCATATGCTAGACAATCAGCGGATGAAAATATAATACCAGTGCACACGGAGGATTGTAAGGAAATGCCACCTGTAACTTGAAAGATGAAATTAACCATAACATAAATACGAAAAAAATCTCCTGGCTTTGATTTATGTACAGATGAAATGGTGAAGATACTTCCTGAGAAAATTTCGAATTCATAATTATAAAATGTAAGTTCAAATATCGTACAAAAAACTTAAAGTTTAATCCAACAATTTCAAAGGCTCACACCACAGATATTTAAAATTTAAATTTTGTGTTTAGAATTGGCTGGCTTGCACATGCAGATGACACGTGATTGGACTGAATAGAAACGGAGTGAAGGAAATACTTGATCCGCTTGTAGAGTTTTCAGCTTCAGTTGGACTTCAGATCAATGAGTCCAAAACGAAATACCTGATCTCTGGTTTTATGGACAATGGCACACCAGATTTTAGTAGTGGCCACCATACGTTTGAGGGAGTGAGGAAGTTCAAATATTTGGGTTCTCTTATCACTCACGATCACAGTGTGGGTGAGGATATTAAAGTGCGGCTGACAGCTGGCAGTCGTTCTATGTATCCTCTAAGGCCACTGCTAAAATCTAAACACTTATCAAGTGCCGTGATGCTGAAGCTTTGCAAAGCGTTGATCTGGCCCGTTGTTATGTTTGGATGTGTGTTGGGCGCTGACGGATGAGTACGAGAGATGGGTCCTAACATTTGAGAGAAGAGTCATGCGTGTGATTTACGACCCAAAACGCGAAATAGATGGTACCAACCGAGCTCTGTACAATTTCGAGATCAGAGATCTGATGAAGATCCCCGATATTGTACATGAAGTAAGATCTCAGTGAGTACACTGGCTCGGGCACGTTCTGCGTGCTGATCCGGAACGAATTGTGCAGCGATCTCTGAAAGAAGAGCCACCATATGGTAGGCGCAGAGGTCGTTGCAGGCGATGATGGCTCCACGGTGTAGAGAACGACTTGGCCTTTTCAGATTGTCATAGACAGTATGAAGACCATGCTCTGGATCGAAACCGCTGGAGCCAAATTGTTGATTCAGTAAGGGGCCAGTAATGGCCTTTAAAACTGTTTAAAATTAAAATAAAATAGAAACTAAATCATGTGCCTTTATAACTCCTTAAGTGGTCCAACTTGTTCTAAAACCGTTCATATCAAACTCATTCATTGTTTTATTTATATTAACAAAAAATATAATTAGTTCCGATAATTTATCCCAAACAAATCAACAAATCAGAAGTCAAATCAACTATGAAGATCTACGATCCTAATCAAACATCTTAAGGAAAGGACAGTAATGTATCTCTTCGCCATACTGAATGTTTGCGCGCTAAAATAATTGCACGCCATCAAAACCCCAATAAGCCATCCTCAGATCATTCAGTATTAAGCCTTCTTCCTATCTTAAACAGAATGCAGAAAACAAATATAATTAAAATTCGGCTACTCGTTCGCATATGGAAACCACGAAATTCAATAGGTATGATATAAGCTCTCATAGCACTAGGCTCCTCTAGTCATCTCTAAAAAATCATAAAATCTTTCTTTTAAGACCGATCCATTCTATATTCGTATCCAGTGAAAAGTTTCCCATGATTACATCCTCTCCGAAGATGGAATGATTATGTTTAACGTAAAAATCATATCTGAAGCAACGCCTCCATTGCAATCCTCCATTTGAACATAAAAACTGATTGGAAGTCGATGCACAAACTACAAGTAGCTATTGGAATCACAAATCTACAAGATTTTTGGAGTAATGGAAGACAAGCAATGGGTATTCCAGCAACATAACAATCAATTCAAAATGCACGGATAGTAAACGGATAGGACTGGAAATACAAATTGGCGATGGTTAACTTGAAAACTTTACGAAAGAGATGTGCAAATACTATTCGTATAAAATTTTTATTCTTGAAAGTCAGAACATGTTTCTTCATGGATGACTCTGAATTTGCGATCAGAGAGGTATGATTCAAGCAGCTGTCAATAATTTTGTGGTAACATGTTGCTCACCTTGAATATCAATCCCTCGTGCCAAACCCTAGCAAAGGCCTGGGATACATCCAAAAATACAGCGGGGCAATATTTAGTTTCTCCTGTCACCGTAGTGATTCGATGGACTTGATCTATTGTGGAGTGGTTACTACTATACCCAAATGTGGTATCGAATCTACCATTGTCAAATGGATTTAATTTATGCTTAAATGTCACATAGTGCTAGATGAGTTAAAAGTTGCCAGGGGTTGTCCACAAGAAGGGGTGCTTTCATCTCTGTTGTGGCTTTTGGTCTCATCGCTCAATGTTACGCTGATGACCTGGTTTTGACAATTTCTGGCAAGCATTTGAATGTCTTTTCTGAATTAACACAACACGCTCTTCTTATTGTAGAACAGTGGTGCCTTGATAAGGGTTTACATATGAACCCCTCTAATACTGACTTAGTTGTATTCACTATACGTAGGAATACTGATGCATTTTCTGTGGCATCTCTTTTTGGGTGTAAGATTAATAGCTCAGCCTACGTCAAATACCTTGGTATTATTTTAGATAATATGTAACCTCTCTTGGAAGTATCATCTGGATTACAAACTACTAAAATTCACAGCGATTTTTTGGCAATGCAGCAGAGCTTCTGGTACCTCTTGCGGCTTGTCACCCAAAATGCTTTTTTTTATATACAAATCACTGGTTCTACCAATGCTAACATATGCGTCTGTGGTTTGGTGGCCAGTAGTCAACTTTAAATCAGCACTTGCCAAACTCAACAGTTTGCAAAATATCGTATGTAAGACTGTTACTGGAGCCATCTCTTCGGCTCCGCTTCTAGCTATCCAAGCTGTGGTAAGAATGAATGACTGTAGCTCTGCCCCAGCTACAGTCATTCATTCTTACCCCAGCTTGCTCAGCGGCGTGTCGCTTGAAATGTATTGGAGCGTGGAATGCATTCGGCACTATATCGGGACATAAATTAATTCTGTGTTTTTAAACCCGTTGTGCCGGAAATTGAGATGTTTAATGAAAGGCTGTTGTCTGCATTTTATTTTTACAAATCATTCGAGGTGGTTTACCCATCAAGAGGTATGGGGTTCTCACCAAACTTTCTCAAGCGAATATCTAAAAAACAGGGTGCTTTGGTATATGCTGGCCATCGCTGGGTCTGAGAACTTCTGGCAGTTTGGATAATAACTCTACTACTTCTCAAGCGGAATTAATCGCGGTTACTCGCTGTGCCATTACATCTATTAATTTCGCGGTTAATGGCGAAGGTATTATTTTCTGTACTGACAGTAAATCTGTCCTCAACTCCTTAAATAATCCTTTGACCAACTCAAAACTTGGTGAAGGATTGTAAGAAATTTTCGAATGTTCTCTGCCGTAATAACAAAGTTACCTAGTATCCTCTCTGTCTTGGTTCAAACTTCTCCAATTTGCTAAGGATACAGAACGCGTCTGCGTGATTTGATATAATTCAAGGTTTGCACCATGGGCCCTTTGTGTCATTATGTATGGAACCTTAATGGGTTCCAGCAAAATTTAAAAAAAAAAAAATTTACAATGTTGTTTCATGTCCACTTGTAACCCAGCGGTAATGCCACGATGTATTTTATCGATTCAACTAAGGTTTTAGGTTTCCTAAATAATATTTATGCAATAACTGTACCGCATTCGGAAACATGAACGGAAACGCGAAAATTGCTATTAAAAGCCAACATAACATCGCCAAAATAAAAGATAAGACAACAACAATGATGATGCGATTGAGGCAACTTGCTTGGGTTATTAAAAATCAATTTTACAAACTGTAGAGAAGTAGGCTAACTACAAAAGAAAATTATTCGTTTATAATCTTGCCAATACAGGTATTGACGATTGTAAAAGTAGGCTAAGCTCCTCTCGCGGAAAAAATGATTATTAAAACGAACGATCCATTTGAAATTTGTGTTGTTGTTTTTGTTTTCGAAATTAGGTGGCTGTGTATTTTTAAACGTCGATGGATAAACAGTTTTATTTTAAACGCCAATGGATAGATAGTTTTATTTTAGAAAAATTCCGCTACGTGGAATCCGTGATGCTCCAATCGTCAATAAACAGAACCAAAATTACATCGACAAGCGACGACGCCTGTCAAATTAAAACACACATAAAGTATGCGATGCCCTCACAACCAATGGCTGTGTTGACAGCGACATTATCGTCGAACTTTTTTTAGAATCTTATGCTAATTATGTCGACGGCGCTACAGTGGTACCAGCAGTTATCTGGCTCACTATGTTACTACTGTATTTTTGGCTGTCATTTTTTATATACATAGGTCCACAAATTAAAACACAAAAAAACTCCGAACAAACATATTACAATGTGTCATATAATAATGTTTTTCTATGTTTGTCCGGTATAAACTATTTAAATTTTGAGTTTGAATGTAACATAAATTATCTCTTCAATGCATTTTATAAATTCATGTGATTGGTGGAATTGATTAGATACCAATTTGATTAAAGATACCAGCATTGAGCTTAAACAACAAAACTTCTAAGTTTTATTCAGTTATGAGCAGGGATCGGCGTTTACGCGTCATCTATTCTTTTCTACGTTGACGTGTCGACAACCTATAGATAACGTCCACAATGTAGACAACGTCGATAATGTAGTAGACAATTCTTAGAGTGATTTTGAGAATTAGTTCAAAACTACGGAGACTAATTTTTTTAGGGTGAATGCGATATGGGTTGGTGACAATTTTAAAAAAAATTGTTTAATGCATTTTAAGTTTTTCCAAAAAGAGCGGTCACATTTAAGAACAAATTAGAGTTGGGCGGATCACTCCAAAACTCAATGCCATAAATGGGCCCACGATGCAAGGCCCGGAAAACACACATACTTATACATTAAAAACACACAACCTTGATTTCATCATCGGGAATTGAACCCGAGACCGTCGAATACCAAACTACCAAAGCTAGGACACTATATTTAGTATGCTTGCGGTTTCACTCATTGTTCGTCTGTCTAGTCTGTAAGAGCGTCAAAACTTTTGAACTGTATTCGTAACGTAATCCAAGGCAATCACGCCACTTGGATTATATTAGTCAATTTAACATGGATATCCATCATTTTCAAAATACCGATAACGTTGTTGCAGATCTACAACGAAACGGGCAATAATCAAAAGTAAGTTTTCGAAACTTTTCTCAGAGTTAACGAAACTCCTCGGCTAACATCGGGTACATTCAACGGTTTACCATCCATAAGGCAATGTCATGGGCACCGACAGATCAAATCTGCTCTGAAGGTTAAAGGCAATGCAATTAATTGAATCTCAGAAGTACCAGCCGTTTTACTTGGTAGCGGTAAACAAATCGATATTTTTGTTCTGAAATCACTCGACAACTACGATCAGGGTTAATAAAATTCAAACTGGATTAAAAACTTCATACGATGGACCATACAAGGTTAGACACCGCATACGCAAGGGATTTATTGTCTGAATTAGAGACAAACAACAATCAATTTCGAACGATTCATTGAAACCAGCATACGGCATTGTCAAATCAGGTAAATATCAGTCTCGAAATGATATAAAACCGTCCGATTTGTACTATAATACCTCAAATTTTATGGTTTTCCGTCTGCGAAGGGAGCCATGTACCAGCTCAAATATCAAGACTTACTGATATTCGAAACTGCAACAATAACCAAATTAGAGAAATTCAATGGCTGATTATACCTAATTTTTAATTAATTTACCTAATTTTATTCTAAAATAGTAGTTGAGTTATCTGTGGAGTACAAAATAATAAAAGTCCTCGACACCAAAATTTTATTGAACTTGCCATGCCCTCACATAGTAAAACACACGAAAAATTATCCATAAATTCAAATTGTATCTCAACAAAATTTCGTGACTTTTACTATGTGAGTATGGCGTCGAGAATTTTTTTATTTTAAATATTATTTAAATTTTATTAAGAATAACATTTCGTTACCAAGTTTTACTCGACCTTGGCCAGCACTCACATAGTAAAATACGCAAGATTATAACTTCCATTAAAAATAATCCAAGGATATCTGATTATGACCATAAAATTGAGTACCTAGCGACCTACATCCCGTTTCATGGTAAGACGAATTCTACTTCAACAAGGCTATAAGAATTACCGAGTTATTAAAAAGCAAAAAATCGTTCAGTTAACCAGCACTTGTCCACCAAATGTGCCGGTACGTGTGTTTGTCGGTGTTCTAGTACCAAGTTTTGACAAAATTTTGAAACAGGTTAGCAGGTCAAAAGCTATATATATCTTACCAACAATTTTTAATACCAACACATATATACATTAATTAGAGACTGTTCGGCTAGTGGATTTATTGTCCTTTGAAAGCTGAACAGTATCCCTATTTTGTACACGGCTACAGGTCCGTCTTTTAATTGGCCATCTGCACACTGCATAGCTCCATGCTAGCCTGTACTAACATGAACGATGGGTCGGTCCATGAGTTCTACATTGCAACAGAGGGTCATAGATGTTTTCAATTTAATTACCGATCGTAATCGGGAGATGAAAAATCCCCATTGCATAGAACCCAGTACCTCCCGATCCAAACATCGCAGCTTTAGCCACTGCACTATTTGCTTGGTAAATTTAGTTCATGCTTCAGCTAAAAATAGAAGCACTTCAAGATAGATAAATTTGAAAATGAGTTATAATTGCAAGTGATTTGCAGTTACTCAAAAGCCAAGTCTCTGTCACATCCTTCACAGTTACGTCGAATGTGTACGTAAAAACATGACGACAGAAACGTATTTTGTATCTAGTTCGTTGACACGATTTAGCAGTAAAATATTGCCCTGATTAAGCTATAGTTACACTACTCCAAAGCATGGAAAAGATTTTTTATCGTTCTGGTTTTGGATTCAGTTCCAAAAGATGTTTGTTCCGGTTTCCCGCACCGGTTTTAGGAAATTATTTTTGTTCTGGTTAAAACGGAGGTTTCTGTTTAATAAATCTAATACAATTCGGAAAATATTTCGATTAATTGCGGTTTAATGTTCCGGTTCAGTTCCTGTCCGAAGCTCTCTGCCCTAAAGAAACTAAAAATCCGAACGTTGAGTGCAATAAACTTTCCTTTAATTAAAGCTTCTGTTTGTTTTATTTCAACACATATTTACAAAATTACAGTATATGGTATGTGATTTCCGATTTAATTTGAATGATTCTTTAGTTTCTCCTGACAGCTTAACTGAATAAATATTTATTTATAAAATGCAACTGTGCACTGGAGCATTTTAGTTCAAATCGATAAAATATCTTAGATTGTTGACATTGACTTAATTGTTCGTGGTGACAAAAAATATTGTATATTTTACGTGTCGACAACCAAGTAGATTACACGGCGTAATCTACCTCGCCAATCCCTGGTTATGAGAAATGATTTAAAATTTTACCTCACGATATTTAAATGAAAATTAATTTTGGACACTTGTTTATATTTCAAAATTTTGTCAAATTCTTAAGACCTGACAGAAAAGAAAATTTAAAAATTTCCATTTTTTGGAAAAATCTTAGTATTGCTAAATTTAAGTAAAATTGAATTATATTCATATTTGAAGGGAATATTGGCAAGTATATACTTTTTGCTCATTCAACAAGCACTTTCCAACTGGTTCATTTAAATGTAAACAACACAAAGTGGAATGTTTTAATGAATGTTTCTTTTAATTTAAAGTGGGTCGTCCAAATACAAATAAAATATTAATTTTTTACATTAATTATCGATTTAATTCCAAATATATTTTTTTAGTTTAAAACTACACAAATATATTGTATTTATTTATAAGTAATTTAAAAAGAATTTTTAAATAGCAGACCTATATTCATTTGTCTACGAATTTTAAAGAAATGATAAAAACATAAAAGATAAAGTCTATTTTAAGACAAGGAATAGAGTTGGGGGTTAGCTTCACGTAATTCCGTCATAATAACTTTACAGTGTGCTTTTCGTGCAAAAGTTTTGTTAAGGATGTTTCCGTTATTATTCATGAAATGTATATGGTGT
Source organism: Tipula unca (assembly GCA_951394425.1). Classification (NCBI taxonomy): domain Eukaryota; kingdom Metazoa; phylum Arthropoda; class Insecta; order Diptera; family Tipulidae; genus Tipula; species Tipula unca. The sequence goes on along the minus strand of OX596382.1, from coordinate 67,597,185 downwards.
TCCATTGACCCCAAGACGTGATCACAATATATTTTTTTTTAAATAATTTTTGTTAAATTTATCTAAAAAATATTTGAAACCAAACTGGCAATTAATTATTTTCTATTTAAATGTGCAAATTTGATTTATCATCGATTAAACGCTTATAAAAGCATAACAATTGAATTAAATATACAGCAACCAAAAAAGGTTGTCTTTTGATACATTGCCTAGGGACTAATTGTAGAAACTAAATAATTAAGGCCGTACGTTGTTAAATTATATAGTTCGCAAATTTAATTCACCAGAATAAAATAAAATTTAAATTAATTAAAATAAAATAAACTTGTCTTACATTCAGATTTTTATCAAATAAATTTGTATACGAGTATAAATACTTACATTCATTCTCAAACTAGTCTAACGTTTAATTCAAAGTAAATAATTTATTCCCTAAACTTGTTCCAATATATTATTTCAATTTATCTTGTTTCGATTTTGTTAAAATTCCAACAAATCGTGATTATAATTGATTTGACATCATGTGCATACATTAGATACACATTCACGTACATACATATATCTATAGACAACAACTATCCATTAATTTCAGGTACATAAATGTCAGTTTCAAATAGATTCAAACAGCGAACAATATTGTAATGAATCTTCTTATTATTTAAACTTTTACAAGTATTAAAAAAATAAACATTTTTTAATTTAAAAATCAGGTATTCAATTTGACTGTGAATTTTTAATTTAAAAAAATAATAACAAAAAAAATTATTTGCATTAATTGAATTTCAATTCGGGGCGCGATAACACAACAGCACACAACAACTTTCTAAATGTGGATATTTCTTTCTGTACATACACATATTAAGTTAAACATTTATTTAAATTCATTAGTTTAAAAGGTGAAACAATTTACTCTTGCTTTATATACACCAATAATATATTTACTTTTTATATTTTCAGTCTTTGTACTATTTATTTGCGAAAATACTTATATTTATTTACCTTTTGAGAATTGTATTTATATAAATTGCAATGTTTTAAAACAGAAAACCATTAACATTTGTCAATGCTACATGCTAAAATTTATATTGTCGGATGTGTATGTTCATTAGTTTGTTTCGTTTCGTGTACATTTGTTTAACCGTGTATTTTATTGTTTTATCCCAAAGATTTGTTAAAAAAAAAAAATTGGTTTTTGGAAGATAAATTATATCTCGTTTTATTTCAGTTACATACATACATACGCCTCCAAAGCAAATAAAATCTAAGATCATGAAATTAAATCTGTACTCGCGGTATAGTCGATAGAAACTAATAGTAGGGAATGTGTATGGGGAGTATGATGTGTAGATATAACTAAAGTAAATTAATAATAATGGGTTTATTCATGTTCCAATTTAATATATGGTTGAGTCATTTATAATACAATTATTCATCATACATTTATTTCTGACAGTTATCGAGTGTTAGAGGACAGTGTTTTTCCGGGATCAAAGGTTTGTAAATATAGATTTGATCGCAAAAACTTCTACCCAACAAAATATGCTAAAAATATGCTACATATCAGCTTAGAAGGTAAAGTGCGTTTTATGGCAATGGTTGTTTTAAATTTAACGGATATATTTTAATTAACAGACTATACCATTGCTAATCATTTAAAACCAGTTGCGAAAATGTCTTTCCGTGGAATGTTGTTCACTTTTACCTGTTTACTCCGCCCCAAACCATGACGTATGGAAAGGTTTTTGGCAATGTTAAATAATATTTGATGGTCCAGGAGCCTCCGATTCTGTCATTTTAACGAAAAACCAAAATATCAGCTTTTCCCGCCAGTTTCCCGCTCAAAAAATTTTTGCTGGCCAGCTCAAGGGGCCCGTTATGTTTACAACTGCATACCCGGGTATATATTTCAATTTTAATGACCGACATTTTATTGATTTAGGTATCGTATCGATATTTATATGTTCTGAATGGCATTTCAAAAAAAGTACCTGGATATGTAACTAAATCTTAACAATAAATGAAAATTAAAAACTAATAAATCAGAAAGTTTCATATGATTTAGTTCAAAATTTGTTTATAAAACTTAACAGTTAATAAATTATTAACCTTTAGCTGGTATCAATTTTTATTGTATCATAACTGGTATATGACCCGCATTTTAATTTTTCAATTTTTTTTTTTCAGCAAAAAAGCTTTTTTTTGAAAAGGCCACACCTGTCTTAAATAGTACAGAAAAAGTTAATAAACTGTCACATAATATTATACACGAACTAATCCAGGAAGAGCTATTAAGACTCTAAGATTTGCATTGCGGGAAGAAGAAAACCAGAGCGTCCAGAATTATTTAAATGAACTCTCGGCAACCGAGAGGACAGATTATTCTTTGTGGAAGGCAACAAAAAAGTTAAAAACGCCAACAAACTCGAATCACCCGATTAGACTACCAACTGGAACTTGGGCGAGAAGCGATGAAGAAAAAACCAATGATTTTGCTGCTCATCTAACAACAGTATTTGCCTCACACGAAGAAACTAATAACTTCGTGTTACCCGACCAAATGGATGATGCGTTGTCCTTCAAACCCATAAATTATAATTGGAAGAAAGTTAAGAATACAATTAAAAAATTTATAAGTCCAAAAAAGGCACCAGGGCATGATTTTATTACTGGAAAAATGATAAGGGAATTGCCAGACAAATGCATAAAACTAATAACATTCATATTTAACGCAATCATGCGGACTGGTTATATTCCTCAAAAATGGAAGATATCTTTGATCTCAATGATACATAAAGCTGAAAAAATGAAACACAGATTTCATCATACCGTCAATTTGGGTTCCGAAACCAACATGGTACCACAGAACAAGTACACACAATTGTAAATGCAATCAAAAACACCTTTGAGGAAAAGAAATATTGTTCTACTGCCTTCTTGGACATTGCACAAGCCTTTGATAAAGTTTGGCATGATGGGCTAATATACAAAGTTAAAGGATTTCTACCGAAGAAATTTCACTCAGTTCTGGGAAACTATCTCCTTCAAAGGCAGTACATGGTTAAACAAAATAATGCAACTACTTGTTTAAATGATATCAACGCAGGTGTTCCACAAGGCAGCGTTCTAGGACCAATATTATATCTGGTTGACTTAAAGGTTGAAGACATGGCGCATAAAAGAGAACGAAAACAAATCAACTCACGTCACATTCACGCTAAACAAACGCACTCGCCCACCAGTGGAATTAAACAATATAAATATTCCTCAACAAACCAAGATCAACTACTTTGGAATGCACTTGGATAGAAGGCTAACGTGGAAAAATTATATCGAAGCAAAGCGCAAACAAATAAAAATAAATTTTTCCAAAATGTATTGGTTGATGGGAAGAAAATCTCAGCTGTCATTAGCCAATAAAGTTTTATTGTATAAAGTGATAATGAAACCCATATGGACATATGGTATTCAGTTATGGGGATCCACCAGCGCGTCAAACAGAGAACTCCTGCAACGAACCCAAGCAAAAATACTTTGTAGTATTACCAATGCTCCGTGGTACATTCGAAATAGTAATATTCACGATGATCTTGGAATTAAAACTAATAAAGAAACCATTAAAGAATTCAGTTCGAAATATTACTCAAAACTAGAGACACATCCCAATGAATTGGCCAGGGATATATTAAAACAGCCGCGATTTAGGCGACTTAAAAGAGCAAATCCACTTGGACTGATGAACCTGTAAATATATTAAATGTTTACATATAAATGTAATCTAACAAGTATTAACACAATAACAAGTATTAACATTGGTTGACTTAAAATATGTAATAATTTTAGCTTAAGATTTGAATACTTCTTGTTAGTTTCTTTTGTAGAAAGATTCAAGAATAAAGCCATTGGCAGCATTTAAAAAAAAAAAAAAAAAAAAAAAATTAAAAACCAGTTGTGTAGATGTCTTTCCGTGGAATGTTGTTCACTTTGACCGCCCGCCTGTTTAGCAACAACAAAAGTGTTGTTCCAGTTTAACCAAACTCCGCCCCAAATCATGACGTATGAATAGGTTTTTGGCAATGCTAAATAATATTTGATGGTACCTCCAATGACCAGAATCTGTCGTTTTAACGATAAAGAAAATACTTGGGTTTTCCGCCACTTTATCTCAAAAAATATTTTCTGGCGGCTCAGGTGGCTTCTTATGTCTACAACCGCATAACAGGGTACATTTTTCAATTTTAATAACCAACATTTTATTGATTTAGGTATCGTATCTTTCTGTAGCTTAACATTTATATGTTCTGAATGGAATTTCAAAAAAAGTACTCGGATATGTAACTGAAATGAAAATTGAAAACTAAATAATCAGAAAGTTTCATATGATTTAGATTAATATTTGTTTATACAACTTAACAACTAATAGATGGTATCGGCCTTTTTTTGTATCATAACTGGTATACATGGGTCAATTGACAAGCATCTTAATTTTCCAATCTCTTAAATTTAATAAAAATGGACTTGTTTTTTTTCAAATTATTTCCAAATTGTCATTTGTTGCTTTTTTTCTAAACTCCATTATTTTATTAAAAAAATATTATCACATACAAATTCAAAATATCACTTTCAAAATAAAAGTATGAAAATTCAGGAAATCAATTCTTAAATAACAAACATAAAATTATAACGGACAAAAAATAATTCAACAAATTTTCATTAATAACAATTTTGACAGAACGTCAAAGTACTTGTCCCGCAAATAAAATCTTGACAACAAACGCATTGTTTTGTCGTCTTGTTACGGGGACACTGCTAACAACGACGAGGTTTTAAAGGCGGCCCGGTAGTAGGTGTGATTGGCACTGGAACGCCTAATATTCTAGATAATCACAATTTTATTTCTCTACGCATTTTCGGTATATTAAGCCGTTGATTCTGATGTGGTGCTAGAAACGAATGTGCTAATTGCTTCAAAAAATGATTTCTACTAATTGCTCGGTTATTTAATTTTTCATCTAATATTTGAAAAAATACTCGTGCATTGACCATTTTCTGGTTCTGCGACTACTGGTATAATTCGCACAACGTTGGTCAAATGAATCGACGCCTCCTTTTGTCTTATTGTAAAAACTTACATTTTCTGGTTTTCCGGTTATGTTGTCAGTTTCACTGGAATGATGCATCGATGATATTAGATGAATCACTCTTCTTTTTTTGGTACATATGATATAAGAGTAAGGTTCTTTGTAAAACCGTATATGATCCGATCTCTCTAGCTTTACTCGCTTGAAAAAGTACAGGTATTTGGCATTTAGAGATTATTTTTTTCTAACTCTTCTACCGATTCATTTGATGAGGTCCAATTATCTGCAGTTATATTTCGATTTGTTCCCTTTATACAGTCACTCAGCCTCAAAACGGAGATGGGGGGTTTATTATATAGGGATAAAGCTGCACTCACTCCAAGATTATCTGAATATTTACCACCATAAATACATCCGTTATATAGGTATCCATTTGGTGCATCGGTTAGCATCATAAACCATATTTATGAGGGTTTCATATAGGAATGTACATTTTAAATTTCCACCTACCGCGATATGATACAAATAAATGCGCTGAAACTGTAATTATTTTGGCAATTAGAAATTAATTGATTGAATAAATTTGATACAGCTGCTGTCGGATCTTGAATAATTCTTTCGCTCCTTTCATTTGGATTGTCGAATCGAAGACATGAGAAAATCATCAAGAAAAGTTTTAAGCTCATAGTGTGCCGAAATATGTCTCTGCCGCAGCCATTCGTTGAAAACATTGATGCCAGATCCTCGTGTGATGATTTGAACACGCCGCTCAGAAACAGGATATCAGTATGTTACAATATTTAAAGCACGTGGCCGGCCACTTCTAGATGGTCCTTCTCTTGACCATTTGAAGCGATCCTTTCCATAACTATATTGATTAATTTGATGCATCAATATCATCATCGCAAAGACACTCATCAATGTCAATAATATGATCTGATAGTATTGTATCATCGGATTCTTCTACTCCATCATTGTCTTGTAGATTATACATCAGTTGCTGAAATTCAGCATCCTCAAGGCCAAAACATTCACCAACATCCTCGTCATCAGAGAACACCGGGCTTATCGGTTCAACACAAGGCACATTAGCCATTATTTTGAAAAAAAATCATAGACAACACAAAATAGTCATAAAAATACTTATTAAGTATGGTATTCATGGGTCAATTGACCAATGCAGCACTAAATAGAAATGATAGGATAAAACAAAACCAAAATAACGGTGTTATTTCAAAAATAAAAACCGGTTTGGGTCAATTGAGACATCAATACCAGTTAAGGGTTAAATAAAAACTAATTCCCGGTGTTTGTGGTACATAGTAGGCAAGTTAACACATCCAATGGATGCTACGCTTGAGTCACGTTTCTCTGCGATAGATATGCTTTGTACATATCTTGCTTTAATTTCCACCAAATGGCTCAAAATGCCGCGTTATTTGCGGGTTCTTGGAACGCTTACTAATTTTAGGCAGAACTAACTGCTCACATAATTGTTGCGAAAATTGCAACTGGAGTTTTTTTTCAAGAACTTTTCTATACATGTTCTTTTCTATACAATATTATAAAAAAATGCCAGTTACCAGCAATTCGTCTTCCTTTTGCATGAATATTCGCCCAACATTTTGTCCATATTATCCACGCCGCCCTTAGTTCTATTAAAATCTAGGATTTTGTAGGTTTATTGGCCGATCTTTGTTTTCCTTATCATAATGCATAGTGAACAAAACCACCACAACTTTGTTTTCTTTTTGGAATATACGAACACGTTGTGGAGTCGCACACCCACCATACTTTAATTCCAAATTTAAGGTATTCTCGTTCTTGGAACGGCTGACACCGACAAACATTATAATGCTAACGATATATCCATCAAATTCAGAGACACTTATTGGCTTCCATACCCAAATATTATTTGGATTTTTGTGGTTCTATGTTTGGTAACTTTGAGCTCCCCTACGATTGGTCTCGCGGATGATGTCACAAATTTCTTCACTTAAAAATAGTTTAAATGTTGGCAGTAGCCGATTTTAATATATCATGCGACAGATTTCTTCGATGTGTTGGTGGAATTTTACTTCAAACTGTTCCATCCCTTGCCTTATATTCCAAAGGGTTCGCTTGCTTTCCGGGTTCTTCTGCTAACTCTTCCGCTGCAACGTCAATATCTGAGTCGTAATCTTCAGGAATGAACTCTGGTAGATGTGTTCATCATTAGATACCGGGTAACCTTCGTGTACAAGCATTGTTGCATTGTCTTCTTGATTACATTGTGTTGGTGTGTTGTGTTGGATACATTTTCATCCTAGTAAAACAATAATTCAACGTAAAATTTACACCAAGTCACTTTCCGTTTCAAAAACTTCGTCCATTTTACTTCTTAGATAACTACCTTGTTCTTCGTAAGATAAACTCTCCCACGCTTGTGAAGATAACCAAATATCTGCCATGTTTCACTTTTATTATTCTCGTAGATGATGAGTGTAGTGCCAAAATTCAATTTTAAAACCAATATTCACGTAAAATGAATAGAAATCGTACATACTTACTCGGGTATTTTGGTTGTAAATACAAAGATAAAAATTCGGTTGTAAACACAAGGATTAACCATGTGATATTGTTTTTTGGAAATATTTTGTTGTCGAGTAATTGAGATATATTCCCTTAAAATTAGAAACTATTTGAGTGGGTTGCCGGCTCAGATGATTTTATAGTGACGGTTTAATAAATCTGATGCAATAATTTTTTAGAATTATTGTGTGTCGGTAAGCTGTGATATAGGCTCGTAAAGTCTCGAGGTAGTGGATTGCCGGCTCAGAGTCTGTAAGGCAAAGGCATGTGATAGTGGACGGTTGACAGCGGTAGCGAAAATAACAGTAATAGAAATCTAGCTGTCAATAATTTCTACAATTCGAGGTTGGCAGAAAAATTTATTAAAACATATCTGACTTACGTACTATGGTCTGAGTTAATATACAATGAGGAGAGGTTAAGTAATAGCCATATTGAAAATTATTTTTCCATAATAAAGAGGCAGGCGATGTCGTGAAGCTACTCATTTAGGTAAATTACCCACTAAATGTCTTCGATTTTTCAAAGAAATTAATAAAAGAATTTTAATTTTAAAATTATCAATCAGTTTAAAGAGCAATCTGCAAATATATCCTTATGAGTTAGTATTACCACAGCACCAAAACACCTACTTGGCTTCTTCGCAATGGCCACAATTTGAAATCGTCCTTTTATAGAACTATAAGTGTGCTTTTCATGCGGCTATTCAGAGTTTTGCAAATTTGAAAAGAGATTTTAATTTTATGTTTAATGATAGTGAATAGCAGAACAAAACCGATACGATGTCCTTTATAATTTAAAAAAAATTTTAATATGATTTCGAACTAAAAAAACTTTGAATGTAATATCACGGCAATAACAGATTGCTTCTTGAAAACATTCCCAACATGAGAAGATTAGCAGAGTTCGTATGTGAAACTTGCAATAAAAAAAAGAGCTTATATAGCAATAGACACCGATTTATTAGAGCAATACGGAATACAAAATCTTGAAAAATGCTTGTCTCCAATTATTCCGTTCCCTGGTTGGTTCCCTTCATAAAACCAAAGCTGAGTCGCTTTTAGCTATTTTGACACAGAAACGGTTTGAGTGATTTCTCATTAGCGTTTTCCACTATTAAATAAAACCTCTATTATGGTCCCAGTCTCGCCGACTCGCTCGCCGTGACGGCGATGGTCGTGCGTATGACATTTTGATATGATGATTATAACTTGTGGGAGTTTACAGAGCGATCCAAAGGCTTTGGAAAAAAGTTGAAGACCACCATATAGTGGATGACAAGGTTCTGGTTCTTCGGTCCAAACGAAACCGATTCAGAGCGTCCACAAAATTACAAGCGGACCTAGCCGGAGCAGCTGGATCCAAAATATCTGTCTCTATTGTGCGGAGAAGGTTAATAGAGGCTAATATTAGAAGGGATCGCTCATTGTAAACGCCTCTTTGAGGTGTTTCATCAAAAATTACTCGGCTACGGTGGTCAGAAGAACGTGTTACATGGTCTAGAGAAATGTGGGACAGTTTTATGTTTTCGGGACTTAATTCTTTTCTATTCTATCTTTTCTAAAAATAAAACATAAAATAACCCTTTTGTTTTTCAAAATTGAAGTTAGAAAGCAAAGGAAAACAAAACAAATGAGTCATTGAACTAACTAACATAACTAAAAAATTAACAATTTTACAGCCGTAAAACGCCCAAAAGGTCTTGCATTCATATCATCAAGAACACTTCCTTCTGTTTAGTGTACTTGTACATTATTTAAATTTTTTAAATATTTTATTCACTGCCCCAAAACAGGTAGGAATAAAATATTTCAAAAAAAAGTACAAGTTCACTAAAACAGATGTGTTCTTGCGGGCGTTTTAAGGCTATAAAATTGTTAATTTTTTAGTTACTTGTATGTATGACTTGCAGTGACTCATTTTCTTTGGTTTTCTGTGCTCTATAACCTCAAATAGTGAAACTTTAAAAAAATATTAAAAAGTACTATTTTAATGTTAATTTATTATCTAATTTATCTATTTTAACAGAATTTGTGATAAAAATATATCGATCAAACAGAATATTAGCATATTAGGTCGTGGAGCGTTAGAATTTCTAAAGAAAATCAAAGCTAATTATAAATATCTATCTTAGCTGAAGTAGCTACCGCAGACGGATCCAAAAACAAAATTATAGGTTTTGTAGATTTATCAGTAAAATTCAACAACTATACCAAACTTGTTCGATTCTACATCGTGCCTACTTTGCAAGGACCAGTGTATCTTGGGATTGACTCTTGGAATACTTTCCATATTATGCCACAAATGATTGACTCTTTAGAAACACCTTCTTCTATAGATTTCGATGGTAATAAACATTCGTTAATCCCAGCTCAGTATGCAGAATTTAGTAAAATCTTGGCTTCGTTTCCTTCATTTCAAAAAAATGGATTAGGAAATACAAAAGTACTTGAACATCACATAGATGTCGGTGATAGTTTACCTATCAAACAGCGGCATTACGCTGTTTCTCCGGCGATTCAGGAGCTGTTGTACAATGAACTTGACCGAATGTTATCTCTAGGGGTAATAGAAGAGAATTCGAGTTCATGGTCTTCTCCAGTTGTGCTTATTCGCAAACCTAACAGGGTTATGACAGGGTCGTCTGATGGATAAAGTTATCCCTCATTGCTATCACCAACAAATATTTGTTTATCTCGATGATCTATTGGTTACGTCCTCTACTATCGAAGAGCACTTTAAACTCTTGGAGATCGTCGCAAAACGTCTTTCGGAAACCGGTTTAACCATAAATGTTTCAAAGAGCCACTTCTTTATGAAACAAATTAAATACTTGGGATACATAGTAGGAGAAGGGGGACTGAAGACTGATCCGGAAAAAGTTGAAGCCATATTAAATTTTCCATCACCTTCAAGTGTTAAACAAACCCGTAGACTTCTTGGTATGGCAGGATGGTACCAGAGGTTCATACCTAATTATGCTCAGGTAACCACTCCTATCACGAACCTTTTAAAGAAACACCCAAAATTTATTTGGACTAACGAAGCTCAGATGGCGCTGTATAAACTAAAATATCTGCTGGCTACTGCTCCCTTGCTAATAAATCCTGACTATTCGAAACCTTTCTGGATAAGATGTGATGCTTCTAAAATAGGAATAGGCAGCGTACTGTTCCAAAAAGATGAAGAGGGTAACGAAAGGCCAATTGCATTCATGTCAAAGAAACTGAATCAAGCACAATCAAATTACAGCACAACTGAACTGGAGTGCCTAGCAGCAGTATTAAGCGTGAAGAAATTTCGGCAATACATTGAGGGGTATCATTTTACCTTGATAACCGACCATTCTAGCCTCAAATGGCTTATGACACAGAATGATCTAAATGGCAGACTTGCACGCTGGAGTCTTAATCTTCAAGCTTATGATTTTGACATTCAGCACCAGCGTGGTTCACAAAATATAGTGCCAGACTCGTTATCTCGAATTTATTGTGATTCTGTAAGTGTAGCGTTGGATTCAATTATTGATTTTTCTTCCGTTGGTTTCCACAATCCTGAATAAATCAAGCTAAGAGAAAAAATTCTTAATTGTCCTGAAAAATATCCAGCGTTTAAAATAAAGTCAGATCGAATTTAAATTAAAATCGGAACAAACTTTGATCATTCCTTATCTGATCTCTCTAGTATGATCGAACACCTAATACGTCAATCCCGTGATGATCCCCTTGCTGCTCACGGTGGAATCACGAAAACCTTAATACGATTAAGGCAACATTTTTACTGGCCCGGAATCCGAAGACAAGTGTACGACTATGTGAAAAATTGTACTATCTGTAAGACAACAAAAGGATCAAATGTCATCACGAAACCTCCTTTGGGCGAAACTATGTTCGCATTACGACCATGGGAACATATCTACGTTGATCTCATGGGACCTTATCCTCGATCTAAATTGGGAAATACCTATATTTTAGTGGTCTTAAACCAATTCACTGAGTTCGTGTTGTTAAAACCGTTAAGTTCAAGTACTACAAATAAAATAATCAATTACTTAAAAAGCGAAGTGTTTCTCGTATTCGGCGTACCCAAGCAAGTGCGAACAGATAATGGGCCGCAATTTATCAGTAAGCCTTTCCAGGAACTATTAAACGATTTTAACATTACACATAGTAAAACAGCTGTGTATTCACCCCAGTCGAACGCTTCAGAGCGCGTCAATCGATCTGTTGTGGCGGCTATCAGAGCATACGTCAAAACTGAACACAGAACATGGGATACAAAGTTGCTTGAAATTGCTTGCGCTCTACGAACCGCAGTCCATCAAACAACTGAACAGTCACCGTTCTTTTTGTTGTTCGGATATCACATGATCACAAACGGGAAATCCTATGAAATATTGCGAGACATGAAATCGTTAGGTGATGATATAGAGGTGTTACGTCATACATATAGAATTTCCATAGTACATGCCACTGTAGCTAAACATCTCAAGACCGCTTATGAAAAATATTCTAAATATTAGAACCTTCGTACGCGATATATTAATTTCACTCCAGGACAAATTGTCTACATATTACAGCATCCCCAAAGCGATGCCTCCAAAAACATTTCTGCAAAATTTTGTCCCAAATATATAAAAGCATTGATATTTCGAAAAATTGGAAATGTTACTTACGAGTGCAAAGATGAAAACGGTAAAGTTCTTGGTAAATTTCACGCAAAAGATATAAAAGCATAGGGTATATCTAAATATCAAAAAAAAAAAAAAATTAAAACCAAAACTCAGATTCGACTATTGCAATGCAACTTTCTGCTTATGCACTTTCGAATCTGCCCTGTAACGAGCGCATTTGTTGATCAGCTGTACATGTATCAAATTTTATTAAAAAAAACACATACAAAAATAGGAAAATTGATATATAAAAATATAATCGAAAGATCTTTTGTTGTTTCGAATGTACTGGTTGACAGTGAAAAAGTAAAAAAGAAAAATATAAATATGTTTTTTTTTTTTTTTTTTTTTTTTTTTTTCAATTTTATTTAAATATTTTAAATAAACAATTATTACAATCTAGTCACCTGGACTAATGAGCAATTTTATTCTAACTTAATTTACTATGTTGTATTAATCTATGGCTTCTTCCCACTGGTGTTCCATAGTGTCTGATAAATTGAATTAAACCACGTCGTTATTGTGGGTTTTAGATCAGCATTACGCTGTTTACACTAGCAATTACACCAGCTCAAAAGGTTTAGTTCGTTTGAGCCTGCGTACAATATCTGTGTTGTTTAACAGCTTAGTTGCCTCAGTGTTAACATGTTGTTCGAGCCTTTGCCTATGTCTCAGTGCAGTTTTTTGGATTTCCTTTGAAACAGTGTCCACTTTAAGGTCCCTATGGAGGTCTCTGTTTCTAACATACCATGGTGCATCAACGATGTTCCTTAATACTTTGTTTTGAAATCTTTGGATGATTTCCACGTTGCTCTGTTTGGTACAACCCCAAAGTTGGATACCATAAGTCCAAACCGGTTTTAAAATTTGTTTATATAATAGAAGTTTGTTGTATGTTGATAGAGCGGAGCTCCTTCCTATCAGCCAATACATCTTTCTATATTTAAGCCCTAGTTCTTCACTTTTCTTTTTGACGTGTGCTTTCCATCGTAGTTTTGCATCTAGTGTCATGCCAAGGTACTTAGCCGTGTTGGCATACGGTATTATTTCTTGATTAATTGTAACCAGAATATGTTCGAGTCGTTTGTTTGTAAAATTGATGTGAACTGATTTAGTTTCGTTAAGTTTAATTCGCCATCTTTTGGTCCAGTTATGTATTTGAGTAATAGCCAACTGTAAACTCTGTGTTGATTCTTCGTTGCTATCTCCAACAGCTAGGATTGCCGTGTCATCAGCAAAGGTCGCCACAGTGTTGTTTTCTAATACAGGGAGATCATTAGTGTACAAAAGGTATAGGACCGGACCTAATACACTGCCCTGCGGTACTCCTGCCTTGATTTCTTTCAATTCAGAATAGGAATCGTCTAATTTTACTCTAAAGAATCTATCTTTCAAGTATGATTCTAATATTGTAGTGAATTGCATTGGTAGTACAGTTCTTAACTTATAGTTAAGTCCTTCATGCCAAACTTTATCAAAGGCCTGTGCAACGTCTAAGAATATCGTTGAGCAGACTTTTTTCTCCTCTAATGCTCCTTCAATAATATTAGTTATTCTGTGTACTTGATCTAATGTTGAGTGTTGGTTGCGAAAACCGAACTGATGATTTGGAATCAGGTTTTTCCTCTCAATTATCGGATTTAGCCTTTTCACTAATAACTTCTCAAAGAGTTTAGACATAACTGGTAATAGTGATATTGGCCTGTATGATCCAGTTTTGTGTGGTGGTTTCCCAGGTTTCGGAATCATAATTACTTCTGCAATTTTCCAGAGGCTGGGTACATATTTCAATCGAAAGGCGCCATTTATAATATTGGTGAGCTTTAATAGTGCTTTCCTTGGTAGTTCTTTTAAAATTTCTGCTGTGATAAGGTCATAACCCGGCGCTTTTCTCGGATTCATATTTGTTTTTATCTCATACATGACTTCTTTTGGTGTTGCTCGTAGGATTTCGTCACTTTCCTGTACAACCTCTTCAGTTATTATTTCAGCTTCCAATGATTGGTCATCATGTGGTTCAAATATTTTTTCCAGGTATTCAGCAAAATTTCGTACTTTATCTTCGTTATTTCTGGCCCATTTGTTATCTTCTGTTCTGATTGGAGGAATCTGCATTATTGGCCTTTTAATTCTTCTGGTTGCTCTCCAGAGAGAATAATCAGTACTAGTATCATTAGATAATTTTCTGAGGTGGTTACTGATAGATTCGTCTTTCAAATCTTTGATTTCCCTTTTAAGTAGCTGAGTTAGATTGTTTAGCTTAGTTTTATCTTGAGGGGCTCTAGTTTGTTGCCATATTCTCCTTGCCCTTCTTTTTTCTGCCAAGAGCTCTCTAATTTCTCTAGGGTAGTTGTTTCCCTTAATTTTCTTTTTAACTTGAGGTGTGTTTTCCCAAGCTGACTGCTGTATGTCACATATGAACTTGTGAACTTCGTTTTCTAATTGCTCCTCACTCCTTAGCGGAACCATTAAGTTAATTTTTCTTTCTAACGATAGTCTAAAGTATTCCCAATTTGTGTGCTTATTTACTAAACTGGGATAGCTTTCTTTTTGAATGATCCTTTCACTTAATGTCAAAAGTATTGGGGAGTGATCAGAGCTTAAGTCAATACTTTCATCTATATGTATATAATTTACAGATATATTTTTCACTATAAAGAAATCAATTAGATCTGGTATTTTATTTGGATCAGTTGGCCAGTAGGTCGGTTTACCATTTGATAAGGCTTCACAACCGTATTTTCTGATAGCATTGAGGAGTTCTTTCCCTTTGGTTGTTGTTAGTCTAGAACCCCAGTGGATATTTTTTGCATTAAAATCTCCTCCAATTACAAATCTTTTCCCTAGTTTACTGAAAAATTCAAGATAATCTTTTTCTTTTAGAGAGTATTTCGGTGGGCAGTAAATTCCAATAACACTAATAGAGTTATTTTTGGTCTTGATATTAACAGCTGTTGCTTGTATTTGTTCTGTTTCATATTTTAATTCCTCGAAGTGATTAATGCTATTTCTAATTATAACAGCACTACCTCCCTTGGCAGTATTTCCCGGGTGAATAGTGTGATATGTTTTATAATTTCTAAATTTGATAATTGATTGTCTAGTGAAGTGAGTTTCAGAGATGAGACAGACATCGATTTTCTCTGCGTCCAGAACCATTTGCAATTCCTGTTGGTGTTGCTGGAGTCCATTGGCATTCCAGCATAAAATTCTTAAGTCGTTAGACATGGCTTTGTTTAGGGATGGCTCCCTTAGTACTGTATTCTAGTTTCTGTAATCGCTGATCAAAAGTATTAAGTTTGCTTAATATCAGCTTAAGCGTTTGATTTATGTCGTCTGTTTGAGGAGTTTTTTGTTTGTTTTCGTTACTCATCATTACTTGAGCGTAAGTTTTTTTGCCCACTTCTCCTTGAGAGGCTATCAACGATTCACGCCTTAACTCTCCTTTAAATGATTCAGGCCTGTTTATTCTAACAGTTTGCTTCTTTATTACATTTGTATTTTTAGCATGCATGTTTTTATTTTTGATGTTTTGCAATTCAATAGCAACACTGCATCCTCTGTAGTTAGCTGGATGGTTTTCTCCACAATGTACGCATCTAGGCTGTACATCTGTGGGTTTGACACAATCTCTAGTATGGTGTTTACCTAGACATTTGACACACCTGGGGTCTTTGTTACAGTATTTTTGAGTATGTCCATATGCTTGACATTTTTTACATTGTGGTATAAGCCTAGATCTTCTTAGGGGCTCAATATTGACTTTGCATCCCAAGATGTACTTGATTTGATGTATTTTTTCAATATCATCATCTGCGCTGAATGTCAGCATATACATGTTCAGAGGCTCCTTACTTCTCCGTTTCAGCTTAATTGATGCTTCAGTTGCATTAAAACCTTTTCCTTTCAGGTCCTCAATTATTTTTTCTGGTTTACATGTAGAGTGCAGATTTTTAGCCATTACCCTAATTGGTCTGATTTGTTTGTTTTCAAACGTATGCCAAGAATGTCCCCCTTCGCTTAACATTTTTGTCATTTCTCTGTAGGTTTCACCATCTGCTAAGTTTACTTTGATGTTGTTTCCACTCATCAATTTTGTATTAAACTTATCTGTTTTAGTTACTGTTTTAATTTTCTCATACAGTAGATCATAGTTTTCAACTCCATCTATAACTATTGGGGGTGGTGGAGGTAATTTTTTTGGATTGTTTTGGATTATTTTAGGAATTGTCTCCTTTAGTTGAGGAGGAGTAGGTGTATCATTCCTTCTCCTTTTTTTTCTCTGGCTTTTGACTCTAATCCACTCAGTTTCGTGAGCTAATTCTTCTTCATCCGTATGGTATTCTTGTTCCATTACTTTTTGGGTAGGAGGAGAATCAACGTTTTCCTTTGCTTTAAGGGCTTTAACTTCGTCTTCAAGAATTCTTATATGTTCCTGCATCCAAGCAATTGCATCATTTAATTGCTTATTTATATTATTAGATTCAACCAATGCAGCATTGGCCTTGCGCAATTCCTGATAGAGCATTTCTTCTTTTTTAGAATTTTTGTCCTCTGGAAAAGCATTTCTCGGTAACTCCACAAGTTCTGTAGGTATTATTTTGTTAATCTTCGCGGTGAACGTGCTACAGGCTCTCGTAGGAGACCTCGGTAGAACCTGACTCTTTTGGAAAGGATCGATATTATCCATTTCTGAATCACTCATTCTCGTGGATTTACCAATATAGTTATTGGTGTACCACCTTAATTTAAACTAACAACTCATCGACCCAATACTTTTGGCCGGGAGTGTATTTTGAATAAAATAAAAAAATAAAAAATAAAAAAGCTAACACTGCACTTTTAATTTTTTTTTTTTTTCACTATGTTCAATATGCACTTATACAAAATAATTAAAAATAAACTAATATCACAAATATCAAATATATGTTTAAAAAAAAAAAATAAAATGTTTATAAGTATACCTAGTATATAAGTTTGAATTAAATATTTCATTGTATAGTGCTAAGTTAAAATAGTGCATCTGTGTATATAAGCATACATATAGTATGGTGTATTTTGGCGGTGTTTTTTTTAAAATTTTTATATAGGTAGCCTCCAGAGCGCTCTTGCCGGACTCCACCTAACAAACTGTAAGTTTTTTTGCATGTAAATCTACCTTGTCGCTCGTATGCACAGTTAAAATAAAAAATTAAAACTATATTTTGATCTAATATTCGTAATTAATGGAAGTATCTTAATTTTTTTTGTTTTCAATTTAAAAATATATATTAAAAAAAAAAAATTTTACACTAAAAAATGTATATACCGGGTGTTTCTTTTAAACTGAGACCATCAAATATCACGAAAAATAGCCACTCTACGGAAAAAATGTCCATAATCAAAATTTAATCATACCGCGGGGGAAATACATTAGTGCAAAAAAAATAGTCCCCCACCTCTGCTTTGTAGGTGGGGCGGGGGTAACTTTTAAACTAAGATAGGAAGCCATATTTTTTATTGCAGATACGGATTCTACGACTAAAAGTACGTATGAATTGAATGAAATATTTTGTTCGGTTCATGATAGATGGCGTTGTAATCGATGAAATTCAATATTTTCAATTTCTCCTTCTTAGAACACACGCATTCCATTCTGCAATACGTTTGAAATAAAAAACATCACGTTTTCATTGGAAATACTCGAAATTCGTCATCAAAACAATTTATTCAGTTTTGTAAATCTAAAATAAGTGTTCAAAATGATGGCCTGCGACTTCAATGCACTTATTAATCCGCATTTCAAATGATTGTACACATTTGAGAAGTGTGTCTGGTTGAATTTCAGCACACTCATTTCTGATTCGCTCAATCATGTTCTCACGTGTTGTTGGTTTTTGTGTGTAAACTTTGTTTTTGAGGTAGCCCCACAAAAAAAATCTGGCGCAGTAAGATCTGGTGATCTGGCGGGCCAATTTATCGGACCAGCTCTACCGATCCAGCGACCATTGAAATCACGATAAAGTATTTCACGTGCCATCAACGAATAGTGTGCAGGACAAACATTATGTTGAAACCACATGTTCCGTCTCACTTCTAAGCTCAAATTTTCAAGTAATATTGGCAGTTCATTTTCCAAAATGTTTCGGTACATTTGACCATTCAAGTTGCCCTCAATAATGTGGGGGCCTATGAGTTTGTTGCCACTTATTCCACACCACACGTTGACAGTCCAAGGACGCTGATGTTCAACTTGACGAAGCCAGTGCGGATTTGTAACACTTCAATAATGCATGTTGATTAACCGTTCCATGGTTTGTAAAAGACGATTCGTCGGAGAACATTACGCAACGAAAAAAATTGGGGTTTTGTTGTATTTGTTCACGTGCCCATTGGCAAAAAGTTACCCGATTTTGGAAATCAACGCCATGCAGATCTTGGTGTAAAGACACATGATATGGATGATACTTGTGCCGTTTTAAAACTCTCCAAACACTAGTGAGGGGCAATCCGGAATCGCGAACTATTACTCGTGTACTAATATGATGATTATGAGCCACTGCTGCCAATACAGCAATTTCATTATTTTCTCCAGTGACCGTTGCTCTATGGGTCCTCTTTTTCGGTTGAACATTTCCATCAGTAATAAATTGTTTGATAGTACGGCCAAATGAAGCATGTGAATGATTCCTATCCGGAAAACGTTGAGCGTAAATAGCAACAGCATTTTCAAGATTTCTGCCAGCTTCTCCATAAACCAGAACCATTTCAATTTGCTCTGGCACAATTAAACGCTCCATTCTAAAGTATTTTGTCGTTTATTTTACAATTACGAAAAACATGAAGATAAGAAATAACACAAACGTTAAATGTGATTTACAAAACTGAATAAATTGTTTTGATGACGAATTTCGAGTATTTCCAATGAAAACGTGATGTTTTTTATTTCAAACGTATTGCAGAATGGAATGCGTGTGATCTAAGAAGGAGAAATTGGAAAAATTGAATTTCGTCGATTACAACGCCATCTATCATGAAATGAACAAAATATTTCATTCAAATCATACGTACTTTTAGTCGTAGAATCCGTATCTGCAATAAAAAATATGGCTTCCTATCTTAGTTTAAAAGTTACCCCCGCCCCACCTACAAAGCGGGAGTGGGGGACTATTTTTTTTGCACTAATGTATTTCCCCCGCAGTATGATTAAATTTTGATTATGGACATTTTTTCCGTAGAGTGGCTATTTTTCGAGATATTTGATCGTCTCAGTTTAAACGAAATACCCGGTATAACTTAAAAATGAAAATAAAAATATTAATTAATTAACTTTATTAAATGAACCACTAATATAATATTTAATTAAAATATGTATACATTATGCTAGGTTCATTTGTTAAAACATTTATTTGAAACTAATAATTATTCTTAGTACCATGTATCACTAAGTCTTTTTTTTGGGGGATGTGAAGAGAGGAATGTTCATCGTTGTTCCGAATTTTTTTTGCACCATAAAAGTATAGGCATGGGAATTATTGAAATGAGAGCGAAGCCATAATAAAATATACGCGCCCAAGCCGGCTGAAATTACCCGACCAAACCCCATGTCAGGCTTCAGCAACCTTACCCTTACTAATGGGTGATACATAAAAAGAAGTAAGTAAATTTTATTAATTTAAAATTTAAGATTTTTATTTAAAATAATTTAAATTAATCTTTTATACGTCTACATCACTGGCCTGATTATTAATTGACCGTTAAACGCATCTTGTAGAAACTCTGCGTAAAAATACGGTAGGCAATCCCAAAGATGTTTTGAAAGTTTTTGAAACTTGAGAAAATCATTGGACGAGAAAACGGCGGTGTGGTATAGTAGCCAAGTGGAAGGATAAGAGAAGAGTTCTCCTTTTTTTTAAAGGACGTGGCATAGACACATTTTTGGTCCATAGCCTTGCCTTACATTCACACAACATTCATTCATCCAACATTCATTTTAGAAAGTAGATTTGTGAAAGACTTGGTTATGAAACTAGAGATAAGACCAATAGGAAGACAAGAAAAAGCTGTTTCAGTTGCCACATTCCAAAACAAGAATGGGAAGGTAAATATTGCAGCCATTGTGAGGGTAATCCAGCTTTTTGTTTAAATTGTTTCAATAAAATTCACTAAATCATCAAAGAAACATTTTAAGTTTTATCTGAATATTTATATTTTTTATTTTTTTATTTGTGATATTATTTAGTTTTTATAACGAAACCAAAGTGCGAAATAAACGCTTTTTTTTTTATTACAAATGAACAAAATACATTTATTAGCATGACACAGTAGAGAAAAATAACTTTCATTTGAATACCAAAAAGATTAGTTACTTTAAATTGTGGTATGAATGTGACCCCCGATGGTACACTCGGCATCAAAAAGAAGGTAACGAGTGGGTTACATGGCAGTAAACGTGAGCGATTTGTAAAAAGGAGGTCACGAGGACTTAGAACTCCTTCAGTACAATTCCGATAACTGTTGCATTTCAAATAGTCGAATATATGTTTAAGTTTAAGTTGCATTCGAAATTTTGTAAATAGATGATAGCCCAATCTCTATTGAAGTTAAGCATTTAAAATTGACTTTTACGATTCTCAAAAATTGGTGTGCTAATGTATAATTTGAAAAAGTTATTGGACATTGAATGTTGCGAATACTAACAAATGTTTACAAAATACAATTGGACATCGATATTGTTATTTGTTCCTTAATTGTTCTGATTAATTTCAAACAAATATATGCTATTGTATTGTTCCGATCGTGGCGACATCTATGTTTGAATAGCGTCACTATCGTTAATGTAAAATTGTTATAAAGTAGAACAGTAGAGGTGTCTAGACTTATCTAGACTAATCGAATATTCTGGACATTTCTAGAATGGTTAGAATATTGGGTATAAATACGCAACAGACATTTGGGAGTAAATCAGTTGTGTTTTAACCGTGAGAGTGCTAATAGTAATTAAAAGGAAAGTGTTTATAAAGTAAAATAAAGTGTTATTAAAGTGTAAGATAGTGTTGTCAAAGTGTAGTAAAATAATTATTGTGAAGTTAAATAAGTGAATTAATTAAATTAGTGTTTAATCGGAAATAAATAAATTTAGTGTGTTCTAGAATTTACATCGTTTGTTTTATTCACAATCCAGTGATCGAACCTTGAATTGGACAAGGCAAAAACGTAACAGTATGTTAGTATGTAGTGGGTATGTATAAAACGTAACAGTATGTAGTGGGTATGTATTATGATTTAAACTTTGTGTCGCTTATGCTTAAACTAACATATGTATACATTTTATTGTTTGCCATAAACCTCATACTAACCCAAATTCGATCGATTTTCTTAATTTACATTTTCATACGCGATTGTACAGTAAAAAACGAAAAAGGAGTGTTACGCGAAAGAAAATTAATTTAATTGCAAATTGAATACTTCCTGAACTACTTCTTCGAGAATTTCACGGAGTTAATTTCTTGCTTCACTTTGACTCTTTCATTCATGTATTTGAGCAAAAGGTTTCTCAAAGCGGTACATTAAGTCCAAACCATGACAGATTTGGTTAGGTTTTTGGCTTCTGGCACTAATTCGAGCTTCTCTGGAGGCTGCTTTCGGTCAAGTACGGTTATTCCAACGATTATCCACCCGACCCACTTCAATAACACTTTGCATTTTTCGAAGTCTGTAAGAAAGCTTCTCCGAAATTTATTTATGAATTGTTATTATTAAAAAAAAAACTGACATCTAAAATATAAAAGAAATCAAGACGCAAGTCAAGTAAGTCTAAGAAATTTATCAAGCTCGACTCTAAATGAATTTCTAGATATATTAAAATCAAAAAAATCAAAAGTGCAATTGAAACAACGCGACGTGTTCAAGACAGGTTCCGATTGACTGAGGTTCATAGATGCACTAACGATGCATAAAAATCAATAGTAAGTAACTCAGAGCAATCAAAACGCGACATTAAAAAATCAAGTACGAAGAGCACTGCAGCTACTTCTCGTCGATGATTGAGTTGCGACAATCCCAATAAATTGCAGCGATGGGGGTATGGCGGAAGTTCGTGTGGATGGTAGACGTCGGAGGGTAAACAGGACAAACTGCTTTTAACAGACTCGATCCTGGACAAGTGGCACAGATATGAAGGCGACGATACCTGAGACGCGTATTCCAGAACAGGACGTACAAATGACACATACAAACATTTTAATGTTAGCGAATCAGTAAATTCGTAACAATTCCGCTTGATCAAACCCAGCATAAGGTAAGCTTTAGAAATAGCAGAGTCAATGTGCCTGGTAAATGTTAGAGAGATCAGTCATAAATTCGACTCGATCAATTGGCATATCATATAAGAAATACTGATGAAATAAGGAACATCGGACTCTATAAAACGAAAGAATCTTACATTTGCTTACATTTAACAGATAAAGATAGTCAGATAAATTGGAAACTGAAGCAAAAATATTCATGTAATCAGCGTACAGCAGACATCTTGCAAATTTGAAACAGTTCACCACATCGTTTACGAAAAGTGAAAACAACAATGGTCCCAAGTGGCTGCCTTGAAGAACCCCGGATGTTGCAAGGGAAAAAACGAGAATGGGAATCGTAAAACATGACAAATTGCCAACGATCTGATAGGTAAGAGTGCAACCATCTGATTGAGATAAAGTTGGAATTTAATTTCATTAGCTTGTCGATCAGAATTGCGTAATTAATTTTATCAAAGGCCTTTGAAAATTCAGTATAGACTCCGTCCTAGCTGTAGTCTGGAATCAATCGTACTGTGAATATGGCCGCTGAAAGACACATTTGTGATTATCGACCTTCCCGCAAAAAAGCCATGTTGCACAGGCTAAATATACCTTTTTCTATGGAAAAACAAAAATCGAGGAACCATTGATTCAAAGAGCTTTGGAATAATAGAAAGTGTTGAATACACAATCAAAGACTTCTTCTGAGGTAAACGATAGTTGAGTGAATTCCTGATTATTTCCAAGCTAAAAAGGTTTGACATTTGGCGTATATGATACGGTTCATAGACTGATTCGCAGAAATTAGCAAATAAATTGCACATATCAACGAGAAGCCTAGCAGAGCAGCTCTGAAAGGTCATAGGAGAGGGGACATCGACAACCTTCCTGTGTACTGTTGATGAAATTTCAAACACATCGTGGGTTGGAAGACAACTCCACTTCAATCTGCAGAACGTAATTATGATATAGGAAACTGTTCAAGGAAACTGTTCAAAATTTTAAATTTCTTACGAGCTTTAGTGAAAGCAGGATAATACTGATTGCCATGCAACCTGTATAGCGTGTGGAGCTTATTACGACGATTCTCAAGGCCTGTCAACTTAGACCTCGACAGAACATACCTTACGATACCTGTCTTGAGTCGTTCATTGAACTGTGTCATTCAAATCTTGGCCAACTTGAAGAAAATTTCAATCCGAATTGTAGAAATATTCATTCAGAGCAGCGTAGTCATAAAATTCTCGGTAAAATTCTCGCATGCCAACACTTGTGAGAACCTATGGTCAGTTGTGAATACAAGATTTCCAAATTTCCCTCGACTGTTACATGAACGGTTAACTTGTATTGCAGAAATGCTTGTGAAGTAAACCATCGTAGCCAAGGCATTGCCCTCGTCAGTAAATGCCGAAAATTCGAAAAAACTTTATTTTAATTCGAGAAAAAAAAATTGTAAAAATATTCTAGATGGGAAAAGAAAATAATTTAAAAACAGGTTTCGTGTTTATTGTCACCCGGTATATAAATTTAACTAAGTATTTGTCCCATATCAATTATTTTTTCTCTTCATATAGAAATAGTTAATTTTGCGGTTCCAATTAAAAAATTGGTTTCGATAAACAATAAGAAACTGAGTGGATCATTGATATTTAAAAAAAACATTATTACGAGCTATTTTAGAAAGTCGAAAGATTTTTTTCAAGATTTTTCATTAAGTTCATTCATCGTTGATTTGGTGGATGGCTACGGACGGCTCCAGTTGATATGATTTGTCTGTACATTATTTAATCAACAAACTTTGACTACATTAGCAATATATGCTAGAATTAATTTTCCCTTAAAATATGAAATGAAATTGCCAAAAAACTTAATTCATTGACCGTAACTGAATTTATAGAAATTTGCGATTAATATTTTTGACCATCTACAATAATTAGCATATATGTACTAATGTCAACACAATTAGAAACGTCTAGGCAAACCGGCGTCAACATTATTATTTAACCGACAACCAAATGATATAAGAAGATTGCCGAGCTCATGTTTTTGATAACACGCTAATACATTTATTTAAGCACGTACGCATGTACCTCTGAAAGTTTGAAACGATAAAATTTGTCACTAAATATTATTTCGTCGACACAATCATCATTCTTTAGAACAAAATTGCATAATCATCTAGCTAGATTATTGATTAATAAAACTGGCCACTTACTGCCTGAACAATCCGGCTCCAACAGATTCGATCCTGGGCTTTGTTTTCATACTGTCTTAGACAACCTGAAGAAGCCAGGTCATTTTCTACACAGTGGAGCCATCGTCTCCTGCAACGACCTCAGCGACTACCATATGGTGGCTCTCCTTTTAGAGACCACTGCACAATTCGTTCCGGATCAGCACGCAGAACGTGACCGAGCCGACGTAGTCGCTGATACCTTATTTCATGTACAATATCAGGGATGTTCATCAGATCTCTGATCGCGATATTGTACAGAGCTCGGTATGGTATGTGCCATTTATTTCTAGCTTGGTATGTGCTATCTATTACAGCAGCGAGATTAACGTCCCACACTTTTTGGTCTGTCTGAATATACGATCTAAGCACCGCTAGCAAGGTCAGATTTACCCGTTCCGATGCATTCGCTTGGGCAGCATATTTCGAACTGCATACTTTTTGCATATACTACTGACCATTGTCAGTCACTATGACCTCTGGAACACCAAAAATCAAAAAGATTTGTGACTATTTTCTATAGAATGCAAGTATTTCCAGCACGAGTGTTGGGATAAGGTCCAAAAATGGGATAAAAATCCAAATATATCCTCTGCCATGGTCGCGAGCTTGATTTGATGCTTTATTTACCCTACAAACCTTGCACGAAGATATAAAATTCCGAACATCCATGGATATAGTAGGCCAATAAAATTAGCGTTTTAAAATCTCAGTGGTTTTGCGGATGCCTAAATGTGCTAACATGTGCGAACTCAACTAACAATATTCGAAGTTCTTCCGGTACCACTAACTTCTAACATGGAATATCATTTCCGATGGATAGAACTCGTGCACATTATGTGGTTTGTAACTCGTGTTCAATTCGGGTGTGAGCTAGCCAATGTACCAAAGTGCAAATGAACAAAAACAAAAAAACTGGGAATGAAAAATTATTTGGAGTGTAAAGCTTGCTTTACATTGAACGATTAAGAAGATCTGCAAGAAACGTCAAAAATAACTAATAATAACTATAATATTTTAAATTATTTTCAATATGTGTACAAAATTTAGTATATTATACAATTTAAGTACATAAATTGACGTCTGTTTATAGTAGCAGATGAAGCTCGACATCTTTTTTTCGTTTGCATCTGCTTTTTTTTGGTTTACTGGGATCGTTTTGGTATGATTTTTTTTTGCAGACGATATATTTTTCTCGTTCTCGCTTTAATAAATTTTAATCATTGTATCTCAGGTTTTTTGTAGACGTCGAAAGTCGTCAAGTGTAAATCAAGCTTAAATAACATTGTATAGTGATTGAATGAAAAAGCGTACGATACGACGTATGCGTAAGCTAAAATCTGTACATTTAAGGACACACAAAACAAACATTGAATAAAGGTATGAGATTAGTACAATACATTGAATTACTATATAAACTAATGAACGTTTGATTCGCGTGGTTTACGACAAAAATAAAATTAATTGAAAGTGGTGTATAACACCAATCAAACCAATAAACCGATAAAGAAGGGACGCTAAGGAAGCGATATTAGTTGGCCTGATCTGGGCCAGTCAGGTCCAGGCCAGATCTGCCTGGTTATTATACACGAACTGGCGTTAACCATCTGACGTTCGTTTCTTGTATAACTTCTTCCTGAAGCAGCAGTTTACATGAAACAAGCGGTATCTTTATATCCCGCCTGCTTTGGTTAATTAAGCTGTACCATTACGGGCCAACTCATCTGCCTTTACAATCCCTGCTATATTGAAATGCCCTGGCACCCACGTCAAGCGGATGTTGAACTAATCAGCCATCTCATTTGAGGATGCCAGACAGTTCTGGGCTACCATCGACGTCAAGTGGTATGATTGTAGCGTTTTAATAGCAGCCAGGCTGTCCGTAAAAATGCGAATATCCCTCGTAGATATTATATTATACTTCAACCAGTATACCATTCCATGACTTCCATTATCGCGATCAGTTCAGCTTGAAAAACGCTGCAAAAGTCCGGAAGACGAAAAGAGAGGTTAACCCGTAGTGCCTCACAGAATACCCCGCAGCCAACCCCTCTATCCCTTTTTGAGCCATCCGTGAAGAGGCTTAGCGCCTCATTTTCCATAATCGTTTCGTTCACCCAGTCCTCTCTGGTGGAAAACTCAGTTTGGAATATCATCTCAACAGATGGCAAAGGAATAGCGCAGTCGGTAGCTTCCGGAATACCCCTGTTGCATAGGATAGATGAGTGCCCTGCATTGATACAGGTCCACATATATACTGTGCAAGATGCAATCTGTGCGGCCGCAATATCCAAGGGAGTAAGAAGAAAGATAATCCCCAGAGCTTGAGCAGGTGTGCTCCTGAGAGCCCCACTTATACACAAGCAGGCCGTTCTTTGGACTTTTATCAATAGTTTAAAGTTGGCCATAATTTTTAACGTTGGCCACCAGACGATAACCCCATACAGCAGTATAGGTTTGACTACTGAAACGTAGAACCAGTGTACTATGTGGGGCTCCATACCCCATCTCTTTCCAATGGCATTTTTGCAGGAGTAGAGCGCTATAGTAGCTTTCTTTACTCTCTCTAAGATGTTTGATTTCCACCTTGCTGTCCAAAAGTAGTCCGAGGTATTTTGCGTATTATGACCAAGTTCCAGAGAAGGGGGGATAGAACCCAACTTGAGGTGACCCTCTACTCACGTAAGCTGTCACGATCCTGCCTCTAAGCATTATTGATCTATTCAGCCTCTAAGTGACGCGTTTACCCCCAGACACGCAAGGGCCCGAGTGATTGCCCCCGGTCTGACGTTGCTAAAGGCTCCCTCTATATACAAAAATGTTACCATTGAATATTCCTTGTATTCAAGTGATTTCTCAATTGGGCCTATAAGGGAATGGAGAGCTGTTTTCGTCGATCGTCCCTTACAGTATGCGTGTTGAGATCCCGACAGCTCGCCCGGCTTGATTGGGCCTCTAATGTAAGCCTCTATTTGTCTTTTCAGTGTTTTCAACAGAAAAAAGGATAAACTTATAGGCCTAAGGTGTTTGGGATTGCAGTGTGAGCTTTTTCCCGCCTTAGGTATAAATATTACTTTTACTTTAGTTCATTTTCTAGGAATGTGACAGAGTTCTCGGCTGCCTTTGAAGATAACTTACAGCCAGAGTAGGGTTAAGTCAATAGTTCGCTAACTATCTGCAGGGATAATACCATCAGGTTCTGCCGACTTGTATGGGTTAAAACTGTTTATTGCCCATAGGATATTCTGCCTCTTTACTATAGGTATGATTTACGGAGTGTACACCCAAATTTATCATGGGTCCCTCAGGAGCTAGTACTGGGAACTCCGGGAATTGCGTTTCTAGTAATAGTTCCAGGGATTCTTCACTACACGTAGTCTATAAACCGTCCGGTCGTTGTAGATAACTCAGTATATTGCCACAGAAGATCTTCCAGGCCCTCGCTTTGGCTGCTCTCAGCTCGTACTTATAGGTTTTGAGGATTTCCGTGTAACAGTCCTAATCTGCAGCAGCATTTTTTTCCTCGCTTACTTGAACAATCTCCTGCATTTCATACGAGTACCTTGGAGTTCCCTCGACCACCAGGTTGGCCGAGACTTACACAAGGACCTACTGATAGGACATGTACCTAACATGGCCTTGTTAAATGATAGCTTGGTTACTAGAGCATCAAGCTCCTGTGTAGATACAGAAGGGTTTAGAACCGATACCGGTAATGAGTTACCCAGAATGGTTCTTAGACAATTCCAATCAGTTTTCCTCCTATTTCTGAAGGGTGGTTTGCTAGTGGGTTTTGTATCCACTTCGTAATGGAGATAACAATGGTCAGAAAAGGAATGGTCTGCGGCACTTTCCAGTTCCATACCCTCTCCTTAATAAAATCCGAGACAAGTGTGATGTCGAGCACTTGTTATTTAGGTTAATACTTAAAATAAAATCAAGGAGTAACTCACCTCGCCTGTTTATATCTGAACCGCCCCATATTGAGTGATGCGCATTAGAATCACTGCCCATGATGACTCCTACTTTTCGTCTTCGAGCTTCAATTATTGCACTGCCCAACCTACCTGGTGGTATATTTTCCTCCTCGTATGGTAGGTAGGCCGATATTAGCCAGAGATTTTGCCCATCCATCTCGATGCTAGCCACCACTACATCTCTTACGGCGTTGCTGTAATTTGGTAGTATAAAAATGTTCAAATTATTTCTAATGAGAATGCAGGAACGTATCTTACCTTCATTTTTCGCATGTAGTATTTTATATTTGGAAGTTTTGAGGCCCAGCACCCGATTACCATTGACCCTCGCTTCCTGGACCAGAACCACATCAATGGACTCAGATTCCATTTTTAGCGGCTTTACAGTGATGGAGGTTGATCTGAAGGATCTTAAGCATTAGATATTGCTTCCCTCCACCACTGTTGAGTCAGACTCCTCTGACGTCAATTCATCCGTTAGGACCGCACAGCGGTGTCCCAAAGATCTCGATCCCAATGGTCTCCTGACTGTCCTCCGGGATGCTGCGGACTTTTGGGTCACCATCAACAAACGGGACAACATAATTGGTTTCCCCACCTGCTGCAGATGCCCCAGATCTGTCGACCTCATTGCGATTATAAATTTTGAGCGTAATCGCTCCTTGTCAACGACTGCCATGATCAGGTGCTCCTTTGGCACCTCGTTGAAGGGCCTGGTGGCATTATTCGGAACCCGCTTCATTTTAGGTTCATCATCAGATCCCTGCCATTTCGACTGTGAGATCTCAACGGAACCCTCCTGCTTTGGTTCAGTGATACGCCTTGCCCACGCAAGCGTATCCTTATCTCCAACCGTTCTCTGTTCCAACGGAATGTTGCTGATTTTGGAGATCATGCGCCAGGTCCTCTTCCTGATAGTTCGATGATACTGGAGGGCCAGCATTCGTGCCTATGCCCGTTGGTTCGGTGGGGCCAGCCTCATTTGGTTTTATAGCACCGTTTTCTTTTTGTTTTATATTTTCATCTGCCATAATAGGTCCCACGAGTAGCGGAGAAAGGAGATCCATATGTGCAGAGATCCGCAATATACAGGTAAGGCTACATGATCCGGAGGGCGCCAAGTATCCGGATTCAATTGTTGTTAATAGTTGTAATATTTGGATTAAGCAGCAAATATTGTTTAGCTTATATTAAGTCATACTAACCTTAATTATAAGTTATCAATTGTTTTCTTTTCTACATTAATAATTTTTCTTTCATCGCCATTTTTTTTATGTTTTTTTGATTCTTCAATAAAAATAATTCGTGTAATTTTTATTAGGTTCTTTTCCCAATTCGCTGGTCGTTCCTTTTCTCTTTTTTTTTTTTTTTTTTTTTTTGACAATCTTATTTACTCACATAAAATTTTACAATGTACCTAGTCTATAGACTAACAACAATTCTTTTTTGACCTAAATTGCTAAATTGTGTTTAATTAAGGTATCCCCATTGGTTTTCCTTATGTTTTATTTACTGGTGTTACTGCCTTACGCAGACTATAGTGCTAACTCAAAAGGTTTTACTCTTTTCAGACTTCTCACTGCTTCCCTGTGGTCGAGTAGTTGGTTGACCTCAACGTTCGGGTGATTCTGGAGCCTCACTTCATGCTTCCGTGCAGCATTGTTTGCTTCTCTGGTGACAGTTTCCACTCTAAGGTACCTGTGGTGGTCGCTATTACGTATGTACCAGGGGGCATTTACAATATCCCTTAGCACTCTGTTTTGGAATCTTTGAACGATATCCATGTTTCTTGGTTTAGTACAACCCCACAGCTGAATTCCATACATCCAAATGGGCTTTAATATCTGCTTATATAGCATCAATTTATTGTTTATTGATAGATTGGAGTTCCTTCCCATCAGCCAATACATCTTTCTATATTTGAGTCTGACTTCTTCACTTTTTTTCTTGGCCTGGACCTTCCATCTAAGTTTGGTATCTAGATTCATTCCTAGATATTTTGCTGAGTTAGCATGTGGTAATGGGACATTATTTAATACCACAGGCAAATGATTTATTTTTCTGTTGGTGTAATCAACACGTATGGATTTTATTTCATTTAACCTGACACGCCATTGCTTCGTCCATCGATAAATTTTGTTCATCACGCTTTGAAGCTTATTGGTAGCTCCTTCTATGGTATCATCTACTACCAAAATAGCAGTGTAGTCTGCAAATGTGCCAATTGTGGTATTCTGAGATAATAGGATAAGACACTTCCTTGTGGCACTCCAGCTTTGATCTTTTTAGTTTCTGAGTATGATTGTTGCTGTTTAACACGAAAGTGTCGCTCTGAAATGTAGGATTTTTATATTTGGAAGAATTGTGAAGGTAGAATGTTCTGGGGTTTGTGCAGATGACCTTCGTGTCAAACTTTGTCAAACGCCTGGGCCACGTCAAGGAAGACTGCTGAGCAGATTTTCTTTTCTTCGAGTGATCTTTCTATGAATTTGATCAATTGTAGAGTGTCTATCTCGAAATCCAAATTGATGTGTGGGGATTAATTCCTGCCTTTCAATTATTGGTTTCAATCTTTTTAAGAGAAGTCTTTCAATTAGTTTTGACATAATAGGCAGTACCGATATCGGTCTATGGGATGTTATTTCGTTTGGTGGTTTTCCAGGCTTAGGTATCATAATCACCTCCGCGAACTTCCATACATTTGGTACATATTTCATCCTGAAAGCTGCATTGATTAGAGTTGTTAATTTTTAATGCCCTTCTTCAATAGCTGTTTTAAGATTTTTCCTGTTATCAGGTCATAGCCTGGCGCTTTGTTAGGGTTTACATTTTTTTTTTATTTCATTAGTCAATTCCGCAGGGGTGGTCAGAGCGATTTCTTGATCAATAGTTTCCTCTACTTCTTGGAATTCTTCTCTCTCTCTTGTACCTCATTAGGCTGAAAAATATTTTCTAGATGGTCAGCGAAAGCTTTTGTCTTTTCTTCATTGCTTCTGGCCCAATTCCCATTGCTTGTTTTATGGGTGGTATTTGAGTTATTGGTCTTTTCATTCGTTTGGTTGTCTTCCACAAAGAATAGTCAGTATCATTTTCATATATTAATGACTGTAGATACATATGAGTTTATTCTATCATTTGTAATGTACTGGATTTCCCTCCTAAGTCGCTGTTCAGTTTGTTTTTATCTGCAGGCATCCTGGTGTATAGCCATTTCTTCCTGGCTCTCCTTTTGACTTCGACAAGTTCCCTGATTTCTTTTGGGTAATTTGTACCTATTGTTCTTCTTTTGAACTCCGGCGTATTATTCCATGCTGACTGTTGTACGTCATTTACTTTTCTCTTTTGAAAGTATTTTCAGAATGAGATAAATTCCGCATAAAAGGAGGATGTAGCTGCTGTAAAGGTATGTAGTAGAACGACGGTATGTATCATTGCCTGTGTTTTCATTCCATTGCCATTTCCACGTTTAATTTTTTTTTATGACGGTAAAACCAAAAATTCGCTAAATCTTCGAAACACCCACTCTATCCACTGAGCCATAGCTAGTAAAATTACACCGCCAGCCTCTTTCTTAGTGAATGAAATCTAAAGATTTCTGTTAACAATCTTGTATTTTCCGGAATAGTTTGTATTATTATAAACTCGACCCCAACTCGACGCAATAAAATTCGGAACTAAAATATTAAAAAAAAAAAAAAATACAATAAAATTCAAAGGAAACGTAATTCGATCGTATCCACAAAGTCATAAAAATTTGATTGATACTCTTAAAACAAAATTGTCATCAAATTTATTTTCGTTAATTTTACAGAATGGGGTAAACCTGCGACCGACATATAAACCTCAAACCTCAAAGTAATCAAATAAAATAAAAACGGTTAGGGTATATATATATTGCAATATATGTATATACGTATATATAAGACCTAAAAACTATTCACCCATATACACAATACACACATGTATAAATAATTACACTATCGTAAATTTATACCAGCGTTTCCGCAATTAAAAAAAATAAAATTTTAATTTTGTGTGTGCGCTATAAAAATTTATAAACTGTTCTCTAAATCCATCCATATTAAATTTAATGACACACACAAAAAAAAAAAAAAATTCTAAGAATATAGAATTTAATTTAATTAACAAGGTTTTCAGAGTATGGTGGTGAACGTGTATTTAATTAATGTAAAATGAAAAACAACAACAACAACAAAAATCTTAATTAGACTTTATACAAGTTCGGAAAAAATTTGTGTTGAAATAATATTTAGCCGAACAGCCAACCAGACACATATGTACTTATATAGATTAGTTGAATTAAAAGAAGAAAAAAAATGTGACTAGTTTTGTGATCGTTGTTACCCCACTCATCCATTAGACGTGCATATGTACATAATTTATATTTAAAACCCCTTCAAATCTAATATGATAAAATTTAATATATCTTGAAAACCTTATAACATTTTGACCATGCGATAAAATTATACTTGGCGTCATTACGATTATAACACAACCGACTGAAATTACATCTAATGCATTTTTAATGGGTAGAGCACCACAAAAATGTAATTATGATTATTTCATTGCAAGCTATATGTGTGTTTGAGTACATTATAAATACAATATTTATTACAGCAAACTTTTTTTTTATCGTAATTTAGTTATAATTGAATTTTAAAGACATGACAATAATCAACTGTATCCAATATTATAAAAAAATCATACATTATATGTAGCTTATGTATCCAACATGTGTTTAACCAAGCATTAAGCAGGATCTCCCGGAGATGGCCGGGCCTCACCGAACACCCGTTTACACATAACATAAAGAGGATTTGGATAGGTTCAGTTAGTATGATCGAAATTGACTCGGTTACAGACACCTGATATAGCCAATAGTTAGTAACACAGGACGATACAGTTCTAATCCACTTTTATAATTTTTGACGGCATCACTGGACTCTGAAATAAAATTTAATAGTTTACTGGATCAGACTTATGAGATACTCCTGAAAATTCAACTTAAATTAGTTGCGATTTATTTTATTCTGCATTCCAATCTTTAATTAATTAATTTACTGAGCTCTGTAATAAAATTTATTAGTTTACTGGATCAAAATTAGTAGATACTTCTGAAAATCAATGCAAATTAGTTCCAATTTACTATATACTGAATTCAAAGCTATAATTAATTAATTAAAATTTAAGTGGCAGAGAACCTATAATTTATTCCATATTTGCTCTGTGGTAGACCTGTAATGAATAATAATTAGTGTAAACAATGCCGCCATTTGCGTTTAGCACTCGTTCACGTTCTCTCCGCCTCTATCTCTGCAAAATTCAAAATTCAAATCCTTCTTTATATGTATTTTAAAATATGTTTGTAATTTACTTTTATGATTTGTTAAAACAATAACTGCACTCTGCAATAAAATTTATTAGTTTATTAGTGTTACACACACTAAAATAAGATGTTTTAAAAGTCGTAAAATATAGCACTCCAATTAGAAATCATTACTTAAAGTAAATATCATTATTGCTTACTTAATCAGAAATAAAATAAAATGAAAATGAAAATTATGTATAAAATTAGACTAATTCATTTCACCCAACGCACCATCTAGATACCGATATCCGTATCAATTGATAGTATTTGTGGCTTCTCACTGTAAATCTAATTTAATTTAAAAACAATTCCAATTGGAAACCATTTTCCCGTATACCCATAAATGGGAATGTTTTGTTTCGATATCTAACCTAACTTAACAGACGATTTAACAAAACTTACCGAATTGTCCCATCTTGGCACCAAAAACACGTTACAATTTATCTGTTTACTTACGTTTTATCTGAGACATGTGCCAGATTCCTTTTCTAATTTGACACCACTTCAAAAAACCATAATCATTAACAAATAATGTCATATAGACAATACACATACATTAATCAAAATTATTCACACTGTATAGTTGTCTCTTTCTTCGATTTTTTTTTTTTTTTTTTTTTTTTTTTTTTTTTTTTTTAAATTATGTACGCACAAATATGAAGTAAATACTTTTGATAAATACAACGTCTTGTTTGCAATAATATCAATATAGATTACAATTCTGTTTTTAATTGGACACTTTTATTGTTAAATAATTTAACAAACTGATACAACAACACTTTAACACTTTAATTAAATATTAACACGAATAATACTAGTTAATTCTGCCAAAACCATTTAAAATTTATTTATAATGTAGGGGACCAAAAATGCACGTCAAATCGACATGACATTTCGTTGTTGTAGACCTAAAAATAGCCCGATTTTACCTAAATACAATTTCTCCACCATTGAAAATGATAATGTTCAATTGTTTGAAAGTTGGACAATTTTGTAACTGGTCTTTTTAATGTTGATTTTGATGTCCGAAGTGTAACTACTCGCACAAGACCGTCCGTCCCAGGATGTACTTCAGAAATTCTATCCTTTAACTATTCACACGGAGGTAGGTTATCTTCTTTGACAAGAACGATGTTATTTATTGCTAAATTCTTCTTCGTTTGTTGCCATTTACTCCTTTGTTTCAATGTATGGAGATAATCTTGAGAATATCGCTTCCAGAAATTGGCTATACGCTTAGTGATTTGTTCCCACCTCGAAAGTCGATTACTTGATACTGCTTCTATATCAGGTTCTGGTAATGCTGTTTAGTGGTGCCATTATCAAAAAATAGCCAGGTGTTAATACATCTATGTTCCTTGGATCGTCTGATATGAGTTGACATAATGGGCGTGAATTTGATATCGCCTCAATTTGTCGCTTAGATAATCTGAAATGGTACTGACGTTATTAATTTTTCTTATACGACAGAAAAATTGGTTTAGTTTTCTAGCAGTCCCAACGAAGTTTGTGCCATTGTCAGAATTGATTTTGGTAGGCCGACCTCTTCGAGCAATAAAATGTTTTAAAGCAGCCAAAAATGCATTAGCTGTTGAATCCGATACAACTTCTAAATGTATTGCTATGGTCATCATGCATACAAACACCGATATATATGCCTTTGCATATCTTCCTCTTCTAGTAGCAATTGAAATTGGTACACAGAAGTCCACACCAACTCTACTGAAGGGCCTTGCCATAGTGACTCGAGATATCGGTAATGTACCCATTAATTGACTGTTTGTAGCCGCTCGTTGCCGTACACATACTTGACATTTGTGCGCAATTCCTCTTGTCATGCTTTTACCAGTTACTATCCAGTATTTTTGTTTGCGAAGAAAGAATAATAAGGAGGGACCAGGATATGTGATGTCGGTAAAATGATAGGATGTTTCGTATCATATGCACATTGTGCATTCTGCAATCGGCCGCCAACTCTTAGAATGCCATGGCCATCCACAAATGGAGCCAAAGTTATTAATTTACCCTTATATGATGGAGAATTAGTTTTTAGATTTTTTATCTCTTCCGCATAATGTTTATGCTGACATCATAATATACAGGCTCGTTCGGCGGATTGTAACTCGTTGACTGTGAGTCCATCAAACTCCCTTTTTTGAATGACATTTTTGGAAAACGGTATACAGTAGCCAAGTACTCGACGAATTTTTCGCCATGATGAAATTCTGCCGAATAGCATTTCCATAGTTTCGTTGGGAGTTTCTAAATATAAGTGAGTTGAATCCAGTTTTTACGTTCTTCTTCTTGACCCGTTTCGCAAGTGAATAAAGGGTGTTTGATTTTCCTCCAGTCTGTTGTATTATTTTAGCCACTTTGGTCCATGCCATCATAAATCATATGATTTTAGGATCTCTGCAAGTATGCCTCGACTTGCGCAATCTGCAGGGTTCTCAGCGGATTTAACA
Source organism: Tipula unca (assembly GCA_951394425.1). NCBI lineage: Eukaryota > Metazoa > Arthropoda > Insecta > Diptera > Tipulidae > Tipula > Tipula unca. The sequence goes on along the minus strand of OX596382.1, from coordinate 67,560,529 downwards.
TGGTCCCACTTACTTCTTGGCATTGAACTAAGGATTTCAGATGTTCTGTTGGCGATATAGGTTTTCCATCGTCGTGGTTGGTCCGATAGCCAAGCTAATACTATGGTACTATCTGTCCAACCAAATTGCTTTTTACTTGTGGGAACTCCTGTTTGACCTTTGCTAGTAATCTACTCAGTAGTACCGCAGCGCATAATTCCAATCTCGGTAATGTTATTTGTTTCAACGGTGCTACTTTTGTTTTTGATGTTAGCAGATTGACATGAATATTTCCATCTTCTTCTTCAGTTCTAATGTAAACAACGGCTGTATAGGCTGATTCACTTGCATCACAAAATCCATGAAACTGAATGGTTTCAATAATCCATGGTACATGCCTCGGAATTTTAATCTGCTGGAGGTGTCCAAAGTTTTTGCGAAGTCGTAGCCATTGATTTGCGATTTCACAAGGGAGTTCATCATCCCACCCCAATTTTCGTAACCAAAGTTTTTGAAACAATATTTTTATTATTATTATTGAGGGTGCTAACCATCCAAGCATCATTATTGTCAGATAATTTGACGTTCAACTCAAACACGTCGCCTTTTGGATCCCATGCTAGTCCGGAAACCTTAATTGTAGCATCATTATCATCAATACTTATTGGATTCACTGCATCGGGGATATCAGGCAAGTTAGAGACCAATTTCCTCAAGGGAAAGCCACCGGAACTCAGTATAGTAGTTAATTTCTCTTTTAAGATAGATTGCTTCTTCGATTGTTCGTGCACCCGATAATAGATCATCCACGTAGAAGTCATTTTTTATGATATAGGCCAATTCTGGATGTTTTAGTTCGTTGTCATTTGCTAATTGGAATAATGTCCGAATAGCTAGCTATACACTACAGTGCTGCTGAAGTACCATAGGTCACCGTTTTCAGTCGAAAATCAGGGGTGTTTCATTTAACGACATTCCATTTGAAGTTTTACATGAACCGTCGAATACTGTTCTTAACTTGGTTGTAGTGCTGGAGGTCTTTACAACTGCATGATGTGGCAGATAGCAATGGTGAGTATTGGTAAGTGTGATCTGATTTTCATGAATTTTTTCCATGTGGTCTAGTTGTACATATGTATCCATGAATTCCGAATATAACATTTTATATTAAGGATCTTTCTGCATTCGTCGCTCAACCGATTTCAGCCTGTTAATTGCTATAGATACAGATTGACGAAGTGCTGGTGGGACTGCTTTAAATGGTAACGCAACTATATATTTCCCATCTGGCTCTCTAGTAACGTTTGCTTTGTAATGTTCCTCCACTGCTTCTTCTTCTCTGATCATAGTATTATTAGAGTCATCCAATTCTTCACACTCGAAGAACTAATGTCGAATCAATGTTATCTTCTTCTATTGTGATATTTAAATTATAAATATTCGAGAGCCAGTTGTTTGTTTCCCCTGATACCACCCATCCAAATGATGTATTTTGTGCTATCGGGTTTCCATCATCCCCCTTTAGTTGGCCATTTTCGAGTATTACAAAAAAAAATTTCGAGTATTTCAAAAGCAATTCAGATTTGTAACTATATTAGCCTGCACATCCGATTGTTCCTGGTCTATTTTCAGTTCCATTGTTTGATCGTCCATTTGTGCATTATTTAATTTTATTGTTTGACCAGTATTTATAAATTTAGGTTTTACTTGATTGTTAGTTGAATTATAAGGGGTATATGCATCATCGTACAACAGTGTGTGATGTCGTCTCCTGCATTGGTTACATCCAAAGTTTGATGAGCATGACGTAACTCGATGGTTACGCGAGAGGCAGTTGTAGCAAACTTGATTGTGCTGAACAAGGTCCCGCCTTGAATTGGTAGCCAACGACTTAAATTTTTTACATGTCACCAAATGATGTTTCTCGTTACAATAAATACATGGAGGTGCTTCAAACGTAGAGATATTAACTTGAGTGGGTCGGTAGATAGTGAAGTTTCTTTGTTTTTGGACCACCGATATATTGAAAATTGGTGCTGATGGTCCAGCTAACATTACAATCTCATCGAATTCTTTTCCTATGCTAATTTCACCCATGCAGTTCTTGTTTCCTTGTCTGATTTCTCTAGCATCCAATGGATCAGCCAAGGGTCCCGCTTGCTAGCGTCACTACCCAATACCTTCAAACCTCTCAACACTTCGTCTGCAATGTTATATAGCCCTTGACGTAGCCTACTTCTCTGATGTATTAGTTGAATTGTAAAAAATGTGGTTAATAAATTAGACACAATAGCATCCAATGGATCAGCCAATTGTCTCGCTTGTTAGCGTCACTACCCAATACCTCCAAACCTCTTGGACACCTTACCGACCTGCTTGGTGTTCATCTTGCGTCGAGATATTAACTTGAGTGGGTCGGTAGATAGTGAAGTTTCTTTGTTTTTGGACCACCGGTATATTGAAAATTGGTGCTGATGGTCCAGCTAATATTACAATCTCATCGCATTCTTTTCCTATGCTAATTTCACCCATGCAGTTCTTGTTTCCTTGTCTGATTTCTCTAGCATCCAATGGATCAGCCAAGGGTCTCGCTTGCTAGCGTCACTACGCAATACCTTCAAACCTCTCAACACTTCGTCTGCAATGTTATATAGCCCTTGACGTAGCCTACTTCTCTGATGTATTAGTTGAATTGTAAAAAATGTGGTTAATAAATTAGACACAATAGCATCCAATGGATCAGCCAAGGGTCTCGCTTGTTAGCGTCACTACCCAATACCTCCAAACCTCTTGGACACCTTACCGACCTGCTTGGTGTTCATCATGTGTCACAGACTATTGTTGAATCACCTTAAATACGAACTGCGGAGATTTGCATTGGGGATCCATCCCATGAGGAATTCACCAAGGCCGTGCAGAGATTGAAACAAAACCGCATACCTGAGTGACCACATTAATTAAGAGCTTTTGATTTTTGAAACTGTCATTTCGACCTTACTCGATTAGTATGGTAAAATGAAGTTATACCTGATAATGTAAATGTGGCCGCGATATACCCCATCTTCAAGAAGAGAGACCACTCGAAGTGTGAGAATTATCGCCGTATGGCTCTCCTTCGCACAGCATACATACTGTCTTACATTATATGGGATAGAATCACCCCTGTAGCGAAGGGGTTAGTTGGGGAATATCAAGGAGGATTTCGTCCGAATCGATCATTCACTGACCAGGCCTTTTCGCTGCGGATGATTGTATCTAAATATTATGAGACATCTATCCTTGTTCATTAGGTATTCCTGGATTTCCGGCATGCCTATAACTCGATCAATTGAAAAAGTTTGTGATCTGCCCTGGAATACCTAGGAATACCAACAAAATTAGTACGATTGTGTAGAATGACAGTAATGCAGACTCAATGCTGTGTTAAAGTTGAGAACAGGCTATCGAGAATTTTTGCAGTCTCCGATACTCTTTAATCTCATGTTGAAGAACATCTTTTGTAAAACTTAAACACCTCAGCGCAACATCTTATATCGCCAGTCCAATCAAATGCTTACATATGCAGATGACATATGCGTGATTGGACTGAATAGCAATGGAGTGAAGGAAATACTTGATCTGCTTGTAGAGTTTTCAGCTTCTATTGGACTCCAGATCAATGAGTTCAAAACAAAATAAGTATATGATCTCTGGTTATAGGGACAATGGCTTATCAAATTAAAGTAGTGGCCCTACACGTCTGATGGAATGAGGAGGTTCAAAAATGTATCTCTCTTATTACTCACGATAACAGTATAGGTGAGGATATTTAAGTGCGCCTGGCAGCCGGCAGTTATGCTTTGTATCCTCTAAGACCACTGCTAGAGTCTAAACACCTATGTGCAATGTATCTGAAATTTTTGAAAGCGTTGATCAGGCCCATTGTTATGTTTGGTTGTGAAATTTAGGCTCTGACGGATGAATACGAGAGACGGCTCCTTACATTTGAGAGTAGAATCATGTGGGTAATTTACGGCTCAATACGCGAACTAGCAAATAATAAAAAAGATGATCTCTGATCAAGATCCCCGATATTTTACATGAAATAAGATCTCCGCGAGTACGCTGGCTCGGTCACGTTCTGCGTGCTTATCCGGAACGAAATGTGTAGTGACCTCTGAAAGGAGAGCCACCGTATTGTAGGAGCAGAGGTTGTTGCAGGAAGCGATGGTTCAACAGTGTTGAGAACGACTTGGCTTCTTCAGATTGTTTAAGACAGTATGGAGGATCGAAACCATTGGAGCCAAATTGATGACACAGTAAGGGGCCAGTATTGGCCTTTTAATTGAATTAAAATTGGAGTTTTTAATATTATTTCTAAATCTAGAAGATTAGGCATAAACCTAATAAATTAAAAAATGCATGACTTAATTTATTAAGTTGATGTGTCCATGGGTTCTTCCCAATAGCATTCCATAGATTCTGGTAAAATAAAATTAACCACCAGTACATCTGTATTAATGTGCAAATTGTAACAAATTGTATTTATGTGCTAATTATAATAAACTATTGTATGAATGATTAATTGTTCAAGTCGTTTGTGTGTAAAGGATCGTTTAGTTTTATTCGACATCGTTTTGTTCAATTATGTATTTGAGTAATCTCTGATGTGAATTCTATATTGTGTCTTAATTATTTTCTCCAACAGCTAAAATTTTTTAAATAGCATTGGTTGGGGATTTCGACTCTTATGCCCAACTTTGTCAACAGCCTATGCAACGTCTAAACATATTTGGTCTTGAAATTAACAACTGTTACTTGTACTTCGTCTGTTTTATATGTACTTTAATTTTTCGTAGTGACAAATACGACTTCTAATTATAACAGACTACCTCCTTTGGCAGTGTCTTCAGTGTGAATATTGTGATATGTCATATAACCATCCTGCTGTAAACACATATCTGCAACATTGCTGCCTTCCAATTGAGGCTCGAAAATGTTAGTAATCATGATTCTGTACCGCTCATCGTGGACTATACCGTTCTGATTATCATTATTTTTTAATAAATATGAACCAATAATTCCACCGGCTCATAAAGCGCACCAAACGGTGACTTTTTCTGAATGTAATGGTGTTTAAATATAGCCATTTAACCAAAAGTATGCTTAATCACTGAACAAAATTTTAAAATGAAATTGTAGATCAATAGCAATGTTTCCTTCGGTTTTAATTCCGTTGCAAGTTGAATCTTGTTAGGCCCAAAATCGTTAATTTTTCCAAACCAAGATCTTGACGTAAAATATCCATAAATTTATTTCTTGAGAACGATGACGAATTGAGACAATTGGATCATCATCAATTTTGTACACCATCAATCGCTTGTTGCGTGCGCACTATACGATGTCTTACGGGATGCGTATTATTGTTTAGAGCAATCATGGTGCCAAAACAATACATAGTTTTTAAAATTTATTTTGAAAAGCTTGGTTCAATTTGAGAAACTGTGGTGATGCTCATAATCGTCCATCAGAGTGATTTGATGGACGAATATGAGCACCATCACAGTTTTTCAAATTGAACTGTGTTTTTCAAAATAAATTTGAACAATTTGCAAACTTTTCTCCGGCATGAGTCTATTTATGATGAATTGTCAAACCAAGCTAATCTCGAAACAACTGAGAGCTGTCAAATCAGCTTCTCCGCCTCTAAAACGAACAGCCTTAAAAGCGTTAAAATGTACATATGTTGAGAGGTTCCATTGTTATCTACTTCTGTTTTAGGCATTATCCCGATTAGTTTTTATCCATTTTCTTATAGCTGTCAAAAATCATAGTTGTTTACTCTGTCTATTGGAGGAGGTAGAGGAATTTTAGTCTCATTAAATTAGGGTTGATAATCATTTCGTTTGTTTTAGTATATTTTAAGTAACATCCATTCAATTTGAAAGTTTTTATTCAAAATATTTGAAACTAATAGTTTTAAAATTAAATTTGGAATTTGGCGATTTTATACATTTGCTGCATTAATTTGGATTATTATCACATTTATCACAACTAGCTTTCAATTTAATTTGAGCACTTAGTGAAATTTTAATTGAACGTTTAGGAATTACCAGGTCATATTGGGAAAGGTGAGCAGTGCCAACACTATTCATTTCATCATCCAATAATAAATTTATTTAAATAAACATAATTGCAGGTAAAATAGGTAACTATAAAGGGTGTATTTTTTATAGAGTTACACAAGTTTAAATCATAATAAAACAAAGAAATATATTTTTAATATCAATGAAACGGGCTTTATTGGATAGAAAATTTTATGACATTAATGTTTAAATATGATTTCGGCTATGTGGCTGCCACGGCTGGCGCGTACAATGCGCAATCTAGAACACCAATTTTCATTACCTTTTAGCAGCATTTGCGGCCGTATTTCACCGTATTTTGATTTACTCTTCGAATGTTGATTTCCAGGTGTGAAAATTGAATAGGTCTGATTTATCGACGAAGACAACTGACAACTAACTTTACATAACCCCAAAGAAAATAATCCAATGGGGTTAAATCACACGATCATGTGGCTCCGTCCTGTTGGAACCACATGTCAGCAACATTAATGCCAGCTAATCGAGGTACGAAAAAATGTCTAATCATGTCCCTATACCGCACACCATTGACAGTACCATTATGACCATCATCGTTTTTGAAGACATATGGACCAATGACTCCGCCAGCCCATAAAGCGCACCAAACAGTAATTTTCTGTGGATGTAATGATGTTTCGACAAAAGCTTGTGGATTATGCTCACGTACCCATTCAACAAAAAATGGGCTTCAATTCAACATCAATATCAATTTGTGTTTCAGATCATCGCCGAATTGGCTCTAATTCCTGCACAAGGTGAATCTTGAAAGCTTTTAAGCCAAGACCTTGTCATAAAATGTTCCATAAAGTGGAAGGACACTACCCTAGTTGGTGAGAACGGCGACTAATTGATTGATTTGGATCTTCTTCAATGCTTTCCTGTACAACGACTACAGCTTCTTCAGTTCGCACTGTTCGGCATCTCACGGAATGCACTATGCACATTATCATTAAGAGTAAACGTGGTCCGAAAATGATCTACTGTTATTCGAATTACCCGTTCTGAAGGACGATTATGTACGCCATAAAATGGACGAAGTACACGATAAGTTTGACGAACCGAACCATTTTTTGATAAAAAAATTCAAAAACTTGCAAGCGTTGCTCTGGTGTAAATCTATTCATAATGAAATGTCAAACCAAACTTAACAAAAAGCAACTATCAGCTATTAAATGGGTTCTCAAATAAAGCAGTGCTGCCAACTCAAAGTTGTGAACCTCTAAAAAAAAACACCCTTTATGTAAAATCACAAATATTTGCCAAACTTTTAACGCTTTAACATAGTAAAACAAACAAAAAATTGTCTACCTCTGATACAAGACAATTTTTCGTGTGTTTGTCTTTGGGAGTGCTTGGAAAAATCGACTAAAATTTGGTAACAAAACTATTGTAAATGGTTTGACCAATGTATTTATGATGCTACAGTGGGAGTAGAACAGTTTTTGAAGTGGCTATATATTTCAAACTGTTTGATAAAACATAAAAATTTCAAAAGCAAAGAATTTGGTGATTTATTTTTGAAATTTAATTTTTGTGATTTTGTATTGATAAATGGTAATCTGTTTCGCTGCAAATTTTTTATTGGACTTACAATACTGTGAACGGTGGTCTTTAGACAAAAACTCACGTTGTTTAATGTTAAAATTCAAACATAAAAAATGTATCTAAAAGTTATGAAGTTATCTTTTACAAATGAAATTTTTACAAAAAGTGATTCTGATGTTTATTTTGTTTGTTGCGACCACATCAATAAGCCAATTGCATTCATACGATTAATACACTATACACATAGCGGATTTTATAATTATACAAGCGATACGAAATTCACGAATATAATTCATGAATCTACATAATGTATGTACGAGTACATATACTACAAAAAAATGTTCTCCAACTAAATTTGTTTAGAATAACAACTAGCCAGATTACGTTTTTATTTTTTAATATTTTGTGTATGTTTATATCATCGTAAATCGCAATGAATTATTACATGTTTATAATAAATTTAATTTTTTTTTTTAAATTTAGCATATACACATATTTTGTATAGTTTTTGCCTGCTTTTACCATCATGAAATGCGCAATGGATGTAATAACGTTATATGGTTGAATTATGTATATTTGAAACCTTGATTGGACAAAACAACAAAATCAAATTATTAGAATACCTGATGTAATGCTGCTTTCGCTGTATAAACTGTACGCTATGTAAAACGGTGTTCCAATTTATTCAATACGTGAAATACTTGATTAAAGGTTTATAAACTCTTGAGATTTAAGTTATTTTAAATTAAACTTTGGATTTTCCCATTGATAGTAATTTTGTTTCAAATTTTATTCAACAGAACATTATTATCAAGTTAAATGAATTGTAGAATAAAATTAACGCAAATGAAATGGCTGAACCGTAAATTATAGGTAATGGAGAGATTAATTAATAAAAGTAAAGAGTAGCCAAAAGTCTGGAAGTGATTTATCTATTATTTGAACGAACATAAATTGTTCATTGATAAGGAGGGTAGGCTTCGTCACAGTACAGTTTTTATATTTAGATAGGACTACACATTTGGAAACGACTAAACATTAAATTGAATAAAATGCCTGGGTCAACAAAAAAAAATTACAATTTAACAGTCTTTACCTTCTAATACGATAAATTGTGGTTACACTCGACAGGTTGCTTATAACTTGGATCACTCATGGCCGTTATTGATTTTCAATTATTTCTCCACAAATTTTATTGTCTTTGGTTTTATTTACTGCTATAAATTATATTTGAATTAAATATATTTATAGCAATTTTTCATTTGTTTAGCAAAGTCTAAAAAACCGAAATATTTGCACATATTTTGTTGTATTAATAAAGGGTGATTCTTTTGGTTCCAACAAGACGGTGCTACTTGCCATGCAGTGAATAAATCAATACACTTATTGAGAAAACATTGTGGCGAGCAGTTTATTTCACGCTTAGGACTGGTGAATTGGACACCTAGACCGTGTAATATCACACCTCTAGACTTTTTCCTTTGAGGCTACGTAAAGTTCAAAGTCCACGTGGATAAACCAGCCACACTTGAGGCATTGGAAGCCAACATTTCGCACGTCATTCGTCGGATACCACTCGAAATGGTCGAACGCATCATCAAAAATTGGACCTTCAGGATGGACGATAATGCATTTGCAGCCAACATTTGAAAGAAATAATATTTAAAAAATTAATTGAACATAAATGTTCCTTCGAATGATAATAAATTTTTACATTTATTACACGATTTAAGCCAATTATTTAAGCCAGGATTCCATCGCAGAAAAATTAAAAATCTTCATCAGCCAATACTATTCTCATCCCATCCCAGGATTTTAAAAATTATCCAAAATTTGATATCATCATTTTAAAAATTTGCAAACGACGTGTTAGCTTATACATTCTTGCCGTAAGAAGTAATTGCCACAAAAGGATCAGAAATTCGTATGAATATGGCCCCACACATAAAATTAAGAGTTTAATTACTGGTTCTCAAGAACCATGATTGCCGGAAAAAGTATCCTTTGTTTTCGACTTGACCTGATGTCCACTTGCTTGGATAAATCGTTGAACACCAGCCGTCTGTTGTAATTGGCTCAATGGGCTCATATGTTTATGGCCCCATATAAAAACTTTGGGTTTTTAAAGTAACTTTTTAGCACAATTAAAAACAAGCTACCAATGGAGACAAAAATAATATTTTATAAATTACTTGTAGCTCCTCATATAGACTACTGCTCGTCTGTTTTATTTATCATAAATGAATCATTTTCACAACGATCGTTAGGATATAATGGGATGAAATTATACAATTCATTGTATAATTATTGTAAGCTGGGCTATCTTCAGTCCCTAGAGTACAGTCGGTATGTTACAATATTACATAGATTATAAACTAGAGGGAGGAATTGGCGACATAAAATTAGTAATAATCTATCAAGTAACAGCACAGAAACGAAATGCAGCAACTGCTTTATAACAAATAAGAAGCTAAATGTAAATATTGATGTAAACCATGCTAAGTGGGATGATAATTACACAGTATATATCAAATACTAAGAAACCAAATCAATTACTCTATCGTTCGATTTCATGGAGTTACAAGAAATTGTGTTAAATTATAAACCAACCGAAATGTTACTCAGTGAAACCAGAACAACTGAAAAAAGTCGAAATTTCATATTGAAAATTCAATACGTTGCGATTCGGGTAGTCGATATTCAAGTGGATTCACGAAGATATAAAATTCAAAATAATTTCCAACTATGAGAAGGATCGCACTTGGTTTTTAGCAATACAAATTATAAAAGGATATTATGTATGACTTAGATATATAGAGCAGTATGCAGATCATTTCTAACAACGAGAGCAGTTTTCTTAAATAAATTTGGCGTATGGATGGAAAATATCATAAACCATAACCAAAATAATTTCATATTTGATGATTTTAATATTGATGTCGATGCCAAGCCAGTGTAAAATTTAATCATTTGATAAGAGAAAAATACAGGTGGTGACCCGATAGAAATACGTGCGCGGAAAAATTATTCTTATCAATCATTTAAATACGCATTAAATTAACATTTTTTAGGATGCCAAGGAGTTACACTTAAACGAAGAAGCTGAACATGTTAAAGTTAAAAATTTGTGTGAATGAATTGAAATTGATTCATAAAACTTATAAACTACCATGGTTCCCGGAAAATTTGAAATTACTTAAGCAAGATAAACTAAGATCTTATAGAATTATGAAAATTTTGAATTCGAAAGAGCACTGGGAAGGACAGTGAAATTCATACTAAAAAAAATAACAGAAAATTACACTGTTAAATTTGGCAATTTTTCCAATTGGAATTTTATTTATACGAAAATTTGAATTTGAGGTGTTTTGTAAATTGTATGCTGCCGATTCTAGTAATAATTACATATTCTCGAGTAAATATTCGAAAAGTTTAGAACAACTGCGACCTTTGCGTCCATAGAAATTAAATTAGATTAAGCGGTTAGATTTTCACAGAATTTCGAAGTTTCGTGATTTTAAACCAATTTTAATCATTTTTACTGCCTATCATAGAGATGTCCACGGCAACTCATGTATATTTCCGGATAGTTTAGACCACCTAGGATTTTTGTGGTCAATCAGATTAAATTCTGATTAACTTTTCCATTTGTTTATGGAATTTAAAATTTCTTGGTTTTTATTGATTTTTAAAATTTTGTACCGCCGATCCTAGAGATGTCTCCAGATACTGACCTATCTTTTCAAATAGTTTAGGCTATTTTAAATTAGTATGATCAAGAAAATTAACTTATGATGAACTTTACTATTTATTTTACATCATTTAGAAGTTTCGTAATTGATTTCATTTTAAACGATTTTTAATAATTTGTACCGCCGATCCTAGAGATGTCGACGGGTATTGGCATAAGAACATCGGGAATTATACTGGGAAATTTTATTTAGTTTAACCAATATATTTCATTTAAGTTCTATTTATTTGAATGAATTTCCACTTCTAACTATATTTTTTGACGTCTATTGTGAAATAATACAGGTATTAAGCATAAAACAATGAAAAATATTGGTTTAAATTTAAATTTCCCGTTTTTCGAGTTCGTGTACTATGAATTAATCGCGAACTTGTTAAAACCAATGTTTTATCCAGAACATTGAAAAATAAAGTTAAATTTTATTTTATTTCGATAATAGTGAATTAAAATGTGTAGTTTAACATTAAATGAATCTTATTTATTGATAAAAAATTAAATTCATTTCGATTTTACTGAAAAAATGAGAAAGTTCTTATTAAGAAAATTTTTGAATTAAAAACACGATTTATTTAAGCATTTCAAATGGAAAAAATAATAAAAAATCCAATTGGGAAAAATAACAAAAAATCCAATAGAGAAAAATAATAAAAATTATTCAAAACACTGAAATTCTAAATGATGTAAAATAAATAGTAAAGTTCATCAGAATTTAATTTTGTTGATCATACAGATTTGGAATAGCCTAAAATATCTGGAAATATATGCCAATACCTGTGGACATCTCTAGGATCGGCGGTACAAAATTTTAAAAATCAATGAAAACCAAGAAATTTTAAATTCCATAAACAAATGGAAAAGTTAATCAGAATTTAATCTGATTGACCACAAAAATCCTAGGTGGAAACTATCCGGAAATATACATGAGTTGCCGTGGACATCTCTATGATAGGCAGTAAAATTGATTAAAATTGGTTTAAAATCACGAAACTTCAAAATTCTGTGAAATTCTAACCGCTTAATCTAATTTAATTTCTATGGACGCAAAGGTCGCAGTTGTTCTAAACTTTTCGAATATTTACTCGAGAATATGTAATTATTACTAGAATCGGCAGCATACAATTTACAAAACACCTCAAATTGAAATTTTCGTATAAATAAAATTCCAATTGGAAAAATTGCCAAATTTAACAGTGTAAATTTTTGTTATTTTTTTTAGTATGAATTTCACTGTCATCACTGGGATAGTTACAAAAACTCCAGAAATACTCGTATATTTAAACAATCTTTCAGGAAGGAGCAGTCCATTTATTTCAAATACAAATTAGTAGAAAACCAAAATATTCCAAAAGAACAACGGAGAAATCCATTCTGTTTCCAAAACATTACATGTTAAGACATAACCAAAACTTTTACTAGTCTTAAGTCGAATCGGCTGAAATTGATGGTATAAATCGACTATCATGTTAGGCGCTATGAAGAATACAATTTTAACACCAAAATTTAACATCAATAAATATAGTTTAAATGAAGCTAAAGTTCTGAGATCAAGGCCCGATAAATATGCTATCAACATATGAAGCTGTGTTCGTATTGGATGATTGGAAATCTGAAATAGATGACAGTAAAGTATAGTAGTAGCAGTTTTTCTTTGTTTTAATCGAGCTTTTGAAACAACCGATATACAAATTTTACTATCAAAATTAGGCAACTATGGAATGCGATTGATTACGATTGCTGCACCAACCCTCTTATTGGAGCTACCAAAATACTTAGAATCAATGTTATACTCTAATAGAGAAGTCCATAACTATTTTATCAGAAACACTCATTATCGATTACCAATGTACAGTAAATATTTTCCACAGCGATCATTAGGGTATAATGGAGTTCAATAGTATAGTTCACAGAGTAATTTTTACTCTTGAGGGAGAATTACGAGAGTTACATAATTGTTGAGACTATTTAGTGTATTCATTAATGAAAGGGGATGCCTGAATGACACAATTTAAAATCTTTTCACCAGGTGTTTGAAGGAAAACGGCTACTACAGAAGTTTCTCACTTCATTTCATATATGCATACCACCATTCAAACTTATTCTAAATATTACAAATTAATTTTAATTAATGAAATTTTAATTAACTTGTCACTAGCTTAAGGTTTTTAAATAAAATCTTTCGTTTCTAGGGGAACTTTGTAAAGCATCCTTCATAACTCTCCTTCAAAACTTCGTCTAAGCCGAAAACCCAACATTTCTTATTGGGAGACATTAACTTTTTGCATTTCATTTGGTTGTTTCGATATTGTTAGAGAGGAAGGTATAATTAAAAAAATATTTTTACATCTTATTTTTAATTAATGATAGTTTTTGTCGTATGTACGTACATACACACATACATATCGCTGTGTACATTGTACAATCTATGTTGCTGATATACTCAATTTATTTTTTTTTTTTTTTTTTGCTAATAAATGACTTTGAATGTTATATTGAAAGATAAATTTTAATTAAAATTTAGAAATTAAATTATTAATGAAATCGATTAATTATAATTCATTATGATTAGAGCGGTTTAACAATTTGAGATTGATTATTTAATCATAAAAAATAGACAAGTAAATTATTATTGGTAAAATGGTTTCTGATTTCTGTTTCACTGGAAAACATTTATTTTTTATTTTAATTTAATTAACTTAATAAATCAGATTTAAAAATAAATGATTAAGATTGTTATTTCATTAGTTGGCAAAAATTTATATTTATTATCATATAGGTTTTGTTGTGGTGGTGAATGTAAATATTGAGTGGGAGTTTAGTTTAAATAATTTGAATACCGATCTTTATCGGCGTATTTGATGATGGAATTAACTTAAAAAAAATAATTGTAAAATACGTTTTTAACTATAATTACCTTTGGACCTATAATTTTAAAATTGTAGCGTGATAATATATGTAGTTGTTGTTATACCAACAGAAATAGTTCTGGGAACATTTGGTTTAATTTGAAACAATACTGTAAGCAATGCCTCTATATTATAGGCCTCGACACAAGTAAAAAAAAATCAAATCATTAGTATGGGTGTAGGGCTATTCGTTTCTTTTTTTTTATATGAAATGATGAAATTTACTATGGGATTTTTCTATAGGCAGATTTTGGAAAGATTTTATCTTCTAGTTATAGTGCAATTTTTATTTTCAATTTTCTATGAGATAAGTAAAATTTATCTGAGAAGAGCTTAAGATAGTTATAAATTCATATTGATACATTTTTAATTGATAATTTTTAGTTTTTGTAAAACTACTTTTTTTCTGAACAGTTTGTTTTCGTTTTTTGTTTTGTTTATAACAAATCGGGTCCCGATTTTGTACGAACCATTTAAACGAGCATTTGATTTTTTTTATGTAATGATTTGTTTTTTTTTGTTGTGACACAGGGTGATAATTTTTTTATTATTTCTTGTTGATAAAATTTTCAGATTTTTTTCTCATTGTTTTGAGGACTGCATGAAAGCAGGTATATGGCGGATTTTGTTGTAAATATAAATTAAAAAATCAACATAATTGAATGGATAATTTAAGATAAGTACATACATACAAATTTTAAGTGCATAATTTATGTATTATCTTAATTGAAATTTACTTTCTATTTTGCACAGTACATATGTATAACAGTGACACGAATTATGTATTTACAGTATATATGTATGTATAATAATATATATATATATATATATATATATATATATATATATATATATATATATATATATATACATATATATATATATATATATATATATATATATATATATATATATATATATATATATATTTAAATATATATATATATATATATATATATATATATATATATATATATATATATATATATATATATATATATATATATATAATATACATATATATATACCGGGTGTTTTTTTTAAACTGAGACGATCAAATATCTCGAAAAATAGCCACTCTACGGAAAAAATGTCCATAATCAAAATTTAATCATACCGCGGGGGAAATACATTAGTGCAAAAAAAAAATCCCCCCACCCCCGCTTTGTAGGTGGGGCGGGGGTAACTTTTAAACTAAGATAGGAAGCCATATTTTTTATTGCAGATACGGATTCTACGACTAAAAGTACGTATGATTTGAATAAAATATTTTGTTCGGTTCATGATAGATGGCGTTGCAATCGACGATCTAAATAAGTGTTCAAAATGATGGCCTGAATTTTGTATTTTTGAAATTTAATAATAAAACTTGAAATTAATTTTGAACACTTATTTAGATTTACAAAACTGAATAAATTGTTTTGATGACGAATTTCGAGTATTTCCAATGAAAACGTGATGTTTTTTATTTCAAACGTATTGCAGAATCGAATGCGTGTGT
The DNA here is from genome assembly GCA_951394425.1 of Tipula unca. NCBI lineage: Eukaryota > Metazoa > Arthropoda > Insecta > Diptera > Tipulidae > Tipula > Tipula unca. Next base: position 67,544,725 of record OX596382.1, on the reverse strand, counting down.
TCTAAGAACGAGAAATTGAAAAAATTGAATTTCGTCGATTGCAACGCCATCTATCATGAACTGAACAAAATATTTTATTCAAATCATACGTACTTTTAGTCGTAGAATCCGTATCTGCAATAAAAAATATGGCTTCCTATCTTAGTTTAGAAGTTACCCCCGCCCCACCTACAAAGCGGGGGTGGGGGGACTTTTTTTTTGCACTAATGTATTTCCCCCGCGGTATGATTAAATTTTGATTATGGACATTTTTTCCGTAGAGTGGCTATTTTTCGAGATATTTGATCGTCTCAGTTTAAAAAAAACACCCGGTATAATATACATATATATATATATATATATATATATATATATATATATATATATATATTATGTATTTTCTTGTATTATTATTATTTGACAATATATAGAATGCAACGGCAGAATTTCTTTGTTAACTGTTTTGTTTTAGTTTAAGTTTAGGTAAAATTGGAATTTAAAAATACTCCTAGCGGAAATGTCACACCAAAAATACTTAAGAACCAAAATACCGCCCTTCTGTCGTTCCAAATTAGTAATTATGGAGCGCAATGGACCGTGGTATTATGGAAATATATTAAATGTAGCATATCGATGATTCCCCGTCACATAATCTGGTAAAACTAAGACAAATCAAAAGTCTGAATGGGCAAAACCCACTTCCATGAGTAGTTCTGTCGCTACAGCCATTCGAGCATCGATATACAAAATTCTATGAAAATAGTTTCTTCAAAAAGATTTCGTATACTCTACGAGTGGATGACTCTAGCTGTGAAACTAGCCTAAGGTTTATGTCCATTGAGACATTTAATCAGCAAGATCAAAATTTCAGTAAATTCTGTTAAAGTCCAATTTCAATAGGGGTCGTGCGGGGTCCTTTATTTCGAAATTAGTATACGAGTAAAAGTTTCATTTTAAATGAAATTTGTAATTTTATTTCTATAATTTCGAACTAAATTTAATTTTTTTATTTTAATAAACTCAAAATCAAAGAACAAGTATCCTTTAATAATAATAAAAACTACAAAATTAAGAGAAATAAATATTTTTTGCGTTTATTTACATTAATTAATTTTCAATAATTTCAGTGCAGTTTTATTTTCCAGCTCCGTTTCATGGATAATATATGTTAATAATTTAACCTCTTTTATCATCTTCAAGAAATGCTTCATATTGTTAGTGTTAGTTCTGCTCGATTAGGCGTTCCATTATACAGTTCTGTCCATTTAAGTCAGCTATTCAGTTCGTATGATGGTTTATATATGTATGTACTTTTTAACTTGGTTCCTAATAAAGAAAATGAAAATAATTATGTATAAATATATGGACTGTTATTAATATAGCAGAATAGTAAGCCGTTTCCACCATTACCCAGGAGGTAGACTTCAATGCGTTTTTTTTATCGGGGTTCCCCAAAATTCAGGCCTAATCCCCGTGTTGTAGAATTATGTGACTAAAATTCAAAATAAAATATATACAAACATAATTCTAAAACATTATCACAATTTAAAGCTGTTTATCACAAAATTAAAATGATAATAATTCATATATCACAAAGCATAAAAATAATAGTAATAATCAAAAAATAATTAAATAAATAAAAATAAAAAAATATAATAGTAAAAATCAGTTCTCAAATTACTATATAGGTACGTTAGCTTGGCCTATACTTGTTCAAAATTATGCTGAATTCAATCATTTGCAGGACGTAAAGTTTTGTTTAAATTTTCGAAAACTTTTAATTTGCGTTTTCTATCTGATTCTACATTATCGTTTTCGAGTTTTGAAAAATTATTTAAAAAAACGTTTGAAAAAATAGATAAAAGAGTATAATATATATTTTTATGATTTTTACCACAAGAACAAGAACTATCAAAATCAACTGTTACTGAATCCATCATGAGCGACTGAACTGTTAAGCTAGATAAAGTTTTTTTATGATTTATATCTGAATGTAAAAAGTAATTTTTGAATCGCGGATCATTACAAAGAATCTCGAAAACGGCGCTCATATGCATAAAAATAAAAAGAGATATCTCAGAGGGTACGCTTAATCCACCCCTCTGAAACGAATCGAAATAGTCGTCGTCAGAAGCGACACCCTTTCCACTTTTAACTAATTGTTGGCATTCAAGACACCCCAATTTCTTAGAAATAGAATGGGTCGCATATCCACAAATGTAAAGTGCTGATGATCGGTCAAATTTAGATGCATAAGCGTATAAATAATTCGTATCAAACAACTCTTGAAACACCTGGGTATTAACAGAAAAAAAATTATACTCTTCTGATCTTGACAACAATTCAAGAATCATTGTATCAGAGTGAGTAATATTTTGTAATCTAATCTTCATCTCTGACTGTACAACTTCTCGAAAAGATACATGGAAAGTGCACCCACTAAGCCGCCTGTACCACGAAAATCTTCTTTCAAGGTTGTCGGTTTGAAATTTACCGAACATTATGTACTCAACATCGCATATGTAAGTATTAGCTATTTCTAGCAAAACACTTACAGTTTGATGGAGTGCGTTGAAGGTACTTTTGGTCAAACCTCCTTCGAATATATCGGTTTCCATCCATCGCTCTATCCAAATTAAAAATTTTCGTAAAAACAGAATGCCGCGATCATTTAAACTATAAATCGGTAACTTATAGGGTTCGCGCTTCTTAATACCTTAAACACTGACTTACAGTTCTCAATATTCCACCAACATTTAATTATTTTAAGGAAATCTATAGTGCCCTCGACCTCTTTTAACTCTTTACTTGATTCAAGAGCAGCAATTGTAGACTCGTGGAAAACATTTGCAGAACTGCACACTTTGCCGTTCAGTAATGCTGGGAAAAACACTTTTTTTATTTAATTTATACGCTTTTTTAACGGGATGACTTGCCTCACTTACATATAGGTCGCGAATGTCTTTGAAACAAGCCATCTTAACGGGCGATTGCCCTTCAAAACCCGGGTAATAAAATGTAATGTCCTTATCTTTTTTATTGATCCAGTTATTGCGAATATTTTTAAAAATATGCACTGGATTGAAAATCAGGATTGACAAATTGAAACAAATTTGGCGCAAAAATAGAAAACATATTTTGATTAATCCGATGGTTATCCGTTACAATCGCAATTACTTGTAAATCTAAGGACTGTACTAAATTTAAAACATTTAACGTTATTGAGTGGATATCATTACCCGAGGGATTATTCACAGGATGTAACGACACAATTTCTTTAAAATTACCAAACGCGGAACTAACGAGGAATGCAAGAACTGTTTTCGCGACGTTTGTGTTATTTTCTGAGTAACCCGTTAACTTTTGCGAACTATAATTAATTTGCGCCTTGAGATACATCTCGTCTAACTGAAGGATAACTTTGCGCTGCATTTGTTTTAGGTGTTGAGCCTGCTTTAAAAGATAATTTTTATTGCCTTCAAATTGAGTAGGGCTTACGTTTTGAAGGCATGATAGTCGCTGTAGCGTTCTCTTATTCGGAAGAATCAGCATATGTTGATCTCTTAATAACTGATACGTGACTGGTGACTGAAGGTAAATTAAATATGAATTAATTATTGTCTTTTCCGGATATCGTATTTTATTCGAAAGCATAATTTTGAATTTGTCATTAATTACATGAAGGGTATCACTATACTTAAAATCAACGATTTCCGCTAAATTTACAAGATCGCTTGTTCTGACTGATAACTGGTTTAAAATATTATTAAATTTTTCGCCTGCAGGGATTTCATTCGGATCATGAAAAAAAAGTTTAATAATATTTTTTAATTGAGACCAACATTTAAATTGTTGATCCAGTTTTGATATGTACGATGAATGTCGATAAAAATAACCAAATAAATCGCTGGAAATTTTAATATAATGCGTAATTGAAAAATCCGGGATATTAATAAAATACAGATAAACAATTTCATCGATGAATTTCACTTCAACATTGAAATCGCTTATTCTGCTAGCCAAATTTACTCTAAAATTATCAAAAGAACCGATTAAATCATCCTTCATGAAAGAAATCTCATCCATCATTGAGAAACTGCAAGGGGAGGCTAATTCCTCACATCTTCTTTCAGAAGGATCTTTTCTAGGCCGCGGCTTGGTTGATGATATATATTCTGGTAAACCAGGAAATATACTAGGTACTACATTAGGTTTTAATCGCGGTTTTTGATAGGGTACGTTAATGCTAGCATGTTGCTTTACAAATATAAGATCGTCAAAAAGAAAATGTTTAATACATACATAAGAATTTTTCGTTGGTACAAAGTCCTTCCGATGGACAGAATTAATCCAAGCCTGCCTTCAAGGATCAGCCGTAGGAAATTTAAATAGTGATACCTTTCCGTCCGTTTTTATGGTACTACTATAATTCGATTTGCATGCCGGCACGCAACAAGTATAAGGCATTTTGAGTAACTGAAATAAAAAAATACAACAATTAGAATACACATAGTGAGTGAACGTCAAAAATATTTTGTGTACCTGATTTTTCGAATTGCACAATTCAGGTGTAGGTAGGTGTATTTCACATATGTTTACATATAAGCTCACCAGTCGCCACCGAAATGGCACCAAAAAATATAATTTACCAATTAGAATTTATATTATCTACATTCAATTTGGAAATATAATTGGTGTCAATATCTAATTAAAAAATATCGAAATCGATTCCTTCACGAAATATAAAAATTGTATGTACAAAATCGTATGTACTAAATAAATTTTAATTAAAATAATACACAAACTATATTTACATAAATATATAAATTTGAATATACTTATCTTAATTTGAAAACCTACTATTAACATACGTATGCTTTCAATGCAATTCTCAAAATAAACTGTAAATTTCATGAACCCGAAATAAAAAAAAATCATCACCCTGCGTCAAAACAAAAAGAAAACAAATCATTACATAAAAAAAACAAATGCTCGTTTAAATGATTCGTACCAGATCGGCACACGATTTTTTATAAACAAAACAAAAAACGAAAACAAACTGTTCAGAAAAAAAGTAGTTTTACAAAAACTAAAAATTATCAATTAAAAATGTATCAATATGAATTTATAACTATCTTAAGCTCTTCTCAGATAAATTTTACTTATCTCATAGAAAATTGAAAATAAAAATTGCACTATAACTAGAAGATAAAAGCCTTCCAAAATCTGCCTACAGAAAAATCCCATAGTAAATTTCATCATTTCATATAAAAAAAAGAAACGAATAGCCCTACACCCATACTACACCAAAATCTTGTGTCATGGCTTGTAATATAGAGGCATTGCTGTAAGCTCATATATCTCTGCCATAAATCTTACATATACACCTACAATTTTATTTTAGCGAAGTCCAAAATGACCAGGGTCGGCTCATGGTATGCCCCAAAGAGACCCGGGCCCGAATATCAAACTAATTTATTGATTTTTTCTCAAAATTAATAAAAAAATTGTTGCAGAAATTATCTACACAATATAGAATGTAATCAGTTTACTTCTAGAATAAAAACCAAAGTACCTATCGAGTTTTATCTACTTTAAAATATTTGTGTACGAAACGGGCAACGTCAACTTATACGGATACTGTTAAGTCAGTTTCTAAACCAGAATGAGTATGTAACCTCCATTGTATTTCAGAACTATATATGTACGTATCTCCCTGAAATGAGACTACCAAAGCTTTTTCATAACCGATTATTGTGATATTCAACCAACCGAGCGAATAACACAGTGGTTAATGCTGTGGCGTTTGGATCGAGAGGTACCGAGTTCGATGTTCAATAGAGGCAGGAATATCAAATTAATTCTTTATCCGTGATTTTGATCAGAATGATGATGTTATCTATGACCCTCTCGTCAGAGTGCAGAATCTATCGTCGCGTGAGTGCTAAACAATATGTAGAAGGGTTAGACAAAACAGTTTGTAAAAAAGAAAATTCAAACGTTGAAACGTTAAATTTGAAAATATTCCCAAATTCGAACAAATTAAGTTAAAATACAGTATTTTCCACACCAGGTATTTTGTAGAATTTCTAACAATCAAACAAGTATGGACTCTTGGTCCAGAAGTGGTTGTCTTCGTTGTCATGCTACGTTATTAAAATATACTCAAAATATAAACTTGGTTTTCAAAAACCAACATTTCTAAGAATTTGTAAATTTCTTAATTAAATTTTAAAATTCGAAGATAAAATTTATAATTTGACTACTAAACGATCATGATAATGTACCGGGTTCGAATTCCAATAGAGGAAGGAAAAATTTGAATTAAATCGAACCTGTAATCGTAGCAAACTGCGAGTGACTTGGGAGACCTTTTAACCCTAGGCCTAGATTTTATTTAATACTAGCCCCAGGACCCTACCTATAATCCGGCATTGAATATGATAAATAGATCCGTATGATATAGAACTAACACGTCCGGCTATATTGGTAGTTCTTCAAATATATTTATGGGTTTCGTAAGACGTATTAATTCTGTAGTAACTCTTCCATCTACTTTCATTGGACCGTCAAGATCTATATTAACCTTGATATTTACTTGATAATGCTGCGTATTGCAGCATTGCCAAAGTTAAAAATATACAATCTCATTAATATTTGTATTATGTTTTCTATTTATTTTTCAGATTTTTTTAACAGTTTATCGTGTAAGACGGTGTTAGTCCGGGTATTGAACCGTGGGTCCATTTGTGGCATTGAGTGCTGGAGTTGATCCGCCCAATTTAATAAAACAATAAAAAACACTTTAACAAATCCCTTTTTGGCATCCCAACAAAGCCGGGATTTAAAAAAGGGATTTTTCATCTCATCCGACTACGGGGAAGTGATTAATCTAACTGGAAAACATGTATGATCGCTGGAATTTAGAACTCATGGGCCGACCCATCCTCCATGTCATTGCGCAGGTGGTACACTGTACTTGTGCTATCACAACGGACCGTCGCCAGTCTCGTATGTGTCAGAAATTTTTCAAAATTTTTTAAAAACTATAACTTTAGTAATAACTAAGCACAATGGCTATGATTTTATTGCAAAATGTCAAATCATCTGTCATCACGATTTTACGAGTATATGTCGAATGAAAACCATAGAATATCACATAGATGTACGACGGACTGCGTTGCCGCTTATTTGACTCTACCAAATAATCAAAATATTCATTATTGGAGATTGAAACATTCACAGCAACTACTCCAAGAATCGATACACCACCCAAGTATAATAATATGACGTACGATGTCTTCAATAGAATATGTCAGTTCTAGAAACGATCAAACCAGTTTCTGAAACAGTAACTATACATGTTACACAGAATAGTAAGAAAAAATTTCATCACATTTCAAACTCGTTATAGAATGCCATGTAAAGCAACCCGGATCACATCATTTCCAAACGTAAAAATGGTTACAGAAACTACGCAAGGAGATTATTTTTAACTGTTAAATAAGAAATATTCCTTGTGTGTACTAAGTTTGCTATCGTTTGCTGACAAATACATAGAAAACATAAAAAAATGCAACATGTACCACGTGGTTTCGGGAAGCAGTAATTTTGTTAACGAAACAACCGTTAATTTTTACGCAAGACATATGCTAGAATTGAAAGGAAAAATAGAACCAGAATTGAAGGAAAGATTGATTGCAAAATACTAAAAATAGCAATAGATATTTTGATATCACCATTCACAAGTTTTCAGAGATACTTTGCAGAGGAGAGGTAAGTCATTGTCCACTTAGCAGGGTCTATCATAGGGAACAGACTTCCATTAGAGGGGCTGGGCATTATCCGTGACTTGCCGAGCAAAGGTTTTCCGAACGGGCTATTAAATAGATATGGTTACAACGAATCTTGGAACCATTAAAAACGTATTGAATTGGCAGCCTAACTATCATCAACATCAACTGATGAACTGAGTTACATTGTTATTCAAATAAATAAACGATGTACGTCAATCTAGATAAAAACAACAACTACCAGCGAACAACACAGCGTGCATGACATTTCGTCGCTCACCGTCGCACTCACTCGACGATCGCCTATCCCGTGTAGAAGCTATGGTGGTGAACCGACTATCTGTTCATAATTTAAATCTAAGTCGCTCGAGAAGTCGCAAAATTAACATCAAGTTCACATTTCCGAAGGTCAAATAAAAATTGCACCCGGACGGTACCCAGAATTACAGATAGTGTGTGCTGGTATTACAACGTATTAATGCAACCGCACGCAAATGCCAAAAGCCATGTAGATTCGGTCACGAATGATTTTATCTCAAAAAACGAGTAGACCACGGCGAAAATTACAGTGCCACCCACAATTCGACGACTTTTCATATACGACAAAACAAACAAACTGAATTTTCTAATAGATACGGGAGCTGATTTTCGGTGTTCCCTGTCATTTTGCTAAATCAATTTTTATTGACATTACTTATCTGGTATTATAAGCCGCCATTGGCTCAACAATAAATACCTACAGAATATAATTGCTTCACGTAGACATCGGTTTCAGACGAATGATTCATTCACGCTTTCATCATAGCGCTGATTGATTAGCACATTGGTACTCTGCCTTTCCAGGAACGAATTAATGTCAATATGGGGATTTTTAGCTACCATAACAATCAATAGTATTCAACTCTTTATCGGCATGGTAAATTAGTACCACCAACTTATTCCAAAGCTCGTTGAAATACTCCCACCAATTCACTCTATTCAAGAGGCCAAAGAATTTTTCTTGGACCAAAGAATGCCATCAAGAATTGTCGACACTTAAGACTGAATTGACTAATATAACACGACTGATGCATCGAACACATTGGGGCTGTTCTGCAACAGTACAATATCGATTGTTGCGAACCATTGGGATTTTACTCAATGAAACTCTCGGATGCCGAAAAGAAATATTCCGAATTCAATCGATATTTACTCGCGATTTATCTGGCAATCAAACATTTTAAATGCTTGGTTGAAAGTCGGGAATTAATAATTTACACCGACCAGTTCAGTCTAAAACTTAACGCAAGGCAATTCCGCCATTTGGATTACATTAGTTAACTTACTACAGATATTCAGCATGTGGATGTTAGAAATAACGGTGTTGCAGATACACTATCACGTACCACTTATAACGAAATCAAGAATTTACGTTCTGGTTCCAAATGTCATGCTAGTTCATCAATTCAACAAGACCTTTTTAAACTACTCGGCCTCGAATTCATCAGCGAAACGTCAACTAAGATCAATCGCCCATACATCGCAGGCCCATTTTGTCGAATAATATTGAACACTATACTCAACATTTCATATCCGGGCGTCCGGGAAGCCAGGCACGTAACCCATTGTATACAGATACGTTTATCCTGCCAAAAATCAAAAGTCCAACGGGATACGAAAACCCTCTTAGGCAGTTCAAAATTCCACCTGTCGATTTGAACATATTCATTGGGACATTGTAGGGCCACTTTCTCCGTCCAATGGATATACTTATCTATTTAACTGTGTTGATCGTTTCACTCGCTGGTTCTAAACTAACTGCATGATGAACGTGTCAGCTAAAACCGTTGCCACCACATTTGCACGAAACTACGTATCACGTTTCGGTGTTCCACTTGACATCACAACTGATGAAGGAACACAATTTAAGTCCAAACTGTTCTCGGAGTTACGTTCAACGGCTTGCCGCAGGCTTTTCCCGACACCTCAAAGCTGCTCTAATGGTCAGAGGAAATACGATTTATTGGAGCTCGGAAATACCAATTGTTTTGAATCCGAGAACAGTGAAAGAAGATCTGAAGTGCTCAACCCGGTGATTTCTTTTCACGAAAATCCTCTTTCACTCATATACTAACTAGCGACATAGTCGTGGACCAGCTATGCACCAGCATCCAAAATCTGATCATTAGTACAACTAGACATACGAAACTAACCGATATTTTTGTTCCAAAATCGCTCGACAACTGCGATTATATCTTTGTCAAGATTGATTAAGCTCGCAGTGATTTACAAGCACAATACGTTGGGCTAAACGTACGATTTGCCGTATAACTCTTAAAACTGGCATGTTTTCCATCTGCGAGGGGAGTCACGTAGCAGCCGAATATCTCAATTCACAGATATTTAAAACTGCTACAAGCATTTATCCAGACTTGAAGAGAGCCGGCAGGTGAAGAAAGACAATTTTAGAAAGACTTTGTTTTAATTGCAAGTGTATAACGAAAGTGTGTAGTGAAAATGACGGCATATTGTACGACAGATAATTTAGATTCCGAAAATGTTTTAAATCAAACTTAATCGAAATTTATTTTTAAAGTAATATAAAAAATGTTCATTCAATCACTTAACCGTCAGAAAATAGTTTTCGACATATGTATATACGATTTTAATTTTGAATGATTTTAAATTGCAAATTGAATTTTTAATCTTATCAATTTATAAATTTTAATAATATCCTGAATCAATAAATTTGAGTGAATTAAATTCCGAAGAATACATTGAATCCAACTAAAAGAAAGAAAACAAATTAAGAAAAAAAAATTGATTTAATCTTTTGGCATAACATAATAGAAAGTCGGTTCTTGCAACAATCATTAACAAAAAACAATTATATTGTTTGATTAAAGCTTGAATGAAAAACTGGTTGTGGTTCCGGCTTACTCTGTGGTACGTACGTTCAACTTTTAAATGGCATTTTAAATTTTATGCATACTGTTGTGTGTTAAAAACAACAACAAAATAATAATAAAATATTTGTCGTGATAATTTAGTCAAACCCAATATGTATAATTGGTAGTTTTTGTAAACCTGTATTAATTAATTAATAGCTATCAGTAGTTTGGTTGTAAATACGCCAATAGTAAATATTTTAATTTTATTTTTTTACTATCGATATTCATAATTTATCACCATATAGTCATTTTTGTATATCGCTACATTAGTGTTAACATTGGTACAGTAACAATTTTTTGTACGTAATCAACTTTAAAATTATACGCGAAACAATGTATTAAGTAAAATAAATTGCTCTCTACGACCAACATACATAATTGTATATCTGCAACAATTTGGTCTTTTTCATTTATCCCATTAAAACAAAAAAACAATTTTTATTTTCAATTACATGAAGCCTCATTTACTACAATTTTTATTTCTGTTTACTTCAATCAAGATAAGTCAGAAAAATGTACACATACACACACACACACACACACAACCAAAAATAATAATAACGATAATAATAATGATATATTTAAGTAGAAACTATAAATAAATCACTTAAACAAAAAATAAATAAAAGTAAATAATTTTAGGAAGATGAAAACAAAAATGTGTATATGACAAAGTTGTATTATGGCAACGGCATTCAAGAAGACATACATACAACAACAACAACAACAAAAATTCCCTACTATGTAATATTTTTGTGAAGAGGAAAATGAAATGTTTCTATTTTCAAAAATAAAACTATTAATCAACATTAAAATTTATGAATTAGTTAAATAATTTTTTTTTTTTTTGTATTTTTATGTTAGTCATGGTTTTGTGATATAGGGATTAGTGGAGAAATGTAGGTTGAACATTTTGAGCAGATATAGGTGTTTGCTTTAGATATTTTTCCTCGAATTTTTTGGTTTTGGGAAAAATGTTTAATCACGCTTTGGAAATCAGTAGGTGACATAAAATTATGTATATTACAGCCCGTCTAAAATTTTAAATTTGCATAACACCATAAATCCCATTTTAATTTAGACGTTTTTTAAACGAACCATAAGGCACATTTTGGCCAGGTATCATATAGTTGGGTATAAACTTCATGGGCCAGAATCGGCCGTAGAAAATCTACTATCTTAAGCTGCCCGTTCCATGAAAATTTTAGACGTTTTTTTAGATGTTATCCACAAATTCGACAACGTCGAAAATAACCTCAGAATGTCCCAAATAAAATCGGCGAAACCATTTTGTTAAACTGTCAAACTGAAAACATCATTTGGTTTTTGGATTTATCGTGTCGTTTTACTAAAATATTTTTTTAAAAGATAATATATATATATATTTACATAAATAAATATAAAAAATAGTTTGTGCTCATAAAATGGAAACGAGCGTGGGATTTCACATCAGTGAAGATGATTCCGACAGTGAAAAAACGACGGCACATCTCCAAAGGAAACGGTTAAGGGACAATTCAAATGTACTTGATATACCAAATAAAAGCTAATATTTATAATCACTACTTGCTTCACATTTTAAATCCATTTCAAGGGATATTAAATCCTTTCAGGTTCATCAGATTGTTCAGAGTGTCAAAGTTTTTATTTTCTGATATTTTGAATGAAATCGAACCCAAATTTATTAACAGAAAAAAAAAACAGGCGCTATTCCACCAATACTAAAACTCACTGCCACATTACGTTTTCTGGGAAAAGGATCATATCAACAAGGAATGGGGCAGGACTATTTGATCGGTATGGCGCAATGCACTGTGTCTATTGTGATGCCAGAGACATTAAGTATATTAGAAACTAACTTGTGCAGCAAACACATAATATTCAAATTATCTGATGAGGAAAAACAGAAATCAAAGGACTAATTTTTTAATAAAACGGGGTTTCCGGGCGTGATTGGTTGTGTGGATGGAACACATCAATATTAAAAGGCCAGAAAGAAATGAGCATCATTTTTTTAAATAGGAAAGGCTCACAAAGTTTGAATGTTATGACACAGTTTGAATGTTATCTTAGACATGAAGACCATGCTCAGGATCGAAACCATTGGAGCCTAATAGTTGACTCAGTAAGGGACCAGTAATGGCCTTTAAAACTGTTCATTATTTTTAATTATAAATTTCTATCATTATCGAAAGTTTAGGTGATTCTGGATATACGTTGGAGGCCTGGATGATGACTCCCTATAGAAAATCAACGGAAGGCTCAGCTGAATCACTGTTCAATATAGCGCATGCTAAAGCGCGTTCGATAAACGAACGTGTATTTGGCATATTAAAGGGTCGTTGAAGAAGTTTGTTACATACTCGAGAATTACATTACCAACCGGAGAAAGTAGCGAAAATTGTTAACGTATGTTGCTTACTCCATAGTTTATGTGTGCAATACAATGTCCCCTTGGATGAGGCTTTAATTATAAGGGATGAAGATTTGGGCAACCAAAATGCGGCAGGTGAAAATATCGGAAACCTGATGCAACAAGCTAAGAGAGTTAGAGATAATATAAAAAATAAATATGAATTCAAGTTGAAATGCAGAAATATATGTATTAAATCAAAACAAGTTATTTTTATTTTAAGATTATAGTTTTTTATTTAATTCATTTTAATTTCATTTATTTTAATCAGTCAATTCCAAATATATACATATTTACATAAAAAAAATTGTTTATCAAATTAAATGTTTGATTTCTATAATGTCGGCCTTTTTCTTCATTTGGTCAACAATGAGTTTTTGTTTGGCTTTCCATTTTCCTTCCTCGAAAGACAATTTCGTTTCTGCCAAAGATAATTTCTTCTCTTCTAAAGACAATTTCTTCTCGAACAAATTTCTTATTTCTTTTAATGCCTTACTCATTTCTTTTCGTTGGTCATGCTGCTTTACCAAAAACGCATCTGATTTTTTGTAAACACTTTTTTGAATTTGAATTTGCTTTTTAAGCAGACTTGTGGAAGTTTCTTTTGGTTGTTTTTTCGCCCTTGTTGGTCTATTGCGATCCGAGGTTTCAATTGGCACTGCTGTTGGTTCTGTCTCATCTATTACTGGTGATTCTGCCTCATTTGTTATTGGTGCTCTTTCATGATGCTGATCTAAATTTGTACTTGCATTGTGGCTATTTGTGGTGGAGGAGATGTTATTCATTTGGCTGGTTGAAGTGGCAATGGTGTTTATTGGATTTTCACTATTGATTAATAAACACCCGAAACTCTTGGCGTTTATGCCTTTAATTTCCCCCTGCAAATTCATTAAAACATTGAGTCGCTCCTCTAAATTATTTAGGCGTTTATTTCTGCACGCTCCTCCACCAGTTCCAGAAATTACCTTTTTATTGTGCCTTAATTTACTCTTAGTGTTGTATTTAAAATCCCTTCATACCTACATAATAAAAAAATTATTTTAATTTATTATATTAGAGAGTGCAACTCACTTAAACTTACTTTTTTCCCACCTTCAACCGATTTTTCTGGAGGACCAACAGCGTTTAACCGATCCTTAACTTCATTCCATAAAAAATCTAGTGTGTCGCGATACTGAAGAGTATCCAAAAAAAATTTTGCAATGCCTTCGTTTTTCTCCATAAAATCCATTATAATTTCAAACTGATCGTGGGTTGTTGCGGTCCTGTATGAAAATTGTAACGAATTAAAAAAAACTAATTCAATATTTCAAAAATAAAAATGCAAAATTTAAATCTACAAAACTCACATTTTTTTTAGTTTAAAGCACCAAATATTTTGTAATTTGTTTATTACTAATAATAAATAATTAAATGTCAAATTAAAACTATTCAATTACTTATAATTAATTTATCACTTTTAAAAAGCATGTCTCGTCACCTCAAGAGCAGTCGTATAATATTCGTCTTTATCTAAAAAAATACGTGTCATAAAATTGTTTTATTTCATAATTTTCGACATCGTCGAAAAATAAACGCGTCGAAAATTTCATAATGGACCCCCAGTTGTTTGGGCAGTTTGAACAATTTTATCGCTTCTCTCCTTTGTTACGCGCTTTAGTCTTATTTCGAAATCACCACACGCGACACGGATGACTTCTATTGGGATTCCAAAGTCTCGTATCGGTAATTCTTAAGCTTTTGTACCATAAACCTCCCGATAGATTCGCATTTGGTAATGAAGCCAGTTAAATAAGCCATACACCACTCTTGAAGTGCTTTCGCCGTTTGTGCTGATGTCTTGTTGAAAGCAATAATATTCCTCTTCGTACACTGTTTGGGCTTTATGCAATAAATGTTTCTGCAAAACCTCCTCCAAATAATATTACTCGTTTATTTTAACACTTTTATCAATGCAAACTAGTGGAAGGGTTTCTCTATTGGATACTCCTCAAACCATCACCGAACACACATTTTGGAACCTCGGTATGTGCTTTTTATTTTTTGTGCGGAACTTGAAGCATTTTTGTTTATTCGCACACTTCAGTTTTGACCAGTTGTTTTTGCGATTTTCATTTGATCCCGTAACACAGAAACAATTCACTGTACAGTAAACAAATTGCCTGTTGATTCCAAGATGTTTTGGTTCTAGAAAGATCTCTCCACATTTCAACTCATTTTTGAATTTAACAACGTAAGTTTGACATGATCCCAACAATGCTATTACGCAACTAAATTTTATTTCGCTTCGTTTAATGCCCCGGGCTACTTAAACATTTGTAACCGAATATAGTGGTCACCCATTATAACTATGAAACCAGGCCAAAACACGCATTATTAGTTGTTCTTATTATTTGTCGTTTTGCTTGCTCCGGAAATAATCAGTTTGATATTGGCAAACATAGAATGCCAATTCTGGCTGATTTGAAGCAATGGAGAGTGTGCCGCAAACAATTCCAGTTAGAAATAAAAAAAGATGATGTTACATATCAAATTTGCTCTAGAGTGGTTTGTGAAGGAATTAAGGTATTACGGGAGCTTCTAAAAGACTATAATGAAACTTTGGAACAAATATTATCAAGATACGTTGCCGAGGATGGTTTTTTCGTTTATTGGCTTCCAAAATCTACAACAATGTGTAACCAAAAGATCATTCGTTTTTTGGTATTACGAAGACCGAAGGATACTTTTTAACAGTTGATATTTTAAAGAAGAA
This sequence comes from Tipula unca, assembly GCA_951394425.1. Classification (NCBI taxonomy): domain Eukaryota; kingdom Metazoa; phylum Arthropoda; class Insecta; order Diptera; family Tipulidae; genus Tipula; species Tipula unca. The sequence continues at coordinate 67,528,855 of OX596382.1, read as the reverse complement.
ATACTTGAATGTTTCACTTCATATACTTCTAAAAGACGTGACGTAAACATTTGATATTGAAAGTAAATTGGATATTATTGCAATAACCATTGGCCGATATTAATACTTTTTACCGGCGAAAATCGATATTTGTCGTAATAATGATTGTACTGGTCGAGAAATAAAAACAGAGGATGAACACGAAAGCAATCACCAATACTGATACAAACATGACAGTGCCTGGAAGCACGACAATTTACCGAAAAAGACAATTCATTGATAAACAATTAACCGAAAATGACAATTCACCAAAAATCAATTAACCGAAAACACAATTCACCGAAAACGACAATTCACCGAAATTGAAAACACACCAGAACGGCCATACACTGATTATAATGAAATAGAATTATTTAATGGACATTGAAATATAAAATGATTTTTGGTAGAAATTCAGAAATATAATCTACAGGAACGGAACAAAGATTCTGTGTGTTGGCCGTCAACTGGAACCGGAAACCATTCCTTCACCGATCATGATGAAACTTGCTACGATTTTAATTCTAAAACGTGAGTTGACGGAAATTCCGAAATATGGATATCAAATGATTTTTGGCAGAAGTTCTGGAATATGGTCAACTGAATGGAACTTGGCTAAATTTAAACCGATCATGAATAGCTTAATTATGTTAAATTGTCCTAAGTTGTATGATTGATTTTTTAGTTAGTAACCATTATAGTTCATAAAAACTAATTAGTTTTGGACGAGCTGATTGCCAGTCCACATCTGCTGGCTTAACTCGTAATGATTAAAAGGACATTTTAGATTACCTCCTTCACCGTGTTTAAATATTAACCAGAGACAGCTATCGCTACGTCATCTGTATAAACAATCACTCCGATCCCTTCTCTCTCCAGCTCTAACAGCGACCTATTGATTACTATATTCCAGAGAAGAGGAGACACGACACCTCCCAGCGGGGTTCCCTTAGCCACCCGCCACCTAATGATGGATTCTCTCATCTCCGAGTTAACCATCCTGCTCCCTAGCATATGATTGATTAACCCACTTAAAGGGTAGTTTACCCCAAGGAACGACAATCCTTCCAGAATTGCCTTCGTCTTTACATTGTTAAAGGCGCCCTCAATATCAAGGAACGCCAACATACAAAATTCTTGCGAGAATGTTGATTTCTCAAGTATACTTACCAGGGCGTGCAGAGCTGGGTCCACATATTTCCCTTTACAGTAAGCATGCTGTGACTGGGCCAGTCACTAGGCTTTATTTTTCATCGTATATAGATATCCATCAGCCTTTCCAAGGTTTTCAATAGAAAGAATGATGGAGTTATGGGTCTTAAGTCCTTTGGCTAGCTATGTGAGCATTTTTCCGCTTTCTGAATAAAGATCACTCTGACCTCTGCCCACCTCCACGGAATACAGACCAATTTTAGACATCCTTTGAAGATTACTTCCAGCAAAGAGAGAATAATCGACGAATTGTTTTGAATCTCCGCCGAGATAATTCGGTCAGGACCAGCCGATTTATAAGGTTTGAAACCTTCAAGTGCCCTTAAGATCCGTTGTTTAGTTACGATATCTTCTATGCGCAGTGAATGTGTTTCTCGATGAGTACTAGTCTCTGTCGAGTCGTCGAAGCTTCCTGGAATGTGGGTTTCGATGAGAAATTTCATAGATTCCTCACTAGAAGCAGTCCAAGACCTATCCGGCTTAATTAAATAACTGGGATTGGTTGGATTAGTAAACAGTATCTTCCTAAACCGAGAAGTCTCGGAGACTTCTTCCATTTTGTCACAGAAAAGTCTCCATAACCACCTTTGTGCCTTCCTCAATTATTTTATGTATACTTTTAAGTCTATTAAAGGTTTTTCTACATGCCTTTCGGTAGGTCCCCAGTTCTATAGACCACCATGCTAGTTTTGGCTTGCCCCTGGGCTTAATTATTGGGCACGCATCATTGAAGGACTGTATGAAGGCACTAGTGATTGCGACCACTATGCTGGAGTTCAGTTCCTCCACTGTCGCTGGCGACTCAGCGGCCCCCGGCGTTATTAGTTCTTCAAGTGTTACCCTATATTTGCTCCAGTTTATCCTTATAGGATTCCTAAAAGCTTTCCGGGTAGCAGGGGAAACGTTAAGGCTGAATGCATATATATACATATCGATGGTCAGAGAAGGAGTGCTCCTCCTTCACTCTTCATTCTTTGACCATAGGATAAATATTATCTGAGGCAAAGGTTACGTCTAGAACCTCCTGACGGTTTTTAGTAACAAATGTTTTAGTAACAAATGGTTCTTGCCCAATATTACACAACCAAAGGTTGGTATTTAATAAGTAACCAAAAATGCCCCAAATTGTGTGATGCGCATTACCCTCACATCCAAGGATCACCCCAATCTTTTTTCTTTCCGCTTCGAGAACCAGGTCACCCAGATTATCCGGCGGAACCTGTTTGTTCCGGTCCATTCAGCAAACCTCTAGGCTGACAGCAGTGCTCCAGTTATGGACGACGCCGCCTTCGTATGTGCAGGTTAATTTGTATGATATTTAGCATAACACCAAGTTGAGCCTACTTACCTCTTTTCACTCCCCGCTGCCATAGGCTAGTGTCTGTCCGTTCCAGTGGGATCGCCGTTGTCGCCTGTATCTCTTCTTCCGAACTTGGTTGCTCGATGCTGGTAGCCCCCTCGTCTCGCGAGTCCGACAGGCAATCCTCGTCCGACACTACGGACAGGCGGCTGCCCATCTCCTCCCCAAGTACAGCTACTACGGAGAGCTTCGTTGGTTGGATTGTTTCCCTCCTGGTGCATCTTCCTCTTTTGTGGACAGGCTGCAGTCCTCACCAGGCTCCCCTAAATGCGGTTCAGCCTTGTTTTTCTTGTGGACTCTGAGAGTAATTGACCCGAAACCGAAGTCAATTACTCCCTTAGTCACGACAAGATGAGTCAGGGTAGATAATCTGGATCCTCCTTTGGCATCCTTTTGCCTCACTATCTTCCAAGTCCCTGTCGGAAGATTTGTGTTACTAATCCTTATTATTTCAAGGATCTTTTTTGGGCTAGTCGGTTCAGTTGGTAGCAAGACGTGCGCTCTTGGGCTGCTAGGAATGTCTTCCTTGTTTACAGCCGCAAGTCTCGCGCCTTGTCACACATCCCCTACCTCCGCTACACTCTGCTCATAAAGATCCACTTGCCAGATCAGAGTACGCTGTTAGTTTAATGCGCCCTTTATACCATCCCGCAACTCTGCAGGATGGAGTGGGTCCTGGATTTTCTCCTAGGACATTGAGAAATACTGAGTTTAGTGCATTATACACTAATCTCCATTTTTCCAAGGCCCCATCTTTATGACTCCTGTCAATGATGGCTAGCACCAAAACACGCTCCTTCACAACGACTTGTGTCCCGTGATAACCATGTGAGGGGTCTCCTTCGCCGCTTGTAATTTGGCCCGTTTGGTGTCGGCTGGTTCCAGCTCATGCTATAGCGCTGCTTTGATGGAGGGACGTTAGTCGATCTTACTTAGGATCCTACGATCCTAGAGTCGCCCCCTCCGTTGTTGATGGGGGAACCCCACCTTTACGGTTTGAGCACTCCCTTGTTGCTTCCGGCCTTTGGAGAGTGCCGGTCTCGGTTTTGTTGTTATTTTTTTAAATTTGAGACATGGTGGTCCCACGAGTATCGGAGAAAAACTGGTCCACCTGAACAGAGATCCGTTTACGCAGATTAGACTATACTTACAACTGGAGGTCGCCAGGTATCCATATAGCTCTGTTTGCGACTGGCATTGTCAAATGGGCCCCCCCAGCCTAGTAGTTTTTTGGCACGGGTCGCGTAACACCTTAAATCGGTCTATCTGCCATCATTTAGCGTGACCCGCCCACACCTAGGTCACTTTTGCCCACCCGTTCATAACGAACGAGAATCTGGAGGCAACGACATTATGAGGTCGACATTAACGGATCTACTACATCGTGTAAATTTCAAAGTAACTGTTTTCCAAAATTGTTTATAAAATAACATTTTTATTTGGCTACTTATCATGTTTTACACCTAAAACAAATTAATTGATAATATCTAAAGAACCTAAAGGACACAATTAATACCTGATAAGGAGAAACGCATAACATAACTGAAACGCTCTTATTAACAGGAACTGGTTTTTGTAAAGTGTCGCTAGTGGTTAGAACGCGACCATGCCGCGTTTAAATAAAACCAGAGCACAATTTTTTGTTAGGAACAACGTAGGAACGTCGATTAAGACCGCCAGAAGCCCAAACGTAGCCCATCTTTTTTTCCACTGAGAACAAATATCGATTGCCCAGATGTTAAATAATGCTATAGAAGAATTCATTGACTAATATACATTCTTCTCGAACAGAAATGGCAATTGCATATACAATTAAACAACTTGTTTTGAAAACGAGACTTTATTTGTGAACGTGAAACTATTTTTTCTAATATTAAATTTCTAGTCATACTCGTACATATGTATGTTTGTACAAAATAAAAATACAATTTACAGTATTTAAAAGCATGGGATGACGACACCATTGCCAATATATTTTCCAATCAAACGAATTATTTAGCTAATCAACCTTTCTATATTACAGAGTGTGGCTGACAACAACTATGCATGATAGTATATATAAATATACGACCTTTCGAAAATAAAAATCTTGATAAATAAAACCAATTGATTGAGGCAAATATGTATACATACATACATATATCTCAAACGAGATAGGCCGCCTGCCGACTGGGAGATTAAACCATTATAAAAAAAAATTGTCTGTATATATTACACCGGTAAACAATGCGGTTACTATACACAATTGAAATTTGGTCGGTTTATCGTAAATGTACGTACGATTTTATTTTATTTTATATTTACAATCTCCCTCTCGTATATACTCTTTATGTACATATGCATATGATGATAACAATGAAATCATTTATCAAGAATTCAAATGTTTATATTATACGTACATCAAAAATCCATATTTAAATAACTAAACATCTATTAACTATAATTTTTTTTTTGCTGTGTTATTTACACAAAATCATGAATTTTATTTTTTATACAATACATTAATTTCATAAAAGGTTCTTTCATTTTATGATTTTGGGATTGCCTATCCTAATATACGATATTCATAAAAACGATATTACAAACAAATAAAATAAAATATTAGTTTCCATTCAATTTTCAATATCAATTTTTTTTTTTTTTAAAAATAATAAAAATATTCAATATTTATAAAACACTCAGTCGAGTTTGAATAAAAGAAATTTATATAAAAAATAAATTTATTAGTTTTAAAATTAAAATGACAAACAAGATTAGATAAATATGCAAGACAGTTGATTTTTGTATTTTTATTTTTTTTTTGTTTTTTGTATTTTTTTTTTCCATTTACAAAAACAATAATATAAATTTAATTACATAATTTATTATAGTCATAAAACTCCAATTAAATTATATCAGAGAACAGTTTTCATTTACAAAAAAAGCAGCAAACAAAAACAACAGAAAAAAAATTAAATAAATTATAAACAGAATAATATTTAATTGGATAAAAACTGTAACTAAATTAAAAATCTTTTTTAATGCGACAATTAAAATATTTTTAAAATTAAAATTAAATTTATGATTGTATTTTTGTTTAATTAAAACCAAATTAGTTTTTCGAAAGCTAAAAACTATACAATCGTGTTCAATAATAAAACAAAAAAACGTTCTCTCTCTCTACATACATACATATGTACATACATATATTCAATTTACGTTCAATGTAACTGAATTAAGTACAATAAACAATGGCATCTGTTTTCGACAGCTATATAGACATAAAATAATCTAATATTTAACAATAAAATACAGAATTTAATTCAAATATAAATAAAAATATATTAAATTAAATTCGGATGTGTCGTTGTTGTTGTTGTGTGTGTGTGTGTTTCTATTGTTTGTTTGATATATCTGTTTTTTGTGTGTGCAGAATATGAAGACTTATTACGAAGACTTATTATTTTAAAAAAAGACGTCTCTGTCTCGAGTCCACATACGTTTAAACTTAAGCATGTAAATATAAATTTAGCCACATTTACATATCTTTCATATATTCACAAGAAAGCTGCCAGTTTAGATTAGACGACTGCTTTAGGACTATTGAAGTTAATTCCACTGCTTTATGAATTACTACATTAAAACACTTCCAAAACTTTTAAAAAGGGGAAATTCCACTAAAAACTAAAAATACATTTCTTTGTACTAAAATTTTGCCGTGTAATTATCCTTAAACATCCTTTCATACTCCCTTCTGTATTCGGTTTACACTTTTTGAATTTATTTTTTGTGCAAACAACAATTGTTTGAGACATTTGACATGTTATTTTTTAAAATTGTACATGATCGACCCTGGCACAAATTTATGGCGTTCGAATGTAAAATTTGATACCGGATACATGTGAATATTTTTCTTAATCATTCCGAAATTTTTACAGAAGTATTTGTTGCTGTGCGGACACATCCAATCAGTCCGCTGTTATAATTTATATTTTTTATTTATTATAAAATAATAAATTTGAATACGTATTCATTATTTTATCTGACAACGTGAGAATTAATTGTTAAAACCATTTCATTGAATATGTCTGCTGTGGAGATGTCGAATTCCCATCGAGCTCGTCCCCCGATGGCGAATCGGGGAACGTCCCAACCGGTCAACTAACGGGTAGGCGGTAAATAAAATACTACCCGTGGTCCAAACCTAGCTAGCGGAAGGTACCCCGAATAATAAACCAGCCATTAAAGATTAAGAGAAGAATAATACTAGGGTGCAGGAATTAGGATACCCCGTACCGGCGACTTCGGAAAGTGAGAGAGCGGGCTTTCAGTCGTCGACATCCAGCGACCGCAATGCTTTACTATAGGAAAGCTTAGGTACTGCAGCAGATAGAAGTATAAGCCCCCCACCTCTAATAAAGAATGATCCAATAGGAGTAAGTTTTTCCAATTGGGATTGATGCGTGATAACTGTCATGTTCATATGAATAACTGTCTATGGCATTTGCCATAGTGCAGCTATCGTTGCAAGCAAAGCTTGCCTTGTATTACCTAGAGCACTTGAAGATTTAGTAAGACAAATAGGTGTTTATGTTTCGAGGAGCTCAAAACGACGCTTGCAGCTGCAAGAAATTCAAACAATGCTAGGAGAAGATAATCGAAAAATTTTGAGAACGTCAACTACATGATGGCTATCACATCAACGGTGTGTCGATCGGATTCTTGAAAATTGGGAAGTACAAAATTGGGAAGAATTTTTTAAACAAGCAGTCAAAACGGATAAATTAAAGTCTACGGAAACAATATTACAGGAATTGCACAATATGTGCACCAAACCATATTTATACTTTTAGAAATATGTCCTGGAATTTTTTAACACTTTAAATGCTTTGTTTCAATCGAAGAAATCGTTAGTTCACCACATTTATTCAGAATCTATCAAAATCATTATGATCTTGGTCAAAATATCATAAAAACAGATGAATTAAAAACCAGTGCTAACGTTAAGTGTCCTCAGATTTTTGTGCCTATAGAATCCATATATGAGTACCTTGGATCAGAATATATGGACTTAATTAAAAACATACCAATGTTATTTTTGAACTCGAATACGTCTTTCGGCTTAGATAAATTGAGAGATGACATATCATTGTTTGAATTTCGTAGAATATGTGACCTTCCAGAAATAGATCAAAACAAATTGATTATTGAATGAAGAATATTTCCAAACCAGTTTTCTGAAGTTGAGAAAGCTTTATATTGTAATGAGCCAGTGAATTTATTTCGGTGGAGGATCTCGAAGTTAAAAGATTTGAGTGACAAACTTGTTTTTCCGGAACTATCGAAAATTGCTCTATACAAATTATTTCTTCCATGCTAACGCCGGTACTGAGAGAATATTTTCCATTGTATCTGATGTCAAAACCAAAAACGCAATAAACTTAGGAAAGAAGTTTTAAATGCTGTCATCGTTAGCAAATAATTTTGGAACATGCCTAACATTTAGATGCATGATGCGCAATACAAATTTTACGCGAACACGAAATATTGACATCGACCCGACAATCGCAATAGGGCTGATTATTTTCCTTCACAAGGAATTTAGCCACAGCACGATGTTCAATATTTAACATATTCTTAAATTTTCAAAACAAGTGTGTACAGAAACTAAGTGAAATAATTGATTTGCATGGAATTTTATTTTTGGTCGATCGAATAAATAATTTAATAAAAAAAACAAATACATTTTTTTAATAATTTTTAATTCATATAGCTTTAGCGAATTTATTGACCGCCCCTCGTATGTATATGTTATATAGGCGCACATACATACTTGTTGAAAATCATTCATATTACATACTCGGTGAGATCGTCATCAAGATGTGAATATTGAGTTGCATATTGAGAAAAATTGGATAAACTACATACTTTGGATACATTATACGAAACGATGGCAATTAATTTTTAAAATATTTTAATATTTTAAGTATCTTTTTTACGATTCGGTTATACATATTGCTTACGGATTAGTAAGTTGAAGAGGATGACTTTGTTAAGATGTTCAGGAAAGAATTTTTTACACACAAAAACAAATTGTTTCTTGATTGATACGATCATGATGATAGTTAAAGAAACATCGCTTAAGTCGAATATGATGAGCCAATAATTTGTGAGTAGCGTGATACCACATTTTTAATAAAAAGATTTTTGTTTTTAAATGATATTGTATTAAAAAACAAAAGAGCCATGTTTTGATAAGTAAAACTGAGTATAGGAACCAATCGCAAATTTTAGCGAAAAAAATATTCGATATAATTGTGGCTGTTAGGTGAGTTATTTAAATTATTTAAAACAAAATTTGTATTATAAAATAAATTTTATGTTATACTTATCGGTGACAGTGAATATCCTTTACAGCCGTTTTTACTAACAAATATCCAGAATCCAAGAACGCAAAGAGAAAAGCTCTACAACCAGGCTTCATTGCAGAATTAGAAGTAAAGTTGAAAGGTGTATTGGATTAATTAAAAATAGGTTTCGGTAAGTAAAACTTTAAGTTAATTTTAGATTGGCACATTAATTTTTTTTTATTTTAGTTGTTTATTGGGAGAGAGAAAATTGCGGTATGAGCCACGTATGGCATCAAATATTATTACGTCATGTATTGTATTACATAATATTTTATTATCGCATGGTATTTCTCATGATGAATTCATCGAACCGGTTCCAAAATCACCATCAACACGGCATAGCGAAAGGGGGTCTCTATTCGTCGCTGGACAGCAACGTCGAGATTGGGTTATACAATACCTAAATCGTTGATTTAATAATCAAAAACATATTTTTATGATTAAGTATTTAAATATTTAATTTTTTATTTTTAATTTGTAATAATAATTTATTATTTTTAGTTAATAGTTCATTATTTGTTTTAATAAGTCCAATAAGCTCTACTAAATGTGTTTGATTTTTTTCTTGGGACTGTAGAGACATTTTTTGAAGTCTTATAGCTTCATCTTGGAGCCTAATTGATTTTTTGATTTGTGCCATTAAAGTTGATTGCTGAAATGAAATATGTATTATATTTTAATAAAATTTTATTTTATATCGATTTTGTGTTTTATTTACTCTTGGTTGTCTTATATGATTGTGGTTTATCTGTTGGCCAATAGAGTTTGAATTTTCAGATTCATTTAGTGGTGGTTGTGCCGAATTTATTACTGGGGTATTTTCAGATTCATTTAGTGGTGGTTGTTCCGAATTTATTACTGCCTCATCGTCAACTGTAGCGGAGGTAAAATCAAATATTGCCAATATTGGTACTATTGTCAATTGTACTATTGTCAATTGAAAATAAATTATAAATTTTAAAACAGTACATTAAGATTGCGCAATATTAATGAAAAAATCACAAAAACTCATTTAATTATCACCCTATCATATGAAACATTATAAGACTTACTGAAATAGGTGAACATTCAACGAAAGCATTAACTGAGGCAGCTGATGTTGATAGCTGCGGTGAAGGATCCAATGCCAATGAATTTTGCCGGGGTGGTGATGTCGCTAAAATTCAAATTTATTTAAGTTTATTATTTACAAATTAATATAATTATACTTACTATAGTGTTAAAGCCACTTTCGAGATCGGTATGACCGTCCATTGCTTCTATGGAGCACTTATTTATAATTTTCCAATCCCACTCGGAAATTATAGTGGCTTCGGGATCCAGCCCATCAACACCAGCCTCTTGTCTGGTAAGAGGACGCATCCCAGTGGTTTTTGTTACGTCTTATGATTTTTAATTTTTCTTTTACCTTATATCGTAATGAGTTCCAAGTGTAAAAAAATAATTTAAATAATTTTTTATAATTATTATAAAATGGTATACATATTTACATGTTGCCATTGCCTTCCGTTTTTTTGTAATGGGCCGATTGAATTTAATATATCCGCAATATTATTCCAAGTTGTTTTTTTATCGGAAACTCCCCGCGCATATTTTACCCTGTATAAATTTAAAATTCTCTTGAACCAAATCAATTAAGCATTTTTTTGCTCATTGCCCAATCTTGACCTTGACGACTAAAAAAATTTATAACAGTATTAACATCATATTTAAAAAAAAGTGTCTTTAAAATGGCTGTTTCAAACGACCAAAATTTTAAAATATTTGTAAATAAATTTAATTATATACCATTTTTAACAACTTGGATGTTTCTTTTAAAACTAATAAATAGATTTTATATTAAAGAAATATTTTATATAAATATATTTAAAATTGAAATAACAACTTTTTTATGAGTATCTCAATACTTACCACTAAAATTTTTCTATATATAACAATTTTTTTTTTTTGGTTTCATACCCAAAGTTATTTTACTGCAGTTTTGGTTGCATTCACATTTTTAGTTAACAATTTTTTTTCTATATCGATTTTTTTTTCGCTAAAATTTGCGCTTCCTATACTGATTAGGTTAGGAAAATTTCAAATAGGTTCCATTGTATTATATACGATCGTATATGGAAACATATTAAAAATATAACCATATGTGCATTATTATTATGTAAAATATAGGTTAGTCTAACCATCATATAGATATTATTATTGCCTATAAATATGTACATTATCTTCCAATCCATATATACGACATTTTTATCATTATTTAAAAAAAAATTATCATTTTTTTTTATTTTCAATTCTCGTGTAAATTATATATTTACGCTACACAAAAGAAATTATCATATGACCTAAAATGTCATTCATCATTAAAAAAAAAATTAAACAAAAAACAAATTTACGACTAAAAATAAAAATCATTTATAATTTCATTATACATATTCAAATGAATATAATATCAATTTCTATATGTACATTAAATTTTATCCATATGTATATAATTACGTTATGTATAATATATTCACTGTAATCAATAATTTATTTTGTAATACATATCGGTAATATTATACGGCTATCCGTAAATTATATTTTTAAAAAAAAATTATAAAAATCTAATTAATTTTTATTATATTGTGTTAATATTATATCTATTTGAATCACTACATACCACTCATTATACATACATTTAAAATAAAAAAAAATTAATTAATCAACTTATTTATTTATTCAAGGTAAATTAAACGAAAAATACTACAACAAAAAATTGTTTTCATTAAATTCAAATAATCAAAAAAAAAAAAAAAAAAAAATGAAAAATTATTTTAATTTGTTAAATAATTTTGTTAGAAGGCTAAATTTTTAATTTTGATGGTATCAATTTAAAATAGAATTAAATAATTTGTTTTTCATTGGAAATTATGTTTTTGGTTAAAATATTATTCTATTTTTTAGTATCCCAATAGTTATGCCAAATTTGGCACAATAATATCAATGATCATGAAATGGTAATGAGTTTACCAAATTACCGAACTTTGAATCGTTTGTCGAAATTGTTGAAATTTTAGGTATTCCAGGGATCGACATGAATAAACTTTTTGAAGAAATAGTTTCTATACTTACGTATATATTAAATTAATTATAAATTCATCTGATTGGCAAAACAAAAGTACGTCGCCGGAATGGTGGCACCAAATTGTCAATTCTTTTACAAACAATTATAATGTATTTCAAATAGCATCATTTATTTTAAGTATTCTTGCTTCATCGTCATTTATAGGAAGGGTGTTTTCCGTAATGAACAACAAATGGACAGATGACAGATATAGATGTTCTGTTTACCTCATAAAAGCAGAACTTATTATTACAATTGACAACAACCAAAAATGTGCCAAGTCTGACACAAAATACAAATTTAACACGCAAACCATTTGATATATAATTTTTGTTCTCCCAACGTCTTAAAAGTCTCTTGTTTTAATACTGTTTTTGGGCATTTAATTTGGCCTTTTTCTTGCTATTTAAGAATGAATATCTATATTTTTTTTTTATTTAGAAATTATTTGTTCTGGATATTAATGTTAAAAGTACAGTTTGAACAACTTTGATAAAAATTAAGCAAACCGGATTTATCAACATTATTATCGTTTTTAACCATATCGCCAACAATATTGGTAACTATTGAACAGGTGCAGGGAGCTTCGGGGCGGAATATTTCTGCAGCAATGATTTACTCATTTTCTAAAGTATCATGAGCGGTTGTATTTTCTTGATTAGTACTATTCGAGGTTTGCAGATAAGGTATTGGCAAACATTGTTGTAGATCAAATCTGTAGACTTTTAAAGTTGGATCCAAAACTGATAATTTTTTGCCGTTCTCTTTACTTTTAAAACCTAAGTCAGCCTCGATGTGGTGCGTCGTTTGTTCCAATTTTAAGATTTCGATTTCATGCTGATCCGTTGTTATATCGGTTTTCGGTGCTTTGACTTTAATATTCATTGCTATAAAAGAGAAATTATAAAATTTTCAATTGAGTTAGAATAACATTAGTTAAAACAAATACTAATGTTTATCTTTTAATATATTTGAAAATTTTGAAAGACTAATAGGATCAGACTGTTTCTTACAATATAATTGATATATTTTTCCCAATGCTAGATCTGCGTCGAAATATTTCTGACTGGTATCTCTACGAGTATAATGGCTCTCGTAAGCCGGAAAACTTTCAATATGAACTGCATTTATTTTATCATCCGAAACCTTATTTGATGGTGTCGCAATACCACGATGATCCGTTAATGTCAAATTTAATTTCTTTTCAAAAAACTGTCAGTCTCACCAAAGCAACATCGAAAACATCTCAGGCATATGTGAATCAATTGTGTACCAATTTCTAAACAATAATAATAAATAGAGTGGTTTCGGTTTCTTGGTGCCGTTGTACTTTTATTCATCTTTTGGGTCTTCTTGTCTTCCACTCTAAGCAATCCAGATATAAATAATATTCGTTGTTTATAAGAGCCTTCTGTTTTTCAAATGAAATTTTCGTTTTGCAAAGTTTTCTGGGTTTTTCCAGTGGTGTACATCTTTCAGAAACTTTTTTGCCCGATTTTGTATCATAGGGTTTGCCGTGATTCCGTTTATTTTGTTTAATTTTTCTTAAATATTTTTCTTTCAGCTTAGGTTGAGTATCGTTTTGTAAACTGTTTTTAATTTCCGAAGCTCATTTTCTGAATCACTCGATAAAATATTTGATTCGTCAGATTCTGATGGAACATAATTTGGATCTACATCAGAATCATCGAATTGTTCATTTTCAGTTTCAAAACATTCTTGTGGTTCGGGAAACGAATTCAACAAATCATTTATATCAGAATCTGATCTTCCTTCTACTATTTTAATAATACTTTCATTTTGAATTATCGATGGAAAATTGGTATATACGTTAATATTGACAGGGTTTTCAATTTCTTGTTGCACTTCTGTTATCGATTGTTGGTCGGTGTCAGGGGAATCTTGAGAAAAAAATATTATTACCGTTAGTCACATTCGAATAAAACACAATATTTTGTAACAAATAAGCTGAAATACTTACCAGTAGGTTGAACATTACTTTCTTTATCCTGCCCTGACAGTTTCAAGGCCATCTGTAACATCGTTTTTGCACGTGCACTCATTTAATTTTGTTAATTAAAAACACCCTAGTTTTTACTATTATACACTTAAATTAACGTCTATACACGTTAAGTAAAACTGATACAGTAGTTTTTAACTAACGGCACTTCAACGGCTATAATAACTTATGTCAACAATCGAAACCATTATTGTTCGAGTAATAATAACTTATATCTAGTTAAGATATGAAATTTGAAGAAAACTTTTTATGAACAATAGCCAAGGTAACATAGGTTATTAAAAATAACGATATAAAATTTTAAATTATCGCCAAAGTGATTTTTAGGGAAAGAACAATGATATTATTATTTGGGAATAACCGCTTAAGTATACTTCAGTGGTGTATATTTTTTTCAAAGAATTTCAGATTTAATTTTAAAATGAATAAATAATAATCGCTTAAGTCGAAATAAACTTTTATTTCAAACTAAATTTTTAAAACGTTTTATTTTGAATACAGTCGTAGTCATAACTCATTTTTTGTTTAAGTCGACTTAAGCCGTTTTGCCTTATCACCATAGATTTCTATTGAGACTGTCAAATAGAAACATATACTTTTGGAACTATATTATATTTTTCCGATACTAATAGTGGAGACTTTTTGAATTTAGACAAGTCCTATTTGTTGTTGCCGATTTTCGATGAGACCAAAAGACATTTTTATTTGGTAATCATAAACTGTGTAAATAGTCAATACAGAGCCTCGGTTTCGAAACATTTTTAAAATTAGTTAGCTACTATTTGTTAACTAATTTGGTTATAAAAAACGCGTCGAAAAAATAGTGTACAACAAGATTTTACCCACGTTTCAAATATATGAATACGTATGTACTACATATACACTTTTGATATACATATGTACCTTGTAAATAATGTTTCCGCTATGGAACTAATGACCGTTCGCATATATTAATTTTTTAAATATTAATTAATGATAATAGGTATTCCATATCCGATTGAATATATGTATATACGTATATACATATATATTGTAATCATTTCATTTGGTTTCATGTTTTCTTGGTTCATTAATATTATTATTTCTTGCTATAATAATAATTCTAATTATAACTGAAATGGGGTAAAATTCATATATGCTAGTTATAAAACATAATCGATTTTTATATCGTTTATACAAAAATTATTATAGACATACATAAAACATCCGGTAGCAATTTTCTATACGTACATATATATATATATTTTATAATATTATGTATATGGTCATATATAAATACATAACTTCATAATCTATATGACCATGTTTATGAAAATGAGCGACGGAAAAGCAAAAAAAATTAATTCCTACCACTTCATTTAATTTCAAACGAAACCAAATATACAAAATTTCTTTAGGAGCGTATATTTTTCAAATTTCCTGTTTATGACAAATTTATTTAAGTGTTAAATATTAAAAAAAATATATTATAAATTTTTTTTTTATTTTTCAATATGTACTTCAGTTTCAACTTTATAAAACATTTCACATGTCTGTTTTAATATTATTTAAACATAACAACTTAAAAAACAAAAATGTAGTTTTTATTTTTACATGTCATCCATCATTATAAATCCACTGACGCAAAAAAAAAAAATACGACGAAAGAAAAAACAAAATTACAAAATAATTTTTTCTACTAATCTACTTTGCACATGTTACAGTAATATAAAACTTTTTTTTTTTTTTTAATTCATTTTTATTTAGAACTACTAAAATGGTAAGAAATATACAAAAGTTTCTTTTCAAGTATAAAATAATCGTATATTATTGAAAAATGATATCGTTTTATTTTTGTGTAATTCAAGTTTATTCGTTGTTATACATACCATAAGTATGTACAGCGAGAAGAAAGAACAAAAAAAAAAACCTTTAGGGGTTTTATTCGAGAATAGTAATAATAATAAAAAACCCATAGAAAAGTAAAATTCTTAATCACTTCTAACAAAACAAAACAAAAATATATAATACAAAACGAAAATTTTTAAGAATTCATTTACAAAGTGAGAAAAATTTAAAACAGATTTAATTTCTTATTTTATTCCTCGTAGTTGATGTTTTTTGATTTTGAATTTATGTATTTCTCATGAAAATTACTTCTTCCGTTCCGCCGTCGATAAGACTTATATATACAATTTGGATTATTTTTTATGTACATATTTTAATTTTAGAAATAAATCTGTCGATTGTTTACGAATTTATTTTTCCCTTTTCGTTTTTATCAAAGATAAAACGGAAATAGGAATTTAAATTATATTTTTTTTAAAATATAATATACACATACGTACTCGTATATGTATACATAATTATATGTAAATAAGGCGTTGTAAAATGTCGGACCTAGAATTTAGAACTATGAAGGGCGGTCAAACTCGGTTTGTGTTGCGGGTCAGTTCTTGTTATTTTTTTTCAAAACATCCATATCCATAAACGACCCTAAAAAACAAATCTCACAGATTTGAGTCGTAACATACAGATTAAACGGGTGCTGATGAAGTGAAAATATTTTCTACGATATTCCGTGACATAGATTGAGCCTTGTTTTAAACCAGTTTGCATGCTTTTAATTCACTGATCTATCAGAAACTTGATGAAATTATTAAATGTGCAAACATGCCTTTTGACTTCAAATCAAATAATCCAAAAAAAATTTATTATTTTCTAAATCACCAGATAATAAAATAGTTAATGATTTGGTGGTGGTTTTTATTGCCACTAGTAAAAGTCGGGTGAAAATTTTAAAATCAGTAATAGTTGCCCCTGTGGTCGGGGGACACTCGCATGTCTCGTAAATTTAAATTGCACGCACAAGTTTGCCAAGAGTACCACCACAGTATCCTTTGCTTGTCGTACCAGTCTGTAAGGAATCAGGTTGATTAGTTACATTTGTTTCTTTACTATCCTATCGCACTGTATTTTGCTTGCCGCGTTTTTTATTTTTACGGTATAAGTGACAAAATAATTTTGGCGGGATTATTGTCCAGTTAGAACGGAAAAAAAAATAATAAAAAAATAAAACAACATAGAATATGCTGGATAATTTACCGTCAAAAATTGAAAAAAAAAAAATATAGATACAAGACTTCGATGGAAAGGTAGTCGAGTTCAGTTTTTTTAGTGATTAAGACTGTTGATAATACATAATCAACAAGAAAAAAATATATATTCGTATGTATATACATATAAATAAATATATTTAGTTATACCGGGTGTTTCTTTTAAACTGAGACGATCAAATATCTCGAAAAATAGCCATTCTACAGAAAAAACGTCAATAATCAAAATGTAATCATACCGCGGGGGAAATACATTAGTGCAAAAAAAATAGTCCCCCACCCCCGCTTTGTAGGTGGGGCGGGAGGTAACTTTTAAACTAAGACAGTAAGCCATATTTTTTATTGCAGATACGGATTCTACGACTAAAGATTTGAATGCAATATTTTGTTCGGTTCATGATAGATGGCGTTGTAATCGACGAAATTCAATTTTTTCAATTTCTCCTTCTTAGAACACACGCATTCGATTCTGCAATACGTTTGAAATAAAAAACATCACGTTTTCACTGGAAATACTCGAAATTCGTCATCAAAACAATTTATTCAGTTTTGTAAATCTAAAATAACTGTTCAAAATGATGGCCTGCGACTTCAATGCACTTATAAATCCGCATTTCAAATGATTGTACACAACTGAGAAGTGTGTCTGGTTGAATTTCAGCACACGCATTTCTGATTCGCTCAATCATGTTCTCACGTGTTGTTGGTTTTTGTGTGTAAACTTTGTTTTTGAGATAGCCCCACAATAAGAAATCTGGCGCAGTAAGATCTGGTGATCTGGCGGGCCAATTTATCGGACCATCTCTAGATCAAGTATTTCACGTGCCATCAACGAATAGTGTGCAGGACAACCATCATGTTGAAACCACATGTTCCGTCTCACTTCTAAGCTCAAATTTTCAAAAGTAATATTTGCAGTTCATTTTCCAAAATGTTTCGGTACATTTAATATTCCACACCACACGTTGACAGTCCAAGGACGCTGATGTTCAACTTGACGAAGCCAGTGCGGATTTGTAACACCCCAATAATGCATGACGATTCGTCGGAGAACATTACGCAACGAAAAAAATTGGGGTTTTGTTGTATTTGTTCACGTGCCCATTGACAAAAAGTAACCCGATTTTGGAAATCAACGCCATGCAGATCTTGGTGTAAAGACACATGATATGGATGATACTTGTGCCGTTTTAAAACTCTCCAAACACTGGTGAGGAGCAATCCGGAATCGCGAACTATTTCTCGTGTACTAATATGATGATTATGAGCCACTGCTGCCAATACAGCAATTTCATTATTTTCTCCAGTGACCGTTGCTCTATGGGTCCTCTTTTTCGGTTGAACATTTCCATCAGTAATAAATTATTTGATAGTACGGCCAAATGAAGCACGTGAACGAATCCTATCCGGAAAACTTTGAGCGTAAATAGCAACAGCAGTTTCAAGTTTTCTGCCAGCTTCTCCATAAACCAGAACCATTTCAATTTTCTCTGGCACAGTTACACGCTCCATTCTAAAGTATTTTGTCGTTTATTTTGCAATTACGAAAAACATGAAGATAAGAAATAACACAAACGTTAAATGTGATTTACAAAACTGAATAAATTGTTTTGATAACGAATTTCGAGTATTTCCAATGAAAACGTGATGTTTTTTATTTCAAACGTATTGCAGAATCGAATGCGTGTGTTCTAAGAAGGAGAAATTGAAAAAATTGAATTTCGTCGATTACAACGCCATCTATCATGAACTGAACAAAATATTTCATTCAAATCATACTTACTTTACTTTAGTCGTATAATCCGTATCTGCAATAAAAAATATGGCTTCCTATCTTAGTTTAAGAGTTACCCCCGCCCCACCTACAAAGCGGGGGACTATTTTTTTTGCACTAATGTATTTCCCAAGCGGTATGATTAAATTTTGATTATGGACATTTTTTCCGTAGAGTGGCTATTTTTCGAGATATTTGATCGTCTCAGTTTAAAAGAAACACCCGGTATAGAGTTATAAATTTATTATTATAATTAGTAGAGTTATTTTTTTTTTTTGTGATAGCGTAAATTATTACAAAAAAATGAAAAAATTGTTAATAAGTGAACTAATTATAAAAATTAAAAACAGTGTAGTAATAATAACTAAGTTTATAAATAAATATACCTACTTAATTTTTTTATTATAAAATAAAGCAAATTTTATATTAAAGTAGTGGTTTTTTTTTTCTTCTACATTTTTACCTTAAAAGTGAGAAATTGAAAAATCGTAGGATAACAATTTCTTGTGCATTGATAAAAGTTCAGTTTTAAGACACCCTCAAAAATTGTTAACCAATCCAGTATATATGACCAGTATTAAGTAGCGGGAGTTGAATACCGTAGGCCTTATAATTAAACCCCGCACAACGTGGGACACAGGTTCGTTAACGGTGTGGCGAACCAATCGAAGCAAACACCCGTACATCGAGGGAGGGCACGTAAGTAGAAAAACACTACCCAAAAATAATTTTATAAGAAACTTTTTTTTGTTACTCTAAAATTTTAATATCATGTCAGTTTAATAAGTCACTCGCTAGGGGTGATGAATGGAAACCAAACGCCGATGAAAAAAACACAGTAAATACAGGAACCAATAGAGGCCTGAACCAAAATACCCACCCCATCGCCGTGAGTACCTAGCCAGGCTCATGCTGTGCCCAGGTCCTCTAGTGGTCTACATATTATTTTTTTGTACACGAACTTTTGGTCCGTTACAAAATGGCCCAATCTTGATAATGCATCGGGTACCACGTTTTGAGAACCTTTCCTATGCTGAATTTCAAAGTCGTAACCTTGTAATTTCAAGTTCCAGCGAGCCAAGCGACCGGACAGGTCTTTTTGAGATATTAGCCACTGGAGACTTGAATGGTCAGTTATTATGACGAAGTGGAATCCCTCGATATACGCGCGAAATTTTTGAATGCTCCAGATTACGGCATAACATTCCAACTCAGTAACTGAATAATTTCGTTGCGCTTTGTTGAGTTTTTTGGACATGTATGCTATGGGAAATTCTTCTTCGTCCGAACCTCTCTGAAACAGTACAGAGCCAGAACAGAACAGTGCCAACCCCTGTGGAGCTAGCATCACACTGCACATAAAAAGTTTTAGCAAAGTCAGGATT
This sequence comes from Tipula unca, assembly GCA_951394425.1. NCBI lineage: Eukaryota > Metazoa > Arthropoda > Insecta > Diptera > Tipulidae > Tipula > Tipula unca. Next base: position 67,508,499 of record OX596382.1, on the reverse strand, counting down.
ACGCAAAACGGGAGCTGATATTAATGCGTTCTTAAGTGTATCGAACGCGTGTTGGGCCTTCTCATTCCAAACACATTTCTTAGCGTTTTTTAATAAATCAGTGATTGGTGCACTAATAAATGCGTAATTGTCGATGAATCGTCGATACCAACCTGAGATACCCAAAAACCTGCGGATGTGTTTAACGGTGTGAGGAACAGGGTAGTTTCCGATTGCGGACACTTTGTCCAGATCAACTATCAGACAGCCATCACTAACGACATATCCCAAGTATTTAATCTGTTTTAGCAGAAATTTACTTTTTGATATGGTGATAGTGAGATTGGCCCTGGTCAAAAGACATGAGACTTCTCTCAGCAGCTCAAAATGTTCTTCGATGGTAGCCGACGTTATTAATAAATCGTCCAAGTAGACGAAAACGCGATCCTGAAGATAGAAAGGTATCACCTTGTGCATTAGACGGCACATTCTTTGTGGCGCGTTGCACAAACCGAAGGGCATGACCCGGAACTGATACAGCGGCCGTCCTTGAACAGTGAAATCGGTATATTGCCGAGAGGCTTCGTCTAATGGGATTTGCCAAAAGGCATCTTTTAGATCCAAACTAAAAATGAATCTGGTTTGGTCTAATCTACCCAATAAGCCGTCGATCAAAGACACCATCCACTAATGCTTTTTTCGATAACACCGAGGGATAACATAAGATCAATTTCTTTATTAATAATGGCCTGTTTAACCGGGGAAACAGCATAATACCGCTGCTTCACTGGAGCGGCGGACCCGACGTCGATGGTATGTTTAGTCAGCGTAGAAGATCCGAGACCAAAGTGTTCAGATGAAGGGAAAGACGCTATAGTTCTTGATAATTCTGCACGCTGTCAGCTCGTGTTCATTAGACTCAATATGTTCGGTGGTGGAGTACAACGAAGAAGAAATTTCTTCTATGACTGCGGGTGCTAGCCCGAATTTTCTCCAAAAATCCATACCTAGGTATAACGATTGTTGAAGATCGGGTGCAAAGTACAGACGGATAATCTTGGTTCGATCGGAATAAGTGATGGGGATATTAAGGTAGCCAAGAATAGAACATTTATGGCCACTACCTGTAACTACATGAGTAGGTAAATGATGAAATTTAAAATTCAAGGAATCTACTATCTCTTGACCACCAGCTCCTGAAACGCTAATGTTTGCCCCACTGTCTAATAGCCCGCGCATTTTTCGATATCCCAAGCGCACTTCCGCATATGGTCTTCCGTTTTCTTTCTCGCTCAACACAGCTTCTATACATTTAGCTTTCATTAGTCGTCTATTGCGCCAATACCAAGATGTTCGAGAGGTTCCCCATAGTTTCCAATAATTATTATTTTCATTTATATAGAAACGCTGACTTTTTTGAACGATTTCCTCAACAATTCCAAATGGAGCTTTCTTCAAAGGGACGCGAATTTAAATGAGATTGTGCTGAAGTTTAACGGCCTCCTCAGCAGTGGTATTGAAAGGCGCGTTCCATTTGTTAAAAAAATAAAAACTAGATTTCGGGAACCATGGTTTAACAATTAGCTGGTGCATCTCGAGAAACAGCGTAATAAGCAACATTCTTTCTATAGGGGGTATGGTATAGAGTGTTACTCCGATTTTGTTAGAGCCTATAAAGAATTTAAAAGTTTGAACTGGTTTTTGTACAATCAATATATAGTGGGAATCGAGGAGAAACTGACAACGAGTCCTAAAGAATTTTGAAATTTTATGAACAACAAAAGAAAAGTAGTTGGTTATCCGTCGCCCATGACTTATCAGAGTTCCATCGCCAATCACCCCTCTGAAATATGTAAATTGTTGGCTAAGTTTTTTGTCTCAGTGTACGAACCACTAGCGACGCCCTCTGTCAAGTTGATTTGAATCGTTTTAAATTTACACAGCGAAAAGTTAAAGATTGCTTGCTCCAGCTTGACATCGACAAAGGTGCTGGTCAAGACAGAGTTCAACCGTTTTTGGGCAGGAATTGTGCCGAGAGTTTGGCCTTTCCAATTACTTTTATATTTGATGCAAGCTTTTTTTTTTTTTTTTTTTTTTTAACCTTTATCTCCAATTTAGGAGCATAGGGCGTCTACTAGGTTGGACCATCTAACTCTATTGGCTGCTACTGTTTTAATTTCCTTCCATGATTTGCCGAGATGTTTCGCTTCCGCTAGCACCGTTCGTTTCCACGTCACAGGTGAACGTCCAACCTTCCTTTTCCCTTGAGGGTTCCATTCTAAGGCCATGCGTGTTACGTCACTTGCTGGTTTTCTTAGTGTATGTCCAATCCATCTTCACTTGCGTTTCCTTATTTCATTTTCCATATTTACCTGATTAGTTACTCTATGGAGTTCCGCATTTGATATGGTATTGGGCCAGAATCACTTTAGTATTCTTCATAGACATTTGTTGACAAATACTTGTAGTTTGTTCGTAATCTGCCGATTTTTTGAATGAAAGCTAACACAGAGGTTTTTTTCCTAATCCTTGGAAAATTTCCTGTATTCACCTAATTTTTAAGGCGGGTAGATGAAACGATGTGTTGAATTTCGCCATGGGGATCGCCATTCTCTCCGCCATACCCAAGCTTTTTGAATCCATTGTTCACAAAGTTCTGCTCTTAAGTACCAATCAATTTATTTCTCTCTCTCAGCATGGCTTTTATCAAGGCCGGTCAACAGTAACCAATCTGATTTCGTTTGGCGGTAATTTATTTAACAGTCTAAACTCCAGATAGCAAGTCTCAGCAGCTTTAGGCAGACTTTGCTAAGGGTTTTGATAAGATTGATCACAATCGTTAAGCTGAAGTATTTGAACTGTCAGTTCATTCGCGTTTATTGGCTCCGTTTCTATATTTCCGGCCACTGGCAATCGGTTAGGATTTTTGATTTATTTTCCCAGTTTTTTCGCGTATCATCCATGACACTGTTCTGTATGCCTTGGTAATTCCGAGCAAGATATTTCTTTGGGCACTAACTAGTGTACAGTGATGGTGACAGTTCATTCTGTCTATCCATGCCACAAGACCTCTTTGACATGTGAAGATACTCCAAGTCATTCATCGAAGTCAACTCCCAGCCATTTAACAGTTTTCACCATCTTAGTTCTTTGGCCATTTATGGAAACCAAGGGTGGTCCACTAATGTCCAGTGAACCTTTAAGTTGGATCATAACTCTCTTTGTAGAGGATAGCTCCGTTTTGTAGCTTCTGCACCAGTCTACCATCCTGCTTATGGCTAATTGCGCTTTTTCTTGAATACTTTGTCTTGAATTCCCAGCATTAACTTATCGTCTGCGAATGCTACTTCTTGAACTTCTTGGTTCATGCTTCCGTTGAAGACAATATTCTTAAGGTGTGAACCAAGGATGGAGCCTTGCGAACATCCTTTATTGACCATTTTCTCAAGTGTGTCATGACTTGAAATAACAGTGGCTTTGCTTTCAGAGACTAAGTTGTTGATGATATTATAGAGATTTCATTGGCAATTGAATCATGGGCAATTATTTAACTCCAGCATTATGCTGGGCCACCACAGGTTGTCGAACGCGCCAGATACATCTAGGAAAACTCCAAGATTGTACTATTGGGCAGACTCTTTGACTATATTGATCATTTTGCTTATTGCGTCTTCTGTGGATCTATTTTCTCTAAAGCCAAACTGTTTGTCATTATAGGTACTACTTTTCTGGAATATGTCCATTAAGCTGACGGTAATTAATAATTTACCTAGGACAGGCAACAATAGGTCTATAGGATTTGGGATCGGTTTGACACATATCTCTTGTTTTCCTAATGATAACTAATTTACCATTTTTCCAAGCTTTGGGAAATACTCCTGTGCTAAGACAAGTATTCATAAAGTAGGTGATACAGGGCCCTATAATAGGCCAAGTACGTTAAATCACCTCGATATTGTCTAGGCCTCGCACATTACTAGCTTTCATAGACATGATAGCCAAAGTCTTCATCACCCTAAGTGGCTCACATTTGGTGTAGTTGGTACAGAGTTACAATCGGCCCGGATTTCTCTTTGCCTCTCAGAGTTATTTTCCTCATAGTCGTCGGGTAGCACGGTATTGAGCAAGCATTTTGAAGTGTCCTCCCAACAAATTGTTGTTTGTCCACCACTGCTCACCAGGGTACTAAGTACCTCATTCGTTTTCAATTTACCTGTGCTGAACTTGTAGACAAAGCCTCACGGTTCAGCATTACCATGCTCCGTGTTGACCTCTTTTAAACTCATTTGACTTTTGTCTCTAATACTTTTAAAATATGCTTTGCGGTGTACCACATAGTTAAGCCTTTTACTTTCCCGAGTTTCGGGATTATTGTCTCTTTCATATAACTTGCGCAACTTAAGAACCAATTTTCTTGATTCGGTTAAGTCCGAAGACTACCAAGACAAAATACTATACCACGTAAACGTGCTCGATTTAGACTTAACATTGAAGTCGCCAGTAATGATAATCGGATGGTCTTTAAGACCATCCATGATTTTAACAAGTTTGCTTACATATTCCACTGGATCGTCTGAATATTGGAAGTAAATATAGAAACTACCTAATTAGATCTCACCTCTACGCACACACAGTGTGTGTTGCAGAACTGTGAAATTTTAAGAATCTCAAGATCGTTGTTGAGGATGCCAATTGCTGCTTTAATATTTTCGTTGTTTCCAACGCTTATTCTTGTGGACGTGGTCATTCCACCTATAACCTCTTTAACCACGTATGGTATGTCAATCGCTTCTTTTTCAATAGATTGTCTGATCTCATGCCCAACTGCTTTAGCATTTTGCATATTTAGTTGGGCGATCTTCAATCGACAATTATTTTTAGTTTTAACGTCATACACAGTTCTCTTCATCATTAGGTTCAAAGCCGTTTTGTATGAGGTACAAACTTTACTGCGTGACGAATGGTCAAAAGCCCGGTTTGCTCGCGGCAAGAAGCGCAATTAGCGTCTTCTGTCTTTTTTGTGCATGATTTTTGGTCATGCCCATTGTCCCGCAGTGACCATAAATGTGGTGTTGTTCCTTATAGAACTTGGCAATGTGTCCGAATGTGTGGCATTTGTAGCATTTTGTCAACCTGACGAAGTCTGAAACTCTGCATGAGGACCAGCCGAGATATACAGGACGGTTTTTCATGAGGATATTTCTAGCAGCTGGGGATACCTCTATCACCCAATGTACTGACTTGGCTTCTTTTGGCCCAGTCATGAAATTTCGTTTTAAGTCCTTGATCTTAATAGATTCAGAGCTTTGTTTTATTAAGGCTTCTTTAATTGCCTCGATATAGCAATCTAATTCAAGGTGGTCGAAATCAAATATTCAGTTTTAAAATTGTGGATTTTTATGCAATTAATGAAACAATTTTTAATTTATAATTTGATTTTTGGTGGACATTACCGGATTTGTAATTTAGAACTCTATCTGTGGTCTAATTCTGTAAAAACAAGATAATGTGAAAAAACGAAACATTGAAAAAGTTTACACAAAAAAAATTTACACAATTTCTATCTTATTTAGGTTAAATGGTATTCTATAAAACAAAGTAGTCAGCGTGTAAATTTTTTCTTGCTGAATAATTTTATCGTGTCTAAAACCACTTTGACGTTTCGTTAGTGTTTCGTTTCATAATATAATATAAAGAGTAACAAGGACAAACATGGGTTTTTTTGTTCGGCATTAGCCCGCCTTCTTCGTGAAATTTTAGTTTTAAATTTTAAATTTTTAACCGTGAAAACGAACTACACAAGATAAATTGTTTGTGTAATTTATGGACGTTTAATATCTTAGCCATTTTTTAATTTATCTTGGTGTAAAGTTATAGAATACCATTTTGGTATGAAAACGTGTAAAGTACTCGTTTTCGCATTTTCACGTTATCTTATTCGTTATAGAATTAGGCTACTGACATACTATTAAGGCCAAAAAATTTCAATAGCTTAAAATATTGGTTTACTTTCATTATTACATATAGTACAGGGTAGCTAATTAATAAACTTTACTACTCTTAGTGTTTTGAATAATTCCATCAATAAATTCAAAACTAAAAATGATTTTATTGAATTTTGCGAATTTTTTGTTAAATATAATGTTGCTCAAATGATTCCAACAATTACCCTAATTTTAACCCATAATTTACTTATTGATAAAGATGAAACCGTCCATGAGTTCTAAGCGATGTACTCAGCCAAATCATGGCCGAAAATCATACAAGCTGTTCGAATTGAATTTTTGATTGAAAATCAAACTACTTTTCCTCACAGTAGAGTAACAGCGTGGTGTGTAATATTGGAGAAGGTTCAACTATATGTATTAAGCGTATTATGTTTCAAGCACACATGCCAATGTTGACTGAACAATTACTGAACAACCAAACTATTGTTCAGTAATTGTTCAGTCAACATTGGCATGTGTGCTTGAAACATAATACGCTTAATACATATAGTTGAACCTTCTCCAATATTACACACCACGCTGTTACTCTACTGTGAGGAAAAGTAGTTTGATTTTCAATCAAAAATTCAATTCGAACAGCTTGTATGATTTTCGGCCATTATTTGGCTGAGTACATCGCTTAGAACTCATGGACGGTTTCATCTTTGCATGTTAGGATAAGATGACAGCTGTATACAGCGTGCAAAAACAAAATCAAAAGTAAACAAATAAAATTGACCTTAAGACGAGCATCTACCATGGTAATTCTGCTATATAGTCATTCATTTTGACTTTGACGGTTAGAGATACCGTGATGTTAATTTGGACGCTGGTAGTTCGGATGTCCGATAGTCTGGAATACCACATGTATACTTATGTAATTAATTTTTAATATATTCCAATGAAATATTGAAGCTCCTACGTACTAAAAAATAAAATAAAATTTAACAAGTACGTAGTTTTTCAAGTATGTGATAAACAAATATAAAATATGGGTAGACGACACATATTTTTTGTTTAAATAAAAATATCATTATTGTGGTTATTTGTTGTTGCGTAAATATATATAAATTGTTAATTAATGAGATTAAATGACGGTTTCATTATGTTTTCAGATTAACACCAAACAAAACAAACAACTTAAGTGAATGTCGCACACACACACAAACATATTTCCAGATTTCATAATTATCGGTTTGTGTCGGTGGTGTACTGCGGGTTTATAATATATTCCAACCAAGCTATATGTTTTAAAAAGATTAGTTTTTAATCTTTTAAATTTTTTTTTTACGATACACAAACCACAATTACTTTGGTAAATTATGAATGATTTTTTTTTTAAATTAGTAGCTTAAAAGTTTTATGTTGACTCATAATATACAATCTAAAACCGTTTTTGTTCAAGTTTGTTTTTATTTTAATTCGCGGAAAACTAAATTAAATAATTATCAACCATAAACCAAAAAAAGCGGGATTTCAATAATTTCAACATAAAAACAAAACACATTCAATTTTTGTTTTTGTTTTGATTTTGTGTGCGAAATTGATTGTGGTCTAGAATACTCTTATCTGGTACATAAAAAACGAGTGCAAATTATTATGGAAAATATCCATTTTAGGTATTGCGTTGGGAATGCAATACAAACAAAACGTGTGTGTACTCCAATTGGTAGTATCAATTTAATAATTGGAAAATTTAATACTTTTTATAATTGAAGAATAAAATAAACATCGTTCATTGAAAACCAAAATTCAGCAAATGTTAATATTTAAAATAACCGGCCAACAATTAAAACTATTTTATAGTGTCAATAATTTGGCTGTAACGGTTTCGATCCTGAGCTTGGTCTTCATACTGTCTCAAACAATTTGAAGAAGCCGCAAGTCGTACTCTACACCGTAGAGCCATCGTGGTTTTACAATACTTTCAGAAATCCCTGCATAATTCGATCCGGGTCAGCACGCAGAACATGACCGAGCCAGGGTACTCGCTGAGATCTTACTTCACGTACAATATCGGGGATCTTCATCAGATCTCTGATCTCGATATTGTACAGATCTCGGAATGTACTATCTACTTAGCGTTTTGGTCCGTAACTCACACCCGCCATTTCTCGTACTCATCCGTCAGCACCAAAATTTTACATCCATACATAACAACGGGCTTGATCAACGCTCTGTAAAATTTCAGCTTAACGGCACTTGATAGGTGGTTAGATTTTAGCATTTTTTTTTTTTAAGTAATTAAAGTAAATTGTTACCTAAAATATTTATCATATCGCTAACCGAACTGTAACATGTCATGTTTGTACAATTAGCTATAAAAATCTAAAAACATATTTTATTCAACACCAAATGTTTAATGTTATATCTACATTTGTACTTTATTCAACGGCCATCTCTCCTCACAACCAATTCGTAAAGTTTTGTTTTAATAGTGGACATTTCTTATACTTAATCATTCCAGAGCGCTGGTTTGGATGGCACGGATTCGAGCATTAAATATAAAATATTCATTATAATTTCAACATTGTTATGTTATATTTAACTACAAATGGCATATACCACTATTCCATTCCATCTTAGGCTGCGGACCATTTGTCGGGTAAATCAATTACTTAGGTAAAAGTCGATTTTTAGTATTTTTGTTTTATTGAAATACGTGCTTTTGTTTATTTTCAGCTTACTTAATCCGTAGATCACTAAAAAATTAACAATCTAAACGTTAAACATTTTGTGTACTTGATTTACCCTACTTTTTGATAGGGTAAATGAATTTACCGAAAATTAAAGTAAAATTCGACTTTTACCCGTGAATTGGGCCACAGTGAGCCACTTCTCTCAATATTTACTTTTGGTAATCACACTTGTTCTCCTCGTTCTCAATATAATAATTCCTTTTTAATGCAATTTTAGCACATTTTGTTAACAACAACTTGAATCTTATCGGGGCCTCTACTATTGATACCGATCAAATTCGGTTTGTGTTCGTTTTACTAAATTCGTACTATTGCTTGCGATGGTGCCGTTACAGAACGATTGCTATCGATATTTAACAACTAGCAATTTTCCTTTGTATTTTCGACTGTTTTCGTTCACAATAAAAACAAAACAATTTTCATAGACTACTTTTTTAAAAATACTTTTTTTTTCATTTTCAATTATTTGTTTTCGACTGTGATCGAATAATCCGTATATGTATATCCAATGAATTTAAAGATATTTTTATAAATTATTTGTGTTACTGTGAAATTATTTCGATATTAAGTAAAATGTCAGCTTGATAAAAATTTTATAGACTTAAAAATATTCATACATACTCGTAGTTAGGATTTTTTAGTAAAAGAAACTAAAATAAATGTGGTGGCATCACGTTGAAATAGATATTACTAAAATGCGAACTTTGATCGAAAGAATATTTTAGGCAAGCGTTCTAACTTTAAGCGATAATGGATGAAGTAAATCGAATTCAAAAGTAGGTGGTTGAGATCCACAATTTTTATTTATAATTAAGGTTTGAAATTTTTTAAATGTTTGCACTACGTATGTCGTTTGATTCGTATTTCTAAGGGCAACAGTACTAACTAGCAGAATTTTAACAAAACTGTTTATTTGCCTTAGATCGTCGTGAGAAAGGTCAGTTTTATCCTACTGATGAGTTGTTGTTGCGATAGCATTCCTGCGTAGTACGAGAGGAACCGCAGGTACGGACCCATGGTTCAATACATGTTCCAGAGAACAGTGGTATGATGCAAGGTCCGCTGGATTATGCCTCTAAGGTCGTATCTATGCAAGTCTGCAATAATAGAAATGAGACATTAATTACATTGTTAGGCTTAAAGTATTAACTATAGGGATGTAGGTTTACTTACAATTCGATACTATATGATTAAATTGATGCCATTGAAATTATTTAATCAAAGATATCTATTAGCACTATTATCATGCTTATAGATGTTATCGATTATGTTCAATTAAATTAATGGTATTAACAATCTTTGAGCCCAGAATCTATCGCAAAATGTTGTCACTTAAAAGTGCAATTTAATTCACATACTTAAGTTATTTACAAAGTAAATTAAGTTCAAAATGCTTTATCTACTTATAAAAATTTTCATTCCAAACTCGCGATTTGCAATATTTCCTTGGTATCAAAAATACAAAAACATAAAAACTCAATTTTAGTTAAATTAGCGGTACAATAATACGACATGTGTGGAGCACCCGATAGTTATATTAAACGGGAAGAAGTTTAGAAAACGATGTATTAAAAAAGGCAAGCGAACTCAAGAAAAAGAAAACAGGTGATTGATCACAGTTAATAAAGTGTAGCTCATTTTAATATTGAATTTCAAAAAATATAAAATAGATAAAAACAAAAGACAGGAGCGATTGTGCCAAAGTGCACACTCAAAAAGAATTCGAACGCTTTTAATTGCAATTCGATTAACGCTGAAGATGCGATGAGTTTTGCTAATTCGTTTTACTTTACCTCAAATAAATTGGCACAAATTTCGCGAGTGCAATCAATCCTGCGAGAACAGGTGCACATTTTTCTCTTTAGAGAATGGTTTCGGTAGTTAACTACGAAAGGAAAATAAAATAAAAATATCGTACATGTGTGCCAGGTAGAATTTTGTGGCATACTACGTGTCAGAATGGACCGAGTCGTGAGAATGGCGAAGGACCATTACGAGACCGGGTTAGGACCTGTTGAACAGCGAGGAGGTGATAGGATTGGTTCAAGAAACCAGCCCAAAAGGATTGTGTAATAAATTCAAAAATTTAGTCAAAAAATTTAAAAACAACGAACTGCATTATTGCAGAAATATAAACATCAGAGGACAATGTCTGCCGACTGAATTAAACATTAAAAAAAGGCATTAAAAGGTCTAACATATTCAACGGTTTCTATAATATTAGATTCAAAACGCCAGCCACCGATATGTGCTCTATGCGCATGATGCTAAACGAATGAACTAATTTCGAAACAGACGCAAAGATAAAGCAGGATTTGATGGTGAAAAGGTTAGGTCACAAAAGCGACCTATGGCAAATAAGAAGATGGTACGGTTAGTCGCTGAGCGATGCGGTGGCCAGAACAAAAATTCAATCATGATTAGTACATGTTGTTATTGGTTACTAAAAGATACACCGGCCAATATTATAAGTCGAGAATTAATTTATCCTATTCTGGGACACTCGTTTTTACCACCAGAACGAGTATTTGCGAAATTTGGGATTATCAACCATTTTTATCAAAATTATAATTTTACAAGATTTTAACATTGTTTTTCTTTTAGATTCGCAGTAAACAAACAATGGTACTACTCGAGGAATACATCAAATTTATAAGGATCATGCCACTGTTATAAACCTCGGAAATATAGATTGCCCCATCGACGATTGGAAATCCGAGGCTGCTAAATTAATAAGACTAACCACAAGCTGGCACCTGTAGTTTTGTGAAGTTAAAGTTACCAGATGAATTCAGTTCTTGTAGAATCAGGTGTACAGCTTAATGATACAACACTGTCCGATGTGAATAATTTATTATTGAAACATTATGGAGAAAATTGGCCGGAAAGGGATTTTATAAAAATTTTATCAACTCCTCGAATAATAATTCTAACAATTCTGTATCTCAAAACGAAATTTATGAGACTCAAATACAATACGGAGGCCTGCAAATTTGAATAATTTCATTATGTAGACAAAAAACAAAAATAGTTCCTATGTTTATTATTGCCTATACGTCTTAATGAAATTCTTGTTTTTTTTCAGATACACATCATCAGGAGACAACTCAATAGGATTATTGGAATTATATTACAGGCACGGCATCAGCATCACCAGAATCATTTTATTTGTTGACTGGAGTTTGGCTGAAAGTTCACAACTCATTGTAAGACGGCAATGGCGTTAACATCCCGGCCGCCTTGAATCTCTTGATTCACCCGTTTGAGGTTTAACTAATTTATGAATTGACCTTTGAATCATCCCAGCTTGTATTTTTTATGTGACAGCTCTCACTAGTCCATCTGAACCCATATAGATTTGTGTCACTCGCCGAAGGGATCATCTTGTTTCTTGTCCTTGATCATCACAACATCATTCTAAATTGGAATACTTTTCTTGCCACGTGTAAAGATGCTGAAGTGTCACTAGGTACCCTTATGCCATCGAGGCCACAGGTGATCCACCATTTGCTTAACTAATTGCTTAAGCAGTTGTGGCGTTGTCCCTCTTGATACTAGATCGGCTGGATTGTCACCCGTTAATACGTGGTTTCAGCAGTTGCGCCTGGAGGTATCCCGAATCCGAGCTACACGATTTTTCACAAAAATATCCTTTTCCTTTCGATATGCTGACAACCAATCTAGCACAATTGTAGAATCTGACCAACAACTAATAGATGATATTTCAGTTGGGTTCAGACTTTCCTTATGTCAATAATTAATAATTCTGTTAATAGTACAGCCGCACTCAATTCTAGTTTCGGGATGGTTAATGAATTCATCGGCGATTTGCCTTGCTAGTTAACAATGACACCTTTACACCCTTGCTGTCAACCCTTTCCTTAGTGGTGTACACCCATCATGGAATCGAAAATTCCTGTAGGTCAACTAAGCTGCTGCGTAACGCTGTCCACTGGTCTACCATTTCCGTGGCAATTCATCATCCCAGTCTAATTTAGTCTTCCGTAGTTGTTGGAGCAGTATTTTACTGGATATTATACATGACGCGATCAACCTCAACAATTCAAATACTCGACTGGCTTCGCTAAACATGGTTCGTTTCGTATGTTGCCTGTACCCTATTTGGTACATCTGGCTGATTTATATTTAAACAATTGAAATATTAATTAATTTTCGTCTACCGCTGACACTTACTTGTTTAAATGTACTACATTCTGCTAACTTGTCGTCTTGCTTCCGGCAACAAGGACAATCCATAGTTGATGACACTTGTGCTCGAATTGAGGAGCCATGAGTTGAAAACCTCTTACGAAAATTCATCTTTCCGGAAAGAGATGGGGGCTGAAGCTGGAGCTGGTACACTGGCGGTTCACTGCCGTATTAAGACCTGTACTTACGTATGGGGTGAGCGTGTGGTCAGCCAGCTCTTGATAAAGTAACCTGCAAGAAGAGATCGAGAAGGTGCAAAGAACGACCTGCATGCTTATAAACGGGGCGCTGAGGACAACACCAACACGTGCGTTGGAGGTTATGCTACACCTTCTCCCCGTCGATATTTATGGTAAGCAGATGGCGGCGATTGCGGCCACCCGACTATCAGCCATGGAAAGTCTTCAGACAGGACACTAGACGATAATTAGATCGCTAAAGAAGGAACTGGCGAATCTAGACTACGTTACACCAACAGTATGCTTCGAGAAAAGGTTCCGAACTACTTGCCCCTCAAGAGAATCTTGGAGGAGCGGGTTGGTTTCGGAAGTAGAAGCATTACAGTTCTTTACGGATGGCTCCAAGCTACACGGTAAAGTAGGAGCTGGAGTCTTCTGTGATAAATTGGAAGTAGATATATCAGTTAGTTTTCCTGATCACTGAAGCGTGTACTAAGCAGAGGTCATAGCGATTGAGGAGGTTTTGAATTAGTTGAGACATAATGTGGTATCCTCGATTGATATCTAAATTTATGTGGACAGTCAGGAGGCAACCAAGTAGCTGGATTCAGTTTTTCTGACATCTAGGGTGGCGTTGATCTGCCACTTATATCTGAATGAGATGATTGAGCATTTCAACATGCAGATAGTCTGGGTCCCCAGCCACTCGGACGTGATGGTGATTTGCAGGGCGGACGAACTAGCTAGGCATGGTACAACTATCCAGCTGCTACCGGAAAGGGCAAATTTGTGAAGACCAATTAAGGCACTCAAAGCAGTGCTTAAAAATGAGGCAGTAGCTTAATCGAATGAAAGGACCAACACTCTCTCATGTAGTGTAGTAGTGTAGTCTCCCTCCGCAGACGTGAATTAAAAACGGTCGTGGGGATACTCACAGGACACAGCCTACTTGGAGAACATGCGAGGAGGCTAGTTCTAGAAGCTAATGATTTCTGCAGAAGCTCTATGGACGAGGAGGAGGAGAGACGGTAGTCCACCTCCTTAAATGTTTATTAATATGTACTTGATAAAAGCAACAGAATATATGTTCAAGATGGTGATCTGTGCAGCAAGAAATTTTATATTCCAAAAATAAAAAATTAATTGGATGAGAAGTACACAACTTGCCATTTGCAATTTAAAAAAACCTGTAATATTCCAAACCAAAAGGTTACAATTACTGGTCTTTTACTAAACGGTCAATTTAGTTTAACCAAAACAGTTACAGTAAAAAAATGTTATCAAGAACATTTATATTTCCCATTGCAGGTTTTTCGCATTTTACAAGATATCAGATACAACGCACATATCAAGTTTTGCATTTATACGACTCATATTATTGGCACAAAACATTTTTTGCCAGAATGAAGTCAAATCATATTTCACTATAGAATTTTTATAACCATAAAACTATCAGTGTGTGCGAAAAATGTCTCTCGTCGTCAAAATTTGTGTGTAGGGGTGTTGGAATGTTGCCATACGGAATATTTAAATTTTACAACTGTCCAGTAAAATCAGCTTATTTTTATAGTTCGCCAAATTTTATTAGTAAACTTCAAAACGATTCAAGTTTCATTGAATTATTCGATAGTGAAGACATATCAAATTACTATTCCGCAAAGTTTCTAAATTTTGTAAAATAATTCATCAAATTAATAAATATTTTTGTAACATTCTAAAATTTGTGCTAACCGTAATTATCGACAAATTAGGAAAGTCGCAACTTTCTAAATTTTATGCTTAAATGAATTTAACTTTGTGCAAACAGATAAGATTCCTAAACTCTTAAAATACTCAACGATAAATAATTTTAAATTAGGAACTACACACGATCCAAATTTAAAAAATACATTTAAAAAATAACCAACAAAATTAATTTCTCAAACCCATAAACTTAGAAACGATTAGCTGTGCACAATCAGAACTATACGTATCATGTATTCATGTCGCTATGTTCTGCAGTTGACAATTTTCTATTATGTATTTGGTTTATCGTAGATAGAAAAAGATTAAGAAATACTATTATAGGGGTATTAGATCATCAGTCCTTGAATTTATAAAACAAAAAAACAAATGATAAATGTTATTTAATTGCTTAACGTTCGTTATTTTTAAAAGAATTGAAGTTTCCTGTATCCGATCGATATATTATGTATGTTAGTAACCAAACATATGACGATTACGCTAAATGATTTATTCGCCAGTAAATGTAAAAATTAAGTTCATTCCAATTTAAAAAAAATTGATTAGAGTTGTAAAATCAAATCATTTTTACGCTTCGCCAATTTCAATAAATTTAAAGAAACGAAATTTTATCATCAAGTTGATGTAACGAAAATACATTCAAGCAGGTTTTAACATTTTAGTAGATAAATAATTACGTCTAGATAAAAAAAAATATAAAATCTGTTCGAAAATTTGTAAATAATGACTTGGCAGGTTATTTACTAGCTGTGATAAAATGTTAAAGACCAGCTGTTTATTATAATTGGCAGGCTCAAGTGTATATCATCCAATTTTATGTATTTTATACGAATTTTAAATTATTAGTTCTGTGAATGATTAGTGGAGGAAAATGAAAATCGGCCGAAAAATTATGGTTACTGGATCACATGTGTATGAGAGATACATAGATACTCTACTTCAATGAAACTTCGATAATGTATTTCACCGCAGTAAAGTTCATTTTCAAGTTTACTTAACCAATAATTGATGACCGATGACTAATTCCTCCACATCAATTTGCATCCAGAGAAAATTCTTCAATTGAACAGGTGCATATGTAGAATCACATACATAATTGAAAGAACGAACGTAAAAAAGTATTCTATGTCATTGTAAGATTTTATTTATCTAATAGACATTTTCGTGAGAAATATAAGGATGAATACTCCGAACTAAGAAAATCTCTGCAGCCAGTGTCAAGCAGGGGAATGTCTTAGAACCAATCCTATATACAAAGGATTTACCAACGAAAAATGAAGGAATCATTTGTCACCTTTGCAGATGACACAGCAATTATGGCGATGGGAAGTAATGTCGCTAATGCAATGAGCAAACTCCAAAAAATACCAATACGGTTTGAAACTGGACAAAATGTTGGCGAATCAAACTTAATGAGACGATATCCACGCGTATTAACTTTACATATCAAAAGGATTACTATCTACCGATGGAAATTAACTCACAACAGGTGGCATATGCAAACACAGATAAATACCTTGGCATGACCGTCGATGCCAAGCTCAAGTGGAAAGAGCATGTCAAAAAGAAAAAACAAGAACTTAACATAAAGTTAAGAAAAAAGTATTGGCTCATAGGTAGTGGCTTTGTAGAAGCTTACACCTCACAACAAGCTGCTGCTACGGTATCTCTGGGGATGTACCAAGCAAACAAACGCGAAAATGATACAGACGTTACAAAACAAGGTTGTTCGTAGCATCGTAAATGCTCCGTGGTACGAAAGAAATTAAGACCTTCACAGGGACCTACGGATGGAATACACCAAAGATAAAATAAAAATACATACAACCAAACACGAAATAAGGCGCATTAAGGTGCATTTTGTGGATAAGCATATATCGCATGAGAAATTGTATATTGTTTGAAGTATAGAAAGTTGGTTTGTGTTAATGGTGGAAACTATAGAAAACAAATGGATAATGCAATTTAAATCATTGTACCACTACCATCCCGAACATGGTTAATATACACTAAAACTACAAAAACCATATTTATAACAAACGCGTCTGTTTAAAAGCGTGAAGTTTGTCCTAACCCTAAATAAATTTGAATATATCAGTGAGAATAATATATAAAATTCGGATAAACCGATCAATTGATTCAAGCTATTTGTTTTATTAGCAAACATAGAAAAATTACCATCCAATTACAACACGTATGTGAAATTTATTCTAATTCTGTCCTAAAAAGCAACAGTAATAATTCCCGAATATATGTGTTATTGTATAAAGCCGAATGTCTCGATATAACGCATTTTATCAATATGATGGTACGACCTCGTATAATTATGTCGAATACATATTTTTTTTTTTTTTAACCTTTATCTCCAATTTAGGAGCATAGGGCGTCTACTAGGTGGAACCATCTAACTCTATTGGCTGCTACTGTTTTAATTCCCTTCCATGATTTGCCGAGATGTTTCGCTTCCGCTAGCACCGTTCGTTTCCACGTTACAGGTGGACGTCCAACCTTCCTTTTTACCTTGAGGGTTCCATTCTAAGGCCATGCGTGTTACGTCACTTGCTGGTTTTCTTAGCCGGTCCATCTCCACTTACGTTGCCTTATTTCATTTTCCATATTTACCTGATTAGTTACTCTATGGAGTTCCGCATTTGATATGGTATTGGGCCAGAAGCACTTTATTATTCTTCTTACACATTTGTTGACAAATACTTGTAGTTTGTTCGTAATCTGCCGATTTTGTTTCCACGTTTCGCAGCCATATAGGAGTACTGATTTTACACACGAGTTGAACATGCGTATCTTGGTGATACGGGAGAGGACAGATGCATTTCAGATTTTTTGTAACATGTTGTATGTCGTTCTGGCTTTGTTTATGCGCTTGTTAATGCCTTCCTCGGTTCCGCCTGTATCTGCTAGTGTACAACTTAAGTATACGAATTCCTTTACATCTTGTATATTTTGTTGGTTGACGCTTGTTGGTGTGGTTATCGTAGTATTTATCCTCATCGTCTTGGTTTTCGTAATGTTTATTTTTATACCAACTTCTTTCGCTAAGTCCGTTAGCTGTTCTATTTTCTGCTGCATGTCCGTGTATTTTTATGTGTTAACAGGCATATATCATCAGCGTAATCCCAGCCTTTATATTTATAATTTGCCTTGGAATTTTAGTTAAAAAACTGGTTCGGTGACTCGTATGTGGAGCTGATTTTAATAGATTAAATCGTATCTTTCAAAGTGAATCACCACAAGTGTATATATTGCTTCTGAAGTTAGCCGGTTATATTTTAAAATATTTGAATGGAAGCCATAGCTCCAGTAAATTTGATTAACAGAAAAAATATTTCTATTGCACATTTATGCAATTTTTGACCGCATATCATTAAATTTGAAGATACACAAACAATTGATGAAGAGTGGCGGTATACTCACTCATTATAGTGGCTGTACTCACAATACCAGTAGCAACAGCTAACGGGTTAAGAATTTTTTCACAAATTAATTTAATTAAACGAAAATTAAGAATTAGATCCGGAAACCTTAACTGGAATTACAATTACAGTGCAATTCAATACGTTTTACGAATAATTTTCATATTATAAACCAGGTAGACGAAAAGTTCATTACACGAAGAAATAATAATACGGGAACAGTCATTGACCATATTCTTTCAACCTTTAAAGAAGTCTTCTATGTGTATTATGGTGATACAGCTTGGAGTGACCATCGGTTTTTACTGATTATAGTCGGTTAATAAATCTGTACAAAAAGTCAATGTAAATTATGAAAATGTTTTGAAATCTGTTCATGAAAAATTCCATGATCAGTCATTTTCAAGTTTTAATTCATTTTATAGTTATCTTAGTAGTAAATTTAAAAACAGTTCGACATGTCCAAATCAAATGTGGAAATTGGTGGATGAGGTACTAACAAATAATCCACCACAACGGCACAATCAAAATTTAATTACGAACCAACAAACGGTGTTAAACGAATTCAATGATTTTTTCATTTGTGCTTCGTTTAATAGGTTTTTAAACATCTTCGAAGATACTTCTGACGAGGAAATAACTTTAATGATAAATAATTTAAAGTCAACTTGTGCCTATGGTTATGACAATATCCCATCGAAATTAGTAAAACAATTCGTAAATCTTATAGCTCCGGTGCCTTTCATCATCAATTAAGTCATGGATTAAACCAATTTATAAATCAGGCGACCCACTGCTAGTAAGCAACTATCGTCCAATTTCTATTCTATCTGGTTTTTAGTAAAATTTATGAGAAAGTCATATTCAATCGACTTTCAAATCATTTAAAATTTAATATTGTATTATTACCATCATCATCAATACGGCTTTACTAAACAGTCTAGTGTAGTATCAGATACTTTAAATTAAATAGAAAATATTTATCAGTCGGTGGAAAGTAGAAATGCCACATCATGTTTATTTCTTGATTTACAGAAGGCTTTTGACTGTGTTACCCATTCTATCCCTATAAAAAAAATTTTAATGTACGGTGTCGCAGGTACTGCAATCCAATTATTTTAAAATAACCTTGTTGACAGAGAACAAATAGTACGTTTAGGGCAATTATTACCGGTGAATATGAAGTGCGGAGTTCCTCAAGGTTCCAACCATGAGGAACCCTACTTTATTCCTCATATAAATCAATGACATATTCAAACTAAACTTAAAAGGCCATTTTCACTTATTTGCAGATGACGCTGGTCTCATTTATAGTTCACCAACGTACACCCAACTTAAAATTGATATGGAAAACGACATAATACCGATAAATGATTGGCTTTTTAATAACTGTTTGAAGCTTAACATAACTAAACCAAATTTAATGATATTTTATTTGGAATACCGACCGAATGGGGGATTTGATGAATTAAAAATAAATGGCAACATAATCAAATGAATGGATTCAACAAAGTATTTGGGGTTGTACATTAATTCTAAGTTAACTTGGACTGATCATATTTCAATAATTAAGCAAAGAATCGCCCCAATCATAGGCATATTAAGGCGCGTCGGATATATAATTCCCAAAAATCTTTGAACCAATATATATTACAGTTATATCCACTCGCCTTTACTTAACTTTTTAATACAAATTTGGGGGATCTTCCAGTGCAGGTCAGATAGGCACGATCTGCAAATTCTACAAAATAAAGCTTTAAAAGCCATTAGTTGCTTGCCAATATTGACACCCACCAATTTTCTTTACAATGAAAAGATTCTTCCGGTTACATGTTTGATTGACTTTGAATATATTTTAACTATATATAAAATCAGATTTAACTTACTTAAATGCCACTTACAAATTCGCACTACCTATCTTGAATTGAACTGAGTGAATTACACGCAACTCTTTAAATTACCGTTTCCCATATTTCAAATTCTATACCACTCAGAACAGTATATTCTACCAAGGACTTAATTTATTTGATAATCTGAATAATGAGAAAAAAGTCATAAGAATGAGTTTAAATGTTATGTAAGAAATCAGCTGTTTAAAAATTTCACCATTCAGTATAATTTAAGCCATTCTACTTAGCAATTCCACTTGGAATTGAAAATTAACATTTCTTTGATTTCACTCGAAAGACGACTGTGACTGGTGATGCTTGTTGTTGCATAGTATGTGGTGTTGTGTCTATTTAGAATTATAGGGTATAGAATTGTTTGTGTTACTAATGGGCAATAATGTCCTCGGTTGGACATCCTCGGACACCAACCTTTCACCAGCATTACCATATTATATTTATTGAAAAACTGCAATTTTTAAAAATAAATCCTGCATTTCATTTTTTGATACATTAAAACCTTCAAAATTTAATGATTGTATTTCCCTTTTATATATAATCCTTAGTTCTTAAAATTCCTACTAATGTTGGAACCTCCAATCTATTTCTTATTTTTGTTTTATTTAAATTGATCTGAGAGAATATTCGCTCCACGTTGGCAGTGGCTACCGGAATTGTTAAAACTTCCATTATCAATTTGCGTAGTTAAGAAAAGCATTTCCTCCCATCTGCTCTTTTTAATTGTAAAATTACGTCCCAGAACTGTTCAATCTTATTATCTTTCTTTAAATCCAGGTTTTCAAAGTTTAAGAAACGTAATTCCCTCCATTCATCATCTAGATCTTGGTAGGTATCACTGCTTATGATATGTGGCATAAACTCACATATTCTCGTAATTGAACAGGTATTTTTAGTATGTTCGTTGGAGCTACGAGTTCAATCGATTTTAACAATTTGTTGTGAAAATCAATTTTTTTTATTAAACATAAAAATCCAAACAATGCCCTCTAAAATCGATTTCATCTACTTCAGATAGGCTACCTGCATGGTACTTGATCGAAACCTCTGCACCTAAATAAATACTTTTTAAATCCTTAATATACTTATTGGCCGGTGAAATAGGCAATTTAAGAGTCTTAAACTTTTCGAGTGCAATGAATTCATGTTTTATAAAATAATTAAGTAAAGCCTATTGATTTGGGTTTGCATGATATGCACTTGGGACTGCTCGCTTTGAAACAATCTACATATTTAATTCATTTACCATCCCCAAAACATATTTTGGAAACTTTAAATAAATTTCAATTTGCTGATTATGCAGAGTGCCGATAATTTGCTGGGTTGATTATAATTTTTGAATGTCTTCGTGAATAAAAAATAGTTTAAGGCCATCTAATCCGCTCAGAATTAACGGTGCCTTCCAATGACAGCCATGTGGTTTGCGAAAGTTGGAGCATTTTTCTCGATTCATGATTTTCATGATTTGAAACTCCGCAAAAAGATCAGCTCGTTTAGGACTATTTTGTATTAATGTATAAATGTTACGAGTACATTCCTCTACATATTTAGAGATACATCGAATTGCGTGGCTTACGCACAGCGCAAGTGAGTGACATGTGCATTAAATGTGAACAGCCCTACTTTAAAATTGTAGCTAGATAATGGTGTGAACCCGTCATAACTGGGGCACCATCTGCTGCAAATCCGGTCATATTTTTCTTATAATTAATATTAAATTGGTTAAAGACCTCAACTATTTTTGAATAAATTGAAGCTGCGTTCGAATTTGTAATCTTTTCTAATGCAAAAAAAAATCCCTTTTTTTCGATTGGTGTTCAATTCTAACGACTAGTGACAACATTATCAAATCGCATAATTCGTCCATTTGTGCTCCACCAATCACGCTGTTTACCACAACCGTTGTTTTCATTCAGGCACACGCTACCTTTTTTAAGATTTCCGAGTCAGGAAGTAACTTCTTCAAACGCGGAATTATTATATCCGTCATCAAAAATGATTATTAGCTTTTTGCATTTAGTAACAGCAAGTAACAGCATTCGCCCATGTTACGTGTTTTGATGCCTTGGTCGAACTCGCATCTAAACAATATTTGAACAATTAATATTATTATGCATTTCATTGGAAAACTCATGCACGTTAATATACTTACTGATTTGAACAAGGTATTTTTCCATTTTTGTACCTATTTATTTTATATCACTTCATTAACAACCGCGTACACATGCGATTTAATTTGACAGACATGCTTAGTTTAGAATAGAAGTCACAGAGAAAGAGATGAGCATACGTTATTGTTGAATATCTAGATGTTATTCACTTGCCACAGATCTAACAATTTACAAATTACATATATATAAATACTACAGAATACTTGTTCAAAAAGAATAAGCATAAACCTACTTGGTGTGTGCTTAATGAGAAAGGGAATTCATAACGTTAATATTTAAGTCTCGTTCATACATTCAACACTCCTCCTCGTTTAATACAAATTACATTTTCTTCGTAAATACTCATGTTTGATGGCAGATAGTGGTTTTGTCAATAAGTCTGCAACCATTTCTTCTGTGGGGCAGTATTCGCATTCGATGACCCTCTTTCTCACAAGATCAGAAACCATTTTGTATCGCGTGTCAATGTGCTTAGTCTTGTATGAGAATTTGTGGTCACGTACCAATTCAATGCACCCTTGGTTGTCCTCATATATTAATGTTGGTGTGTCAAATTGTTCGTGCATTTCTTCCAATAATTGCCGCAACCATTTGATCTCTTTTGATGCCTCCGATATTGAATTAAATTAATTGGTGTTCATTGGTGTTTTGGCCGGTTTTGCATCCATTAATCGATGTATGCTGACTGATTCAATTCAAAGTTTCCATCAATATCTTTCGTAACCTCCATGCTCAAATAGTAATTGATCAAACCCAAATCTTGCATTATAAAATGTGGCTTGAAAATGCTTTCGACATCCGGGATTTGCTTATTTGTTGAACATGCCACAATTACATAAGTCATCCACGTAGATAATTACATAGTAAAACTCATTGTAAACTTTCTTCGAATATAAGCATGGATCGTTATAGCTCTGTTGAAATCCCGCTCCGATGAGAACTTTGTGAAGTACGGAATTCCAAGATCTGGCAGCCTGTTTCAGACCATAAATGCTTCTCTTAAGCAAGTATACCTTCAAACTATCATCATCAAAGCCGCGTGGTTGCTTCATGTAGATGGCTTCTTTTAGTTTTCTATTAAGAAATGTCGTCTTAGCATCAAAGTGATGCACAATCATCTTCATTTTTGCACTTACTGATAACAACGTTCTGAATGTTGTATGAAGCACCACTTGCGCAAACACCTCGTCATAACCTCTGTAAAAAACCTTGTGCCACGAATCTGGCTTTGTATCGTTGCAATTCATCATCTGCATTGGTTTTTATCTTGAACACCCATTTACTTCCAATTGCTGTTTTACCTGGCGGCAAATCTACAAGTTTCCAGTTACCGTTGTGTTCATGTACCTCAATTTCTTCCTGCATCGCAGTGAGCCATTGCAATTTATCGTCACTTTTGATGGCTTCATCGTAATTCTTTGGTTCATTTAACTCTCTAACTACATTTATTTCATTGATCAAACGCTTCGCTGGCACGTCCTTTGTTATTCTTTGTGAAACACGTACCGTTGGTTGAACTTGGTCATTTTATTGTTCATTTACTTGTGTTTCTGTTGAAACCACCTCCTCCTCAGCGTTTACATATTCACTGATACTGTCATCAATGTTTACTTCATTGTCAACGTTTAGTTGCTCCTCCTGAACTGATAAACCATCGACTTGATCAACGTCATATTTTTGTCTTTCACTCAAATCAATTGAATTTGTTCTGTATCTTGGTGTACCGAAACGAACATCTCGACTGACTACTACTTTCTTCGTTGAAGGATTGTAGCAACGATAAGCTTTTCGATGCGCGTCACGTACAAGAAAAATCATTTCGTCTGCCACATGGTTCAATTTTCCTCTTTTTGCTGATGATACATGGACAAAACATTTAGAACCAAATACATATGTGAAAATTGTTTGTATTTGGTTTTATGCCATTCCACCGTTCATATGGTGTCATGTTCGTTGTTCTTGTTATCACACGATTCTGAATGAAATTTGCTGTTGCAATCGCCTCACCCCAAAAACTGTTAGGTAACTTCGCGTCTATGAGCAAGCAACGAGCCATTTTGATCAAAGTGCGATTCTTCCGCTCAGCTTTAGCATTTTGTTGTGGACAGTCGGCTGCCGTTAACTGGATCTGAATACCCTTGGACTTTAAATAATTTGTGTATTCCTTTGAAGTGTACTCACCACCCCGATCCGATCGCATTATTTTTGGTTTTCGATCAAACTTGTTTTCACACAATGCGACAATCGTTTGCAGATCGTTTCATAGTGTCTTCAACCTCCGATTTGTGTGCTAACAAAACAACAAATGTAAAACATGAGTAATCATCAATAAAGGTGACCAAGTAACGTTTTCCACTCTGAGTCGCTGTACGCATAGGTCCGCAAACGTCCGTAAGTATTAAATCCAATACAATTGATGACTCATTCGCTGATTTCTTTGGAAACGGTGGCCGTGTCATTTTTCCTTTCATGCACACATCACAAACTTCCTTGATTCCACATTCATTAATTTCCAATTCAGTAATTGTACCTTGTGATGCCATTTTTACCGATGCCATTCATGTATGCATTTGTCATTGTGTGCTAACACCGCTCAAACTGAATCTGGTTGACGCAACACATACAATTAACCAACTGTGTCAGCTACACCGATTTGTTGACATTTATACCTTATTTCGCAAATTCGATCGTTAAATTCAACTTCAAGACCATTTTCCACCAACCGTCGGACAGAAAGTACATTCCCAACCAATTTTGGTGCATACAAAACATTGGTTGTTTTTGCTTTACGAATGCATCCACTTTCGTCTAAAAAACTTAAATTTCCGATACCAATTCCATGAATGCTCACTGATTCACCATTTCCCAGCTCTACTGAACTCTTATAAGATTCATCAAATTCAGTGAAATTTTTTTTATTGTTGACAACATTTTTCGTTACTCCTGAGTCGATGATCCATCCCTTCTTTTGATTGTTACCAATCGAAAACATAAAATCCGAATTTTGAATTGTATTCAGCTTATCCGTCGATTTGCCATCAGTGTTCTTTTTGCCTGTATTACCGGTATTCCTTTTTGCAAGCCATTCCTTATACTTTGGGCAATCGTTCTTTTGATGATTGGGTTTCTTGCAGAAAAAACAAACACCAACTTTTGCAATTGTTTTCATAACTGAATCTCTCGAAGTTCCATCTCTCTGTGCACGCCTCTCGTATTCAGCAATTAAGCTGTTTCACCACATCAAGTGTGATATCGATTTCATCACGCGCTCCAAGTTCAGAAATCATTGTATCGTAACTTTCTGGCAAACTATACCGAGTAAAAATATTTTTGCAAACAAAGTTGCCAATTTACCTTCACCAAGATCGCTCAATTTGGTGAATAAATGTTGCATCCGACTTATGTGTGCTTTCGCATCGCCACCTTCATCGAGTTTCAGTGCACAAATTGATCGCACCAAGTAAGCCTTGTTAGCAAGCGTACTCTTCTCATGGTAATTTTTTAACGCGTCCCATGTTGTCCTTGCTGTATCTGCCATACGAATATGTGCCAATTGATCGTCTTCAACCGACAAACCGATTGTGCCTCATCATCATATATTTCCCAATCGTCGATTTCCTTTTTTTTGATTATTTCATTAATGGTACCATCCGTTTTTGCTGCCGGTTTTTCACCAAAAATCACCGATTTCCACAAATTTTGTTTTCAAAGCAACAATTCCATACGAAACTTCCAGTTCGCATAATTGCTGTCGTTTAATTTAACAAATTATAATTAGAAATGATAATTAGAGAAGAAATAAACTTTATTATACAAAAACTGCATTTCGAGCACAAAATCTGCAAACCTGCGTACGATGACTAAAATCTGCGATTTGCAGAAAAAACTGCACATAGGTCAACGCTGAGCCCCACATTATTACCCATTAATAGCACTAGTTGCATAATCTATAACTATTATAATACATGTCATCTTAAAATTAGGCCTTGGAGAATCGAGCTCTACATTACTTAAGATCCTAGATAATTTCTCGCAGTCCCATAAATCTCGAAAACCCAGCAATTCCATAATGGATATTACAAACAAATATTCGTAGCGCAATCAATTTTAATTTATTTATATTATTTAAAAAAGCAAACAGAATGTATTCCATTTCTATTTCCTATGAAATTAAGCAATAACACGTCTTATTAAAATTTTGTTGACTCGAAAGAAAAGAAAATTATTTACTATGTTTAATGTTTAAAAAATTCTAAGAATAATTTAAATATATATTTAAAAAAACACAATTTATTATGATTTATGTGTAGCAGTTCTTCGTGTTATATTAATTACAAAAATAAAATAAAAATCCAAATGTAGCTTTATATATGATTTATTTTGATAAATTTTAATTAATGTACGAAGCAAAAAAATGCAAATACATATATATTTTTAATATTCATGGAATTTTTTTTTTTTTTTTTTTTGTATTTATAAAACGTATAAAATATAATAACCTAAAAATTAAAATTAATTCAATTTCAATTTTTTTTTTTTTGTGTTATTATTATTTTTATCTAATTTTTAATCTTACATTTATAATCTCACAAAAATAATCTTAATTAAACGATGGAAAAAAATAAAATTTTATGTCTATAAATCGCTATTGATTTTAAGATTTACTGAACACAAAAACAAAAATTTAAATAATGGTTTTTGATTTTAAATTAAATAATCCGATATTTAATAATAAAAAATACAAAAATTAAATTTAATCCAATTTGAAAAGATAAAAGTTTTTTTTTTTTTGTGAACGTTGATTTCTAAGCACTTAAAAAATATATTTTTTTTGTTTTTTGTTTAATTCTATATAGTATCTATGTATATACTTTATGTAGGTAGTTAAAATAAATAGAGAGAGGTTCCAAAAGAATAGATTAAACAAAAAAAAATCTAATTTAAAATCAAATAAATTGGTAATTATTGCGAACAGTAAAATTAAAATAATAACAAATTTTAATTTAAATCACGAAATTTAAACTCAGTTTTGCTGTAAAATTTAATGAAGAGTTTTGAGTTTTAATTTTCAAGCAACATAATGTTATACGTGCTCGTGTTGTTCGTTCGGTTCTATGTACACAATGGTTACTTTAAGATCCCTGTTTTTGACGATAAAATTCGAATGTTTGTTATTTTTTCTACTTGTAATTTTTTAGTAAATTTATGATTGGAACGTTGATTCATTTGGGAAATGTTATACCTTATACATGTCGATTAATTTGTAATTCAATATTTGCTGATTATATGGATTTATTTTCAAACGAACATATACAGAGTATAATCTGAAGATTGACCTCTCAATTTTCACATAGTGCAATGCATATTATAAAATTTTTTTGCACGTTGTACAAATGTATATACATATAGAGAAGGGGAGAGCGGGGCAGGTTGTTACTAATAAATTATTAATATTAGATATTTTGTGTTTATGATTAGATTATTGCATTTGTTAATATTCAGCTGTTTATAAAATTTCAAAACGGTAAAGACGTATGTAAGTGTAGTTATACACATTTGATAGTTTTAGCACGTGGTAAGTAAAAAAAAACATTCATTTAATTTAATTTTATAGCGGAATGAATAATAATTTGGATGCTTTGATTTTATTGTACAAACACTAAATTTTAACAAAAACATTGATTTTTATCAAAAAAACGTTATTGCATGTAATAACCGTTCAAAATTACTTCTAGAAAATAAAGTCGATTTTTAACTGTATAGTTTACATGGTGAAACTCCGGCACATGTACTGGAACTGGCATTGAACAAGGTTTTGACAAAAAATTTTCAGTGGCTAAAGAACTAAATTTAAATCACCAAATCTGGTGGCGGTATGTTACAAAAGCACGAAGGTCAGCGAATGAAACAGGTCAAAAATCCTACGCAAACCTACGGATATAAAAAAAAATCGGTATTTAATATTAAGAAGAGTAAAAAACTTGCTGAATATATCAAAAATATCCTTTTGTCTGACGCCTAAACATGCCAGGTCGTTAGCTTATGAATGCACAATTGTATTAAATAAAGAAATTCCAGAGTCGTGGTTTAATAATAAACTAGGTTGGTTTTCGAGTTTTACAAAATGAATAACGATCTATCAATTCGCTCCCCGGAAACGACCAGTATTGGTAGAGCAATAGGTTTTAATCATGTAGCGGTGAACTCAGTTTTCGATTTATTAGCGCAAGTAATTTATAAAGTAATTGATGACTACGAGAGATGGCTCCTCTTCCATGAGAGAAGAGTCATGCATGTGATTTACGGTCCAAAACGCGAAAAAGATGGCACATTCCGAGCTCTGCACAATATAGAGATCAGAGATCTGATGAAGATCCCCGATATTGTACATGAAATAAAATCTGAGCGAGTACGGTGGCTCACGTTCTGCGTGCTGATCCGGAACGAATTGTGCAGCGATCTCTGAAAGAAGAGCCACCATATGGTAGGCGCAGAGGTTGTTGCAGGCGACGGTGGCTCCACGGCGTAGAGAACGACTTGGCCTTTTCAGATTGTCTTAGACAGTATGAAGACCATGCTCGGGATCGAAACCGCTGGAGCCAAATTGTTGACTCAGTATGGGGCTAGTAATGGCCTTTAAAACTGTTTAAAAATATATATATATATAGTCACTATATGAGGCAGTTTCTGAGGTTTTCATTATTTGGCATAGTACGGAACCACTTCTACACAATATTCGATGATTTTGATAGATTTCGAAAATTTGTCACTAGAGTCCAGTTCCTTTTATGGAATCATTAGTATCGATTTAGAATGCCACCTTATAAGAAAATCTCTGAGATAGATTAGAATATCATAGCGAGAATACTGATCTATTCTTAAAAATTTGAGTTAGTTGGTAAAAAATTGAAGTTTCTGAATGCTTTAATTTATCAACTCTTATTGGGATAAGGTCTGTAATTATATTTTTACAATTTAAAACTAGAACGAACAGAAACCACATTGGACATTATATTGCAAATTAAAAAAATTATTGTTTAGATTAATTATACGAGTTGAAATGATTCATTTTAAATAATTAAATATGTTTTTAGAATAAAACTTTAATTTGATAATTTGTAACATTTAATAAAATTACGAACATTCATTTCGTATATTATCGTAATTGTTGTGTCACGACAGAGTCATTTTTGAAAATATATAATACATATGTCATGATATTATTTCCTATCGTGGGCTGACACTAGATTATGATAATAAAAAATTATTATAGTGTAGCCACTGAGTTTTTTTGGGATAGAACTTTCGCTATTTACCTTCCAGGTCTACGAAATACCCAATAAAAAAATATCTCTTTCAAGATAAAGTATTTGTATCTTATGCTCGGATGTAAAATCCCGTTCTCGTGAACCAACCTTGAAACAAACTCAACAGCTAACAAATGTCGGTTAAACAGATTGATTAAAAGCTATATGATATAAAATGGGGTCTACCACACCTTATACCTATAATTAACTAGGACGGTTAAATTAACCTATAATAGAGCATTACTGAACTGAATATAGTGGCGTCGCTTATATAATTAATTCATTGTCCATGTTTGGGTGTTAAATATAGATAATGCAGGTATTTTTATCGCTATCGGTTTTTCTTGCCTTTAAAGTATGTATGCAGTTATACCCGTTTGAATATAGACAATTATTTAATTTTTAATTTGAATATTTATTTAAAATGTTAAACAAAAATTATTTACCTATTCCAATATTTATTTAAAAAGAGCTTGGCCTTGAAAGGTTTTCAAATAACCAGAAACTACATTTAACTAAAAATATAACAAAAAATCCATATAGGTTGAGCTCATTAGTGCGTTTCTTAATTGTCTTAACAAGAAATATCTATAAACCTTATGTAGGTACTTAAGTAGTCATAAAAAGATCGTATTTCGTTTAAAAATCAAAAATAAATAATCGCACACAGACACAGCATTCGTAGTTGATGTTTTGTTTCAATTTAGTGAAAATCTTAGCTTTTTTAATAAATTTTTATTTTATATATTTTTTGTTATTAATTAGAAAATATTTTCAGAGTATTAAATTTAAATTAATCATAAAAAATTTTTTAAAGAACATTGTTTTCTTTTTTGTTTAATTTTTGTAAAATAAAACTTAAATAAATAAAACATTTAGATAATTTTTGAAATTCTTTTAAGACAATAGCTTAAAATTTATTACATATTTTTTTTCGGCTGTTGAAAAAAACCATAACAGCTGTTTAAATTCATCTTTATCTTTTTGAATTGGTTTTTAATACTGTATATTAAATATTTTTTGTTTTTTTTTTTTTTTGCTTGAAGTTTTTAATTTTAATTTATTGAGATTAAATTTTATCGTTTCAATGATCATTAATAGAAAGAAAAAATATTTTTGTTTCTCTGCCTTTGTGTCCAAATATTAGAAAAAAAAAGGAATTTGCTTAATTAACAAAGTTTATCGAGATGTATGTAATATATTTTTTTTTGTGACTAATTAATTTTAAAAAGTTTTCTTTGAACTATTTCCTTTATGAATGAGACAATATTTAATCATTTTTAAAATATTTTTGTATATAAATTAAATTATGTAATTATGTTTGCCAAACAAATTTTTTTAATGGAAATTCTAAAATAAAAACTTATCGACTTTATTAGCTCGTAGGCATAACTACACGTCGAGAGTGGACAATAAATGGGTGCAGCGAGCTAGAGTCTAGGTGGTCTTTCAGCTTGATAATAAATTACATTTTTACATAAATTATTTTTTTAATCTGGATTAACATAATATGTATAGAAATGCCTTTAAAACTATGTGTTTTAAATAACATTAATTCAGTCAGCTTCCAACTTCTAAATTCACGAAAAGCATTGAGAGTTCAAGTGTATTTCATATACCATTTGTACACTTTCTTTTCACATGTGAATTTAAAAATGAAATCCAATTATTTGCTTCAGAATTTGTAACGAATATTTGAGCGGTATGAATGTGGTCATGGTTTTGTCGGCTAAGGGTCAGGGGATTGGGATGGGGTTTTTTGAAGATAAATAAATGCTTGCTAGACCACTTGAGGAAAGGAAATAAAACAAAATGGACACAACCAGAAAAGAATACTCAGGGATAAGGCGTTAATCAACTTACCATCGCAAAAGTGACCAAACCTACCTCCTCATCCTCTAATAGAAGGTTTTAGCTGCTCATTCTGAAAAGCACCATTTATGAACAACAGAAAAAAGCAGCACACAGAAAAGAAAATTGAACCATTGAACAGAAAAGAAAACTAACCAAATTAGGCTTCGAACCATCCAAATTTAGCAATAGAGAGAAAAGTAACTAACAAAACCGCATCGTCAGTGGTAAATGAGTTAAATTTCAATACATCAGTAACAAACGAAGCATATCCGTCTGATAATATCGATGACGCATCTTTTGATGACAGTGACATCGGAGCCCAATTACATGCCTATTGATACAGCTTAAAATGCCCATTGTAAAGAAAAAGATTTCTATACTGTTGGGCGAAAAATTAAATCCAATCCGAAATGTTTTTATTCAACTTTTAATATTCAATACATTTAGTATTCTTACAACTGTATCTAAAGGATCTGCAGATTTGATGGAAATTAAATTGATAATTGAACCAGCATCGATAACCAAATTAAAAACACTAAACCAGTAGAAAATAAATACCGGACAATCCTTTGGCGGACGTCGAAACAAAGCCGTTGAATCACGACAATTTTTACCACTATAGAACTGTCGAAAGTTGTGTCAAAATAAAATTTCGTACAGCAGCAAATTATTTTTAATAAATTCTGGTCAATGGGGAAGTACGATCTGTGGATGATGTTTGTTGTGATGTACCACATATACATTTAGACAATATGTAAACAATTGTTTGTCAAAAATGCTTCCTGCGCATACTTGAGACCGCTAAAACATTAAATCTTTTGCGAGATTATCTAGTCTGTTCCAGCATCAAAATTTAGTGAAGCATAAGCGAAGATATAAAGCGGCATTTTTTATTATTTCCGGCCTATGAAAGCCATTACTCGAGAAAACAGTTCAGTTTATCAGTTACCTTTTCAATCTGATTCGAATTTCGATAACCAAGTAATTCCAATTATTGAAAGGTAGGTCAAATTTAAAACTAACGAGTATGTTTAAATCTACATATTATTTTCTTAGAGGGTACTAAATTGAAGTTTAACCATCAAAATGAGCCAAAAATACATCATGGTACTGCCGACTGTACATATGAAGTCAAAAAACAAGAAAAACATCTTGCTCAAACTTTGGAAAATATTGCAGTATGCCACTTTGATATGCAACAATGCTTCCAACCCCTCCCCCACACTTTCCAACTTCTGTGACTTTATAAACGCCCGCTCTGGACGTTTAGCTTAACTGTTCACGATTGTGTAACAAATGTTCCATCTTGATACATGTGGCACGAAGCAGCTAGTGGAAGGGATGGAAGTGATATTAGCTCCTGTATGTTCCAACATTTTCTAAACCCATCTGAAACCATAAAGTTTGCAATATTTTGAAGTGATTCTTATGCAGGGCAAACCCAAAACTATTTTATGGCAGCGACGTTTGCAATTTTCGTCATCAATTTAAATCACTTGGAAACAGTCGACCACAAATGTTTAGTACTCGGCCATACACAGCAGAAGTAATGGGATCGAGTAATAAAAAAACGGAAAACGACAGCGGAAAGTTCAAAGTTATTGAAATGACCGTTGGCAAGTTTAACAATTTTTCGGAAACGGCAAAAAAAATGCTTATTTAGAAAAATAGATGTTGACAGCAACAAGTTTTCTTGGAATCTCGTCAATGGCTGCGATTCACAAAGAAATTTAGCAAAATATTTTATAAATATGCATTAGACGAGAAGAAAGCTTTAAACCCCGTAGTGGTTTCCAAGAGGGGTCTACGAAATATTGGGATCACTATGACATCACCAAAGCTTATTCTGGACCACGCAAAATCATTAAAGAAAAGAAAAAGGATCTGTTAAGCATGCTACCATTAATAGATTAAGAATTTCATTCTTTTTATCAGAAATATTGATCCCGATTTAATGGAAGAAAACCACATGGAAAATTATTATTGCTATGGTTGATGCCCCTTTACATCCGATTTATTTATCATTGTCAATTGTATTATAAAAATTCCACACTTTGGCGATTTGTTAATTATTTTCACTTGCCATTACGTATTTATATGGAGGTATTTTATTTACAATTATATAAGAAAATAAAATCCCGGGAGCCAGACACTAAATCCGCCAATAACCATTGTCCTAGGTTAGGTTAGGTTAAGTGAAGTTACGAGTGGCTGTCAAGACAGACTTAGACCGGTAACGGTCCGTTATGATACTACGACCTTTTACCACTAGTGGAACTAATCAGAGCAACTACTAATGTAGCGTAGTTACAGTTTTCGAGGTCCGAGAGGCTGACTATTATGTAACTACCAATATGCTTATTCCTATCGCTATCATCTCCGCTTGGTACACGCTGTGTAATCAGGGAGGCGAACGGAAATATTTACGTTCAGTTACTTTATCGTCTACCTTGGAGCTATCTGTGAAAAACTGCTTACCAAAAATATCGACCGGAATAAGGTGAAACATAACCTCTAAAACGCGTGTAGGTGATGCCTCCCTCAGCGCTTATAAGAATACAGCCCATCCTCTGCACCTTCTCGATCCTAGTTATGCATGATGTTTTATCTGGTCATCACACAATTACTCCATGCATAAGTATGGATCTCACAACGGCGGTGAAAAGCCAGTGTACCAGCACCGGTTTCAGACCCCATCTTTTTCCAATGGCGCTACTGCATGATTACATTGATAGAGTAGCATTGTTTACTCTTTCCAAAATATTAGGCTTCCAAATAAGCTTACTGTCCAAAGATCAAACCCAGAAATCTTAGATTGTCAGTAAAAGCTATTAGACTAGCTAGCCGTTTAGATAGGAGGATCTACTACTGGGATTTTGTATTTCCTCGTAAATAGTACTAGCTCAGTTTTTGACGGATTGGTTTCCAGTCCGCATATGCTGGTCAATCTCGTAATTTTTGAGAGCGCATTCTGCATTGCCTCCCTTATTGTGCTTATGTATTTTGCAAAGACATCTATTGTTACATCGTCTGCGCAAACAATTACGCCAATCCCCTCTCTCCATTTCCAATAGAAACCCATTGATCGCTATGTTACAGAGGAGAGGAGACTGGACGCCTTCTTGCGGGTTAATTGTTTTGTATTTCCGCTGGTATGATTCGATCCGGATCAGCCCATTTATAGGGTTTGAACCCTTTAGTGCTTATAGGATCCGTTTTTAGTCACGATATCCTCTGTGTGCAATGAATGTGTTTTTCGATGAGTACTAGACTCCGTCGTTTCGTCAAGGCTTCTTGGAACGTGAGTTTCGATGAGGGGCTTCAATGATTTCTCAGTAAAATCGTCCGGTATATTTAAATAACTGGGACTGGTTTGTTTAAAAAAAAATTAAATTGGGCGGATTTTACTTCAGCACCCAATCTGGAGCCTCTTTTGTGCTTCTGGCTTTATTAAAGGCTTTCCTACAAGCCGATTGATAAGTTCCCAGTTCTATATATCACATGTTGGTTTTTGCTTATAATTGCGTTTCCATATACCATGCTATCCATTAACTACACTGTCGCTGGGGTCTCAAGAGCCTCCTTCGGAAAAAATTCATTGAACATTACATTATACCTGGGTGTCCAATATTACACACTAAAACATTGGTATTTAATAAGTAGCCAAAAAATAGGTCACCTCTTTCGTTGATTTCCGTGCTTTTCCAGATTGTGTGATCACACCGATCCTACGTTTTTCTGCTTCGAGGATCAGTTCCGCCAGGTTTACCACCGGTACATCCTTGTCCCGGTCCATATAAGTTGATACCAGCAAACCTGGCTGACCGTAGTTATGTCACAGTTGCTGTATTCACAAAATAGGAAAGGTTTAGATTATTCTTTCCTAGAATTTAGGACCTCACCTTCCCAGATGTACATACTTGAGGAAACGATGCTACCGCAGGGTAATGTTGCTAACTGGTACAAGTGGATCCGCCCGCATCGTTCCTTGTGGTGGCGTTTATTGAGACGCCTGTAGCTCCCGAGTCCGACAGGTTATCCTCGTCAGACTCAAGGGAAAGAGCTAGAAAGGTTCCATTATTTAGTGTTCCTCTATTATTTAACGCGAGCCTTATTTAACCGTTTATTTAACGCGCCCCTAGAATCAACCCGCATTTCTACAGGATGAAGGACATCCTGGATTTTCTCCTAGGATCTTTTGAAAGACAGAGTTCAGTGCAATATGCACCAGCCTCAATCTCTCCCAAGTGATGCTTCCATCTTCTTGACTCTTCACCACATCACTAAACAATTAAGGTCTCTTTTTGAGCTGCCTCAATAATTTTCTTGCTATTGTGACGAGAGCCTTACTTTTCCGGTTACAGTTCTTCTTCGATGTTTCCGGTCATTGGAGAGTGCCGGTCTCTTATTTTTTGTTTTATTTTCTACTTCCTTTTTAAATGTTTCGAGATTTGGAGAAATTATGATCCACCTGTGCAGAGATCGGTTTACGCAGGTAAGGCTATTCACAACTGGAGGTTACCTGATACCCAGATGTGTCCGTTTGAACCTGGACTTTATTAAATGGGCCGCCAGCCTGTTACCTTCTCAGCACGGGTCACATAACACCTGAAATCGGCTTATTTGGCGTGACCCGGTTCACACCTAGGTCACTTATCCATCCGTTCAATAAACAGCGTAAACCTGGAGGCGGTGACATTTTGAGGCAACCATTGTCCTAAAACCTATTAGAAAAATTCGAATTCTTTTGTATCATTACCCAATAATTTTAATCATAAATATGTTCTCAATTAATTATAAATGGGAAAATCGTTGCCAGAAACAAAATTCATGTGGCGCCGCCTTAAATCGTTAATCTATATATATAAAATTCTCTTGTCACAGTGTTTGTCCTCGAACTCCTCCAAAACGGCTCAACAATTTGCAAATTAGTCAACAAAGGAAGCGACATGGCACTCTACGGAGTAGAGAAAGTGGCCGCATCGCTCGGTGAAATCAACCAATACTAACGCTACATTAGCAGCAATGAAGTAGTAGGGCGCATCTTATCATTTCCAATCCATAAACGACATCCAACAGTAGTACATTTGGCGGTGCATCTCGAGAATGGACACCGCGCGTACTTCACAGCAGATAATGTACGTGCAAGAGCATTGGTTCCACCGGCAACAACTTTCTTTAACTGCATTTTGCTCATTGTGCCAAGATGATATTTTTGCATAGAATCTACTTTATTCTAGGGTACCGAAATTCTACACATGGAATGCATCGGCTAAAAAGTTTCAACGTCGCAAACAAGGTAAAGCAGTTAAAGGACATCCCAATTTGTCCAGTGACGCATTGGGTCGTCTGTACACTGTTCACCAGAACAATCCAGGATGCTTCTATCTGCGATTGATGTTAATCAATGTACGTGGACCGACATCTTTCCAAGATTTAAGAACAGTGAACGGTTAGCTGTAAGCCACTTATCGCCAAGCTTGCCAGGAATTAAATCTTCTTGAGGACACAGCAAATATGCACGTTATTTGCCATAATATTGACAACCTGCTTCCCATCTAATCCAAAAGATCTATGGGAAAAATACAAGGAGTACATGAATGAAGATATTCTGAATCGTTTGCGCCCTGCGAATCAAAATCCGGACATTCAATTCACACCAAACGTGTATAATGAGGCATTGATTTTGATTGAAGACATATGTTTGGCAATCGCTAATAAGGCACTGGTGCAACGACCTTTTAATCGTGATTATCAACGAGAAACACACTTTGATTCTGACGAACTGTCCAGAACAAAGCATTGCGTATGACAGAATTATGCGTGCAATAACAGAACAAAACGATGGACTATTTTTCATAGATGCGCCCGGTGGTACAGGCAAGACTTTTATTCTTTCACTCATTTAGGTAACCATACGATCACAAAATAATATTGCACTGGCCATTGCATCATCTGGAATTGCGGCAACTCTTTTGGATGGTGGCCGAACAACGCGTTCACATGAGGCACCAACATGCAACATCAGCAAAAACTCTGGAATGTGCAAAGTACTCCAAACATGTCAAATTGGCATATGGGACGAATGTACAATGTCTCACAAGAAAGCATTAGAAGCGCTTGATCGTACACTGCGAGATTTAAGAAGAAACGCACGGATCTTCGGTGGCGCACTCATTTTATTGTCTGGTGATTTTCGACAAACACTGCCGGTTATGCCACATTCTAAACTCGCTGATGAACTTAATGCATGTTTCAAATCATCAGTTTTATGGCGTCATTTACAGAAATTGACTTTGAAAACCAACATGCGTGAACAACTACAACGGGATTGTGCAATGTGTCACCTTGCCAGCAAACTTCTGTAAGATCACAGAAAGCATAGACGAATTGGTGCAAAAAATGTTCCCAAACATTGCACAGAACTACAAAAATCATCAGTGGCTCAGTACGCGTGCTATATTCGCGGCCAAAAACATCGATGTCAATATCATCAACTTCACTATTCAGAATGGAATACCCGGCGAAACGACAACATATAAGTCCATCGATACTGTGCTCAATCAAGACGAAGTTGTCAACTATCCTACTGAATTCTTGAATTCGCTTGATTTGCCAGGCATACCATCGCACGTTTTTAACTTGAAAATTGGGGTGCCCATCATTCTTCTTCGAAACGTAAATCCACCACGACTTTGCAACCGATCCAGACTCTCAAGAAAATGATAAACAATGTTATCGAGGCAACAATTTCGACTGGAAAATTCAAAGTTGAAAACGTACTGTTACCACGTATCCCATAATGATTCCGACAGATATGACATTCGAATTCAAACGTTTGCAGTTCCCGGTGCGACTCGCTTTCGCAATAACTATCAACAAAGCACAAGGACAATCTTTGCAAGTGTGTGGATTAAATTTGGAGAATCCATGCTTCTCACATGGTCTGCTCACGCGTCGGAAAACCTTCTGATTTATTTGTTTACGCACCAGATGGAAAAACAAGAAATATTGTGTATCCCACAGCACCTCAATAAATATCGAATTGGGATGTAACGCTGCAAAACCTGCAATGTCACAATTTTTTCGAAATGAACAAAATCAATAAAATGACTCAAAATGAATTGAATATTTGTAAATGTCTTTCCTTCGAACTCATTTCGCGTAGCGGGCTAGTTTTCATAAAAAATTCTCCTTTTTCAATAAAAACAATGTTTTTTGTGCAGTGGTCTAATTCTGTAAAAACAAGATAATGTGAAAAAACGAAACATTGAAAAAGTTTACACAAAAAAAATTTACACAATTTCTATCTTATTTAGGTTAAATGGTATTCTATAAAACAAAGTAGTCAGCGTGCAAATTTTTTCTTGCTGAATAATTTTATCGTGTCTAAAACCACTTTGACGTTTCGTTAGTGTTTCGTTTCATAATATAATATAAAGAGTAACAAGGACAAACATGGGTTTTTTTGTTCGGCATTAGCCCGCCTTCTTCGTGAAATTTTAGTTTTAAATTTTAAATGTTTAACCGTGAGAACGAACTACACAAGATAAATTGTTTGTGTAATTTATTGACGTTTAATATCTTAGCCATTTTTTAATTTATCTTGGTGTAAAGTAATAGAATACCATTTTGGTATGAAAACGTGTAAAGTACTCGTTTTCGCGTTTTCACGTTATCTTATTCGTTATAGAATTAGGCTACTGTTCTGTAATATCGATTTCGGATTTATTCCTTCTACAATTTTTTTTCAACAATTTTCAACTGTAGATTCGAAAAAAATCATCACTATAAGGTAAAATTTTCAATTAGTAGGCTGATTTCATAATTTTCAACATGTACAATTTCAACTAGCGGAATGGTCTTTGCAAAAACAAAAATAAATAATTCTTAACCTTTCGCGTTACCGGTCCATGATTTTTAGCCTGTTTTCTCGCACCCCTTACCTAAAATTATTAAATAAAACAAAATTTAAAAATTCCCCAAAAAAATGCCAAACAAAAAACCACTTGATAGCATTTTACAACAAAAATAAGTACCAAAATGTCGTTTTGTTGAAAAAACAAAATATTTTCACTTTGATGTTAAATATCACAAATGTACGGTACGCTATATAGCGTATACGTGTGTGTATATATACTAAGCTGGATTCTTTCATCTTTCGACG
The DNA here is from genome assembly GCA_951394425.1 of Tipula unca. NCBI lineage: Eukaryota > Metazoa > Arthropoda > Insecta > Diptera > Tipulidae > Tipula > Tipula unca. Next base: position 67,468,869 of record OX596382.1, on the reverse strand, counting down.
AACAAAAATCCATTAATATAAATTTATTTTTATTTATTTTTTTTTTGAAAATAAATATCGAAGACGTGCTATTTAATTACTCTTAATTATCAATATACCTATATACGAGTTTAAATATCTACAACAAACGATAAAGTATGTGTATATAAAAAATGTTCAACTTTTTTGATTAATTTTCGTTTTATATCTGGATGTGTGTGTATCTGTGTGTGGAGAAAAAAGCCAGCCATAAAAAACAAAGAATTCTTATAATTGAAAAACGGAATTCAGGGTAAGCGGATTCCTTATGTCTATTTCTTTTTTATTTGTATGCACGGGGTATATGTATACGTACATATTTTATTACATCAAACGGAAATGATTTAATATGTCTTAAATTTTAATGATTGATGTCATAATGAAAACATTAATTTTCCTGTCTTTTTTATAATTTTTTTTTATTTATGTAAATAATCGCTTTTAATTTGTTATCTCTAGAGAAGTAAAACATTTTTTTATTTTTGTTTTATTATGTTCCCATTAATAATAAAAATAATACAAGTAAGTCTATAAAAATGGCCTTTCCGAATGATTAAAAATATATATGTATATATATACCCAAAATATACGCTAAATCACTAAAAATTATTTAACAACGCAAACGACAATAAAAATAAAAAATCCAATTTGATCAAATATCGTGATATATCATTTTCTAAAAATATTCGTATCAGATTGAATATTAAGTTCTGACGAAACACATTTTTTAAGGACACATTATGTAAATCCAAAAACTTATATATGACTCCTCTATACATCTATAAAATTGAATTTATTTAAATTAATTTTTGTTGTTGTTTGTTACATACACGACATATTACATAATACTCATACTGTGTTGTTGATAAATAAAAACCAAACAAAAAATGTTCTATAATCTATACCCTCTAAATATTTCAAATAAATACTTGAAGAAAATTAAATTCCATGACATTAAATCCCAAAATAATAATAATCAGCATGACGCTGATTTCTTATCATCTAGAATAAAAAAAAAAAATTTTTTTTTTTTTTTTTTGAAAGCAAAAACTAAATTTAAATATTTTTTTTGTAAATTTTTAATCTTCAATTTAATTTTTGTATACCAAATTATCTCGATATTATTTTGTCTCCTAACTGCGCTTATATACGTACGAGTATGTACGTAAAATTATTTTTTATTGCTAATTTCGTTTTTAAATGAAAAAAAAAAGAAAAAAGTTTTCAAAGAATTGCGCAATGAATCGCATTATTTTTAAGATTAATAATTTACAAAGTTTAATTATTTGTTTATAACTTTTTGATTGCAAACGAGTTTTTGTTGTATTTGTTTTTTATTTTTGCTTGGCTGATTATGTATGAAAGATTTAATTGGGTAATTTTTGAAATAAAATGGAAACATTGATTTTTCCCTTCCGTCCGTGCGGAAATATTTTTAGATTTCTCTGAAATTTTCCACAAGGTCAACGTAAAACGATTAATTCAAAAGAATCTTGAGTTATGGAATATCAAATTTATATGACATTTAAATTACTTAACAATATACCAATGACAGCGATAGGACAGGCATATGGCTTAAGATTTTCAGTTGTTGCTGGTTATGTACTATATTAAACATTATAAAATAATAAAATTTCGTTGAAAATTCGAAATGACGATCTATTAGTGGGCAGTACACTAACATCACCATTTTGTTTTGTTGGAGATGTCAGTCTTTTCTATTACTTAGGAATATCCTGCGACCCTAGCCCGGAAGAAGGAATAGTGTTTTAATCATCGAGAAAAATGTTTTCACCTATAGGTTTCTGAGAGGTAGTTCAAAATGCTTCGGAATTCTCAGTTCCAAATGGCTAATTTACCGGCACCCAATTTTTGCAAGCAACCCTTCCGTGATTAATATAATCAAAGCGATAGTATGTTTGCATAATTGGTTAAGGGTTCACTCTAATTATGCTTTTGTGGTTTCCAAGAAATATTCATTGTACATTTATTTATACCTGATACAGTTTTTCCTTCTGGGATTCCTGAAGAATTCCAGGATAGCAGGGAGAATGTTGAAATTATAAGATAGATATCGACCGAGCAAATGGCGCAGTGGTTAAAGCTGCGACGTTTTGGATCGGGAGGTACCGGGTTCGAATTCCAACAAAAGGCGGGATGCAAAATGGGATTTTTCATCTCATTCCGATTACGGGTAAGTGATTAATCAAACTGAAAACATCTATGACCGTTGAAATTTAGAACTCATGGGCCGACCCGGTGGTACACTGTACTTGTGTGAATGAGGGTGAATAAGTTGAATGAATGTGTGTGTGAGTATACACGTGGTAGGACAACGGACCATCGCCGGTCTTAGTGTGCTGTAAAAAGCGACCACAACAAACAAAAAAAAAACTAGATATCGATGATCGGGGAGGGTTATATCGCCACCTTTCATTACGCCCCTTACAATATAATAAATAATCTCTGAAGCAAAGGCTACGTCGAGAACCTCCTGCCTATTCCTAGTAATAAATGTAGGTGTCCAGTATTACACACTAAAAGGTTGGAATTTAATAAGTAGTCAAATAATAGGTCACCTATTTCGTTGATGTCTGTGCTTTCCCAGATTGTGTGATGCGAATTTGCATCAAAGCCGAGTGAGTATCACACCGATCCTACGTTTTTCTACTTCGAGGAGCAGTTCCGCCAGGTTATCCACCGGACATCCTTGTTCCGGTCCATATAAGGCTGATGGTAGTTATGCCAGTAGTTATGGTAGTTGCTGTATTGAGAAAATAGGAAAGGTTTAGATTATTCTTTCCTAGAATGTAGGACCTCATCTTCCCAGAAGAAAAACTGGGAGGAGGATCCTTTCCGATTTTGTACGACTTTACATCGAATATTTCTTCGAACGAAAATGAGGTTGTTGTTGAAATTGCAGAAGCTATCAATCCAATATTTACTACTTACACAATCACTGTAGATTTAAATTACGAAGAACATATAGCGGAATTAATCGAAATTCCACCAACGACCTACAACTTCACGATATTCTCCGGGCCTATCATACAATTCAAAACACCGGTTACTAGAGGAGCAGATGGCGAGTCAAAAAGTTTTCTACGAGAAGCAAGAAAAAATGCTCAGTGAAATAAATGTAAATATCGTAGAAATAAATCTTTGAAAAGAATTGCAAGGCAACATGAAAAGCAAACAGATTTGCTTAAAATCAAAATGGAGAATAAAGCCAAAAACGAACTGGAGAAAACTAAACGACATGCGGCAAACCTTGAGCTAAAAAAGCTTAAATTAGAAATTTTAGACAATTTGAATAATACCCGGTAATCTACCGATCACAAATAAAATGAACTTTTTTTTAATTTATGTATGTGATAAAGCAAATGAATTAATTTTGTTTAATTTTTATGAATTTCTCTAATTTTTATTTTAAATGAAATTATATGTAATGTATTGTACATAGTATAAGTTTTGACTGAAATTGAAATTGAATTTTTATTAATTATTTTTAATAAAAACAATCTAAAAACTTAAATTAGTAATTCTTTAATATTATCTTGAATCTTTTTTCCATTCGTCAAAAGAGATACATTTTGGAGTTGATCAACTACACCTATATTTTCATATTCTTCATGAGGCTCTTCGTTAATTTCAAATGGAATTGTAAAGTCTAAGCAGATGTTATGCAAACCACAAAACACATTAAATATTTGTATGGCTTTTTGAGGTGAGTAGTGGAATTCTCTTGCTGACAGTAAACAGCGGAAACGTCCTTTTAAAATGCCAAAAACTCGCTCAATTATGTATCGTAGTTTTGAGAATACAATGTTGATTTTTGCTTCAGGAGTTCCTTCTAACGCCACACGGTAAGGAGTGAGTAATCACGGCTCAAGGGGATAGCCCGAATCTCCTATGTTAAATTAAAAATTAATGTCATAATAGTATGTTTTGTTAAAATATTGCTAATTATGAAAATTTACCTACCAACCAAGATGATTTATCTCCATTCCTATAAGAGTTTTCTAAAAGTTTTCGTTCTGCACTTAAACTGCAAACATGAGAATCATGTGATGAACCACCAAACCTTGCATCTGCAGATCTTATTATCATATTGTGGTCACAAATCTGTAAGTTTACAAATAAGATATGGGTTAGACACAAATTACTTTATTCGAAATTTATTCATTATTTCTTACCACCATTGCATTTACGCTGTGTTTTTGTTTTCTATTGAAATATAAATGTTCGTCTTTATGCGGTTTGAAAATTTGTATATGAGTGCCATAAATTGTGCCTATTACTCCAGGAAAACCGCCTTTAGTGGAAATTCGGCATTTGGACAAATCTTATTTTCAATTGCACTGCAAACTTCGTTATGATGTCTGAAATAGTTTGTTGAGCGACAGATATTCGTACTTCTTCTCCAGTACCATGGTGGTATCCACCTTCTGCCCAAAATCGTAGGGTAGTTGCCATTTTAATAACGTTTGGAACAGCGATCGACCGCTTCTTCGAGGTTTTAAGTCGTCCTTAATTTCATTAAGTACGTATAAAAATGCCTCTTTTGTAAGTCTGAAATGTTTTTTGAAGCTTAAAATATAAAAAAAAATGATTAACTTTTCACTGTATGTCATCATATCGTTCATCAATCTAACATTTTATTTGAATACTGAAAAATATTAGAATTATCCCGAAGAATTCTCCATTGTACAGAAGGGTTATAGTTTTTAATACTCGTATCACTCTCATCATCACTACTAAACCAAATTGCTACACTATCCATTTTTATTTAATTTGTTTTTTGTAACTTTGTATTTTCAAAACTATTCTTATGTATTTGAATTGATAGAATTGACATTCTATTATATCGTTTTTTTTTTGTAATTATTATTGCCATTTGACAGCTAGAATAATAATAGAATGAAGTAAAAAGCAATTAAAAATCACGTTTCGCTTAAGGCAATACTAAAAAGAAATCCGAAAGTGTTACGCAGTACAAAACAATATTCGAATCGGATTTAACTTTCGGATATTTATAAAATACGAATCGGATTACCCGGTAACCCTCCTGGATCTGATGGAGAATTTCCGTTACTCTTTCAAAAAGGTATTAAGAATTTCAATATTTAAATTATTCGCAGCAAACTTGAAATATTGCTACGTTTCTCGGCAACTGAGGTTCCTAAAGGTTACATTCATACCAAAGGGTGATCTGAAACCACCAGATAAATCAAAATCGTACCTACACTCTCAAATTTTCTGCTTAAGACAATAGAGAAACTGATTGATCAACACATCAGAATGCAGTTACTACCCATCTGGCCAATTAGGGAAATGCAATTTGCTTGTCAAAAAGGCTAATTCAGGTATTACATCATATGGTAAACTATTAAAGACAACGATTTTTAGGAAAGCAAACCTGTAAAATAACTGCTACCAAATGCTGCCCACAAGCAGAGATATTGTTGCAGAACATTTCCCTTTACAGTTTTATTTTTCATCGTGTATATATATATAAATATATATATATATATATATATATATATATATATATATATATATATATATATATATATATATATATATATATATATATATATATATATATATATATATATATATATTTATATATATTTATACCGAGCAAATAGCGCAGTGGTTAAAGCTGCGACGTTTGAATCGGGAGGTACCGGGTTCGTCGAATCCCAACAGAGGCGGGATGCAAAAGGGATTTTTCATCTCCCGATTACGAGCGGTGATTAAATTGAAAACATCTATGACTCTCTGTTGGAATGTAGAACTCATGGGCCGACCCATCTTCCATGTCACTGTACAGTGTGACATGGAGCTATGTAATGCGCAGGTGGTATACTGTACTTGTGTGGATGGGATGAATGAATGGATTGAATGAATGTTGTTTCATTCATGTGGGTATTGCACCGTGGGCCCATTAGTGGCATTGAGTGCTGGAGTAAAATCCGCCCAATCTTAATTTTTTTTATTTTTTATATATATATATATATATATATATATATATATCAGCCTTTCCAAGGTTTTCAATAGGAAGGATGATAGAGTTATTAGGTTTGTGAGCTTTTTCCCGCTTTTGGAATAAAGATTACTTAGGCCTCACTGCGTACTTTTTCAGAATATAGGCCAGTTTTAAACACTTTTGAAGTTTCCCTCTAGCCTCGGGATAGTAACCACTGTGTTGTTTTGAAATTCCGCTAGTATGTTCTGGTCCGAACTAGCCGATTTATAAGATTTGAAACTCTTTAGTGCTCATAGGATCTGCTTTTAAGTTATGATATTATTTGGGCACCATTGACTGTATTTCAATCAGTACTACTCTCCGTCAAACCTTTCTGGGAAGTGATTTTAGCTGTGAAGTTTCAAAGATTTCTCACTAGAAGCAGTCCAGGGGCCATCCGGGTTAATTAGATAACTAGGACTGGTTGGGTTATATAGAATTAAATCACGAGCCTCTCTCATGCTTTTGCTTTAATTAAAGGCTTTCTTACAAGCATTTAGGTAGGTCCTCAGTTCCGTGTACCATGTTGATAGGACAAGCAGCATTAAACCGCTGGTTGCAAGCGCTTGCGATAGCGTCCATCAAGCAATTTAATTCATCGTCACTGGGAGGCCCAGCGGCAGAAATTGTTTTAGCATTTTCCGAGTAGCAGGGTTAATGTTAAAGCATACATATCGATGATCAGAGAAGAAATGTCTTCGCGCCACCCTCCATTCTCTGACCATATAATGAATATTATATGAAACGATGGTAACCTCTTAGAAGCTCCTGCCTATTTCGAGTAACACATGGTAGGTTCTCGCCCAATATGACAAATGAAAAGGTTGGTGTTTAATAAGTAGTCAAAAAACAATTCTTCCCTTCCATTGATATCTGTGCTTCCGGAGATTACGTGATGCGCAACAGCATCATATCTTCCGGAAATTGTGTGATGATGAATGAATTTGATTAATTTTCCCAGATAAGCTTGAGTATACGAGGTGGTCCGCCAACTGTCTCGGTTCACTGCTTGCTTCCTCCAATTTCGATATCCTATTACTCTTAGATCTTGCTTGACGTCGACAGACTGTTGATGGAACGTTTTTTTTATCCTACGGTTTGATGGGGATCTTTCATTTAATGAATCCGATTATATCGCAGCCTCCAAAAAGTTGCTTAATTTCGTGATTCGAATACTGAATATCATTTGTGGATGTTACAATAGACCCAAAATATTTAATGTCAGCCATGTTGTCGAAGGTGTAATCGTTTTCTCCGAGAATAACCATAGGGATGCTCCTATAGGTATTGATAACAATTTTATTTTGTTGCTAATGATTTTTCGCGTTCTGGTTAAGTGGTTCCAAACGGTCCTTGATATAATTGGGTCTTCCGCCAAGAAGTACAATATCATCTGCATATCCTAGAATTTTGCCTGACTTATTGAATATATGCACCGCGAAGTTAAATATCAATTTTCCTTATTACGTACTCAAGCGCGAGATTGAACAACAAAGCCTGCATCTTCCTTTCGCACACCAGATGTTATTTCGAACAGATCAGAAACTGTCCCCTCCACTACGATTTTATACAGCGTACCAGATGTTGTTAGCATACACAGGGCGACATCATATGCCTGATGAAAGTCTATGAAAAGTTAGTGAATAGTTATGTTGTACTCCCAATATTTTTCCAAGATCATCCGTAGTGTGAAACATTGATCAGTGGTTGATCGTTTGGTGCGAAAACCACACTGGTAGTCACATGATTCTGGCAAGTTCAACATTTGCAAACACTTTGTAGGCGGAGTTTAATAGAGCTATGGCACGGCAATTTTCACAATTGAGATGGTCACCTTTTTTATTTATTTAGCGGACATGTGAATGCGGCCATCCATTCCTCTGCAACTCTTCCTGGTCCCAGATCATCCCGACAAGAATTCATAAATATTGTATGCAAGAGTTACTCCTCCGTGTTTTAGTAGTTCTACGGAGATTCTGTCGAGGCCGAGTTCCTAGCCATTTTTTAACCTACTAATAGCTACCTCCGCCCCTCTCCACTCAGTAGTCCAATTTAGTAGATTTTGGAAGTGGGTTTGCCAATATGAGAGAACATCATCCACGTTTGTTCTCAGCTCTTCACTTGTGTTTTTGATGGTTGTGGATCTTGATTGGAAGTTTTTAGTAAGACTCCTGGCGTTGGCAAACAGTCTTTGGAGTTTCCATGTTCCGCTTGGAACCTGATGGTTTCGATGCATGTCCTCATATATTCGCGCTTCTTTTGACGAAGGAATTTGACTGTGGCTTCTATTTATTAAATGCAGATGATAATTTTCACTTGCATTTGATAATAACAAGCATATGGTCATAGCGCTTCTATATGATCTAACGCCAGTTATACTGGTGGAATATCCCTTTGAGATCATGACATGATGTGAAATGACATGAAACAGTTCAGTCTTTCATTACTTTAGTGGGGTCATAATCTAAAATAATTAGACTCTATAAATAAATGCAAATTATAGTTTTATATAAACTAAACTTGGTAGTTTCAATCTCTTTTATATAGTTATTCTCAGAGGCGACGACATTCGTCTTCGCATTTCCATTTTGAATCAAGAGTTTTTCTGTTGGGTTAGTTTTATACCGACGAAATATTACATTTGTCCGGCTATTCTATATAAGTGGCAAATTATTTATCAGTAGGTTCTGTCCGGCTGAAATTCTAAATTAATATTCTCTCATGTCAAATTCATGAGTTGGGCCGTTATATTGGTTTCCTATTATAGGAGGCTTCTGCGGCACTTGTACTATACTTTAGCAAAAGTTTTCCGAGAAGATTGGGTTGTAGAGCAATTGGAGCTTCCAGTTCATCTAGCCTTTGACACGATATCTACTGCCGTTGCTTAGGCGATGCTCATTAATTTCCCAATATATTTTAATATTTTAAAGTAAATTTAAAATTTCAGCAGTATTGCTAACATGAAGCATTTCAGATCTGCCGAACTGCCTTGCAAAATTAGTTGTTTTAGATTCTTCCGATTTTATTTCTGTTTAGGTCATTAACGCTAGTTCATAAGATTTTATTTGAAGATTTGATCTTTCCACTCCACAGTAAATTAATTAATTTTTAACTTATTACTTGTGTAGTTTCTTACAATGTTTTTGATAGTTTGCAAGATTCTTTTTAGGATTGGTAAGATTTTGCAATGAATTTTGTTTTTCGTTGAAACCGATGCTACCTACCTTTAAAATTATCTGGTCTAGCCAAAGTAGGAGCGGAGAACTGCGAGCAAATGTAGGTCACACGCAAAACGCTGATCACAGAGTTTGAATTTAATGAAAATATTCATTGATTTTTTTAAAGTTTGAGGCCCATTAGACAACATCAACAGCTACGACTTTTTGGCATCTTGAAATTGAATGTTCACAGTTCTATTAATAATTTGACCGTCGCAGTTTTAGATTTATCTCCCTTTATGAAATCAAAAAAATGTATAAAACATTAATTGACAAAATTAATTTTGTGAACATTCACATTATGTACAATGTACTTACATAAAAATATTTTAATTTAAAACTTTTCTAACCTTTAATCTGGTAACCGTAGTTTAGAAGTAATTCACTCTATAAATCGTTTCAAAGACGTTTTCTACGAATTGTCTACGTTGATACCAATTTCCATCAAAGATCATCCTTTGAAAAACACGGATAATTAGTAATTGATTTAAGAATTACATTTTTTTGTTCCAGTTTTAGTCTATACACTATTTCGAAGGGATAATAACGCACAGCAGGTAAAACGAATTTATTCATCATTAAGAAATGTATATATATGTTTTTTAAATCGATAATTCAACATTTTACAACCAAATCTATTGTATAATCTTCTTGAAGATTATTGATTGTGTTGTATCGCACTGTGCTGATTTCAAGATATGATATTGATTGTTTTTTATAATCAGGTAATATACAGTTTCGTTCGTGCAATAAATTTTTAATACTGATAGATATTAGTTTGTAAATAGAACGAACATCTGCCACACAAAGCATTTTTCCTTAATGTGTTCCTTCGTTGTTATATAATATATATGTATATGTATGTGTATAATACACTTCAAGATTGGTTAGAAACATTTATTCATTGAGAAACCGAGAAAGAGAGATCTAATCCAATATGTATTTCCTTAAAAGTAATTCCATGTTTCCAATTCCAAGTCGTTCACTAACAGCAACAACAACAACATCAAATATAAACTATATAGAAGTTATAATCCATTCATTACCCCATTATATTCCAAAAACAGAGAAATATAATGTAAACTTAAATTATAAATTAATTTTTCATCATTTGGGTATTTTTCGTTTTTCCAAAAGCAGCAGCAATAACAAACCCCAGCAACAACAACAAAACATGTACATATATATACAGAAAAAGAAGATTAACCAGAAAATAATATTTATTCTTATATTTTATGTCTGTATATATATACTTATATTTGTATTTCCAAAAATAACAGTAATCATTATTAATATTATTATAATTATATTTCTTGTCTTGATATATTCTCCAAATGGAAGTCACAGTTTGGGGTAAAAATAGTCATCATATATATATAAATACAATATATAAGTTATATAAATATTAAACAAAACATTAAAATTATAATTATTCTACCAGCACTGAATTAAACAAAACAACAAATAATTTCAAAGATTAAAATAAATGATTGTAGTTGTTGGTATGTTACGAGTATGTTTCGCTTAACTATAGAAATTCTTTATGGTGGTGATAGATTTTAATTTTTTTCTAAAACATTTTTTCTGTTGTGTATAGTTGTGGTGGTCTTTTGTTCAGATCACACAGATTTTTAAATTTTTTATTTTTTTATTTTCCGTAAGATCAAAAACGTGATAGAGTTAGTTATAAACAATTTAACATTTTAATTGTTTGATAGTTGATTTACAACTTGGAATTTATGTAGTTTACCATACGTGTGTACGATTTGATTTTAAGATTGAAAATAATTTAACATTTCCAATTTAAATTAAATTAAAACTTAAAAAAATAGAAAGATAAATGCTTATTGCTTACTACTGAAATTTATTTTAAATTAAATTTTTTTTTACATACATAAGTATATAAATCTTTAATCAGATTTATTATATTTGCGAAATACATACTCGTACCATAAAATATTTATCCACAGAAACATACTCTCGTACAATGTAATTTTAATTTATTTTCTTTTGTGAAATGATATTTTCTACGGTGATAGAAACATATATATGTACATAGTGAAAAATAGGTGAACTCACAAATTCACTATATGGAGTCATAAGTCATGTTTTAATTTTATGGTTTTTATGGTTTGAATGCATAGCCTTGTTTAAAAAAAAAAAATTTAAAATACTTAATTTTTTATTGTTGTTGTTAAAGATACAGGGTGTCAAATTTGGTGAAAAATGATAATCATGATGTTGTATATATGGCAATAAAAAGAAAAATAATTGTCCGATAATTATGACTTTCGACTCTATTTTTCTTATTTTTATAATGCGTGACTGCGTCCTCGTAGCCATGTTCCAAAAATACATTTTTCAAATATTGTTTAAAGTTATCCAGTCCTGGGCAGCTTTCGCATTCTAAAAGGTAACTTGTTGTTGTAGGCTCAGCAATTAATATATGTAGATGAAATACAATCCCGGTAGTTGCTATCTTTCCGTTGGTAATAGTTTCCATTTTGGTGCCATAAATAATTAATTTTAAATTTTGATGTATGGTACACACGCAGACTGTATGCGTTCTACTACTACTACCTGGTTGTACTGCTGATCCATGAAACCTTCGGTTGTCAGTGCTGCCCAAGAATGCCTGGTTTGAGGACGAGTGTCATTTTGCAGTCGAAGAGCAACATATAGCCCATAGTGAAGTGCAACAACGACTGCTGCTCTTGCTAGGAGGGCAGCTAAAACGTAAGTGTAGACCGGAGAAGCGAGAATGGTAGAAGGCCGACATAGAAATTCCGTCAAACAGGCGTCCATGTCGAGCGACGTGAGGACAGACACAACTGTCATAATCAATAAAGTGCCTTTCCGTTAGAAGTCGACTCAGGCTCTCAACATACCAATATTTCGGAGCGGGCCTTTAGATCTATCTGGAAATTAACCCCAATTCTTCATCCAACCATCTGGATTAAATTTGAAAGATTTTCAATAAAACCCGATCCAGATTCTTGGTCGCTGTATTAGGCCCTTTATCAACTCATTTACCAGCTAAACAAACTCCAATCGCCCTTCGTTAACCAATCGAAGAGGAGCTTCAGAAGATAGTACACTAAGGAATTACAGTGCCTGTCGAACTCAGTGAATAGGCGAGACCCATTATGAAACCTGACGAATCATTATGGATTTGCGAGGATTATAAATCTACCGTCAACAAACCGCTTTCTCCGCACTCAATTTTTGAACGATTCAATAAATCGGGGATTCATCTTCGGAAGGATAATTGCGTATTCGGATGAAAAGCAGTCGTATTCCTCGGATATCAGATCGACGTCAATGGTCTTTATGCTTCCCTGTGGTATTTACGCGAGCAGAACCAACATAATATAACTGGAGCAAAATTGATCAATTTGAAATTATGCTTCGGAATACATGCATGTATGTTCAGTAAGCCTTCTATACAAGAAATTTTCACATAAGAAATATTCGTTTGTATAGCAACCTCTGCATTATCACGTCAGATTGACGTTTGCTCGTCATATTCAAAAAACATCACAGAATTCAAATTTTGACGGATTCTGGTGGAAAAGGTTCCTGTAATGTTGATCTGTGGAGGGTTCTGCCAACGACAAGATCCAAACAAGAAACCATGCCATCAAGCAGATAAGGTTCTCGAATTAGACAAATGTCTACCTGCGATTTGGCTAGCAGCAACATAAGCTCAAACGATGCAGTTTTGAATGGTGTAAGTTGATCTGTTTTAGCGCAAGCATGAAGTCATAATAATAATTACAAGCTGATTGTAGAAAATAACTTTGAACATTCTGCTGAACGCGGAAGCTTATAAAGATTTTAAATAATCTACTTAAATATTCATCCAGGCTAAGCTATTCAATTATAGCCGGCCCTATAATACGGTGGCCGCGTTTATAAGATGCAGTATCATGCACTAATTTTCCCTTTGGAAATCATAATTCTGCTTGGCAATAAAAAAGGAAAGCACACTGTAAAACATGTTCTTTCCGGCTATGGTGTTTTGTCAGGAATATTTATTCCTTTCGTAGATTTAGAACTTGTTCCTTTTGATATTTTCTTCTTGTTAGGTCATCTTGAACACCAATAACTTATTTCATTTTATTTCACTATCAATTGCTTGCAGAGAATATCGTTCGCTGTAGATTACTTGAATTTTCGCTATTTCGTCTTTTGTAAATTTTATTCCTATCCCTTTTTTAGTAAAACATCTTGACAATTTAAATTAATGGATAATTATCGTCGTCTTTCTATTCATAGAAACAAAGAATAATCATATTTTTATTTAGAAAAACAAAACAACATAAAATTCCTATGGCCTACTAATTTATTTTTGTTTATATATTTTATCGTTTGGAACATGTGTTTTAAGTAAGCTTAGAAATTTTGAAAAGTGACGCAAGTCAAAAAACGACATTTTACAGGAGAAGAAAAAAACGCTTTCACGGAATTAGCTGGTATATTTTTGAAATTAAATAAGCTTTGGAAATAAACAATCTATATTACAATTAACTACAATTCGAATTTTGTGACATTTTAAATCCGTTATCTTAGAAATCTGTCTTTTTTGAGTTAATACAGTGTTGGTGTTTATCTGGACTACATATATGCTGTATTATTTTAAGTTATGTCACCTTTGAAACAAATTTCAATAAAATTGATCCAGTCCAGTGTTAATTCAATTAAAATGGAAACAGGTACTTTTCCAAAAGTATCATTAAAACAAAACAAAATAAAAAAAAGTCTTTACTCCTAAAGCTGAATCGAGCTTATATTACAATTCAAGAATTTCTTTTAAAAACGAATCGTAATTAATTCTAGAGATAATATTTTTATTAAAAAGGTCTTATATATCCCTTTTTTATGAACAGGTAATGGAATTTTATGTCTGAATCTTATGAATCTTAATGCGTTGTTTACGCTTTCTCCAGATTTATTCCTCCTTATATTTCATACGTGGACTTTGCTATAGGTTGATTCTTTGTACGAAGTTTTATAGTAAAAAAGAAGTGCATCTTTCTTTTTGTTTTCAAATCATAAAAATATTCAAAAGTTAGCTGGGACACGATATGAAGGATCATTTTTTTTTTGCTGTTAGATCGCACTTGATTTTACGTATCTTTTTACCTGCTTTTCTATTACGCTATGTACATTGTCGCCTTCATTTTGAGAATGGCCTCGAATTAGAAATTTGTGTATGTTATGCTTGGAATTTTGAAAGTATTAACCGCATAGGAGTAAGCTGAGAGAACATATTTATTTTTTTGCTGCCCACAACAATTGTCAGAGTAAAATATTATATCGCGGTTTGCATTGTTTGCATTTTCAGCCACCAGTTTGAGATATCGTAGGACACAGCTTCCGGTTTCCATCACACCACGTTTGCCCTCCATTGCATTCCAAAAGTAGCACTCTACATTTTTGGCATTCAGTAGTACGTAGAAAGATATGTTGTATTCTTCTCTAAATATGCGATTAAACATACTTACTTGTACAAATGGAAGGCTTTGTTCTTTTTTTGGTACTTTCAATAAACTCCCTCGTGGTTTGAGCTCTTATGGGCTCCATTTATGTTAGGTAGGTCATTGATGTCGAGAGTGTCATCTAAATTGAAAAAGAAGGCTGAATTCAAATTATGAAATTAATTTGTGGAGGAATATCGATATTTTGCCTTAATTTGATCTGTATGTCTTAATATAAATTCTCTCTGACTCTGAAGGTCTGCTAACTTCCAATAGTTGAATATTTTTTCACGGCAAGTAGCATTAATTTTGGTAGTACAGCTTAACCTACATTTATCTCCACATGCAGGCCGTATTTTTTTCGCGGGAAAACCTTTCTTTGATTTTGAGGCCAAAATGTAGGCTTCCCTAGAATTTTTTAATAGTTTTGTCTTTTTGCTAATCCACTTTTCAACCTGCCATTTCATTTTTTTCCCTTTTTGTGCCACATTTTGTATATCATGTTCACTTTCAGAAGCTAATTTTCAGAACTGTCCGTTGAATTTGATTCACTATCTATAAAATCAGGATCCTCATCACAATCGTCTAAAATATCACTTGCATTGCTGTGTGTGGATGACTCAAAATTTATTTGATTATTTGATGTATAGTTAATCGTATCTTTGTGAGATCAGCAGAGTTATGTATAACAGTGTAAACACTATCGGAGACATTTTCAGACAGGTTTCCAGTCTCAATTCGTATCGCGGACACACTTCTAGGATAGGATTGAAAATAATATTTCTGATGAACCCTCATTAAATGATAAAATATTATTTCCATGACTGTTGTCTGTAACAACACCCGGCACATTAACACGTATCTCATTTGTAGATTGAGTAGCGTCTGAACATCCTGGCTCATTTTTATTAAAGGATTGAAACCTTGATGTCGAATTCATACTTTGTACGTCTAAACTATTTAGATGTTGATTTTTTGCGTTACTATTTGTTGACGGATTTCCATTATTTTTAAAAACTGATGCGACGAATTCATGATTATGCTGTTAGTAGTACTGAAAATAAATAAGTCAAATTATTGCGACAAAAGTGACACAACTCGAAGTATGTTAAAAATAGAAGTTCCTTCAACAAAAAATAATTCAAGTACTTTTATTTACCTTTTCGTAAAATGACATATTGTACTTAAATCGATGCGTATTCGTTTGAAGTTTTAAACACAGCTGAAGTTGTGTCTCTTGTGTTACATGTTTCTTGAAAAGTGACTCTTTCAAACGAAATTGATAAATTCTCAACTATGAAGAATTAGAGTAAAACGTTATGATAAATCTGAATATGCTCTTAACGGGAAAACCCGATTTTTGTTCTACATGTGCGATATGTAATCCAAAAACAACTTTCGTTCAGGCGAACTTAAGGAAGTTTTATTTATCCACGCGTGGACATCGTTGATAAATTGGGTAAGTTCAATGTTGTATTAGTATGACTGAAGCGAAAGGTTAACCGTAGTTTTGTGACCGGTTTTACATTCTTTTCATTAATAGTGCAAACACTATAGTCTAAAACGAGTTAATCTTCTTTATTCGTTGTGAATAGTAAAATATGAACGTATTTAAGAACCATGGTACAAGAGAAGAAATTTAAATACAACTATTAAAAGAATTATATTTTTTCTGTAACATACACAGAGCCCAGGTTTAATAACAAAACATTTGTGATTTTTTTTTCGTTTACTCAAAACAAATAAACCGCATCTTAATTTTTAATCCCTCCCAGGTATATTTTCGTCTATATTAAGTGGAATACACTTTAATTAAAACCATTATTTATCAAATCTTCCTCCAAGCGGAGTACACACAACAAAAATACCAAATTCAAGTCTCTCGAGTCTCGACTAAACAAACCGGCGATGGTTTTGTATAAAAACTGAGTACCCAAAATGACAATCCATATTATACAATTATGTAAACAAAAGTCTATTTATTTAATTTAATTTTTTTTTTGTTTAGTTGTTGGTATTTATATTTATTCTTAAATAAACAATTTCTTTTTCGTTTTCACAAAAGATTAAATTGTTTATGATAATACACAAGACTAGGAAAGGAAAAAAAAAAATTATGATTATTTGAGCTATTATTTATTTTATTTATTTATTTATTCTTTTTTATATATAAATATTCGTTTGAATTGTCATGCATGAAATATTTACTTTATTTACTTATTTTATGTCAGTGTGAAGAATTCTATTTTTTTGTCGCTTTTTTTTTTGTAATATTTACTATTTCATTTTTAATCAACATGGCACATTCATATAAAATTGTATTTATTTTTTTCTAAATAGGCAACTAACTATTTGTCAGAATACATATGAAGTAATAAAATTATTTAAATAAATATTTTAGAATAAGTTAATTATATGGTCGTGTTTTTTATTATTATTACTATTATTGTTGGTAATTCATAAAATAAATATGGCGAAAGGAACTTATTGAATTCGTATAATATGTTAGCGCAATATGATAAAAAAAATAAAAATAAAAAAATTAAACAAGATAATCTTGCATGTGATAACAATATGTAAATTGTGTGTGCACGGTATTATGAGGAAATTTATGAAATTTTTCTCATAGTAACGATTTTAATTAGTATCAAGTTGTATATAAAATGTTCATACATATATCTGTATGTGAAAAAGATAAGCTGTGCGAACCGAGATCGCACAAAATCATTATATTATGATATCGTTTAATTTAATTGGCCAACAAGGTTATAAACCTATATGTATGCATATATAAATAAGCGCTTAATTGAGTTTGGCTCCAGGTGGTGCCATAAATTATTAACTTTCACATGCGGATAAATAATTATTTTATTAATAATTATGTAGTATGGATTATAGCGAAAGCAATCTAAGGTGGTTTATTATCTGTGCATGTATTTTTTTTGTTATTAATCTATTACAGTTAGATATATTTAACTGGTCTGCAGTGTAATAACTTCGTGTGGTAAGTAGTTAGCTATACAGGTATTCACGTGAAATTTATCCTAAATCTGACCTAAAGGAAACAACAACAAATAAATATTTATTTGTGTGAGTGGTTGAAATATGTACCCATTGTGTGGAAAATAGCAGAAGTATTTATGATTTCCAAACCTGGAAAACCACAACACAAAACTGGATCTTACAGGCCAATATCGTTATTACCAGTTATGTCTCAACTCTTTTAAGTTATTAGTAAAAAGGCTAAATCCGATAGTTGAGAGGAAAAATCTGGTTCCAAATCATCAGTTCGGTTTTCGCAACCAACACTCAACATTAGATCAAGTACACAGAATAACTAATATTATTGAAAGAGCATTAGAGGAGAAAAAAGTCTGCTCAACGATATTCTTAGAGGTTGCACAGGCTTTTGATAAAGTTTGGCATGAAGGACTTCACTAATAGTTTAGAATTGTTCTACCAATGCAGTTCACTACAATATTAGAATCATACTTGAAAGATAGATTCTTTAGAGTAAAATTAGACGATTCCTATTCTGAATTGAAAGAAATCAAGGCAGGAGTACCGCAGGGCAGTGTATTAGATCCGGGCCTATAGCTATTGTACATTAATGATCTCCCTGTATTAGAAAACAACACTGTGGCGACCTTTGCTGATGACACGGCAACCTTAGCTGTTGGAGATAGCAACGAAGAATCAACTCAGAATTTACAGTTAGTTATTACTCAAATGCATAACTGGACCAAAATATGGCGAATTAAACTTAACGAAACTAAATCAGTTTACATCAATTATACGAAAAAACGACTCGAACATATTCCGGTTACAATTAATCCAGAAATAATACCGTATGCCAACACGGCTATCTTGGGATGCAAAACTACGATGGAAAGCACACGTCAAAAGAAAAGCGAAGAACTAGGGTTTAAATATAGAGAGATGTATTGGCTGATAGGAAGGAGCTCCGCTCTATCAACATACAACAAACTTCTATTATATAAACAAATATTAAAACCGGTTTGGACTTATGGTATCCAACTTTGGGGTTGTACCAAACAGGGCAACGTAGAAATCATCCAAAGATTTTAAAACAAAGTATTAAGGAACATCGTTGATGCGCCATGGTATGTTAGAAACAGACAGGGACCTTAAAGTGGACACTGTTTCAAACAGGTAATCAAATAAATGCACTGAGACATAGGCAAAGGCTCGAAGAACATGTTAAGACTGAACAGCAACTAAGCTGTTAAACAACACAAATATTGTACGCAGGCTCAAACGAACTAAACCTTTTGAGCTGATATAATTGCTAGTGTAAACAACGTAATTAATTTCAAATTACAGACACCATGGAATACCAGTGGGAAGAAGCCATAGATTAATACAGCATAGTAAATTAAGGTAGAATAAAATTGCTCTTTAGTCCAGGTGACTAGATTGTAATATTTATTTAAAATATTTAATTAAAACAAAACAAAAGAAAAGTGTTTACTAAGACTTGAGCGGTTCTTGTCCTCAATCCAATTAGCCACTTATTAGAAATATATGAACATATTAGGAGAAATCGATATATTTCAGTTCGATTACTTAGAAACAAAAATGCCTTCTTACAGGTAAAGTAACTGAAAACTTATATTTTGGAAATCACATTAATTGTCTGTGAAACAAAAACCAGACCTATTCAAACATTTTTCGGCTATGATGGCCCTTATTATAACACACTTGAAAAAAATCGGAAACTTCGAGATATGTATTTCACATATGTTATACAGGATGAGTTTTTAAAAAATGCCGGTCTTTTATCTCGAGAACGGTGATAGGGGAAAAAAATAAAAATAATGTCAATGGTTGAGTCGGTCTCTAGACATCATTGTAGGCTGATTAATCTTTTTCATTTTTTCCCAATTAATTTAAATCCAAATAAACATTTAATTGACAGTGGCCGCTTTCGATCAGTTTCGTTGACACTATTTAACACCGACATCCACTGATTAAATAGAGTTCATTAACAGATTGATTTTTCTGTACATCGAGTTGTTTATAAATTTGTGTAGGTGATTTAAAACAGGAGGTCTGCTCTACATTTGGACTGAAAAGTCACCACGATAAGAAATATAATTTCTCTTTCCCAGTGATTGGTACTATCTAAACTTTTTTTAAATTTTGACAAATATATTCCGAAGCTCAATGTAAATTAAAAACCGATTCATGCCAGTGACTTTCCTAAATAAAACAATTCCAATTCGTGATTTCCGTTTACATTGGGCACATCCAGCGTGCGTCAGCCTCACTAAAAAAGTGACACCTACTTTTCTCAAATGTAGAATAAAGACTCTAGATGCGCTCTATGATGTATACATATATCTACAGTTTTTGGTTTATAACTTGGATAGTTTATCGTATGTTTTTGATTTGACAGTTCAATTTGTATGGTGTGTTACTTTTTAGTGAAAGAATTTAAACATTTTATTATATACAATTCAAAATGAATAGAGAGCCACCTTGATGTGGAAGATAATGGTAGTTTTGCAAATGTTGGATTACCAAAATAAGGAAACTATTGCTGACCGAACCGATTTGCCCCATATTCGAAACTAGTTACAATTATTTCTTTTTCATACAAAAACAATGTATTTCTCGTGCTCAGTATGGTTTTAATCCCGGATAATTAACATTTACCAATCTGGTTTCGTTTTGTGGTAATTTATTTAACAGTTTAAACTCTAGATAGCAAGTGCAACTCGACGTTGTTTATACAAACTTTACTAGGGCTTTTGATAAGATTGATCATCCAATTCTTATCACCAAGTTGGAGAATTTAAAAAGTCTGTTCATTTCCGTTGTTTGGTTTTGTTCTTACGTATCTGACCGCTGGCGATCCGTTATGATTTTTTATTTGGCTTAACAGCTTTTTGAAGTCAGTCATTTTAAATTAGTAACATCTACGGTTGCATGAAAGCAAGATTTAAATAGGTTATGTAGTTGATTGATTGAGGTCAAGTAACAACAGATTAAGTTTGAATATGAGCAATTGTAAGAGTCTTTCATTTTATAGTATCCGCTCAACTATTTCACATGAATACCGTCCATACAACGACGATTTTGATAGGGTCAAGTTCATGTCTGATGTATAAAAAGGCAAGCAATCATTGTTAAATTAGAGTTTGTTTTCTAGAATTTACCTTGTCCGGAAAATTATTCGCATGAGTGTATGAATTTGTTACCTGATTTTTGTCATTGTCATAGTTGTAGTTGGACGTGTTCGCTTTATAATGGCACCCAGGCTGTGCCTATATCCAATTCTAAGCCGTCGTGCTATAACTGTGTATCAGTACTGTTTAGTATGCTTAGGCAGGTCCTGGACCTGTTTTTATCCCTGCCGCGTGGAAGTGCATACGTTTCTACTATTGCTTATACGTGGTTAAAAATTTACTTGAATATACCAGTATATCCAGCGTCAGTTGTTAAAATACTAAAAATAAGCCTTTTCAGCTTTGTGTTCCGTAGGCCAAGATCTAGATTCAATTAATTTAAAAATCTTTAGGTTTGCAACCTTGCGTCATTTTTTTTAAAAACTCCTTATAACTGGAATACAATTTTCGAGCTATGCCGTTGTCATTTGTTAAATTCCTTAAAATGAATCTTCGATCTTTAGCCTACCTTCCACAAAGCAGTGTCACAGAATCTTTTAAGATGTGCGATATTTACAGGCAACATCAGCACTAGCTTACTTGCCGGCCACTCGTTAATTGCATCAATCATCTTTTCTCTAGCTTCAGTGGCCAGAGCGCAGTCGTATAGAATGTGCTCACCTGTCTCAGCACCTTGTCCATATTCACACATGCTTGAGTCCGTCAGATTACCTCTGAACATATAATCTGCGAATTTTCCATGAACGGCTAGCACTTGTGCAAAAGAGGCGCTTATGGATAGGCGCATTTCTAATGTACCTTCGATACTCGGTAAGTAACTGAAGGTAGTTCTACCATTTTCAGATCGCCTCCATCTGTCTTACCAAATTTCAATGGATTCTTTACGAATTTCTTTTTTGAGGGATGTCTTGTTCGATAGATCACTTGGTGTGCCTTGCCACTGCATATGCCATAAATGAACTCTTGATTTTTCCTCAGTTTGTACTTAATTAACCTTTCGTTAAGTACTATGTCAATGGGAACCACACCGGCATTGCAGCCACGGTATCCGCCGAAACCGTACGATATGCCTTCGTTATCAAAAAGAATTAACCTTTGAGCGCTTAATAATGTTCTGTGATGGTGACAGTTCATCCTGTCGGCCCCGCACAAGCGTACGTCATGGTCGCAACCACAAGGCCTTCGTAGATCGTTGCGAGTGTGCCTTGTTTCAGGCCCCACGTCTCTTTAGCAACTCTTCTTAGTGCGTAGAAAACTTTTTTGCTATTGTCTGCCACCCTTTTCACGTGATTAGTGACGCCCAGTCTTTCGTCGAAGTTAACTCCCAACCAATTTACAGAGTTCACCATTTTTATCCTACCCATTTTTATCCTTTATCGGTACCAACTGAACCTTTCAATTGGAGGCCCAAAATGGAGCCTTGTGGACAACTTTTGTTTACACTCTTGGAGAGTGTGCCATGGTTAGATATTACAGTTGCGGTTCTATCAGAGAAGTAACTGTACAACAAGGAGTAAAGAGTCGCTGGGCAACTCATCTGCTTCAACTTCCTCATTATACTTGGCCACCACAGATTATCAAAAGCACCAGATACGTCTAGAAATACACCAAGGGCGTACTTGTTGCTCGATCCCTTAACTATGTTGACCATATCAAGCATAGCGTCCTCTGTGGATAGTCCTCTTCTGAAACCAAACTGCTTCTCACTATATACCAACTTCTCAAGTAATTTACCTAAGACTGGCAGCAACATGATCGGTCGATAAGCTTTAGGGTCGGTCGGATCTCGATCGCCGCCCTTCCTTATAATTAGGACTTTACCATTTTTCCAAGCTTTAGGAAAATCTTCTTTATTCAGACAAGCATTCATGAGATCGGTAATGCTAGAACCTATAATAGGCCATGCTCTTTGAACCACCTCGACCTCAACATTGTCAAGGCCGGATGCTTTACCTCTTTTCATTGACATTATGTCGGATGTGGTTTCATCATTGCTGAAGGAAACCTCCTTGGTTGGTGTGATTAGACCTGCAGCGCAGATCACTCTTTGAGAATTTGTGTCACTTTCAACACTATCATCGGGTAGCAAGACATTTAGCAAACATTTTGTAGTCTCCTCTCAACACGTAGTTGTTTGGCCACCACTGCCAATTAGAGTACTAAGTACCTCTGGAGTTTTAAGCTTTCTAGCACCATATTTGTATACGAAACCCCAAGGTTCTGCGTTACCTCGTTAAAATTTACGTTCAAAATAATCAGCGCTTTTAATAAAATAAGTAGTGACAATACAAATACTTATCCCCGAGGGGTAAGTTACCTGATTAATTGAAATGAAGTTGTGATAATTTTTCTAAAACAAATTACATATTTAGAATTATTTTATGATAAATAAATATTGAATTATATTCGCCAAACGAATATTGAATTTAAGTTGCTTCTATTGCAAAACAGCTGATATCGTTAATACCACGAATAAGGCGCTAGATGTTTTATTTCAAGTAGGCGTTGTAATCGATTTTTTTTAGTAAATTTTATAAAAACAATAAATTAGAGGAACCTCGTACTAAACGCCTAGGCGTTATTTTCGGAGTTCTAAAATTCCTAAGTCTCTAAATAAATATTGTTGGATAATTTCTTTTTTATTTTGCAGCAAAAAATTGTATTTTAAAATAAAAAGGTATGCCTGGGATAAATCAGCTATTTTAATGGTTGATATAATTTTAAAAATCAATAGAAATAATATTATTTCTTTTTCTAAATGTTATGCATGTTACATAAACTTATATTTATGTGTCCTATTTAAACAATTGTCTTTAACTATCATCAATCAATACGTTTCACTCCAATTGATGTAACAATACAACTTATATATTTTTTGTTCAAAACTAATATAATATGTCATCATCTTTATTTGTCATAAGATGATATAAAGAGAAACATATCTAGGTCAAAATTGATTCCGTTACACAAGAAAAATTATCACAAAATTCTCATTGTACTTATTGCCTATTTAATAGTCATGCAAACCAATATTTTTATGTAGATTTTCCCTATTTATATAAATTCTTACACGATTAATTAACATTCACAATTAATTTAATATAAATAAATAAAAAATAAAAATTCACAATTCATGTTTTAACAATTATCAATATACTTTTAAAAAACGTTAAAAACAAATTATTATTTATTATATATTATCAATACAACGTATAGTATATAGACATGTGTACATATGTACATACATATACAAATCGAGAGAATTCACACATAAATGTGAAACTTCATAATAAATTTTGTATTTTTATGTTAATCAATTGGTACAACACACAACACAAAAAATATTAAACAATTTTAAATTACAAAAAAAAAATTTTAAAAATTTAATTTAATTTTCATTATACCGAATGCTTAAATGTAATATATTTTTATTTGTGTTGTTTTGTTTATTTACCATAAAATTACTAAATTAAAAATATTTTAATAACAATGTTAAAAAATATTTATATGTATGTATGTAGTTGTTGTAATAATAATAATTATTATTATTCGAATCAATGAATTGTAAAAATTATTTTTGTTAAACAATAAAAATAAAAAATATAAACTTTTTTTTTTATTTATTCAAATATCATGAGAAGATACACAGATGGTTTATTTTAAATATTAACATTTGTGTGTGTGGTGCTGTTTGTAGTTGAATTGTTTATGCAAATAAATTTTGTAATTTATTTAAAAAAATTATATTAATCGATTTTTAAGTAAATAAAAAATGGAACAAGAAAATGTAAATTAATTATTTATGTTTACAAAAATCGGTTGACGTTATTCCACACACATTTTTATTTTTGGTCTTAATCGCTAATCACAATAAATCTATGTATGTATATTAATTTAAAATGGAAATAATTTTGTCTTGATAAGAATAGACATGTGTATACATACATACGTACGTTTGCTTATCAGTGGAGACAATTTTGCGCCATAAATCAAATTCTGATTTCTTTAATTTATTGGACAATCTTAATTACGAATGCAAATTTTATGGCGGCATTTACTTTGTAATATTTTAAGCAATGTAAATTGTTCAATCCGTTAGAAGATAAAATTTAATAGTTGACAAACGTGAAATATTTTAATTTGGTGACTTTAAAAACAACAAAAATGTATAATAATTATTTAACTGGAATGCATACAAATAAGTAAATAAATTTACAAGCGTTATATCAAGTATATTGTGGTGTTTGCACGCAACTAATGCAGGTAAATAAAAATTAAAACTGAAAACAACAATCGACTGGATCTTTGCACCTGATTCCCATAAACATTATACTCGTGTCACTTATAATTTTGTGGCGACATTCAGGTTTTATAATTCTAGATGTAAATTTTTGATTTTTAATTTTTGTTTTACATTAAATATTATTAACATTAATTAACTAACTTTCATGTATTAGTGTAAAATTGAAAACAATTTGAATGTTTAGCATACGATTAATGGTTAATTTAGCAAAACGTGAATACAATACGTCGTAGAATAGTTTTACTGATACAAGTGAAGAAGAAAAAGAATGGCAAAGAGTCGTACGTATTGAACTATAATTTGTTAAATATTTATTACTTTAGGTGTGGTATAGAATAATTTCAAGGGAAAAATCAATTGGCACAATCATAACAAGAGAATTATGCAAATATAGGGGTGGATCAAACAAAATAAGTATATACACGTTTTCTCTGCTATATGAAAGCCTGAGTAATCAGTACAGTCTACTCTACACAATACGGTTTTTTACATAAACGTATAAAACTAACAGAACCAATGTTTGAACTGTTGTTAGTTCGTATGTTTTGTCTTAACCTAAAATGGTAAATACGCATTTCAACAAAACCTAACAATTTAAAACTTACACAAAAATACTTAATAATGTATGTAATATAATATTTTAAGGCAATATACTATATGTATAATTCTGTGGCAACAAGGCAAAACGTAATAACTCGTTTTTCTGACTTTTTCAGTACAACGTTTTTAACGTTAAATTTTACTTTTCAAAAAATTGATTAACTATTAAAGTGGATTTATGCTAGAAATAAATGTTTCATATTGTTAGCTTTGCTCCAGTATATTCAAATTTTACCTATATTGAACATCCACCAAGAAAAGCTCAAATAACCCAATTATAACGGTTTACCAAAATTGAAATTGAAAATATAACAAGATTATTTAAATTGTGCCGTTTTACTAAATGAAAAACTGGAATAAATTACAAAATATGTAGATTTATTACATTTTATCAATTTACGATTTAAAGGATGAAGATAATTAACTCTATTTATCTCGTTTTAGAAAATCCATATATGACACTAATGCATTTTTTTGTGATAGGTTTATTCGATGGTGCAATGTACACGAATTATTTTTCATCATCATATTGCGATCGGTGATCACGAAAACTCATCTGTGACCTCCTGTTTGATTGAGGAATTTAGTGGCGGTGCATGGGGCAATTAAACGTGCAAGTTATGTAAAACGTACCCATATAGCCCACACACCTTGGTTTTAGCTATGGCGGAAATAAGGACGTTGAAAGTAAACTGCGAAAGAGTTAGGTGTGCATAGTAACTATCCTAAAAAATACTGTGTCGGCAAGCAAGCAAACAAAACAACAGACATATTTGAAATCTCGTAGTTTATTTTCAGAAATATAGTTTAATTAATTAATCGCTACATAAGAAAAAAATAAGAAAAAATTACAAAATAAAATTGCATTTAAAAAATAAAAAATACATTAAATGTTGAAAAGTTCATTCAAAAAGAATAAAAAATTATCATTAAAATTACAAAAACTAAAATTAATTATTACTTATGTTGTATAAAAGTATAACCAGAACATTGAATATTATTCTTCGTCATCTTATCTAATAAATCAGGATGTATATCTGGTGCATCTTCGCTTGTTAAACTTTCATAAAAATTATGAAATAACGGACTTATTAGCGACCGTAAAGACAGTAGATCTTTCTTTTTTTCAGCGCTAATTTTATTTGGTGCATCGTAGGATGTTTTTAACTGAGATTCTAAAATTGAGTTGATACCCCGCGTCTTTATATTTAAAATTTTGAAAGGTTCCTGTTCATTTAACGAAGTCTTATACAAAATATTACCGAATTATTTCGTAACACGTAGCCATCTAACTCTGTGCCATGAAAAAGCGTCTCCTTCTGAAAATTAAAAATTAGTAAAACATTAGAAAAAACACAAAAAGATTAAAATGAATTACCTAAAGATTTTGGCCGCCAAGTGAATTTGGACTTTGCCAGCTGAGAAAAATTTAGAAAATCCTCCTGGTTCATTTCATTAACAGTGAACTTTTTTTTAGATCGCACGGACTGAATAAACATATACCAATCCCGCGGATGGTGAATTTGAATTCCAGTTCTTTTTTTTTGTTTCTCAATGGTGGCATGGTCTGTATCACACTCCATGTGTGTGTGGCCAACTGTTAAAAATTTATGGTCGATGACATCAACATCTTCTTGCCACTGAAGAAAACAAAGGAACATTGTTCCAAGAAAGCTGTTCTTGTTTTGACCGGAGCATGAGTCACTGTAGTATATTACTTTCTTTACACACGATGGAAGTGACTTTAAATGTCTGAATAAGCAGGAAGCAATTTCATTTCCACCACGTTTAGCCGTTCCTTCATGCCACATATAGCAGAAGGGTTCATTGGAAATACAATCGTGTACAGTCAAATTATATGTCCATAATGAACGCTTATAAAAGGATACAGATGTTTGCAAAAACGGAGTTGGCAAGCATTGCTGCAAATCGAACGTATAAATTTTTGCAGAATCTATATTTTTGCAGTAATTTTTATCAAACTCTTTTGCTTTATAAGCGTTATCAGCGTCTGCATGATGTTTTGCTGTTCCTTTAATAATATTTGCTTTTCGGCATCATTTTGGGCAATATCAATTTTTAATTTTATCTTTTTGCAGGTATTGCATGTATCTGTCTTTGGCTTCTTAAATTTTAGATTTGATTCGCTAAACAATTCAGTATATTTTGTTAGTGAAACCGGATTATCATGTGCTTCAGAATACAACTTGTGCATTTTAGAAATTGTCAAATCACCATGGAGATATTTTCTTGATGTGTCACGTCGAGTGTAGTGGCTCTCGTAGGCGGGAAAAGCATTAATATGAGCCCTTACTTCATTTATTTTATCTTCAGGAAGCTTATTTGGTGGTGTTTTTTTACCACGAAGATCCAAACTGGTGACTGCTCCAGGAGAACACAATTTTTTATCAATAACGGTATTAATAAAGCGATTTGTTTCACCGAGAATACTTTTTATACAAATTTTGCAAACGGCAATCTTTTCTCCACATATATTGACTGAGTAGGAGCAAGAAAATCTGCGATTTTTGAGTGTTGGATTTCCAAGTACAAGTGTTTGGGTTTTCTTTGGTTTTAATTCTATTAAACCAGCCACATATGCCAAACGAAGGTTAAAACTCCCAAGTGCCCAATATTGATCGAATATAATTTTTTGCGCTTCAAAAGTTATACGTTGGCTGCATTTCTTTCGACAATTGCTTAACGCCACACAAATACGGTCAGGCGTAACTTTGCCTTTAGCAGTTATATATTTTTTGCCGATGTTCCGTTTTAGTTGGCGATCTTTTCTGTCTCCCATTTTACGTGGTAATGTTGCTGAGTGTAAATTTAGATTATTTTCCTCTAATAAATTTCGTTCGATTTCTGCTGCCATTTCCTCTACATCAGTATTACTTTCCATATCTTCATACTCGTTATCGAACAGCACAAAATCGGGATCTTTATCACTATCGCTTAAATTTTCGAAAGGATCTATTTCAGACGAAGATGCATCCATACAACATATTCCATCGTTTGCAAAATTGCATTTTACTAAGCCAGATGTTCCAGATTCTGAAGCTGGTTCCACGTGCGACTGGGTTTCCATTTCACTCTGATTAATTTGTAATGTTGCTACTTCATTTGCAGTCGGACACGCGGATACTTTTGCACTACATATTCCATCGTTTGCAAAATTGCATTTTATTAAGCCAGATGTTCCAGGTTCTGAAACTGGTTCTACGTGTGACTGGGTTTCCATTTCACTCTGATTAATTTGTAATGTTGGTACTTCGTTGGCAGTCGGATAAGCAGCACCACATTTAGCTTTAGCCATTTCAAGCATTCGGATAGACCTTGAAGACATTCCAACTGATTATTTACTTGGGGAGCTCTAAATTAATAGCAAAATACAACCTCATTACTATTTAAAAAAAAAATAATTCATATCATACCAATTAAACAATAATACTTACACTAGCAAAGCAATATAATTGTGGTTATTAATAAAAAAATATATATGTTTATTTCGGTAAACCGATACACTTCACATATGTTAATTTTCCAAAATCAGGAAAATTTTATTTTTAATTGGGTAAACGGATATATCTTTGGTTATTTCACAATAACATACGCAGTTCAGTTTGGAATAATGATATAGTTTGAGTTATATCTGTTTTACACAAAAGTTATTCTCACTAAACAAAGTTTTTAACGTTGTAACTCGACTAATTTATTTGAGATGGTTTTTGGTATATCAATTCTTTGAATTTTAATATGTTTATTTAACAAAAAACTCAGTTATTTCGTTTTTCCAAAAGCAAATTAGAGTCAAAATGAAATATTCCGTTTTTCAATGTCAAATAACTTCGTTACTAAATATTGTAGAAAATAACGGTAAAAACTGAAATATACCTCTTTACCTAACGAAACTGTTTCTGATGTTAACTCATTTTCGCGATAACACGAGTTATTACGTTTTGCCGTGTTGCCACAGAATTATATTGTAAATTATTTAGTATACTTACATTTTAGGTTGTTAATCAATAATTTTAAATAAAATTTAAACAAAAAGATGCACAACATATAGATTATAATTCGATGACAGTCGAAAATAAAGAGTGGAAAAATAATCAACCGCGTTCACACGGTGTCGAAAGCAATAGTACAATTTTATAAAAGCGATCACAAAACAACGACGTTCGAAAGCAATAGTAGGGCCCCAGGTTTACAAATGTAGGAGGTGCCATTACTGTACTTTCCCTTTCTGCGTAGCCATCAGTTAGTTGACTGTACACTTCCCCAACATTTCACAGTTAATAGGGAGGATGGTAGTTGTCTTTCTCGCTTGCATATTTAAAAATAATTTCAATATAACGCCAGTCCTTCCTATTTATGTTTTCTTCTGGAGCTTTGCCCCCCCCCCCCCTGCCCCGTCTCCCGTGTTTAATTTAAAGAAATCCTAGAAAAAATTTAAAAATGGATTAGTGGCGCCGGTTATAAAGATATTATTTAATAAGCACTTTATACTTTTTCATAAGGCCAGCCCACAGTTACTTGCAATTTAGATGATTTAGATGAGTTATCTGGGCCGAGTTGGCATTCCTTAACAACCTGTCTGAAAAATAAAGGTACTACATTTATCTTATAATCCAATATAAAATACAAATAATTTAATACCTCCAAACAGTACTACTATTCGAATTTTCCCCTGCAAATAGGTAATCCAACTTAACACTAATGAGTAGAAGCCTTATTCTCTCTTCATATGAGTTTATCTACTATCCTGCCTTTTTAGCCTTTTGCGAATTCATTTTTTTATTTTAGTTAAAATATATAGTAAATACGCTAAAATCACACACGCTAAACTATTCAAAACTCAAAATACTACCAACTAATATTGTTAACGCCGTTGCCGTCTCATAATACATTAGAAACCATTGCAAAGTCCAGTCAATAAATAAAAATACACAACATTCTTTTCAACATATTCAACATATATTTGAATGATTCTGGTGATGCTGATGCCTTGTAGTAATTCCAATAAGCCAATTTAGTTGACGAAGTCCGAGTTGTCTCCTGATGATGTATACCTGGAAAACAAAAGAATTTAATTAAGACGTATAGGCAATAATACAATTGTATACTTATCTTTGTCGTATAGGATTGTGTGGCCAAGTCAATTGAAGTCTAAAAGGAATAACAAATTAGTTCAGATTGTGTTAAATTTGAATGAGTGAATGTGCATTACCTTTTGTACCAAGAAACTGTGTGTACATATTGTATAGTTGTCATTCTGTCAAATTGGTAAATATACCATTTTCCACAGAACCTATAGTGGTTGCATGCAGTAAGGTTGATGGCAGAATGAATGGAGATTGTATGATTCACCCATTGTTAACGATGATGAAAAATAAAATTGAACGGTCGCAGAAGGATCATTATCAGTGGCAGAAGAAGTATTGACCAGTTCAGATAAGTTGTGGAACAATATAAGGAATATTTCTTAATTGTTGTGGAAACCAATCGTTTATTTTAATAATAATATTACTAGTTTGTTGTTGAAACTTTCGTATAATAATAAAACATTTTAATTAGTTATTGTGATAGAATCCTATGTTTTATTGTTTTATTTATTGTAAAGGGAAATTTGGCGCGTCTTCCATTTGTGGTATCGAAACGAAAACTTTGCGAAAAATTATACGGCGTGAATATAACACCCGTATTCAAATATATAAGATTATGTTTTTTTAATTCACTTGTTTTGTGGTGAATAATTTTATTTTTAACTTTTATGTTAAAAATTTTAAGTTTTAACTAAATCACACACGAACTCGACAGATAATTGCACCTGCGCAATATAGTGATATTAATATGAGGAACATAGATATTATGTCACGCATAACGTTGCTCAAATTTCTGTAGAAACATCCCCATCTGGCAACAGCTTCACCGTTATCGGTAGAGGGAAAGGTGACACCCAACAATTTGTGGGAGAACCAGGTAGATTTGAGCTCCAATGTCAAGTGTTAGTCAGCCAACACATGCAATTATAACCCAACCAAACGAGACAGAAGATCCACCAAATGAAAATGGAACTTCTGCTGATACCCATCTACCAGCAAAAGCTACAACATCAGCAAATCTTCCACATGCTGTATCACCTGCGAGAGAAGCGGGTAACAGTCGACCACAACCAACGTCAGTCAATCGTAAAAGCGCGTTAAATAAAAAGTTACTGTTCCAAAAACAAATTTTCATCCAAGAAAAAGAGATGAAAAATATTAATTTGAAGCTAAATAAAGTTTGTAAACAAAATGATTAAACATAATTAACTTTTAAAAAAGATATATGCATAATTTAAATGTTGTCAAATTTAAATACCACAAGGAACGTGACGCTAGAAATAGCAGTCAACAAATTATTAATTAGTTTGATGTGATCTACATCTAGGTATGAAATAAATTTTTTACGTTATTAAATGAAATATTATGAATTAGCTATTTATATTTTATTAATTGTATTATAGTTTTATGGGAAAAGAAGACTGAAATAAATTTAAATAAAATAATTAAGGTTTGATTATGTACAAATCAAATTTTATTCATACATCAAAAGGAATAATAGGCTTCACTTTGATGTGTGTTATCTAAACTTGTTGCAATGTGATCTGTGGAATCACTTGAATCCGGTACATCCTCCTCAACTTCAGCAAAATCAACACAAAAATGAATTAATACATTATGGAATATCCGGCATACATTAATAATTTGTAAAATCTTCTTTGGAGTATAAATAAGCTCTCTCCACTGATAAATTCCAGATTACGGACGTGACAAGAACCACCATGGGTAGCATCTACCGCCCTGATACGTAGCCTATCATCACATATCAGTAAAAACAATAAATATGACAAACAGTGATTTGTATATCTCAAATTCGATTTCACTTATACAATATACTATATATGTACTTACAAACATTGCGTTGATAGCATGGTATCCTTTCCGATAGTAATAAATGTGTTCTAACTGTGTAGGTCTTATTATTTTAATCTGAAATCCATCCACACAGCCAATGACTCCTGGGATTACACTTTTTATTGTAGAACTCCCTTTTTATTTCAGCTTTTTCAGATTCCGTCATTTTCATGGTTATCCATTTCTCAAAGATGTTACTGCTATGGCGTTGCTATTGTAGTACTTTGTTACGACAATCCCAAATGAAAATCCTGGGCTATAGTTTTTGGTATATACCCTGTACCAAAAAGCGTAGAGTAGCAGCAAATTTTATATGTGCCGATATGCCGGTTGAGGTTGTTGTTTTAAATTTGATTTCGATTTGGTGAAATACGTACTTGAATGCCTCTTTGTTTAGACGAAACAATTGTTTAAACCTAAAATAAACATGGTTCCTATTCCTGTGGGCTAATTCTGTAAAAACAAGATAATGTGAAAAAACTTACACGTTTCTATCTTATTTAGGTTAAATGGTGATCTATTTAAAACAAAGTAGTCAGCGTGTAAATTTTTTCTTGCTGAATAATTTTATCGTGTCTAAAACCACTTTGACGTTTTGTTAGTGTTTCGTTTCATAATATAATATAAAGAGTAATAAGGACAAACATGGTTTTTTTTGTTCGGCACTAGCCCGCCTTCTTCGTGAAATTTTAATTTTACATTTTAAATTTTAATCCGTGAAAACGAACTACACAAGATAAATTGTATGTGTAATTTATTGTCGTTTAATATCTTACCCATTTTTTTTATTTATCTTGGTGTAAAGTTATAGAATACCATTTTGGTATGAAAATGTGTAAAGTACGCATTTTCACGTTATCTTATTCGTTATAGAATTAGGCTGCTGAATACGATACGTATCTTTGTACGATACGAAAATGCTATACGAAACGAAAATGAATTGGTATTTCTGAATTCGATCGAATCAAATATCTTTACACTGTTAAGTATTCATTGGGAAATTTATTTTGAATGGTTAAATCTCTATGAATGTTAGGTCTTGGGTACATGTTTTTGACGTTTGAATATACAAAATATTGTATTTTCATGTTTCGTTTATTGTTTGTGTCATAACACAAACATTTTTTACGTTTATAATAAAAATAAATCTCATCAGTTACGATACAAGAAATTCAAAATTAAGTTAAGTATTTTTGAAAATAATTTAGATGTAAGATTTTATACTTTATGTTTTCCTAAATAGCTCAATTTGAGACCAAATTTCTTGACTGCCGATGTTTGATTTTGAAGATGTTTTATAATTTGCTCAGGTAAAAGTTACCACCAAGACGAATGGCAAAGGAAGTTATTTTAAAAAAATCATTACAAATTCTTATCAAATAATTTTTATTTGGAGTCGTCAACTAATTCGTCAACGTACAGAGATCCGTTCATAATCGAACAAATTCAGAAATAGGGCCCCAGTTTTGTTAGTCAATAAGTTATTCAGTTAGTGCTTGTCTGTTGAAAAATAACGTGCAATAAAATAGTTGGCGATTAAAAATTTATTTAAACTATAATTAGTATTGGTAAGATTGTTTTTCAGACAGTAACAAACATTAAAACTAGCATGTTAATTTACATTCAGCGAAATGCCAAACGCAATAAATAAATCGAAATGAAGAGCCATTTCTATTGAGACGAAATTAAATATTTTACAGGAAATCAATTACAACAAATAAAGCTACAGTGATGTTGCCCGAATGTTTGGATGCACTAAAAGATCATTAGGAGGTATCGTTAAAAATCGTAACTCAATCGAAAATTCGATAAATATTAGTGGCCTTTGCTTAAAGAAATGGCAAACCAGTTTGCAGAAACAATGAAAATTCAAATCTTTAAGGTAAGCGATAGGAGGTTTGATCGCTTTAAACAAATGCCATCTGTTTCTTTTAAAATGGTGGTAGGTGAAGAATCATCGGCCGACGTTACCAACCTTTCAAACTGGATTGAACACAAGCGTCCGGTTTCTAAGCAGATTCAAAGATGAGGATGTATTTAACTGTGACGAAACAGCATTGTTTTTGAAGTTAATACCAAATCGTACTAAGTGCCTCAAAAATGATGATTGCCTCTTGTATTGGTTATTGGGAAGGGTTGTAAACGCCGATGTTTTAAAAATATAAGAAACTTGCTAGTGTTATATAAAGCAAATAAACATGCCTGGATGATTGGTGCAGAATGGAAGGCCTATATCAGAAAACCCGACCAAAATTGTACTTTCCTAAATTTAAAAATTTTGCTTGTTGACAATTGCGCCCTGCACATATTTCATTGCTCGGCTTAAAATTCGTAACTATTGAATATTTACCTGCTATTTTCACCTCAATTTTAAAGTATGGTATGGTACACTTTTTATTTGTTTGCTTTGTTTGCCGCAGAAGTTCTATGTTGCAGATGGTGTTCGGCCAGAACCACCTTATCAGTCTTCTCAGTCATTTATTCACAAACAGAGAGTTTATTTGTGATTTTCTGTATGTTTTCCATGTTTCACACCCATACAGCAGTACTGATTTTACACATGCATTGAACATTCGTAGCTGTGTGTTCCTTGACAAGTCGGACGCATTTCAGATCTTATGGAGCATGTTGAAAGTATTTCTTGCTTTGTTTATGTGTTGATGTCTTTTTCAGTGCCGCCTGTTTTTGCTACAGTACAACTAAGGTAAACGAATTTTTCATCCTCTTGATTGGTTTACTAATGTTCGTGTTCAGTCTCATGACTTTTGCTTTATACTGATGTTGATTTCGAGGCCTACTTGCTGGCAGGCATATATCATCTACGTAATCTAGATCATAGAGCCATTTCAGTGGTCCCCATTAGATACTATTTGGTGTTGTACTGTCAAGTTTGTGCACTACGCGGTCCAGTACTATCAGGCACAGTGATGGAGATAGCATGCAGTCTTGTCTTACTCCTCGTGAGTTGAAGTATTTCTCACTTTGTTTGCCTTTGCGTTGTACCTTATTTCCGGCATCCCGATACATTTCTTGTTTTAGTTCAATTATTTTCTTTGGTTCTGTTTCATAAAGTGCCTTTCAGATTGCGCCTCTGTTGATTGAGTAAAATGCGCGTTCAAAATCCACAAATTTGATTGCTGTATGATGATCCGGATCGTGTTGATATAATCAGTACAGCTACTACCTGGCTTAAAGCCGGATTGTTCATTTCTCAGGTGTTGGTTTGGTTGATTGATGGAGATATTCGTTCGAGAATGATCATCACTAATATTTTTATAATGCTGTTGCGGAGGGATATGCCTCGCCAGTTTTTTCATTCTCTTAGGTCACCGTTTTTTGGGATTGTTTTGGTCAAACCTTCTTTATATTTCTGCGGGATTTTCAATGTATTCCATATGTCAGGTAATAGTGGTGTTAGAGTGTCTGCTGCTATAGATGTGTGCAGGCCTTTCAATATTTCTTGTCTGTGCTAGCGGCCTTATTGTTCCTTAGCTTCTGAATAGCAAATCTAACTTCCCGCTCCGTTGGTGGATAGGTGTTAATAGTTTAGTTATAATTGCCATCTGGGAGCTCGTAGTTTTTTTCGTTATCCATGTAGTTGTCCTGAAAATGTTCTTTCATCTATTTAGTTGCTGCTGATGTGTGGTTAATATTTGAACAGATAAACCCTTTATGAGTGGAATTTTCGTGTATTTTCCGGTGACCCTTCTTACACATTGAGGTAGTGTGCGCATGGTTCTAATTGTAGTTGCTTCCTCTGCAGTTCTGTATATTTACTGTGGTCTCTTCTTGCCGTCTTTTTCACTTGTTCTTTTTCACTTGTTCACAATTCCAATCTATATTAAACTTGAGTTTTCCGGTGTTGGCTTAGTAGCCGAGCGCATTGGTACCAGTCTTGATGCAGGCATCTTCTATTTGTTCCCATTTTTGGTCGATGTTGGTACTGGTTTCATTGCTTGCTGGATTGAGTTGGAGCAGTATCTCTCTATCTATTGGTGTTATACTTCCTCCAATATGTTTTCATGTGTGTTTTCACAGCAGCTGGTTTGACTTTGAAAGTGGCTATTACCAGTAGGTGGTCGCTGTGTACATCTACTCCTCCATTGTTCTGACATCCTGCAGGGAGGTTAGGAATTTCTTATTAACCAGTACATGGTCGATATGGTTCTTGGTTCTGCCATCTGACGGCAGGAGAATTTGCTGCCTCCTATGAATTGTTGGTTTGTTACACGACAATCGATAAATCTATCTCCATTGTTCTTTCGTGTAGCACCTAGCCCACATTTTTCTATGATTGACGTCATGCCTGTGTTATCGGTTTCAATTTTACCATTGAAATTTCCTTGGACAATTTTTTTTAGTATTCTGATTTTCCATTTTCCATTCATTTTTAAAATTATCAAGAATATCAAAATTGATGAAACCAAAGATTACCGCGTTATAGTCTACATCTAACATTCTGTTTATCTAATAATGAGAACCAGAGAAATTCTTTTAAGTTAACAAATACTTCGAACAAATTTTATTTATTTGTAATTAAATCAAATTTTTATACAAGATGGTTTTCTCAAAATGCAGATGATTATGGAAATACTGTGCTCTGTGCGTTCCCGATTTGTCAATCTGCGAGTAAAGTAGCGAAATAATTTAAGGGGCGCCTGCGATGTAATATAGAGAAATATAGAGATAAGATCCGTGTACATGCATACTCATATTAAAGGTTACTTTTACTTACGAAACATATTATGAGGAATATGTTTTGTGAGGTTCCACGACAACTCGCCGAAAAACTCCATTCACCGAAAATGAAATTAAATGGTGACTACCATATACCGATTATAATGAATTCGAATTATTTGATGGAAATGGGATTCTAAAATTATTTTTGCATAAAGTTCTGGAATATAGATAACTGGAACGGAACTAGGGCAATCCTTGGCTGATTATCATGAACGTGATAAGTTGAATGGAAATGGAACTGTAAAATGATTTTTAGATAATATTCTGAAATCTGAAACGGAAATATGTAGTTCTATTCCGTTTTATTCCAGAATTTATCCAAAAATCATTTTACAATCCCATTTCCATTCACACATCTACGACCATATGGAGGAATTAATCGTTCATGAAAATGCGGGCAATATAAAATAAATAAATACATAAATTTAACTTGTCCAGTTTCATGATAATCAATCAAGAGTTGACCTAGTTCCGTTCCAGATGACCATTTATTCTAAAAAACATTTTAGAATCCTATTCTTATCGAATAATTCTAATTCATTATAATCGGTAAGTGGTAGATCTCATGTATTTTCATTTTCGTGAGTTTTCGGTGTATTGCCGTTTTCGGTGAATTGTGTTTCCGGTGGATTGTTTTTCCATGCAATGTCGTTTTCTGTGAATTGTCGTGCTACCGTGTTTTTAGGTTCGCCTATTTATCCTAAGTCGCGAATATGTACGGTTATTGTTGTTTTGGAAACAGTGTATCTAGATAAATGTGCACCGAATGAATGCGTGGTTTTATTCGGATTTGCTTTTAACTTTTATATAAGAAAGAACTACATATAAGATCTCTGTAAAGTAACATTTACTAATAATTTGTGTTATATATTATAAAAAAAATGCTGTAATGTAACGTGAGTATGGTTTTTTCCCCAATGGCAGCTAGTTTTATATATTTACTAAGCGTTAAATGAGATTATAGTATTTCTTCAAGCCACCCCACCCCTTCCATCATTTTCACAAAAATAATCGCATATATTTTATAACAAATTATTACGCTAATCATTTCAAATAAGTATTTTAATTTAGATTTTGCTTTCAAATATTGCAACCGTTGTTGTTTTGAAACATTATTAAATTTATCGGAGTACACACATAAGTCTACGCTATTTTTTTTTCAATTAATTTTTGTTTTCCCCCTTGGGCAAATATAATTTATGAATACCCTTCTGTATGAAATGTAGTTAGAGCACATACATACTCATATACACATATAATATATTTTAATTGTTAGCTTTGTATAAAACGTGAAATATTACCCGCGATGGTAATAAAAACTCCCTTATAGCATTCAACGGACGAAATTAATAATATTTTCCACACACACACACACACAAAAAAGGTTGTTAAACGTGAAACTTGAACGAAATAAAATTAGTTTCGAAACTATACAGCATATTTTTGAAAACGACAAAAACCACTCCGTGTCATAAACATTTATCATACTCTAAACAAAAATCCAACAACAATTTAAAACTAAAAATAAAATTCCGAAAAATCTATTTCTCATTTTCCATTTCATGATAAAAATAAAAAGAAAACATCATCAAATTTATTTTATTTTTTTCATAACAAGAGAATTTAATTTTTTTTTTTTTTTTTGCTTTTCTACTTTACGATTATGATCATGCTAACAAAATTCTTCGTTTTAAGCATAAGTAATTGCAACAACAATATACATACATATATATATTATAAAGAGGATCTCTTATGCTGTATGTACATAAGATAAAACTATTTTTGTTGTTGTTTTTTTGTTTAGTTTAACTATGGCCCGTATCTTAATTCTTTTGATAAGTATGTATGAAATTTCTTATATACATATTTCTCGTATACAATACATATATTCTGGTTAGGTCTCGTCTCGTAGAATTTTGTTTGTTTGTTATTTTGCGATATCATAAAAAATCTTCAAACTGTGAATTGTTTATTGTTTTCTTAAAATAAAATATAATTTTTATATTCTGTTTTCTTATTTATTTTATTTGCTATAGAATTTCACTTCATCATCATCATCATATTTTTTTTTTTATGTTATCATCTTATTGTATTATTCTTATTATTCGTCTCTAACTTATCCCATAAAAAATTTAAACAAAAAAAAAAATTTTTAAAGCAAATAAAAATAAACTCGAGAAGAAATATAAAAATTGACAATTGAAATATTTCTTATTATTTACTTTTTCAAAAATATATATTTTATTTTTGTCGTTTTTGTGATTTCTTGAATGTTTATTCAATTCAAGAAAAATAATTTAATTTTTTTTTCGAAATAATGAAAAACAAAATAATAAATGTGACGACATATTTTATAAAATAATAAACGTTGTGTGTAATGTTTATAAATTTTTTGTTGTTGCCTGTTATTAAAATATTTTTTGGTGAATGTGACGAATACGAAACGAAACGGTTCCAGTAAAACAATTAATTTGAATGTCGCCCAATTTTAGAGCGTCACCATATTGATGTACTCATTTTATTAACCTGATAACTTTTAGGTCACACTTTAAGAAAGGTTAAGGTTAAAATTTAAAAACTTCGCTTAATACTAAACAATATTAGAAAAACCACTAATCTTACTAATAACAACACATTAAATTGTGATGATCAAATAGTCTTGAAAGTTATCATTAAATGAAGATCTTAAATCCCAAGAAATTAAGTTGTTGTTTAAAACGTTAACTTTAACCAAATAAAATTCTTGTTTTTTTCACTGTCATGGACAGGGATGGGCGAGGTAGGGTACGTCGTGCAATATACGCGTTTGCCGACACGTAAAACGTTACGTAGATTATTTGGCAAGGTTTTATGTCAACGGCAACCTTCAATATATTTACGATTTGAAAAAAAACCGCTAGTTTGCAGCTGTATTTCGTGAAAGGGCAATAGCCCGGTGGGCTCGTAAGTGTAAGCGGGTATTGCTATTGTTAACTGAATTGATTTATAATCTCTTTCTTCAAAAAAACGATTTTTTTTGTAGACAGATGAATTTTTACAAATTTGATTATTATGTACCAATGTAATTGTTTTCATTGCTTCTCGTGAATAATTCATCGCGGTCAGGAGTTGCAATATTGTGGAAATGGACTTCATATCATACTCCTTCGAGTAAATGTTACGGAACTTACTATTTTCTAAACTGAAAACATGGTTTTGCGATTCATTCGTAAGGTAATGTCAGTCTAGTACGAATTTTATCTACCCTGATAAAAACTTATCTCTCTTTCAATTTTAGATCTTTGGCATGAAAGACAGGACTGTGCGCAAATGTTATTGTCTTTGTTCATGCTAGGCCAAAAGTAACGATTCGTTTTTAATTTTCTAATTGTGAGACGAGTGAAACCAGAAAATAATTTCTGAAGTTCCTCGCCAGGTTTCTGTAATTCCGAAATAGATCTAGTGTTTTTTTCGATAGAGGCAGTTGCATTATAGCTTGTGCGTGACAGACTTTCTCCGACAACATTATCTTTGCCTATAATATATTGAATGTCCGTTGAAAACTGCGAAATGAAATCCAAATGACGAGTTTGTCGTGAACTTCTTTCTGTTCTGGAGCTTATAAAGATTAGATGTAAATCGTAGATTCTTAATTTCCTACAAATTATCGAAAATGTTTAACCGCTATGTATATGGCGTGTCATTCTCTGTCAAATATTCGACTGGTTGTAACTTTTTGGAGATATATGCGCTAGAGTATCCCTATCCTCTTATTAGTTGCTGTATGACGGCTCCAACTGAGGTATTTGATGCATCGTTAGTAACACTGAATGCTTCATCTAAAGCATGAGCAAGCGCACTTTTATTCTCAGCGAAATAGATTCATTACACTCTTCTGACCAAGCAAAATTTCTTACAGTTTTTGGCTCTCTGAGTAACAAAATAAGATGCGCAGGAAACGGCGATAGTTTTGCCGTTAAATTGTTAAATTCCGATATAGCTTCAACTCTTTCCTCGGATGGGAATATTCCCTTGTAGGGGTAATTTTGTGATTTAGAAAGTTAAGAACATTTTGAAGTTTTGATACTGATATCAAAGATTTTCGAAGCTACAAGAATATCATCTATAGATATGTATATGGAAACACGAAATCCAGTCCTCTAACTACCTCGTCCATGAGCCTTTGAAATGTCTTAGCAGCGATGCGTAAACCAAAATTTCGTGTTTATCTAGAACCATTAAATAATATCCATATCACATGTATCAGGCCATGTACAATACATACGAGTCCATTGCGCCAATTATAACATACGACTCGTGTTCAACGATTTATCACAGCAATTGGACATCATACTAAGTCGAAAACATAAAAAACAAAAAAATCCGAGGGTCATGGTTCTCGAGAAACATTAGTTAAAATCCTAATTGTATGTGTGGACCATATTCATATGACTTTCTGAGTCTATTGTGCCAATTACTTTGTACGGCAAGAATATATAAGCTAACACGTTGCTTACAAATTTTTAAAATGATCATATCAAATTTTGGAAAATCCTGGGATGTGATGAGAATAGTATTGCCTGATGCACAGTTTTAATTTATCTGGGATGTAATCATGGGATTACTTAACACACATAATAAATGATTTTATCTCAGAAATGGTGCAAGATTGGCAAAAGTTACTTGATCAGTGTCGATGTTTAGTGCTGATCTAGAATGACCTTGAAACTCGTTAGTTTGGGTGGGATATATTGACGAAAGTTTCGTTATAACGACCAATATAACTAAATAAAATCAATTATTTGCAATTGTCTCTGTAATTTCTAATCAATAAATTTGTTTTTAAAGATGTACATTAATCAAGAAGCGTTCGATATGAATATAGTATATGGCCAGTAAAAAGATCGCCCACACTTTGGAAAAGGAGTATTCACTCGTTTAGCAAATAAACTCTGCGCTAACGGAACCACAGGAAATCCAACGAAGTACCGTGAGTTTCAAGAGCAAACTGTTGTAGATGTGCTAGCTGCAGCATCACAGTACCCATACACATCAACTCGAAATATTGCACGAGATACAGGAATATCTCAAGAACTATCAGCAATTGTTTAGAATTCAATTTTGTTATTGGGTCAGGCAACGAATTGAAGAAAATTCAAACTTCGTTCAATATGTTCTGTGGACAGACGTAGCAACATTTAAAATTGGCGGTAATGTGAACAGGCATAACTTTCATTATTGGAGCGACGTGAATCCACATTTAATGCGTACAGTTGATCATGGTCGATGGAGTGTAAATATTAGGTTCCCACCTAATTTTGAATAAAAGATTCCCCCAACTTATTGGAAGGCACTCCGTTGCGAGAAACACAAAAAATATGCCTTCAGTGCACCTCGTTTTGGAAGAACTTTCAGGGAACAATTAAATTTAATGTTTCAGAATAAATGGATCTAACTTGTGTGGATTTTTATTTATGGGGGAAAGTAAAAGCACGTTGGATTGGCCTCCAGAATATAAATAAAAATCAGAAAATATATTTCAGAAACTGAATTGGGGGCAGTTTACATTAATTTTGAAAGACGATTGAAAACATATTTAGAAATAAATGGAAGACCAAATCAATTTTATTTTCTCTTTTTATTTAGTTTTAGCAGTACTTAAATTAAAACTGTGCTCAATGAATCGGAAAACAATTAATTTTATTTAGTTTTACTTTTTATTTTTATTCTTAATAATATTACAACTGATTTACAAATCATCTAGTAATTTATCAATCCTATTTTGTTCTTTTTTGTAAGGGTGGAACCCATTGTATAAACTGAGTAATTTTCCTCTAGCGGCTTCTTCCTTTGAAACCGTCCTACTAGGTTTGCGTTGTCCAAAACATGACGTATATTAGCATTTTGGTGGTGACCTAGACGATGTGTTTTTCGCATGATTCCTTATTTCTTCACTGATTGACTGACGTATTACAATTTGGGTCCCTAGGAAGCTTGTCAATCGTTATGTACCATGGGACATTAACTAAGCCGCGTAGGACCTCATTTTGGAATATAACCCCAAAACTGAATGTCAAAGGTTCATATAGGTTTTAATGTTTGCCGATATAAGAGCCTCTTAGGTATGGTTAACTCAAAGGTCTTTCCTATGAGCCAGTACCTTTTTCTATATTTACGTTTAATTTTCGTTTTGCTTTGTCACATGCTCTTTCCATTTGAGCTTAACGTCAAGACTTATGCCAAAATATTTCGCCGTATATGCATATTGAATTTGTGTGTTAATAAAAACTGGTATCTAGTTAAGTCTTCGATTGGTTAAATGTACATGTGTTGATTTCGTCTCGTTGAGTTTAATTCGCCATCTTTTCGTCCAGTTACTCACTGTGTTAATGGCGCTCTGCAGTTTGGCTGTTGCTTCTTTTATGTTGTCACCAATGTAACTATGTATATTTGTGTTTTCTGTAGTTGGTAGATATCTCGTGTATAGAAGATATAGAATTGGTTCCAAAACGCATCTTATATTCCTGTTGACATTTTCTCTAATTCAGAGTGTTGATATTCTTTTTTAAGATCCGGTAAAACTGCCTTGGTCGATCTAGGTATTGTTTATATTCTAGTCATATATGCCTGGAAAAAATGTTAGTTTATTGCATAGGTTATTGAGTATCTTCTTGCTTTGAGGAGCTCGAATCCTCTGCTAGGTTTTTCATTGGTCTTCTAACGGCACCGACGTTTTAATTGTAACTTTAAAATTGGTGTGATTCTCAGTTAGTGTTATTGTTTGTTAACTTGGTTTGGTTTTATTTATTAACAATCGTTTCATTGACAGTCATGATGATAGTCCATCGCTGTTTTCTATAGAAATATAATTTACTGACATTTCTACTTCCGTAATGAAACTCACAACATCCTACTTCAAACAAATCTTTCCTTTTGGGATGGCTAGG
This sequence comes from Tipula unca, assembly GCA_951394425.1. NCBI lineage: Eukaryota > Metazoa > Arthropoda > Insecta > Diptera > Tipulidae > Tipula > Tipula unca. Next base: position 67,424,442 of record OX596382.1, on the reverse strand, counting down.
TCTTGATTCGCAGTAGGTGTTTTGGTTAAAAACACATCCAATGTTAAAGTTGATAATTTTATTTAAATAATAACGCGGAGGAGTGTAGTAAATTGAAGGGTTCATAGTGTTTCATATTTCGGTTTACAATTATTGTCAATCATCCTCGTGGCTTCCCTGATGGGTGTATGGAGTGATAACAAAAGTTATCCAATATGTCCTGCTTTGAGTAGATTGGGTGGAAGGCTTTAGCCATAAATTTTATTGGGCTGTTATTTTTACCTTCATATCTGTACAATTCGATCTCTTATGTATTTAGTTTGGGAACCCACAGCTCTATAGGATTCAGAGTCTGGTTACTTGATTGTCCATACATTATTATTTAATGAAATGACTCTATACTCTTTATTTGTAATTGTCCTTATTATCGATTGCACCTTCATGATTGGTTCATGAAGGTTCATTTTGTTTCTTAAGACCCTGTCCGATTTCTGTAATAATGAACGAATTTTGACTATAAATTATAATGGAAGTAGAATTTGCTCCAAATATAATTTTATTTATTCTGATAACTGGATATATGTAGTTAGTGAGAATAAATCGTACCCAAGCGCGTCCTTTATTAATGGATCTCGTTACATTACAGGTCTACCAACAACGTCATTCGGTCTATTGTAACATACGATAATGCTGTAACTCGAATGCACCTGAGAAGTTCATCAAAAACTTTTGTAGAAATTAGCCAATTTTTGCCCAATAAAAATCATTGGGGCCAGAAATGGAATTATTGGTCTTTGTGCTGTGGTTGGCCAGTGGGACTAGTTATAGAATAGTAGTATCAGCTACAGATACATATGTCAAGATATACGATTTGTGACATTATTCAAACTATGACTCAAGACGCAAACTATTAAATTTTACTGTGGACAATATAATGCCCCGGGTAATAACGTTGCCGCTACATGATGAATTAACTAATATTGATCGGAAATTTAATCGACGAGCACAAACAACGATTTTTGAGAAAGCAGCTGGGACTATTGATGGAACACACATTGAAATAGTGTGCCCAGTGCGACTCCCGTATTTCTAATAATTCTGAAATATTTAGCACAATTTTATAATAATTTCCATAATAATAACCTTTTTTTGAATAATTTTGACGTAAATGAGATCATTTGCACTAACATTTGTTGCGATAAGTTCATTTGCTGTCCGAATTCTGTAATAGTTTCGACAATAATAATGTTGACATTGTTACATGAAATGTAACGTGAACAGTATAAAATCAATAATGGAAGTAAAATTTGGGTCGAATGTGTTGGCGACTAGTAAAGTTGTTCAGCGGCAAATTATTTTTGTACCTATATTGTTTACAAATTTCAGCTAAACAATTTTAAGCTATCCCGTGACCGCTGATGAATCACCTTTCAAAATATTCTGACGTAAAGCGCAATAATCTGGAATCAGCCATGACCTTCTCAAGTTAATATATTTTTGTTTGGTTAATAAAATTATTTCGAAAGTGTTAAAATTATTATATACATAGCTACAAAATGCTGTCATAATTATTGCAGTAAAAATAATTACCACAGAAATCGGACACGGCCTAAGTCTCATCTTGGAACCTTTCGAAGTTCGTCCTAACGGATGACACAATTATTGACCTACTTTAGAATCCATTGGGCCAGCTTTCATAGAAAGTAAATTTCATAGCTTTTCAGCACACGAGTATATACCATCTTGAATATTATTTTCCTTTTTGCTTTCAACTAATTGTATGCTAGATTAATAGCTTTTACTAGTACAAAGTGGCAGTGGGTTGTATAGAAGATAACATCATTTGCTAGGTTCTAGGTGGTCGGTTATCCCGCAGTTGGATCACGACCAAGTGAGATTAACATTTGAAGAATGTGAATTATTTCCTCAACATTCCTAAACCAACCAAAACAATCTGCATGTATGAATGTATGTATAAAACCACGTATTTTCGAATAAAATACAATTAGAAAAAGTAATGAAGAGTATTTTTAAAATTTTATAGCGTGATAACTGTAGGATGCCTTGGGCCAAAAAGATATATATTGGGTGATTTTTATACAAATTTCGTGATACATGTTAAAACTTCTTATCAACCGTGTTTTTATGCAACTATCGTGATCTGTGTTAAAATTATATACCAAGTGAATTTTTCAAATTTATTTCCGATGTAAAGAAATACGGTGTCCTAAAATTTAACGTAATTTAAGTTTAAAGTTATATCTTTTTTTTTATTGTAAACGCAAGTTTAACTTTGGTTTTTATTTTGTTTGCTATGACATTTCTATAAAAAAACAACATTTAAATATAAATAATTCTGAAAAAAATAATAAAGCTTTAATTACCAGCTTTAATTACCGCATGTTACCATTTGATGATTCTTAATTAATATTTTTGTTTTTATTTGTAGATTTAAAGAAATGTATCGATTTCCAATATATTTGACTTTACAATTTATTGAGCAAGTCAGAGAAATTGGTGCTATAGTGGAGAACAAACAAAAAATTCCACTTCATTTAGAAGTAAGATATTCCTTTGTTTTTTACTCAACATCAAATGAAATTATTATTTATTTGTTTTAAATTTTAGCTGTACTTAATTTTTTAGGTAGTGGTAGCTACCAAAAAAGAGTGTCGAGTGATGCACTGGCCTTTATGAGCCAGCAAAAAGTTTCAGATTGTGAACCATTCATAGTTTCTTCGAGGAATATTGATTCCCTAATATATTAGGTTTGGTTGATGGGACTCATATAGACATAGCAGGGGAGAAAAAGGATATTGAAAATTCATACTTAAAACATAAAGGTTTTCATTCAATCAACACTCAATTGGTGAGATTCTATATTATTTTATTTGAACAATTTATATATTTTTAGGTATGTGATAACAACTTAAAAGTGAACAACTGTAACGCGAGGTATTGTGGGTTAGTATATTATATTTTAATAAAACATATAAAGCTATAAGTAACTATATTAGAATAATCAAATATGATCATTTCAGCTCTACTCATGACAGCTACATTTGGGGTTGCAGTCAATGTTTCTCATTTTTACAATTAAGGTACGAGCAAGGAGAACGGCATGAGGCGCTGTTAGGTAACATAGTTTAATAATTTAAAAAAAATTGTCTAATAAAATTAATTTTATGTTATGCTTATTATAGGTGACAGTGGATATCCTTTACAGCCCTTTTTATTAACAAATATCCAAAATTCAAGAACATAAAGAGAAAAGCTCTACATCCTGCTTCATTGTAAAATTAGAAGTAAAGTTGAAAGGTGTATTGGATTAATTAAAAATAGGTTTCGGTAAATAAAACTTTAGGTTGGCATATTAATTTTTTTTTCATTTTACCTGTTTATTCGGAGAGTAAAAATTGCGGTGACCCACGCACGTATGGCCTCAAATATTATTACAACATGTATAGTTTTATATAATATTTTACCATCGAACCGGTTACAAAATCATTATCAACACGAAATAACGAAAGGGGGTCTTTATTCGTCGCTGGACAGGAACGTCGAGATTGGGTTATACAATACCTAAATCGTTGATTTAATAATCAAAAACTTATTTTTTTTGAATAAGTGTTATAATATTTTATGTTTTATTTCTAATAAAAATTCATGATTTTTAATTAATAATTCATTATTTGTTTTCATTAGTCCAATCTAATCAATATTTTTGAATATATTCTTTGGACTGTAGAGACAGTTTTTGAAGTTTTATAGATTCATAATTGATTTTTTTTATAATTTCGAATAAAGTTGCTTGCTGAAATGAAATATGTATTATAAATAAAAGTTTGTTTTATATCGAATCTACTTATTTACTCTTGGTCGTCTTATATATATGATTGTGATTTGTCTCTTGGCCAATAGAGTTTTTAGTTACCGATTTATTGAGTGGTGGTTGTTCCGGATTTATTACTGGGGTTGCCTCATCGTTGTAGAGGAGTTAAACTCAAATATTGGCAATATTGGTTCTATTACCAATTCTACTGTTAAAGGCGCTAACTGAAATAAAATTATAAATTTTAAAACAGTACATTCAGATTGTGCAATATTAATGAAAGTCACAAAACTCATTTAATTATCATCCTATCATATGGAACATTATAATACTTACTGAAATTGGTGAAGATTGAACTAAAGCATTAACTGAGGCAGCTGATGTTGATGGCTGCGGTGAATGATCCGATGTTAAATAATTTTGCCGAGGTGGTGATGTTGCCTAAAATTCAAATTTATTTAAGTTTATTATTTACAAATTAGTATAATTATACTAACTATAGGGTTAAAACCACTTCTAGATCGGTATGACCGTCCATTCCTTCTATAGAACACATATTTATAATTTTCCAATCCCACTTGCCAATCTTGATCTTGACGACTAAAAAAATTTATAACATCATTAACATCATATTTAGAAAATAATGCCTTTATTATACGGCTGTTTCAAATGACCAAAATATTAAAATATTTGTAAATAAATTAAATTATAAACCATTTTGAACAAGTTGAATGTTTCTTTTAACACTAATAGATAGATTTTATATTAAAGAAATATTTTATATAAATATATTAAAAATTGAAATAACCATTTTTTTACTTACCACTAAAAATTTTCTATATATAACAATTTTTTTTCCGTTAAAATTTGCGCTTGGTTCCTATACAGGACTACTAAAGGGTGTTTTTTAAGCATATTTTTTTGAAATTGTAAAAAATAAAACAAAAAATTAAATTTTTATGGCAAAATAGACTCTAGCAGATCTCAGTATACCCTGGCAAATTATCATGAATAGTCTCACGCTTGAACAACGCTACGAAATTATTAAAATTTACTTTGAAAATCAATCGTTGATTCGCGCAACTTAAGGACGACCTCGTGATTTTTATGGCGCACATAATCGTTTATTTGAGCAAGCCCCTTTGGATAAATTTCGTCTACATACTCTCTAGAGGATGCAATAACATCAAAACATCGAAGGAATGTACGTACTGAAGAGAAAATCGCGGCTGTAAACGAAAGTGTGGAAAAAGATCCGTTCGCAGGAATTGGGGCTCTGTCCGTCCAGTACATGGAAAATTTTGCGCAAAGATATTGGCCTACACTTGTACAAGATCCAGCTGGTGCAAGAATTGAAGTCACGAGAAAATTATCAGCGTCGTTCTTTCGCCGATTGGGCTCTAGAGCAGTTGTCAAATTGTGTTCAGCGATGAGGCTCATTTTTGGAGTATTTATTATTTCCTGTGGGGCTACGTGAAGTCACTGGTTTATGCTTATAAACCAGCAACAGTTGGCGCCTTGGCGGCCAGCATTGTTCGTGTTATTAGTCTTTTCATTTTTTTATTTTATGCGCCATTCAATTCTATAAAACATACCAAAAAACAAAATTGGTTAACGTTCAAAACGTTTTAATACCACGACCTACTCTATTTCTGCATATACAAATCAAATTTTAACCTTTATTTAATTTTCAATTTTGTTTTTATCAAAACAAATTTATTCTTGGTGTGTCTAAATTTTATTTTATTTTCACTCCAAAATACCATTATCTTGCAAAATACGACTAAATAAGTCCATCCATTGTTTATATTTAGGCAAAATTAAATTTAAAACAAAAATTATTGGTAAAAAGTCGTCACTATTAAAATATTTCTTAAAATTTAAGTTACCTTCTCTTGAAGGAATAACTGCATGGAAATCGCGAGTTCCGTTATGGTTTTCAGTTTATCTACTGGCAAGTCGGGTTTTTCTGGTCTTAAATTCAATGTCAGAACAAAACTCAAAAACCATATCAGTTTTTAAAGGTTTAGCCCATTTAAACAATTCTGCTGCATTTGTTATAGTGCCATCATATTCATCTGTGACATTGTGGACGCCATTCTCTTGACAGTAGTTCCTTTCCTTTCCATGAGTGGCATAAAAATGCCATTCACATTCGACTCCGAAGTCTTCTTTGGGTTTAATTAAATTCATAAAACTTTTATTTTTATGTGTTACAGCACCATCAGTTATATAATAAATGTTGGTGATACCTGGCATTTTAGTTTTTAAGAACTGAATCATTTTCTCGATGAATAGATGAACTGCCACTGTGGCATGACTAAGACAATCCGATATAAGAATGCCTTTCATATTTCTGTATATTACAAATGGATGAATAGTTGCTTGCTTATTATTCCAATGAAAACCCTGAGCTGCGTTTTACCTTATAAATGAAAAATTTTCTATTAATAAATATCATCTGCAAATGCAATTTCCATCTGTCAGTTGAAATCTATTGAATGAATGATAAATTAGCACCCTCGTAGTCCTTTTCCAGATACGCGTTTCTCAAATATCCTCGAAATAAATTTAATCCTGAACAATTCTTGCATTTTAGAAGATAACATGTCGGCTTAGGCTCTGGACATAATCTAGATGAAATGCAATCTTGGTATTTCGAAATCTTTCCGCTTGTAACAGATTCTATTTTGGTTCCAGAAATGATTAATTTCACATTTTGATGTATTGTACAAACACACACACACAACATACGCTCCACTGCTTCCTGGTTACACAAATCCGATTTTTTTTTGGCTCGTCACCCTGATAGAGATTCTTGTAGCCCTCGTAGGATTTCTCTAATGTACCCATCATTACACGTTTCGGAACTTTAAGTATTTCAATAGTTACGCAATCGTTATTTCCAGACATTATCCTACTGACTTCATCATCGTTATAATAATCTATCACTGATTAGTTTAGTTCATCGTTGATTCGTTTCCCAGCTTAATGTAATTATTTAAATTAGTAATTTAATTTTTAATAAAATATATTTTACCGATAATTTTTGTTTTAAATTTAATTTTGCCTAAATATAAACAGTGGATGGACTTATTTAGTCGTATTTTGCAAGATATTGGTATTTTGGAGTGAAAATAAAATTTAGACACACCAAAAATAAATTTGTTTTGATAAAAACCAATTTGAAAATTAAATAAAAGTTAAAATTTGATTTTTATATGCAGAAATGGAGTAGGTGGTGGTATTAAAACGTGTTTGGCAAGAAAATAAATATTTCACCCTCTGTATCTTAAGCAACAACAACAAACAATCCAGTTCTACAAACATTTTTTTTTTACCTAGTATGTACTACACATTCAAGACATAAAATCACAAAATTAAAACACGACTTCCAAAAATTTGCGATTTCACGTATTTTTCACCAAAATTATGTTAGACAAAAGACACCGTAAAATGCTTATTACCAAATCAATAATCGATAGTTTATTTAAAATGTGTAAATGAAGTGAAATTCCAGTACTCTTCGTATTATTATTATTATTATTATTTTTTAACCTTCAACATGAATGTACACATATGTATATTCCAAACTTAATCATTTAAAAATGTACATATTTTAAATACATGCCAAAATAATACATTATTCACACCTCACCTAATTAAATCTTTCACAATAGCTTATCATAAAATTTCGATCAATCCATTAAACAACAAAATAAAAAAATAACGAAAAACTTTTAAAGATTTTATTTTACGATTATACTAAAACGATAAAAATAAATCTAATATCGTAGAAAATAGGTCTGCCCGGTGTCTGACTGTTCGACGATATCCGTATTATATGTATATACATATATAGAGATTTAACATTATTCACAGTACCGAAAAACATAAAAATTATACATAATATAAATATAAAAGAAGGACTTAAATTAAAATGCATGAAAGAAATAATTCTATAGTAAAAACCCTCATACTTTCTAGATGTTATAAAAAATAAATTACCAGTTTTTTTTTTATCTTCTGTTACCAAAAAGCAATAAATAGCGGTAAGCCTTTTAACAAAAAAAAAACTTTAAATTATAAATTGTACCAAAAAATACAGTATAAAGATTAAAATAACTAACAATATGATAAAATATAGTTTTTTTTGTTGTATATGTGTGTGTGTGTGTATGCCTTAAACAAAGTCACTTTTAAAAACTAGTTGGTTTCTTTTTTTCATGAATATAAATTTTCTTAAACAAAAAAACAAACGAAAATAAGTGATTGATGCATTACAAAAAGAAAAATCATTATTTTTCACAGGAATTTCTATACAAGTCAAATCAACAAACAAACGTCTATATACTATATAGTTTTCGTTCAATGTCTTGTACACACAATCTCGACACACATTTGGGTTGTCGAGCCAAAAAAAAAAATCATTCAGACAGACTTAACAATAATAATTTTATAAAACAAAAAAGTGCTGTGACTAATACATAGAATTTGAAACGACATGAATTATTGTTAGTATTCATTATAGGAACAGCATGAATTACAAACAAAAAAAAATTATTGTTTGGGAGGGATTATACAAGAAAATCTTATCTCAGTTTGAAATTTTCATGTTCAAATAATTAAAGACAAAAAAAAAAAAAAATCATACATTAGTAATCTGTTTTTAGTATATTGTGCTAAAATAAATTTTGTTAACAAAACAAAAAAAAAATGGTTTGTGTGCATGGAACCCCATTCGGGGTAGCGTATGTTATACTACATACTAAACATACGCAGCATGGATTTTATGTATGAGTAAATGTGGTGCCAGAACCAGAGATTTCCTATGGTTATTTACATACAGATTATGGAACACAATAAATTGTTTTCTAATTGATTGATATGATTGATTTTGAAGTATTCATAATTGTTCAACTATGTGCATGTATTTGTTAAAGCGAGATGACACTTTTCCTTATAAAACGATTTCTGTCTTCATCATAGTAATTTTCATAGTATTTGTCGCTGCATTAATTTTTCATAAATTCGCCAATATGTGTTTTATTTTTTTTAAAATTACACCTGAGACTACGCTCATCTGGCAATTTACCTTTCAAATATAAAATTTACATTTCTCATAAAATTCTCATTTGTTGAAATGTAACACAATTGTCAGTTCCATAATTGATTAAACCTGTTTAACTACGTCAAGTAGCCTCGTTCTATGCAGTGTTCTTTTAACGACAGGATTATCTATCATATGCGAATATAGGGGTTTCCATGTTCCTGGAGCCTTATTTCGTGTTTGGCGGCATGCATTTTATTACATGTTTTATGTGTTCCATTCGTAGGTCCATGTGAAGGTCTTCATTTCTTGTGTACCACCGAGCATTTACAATGCTACAAATTACCTTGTTTCGAAACGTCTGTATCGTTTTGGCGGTGTAGCGTCAATTTCATTAATCCCAAAGTTATTTGATCTGGTAGTTTGCAATTCCGAACCGTGATACTTCGATACATATCACTATATCAACACGGTTTTATGCCAAGAGGTCTACTACAACTAACCTTATGAAGTTCACCAACAGCACGATTAAAATAATTGTAAATCACAAGCAAGTCGATGTTATATACACAGACTTTGCCAAAGCCTTTGCCTCCAACAGTCATTGCAAAGCACTAGAAAGCTTGTATAAATTAGGATTCTGCAGCCGTTTTATCGCCTGGTTTAAATTGTACCTGATTATTGAAATGGGAAACAAAAGATCTTAATCAATTTCTCATACTAGCCCCTGGATTTTCATCATTTCCATCAACGGAATCACTGCAGTAATTCATTATTCCAAGGTCCTTATGTTTGCCGATGACCTCAAAATATATAAAACTGTGGAGAATATCGATGATACTTATAAACTCCTTGAAGATGTCGACAACCTAGCGATGTGGTGTGACGTCAATTGGCTCAACCTCAACATCAATAAGTGCAAGACCATGACTTTCCATCGAAAAAAGAATCCTGTTTTACAATAGTACCAAATAAATGGTGCCATTTTAAAACAAGTTTTCGAATTTAAATACTTAGGGGTTACTTTCGTTGGAAATATGTGTTTTTCGAATCACATTGAGCAATGTATAGCTAGAGCTAACTCAATGTTTGGTTTTATCAAACGATGGACAGGTGATATTAATAAGATAGAGACAATCAAAATCTTATATTATGCCTATGTCAAATCTGAAGTGGAGTATGCAATTAATGTATGGTGTCCCGTTTACGACGTTTATGTTCAAAATCTTGATAATATTCAAAAGAATGAAACGCCTTATAACCATGAATTATATTATTACCTTAGTGTCATGCAACTTCCACCATACGTAACTGGCTGCAAAACCTAGAAGATGACTACACTTGAAAACAGGCGAGAATTAGTAAATTTTACTTCATTACATCGACGCACCATCTACATTGGAATCAATCAAATTAAAGGTTCCTAGCAGAAATCTACTGGATCATCAAGTATGAAATTTGGATGCATATAGGACAAACTATGGTGACAATGAGCCTATCAACTGGATGGCCAAAAGTTTTAATAAAATCGACCATCTATTCGATTTCACCATAAGTAGAGATAGCCTTAGACGTAGGTTGAAGCAACATTTCACTGCTTCTTGATTACATTTTATTTGTATTTTCCGTATTTCAACTAGTACCCTGGGGCTTTTTTAACATTCATGTTACTTTTCACTTCGTCTTTTTTGAGAGTTACTGGGCCTATGTCAATCTCATCTAGGTTGTGAATTGACATAATATTTTTGTTGGCAGTTTGTCGTGGTAGTGGCTGGAAGGTTTCTTGGAGATACTCCGCAAACAGATCAGCATTCTCTTTGGGAGGCCCCATTTAAGAAAAGGCACTTGCATTTTGGGTTTTTTGAGTTCCTTCGTCGCCTTCAGATTTTTTTTATCAGCTAAGCTAACTAGATATCTGTTGATTGATTCACTTTTAACTTCTTTAAGAAGGGAATTGAGCTTTACATAAATTGTTACAATTGTTGTTAATTTACAAAAATTGTTTTGTTCTCCGGTGTTCGATTAATTTGCCAAGTTTTACGTTCCCATCGTTTTTCTAAACAATTAGTTAAGCATTTTCTTATTTTGAATAATAGGGGTGCTTGCCAAATCAGCATGGTGAATTGTTTCATTTAGTTGTTCCAATTCGTCTTCCAACTGGCGAAAATTTCTAATCGATACCTGGAGATTGAATTTTTCATCTAACTTTGAAAGAGTTCCCACAGTTAAAAATAAAATTACGTATATATACGCCGTATAAAACCAATATTACGTAGAAACATAACCTCCCTTATGAAAATAATTTCATTACTGATTGTTGTTGTTTACCAAAATGGGATTTAAATATATTGAAGATGTTGTGGTATTTTTCATTAACATCAATAAGCGACGCAACGTACTCACTTTTTATTGTCGATATGAAGTCGACGTCGAAACGACAACCACAGTAAGAGTCAACAAATTGAACAGATATCGTATCGATCACTTATCGATCTTTTAGCCAGCAACAGTATAAACCGGTTTGAAAATAATGATTACGTATAGACGCCAGATGCTTGTGAATAAATGTTTTAGGTGCCCGCCGAGCACTGTTATGAAAAACAACGGCAAGTGAGACAAACCGAGAATAAAGTTGTCGGAAGAAATAAGGAAACGCTAGTGCATATGTGTAGAACTCGAAATAAATGACGAAAAGCAAATAAATATTAATTTATTCAATGTACGATGGATCTCTATACAAAAGTGTGATTCAAACTAAATTCCTTTCGAATTCAATACTGACGAAATATCGATAAAGAACAATGCTACTTCGATAATTTTTATACATCAATAACATTAGTAGCATATCTAAGAACACTTGGAATCTTCTCAGTGGGAATTATTCGACGAAATCGAATAAAAAATTGCAATCTACCTGAGAAAAAATTGTTGATGAAACTGGAACAAGGAACAAGCCGAGAATTTGTCGCTTCAATCCATGGTATGGACATTAGCACATTGTCATGGAAGGACAATCGGGTGTTCAGATTTTAGTTTCCACATATGTGGGTATGAACCCTTTTGTGAACCCAGGGAGCCAACTCAACCAATAACAGTGCAACGTTACGACAAAAAAGCGAAATCCTGGGCAACGATACCTTGTGCCTGCCATTTTTGCATTAATTCCTATTTCGCCTCAACGCTTGGTGTTCCCTGAAGAACCACTAGTCTGCATTCATTTCGCCATTAAAGTGGCCGATGGCATGTTAGCTATCACAAAAGCTGCTTCATTTCCTACCGTTCTGTATGCACTAGATACACGCAGTGCTAGAGTACGTTGTATGCGTTTGAACTGTTCGGACGCCCTTGCAATATCTAAAGCTCGTATCCAGGTGGGTGCTCCGTAAAGTATTGCGGATAAAACAATCGATAAGAGCAATTTCCTTTTTCCGGCGCTTGGTCCATCAACATTTGTCATCAATCCGATGAGCCCTTTTGTTGTCCGGGTCGCTTTTTCACAATTTGCCTTACATGGTCTTGAAAGCCGCGACGGTAGTCCAGCCGTACACCCAGGTACTAAATGTGGGTTGTCGATGTTACTTTAACTCCTTCCACTTTGAAAAAATCGATTGGAGTACTCTTCGGCCTGCCATTACAACCGTTTCAGTCTTTTCTGGAGCCAATTGTATCCAATGAATACGAAGCTATCTGGAAATCACTTCCACTCGTTCAACTAGTCGTTGCTTATGTCTGCCAGAGACAACAAGTGCTAAATCATCCGCGTACCCCACCAAATTGGCATCGTCGAGTAGCTGAATTCGTAGGATGCCATCGTACAAGATGTTCCAAAGCATAGGTCCTTAGATAGATCCTTGGGGAACTCAACTCCATTTGGGTTGCTGTACCTCCAGCTTCCACAATAATTCGTCGCTCACTCAGGTGGCTTTGAAGTACCTTCGTCAGATATGGTCTAATTTTGAAGTTATTTAGTTCTTTTAGAATTAACTCCCATGATGCGCTGTTAAAGGCATTTCTTATGTCTAGTGTAATTACTACTGGGATGCGCCGCGTGTATTGTGTACCCTCAGCGGCTGCATATACAAGCTTCATAACTACCGCTATAGCATCTGTTGTGGGGTGCCTTGCCCGAAATCCGAATTGATTATTAACAAGTCCCACCGGCTCTATCAACTTCGTTGGCCAGTCTGTGTAACAGCAAATGTTCGAAAAGTTTTCCGAAAGTATTCAGCAGACAGAGTGGTCTGTACGATGTCGGTACACCATCCGGTTTTCCGTCTTTTTTTAGCAGAACCAGGCGCGATATTTTCTAGATAAATGGAAATTCTCCGTTTTCTAGGACCGAGTTCATCACGTGTAACACCTTTTTTGGTTGGATTGGTTCTAACGGCCTCTGGTGGAATGCCATCTGGCCCGGCACTTTTTCGTTTTGAGTTTCCGCCATGCCACAGAGAGTTCCTTAGCTGTAAAAGGTGGGATCTCTAGCTGTCTTATGTTTTCTTATGTTTCTGAGGAAAGTGCAGGCGTTTTTGCCCAAACTTCTTCATTACAATCTTATATATGCATCTCTCCAAGGATCCTTTTCGATTGTGTTACAGATGGATTTCCAACATTTCCTCTTCGATTCCGCTATCGCCTTTCTTATGTAGGCTAGGCGCCTGTTCTCCCTTGTAAGCCTTTGCTTGGTATGATTGCAGCGTCAGCGAAGTTTAGCGATTTCCGGAGTCCACCAGTAAACGGCTTTTCATCCATTTCGATCTCTAGACTCTAGCGCATCTTCACATGCTCTTCTGGTAGTTGCCACTACCTGTGCTGGTGATGCTATGCTAGAGGTGAAGTGATATTGAATCGCACTCCGAAGGTGTGTTTGACTCGTTGCTCCAACCTGCCATCGCCAGTTGATGGAGACGCTGTTCCCCTGTAGTCTACCTGGTATAGCTGCGTTTATTCCGAATATAATCACGTCGATTATAGAACTCGTGACGCAAATGTGTCGGGATTCTCGAAACTGTATAAAAAAAAAATTAAAACAAGTTCTATAAATCAGAGTGTCATAGAAAAATGCGCTTACTCATTTTCTCAGGAAATGTAATCCAATAGTTCTAAATTATCATCCAAACAATTCATATTAGTGTTATTATAATAGTATGTAACTTTATTCTCTTATGTACTCACCTTAGTTGTTAACTGAGATTAAATCAAAATTAAATGTTTATCCGCTTATTACAATACTATAAAAACTCTAATTAAACAATATACAGTACATATGTATGTAAATTAAGATTAATATCACCTAATGACCTGTCCTGTATCTCGATGCAATCTGAATAAGCAATTTATCCATCAAAATGAAATTAATAAAAAATATCGTTATTGTACCGTTACCAACAAGAAAACCAAAATTACATACCTACATATGTGCATATGTATTTATGTTATATTACATAAATGTACAATTCTGAAATATATACAGTTCAAAAAATCAAAAATTATGTATGTATGTATTATTTTTTAAAGGTTCTATTCAAAGGTAAAATACGAAAATCACACTAAGTAATCCATAGGTCCGATTTGCAGGTGGTCCGATTACACAGAATAATTTCTATTAAAAACGTTTTGTAACTCGTAATTTGTGGTGCGAATTGAAATTGGTCCGATTAGAAAGAGGTATAGTTAGCAGTTTCGAGTATATATGTATATATATATATATATATATATATATATATATATATATATATATATATATATATATATATATATATTTATATATATATATATATATATATATATATATATATATATATATATATATATATATATATATATATATATATAGGTATATTATTTATTATCAAAGCTTTATTTCTATAAATATAATACATTTATAATAACCCTTTCAGACCTGAAGATTTATTTAAACAGTTTTGTGCAGAGTTGTGTTCCTTTTAAATTAAATCTGGGCCGTATAATTTATGGCTTGGAGTTATGGCTTGGAAACATATGTTGCTAAATGGACCGTATGGTTGTATAAAAAAAAAGATTAGTTTATATATTTATTTCAGATGTATAGTATTTTATCACATTTCAGTACATTATTTGTGTGTTTAATCACAGATTATTCATGTTTTACAGTCAAATAAATCAAACTATATCATATTATAATAGTAAGAGTTAAAATTTAAAATCAGTACATTCTTATACATATGTACATATTAACTAAAATGCTTATTCTATCAACAAATAATAAAAACAATATTATACTTAAACTTATCACTTTATATGGAATAAAATAAAGCAATTATTGTTTCCATTTAAACATAAATCTAGCTTACATTTGATAAAAACTACACGCGATCGCGATGGACATCCTAGCCGTTTACATCTAAAGGCTGAATGAGAATTTTGAAAACTTGGAAGAGGGTTGAGACCATCGAAACGAATATCAATCACTGGTTTTGTTTCATGTCTACGTCGAACGTTATCAGGACCTTCAGGAATTTCTATATTTTCAAATATTCGTTTTTGACTTGAAATTTGAACATGGTTAAGCCTCGGGCGAAATTCATTTTAAAATCGACAAGCGTCAGAATTTCATTGCTCTTAAGTTTATTGATTTCACTCTTTTCATTCCTTTTTATACTCCATATAGCTTGCGCAAACAGCAAAATCTATAAAATGAGTTATAACGCGTAGTGTCCACTTTTTAGATTTTATGAATATTCTATAATAACTCATAAATTGAACAAATAGATCTACACTTCTCATTCCTCCATTGTAGTTCTTTACTATTGTGGGTTGCTTAATCCACACATATTTTTTGGCCTTCTTTTCCCAGCGTTCCACATCTTCTGGTTCACCCATTCCACAAATATTTGAAGCCAGATGCACGGATCTGTTGTCCTGTCACTTTACCAAGACAATGTTGTCATCCCGATTTGTTATTTCCTCAACGCTTCCTCTTCCTTTTTTTTTTAACGCGGCGTCAGTACTGAACTGGGGATCGTGGAAACGATTCACTCGAATTGTTCCAGCAGCATTTATTTGTTTCTGGGATAAAAGTTCAAATATTTGATACGTTGATAAAAAGTTGTCGAAATAAATAGTGTGTCCTGTTGATTTAAGACGATCAATTAAGTGAGCCACAACTGCAGAACCAAGTCCTAATTGAGCACGATCAAAACTCGAAATTTCTTTTTGAGCGCCTTGATATAGCACAAAATCATACGGATATCCCGATTTTCCACATAACATAAAAGTCCCCAAGGACACGGCTTGCCTTTTATGTACTGCTTGATACTAAGTTTGCCCTTAAAACGGAATTATTTGTTCGTCTACGCACACTATCTCGTCTACTAGTCGGCGAATACAATCGATCAATGGCCGCACTTTAACGAATTTATCTCTGCAGTTTGGTAGTATTTTCGAATTATCGATTATGTGAATATTTGGTCTTAGCCAGAAAATCCTATCCCTCGCCATTACTGACTCTACAGATCGAACTTCTAGCTCACGACTCCAGTACATTCGGCAACTTGGCACTTTTATAATACTCAGCATATGAATATCAAAAAATTTCATTACTTCATCTGGCGTCGTGTGTTTAAAAGAAGTGCGGCCCTTTTGAATGGCATACATGTTTGTGTATTGAGCAATTTCTTCATAAAGCTGAAACGTTATATACCGTTGAAAAATTTGAAGCGGCATTCGAGATTCCATCGACGAAGGAAGCAGATCAGCTGTATTAAATGAAAATGATGTTGCTTGAAATGGTCGTCGCCGCCACGTTATATCTTTTTGATCAGTTAATTTATATTTTGTCCGCGCATCAATAAATTCAATTTCACTGAGTGCAATATCCATAAGCTCAACTTCGCTAGTTTCATTTGCAACTTCCATGTCATTAACAACATCTAAAATATTATGGCCTTTACGTTGAGATTGACTGAATATCAGAATCATCAGCCATTATCAAATCTGCAGCTTCCAGGGGAGTGTAATATTTAACATTCCGCGACATTTTACCTACGATTTTACGAGTAATACGATTATTTTTATGACCTTGTATATGATTTGGCAACAAATGTGTACATGGCGACATTTGGTGTCATTACACTTCAGTATATTTGGCAACATTTGTTCCCATTAGATAAAGATATTTTATTTATATAATTATATTGAAATATTGTAAAATTATAATACAAAATGGTTTATAAAAAACCAATAATATTAAATACAATCAATTTCGTTAAAAAAAAGTATATATATAAGATGTACTATGCATAAAAACTTACGATTATTCAACGGTATTATTTTTTATGAACTAACCCACACAAAACTTGTAAATACACTAATATATTTTACATTTGGCGGAAAAATTTGACAACCAAACATTGTGGAATATATGAAAGAAAGAAACAACTCTATTACAATACGCAAACACGGAAATTTAATAACCACAATTTACCAATTAAAACAATGGCAACATATGTTACCAGACGGTCTGAAAGGGTTAAATAAACACCTTTATGTACGTTTGAATTTAAATTTTTTAATAGAGTTATACACTTTTCTATGTAGATTGTAGAGTGCATAAAGTAATTTTAAACAGACAACCAGTTTTTTTAGATATTCTGAAAATTGGAGATGTTTTTTAAAAAATATTCTACGGATTCTGAATCTACTTTACACAACACATAGGAAATGATTTTGTTTACGGAAATTCCAGATGTCATGCATTTAACGGTTAATAAGAGTGTACACATTTTCTACTAACATATAATTGGTATTTAAAAAAATGCACAAATTCATTATTTTTTGCTAGTTAATAAAATTAGAGCAGAAAAAATTTTCTTTATCTATAGTGCTGCTCCTGGTGGTGAATAGACAAAAGACATTTTTTTCTGCTGAGAATTTTAGAACAGAAAGAACATAGTTTTAAATACGAGCCTACGTACATAATTATATAACGTAATACATGCACAAAAAACTAGGGTATCATGTCCCAAAATCTTCTGTTAACCACTCAACCTTAAAAAAAAAAGAAAAGACGTTCATAATTTTTTTGATAAAATCATAATGGCTCCAGAAATAATAAACTAAATTATTAGTTTTTAACTACCAGTTTAGAAAACCGTATACAAAACAAAAATTGGTTTCCTATTTATTATTATCTATCTATACTCATAAAATGATATATTAACGAGATATCGTAAATAAAATTAATATTTTTTTTTTATCTTAAAGACAGATATAATTAACGAAAATAAATTACACAGCACAAAAAAACAAAAAATCTTTTATTTTATAAAATTTGTTTTTGTTCATTTCATTTCATTTTTTTTTTGTTAGTTGGTTGCTTGTATATAATTTACGTATTCTATTTAATTTTTTTTTTTTTTCTGTGTAATTTTGAATTTTCTAACAAAAACAAAATTGTAAATGAAAAGCGAAATATAATAATAATTAATTGTTCTTCAAATATAAGAAAAAAATTTATATTTTAGTTTGTTTTAATTCTTTTTTTTTTGTTTCTCGTATATTTCATTTTTGCTTACTCAAGTAAAGATACAAAAATTGTAAAACGCGTCGAAATTCTTCTTCTTCTTTTTTTTTTTTGCTTTCTTTTAAATACTTTTTGCTCTTCTTCTGCACTTAATTGCCATCCCCTTATGTTTACCATTCTAGAAACATTTTTTGCTTTTTTTTTATAAATTAACGAAATGAAAATATTTTTTTTTCTGTGTAATTTAAAGTTGTAGTCGAAAAGAAAATGTTTTTATTATTACAATTATTTCTTTTCTTTTGTTTTTCAGGGCACTCGAAAAGAGGAAATAATAGTAGTAACAAAGCACTTCAAAAGCATTTAAATTAATAAATTAAAGCAAATAAAACAGCGCAATGAAACACAAAGTAAGATTTTATAAATAAATTTTAGATTTTTAATGTTGGTTATTAGAATTATTTATGATCTAAATTAAAACTGTTTTTATAGTGTTTCTTTGTATGTACGTACTTATATAATATTATATAGAAAATATGCCATTTTCTTTTGACATTATAACTTGACTTACTTATGGCGGACATTTTACAAGTTTTTTATTTAATTTTTTCGTTTTGATGAAATGTATAACCATAACAATAATTAATGTTATTATAATCCCTATCGCGCTGTGAGGGGTCTTTCCGGAAAATTGTATAAGGTTTACGTATAATTAATCTTTCATATTTCTTTTTAATAGAATAGAAATTGTTGGTATATCTTACGTAGGGTAGAAAAATGGTATAATGACGTTACTGAAATAATTATATTTTGGGATTATTGTTATTTTATCAAAATCATGCTAAACAGCAATTTTTGTTTAAAACTATTTTTAAATTATTTTATTTTTATGGCTTTATTTTGGAATGTTTCTACAAAAGAAACTAACAAGAAGTTAGAAGTAGTTAACCAATCGTCACGTGAGTATTATGTTGTCCCATAGACCATTTTTTACGTAAATGAGTTAAGAATGGATCCTTATATTTTCGACCATGCTCTTTCCGAGATTTTTTTTAAATCTAAATTGACCTATCTCTTATAGTTTCGGAGTTGGTTATTTTAAATATTGTCCTATAGACCATAAATTCTGTTATTTTTCTCGACGTTTTTATGCTTAGTGGTCCCATCAAATAAATTAATTTGAAGTAGGACACATTTATATGAAATTGCACCAAAATCGTTTTTAAATTCTATGTTGTCCTATATCCAAATTATATGGATATAGTACAGTATTATATTATTATTCCAAAATTTTAATATAATACAACGCACTCCAAATAAAAAAATCAGTCTCTTGCAATCGGTGCTCCTGTTAACATCACTCCTGAATATTACGTTTTTTATTTATTTCATGTTAATACCAAATTAATTATAAGTGGATAGTTAAATAAATATTTCAAATTTGAAAAATACTGGAAACTGATTTTTCGTCACCGGCCAGATCCGTCGATTCGAGTGTCGAACGGTAAGAAACATTTAGGCGTTGTAATTTATATTTATTTATGTTTGAGGACTCTTAATGATTTCATATTATTTATTTTTGCCAGATTTTTAACTAAAGTTTTTGATTCAGAAGAATACACCAAAGTAAATAGTACGGATTCTAATTGTAGTTCAAATCTTAATATATACGACGACGATTCCATTGCTGATCCCAATTTCGTACCTGCGAAAGCGATTCTCCAGAACCTAATATATTAGAAATACCGAATGAAAATGCGTTGCTTCTTCCTAGATCGGTTATTGGAAAAGGAACATCATCACGGAAAAAGCTACGGAACAAATCCGAGTGGAACCGTGAGGCCTTAAAAAGGAAACGGCAATTCGGAAAAGAGTATACCAACTAGTAAAGGGAAAGTTGTAGCAGCTAAATCAGTTCAACAAGCTTTGTGTGACAAAACATGTCCGTTTGATTGCATTGTTTTATTTCCCGATGAGAAACAAAAATCAATTCATAGTAATTTTTAGATTCTAAACGACGATGAGTAAAAGATTTTTTATGCAAAATACGTGACAGTTCAGCCGGCAAAAAGAAAACGAACAGCTGCAGCAAATTCAAGAAAACAAAATTCTTTCCAATACAGATTTCAGCAGGGAAAACAACAATTACGAGTTCGCCGATCCTTTTTTCTGTCCACACTATCCATTTCGCAAAGGACAATTTATTATTTCTTTAAAAATAATTTTGAGCAAGAGACTGAAGCTCCAAAGCCGTCAATTAGAGGAAAACATGTCAAAAAATCAATTTGTGAAACTCTTTTGAATCAAGTGAGAAAACATATAGAGAGTTTTCCGTGTATGGATTCGCAAATAGTGCGAATAGCTGGATCTCAAAGACAGTACCTCGAAGCAGGATGATCTATACAAAAAATGTACAAGTTGTATAAAGAAGCCATTTGAGCCGATGAACCGAAATACCATATTTATAGAAAAGTGTTCAACACTGAATATAATTTATCTTTTTTTTTTCCAAGGAAAGATATTTGTGACCTGTGCAGCAAATTTCAAAATATTTCTGATCCAACCGAAAAACAAGCAAGCCAATTTAACGAGCACAAGCAATTAAATGAGAAAGCGAAGGCTCGGAAAAATTCTGACCAAATATTGGCGAATCAAGATAATACAATTGCTCTAATTTCCTATGATTTGGAAAATGTGTTTTCATTACCGAAAGGAAACGTCTCGAATTTTTTTTACAAACGAAAATTTAATTTTTTCAATTTAACTGGATATTGCCATCTAAACAAAATTAATTATTGCTCAACATGGTATGAAAGCCAAAGTGGCCGGACCGGCAATGATATAGCCAGCGCGCTTATAAAGATACTAAAGGCAATCGTAAATGATAATCCACAGATCACTAAAATGATTTTATGGTCGGATTCATGTGTCCCGCAAAATAGAAATAGAATCACAAGTTTAGCATTATTGATATACATATATTTTTTTGTAATAAATGAATTAATAGTAAATTTTCAAAAGAGCTAGTTTCGTCTTTTATTTTTTGACCCTATATCCAATGGTTTTTCTAC
Organism: Tipula unca; assembly: GCA_951394425.1. Lineage (NCBI taxonomy): Eukaryota > Metazoa > Arthropoda > Insecta > Diptera > Tipulidae > Tipula > Tipula unca. Next base: position 67,403,014 of record OX596382.1, on the reverse strand, counting down.
ATTAGGAAAATGTGTTTAACATGTACATAGAACTTGTCCTATATCCATTTTTGCCATTTTTATTCGAAAAAAATGTCCAAGCTTCAACATCAACAAGGGCTTCATTTATCTTGTTGAAATATATTAAGAGATGCCCAGACTTTATAAAAAATATAAGAAAAAATAATAATTCCGCTGGGATTGTAAACGTTTTTTTTATTTAAACTTAAACTTCAAGCTAGTACTCACGTGACGCAATGTTAATACTTGTTATTAGTGTTCACTATTTAATTAATTTAGATTACATTTAAACAGTGGTGGCCAAAATTATTTGTGTCACGCAAAAATTGTACAATGTATTCTGTAAAAGTTAAAATTTGCGATAAACAATTAATTTTTTTTTGTATATTTATTGTTAATTATTGATATTTCATTTAGTAAAAAAAAGATTAGAACCATAACCATTCATATAAATAAAATCAAAAAACAAATGGACACAATTATTTGTACCTCATCACAAAATTGAGTAAAAGTAACAAAATTAACCGTAATTTATCAATTTTCACCGTAAACTCAGTAAGATGTATACCATTGTTGTTATCCACTTCAAGGCGATGCGGCATGCATTGGACCAGGTTTTCTAGAATTTGTTAAGGGATTTCATCCCATCAAACGTTTTATTGGGCGTTCTTCGAATAGTTGTTGTTATTTTTTGTTTAATGTAATGCAATAGATTCTCTTCTATAGTTTCTTGGTCCAAGTCTTTAAGAAATTTAGTTATCATTTTGCATTTATGGATTGGAGAATTATTTTGCTGCAATCTGAAGCCTGTTCCTATCAATTTACACCCGGAAACCATTGCGTATTCATTAAGGACCTCCAAATATGTGCTGAAGGTAACTTCTTTTCCCGGCAGCATTCCGGAGGGCGGCAAGTATTGATACCCGGATACACCGTTAGAGACTGAGCTAGTTCTTAGAATGGGCCCCCAGCCTGGCCTGTTATCAGCACGGTACGGTTAACACCTTAACCCGGCCCAGTTGTTTAGCGCCGTGTTTTCGTAGTAATAGTTGCCCGGTGGTCACCACGGGGAGGTAACACGCACACTTGTGGAAGCTGCAAGATATGGAGCTGGCAACAAGTACCAACTTGATTCCCCCAGACAGCTTCTCACCAGACCACCGGGTAAACAGATAGAATTTCTGCAGTGGTGGCAAAATTTAATGGACTCAAAGAGATAATCAAGTAACAAATAAAAACCTTCCATTCTATCATTGCTTAAACCAATAATCTATGTATGTGATAAATCTTCGTTATCAAATTTTCGATGGATACTGTTATTCATTCACTCAATCGCAGAGAAATAACAAATTGATTCACAGGGAATGTTTGCTAGCATAACGACCTATATTTTAGGAAATATTGATGACTTGGAATTGAAATTACCAATTTGTAGAAGCCATTTAGAACAAAATAATTTGAATCAATTTAAATCGTGCAAAGCTGTACTTGTTTCAGAACTATACATAATTAACGAATTTAATTAAAGATTCTTAAAAACGTTTTTCATATTTTCTTATCGTTCGTCGCAGTTTAGTAATAAGTGATTACAATTATTATAAGAACTGTAAAATTGTCCTTCTCGAAATTTTTTCTTTAATTCTAAACGTGAAACTTTATTACATCTTGCTAAGGTTGATTTTGACAAATTGTGGTAGTCATAGACAGTATTTGGCATCCACCAAGCTAGATTAGTTTCGAGAGCAGTATAAGTAGCAAAGTCTAATGCTACTTCCTTTCTAATGGCTCTATAAAAAAAAAGCACTTGTTCCCAACTAAACTAATCTGATTACTTAACTATTATAAAAAATTACGACATTCAAATAAAAAACTATATAAATATAAAAATTTCTTTTTTAATTTAATGACACATTAAAATGCTTTTAAAGTTCAATTACACAAAAATAAAATAAATTATGAGCGAACGTAAAAAAAAACCTATTAAATTTAACCTTAAATGTTATTGAAAATCAAAAAGTGTTTATATGTCAAATAAGTATATATATGTACATGTATAATAAACTCTATAATTTATAATTTAACAATATATAAAAAAAAACTATTTTTCAAGTCATTAAAACTGGTGGTGAACTGAGAACCTTCTCTATACAATATACAAAAATAATGAATTTTTTTTTTTAAAAGATGGATATAGCTGATAAGTATTATTCCAAACGCCATGAAATAATTAACGATGTATTGTTAGGAAAATTACATAAAACCATTTTTTATTATTGATTATTGATATTTAATATTTATATACAAAATTTAGAAATAAACAATAATGTATATAATCAAAAGATTAATCAAAAATGTTCAAAGATGTATGAATATTATAAATTTTTATTTTATATTTTTATCGCCAGCGGTCTTATATTGAATGTCTGAATATAAAATTAAATATTTTGTTAAATTTTTATAATACGGCAATCCCTAGTATGGCTAAGATTGTTTAATAATTGCATAAACAATAAGTAAGGGGCATCTATAAGGCCTACAATACATTAAATTTTCGACAAACACTGTGGTACTCATAAAATCTTTTAAATCAATCTGTAAAAATTAAAAAAATTTACGAAATAAAAATATTTTTATCGATTATGGTTTCTGGCTTGATTTCTGGTGTTTTAACACAACTCCCAATGTTGTTGTTGACCCCTCCTAAATATTTAAACTAAATAAGTTTTTATCATTGCGCTTTGAATACATGTATCTCTATTTGGGTATGAGATCTTGGTTTTCCAAATTCTGATTTGTCAAAATTATCGTCTTCAAAATCTTGACACCCTCTTTTGAGGTCGGCTCCATGGATTCTGGCATGTATTGCTAAATAGAAAGAATGGTATAATAATAACAATCGAATAATAATAACAATATCTAAAGGCCATTACTGGCCCCTTACTGAGTTAACAATCTGGGTCCAACGGTTTCGATCCTGGGCTTGGTCTTCATAATGTCCTAGACAACCTGAAGAAGCCAAGTCATTCTCTACACCGTGAAGCCATCGTCGCCTGCAGCAACCTCTGTGCCTACCATATGGTGGCTCTCCTCAGAGATCGCTGCCCAATTCGTTCCGGATCAGCACGCAGAACGTGACCGAACCAGCGTACTCGCTGAGATTTTATTTTTCATGCACAATATCGGGGATCTTCATCAGATCTCGAAACTCGAAATTGTACAGAGCTCGGTAGGTACCATCTATCTCGCGTTTTGGACCGTAAATCATACGCATGACTCTTCTCTCAAATGTAAGGATCCATCTCTCGTACTCATCCGCCAGCGCCCAACTTTCATATCCAAACATAACAACGGGCCTGATCAACGCTTTGTAAAGCTTCAGCTTCACGGCACTTGATAAGTGTTTAGATTTTAGTAGTGACCTTAGAGGATGCAAAGAACTACTGCCAGCTGCCAGCCGCGTTTTAATATCCTCACCCACACTGTTATCGTGAGTGATAAGAGAACCCAAATATTTGAACCTCCTCACTCCCTCAAACGTGTGGTGGCCAATACTAAAATCTGGTGTGCCATTTTCCCTAAAACCAGAGATCAGGTACTTCGTTTTAGTAATTTTTATAACTACATTTGTAAATAATATAATATATATAAATGATATAATTTACATATTTCTGTGTAAAGAGTCAACCAGCGAAACTTTAAGAAATTTAAGTAGCAAGGCGACATCTGTAAAAATGTATGCGTATTGACATTACTGACCAGCGATTCTTTAAAAACTTTTCGTTCAGTTTCGTTAAATTTGAATTGTCATTTAACGTTCTTTAACAAGAGCGAAAACTACCGCTCAAACTGAAGGAAGAAACGTCAAACAGAGAAACAGTGTGCTTTGCTTAGTGTATAGAGTTTTGTGATATTTGTAAGTTAATATTATGTTTATTTAAAATAATATTGTCTAAAAAATTAAATATTAAATTAAAATAATATATACGTATCTTTTAAAAATGTACATAATTTATTATGTAGTGCAATGTGTAATGTGATAAAACAATTATTGCATATTGTTAAAAATAATAAAATATGTACAACTTTTTTTCACGCTACACAAAATATTGTATTATAACCTCAAATAATTTTACATTTATATTTTCTTAGGCATCTAATAATATGGACTTCAGCACATTAATAAATGCGGTTGAATGCCACAAATGTTTTTATGACAAAACGGATAAAAACTATAAGGACAGTATGGTAAAGGAGGCAGAAATGGCCGTATACTGAATGTATGATGTTCCTTAAAAAGTTCATTCAACCCAGAAAGTACGTATTTTTATGTATGTAATATACCTTGTGTTTATAATTATATAATTTAATTTTTAGAACAAAATCGAACCATTTCGATGACTCATTAGAAAGTCAGTTACAAAGCGATTGCACCACGGAAAGTGAGACTCAGCCGATAAAATGGGTAAAAGTTGACCCTTTGAGAAGAAAGAAGCCATTTAAAAGTTGAAGGAGCGGCAAAATGCTGTTCAACAACCAACCCAATCAGACCCAGATGATTTTTTCTTAAGATCAGTAAAAGAATTACTAAAAGATTTGCCGGAAGATGTGAAAGGTCAGGCCCGGATTGATATTCTTTCTTACGTGACCAACTTAAGGAATAAACACTTACGCAATTAAATAAATAGCAATTTTCAATTATTTAATTGCCTTTCTATATAAATTATTGAATTGTGATATTTTTTGATTTTGTTAATAATTTGAAATAAAAACTATTTTGCTTTTTAGATAATGTTTTATTAAAATAAATTGTAGGAATTACGCCATCCAGCTTAAACTTCCCTCGTTATTTACGTATTTACAGAGAGTATCCCTGATTTTGATTGCATTGCTACCCCCTAAAATGTGTAAATTGCTTGATGGTTGAATTGATTTCAGATTATAATTAATCTCTTGCCTCCACATCCGCGACTGCAAGTTGTGATTGGCATCTTCCCAGTCCACAAATTTTGGAGATGAGTATACATTTTTGGCCTCTTTCGTCAATCTTAAAAAACTGTGTAACGAGACACAAACTAACACAATTTTTTCTGCGTTGTCTGGCAACATATTTAATGTAGTCAACAGAATACGCCAGCGACACACCAAAATGCCAAACGCATTTTCTATACAGCGTCTCGCACGAGATAAACGCTTATTATAAATTTCTTTTTCCTTTATCAGACCCACACCCGGATAGGGCTTCTTGATGTTTCTTGTTTCTTCGCCGTATTGGGAATGGGTTTTGGCTCTGGAAGGGAAAGCTCACCCTTTGCAAGGCGTTTGCCGAAGCTATTTATACTGAAAATTCCTATAAAGAGAAAGAAAATTTAAATAAATGCAAATCTTGTCCATCATGAACGTTACTAATACCTCCATCGTGCTGCGATCCATAAGCACCCACATCGATATGTATAAACACATATCGGGCATCGCATGCAGCCATCAACACAATACTATAAAAGCCTTTGTAAATTGAAAAATTGACTTCCAGTGTCAGGAGGGCATTTTATGGCAATGTGCTTGCCATCGATGGCACCTACAAAGTGTCACAGGTGACCTAAAGTGTCACAGGTTTCGTAAATAATTATTCGCACTGTCTCTTTTCCTACTTTCCAGCTCCAAGCCAAGCTTTGGAAAAGCTAGCAAGTCTATATATTATTCACTTACAGCAAAGTTAAAGCAAGACGAAATTCGCAGCTCTAAAGATTTCGGCTATTTTCTATCATTTGCGACTGCACTAGCTCTAATAACATCGAGAAAACCTCCCGCGTCATACGAGTATGGATAAAAAATTGCTGTTGGTCCCAATTTTTATTTCTGTAAACGTTACCTAAAATAAATTATGTACATAAACTTTTATATATGTAGTTAACATCAATATTTTAATAAAATATGTATATACCTTGTAATAGCCGAATCTATTTCTCGTGTGATTTATTTTTCTTACCGCACAAGAACGCTTCTTTTTTGTTTTTGCTTTAAGGTCTTTTAAAGAGTTTAATCCTTTAAAGAGGATAAATAATTCCTCCAACTCCTCAATCGTCTGAATATTTAATGTTAATATTTAATTAATTAAATTTATCCGCACACACACACACTTCAATTTTGTAGTTTTTCTTTGTGTTGTCAAATCGTGTTACGGATTCGCTGGGCGTTCTGTCAAAATTTCCGTAACAATACACTTTCGTTAAATTCTGTAAGGTTTCATTACGGATGCTTAAAGACTCGCTGGTCAACGCGTAAATGTTACAATGTTTTTTGTAAAACTCACGATAAGTTTCGTAACAATTTTTACAAAGCACAAAAAATTTGTACAATTCATTGTAATTCCAAAACGTTGTTAAATTAGCGAAATGAAAATTATTGTATTTGCGAAGTGCTGCGTTGGCGCAAAACGAACGCATTTTTTTGATGATTTAATCGCTGTTTTTTGTTAATATCACCATGTTTTTTTTTTGGGGGGTGTACCCAGATCAAACAGTGTTGTTTTAATCAAATTTATATACCGTCTAATAAAATCCATATTCTAATATGAATCAAGAACATATCAGTATAACTTAAACATTTTTAATTAGAATTGATTTAGATACCAACATTTTTGAAATTAGTCCAAAGGTCATATCAATCTTTTCCCAAAAATTAAATGTCGATAAACTAACAACAACAAAATAATCTCTCTCTGAAAAAAAGAAAAACTCGAACCATAAAAAAAATTAATCAATTTCGAAACTCAAAAATGTTTAAAATAAATTTTTATTTTATTTTTATTGACAATCAGCCCCATTTTCAACAACCAATTATGATAAGACAGAAAAGATGTTTTTAATTGATAAAATAAATAAAATAAAATTTTCAACTTTATATTTTGTTAATTGAACCATATACCGAAGATAAATTTAGTCACTAAATTTGTATGTATGTATACATACATAAAACGACAGCAATGTTGTATCTTTTTAAGAAGACGAACATTTTACCAAAAAATAAATAAAAATAAAATGTAACTAAATAAGTAAAATAATTACATACATACATACATACATAAAAATTCGAATAAAATATTGACGATAAAATAAGAGAACCAGAATGCTTTCAACATTGTAAATAAAATTCTTGATACAATTTAAATTTTTTACAACATCAAACAAAATTTAAAAGTATTAAACTCGTTAAAATATGTACATTAATATTCTTAACAATTAAACAATTGTTTGTGGAAGGTTGAATACCGTCTTAGTACCTAAATAAAAATTAATAAAATAAATTTCGTTTACGACTTAAAAATTAAGAGTTAAATTAACCCGGTAACACCCACGTCGATCTTATTTATGACTTATAGCACGTTTAAGAGGTGGTGACATATATTTTTAAATAATGTTATTCCAATTCAAAACGGAGTATACAATATAAAGTGGGACTCTGTAGATGATCTTTAAAAATATTTTTTGTTTGTTTGTGAAAGTGAAATCAGTTACGGTTAATTAGAGATGAAATAATTTATAAGAAAATGTATAAAAGACGAAAAAAATTAACAAGAATCATAAATATATTTTTATAATATTTGAAGGAACGTTGGCAGAGGTGATTGCGTCGTATCAAAGTGCACGAGATATTTTGTGTTAATCAAAATTTATATATTTTATATGGAAAGAGACATTAATGCGGTACTAAAAAATAAAAATGCTGGCAATAAAGTTAGTTGAATATACAACAGAGCTTATATAGGATTATTTATTTAATTTACGGTTAAATTATTATCTGCAATAAAATGTAATACTGGTATGATGTAATTAGGTTATAAAATGACTGTGGCAAATAAATTACTAAAACGAAATCGACTAAAAAATTTTTCCATCATATTTCGAATTTACTTTCTGAATCATTATTTTGTTATTATTAAAATTGGCTGGAACCCTCGGGGATTCCGCACTCAATGCCACAAAGGCTCATGGTGTAAACCCAGGATTCCAATTAGCAAATGCGCACTGCCTTTGCAAACTGAATAAGATTAGACTAAGGCAGAGACGACAACTGATATAAACTTAAAGACTTTAAGTTGAATATCTGAAGCCGAATAGAACTGAAAGCTGGACAAATTAAAGCTTTCTTCACGTAATTGAAAGATAAAGGAACCGCTGCTTTAGGACCATTTAAAGTTAATTGGGAACCAGCTTTGGCTAAACAATTCGCGGTTTCATTGCCTACCATGCCACAGTGAGCGGGTAACCACAAGACAGTACCTTTATTGTTAGAACAAAGAAGGTTCATGAAATGTTTGCATTTCTTGCCGAGTTTGGAAGAAGTCAATGGATTTCACTGAAGTGCAGCTTCACTATCTGTATACAGTTGAATGCTTTTGTTACTAACAGCAAAATTCGAAGCCTCGTGATTTATAAATAAAAGGAAAAATCCTAAAGCTTCAACCCTAGGGTCTCCCAAAATCTCTTCTACATTGCCAAAATATGGCAGTTGCTTTTTAAAACTTGTAGTCGAGGTGATACTTCTAGGAAAATTTACTCACCAAGACGACACCAAGGTGCTTGACGTGGTCACATTTAGTAATCTTTCTCCCAAAAAGAGAGGGAACAAATAGTTCAGGAGTATTCCTATTCATTGTAAAGACAATTAAATCAGTTTTAGAATGATTGACGTGCAGACCCTTCTCAACATACCATACCTTCACAGTAGATAAGGCATGCTGAGTTAGATCGGATAAGACACTGAGATGTTTGCCCGAGACTGTCAAATCAAGATCATCAGCGTAACTCATTGGTGGCCTCAACAGAAATAAACACACTAATCATCACCGCCTCCAGTAATACCCATGAAGGTACCCACAAGAAACTTCTAATTATCAAAATATTTCTCAATCTAAGTTACAAGTTCATGTATGGCGGTTACAGGCTACTAAGCCGAAATGACTTAGGGTCCATATAATCGGGACTTATCAGCTTTCGGGAAAAAAAAACACTGCTCCTGCTCCAAGATTTTGGAACAGTGCTAAAAGTAATGTACGGTTGAAAAAGGTGGACAAATAATCCTGAATTAGAGAAAAACCCTGCTGTAATTCAGAAGAAACATACCATCAGGACTGCCAGCCTTATAAGATGCAAAGGAAAATAGGCTCCAGCGCAAGACATCACGATTAACCAGCTTGTGAGCCAAATTCTAAACCGGACTTGCAACAGAAGTCCTAGTGAGCTCAGCAGGAACATCATTCGATTTGAAATGAAGATGATCTTAAAGAAGCAGCTCAGAGAATTAAGGTAGATGGAGAGAATTAAGTTTGCACACGCTGTTCTCAGTCAATGCTTTATTGAGTTTAGCGGCAGTAGATAGGCTGCTGATTTTCTTGCAGAAGTTCAACTTTTAGGCTTTTATATTCCTTTTGTGTTATTAAGAAGTTAACCCAATTAATCTGTCCCTTAGACTTTTTTGCTCTGTTCTTCAGTTTACTAGCAGATTTATTAAATTTTTTAAGTTTTAGAATTCCAGATAGGTTTGTCCCGAATCTTTTGATTTGTGATAAGAGAACACCAGTTTTCAAAGGCTATCGTAATTGCCATTGCAAGTGACGATGTTTGATCTTCAATGAATCTAGCTCGAGAGAGAAAAGTCCCTAATCGAATAATTTCCGTTTGCGGTCTGGTTTAATAGACGGTCGTTCAAGGTAAATATTAAACGAGATACACCTGTAATCAGAGCTGAGTCTAAAATTAAATCAATGATGGGAGGCAACGAATTAGTGGTCATATCTTAAGGATGCAATAAAAATTTCACTACGGCGAAATATAGACGAACTCAGTGTAGATAGGGTGGTAGGAGAAAATGGTAAGCTATAGATCACATATTTCATCAGATTCGAGCCGCAGCAAACGTGCTCAAACTAATGACCACGAGGCTGTGGACGATGGATCTCAGCAATCCACCCCATAGCCTGTAGGCGCTGACTCAGTCGTCGCACTAAAGGAGGCTGTGAAAGCATTGGAACTGGAGATAAAACAGATCTCAAAGATTAACAATGGGAAAAGGGCAAAACTTCAGGATTGCCTAAGTGCCATTGTAGACGCAGGCCAATTAATGAGCCTTTAAATGAGCTGGCATTAAAGGTCGACTTCTCGAAAGATTCAAAATAGTAGAAGCACTCAAAACTGAAAAAAGGTCTCGTACGCACAGACTTTGAAAAATGCGGTATCTCAGGTCCCGTCCTAGTAACGGGAATAAAAAGAGGAGTATCTGTAATCCTGAGATGTGTACTTCTACGAGGTCGACGGGAAACAACGAATTACTGGTCACATTTAAAAAGTGCAATTAAAATCCAATGTACGGCGATACGGTGGAAAGAATGACAGTCGAAAGATCGCCCACTCCATCAGGTTCGAACAGCAACAAGCAAGTTCGAACTGATGACAACGATGCTGTGGAGGTTGGATTTCAGCAATCCACCACACATCCTGTAAGCTTTGACTTGGTTGGTGCATTAAAAGAGGCTGTGAAGGCGTTAGAATTGGTGATCAGGCAGATCTCTAAGATTAACAATAGGAAAAGGGCAAAATGGCAACATTGCCTAAATCCCATAGTAGTTGCAGGTTATTTGATGAGCCTCGTGATAGCCGGCCTTAAAGTTCAGCTTCAAGAACGATCAGGAATAGTGGAAACACTTAAATTTGAGAAAATGTCTAGCAGACTTCGAAAAACGTATGAAAATGTACGAAATACCTCAGGTGCCTGTCCTAGTGAAAAAATGTTGGCTGGTAGCAACGCTCAGGGCAGACGCCCAGAATAATCATATATGAGGTATATAGGGCCGAAAAAATCGAGGCAATTAAAGAAGCTTTAATTAAACAAAGCACTAAATCCACTAAACTTGAACAAAGTTTCAAAAGAGTTACAAAAGAGGTCAAGTCAGTCCATTGGGCTGTATAACCCAATGGACCGAGTTCGCATTTCAGAGGTATCACCTCATTAATATCACTGAATATCTTCATTAATAACCGTCGAAAATATCTAGGCTAGTCCTCATGTAGAGTATCAGATTTCGTCAGGTTGACAAAACGTTACAAATGCCTGACATTTGGACACATTGCCAAGCTTTGCAAGGAACAACACCTCATTTGTAACATTAAGTGTCTGTCGTTTTATCCTCGGCATAATTGCGGCTCTCAGGATTTCTATTGACAGTTGCCTGAGTCGATAGTCTTTTTTGCGGATGGCTCTCGTTCAGAAGTCAATGCTAGGTTTGGATTCTACAAAGCTAAGTATGGTCCTCTAATATTCTTTAACTGTATCCAAACTGGTCAAAGATTGCAAACACTACATTAGTCTCCTTGGTTTCAATACTAGAGTAAGGTTATATGGGTGCCTGCGAATTATGACGTTGAGGGATATGAGGTTGCTGACTTTTTAGAGAAAGCTGGATCACACATTAAGATTGCTGACCCCGAATCATCAATTTGTTTATGCTATTCTGATAAGGACGCTGGTAAAGACGCTCTTAAGAAATTCATTTACTTGAACTGGGACTAAATTTTCTTCTCCTAGTTGCCAGAAGGCGAAACGGGCCATGATTGAACCCAACTGAAGCTTCACTAAATTTATGGTATTATTGAAAAAGAAGCAACAGAGAATTTTCGCAGCACTTTTTACTGGCCATGTACGTTTCAAGGTTCATCTCCAACGCATCGAAACTAGCTCTGGATGATCTATGGGATGACTGTCTTGAGGTACACTTTCTTGGTAGCTGTACAGCATTTATCGAAGCTAGATCCCAAGTGTCTTTTCCGGATCATTGAATGCGGATCAGTTATCAGCCATTTCATGGTTCAAACGCTAGCAGTGCCCTTCTGCTATTTAATTGCGGAACCTTAGTAGATTCCGACCGTTTCAATATGAAATAAATATCCTAACATTTTGGAAAGAGTAAAGAAGATAATATTGCTATGTACACAACTTCACTCAACTACGCTCTTCACAGTTGTAATGAGACCTATATTTATGCAATGAAAGAATGGTGGCCAACTCTTGAGAAAGAAATATACAGGAATAGGAGTGAGAAGGTGTAAATAATGGCCTGTATGCTTATAACGGTGATGAAGGAGACACCTACACACGCCTTGGAGGTCATATTTTAACTTCGTCGGGCCGATATTTTTGTTAAGCGGAATGTATCTCAGTGGAAACTTCTCAACGATAAGAGATCATTTATGGGCTACATTACACCAACTTTATGCTTTAAGAACCGTTTCCGAACAATTTGCCCCTCATGGCAATCTTGGACCAGCACGTCGCTTTCGAAAACAGAAGCTTTTTCACAGACACCTATTTAAATATTAAATGTGTACTGTAATAAAATCTATTGTGTAATCACATTAAATACACCTTGAAACATGTGAAACCAGCCATGCAAATTTAAATCTGACACATTTAAATTACGTATACATAGGTAGTTTGATATCTATCATCATAATAAATAATTTTGAAAACTGAAATTCCCATAAACTTCCAAATCATAAATATATCAAAAAAAATTATTGTTGTTGGATTTACTTAGGATTATAATTGTTTCGCTCCAGGGAGTTTATCTTCAATCTGTTACAATTTTTCGATTACAAATTTTTATTTAAATTCGGTTTTGTAAGGAAATACGATTTTAGTTTTATTTTCTATCATTTTCGGTTGAATACATTTTAAGAATTAAAAATCAAAAATTGAATACAAAATAAAAATCAATCTTAGTTTTAAATAATTTATTTCGATTTAATTTTAATTTCTAATTATAAAATGTTGTGTGTTTCATTTCTTTTGATTGACAAAATTTATATTTTCCGGTCGACGCAAGTATTGAGCGTTCATCATAATTGATTTGAATTCAATCGCATGGTTTTTCATGGTCTGTATATAAATGTACAGATGAACCCTTAGTTATCGCTCATCGTTAGAAAACCCCAATTTTTGGATCGTTATGTGCTTTTATTTTTCTAATCGAAATGATTAATGATTACTTTATTAATTAGTTGTGTTTCGTAAAACTCGTATATTTTTCACACCATCCGCTATATTATCCCTTTATCTATCTTACTATACTATAAGCACACACACACACATGAACGTAATTTAGTTGATCTTTAATCCTGACCATAATATATATACGCGTATCATCATATTACAATACAGTAACAACAACTACATATATGTATGTAGAACCCAAATCAACCATCTGTCAGGATTTAGTTATTTTTGTCTGTGCGTACACTTTTTTAAAATCTCAACACCATATCGATTTTCTAGTGTAATAATGGTTTTTTGCTTTAATGGTGCGTGTATCGTAACTTTAAGACGAAGTACAAAAGTTATATTACGTTTCCAATTTAAAATCTACATGAAACACCTGTTTTACTGCGCACGGTGGTGAATCACAACACAACTCTTGAATAATTAAAAAAAAACAAAAAAACAAAAAAATTATATTAAAAAACTTAAAACAGAAATAATAAAATAAGATTATTATCTCTTAAGGAAGTCGTACTTAAAATAAAATTATGGTTTGAACGAATTATAAACTAAACGTGGAAAAAAAATTACCATTTGGTAATCGTATTCATGTATGAAAAACAACGAAAACAACAAAAAAAATCGTTATTGTGTTGTGTACATTATTTTAGTTCATTGAACAATGTTTGAGTGATTTGGCAGAAGAAAGAATTTCAACGTTCAAAAATTAATAATAATACACTAAAAAAATGTGGGTTGGTTTTAATTTTTAAAATTGTTTTTCTCTTTTTATTACGGCTGATTGATAGGAATGTTTGTATCGATGGATATAAGATTAGTACGTGATACGGTTTGACAGGCAACAGCTTATAATTTAAATTGTTCGTTGAAGGATCCGAGAAAAATGACAACACAAAAGGTTCGTTCGATCAAGTTAAAGAGCATTATCTAGATCTGGCACCTCAATTAAAAACGAAAATCAAAATATGTAGTCGTAGATTTTAAATCGATTGTAATTTTGGTTTAGTAATGAATTGAAATTAATTTACAAAGATTTCGACATACTTTGGGTATTATTGCAATAATTTAAAATAAAATTGTGTGGTCTATAGCGTTCACAATGTTCACTCGATATCAACGCGCCTGTTGTGAAACCGCTCAAAAAATTTGACAGAAATATTTTATTTTGACAAATTTTATTGGGCAGTTATATAAAGTTGATTATGACATTTTTTAAGGATTTGATAGAATTTTTGAAAAAACTAGGAAGGTAAATTAAATCTACCGCATTTGCCGAGAAGGACTATTAAATTATCACTTTTTTTCGGGTCGACGGTATTTGCCTGCACTTAGAATTTGCGGCAGTTAGTTTTCGTTTTACTAAATGTATTTTCACCAAACGATATCCCGTGCAAGGCATATGAAAACTCTTTTATGATTATTGAGTGGAATAGTTTTTTAAATGTTTTGGGAATAAAATGGTTTTTTGTGCTACATTTGTTCAGCCATAAAATTGCATTGTAAAATAAATTGTAGATGGGCTATTTTTTTGTGAGACGAAAGGTATTCTGTGTATCCATATTTCGAGAACATATTCATGCCTATTCTGTATCACGTTTCGTTGAAAAAATTCCATAGCGAAGGAATTTTAAATCCAAGTTTAATTTTGTTGGACAATTCTGTTTTACGATTCCACTGGAATTATTGATTATATTTGAAGAAAAATCTCCGTCAGAAAATTGTAGTGGAACTTTTTTGAAAATGCGGTTTGTGTGAAAAAAATACGGTTTGCTTTAACAATATATAAGAGTATTTGCTTTGGCGACTGGAATTGATTCAAAATAAAATAAAAATAAAAAATATCCCACGTATGTAAGTATTGCGCAAAATTATTTTAACAGTCGCCGGCTAGTAAAGTGAGTTTTGCCTCATAATGTCGTATCCTCCAGGTCCTCGTTCGTTATGAACGGGTGGGTAAAAATGCGGGTCACGCTAAATGACGGCAGATGGCCAGGTTTAAGGTGTTAAGCGACCCGTGCCAACAAACTATCAGGCTGAGGGGGTGACTCCAGGGCACCAAAGCCACGGACTAGCGGAACCCAAGGTAAATCTAGCTCTGCTGAAGTAGGATGGACTAAGGTCCCTCCGTCAAAGTAGCGCTACAGGAATAGACGCTCAGCATTCAGGATTCTGGCCAGGTGCGCTGCAACCCCTGAGGGGGCGCACAACAGAGCAAAGAGAATCCGTGGTATGGGCCAGGAAAACGGTCGGCAGCGATAGCTCTGAGAGGGACCATGTGTCGAAAAGACAGCTGTTCCAGGATGAGCTGGAACCAGTCGATACTAAACGGGCCAAATTACAAGCAGAGGAGACTCCTCACAAGGTTATATCGAAACACAAGTCGTTCTGCGACATTATGAAGGATCGTGTTTTGGTGCTAGCCGTCATTGACAGGAGTCACGAAGATGAGAGCATCACCTTGGAAAAATAAACTCTGTTTTTCTCAAAGTTCTAGGATAGAATCTAGGACCCCCTCCATCCTGCGGAGATGCGGGATGGTTTCAAGGGCGAATCAAGCTAACAGCGTGCTCGGATGCCAGAACAGTGGATGTTGTGATCAAGGCGCGAGGGTAGGCGATGTTGTTACGGATCTTTCGGAAGCTGAACACGTTTTATTGGATAGCTTATGCGGCTGGGGGTTTTGTTGCTCCCGAACTCTTATTTATATTTTTTTTTGATCCCACAAATCATATACGTGCACATAAAGTTATAAAGTTAACCCTCAATTCACATATGGCCAGATTAATTCAACGTCATCAATAAAAAGAAATAAATTTATAATTTTTTACACTACATTCTTTTAAATAAATTAAATGAAATCATAATAGTAAATTAACAAATAAATTATTTTGTAAATTTTATGAGAGAGCCGTGTTGTTTATTATTATTAATATAAAATCAAATAAACGCTTACCAAATTAATTCAAATCCGAAGAGGGCTCCTGGGAGTGTATTGGCACAGCTGAAAAAAAAATTGTTACCGAACGCTTTACCCGCTCTCGCACTCACTTACAATTACACAACTATTTATATATTTAATATTTATTCCTTTTTTTTTAATATACTTAAGCACTTTTAAAAAAAAAAAATTAAAAATAATAAGCAAAGGACATGCGAACTCGAAAACTATTGGTTTTAATCAATTTTATATACTTCTGTATATTTTACATACTATAACCTTTTTTATTTTTAGTTTGTCAGACACACAATATACGTTATACTTATGACCCTAGGTTATACTGAGTAGGTCCGCAAATCTTATCCCAAAAAAAAAAAGAAAAGGTGACGTATATAACAAAAACCAGCAAAAACCGCCACACTTGATGATTGTTGATAGTATGCACAAAATTGGTATACTTTACATATATTTTTGTTTTGTTTTTATTTTTGATTTTATTTGAAATTGGTTGTGAGCTCCCTAAAAAAAATTATGCGAATAAAAAATAAACACCATTTTAGCAAAATGTATACCATCATATTGAGGTTCCATGACTCACCTGCTCTTACACTAACAGCGTGTATTGAATAGAATTGATTCTACCACAAATACTTTAGCTTGGCTTCTATGAATCCAAAATGCCAGACAGACTGCAGATTGCAAACAAGACCACAAAAATTTAGGGTGTAGAGTCTACAAGAAAGACGAGGCTAAAACGCACTCGGGGAATCCTCTGGTGAGGACGGCAGCCCGTCCACACAAGAGGCAGATGCACCAGGAGGAGAGACAATCCAACCAATGGAGCTGACTGCTCCGAGGTGCCTGCACTTGGGGAGGATATAAGCAACCGCCTGTCCCTAATGTCGGACAAGGATTCCCTGTCGGCCTCGCGGGACGATGCTGCCAGCTTAGGGGAACCAAGTTCCGAGGAAGATTGTAATAAATAAGAAAATAGTTAATGGGACACAAATGTATCTTTAGGAGAAAACGAAATTAGAAAATGAACAAAAACTGTCCTCAAGAAATCATTAAAATTACTGGACATACTAGAGCTGCTTCCCTGCAACTTTATTTGCAACTGAGTGCCATCAAGAGAACCTGATGCGTTAAATAGTTTTAACATGTAGAACTCACGCTTCGAAAATCATATGAATATACAGTTTGCGGACTCGATGTGTTACCTAGGAAATACACCTCGAGACCTTAACTATGTATTTGTTTATTTTTCAACCTCAGTTTTTTCAAGATAGTATGATACGTCAGAAACCTACTGCTTAAACTCTTAGAATTTCAAATCCTGCCTTTACAGTGCGAAGTGGTACATGTAAAGTCACCATCGGTTTAATCGAGGAATCCAACGGTATAGGGGCATTCTTATATTTAGTTAATCTGGGATCTTGTATATATCGATTTTTTAAAACTTACATAGAAATCATATTGATTATTATGCGAATGATGCAATTTAACATATGTATGTATACATTCACATAAGAACAAACTTTAATTTTACATAGAAAAGGTTTGATTTAGAATTGCATGAATAAGCATAGAAAGTATAAAGAAGAGGAAGCTATAAAACCTTTATCACTATATGACTTTATACGTATTTCTATTACATATCCGAACATGTTCCAAACCAGTTTAAAATTCCATCTCGATGAGAGTCGCAATTATTAATAAACATTTTTAATTTGCTTTCGAAATATTTGTGCTTATCTCACATTTCCTATTTCCTATATATATATGTATGATTTTAATTTAGAACACCTTGTATTTGACATACCACGCAGATATACATTTTTCATGTACGCTTTTTGCTGGAACCAAATAAATTTTTAATGGTAATTTAAACTAAAAAAATGAAATTCCATTTAATCCACTTTAGCCAACACCATATTCAGTAAGGTAATAATTGAGGTAAAAACACAAAACAAAACGATCTGCAACACAATGTACAATCACAATAATTACGAATTAGTCACATACAAATACCATTATTATTGTTTTTTGGTTAATTATAAATTTAAATGTTAGACTGCTAGAGCATTTCAAATAAAATTAATCTATGAAATGAGTTTTAATATTTTTTTTTAATTTTCGAAAGATGAAAAAAAAACAATTCGTAAAAAAAACACTAAAAAAATTGTTTCATTTTATTTAAAAAAAAATTTTAAATTGATTTCATTCTTGATTACCATTAAAACTCTTGTCACACAATAATCAAAACATAAAATCTTTTAAATTACTTTTTATTTCTTGTCGTATATTCAAAAAACAACAAAATAAAATTTGTCGGGAGAAAAAATAATTTAAATAAATTAAAAAAATTTAAAAGTTAAAAAAAACTTAGCGCAGAGTTTTTATTAAAAACTGAGAAGGAAACCATACAAATCTCCAAGTTTTATAAATTAATCGTCTTATTTGACAAAAGCAGCATACATAGAGATAAAGAAGTAAAATTAATGTATCTCTCAAAATTGTAAATATATTTTGATTAATCGATAGATAAATTCATTTGTTGTTGTTGTGTTATAATAAACTAATAATTATTAGTTATGTTTTATTGTTTTTTATCATTTTGTATAAATATTGTAATTCTTTCTAATACGATTAATAAATATCGTTGGTCTGGTTGAAGATAATTAAAAGATATAAAAGAATTGCTATTTTGTATAAGATAAATACTTAAAGTAAATATTCAAAGTCTTGTCTAATTATGGTAATGTGGACATATGTATATGGAAGGTAAACCAAAAAATGATAATTATTTTTTGTGGAATTCTTTTGTGAACCATGAAGAATGCCAAAACTAATTTTGTAATAAAATCTAATTCGTTTTATTTTTAACAAATAAGATAAGTAATCTTATTAGTATTGTTTGAAAATTAATAAATCTATTACGACCTTCTCTCTATGAAAAGAATTAAGGTTTACATTTAAACTTTTTAAATTTTTAGTATTTTAGAGATTTATGAAGGGTAAACAAATGTATATGAACCATTTATGAATGTTGCCTAATAGATAATAATTGCCTATACATGTAACGGTCTTATTAAATTATATATACGCTTATGCTGATCTTCTATACAAATTATTGAACGCCTTAAGAACCACCACCGAATCGATAATGTAATTGAATGTACGTAATACGTACGGATATGAACCTTAAATGTTACTGATCTGACAAAGATCTTTTCCTTTAGCTTCGTTTAACTTATCCGTTTTCTAATTGGTCGATCGGAGGAGATCTGATAATATTTTTGTATTGGATGGCCACAGGTTGCAGTTATACACTGTTTTAAAAAAATTGAATTTTCAATACAGTTTTTACTTGTATTGTACTGCTAAAATAAATGTTTCTTATAAAAATACATTATTCCCCTGCTTTTAAATCTAATTTACTAGTAGAAATAACTATTTTACGTATTATTACCTACAAATTGGAAATAGCAGGATATATTTTGAAATCAACATTTGATTTCAGGTAAATTTCATTTGATTAAAAATACATCAATCTATATCTTAAATTTACACATTTTTAAATGTAATAATTAATATCGAACCTGTAAATGAAATACTGTAAAACATACCTACATACTTCATGTATGCGTGTTCAAAACTACATTACATTTTAATCAAATTTCAACAATTATTTAAAATCAGCCGAAAAATAAATGCAATTTTGTAATATTAGGTATGTAATATTACACAATACGCACTATATTGTTCTTATAGTCATGTAAATAAAAATAAAGAAGGATAAACAACTTTGCACGTGTAAGGCACACATTGATGTTTCAGATCTCGTGAAATTTAGACGTGTTTATATATTATATAAAAAAAGTGAAAAAAAAATTTAAAAATTAAAATAAATAGTATAATTATATTACACGCATGGTGCGATAAATATATATATATATATATATATATATATATATATATATATATATATATATATATATATATGTATATATATATATATATATATATATATATATATATATATATATATATACTTATATATTGTATATATGTAGATATATCGCACCATGCGTGCAATAAAACGATAAGTACTACTTATCGCGTTATGGCATGATTGTATTTTCATATAGTTCAGAGTATGTAGTGTATTCCAGTTCAAGTCATTTTTTAAAACGGGTCCTCCTGCGGATGCTGAATCACTTTCAAAAAATACGATAAGTCAATTTTTATTTTTTATTCCCGTTAATAATACTTTAACTAGACTTATAGTTTTCTTTGTCGGAATAAATCGTATTCTCAATATTGTATTTTCAATTATCGTTTTCTTACCAGGCAAATAATTTTTAACTACAACTGTAAGTGTCATTTATCGCAGTTTATGTAGGAAATCATTTAACATTTTGATAACTATTAGTATTTACATCACGTTTCAACGGGGAAATATTTTGAAGTACGCATCATAAGTCTTGTTATGTTTTCCTTGCTAAACAAATATTTCATTTTTTCACTACCGAACATTATTTAAAAAATGTGTACTTATTAATTTGTTTTTTAAATAAATTTTCCAACTTTAATTATAAATGGAGCCACAATTAGGCGAGCTAGAGCTTAGTTTACGTGCAAATGACTCTGGTAAGTGAAATTCAATAAGTGCTTGTAAGATTGTAAGTACAAATCAATAATCACTTCAGACAATACATAGCTTATTTTTATACGTAATATCAAAATATGAAAAGAAATATTATATTTTTCATAATGTGATTATAGATCCATTTGCTTGCTACGGCACTGATTCAGAATATCAGCCTATGTAGCACCAGTATGTCTTCGGATACATTTCTGGATTGTAATACCTCACCACAGACTAGAGTGCAAACTAGAAAGCGGAAAAGAAATACTCATACGTGGCAAAGTATAAAATCCAAGCGACACAAAAATCTCGGACAGTCATACCAAAATGCGACGGGGCGTGAGGTCCCCGCAAAGATAACGAAAGGTGGATGCACCGTAAAATGTCGGTTAAAATGCCATGAAAAACTACCAGATAAAGTGCGATAAGAAATTTTTAATTTTTTTTATAAACTTGGAAGCAAAGTGCGCCAATGGAATTATATTGCCAATTCAGTTCAGGTAATCGATAAAAAAATTACCAAGAAGAATTGCGGTGAAAGTCGACGAAAGTCTTCGAGATTATATTACCTGAACCAACCAGAAGAGAAACATTTACATACTAGAGTGTGTTTAAAAATGTTTTTAGACACGCTTGCAATGTCAAACCAGGTAGTAGATACTGCTCTTTTGAAAGCGGTGAGTGACGGAACGGATAATCGCGGTAAGAAATTATTTATAATCTAATATTACCTTTGATTCTGATAAAGTATGCTTAGCTGATATGACAATCTTCAAAATATATGATAATCTTCATTAAAATTATTTTCAATTTGTTAGGAAAATATCATCGACCTCTCAACGAATTATCACAAACCTCAAAAAAGCATGTTATACGACATATATCTTCTTTTCCAACAGTAGAATCACAGTATTTACGAGCGAAAACAACGAAACTTTATCTAGAAAGTGGTCTTACCGTTGCGAAAATGTACCGATTTTACCTTAAATGGATTGAAGAAAACAATATTAGCACGCAAAGCATTACCGAGCGTCAATACAGGGATATATTTAATTTAAATTTAAATTTTGTTTTTTTTAAACCGATAAAGGACCAGTGTAACGACTGTACCAGCTATGCCAATATGTCGACATCTGACAAAAAAAAATTAAAGTGTCACAAAGCAAGCACATACGCAGTAAAAATGAAGCAAGAAGAATCAAAAATATTGATAAATCAGCGGCAATAGTTCAGATATAGTAGCAGCTTGTTTCGATTTCCAGAAAGTTTTACAGTGCCCCTTTGGTGAGACCAGTGTTTTTTTTTACAAAAGAAAATTAAAGTTGCATATTTTCACTATATATAATTTGGCCAGTCATCAGGGACACTGTTACTTGTGTTGTGGGATGAAACGATCGCTAGTCAAGGGTCGTCGGAAGTATCTAGCTGCTTATATAAATTTATGTTGGAAGAGAAAAACAAGAATAATGTTCACAAATTCATCTTTTGGACCGATAATTGTCCAGGACAAAATAAAAATAAAATTTTATTTTCATTTTATTCTTGGGCGTCTAAGAAACTCAAAATTGATATAAGTCATAAATTTTTGGAAAAGGGACATACACAAAATGAGGGTGATTCAATGAACTTTACTATTGAGAAAAGTCGTAAACATAAGACGATTTATATTCCAGCTTAATATTATAGTCTTGCCAAGACTATGGATTATCATACAATGTGTGTGAAATCGATCAAAGTGATATTTTTAATTTTAAGAACTTCTCAAACATAAATTACTTTACGAAAAACAAATGAGACATTTCAGATCAGCAAAATCCGAGAAATTGTCATATCCAAAAATGAACCAAATAAATTATTATATAAATACGAGTTTGATGAAAATTTTGAAGAAATACTCTTACATTCTGGAATCAACATCAACTTCAAAACGCCCAAGGGAGAAAAAGGAAACCTGTCAATCGCGACACAATTGATTTGTTGTATAACGATACGAGACCTATTACTGAATGCAAGTACATTGACCTAATGTATTTATGCGAAAATAATTATATACCCAGATTATATAAAACATTTTATAAAAATTTACCCCACGCTACTAACATCGATGAAGATTCAAAAGATTAACAGTCTATAAATTTTTTGGTATTTATATTATCAAAATAATATTATTTACATTATCAATAGTATAAAATTATTATTAAAATATTGAATTAAAAAAACAGGAAGTGTATTTAATAATTGAAATCCCCACTCATAATCCGAAATCTAATTATCGTTATATTTTATGATTTAATGTTGACTACAATAAAAAATTATGTTTAAAATTGTATTGCAATACTGCAATATGTAGAGTTACAATAGTATAAAAAGAATTAATTTTATTTATAAATACTACAACTCGACTTACAATATAAGATATACATATATATATATATATATATATATATATATATATATATATATATATATATATATATATATATATATATATATATATATATATATATATATATATATATATTATATATATATATATATATATATATATATATTTAATATAATATATATATATATATATATATATATATATATATATATATATATATATATATATATATATATATTTAATATATATATATATATATATATATATATATATATATATATATATATATATATATATGGGAATGTATATAATATATAGGAATGTATAATTCGGACTGAATCGTAATGAATTTATTTACAAATTATTTGTATGCATCAAAAGTTTGGAATTATTTTGATAATAAAATTATTTTAAAAACTGAAAAAAGTACTATATTTTTTATTGAAATTTGTTATTCTGCCCTTTAATTATACATTCAGATAATTGAAAAATAAATGTTTAATTAAAATAATTTTACATCCTTGTCATTGTTTGCGTGGTTTACAAAACTTAATCCAAAGTGAAACTAAATTGAACATTCAAAAGCCATCGTCGTCTGCAACGACATCTGTACCTATCATATGGTAGCTCTCCTTTCAAAGATCGATGCACAATTCATCCTGGATCAGCACGCAGAACGTGACGGAGCCAGCGTACTCGCTGAGATCTTACTTTATATACAATGTCGGGGACATTCATCAGATCTCTGATCTCGACATTGTACGGAGCTCGGTATGTACCATCTACTTTTAATTTTTTTTCCGTAAATCACCCGCATGATTCTTCTTTTAAATATAAGGAGCCGTTTCTCGTACTCATCCGTCATCGCCCAACTTTCACATCCACACATAACAACGGGCCTGATCAACGCTTTGTAAAGCTTATGCTTCACGGCACTTGATGGGTGTTTAGATTTTAGCAGTACCCTTAGAGGATATATAGCATAGCTGGTAGTTGCCAGGCGCACTTTTATATCCTGAACCTCCTCACTCCCTCAAACGTGTAGTGGCCACTACTCTACAAGCGTATCAAGTATTTCTTTCACTCCGTTGCTATTCAGTTCAACCACGTATATGTCATTCTCATATGCAAGCATCTGATTAGCGATATAAAATGTAACGCTGAAGTGTTTCACTTTTATGAAAGTTGTGCTTCGACATGAGATTAAAGAGTATCGGTGACAGAGCTACTCCCTGGGGTAGGAAGTCTCACAATATTTAGATAGAATCATCCGCACCGAAAATACTTGATCAGTTACTGATCGATTCGGAGGAAATCTTCCTTGATAGTCACCAACCATGGGTGATTCTATCCAATAATATGTAGGATAGTAATTTGTATGCTATGTAAAAGAGAGCTATACCGCGATAATTATCACACCTCAAGCGGTCTGCCTTCTTGAAGATAGGGTACATAACGGATTCAGTCCATTCGTCAGGCATGACTTCGGTTCACCATACTAATCGAATAAGGTCAAAAAGACAATTCCAAATTGTATATTCCCTCCGAATATCAAGATTATCACATGTTTTCCATCCCGGTCCCGAATGACAGTTGATGCAGGCCTGAAAGTATGATGCAATTCAGTAATTCTAATAAAAAAATTACGCAAACATTACGCAAAAATTACGCTCATTGCTGAGTGGATATACTTTCAGAACCTCAGCCATCCATCGTTCCCGCTTTTTCCGTCTACAAATCCGCATAGCTACCCTCCTAGTAAAAGTAGCCTTATTTTTCCACGCGAATGTGAGGCATTGTTGCTCTTCACTATGGGTTACATTTTGTTGCTGACTGCAAGACGACACACGTTATCAAACCAATCATTCTTGGGTCTGACTTTCACTTTACCTGAAGTCTGTAGCAGCTGACAACCGATGTTTTTAGTACCTTCCAGGCAGAGTTCACACAGTCAGACTAGTAATTAGCTTCCTCAATGTTGTCTCTGACGAGATCCTGATATCGTTTCTTTTGATTTTCATTGATCAGATCATCACAGTCGAAACGTTCCATGCATTTCGCTAAATTGAGGACCTGACAAAAACATCCATCGTAGCTTTGCAGCCACCAGGCTGCGGGAAATTTTGTAAGGATGGATCCATGTTTCCAAATGTATCTTTTTGTGAGGGAAAATGTGCTTGCTGCTCTAAGATCGTGACCAATTGCAAAGTTCATCATTCTCTTACCATTATCGATCGCAGTTTCGTAATAAACATATTTTCGTTATAAGCAGATTATTCTATACGGATGCGGGTCGTCAATCTAGCGATCCAACCGTTTAGTCTCCTCCTCCTTCAGCAAGCAAAGGATAATGTGGTAGTGTTCTTGGAAAACGTGTCCGTGTAATTTAGGTTTACGAGACACGTGAGTGTACCGGCCACAGGAGCCCAATGCAAATAGAAATATAATAAATCTATATACTGTTTTGTCTATGGAGTAATTGATAGTTTTTCGTTTAAGTAGACAAAATAATTTTTTGGCTATTTTTTTGTTAGATAGACTCTCATTGGTTTTCTTACATACTGGTATTATTGCATTTGCATTTCGCTGACTGTATAATTCATTAAAATGGTTTCGTCCTTTTGAGTCTTCTTGTTCCCGGTGATCGAGCAATTGGTTGAATAATAGTCGTGCCAGACTTTATCATATACTTAGGTGCTGTAACACTTCACAGGCAAGCTGCCGAACAGATCTTTTTATCATCAAATGCTTTTTCTAGATATGACATATGTGATTCTAAGAACTATAGAAGTAAGTTCCGTACTCTCGATTATTGGTTCCGTACACTCTTTAACATGCCTCATCTTGACAAGCAAGTTAGATATTAAAATACTGCTCGTTTCGTGTAAACTTCAGGAGGAAGCTATGAGAGCAATAGGTTGTCTTCTAACGCCAACTGCTGCGTAATAACTAGGCAAATCTGACCAAAACTGGACCGACCTAGATCCGGCCAGCTGATATTGCTTCGACGGCACCATATTACAATAGTCGTAGGAGTTATAACAGAAACTGCCTCAGACTGGGCATCTCCGCTTATGATTACTGTGATAGCTTCGAAGATGGGAAGGAGGCCGAGATATTACTGCACCTGCTTTGTACTTATTCTCGCTTAGCGTAAATCAGAATGAAATTTATGGGAGTCTTCATCTGAATGACTTAACGCCTCTTAGCAAGTTCGACGTTAAGGATATTGAACGCTTCATGGAGAAAGCTCCAGTTCAAGTAAACTATCGAATAATAAATTTACTTTGTACTGTTCACAAGAGATTTGAATAAATTTTATTTCTTGTCGCAGTAGACTGAGTAGACTAGTTTTTATTTTTTTCGAGTGACACTGTTTAACCAATTATGCTACGCATTTTTGGTAATTATGTCTATTTGTTTTGATGTCGTCCGGTCCGGACTTCTCCAATTGAATAAAAATGCACAAACACAATAATATTTACTAATTCACAATTTGTTTATTTATTATTATAGAAATTATGTTTATTATATTTATTTAATTAATTTAGTTGTTTTGGTACAATTATTATTATTAATTTATGTAATTTAATTATCGTATATATTTATTTTACCACCACACAAAATTTTGGTTAATTATCACGCGTTACACTTGTATATGTTTTTTAATACCGCGATGAGAAAATTTACGAATTTGCATATGGCGGAGGTAAATAATAAAAGAAGACGTGTTGTCTTGAGTGTTGCTTGTTTTGATCATGGACGACTAATGTGTTGTGTTGTAATTGTGACGTCGCCTTCGTGTTCGTTTTTGTTGAGGGAACACATGCGCCGGCGACGGTCGACATTGCACTTATGTTAAGTGCAGTGGATTATTATTGCATCACCGAACTTTGTTAGTTCGTGGTGATGTTGGTTGGATGGCGATGGTTTTACTATAAATGTTTTATAGTAATGGTTCGGTTATTAGATAGTGTTGGTTGGATAGATTGATATGTGATGGGGTTAGTGAACGCTTAATTCAAATAAGTTGGATTATATTTGAATTTCACTAATTATTTTGTTTGTGGCAGAATCGAATATCGGTGAGTCGAATATTCGAGCTGCTACAGTGTACCCCCTCTCCAGATGAGAAACGATTGGTTTTGAGACGTTATACGTTGAACCGGACGGTTTTATATCGTTTGCTGGCTGATATTTGATCAGCCGTGTTGAGAATACCGTACGCCGGTTTCAATCTGTCGATGGAGATTGAGTGGTGTTTGTCTTTGATTGAGACTATGAATTGCTTGCGTAAGCGGCGTATAACTTTGTATGGCCCATCGTATGGAGATTGTAATCCAGTTCGAACCTTATCAACCCGGACAAAGACGTAATCGCAATTGTTGAGCGATTTGGGAATGAATATGTTGCTTTTATTCGTTGGTCTTGTTGCCGTGGGGATAAGATTTTGCATGGTGGTGCGGAGTTGGTCGATGACTGTGTCGGTTGTGGATGGAGACGGTAGAGGATGTTCGACGAAGAACTCACCGGGTAGCTTGATGGTTTGACCGTAAACCATTTCAGCTGGTGAGCACTTCAGATCTTCTTTAACCGTTGCTCGAATACCAAGTAGAACGATTGGTACTTCAGAGCTCCAGTGAATTGTGTTGCCTCGGGCCTTGAGAGCAGCTTTGAGCTGGCGGTGGAAACGTTCGACCATGCCATTGGCTTGTGGGTGGTAAGCCGTTGTACGTATCCGATGCGAGCCGAGGAGTTTCGTTAACTCCGAGAAAAGCTTCGACTCGAATTGGGTATCTTGATCAGTTGTGATGTCAAGTGGAACGCCAAATCGTGATACGTAGTTCTGTACGAATGTGGTGGCAATGGTTGCTGCAGACATGTCGCTCATGCAGTACGCTTCTGGCCATCGAGTGAAACGATCGACACAGGTGAGTAGGTATGAGTATCCATTGGATGGAGGAAGTGGTCCTACGACATCTAAATGAATGTGCTCAAATCGACCAGGTGGAATTGCGAATTGTCCAAGAGGCGATTTTGTGTGCCGCTGGACTTTCGATTTTTGGCAAGATAAGCATGCTTGTGCCCAATGGGTCACGTCTTTGTTGATGCTTGGCCAAAAGTATCGAGCAGTAATCAATTTACGAGTTGCGCGGACACCAGGATGTGAGATACCGTGTAGTGTGTCGAAGATGGTTCGACGTAGTTGCTCTGCGATGTACGGGCGATTTGCACCCGTAGATGTTTCGCAGTAGAGTTCGAGGCCAGGTAGTTTGAAAAGCTCCAGTTGCAGTGATGAACTGGCGTGACGTGTGGAACCAGAAAGTATATTCTGAAGTTCCAAGTCTGCTTTTTGCGCTTGTGCGATTTTGTTGCAGTCGAAGTGAGTCTCGACTGTGGCCGTTTCGTTTGATGTTGTGCGCGAAAGTGTATCCGCGACAACGTTTTCGGTACCTTGAACATGCTGAATGTCCGTGGTAAATTGACTAATGTAATCCAAGTGGCGTGCTTGCCTTGGATTGCGTTCAGTTTTAGACTGAATTGCTCGAGTGAGAGGTTTGTGGTCGGTGTAAATTGTGAAGTCCCGACCCTCGACAAAATATCTGAAGTGTTTGATTGCTAGATATATTGCGAGTAATTCCCGATCGAATGCAGAGTATTTCTTTTCGGCATCCGAGAGCTTCTCTGAGAAGAATCCCAGGGGCTCCCAACACTTGTCGTTGTACTGTTGCATGACTGCTCCGACAACAGTGTTTGATGCATCAGTGGTTATGCTGAGCTTTGAGTCGCTCAGTGGATGTGACAAGAGTGTTGTGCGTGCCAATTCAGCCTTGAGTGACGTGAATGCGTGTTGACATTCGTCAGGCCAAGAGAAGTTCTTGGCGGTTTTGGGCTTACGTAGTAGTACTGCCAGGTGGCTGTGAATTGGGTTGAGTATTTCAGCGAGCTTTGGTATGAATCGGTGGTAGTAGTTGACCATGCCGATGAATCGCTGAATACTTTTGATTGAGGTTGGAGCTGGGAATTCTTTAATGGCATTGATTCGTTCTTGTGAAGGAAGGATGCCATTAGCGGTGATCTTGTGGCTGAGGAAATCAAGAGTGGATGCGCCGAAGACGCATTTTGAGCTCTTGATGTGAACATCAAACTCGACAAGTCGTTGGAAAAGTGTTTCCAGATGGAGTTTGTGTTGTTCCTCAGTTTGAGATGCCACAAGAATGTCGTCTATGTAGACGAAAACGAAATCGAGATCTCGAACGACTTCGTTCATGAAGCGCTGAAACGTTTGTGCGGCATTGCGTAATCCAAATGGCATTCGGTGTATTCGAAGAGGCCAAATGGTGTGGTGATTGCCGTTTTGAAAACGTCTTCAGGTGCCACGGGAATGTGGTGATAACCTCTGATGAGATCAAGTTTGGAGAAAACTTTGCAGCCATGCAAGTGCATGGTGAAGTTTTGAATGTGGGGTATCGGGTAGCGATCCGGTATCGTAACCGTGTTTAAACGCCGATAGTCCCCACATGGCCTCCAGTCTTGATCTTTCTTCTTGACCATGTGAAGTGGACAAGAAACGGAAGATGTCGATGTTCGACAAATCCCTAATTCCACCATGTGTTGAAATTCTGCTTGTGCAGCTTTGTGTCGCACCGAATCTAGTCTGCGTGGTCTCGACACGGGAAGATGGCCTTCTGTGACGATGTGATGAACCACGTTGTGTCGGACTGGCATTTTGTAGTTCGGCTCTGCTGTAAGTAGTGGGTACTTTTTGAGCAGAGTGCCGTAGCCGTTGTCGATGTTAAAATGGATCGGTGTTGGTGTGTTAACACGAACCATTGTGGCGTTTATTGACAGCTTTGTAGCTGGGTCAATGAGCCGTTTGTGTTTGACATCGACAAGAAGTCCGAATTTGCTTAGAAAATCGGCGCCAATGATCGGACGATTCACTGCGGCTAGTATGAAAGCGTGCGTGAAGGTTCGTTTGAGTCCGATATCCACGTTAAGCAATTTTGTGCCGTACGTGTGGATGATTGAACCATTGGCAGCCGATAAGACTAGATTTGAATTTCGATTTGCTAATGTGTAATTCAATTTGAAATTCATGGCTGGAATAACCGAAAGGTCAGCGCCAGTGTCGACTAAGTAGGTGAGTTTGTTGTGTCTATCGTACACAAACAAACGTGACGTATAGGGTGTGTTTGTGGTCAGGGGAGGCATGTTGCTCTCAACCCGTGACTCTAACAGTTTTTTTGGTGGTCAATGTCCATCTTTACGGCGGCCGCGTACGTCGATGGTTGCGACGTGGTGAAATTGCACGGTGGCGTGCATTTTCTGGCGGCTCTACCAAACTTTGTGTGGAACCAGCATTTACCATGTTGGTATGTGTTGTTGCTGGGACTGCGGGTTCTATTTCGTGAGGGAGTTCGTCGCCCACGCGAACGGCTTCGACCTCGGAGTAGCCCGTCGAGTCTAGACTCGATTCTCGACAGTCTTGCTTCGAGTGTGTTTGGTGCTTGTGTTGAACGGGGAGTTCTGTCTCCACTGCGTTCTCTTGATTGCCGGTATGGTGCATTGACTTGACTGACGCTTTGAGATGTGATGTTTATGACATCATACATCTTGTCGGCTATCTTGGCTAACGTTTGTGTCGTGGAGGATTCGGGCTGTGCTACCAGCGCTATGCGAATCAACTCCGGCATTTTACGTACCCACAAAGATTTAATGATATTTTCATTAAAATTATTATTAGCCAGTGTTTGTATGTGCCGTAAAGCGTCAGATGGTTTTTGGTCGCCTAATTGCTGGCCTGAAAGCAATTGTTCTAGCTGACGTTCGCCCGATGGTGCTAGTCGTTCTAGCAGCGTTTGTTTTAATGTGTTGTATTGGTTGGTTGTCGGCGGATTGAGGAGGAGATCCGAGATCACATCGCACGTTTCTGGTTGCAAAGCTGATAATGTTTGCAGGTACTTTGTTTTATCAGCGTATATGCCTTGTAGCCCGAATTGTATTTCGGCGAGCTGAAACCATGTGTTTGCTCTTTGTGGCCAGAAAGGTTGTATTGTGATTCGTTGATGTGATGCCGCGATCTCTACTTGTGGACTAGCGCCTTCAGGCGTGGTGTCAATGTCCTGTGATAGATGTTTTGCATCTTCGGTCATTTTGTTCTTTTGTTAAAACGAACCAATACAATAAAAAAAATGAAACTATACGAAATTATAAGGCGGAATGGTTACCGTGTAGTGAATGGTTTGAAGGCCGGGATGCTCCTTCTTTTTAACGCCCGATGCGAGATACCCCCGAATATGGAGTTCCTTTGCGTCCTACCTTATATTGGGGGGGCTCGTTGAAATTTAGAAAAAAAAATTTACAACAAAATTTAAGTCATGCGAGGTAAATTTTTTTTTAGCGAGTTTTGTGTCACCGTTGCAGCGAGAAAACGACCAGTGTGTGTGTAATTTTTTTGAAAATGGGTGCAATGTGGTGGTGTGGAGAAAAAAAAAATATATATATAAAGAAATTTTACAAAGTATGATTCTACGTTAATATTGTACATGAAAAGTGTCTCTACGTTAATATTGCAAATTAAAATTGATTCTACGTTAATATTGTAAATAAAAGTGATTTTACGTTAATATTTTATGTAATTGTAAAAAAAAAAAATTTTAATGTACAAGAAAAAATTTTGTATAATAAAAAAAACTTTGTACCGTTTTATTTTGTTGTTGTTTCTGCTGCTGCTGCTGGTTGAGGTTGCGGTGAGGGTGGATCGCTTCACCGTTTTAGTTTTCCCACGGTGTCCCGCGTTGCGTGGATGGGTTGCTGTCTCTTCGCCACGTGTTAATTTGATTAAAAATATGTATCCCGCGTCGCATGAAATTATCAGCGTGGTGTTCGCTGCGATGTGTTTGCCCACGTGGTTGCGTGTATATTTTTATGTTTTTTTTTTTGGGTTATGTTATATGATAATTTCTTTACCAATTATCAATTATCAATGCAGTAAAAACTGCCGTCGTTGGTCACCAATTTGGTAATTATTTCTATTTGTTTTGATGTCGTCCGGTCCGGACTTCTCCAATTGAATAAAAATGCACAAACACAATAATATTTACTAATTCACAATTTGTTTATTTATTATTATAGAAATTATGTTTATTATATTTATTTAATTAATTTAGTTGTTTTGGTACAATTATTATTATTAATTTATGTAATTTAATTATCGTATATATTTATTTTACCACCACACAAAATTTTGGTTAATTATGACGCGTTACACTTGTATATGTTTTTTAATACCGCGATGAGAAAATTTACGAATTTGCATATGGCGGAGGTAAATAATAAAAGAAGACGTGTTGTCTTGAGTGTTGCTTGTTTTGATCATGGACGACTAATGTGTTGTGTTGTAATTGTGACGTCGCCTTCGTGTTCGTTTTTGTTGAGGGAACACATGCGCCGGCGACGGTCGACATTGCACTTATGTTAAGTGCAGTGGATTATTATTGCATCACCGAACTTTGTTAGTTCGTGGTGATGTTGGTTGGATGGCGATGGTTTTACTATAAATGTTTTATAGTAATGGTTCGGTTATTAGATAGTGTTGGTTGGATAGATTGATATGTGATGGGGTTAGTGAACGCTTAATTCAAATAAGTTGGATTATATTTGAATTTCACTAATTATTTTGTTTGTGGCAGAATCGAATATCGGTGAGTCGAATATTCGAGCTGCTACACATTCCTCTTTTGTTTTTCAAACAATTGTTCATTATAAATTTATATTTCTTATGCGATCGAATATTTGTCCTGGCATTCGGTTTGATGACGAATATTTTTGTTATCTACATATTTTAGAATTTTAGGAGGCGATCAAGTCAAAAATAGAATTTTAGCTCAAGGAAATCTGGAAACTTTAGAGGATTTTAAGTTAAATTACCTCAAATAAATAAGTTCACGCAATCGTTAATCATAATTATCCATATCATGATAATACTTTTTTATTCGTCTCACTGAACTGTAGAGCACAGTATATCGTTAAACACATGTCATTATTGTAACACAGATCTTCTATATACTAATGCTGCGTTAATAAAATACATGCCGAAAATTGAAAACATGTAATTAAACCAGTATACTGTTTGCCATTTCCCCTAGGGTTATCAAATTGTAAAATGTAAAATTTCAATTTAATTCCGCGAGTACACAACAAACCAATTTACAAAAAAAAAAAAAAATCGAAAGTAACTCAAACGACCCCAAAAATTAAATTTTTCAGTTCCCTGAAATTAATGGGAACATTCTTTCAATCGAAACGAGACAACACATCACAAGTGATGGATTTAAGACATTTCTAAATATATAATAAATTTAATCAAAACAAAAGAATGATGTTATTTTAAGAATTTTACCAATTAAGTTGGGATGAGGGTATATACATTATGCACGAGTATATAATACAAATGTTGATCTCAGTAAAATTTAAAATCACCTGGGGAATAATCTAAAACCCCTTTAGTGTTGTTGCTATTGTTGTGAATTGTTATTTTTTGGGAGGGTTTGTATTATTAATATAAAATAACACTATAACGTAATAAGAATAATAAAATGAAATTTTTATTTATTTTCTTATTTATTTATTAAAGTTATTATTATAAATTCTTTTAAATTGAATTTCCTGTTCTGTGTGTATACTCTTATTTATGTACTTTCAATTCTATTATATGTATGTATATATGTATATATACAAAACGAAACTCCCGTAAATTAATTTATTTGAAAATAGACTTTGTTTAATTTATATTTTCATGATAAAAATAAAAAAAATAATCTTTTCTTTTCATTTCATTTCTTTTTAGTTTAAATATTATTATTTGTGTAATGGAACAATTACATTATCTTTGTTCTACTTTAGTTTATAATAATATATATGTACATAAATAAATTTATATTATATACGAAATAATAAAATAAATATTATTATCTAAAACAACATGTCAAAATAAAGAATGAATGAAGTATCTTTGATGAATTTAGCAAAGCGAAAATTATTTACGATAAATGATTGTTGTCTCAAGTTATTACTTGGAATTAGAGGGAATTTTTTTTTATCTGTTCTTTGTAACAAATTCAAAACCGTCACAAAAAAGTGGCCGAATATAAGACTTCTAGCAGTAGATTTCTGCCCTTTATGCCGCAATTTAATTTAAGTGATAAAGTTCATAGACACTACTCGATAGGCGCAAAAACAAACTCACCACCCACCTTGTAGGTGATCAATGCAATTGTAGCTTCACTTCAGGACCATGAGAATGTTCTAGAGTCATTAACAATCGATTTAAGCATACATTTTTTTTATACTGACAATGGTTTTATTCTTGAATCTTTCTTTATCTGAAACTAACAAGAAGTGTGCAAAGCTTGCAATCTAGCTAGCAATAATCAATATTTTAGATCTAGTGGATCTACTCTGCGAAGCACATCATATTTCGGTTGCCTTAATAGTTGCCTTGCTAATTCATTGGGATGAGCATTTTTCCGATAATAAAATCGTGTTCTGGAGCTTTCTTTGGGTTTATACAATTTTTATTGGAATTTTTAACTTTCTTCCACTTAAATTTTAAAGAAATTGGTATCGAAGGTTCCTCCGTTAACTTTGGTAGTTCACTGTTGATAGTTTTTTCGTTTTGTGTGAATACTTTTTTCAAGTGGTTAGAGAAAGCAGTAGCCTTTTCTACGTCACTTCTGGCCCAATGTCCATCTGGTTGCCTAATTGGTGAATTCGATAAATTTGGCCTCTTTAGTTTTTTTATTGCCCTCCATAGTGAATAATCTGTAAGTTCAATAAGGTAACTCTTAATTCTAGAGTCTTCTTCTTCTCTCAACGCTCGTTTATGGGCTTTAATAGCCCTATTCAATTTCCCTTTAAGTATTGGAGATTTTTGATATCCCAGCTGATTAAAATAATCGATAAACTGCTGCTTTTTGATTGCATGTTTCGGTGGACAGTAAACAGACGATATTACACAATTGCCAGCTCATTCTTCTAAGCAGACATTAGTTGCTTGCGGATGTGATCTATATCATATTTGTTGAGTTCATAATGCTTTATTTTTCATTTGATCAAGACCGCAGTGCCGCCGTGTACTCGTCT
This sequence comes from Tipula unca, assembly GCA_951394425.1. Lineage (NCBI taxonomy): Eukaryota > Metazoa > Arthropoda > Insecta > Diptera > Tipulidae > Tipula > Tipula unca. The sequence continues at coordinate 67,367,842 of OX596382.1, read as the reverse complement.
ATCTGGATGTTTGGTGTCATAAACTGTATATCCGTTGATTTTTAAAAAGGTATTTTTTGTAAAGTGTGTTTCTGATATTAGCATGATGTCTATATTTCGATCGACAAGAAAGGTCTGAACCTCAGCTTGGTGCTGTGAAAGACCGTTCGTATTCCATACAGCTATCTTTAGGAGCGTCATTTTTGGCTTTTGACAATAATTTGCATTAGTGTGTTCATATTTTTCATCATCATACTCATTTGTCTTTCCATCATCATCATGAAACTATGGGTCGTTTCGGTGAGTTTATTTACGGTTGTGTGAATATTTATTTCTACTCCGTTGAAATGAACTTTAGTTTTTGGGACGGTACCTTTTTGGATGTTGGCATCGGAAACTCCTGGTTGTGCAAAACTGCTTGTAACATTCTCCATTGCATTGTGTGGTTTCAAGAATATTCAGAATTAACTTAAAGTTTTAGAAGAATTAGGAAGTCAGTAAAATTTTCAGAACTTAAGTTTAATATTAAATATTTTATGTTGATGTAATAATTTGTAATCGTAGAAAATTAAATCCTTGGTGTTAGGTAAATCTAGCTAAATTTGCTATATATGATCACATATATGTTTCGTAAACCTAAATTTTAGGAACATGTTTTCCTAAGAATACCACCACACAATCCTTTGCTTGTCGTAAGAGGCGATCAAACGGTTGGATCGCTGGGCTGACAATGCGAAAAAGAAAAATGGATACCGCCAAACAAATACCGGACCAGTCACTTAGGAAATCAAAAGCGTTGAAAGGCCACGTGCATGAAGGAGTATCGGCTGAAACTCATTGCTCTTCATAAAACTCACTGGCCTAAAAGTGAAGACAATGTTTCCTAGGGCTATACTTTTCTCTACAGTGGATGTAACCTTAGAAATTTTGGAGCTTTTGGAACGTTATTAGTATTGGCTTCGCGAAACCACTGAAGCAACAATTCTACAATTTCCTGAGGAAAGCCAGAGCTCTTGGTGTTCACCAATTACTATGGTGCATAGGGGAAACGGTCAATGTTCGCTTATTTCCGTGATGTGATTAAGGTAACCGCCAAGGTTGCGTGTACTTTACCGCTTATTGACGGTTTGCTAGGTCGATTAGATCAAACGCGTTTGATGTACCTGAACGGTTAGATGATTCAAGTGGATGTGTGATTAGTAGCGGCGTTTCACTGATAAGTTCGCGACACTAGGAGGACCACTAGAAGGGTGCAGCTATACCAACCATGTGAGCTGGCTCATGTCTCAGAAGTATTTGTCAGGACGGGTTGCTCGTTGGACTTTAAAATTGCAGGCATTTAATTTCGAGAAAGGTTAAAGAAAAGTTAATGTTGTACCTGATGCTCTATATCGAGTGTTAAGTAATGAACCAATCATGCTGTCATCTCTTGCAGTGCATCCTGAGAAACATAAATTGTACCGTGGGGGACATTTCGGATGTCATTAAACCGCTTCATATTAATCTAGAGTAGTTTTTGAGGATCTTGAATACCAGGACCAACTAGAGAAAATCCGGAAGCTAGGTTCAGAATGCCAATGCTTTAGTAATAAGAAAAACAAACTGATTTATAACCCTTCTGTTCATCTTCGTTGTGATGCCACTGTTGTGCCAACTTGGAAGCTGATTGTTCTTTCTTTAATAACGCACTCCTTAATCGAACAGGCCGTAAGTGAAAAACTTGAACTGAGAAATCCATTCTGAAATCAACGCTAACAGCGGAAACAGCGGCATTTCTCAATAACAAGGGGATAAAAATTGAAGTTGAAAATTTAGCGAATTCAAACATTTGACTCAAACAGTGCAAAAGCCGGACACAAATTTGAATGAATGAGCCAAACTGAAACAAATATATAAAACGGAAACTACTGAGAAAAATGATATTGAAATAGCCGTAAGTTAATTATTTACTGTAAACCAACGTTTGGGCGCCACTGTAATGAATCATCAGTACTATAACATCATTTAATTCCTGAAACTGCCGAAAACTGCACTTCGGGCTCATCATCCTAGCTCCTTGAAATTTATCATTCTATCTATTCCATATCTATTGGGATGATAATTTAAATTTATAGCCAGGTAACACGACTAATCAAAAGTGCCACCTACCCGAATTTTTGAATATGGGCCATTCCCTATGAATAAAAGATGGGTGGGGATTTGAATTATTTTCAACCTGATCCCACATAAAATATGACCTGATTCGAAGCATAGAACTTCTCTATTGGGATGGTAACCCAAACTAATAGTCAGGTAAAACGACAAATTAAAAGTGCAAGCTACCCGAATTATTGAATATAGGCCATTCCATATGAATAAAAGATGGGTGGGGATTTTAATTATTTTCAACCTGATCCCACATAAAATATGACCTGATAAGAAGCATAGAAGTTCTCTATTGGGATGGTAATCCAAACTAATAGCCAGGTAACACGACAAATCAAAAGTGCCACCTACCCGAATTTTTGAATATGGGCCATTCCCTATGAATAAAAGATGGGTGGGAATTTGAATTATTTTCAACCTGATCCCACATAAAATATGAGCTGATTCGAAGCATAGAACTTCTCTATTGGGATGGTAACCCAAACTAATAGTCAGGTAAAACGACAAATTAAAAGTGCAAGCTACCCGAATTTTTGAATATGGGCCATTCCATATGAATAAAAGATGGATGGGAATTTTAATTATTTTCAACCTGATCCCACATAAAATATGACCTGATTCGAAGCATAGAAGTTTGCTATTGGGATGGTAAACCAAACTAAATGGGCCATTCCATATGAATAAAAGATGGGTGGGGATTTTAATTATTTTCAACCTGATCCCACATAAAATATGACCTGATAAGAAGCATAGAAGTTCTCTATTGGGATGGTAACCCAAACTATAAAAGTCAGGTAAAACGACAAATTAAAAGTGCCAGCTACCCGAATTTTAGAATATGGACCATTCCATATGAATAAAAATGGGTGGGGATTTTAATTATTTTCAACCTGATCCCACATAAAATATGACCTGATAAGAAGCAAGGAAGTCCTCTATTGGGATGATAACCCAAACTAATAGCCAGGTAAAACAACAAATTAAAAGTGCCAGCTACCCGAATTTTTGAATATGGGCCATTCCATATGAATAAAAGATGGGTGGGGATTTTAATTATTTTCAACCTGATCCCACATAAAATATGACCTGATTCGAAGCATAGAAGTTTGCTATTGGTATGGTAAACCAAACTAAATGGGCCATTCCATATGAATAAAAGATGGGTGGGGATTTGAATTATTTTCAACCTGATCCCACATAATTTACCAGATATATGGCATGAAATTTTTTCCAAATATGCATCATGGAACATCTCTACCTAAGTCTTAATGTTAATTGAATTCACGCTTACATGAAAAATTATAAATGGGTGTATTGTGTAATTCTAAAAATTAATTTGAATGAAACCAGAAAATTAAAAATATATTTTTATGAAAACAATAATTTTAGCTTCTAAAGTATTGCAATTTCAAACAAAAAAATATGAATTATGTCGAAAATGTATATTTTTTTCTGCTGGTTAATTTCTACAGAAATTTTTCTACTGAAACATAATAATTGTCGATAATGCAGTTTCTTTCTGCTGAAATTTTTCTGATAACTTCAGTAGTATTAAAAAATGTCAAATTTACTATAAAAAAAGTACTGTCTCTTCACTTTTTTTTTGTAACTATACATTTCCTTTTCTGTCCTATTAAGTTATTCCATTTATAAACATCTCGTAGCTTTATTCTTTCATTTACAAATTATTTTAGAAATAGAATTGAGAATAGATTATAGATTGAACGGAAATTAGCCTGAAGTATTAATTGTTTTGGCTTTTTTTAGTATTAATTCTCTTGGCTTGCCATTTTTCATTCTTAAACCATTTTCTAAGCACTATACGAATATATATTTCTTAAGAAATGTTGTTAACCCGTTTTAAATTTTACGAGAAATAATTTGGGTATTAGTATCCCAATATATTGTGCGAATGAGAACCATACGATAAGATTTCAATGCTATCTCAAAACAAAAGCTGACTCAACTGTACATAACATACATAATAAAAAAAGATAAATAAATAATATTTTTAAATCTAAACTAATCCGTTCATATGTACATATATAGTCTCGAACCGATAAACTAAAAGATTATTTTAATTATAAAAAATCCTCATCAAAATACTGTTGTCACACAGAAACTGTCATATCTGTTTATTTTAAAACAAAAAAAGGATTTTGAATAAAACAATATGTACGAATGTATGTTGTGTATACACTCCGATTGAAATGTCGTTAAAAATTTTGTTTATTGTTCTGTCACGCAAAGAAATTAATAAAAATATTGAAGTTCGGAAAAACTACCTAATCAGTAACCCACGGTTTTCATATAATTTTGTTTACTTTATTTAATGTAGACCTCAGCAACAAAACGATACCCACAGTTGTCTCACGACATTTGAATCGATGTATATTATTTTCTTATTAACCAAAATGAAAAAAAAACTAAAACGTGTCTATGCAACGCCTTTATTAAAAACCAACAACAACAAACCAAATAATGTTGGAACGGAAAACTTCATCCTGTTCATATTTCAAATATGGATTCAATTTAAATAACAATAAACCTTATGTTTCATATCACATACCCACCCGTTCCGTCTCGCATTTATCAAACGTACATATACGTACATACGTATATATTCTTATGTAGAGTAAAATTTGTAATATATTTGCCTAAAAACATTCAGCGGAATTGTGTTAATTTAATACTGTTTCGTCTTTTTAACATAAAACCCATTTTTCTGTACTTATTGAAGTTTTTTTTGTTGTTGTTGCTATTTCTTAAGTTAAGAAGAATGATGGTACGGTGTATTGAAATTTTTCATGTTTAAAACATTAGCATTGAGAACACATTTTTATCTCCTGTGGCGTCAATTCGATTTGGGTGTTTCTTTATTATTTTATTATGGATTTCTTTATTTTTCGTCTTTTATTATTATCAATTTTTCAGGTTAAAATACGCTCTCTTCTCGAATTTCATTTTTATCCACAAGCACCAACAACAATGTCAGGACCAAACGAATGTATACACATAAAATTATATATTGAAAATGAATGAATATATATTGAACGTTGTTGTTGTGTGGATGATGATGATGATGATGCCCTTTAGATAACAATTGTGTATTACGTTTTCTCCTTTTAATTTTTTTTTCTTTTTTGGACATACGATATACGTACATAGCTGGTTTAATAGTGTTGTGTAAGAAATAAAAAAAGGAATTAGGATAATCATAGAATTCAAGGAAAATTGATGATTTTATAGATATTTATACAAAACACTAATGATTCTTTCCAAGATAATTGTTATAAATAGATTTTAATCATGAGATGGGTTCAATTCAATTGCTCAGATATTGAAAATTAAACGTGGTTATGTCTGGAAAATATCGAACCATAATAAATTTGTATCGATTTATTATGAGAGTTCATTTTCTTTTATAATACTATCACAGAGAATCCACTTAATTGAAAATACTTAGTATGACTGAAACTAGAATAGTATATGACGTATCATTTAGTTAGTTAAGTTTGATTGCTTTTTAATGTTTAGGAAATAGGTGCATTCAAAGGATAAACTTTGAGAGCAAAGGCTACCTGCGGTTCATAAAAAAAATTTCTGGACCGGTGCTGGGTGAACTAATTAATTATATATAAAACTTAATAATATGCCCAATTGTCTGGAGGTTTTAGATTTTAACCAATAGGAGAGCAATGATCAAATTTTTCAGTAGTGTATTTATTCGCGACTGATTGTGGTCCATTGACTTTGGAAATCTGTTTGTTTTAGAATCTGATTCATCTCTATTGCACCGCCATTTAAACCGATACGCGCTCAAATCCCCTGGTTGTTTTGTTGCCATCAACGAGAAAGATTATATAACGAAATAATTGTTGTATGTGTGGAAAATACATGAAAACCAATTAGAAAGAAATAAAGTTAATCAAATTATATCGTGGAAACTGGAATCCATGGAAACTGGAATAATCTGGAATACTCCATGGAAACTGGAATCCAATTTTCTTAAAATGATTGAAATATTTTTTATTTTTTTATTTTAAAACACCTTTATTGGTATGGCTAAATCCCATTGACGTTGTTTTAATCGTATCTGTTCAGCTTTTGGTCTCACGTGATGTTTCCAGTTTAGCCTTGAGTCTAAGTGCAGACCAAATTATATGTGCTGGTTGAGATTTTTGGGTCGAAGCGTAAATGTCACATGGGTTGATTTAAGCTCATTAAGCGCGGTTTTTCAATTAATCGTCCATTAAGTAACCTTGAAGAACGTCATTGCTCGTTGAAGGTTTTTCACTGCCCTTTGTTGAGATTCGTCTATTGCCATATTAACATTTCATAATTTTGTTCAATGTAGGTGTGTCTGCAATGTATTTACGATCAGCAGGGATGGGCGAGGTAGAACACGTCGTGTAATATATGCGGTTGTCGACAGGTAAAACGGTACATAGATTACTTGACAAGTTTTTCATCAACGTAAACCACTAAGACAATGTCGACAACCTACAATATTTTTACAATTTAAAGAAAATGCGCTAGTTTGCAGGTGTATTTAGTAAAAGGCCAATTCAGCTATGAATTATAAATTATAAATTGAGAATTGATCTTTCTTTAAAAACACGATTTTTTTTTGTAGATGCATGTAATTGTTTTAATTGCTTATCATGAATAAGTCATCGTGGTTAGGGGTTGCCACATTGCGGAGATGGACTCCACATGATCCCCCTTCGAGTCAATGTTACGGGAAAACAATTTTTTTTCTTAACTGAAAACTGAACTCGTTTTGGTTTAGCGATACGAGCCTTCTGGCCATCTAGTGAAAAGATCTAATCAGCAGTTAAAATGTATGCATATCCATTTAATAGAGATAGTGGTCGAACGATGACCAAATGAATGTATTTGAAACGAGCAAAAGGCTGTTTAAATTGTCCTAACTCCGATTTCGTGTGACTTTAATTTGTATATCTTTGATATGAAAGATAGAACTTTGCTCAGATGTTAACGTCTTGATTCATGTTAGGCCAAAAGTAATGATCCGTTTTTAATTTTTTTAGTTATGAGACGGATAGAACCAGAAAGTAATTTTTGGAGTTCCTAACAGATTTGAAATCTAGTGTTTTTTCGATACACTGAAATAAAAATTGTATACAGATGACGAATCCTTGTTTTAATACAATGAATTATTCGTTCGTATTGACCCGACAAATTATTCTTTTATTCTCCAACATTTCAATGACTCCTTTTAAATGGAATTAATCATTTTCAAAATAGAATTGACTCCGCAATTATTGTTCATTTTAATAAAGAAATGTTCCTTAAAAGATTGTTTCTTGTATAACAAATATTAACTAACTTAATTATATTTTGTCAATTGAAATAATAAGGCTTTTATGAATGTTCTCTTCAACAAAGAAGGGTTACTTGGATTAATGTTCTTCGTTTAACGAATATGAATTAATTTAATTAAAGTTTGTTAGCAGATATTTGCATATTTCATTAACTTTAATTAAATGTAATATCCCAGTTAATTAAATGCAGAAATCAGTTGTAACGAAAATTAATTTATTTAAATAAAACTAAGTGTTAAAATTTTAAAATATATTTATTAATTGTTCCTTAACGAGAATTGATTTCGTTTCTTTCAATTTCAAAATAATAAATATAACTTAATATAAACTAATAATAGCCGTGTTTCTTGACGTATGATCTGATCCGGATCAGATCATATGTTTCCCTTTCATTTGTATAGCCGCGTTTCATGAAATCAACACAAAAATTGTTTTATTTTTTGTTTTTAGGTTATTATTTTGATCCTAGTAGCATTTTGGTTCAAAAATTTTATACAAAAACAAAAAATAGTACAATTTTTGTGTTGATTTCATGAAACGCGGCTATACAAATGAAAGGGAAGCAGATATGATCTGATCCGGATCAGATCATACGTCAAGAAACACGGCTAATATTAATTCCATACCATGGCCATCTAATTAAATTTTTTTCATTTAGATACTTTTGTAATAACAAACTAAAACACATACTTATATTATAAAACAAATTATAAAATAAATCACATTTTACAGTTTAGTTCAATCACATTAGAAAATATAAGCTTAGGAAATAATATTATTTTGAAAATACACAGTATTTTTTACATACATCAAAATGCTTTAGCAATTTTGACTAATGAATAAAAAAATTATAAAAAAAAGTTTAAATGAACTGATGACTTTTGATTGTAAAGGATATTCTAAATTAAAAACATGAAATAATATAAAGGTGCAGTCTAAAGCGGCTAGTGGACTTACGCATTTATACCTAATTTTATCACAATAAACATAAAATTGGTTTTCGAAATACAAATTTTCCCCGATTATAAATATAAATGGTTGCAACTTCAGTTTGTTGTTGTTTGACGACATTTGTTTGGTTTATCTATAAATTTATCGGCTTCCTGGGACGATGGCAGCAGGACCATAAAAGAATTTTGAGTCTTTTATTGTAAATTTCATGAATTATTTTGAAATAGTTTTCCTTTTGGTGCTGGGTTTTATTAAATGTTACAAGTTCGTGCCTCTGAAAATAATTAAAAAAATTAGTTGTTTGGTTTATACAAGAGTTCTTCTTGATTTATCTTACCAAGCATGACATATTTTTGTAGCTAAAATTCCTTTAACATTTGTTTTGCTGTTGGCTCTATCACTTTGTCCGCCATAATAATAAGTACCTCATTGCAAAACCTGTCAAATTTAAGGAATATATTTTCTGATTCACGATATTTTTGGGTAGAGTCGATGTCGATCAACATGGGCTCAAACGACTGCGAATAAGCCGGCGCCATTCCTTGATGATTGAGTATATATTTTGATCGTTAGTAGTCTTAATCCATTTAATCCTGTAATCGGCGGAAGATGTCCAATTTTTGGATACTACATCTAAATTTCAGTAATCTCTATTAAATTTTAAATTTTCACATAAAATTCGTGAACGATACTGGAAAATAATACAAAATTCAATAAGTATAAAATATTTAAAATTAGTTGTAATAATATTACCATTAGAGATATTATCAGGTTCTATCGGCTCTACCCGTTTGTATCTTAGTGGTTTTGGTATAAAGGATGACCTTTGCAGCTTTGACATTCAATTATTATAGCGATCGTATAATTAGCCTTTTGATTTTAAATTTTTTCTTCTTTGAAAGAACACTGACAGTAATAATTTGAATCCAATGTTAGTACGTACAAATATTAGCAGTAGTTTACCATTTATTAAACATAAATTATTTTTGTTATTATCAAATTAATTGCTTTATTTGTTATAGTTTATGTTTTAATATACATAAACAAATGAAACTCGACAAAAAAAGCTTTTTCTATTTTTAATAAACCTACCTTGTAACTAGTGAACGAGCTACTTTAAAGTGAATTGAAACCAAATGCTGTTCTTATTCTAAAAATTAATATTACGGATACGGTTATTGTTATATACTCGTATATATTTGGCTAAAATTTAGTATTAGGAAATAAAGCAACTAATGAGACAACAATAAAAATAATTTATTTTGGTTACTTTCAATAATTTATTTATGAAAATATGTGAATTTTATGATTATCACTTTAAGCAGACTTACCGAAGTGTCACTTGGGAAATGAATTTCAATTTGTGAAGCCATTGCTTCACATTGATTAACACCCATTTGTAAGTTATTTTTAAGATAGTACTGGTATGTCACAATAAGGTCAACCAATATTGATCTGTTAGAATCTGATAAACATAAATTTGTTGCTGACAAAGATAACAGTGATTTCCCTTGAATTGTTTGTTCTAAAAGAACGAACGCTTTAAAACGCTTTTAACGATCCGCTTTAGAAGAACCTATAAATAACAAAACTAAAAGATTTTTTTTGATCTATGAAGCAGTTCAACTTTTTTTGTTTAATTTACATTAATATTTTTGCGTCCTTATTGTTCCAAAGTTTAGACTTTGCATTGAAGTCGCCAGTAATGATAATAGGATGGTCTTTCAGACCATCCATGATTTTTTCTAGTTTATTTACATATTCCACTGGATCGTCTGAATATTGGAAATATATACTGACCAAGTAAAACTTTCCTATAATAGATCTCACCTCGACACACACAGTGTGAGTCGCAGTACTGTGAAATTTTAAGAACCTCAAGATCGTTATTAAGTGTGCCAATTGCTGCTTTGGTGTTTTCGTTGCATCCACTGATTATTGTTGTGGACGTGGTCATTTCCCCTATGACCCCTTTAACTGCGTAAGGTTCCTGCATGCAAAGTATATCGATTGCTTCTTTTTCAATGGATTGTCTAATCTCGTACCCAAGCAGTTGGATTGTCTAATCTCGTACCCTAGCATTTTGCATATTCAGTTGGGCGATCTTCAATCGATAATTATTTTTATTTTTAACTATCATAGACAGTTCGCTTCATCATTAGGTTCAAAGCCGTTTTGTATGAAGTACAAACTTTATTACGTGACGAATGGTCAAAAGCCCTGTTTGCTTTCTGACAAGAAGCGCATTGAGCGTCTTCACTCTATTTTGTACATGATTTTTGGTCATGCCCATTGTCACCGCAGTGACCACAAATGTGAATTTGTTCCTTACAGAACTTGGCAATGTGTCCAAATGTCTGGCATTTGTAACATTTTGTCAACCTAATGAAGTTTGTTACTCTGCATGAGGACTAGCCTAGATAAACACGTCGGTTTTTTATGAGGATATTCCTCGCAGCTGGCGACACCATTGTCTAAATCTTTTCGGCCCTGTCCACATCAAAGATGATTATCCTGGGCATACGATTTCCTGGTAGCGATGCTACCACGCCAGTATTCGATAGCTCCTCATTGGCTAGGAAGAAGATCTTCCTTTCTTCCTGTTTCTATTAGAACGCCATCCTTGATGTTGGCGACCTTTCTAACCGAAAGTACCGCATTTTTCAAAGTCTGCGCGTACGAGACCTTTTCCTCAGTTTTCATTGCTTCTACAATCTCGGATCTTTCGGGAAGTCGGCCTTTAATGTCAGCAATTTCAAGGCTCATTTAATGGCCTGCGTCTACAATGGCGCTTATGCAATCCATAAGTTTTGCCCTTTCCCCCATTTTGATCTTGGAGATCTGCTTTATCTCCAGTTCCAATGTTTTAACAGCCTCCCTTAGTGCAACGACCGAGTCAGCAACTACAGGCTGTGTGGTTGGTTGCCGAGACCCATTCTCCACAGCCCCATTGTCATCAGTCCGAGCACGTTTGCTGCGGCCCGAAGCTGATGCAACAGGCGATCTGACGAGCGCCATTTACTCCGACCACCCTATCTACACTGAGTTCTTCTGTGTTTCGATATAATTAACGCTTATAAGTAAATAGACAATACTAGATACTTATCCCCGTGGGGGATTGATTTATCAATTATTGGAAATGTTTATTTGCAATAAAAAAACATATTTCAGATCAAGCCAATACTGTTTCCACTTCTTAGTAGTTTTCTTGCAATCGCCAATTGCAATCACGTTCGAATCTATGAATTATTGCAGTTATAAATAATAAAATGCAATTCTGTAAGAGAGATCAAACCTTTCGTGAGAAAATACAATATTTTCTTCGATATATGAAATTAGGAAGGTTTGTTGTTCCCGGCTACCGCATTTTCCTCTACTTTGCTTAGTTCTAAGAAAAAGGTTATGTTAATAATATTACTGAATTAATTATCAATTGTTACAGTTACTTACTTATCTGTTGTTTGAAATCAACAATTAAATTAGAATTATCATTTTTATATTATCCAACTTTATATTCTATAATGAATACTGTTACCATCACTCTTACCCACGATGAAATAGGTGTGTTAACTTTTGATGTTTATTTATGATGATACTTTACATTTTATCATGATGGCTAGTTAGAGAATTTAAATACACAAAAACAGCACCATAACTTAACGTTTACGCGTTAACACATAATCATATTGCTTAGAGAATCAGGATACAGGTATCGGACCCTGCCAAATTTCAGATTGAAATCATTGATACGATTAATTTGTCCTACATAACTTTTATTAGTTAATATTGTTGCAGATGGAGTTAGAGTGATAGACACCACTAATAAAAATTAGGAATCTTTTTTATGAGATGATATTTTCGGCTTGATTCCCATTTCTTTTTTTTCAGGCATTAAACGTACTTTGGAGTAACATTTTAGACTTTTCCATACCAAATAGGTTGAGTACTTATCTTAAAAATTTGTATCCGAATATCATATTCTAATGAGCATAAAATGAATATTAATTGAAATAAATGAAATAGTTGTTAATTGGTTAAATACATAATAGAATTTAATTTAGATATGATTAGTTATGATTACATAATAAATAAATTAAATTATAGTAGATCGACAATTTTCTAGATATAGGTTGTTATCTTTAGAATTACAACTATTTTTGAAGCAAATAAATATAACTGCAAAAAGGTTGTAATTTTAAAGATAACAACTTTTAACTCAATTTTATCTTTATTATTTAGGATAGTTAGCATAAATTATATTTATGCATACATGAAAATTAGGTTACTTCAAAATAGTTCAAGTCAATATTGATTTAAAACGTATATTTATTTATTATTGAATTCTATCACGTTAAATCTGATAATAAATAAAAATAGTATTTATTAGTTTTAAATACGCGTTTTAAATCAATATAGATTTGAACTATTTTATATGTTATATGTATAAATTAAATTAGTAATCGCAAACTAACGTAAACAAACCAGCAGTTTTATAAATATGTAGATATTTTTACCTCGTTTCGCAGAAGCCGGATTTATGTGAATGGTGGCAAATATGGAAAATAAAAAAACTTTTAAACCAAAATTGTTTATGACACAGGACCGACTGAGGCTGCTGTTGCTGTAGCCTTATCAAATATTCCAGCGCTGACGCTTGTAATGACCACCTATTCAGAAAGTTATTTTTTGTTTGTATTCAACATTGTACAACCGGTACCCATTCCCCATATTCTTCTGATACAATTTTATTTTTTTTCACAGTTTTGAGGTCGGAACGCGATACTTATTATAATATAAAGGCTGCCACCAGGTGCTATTATATTCACTAAGTAAGTCATTCACACTTGTCTCATAGAACGGTGATAGCAGTAGATAAATTTACTTTTCGTTATTTTTTGCTGATTTATTTTTTACTTTGGTGCAGCAATCACATTGCGTGGGAACCCATATGCCAATGAATAAATTTTGCACTAAATCAATATCAAAGAAAAATATGTATAAATTTATTTGTTTTCAATCAATAACTAAAATTCTGGTGTATATGAGCAGCTGTGGCGTAGCCAGAGTTTTCTCAGGCAGGGGTTCCCAAATAAACAATTATTTCATATTGGAAAAATTTGATCGATAAATAATTTTTATTTTTATTGAAATTTATAATAATTTCAGGTTTAGCCAACATAAAATTTGCGCCGTTTCATTGTCTTTTGATTACATTCCTCCACGAATAAGAACTTAAGCTTTTCTTTTCAAACAAGGTAGTTTGATTGGTTTAAGTTTTAACAATAACGTTCATATCATTTTTTAATGTGAATACGTAATGCTATTTGAATTCCTTTCTTATCCACTTTGTAACATTCAGTTCATGTTACTTAATATAATTCCAATTGTTTGGCCCAATGTATATAGTCATTATTTTGCTTGACGTAATACTGTTGTTGAGATTGCCTCATTCTTCATTTTCATTCAACAATTTAACCCATTCATTAAACTGCGGCTTGTTTTAAATATAAATAACCCTCGATGCATGCGGTGGAAATTTGGTCGATGTAAAATCAGCAGTACGTATGTCGTTCGATTTTTGGTAAGTGGTTGACAACGAGAAAATTCGGTAGTTCAAAAAGTTGAGTTTTGAAAGTCAGTTCAGTTTGAACAAATATTTAATAAAAATTGTCAAGAGCTAAAAATGATAGCTCATGTGTTTATAATAGGTGAATATTCTAGTATAGTGAATATATAATATTTGAAATTAAAACCAGAACATTGTTATTGTTGGTATATACAATTTGCGAAGTTCAAATCGCTATATTAAAAATTTATCAAATTTAATATAAGATATAGAACAACTGCTTTTATGTGTTAGCACGAGTTCCGTGTAATTCAGTATAATAAATAAATAATCGGTGAACCTGCTATTGCATTAGTTTAATCCGGATAAATACACAATTATTGGAAACGCAGCGATAGTTTATATATAAACTTCGAGGGGTTATTGTTCGATTGAGAGAGCTCCCTGACACTAAACCAAAAAAAGAAAGTATTTCAACAATTCTGGAAACGCGCTCAACACGCCGTGGGATTTCGGTATTTTGGCCGAAGCAGCACGTGCAGTGGAGCATATCAGCAACCATTTTGGAATACGCGCTCAATACGCGATTGAATTACCGTATTTTTATCAAGATTGGTTTGGTAGTGAAGGACCATCTTTGGCAGACTAGATAAGTTTTCTTTGTTTTTATTTACAAAAAAATATTGTAGTAAATTGTGTAATTCGAGTATATGTACATATGTATACAGAGATTGGTCTATCATCATCTATACATACATACATACGAGTATATGCAAAATATCAGTATGTTTTGTTCTTTTAATTTTACAAAATTCCAGATAACTAATTCTTTTCTTTTCCTATTTTAGTCCTAGTTTTGTTAAATAAGTCAGCATGATATGATATAGGGCTGCTCCATGGAAGTGGTTTCATCGGATCATCTCTGCATGAGGTATACAGTTTTATTATTATTATTTTGTTAACGGTTAGATCCGTTATTAAGTTAGTTGGAAAAGAGGTGAATTATTAAACAAGAATACTATAATTATTGTTTTTCATTCTAAATGGCTTTTCATGTATTCATTTTCAAATTAAAACATATTTTTTTTTTTTTTGATTAAAATAACTATTAGTTTTCATCACAATTTACTTAAAAGCTAATTAATAAAATAATTGTTAAATTGAATATTACATTTTAGATTGTATTTATTTATTATGAACTACTAAAGTAGAAGTGTACCATGGATTGTGAGACAGCTTGTAAGTATGCTTAAGCGGATTCAGCCTTTTTTTTTATTGTGGCGACGTGAACGTTTGCGGACTAGACAAGCACAAACCCCACGACCAAATTTACCTCCACCGTCTGAGCTCGGGTTAAAAATGGCCACGTGCTAGTCTCGCAACGTATAAATATGCTCAAATATTTTTATGCTAACGGATGTCTAATTCCATCTTACATGGCATCCGCTACAATTTGTATCATTGAAATTGATCTAAATCGATGACTTTGAGTATTAACACCTTCGGCGAAAGGTTTTAACAACACAACATGCGAAATCTTCAGCTTCAATTTCTCGCGGAGACTAATACTTTCCTTCCCGCTTCAGTTACTGAAACCCTTTTAACAAAAAATTTTTTCTGGTTAAATTTTTCGGATAATTCGATAAAGTGACTTGCACTCCTTTTCACCAACGATGCGATACATTTTGTATAATTTTGACGCTCACAACACAATCTCAGTGAATATAATAATTTTATATGTGTAAAGGCACGGGGGTTGAGGTTTACCGTCACAAATCTTCACTTCTCTACGCTCTACACAGGACTTCATACAGAAGTGCATACAAGGTAATAAATGTTTCGTTTTCAGGATATTAGGACAATTGAGAGTAATATACATTTTTAGAAAGCCATCTGAATGTAATTTAGACAAAGTCCTTTTGTATTATTTCGTATAATCTTAAGCTTAATTTAATTATTAAATATAAAAACACTATGCAAATTAATATTTAATTGATAATTTACATATAGATGAAAATACGTTTCATTTGATATATCACATGAGCTAACCTAAATCAAAATTGTTCATCCATCATGCAGCATCGGTGGGTTAGGTAATTTTGTACCAATTTTTTTCGTCTAGTCCATTTCTACAAAACTCCACGAATACGTGAAATGAAATTCAAATTGGTAATGTTTCTTCTATTGTAATGTGAATATCTTGTTTTCTTTGGTAAAATTCTACCAAACGATTATCAGACGTGCATTTTTACACAAGATTGTTTTGTAAATAAAAATATTTTAAACATTTGAAGTAGATTTTAAGTTTTTGTTTACAGAAAAATTAACATACCCCGACACATACAGATATTTAGAAAAACAAAATCCATTACATTTATGTAACTGGCAATAATTTGATTGTTTATTAAAAAACAAAAATTAACTTTTGAAATCTTAAATCGAAAACCAAATATGTTTAACCAACCGATTAAAACCAACCGTCCAAAAAGTCAAGAACAAATCAATTTCCATTTTATATGTATTTTTTAGTACAGTATACATATATTTGATAATTCTCTCTACAATGTTAAAAACTAGGTAAATGTGTAACGTACCATTCTAGTTGCAGACCCTGCACATGCTTGCTACTATTTTGATCCCGGGAGCTTTGTCAGGGCGGGTACATAGTTTAGCAACCAACACTGTTACATAACTTTAAACTAGTCATGTGCAAAAAAATAAATTTGTAAAAACCCATAAACACCAGTTCAAATCTACTCCCATCAATTTGTAAATAATTTTTATTATTATTATAATTTTTTTTTGTAGATATAAGTAACAAAAATGATATAAGTAGATGTAATCTACGGTATACCAGCAATATTGAATTGTCGAAATAAAATAACAAAATAGATGTAAATACTAAATAACTATACTTGTAATAAATAAATAACGAGCGATTAAAGTACTGTCAACGAAGTGAAACAGTAGTAATTCTATTGACCTTAAACCATAAAAAAAACATATGATCTCACGCTACACTAACCACTAACCTAACACGCTACCAGGTTCTCTCGTTGTTTCCTCAAAATTATGGACACTATACTCCAGAAAAAATGGCACGACTCAATCAACGAGAAGTCGCCCGTCAGCTAAACAGGAGCCAATCTGCTGTCTCAAGAGTATCGAGAAGATTTCAGGAAACTGGTACCTTCAATCGCAAACATAAACAAGCCAGTATCGGTGTACATATGAGAGGGACAATCAATTTGTCATACTAACTTCAATGCGATGTATTGCCATCTCCCGAGCGTCGATGTGCAGCAGAAGATAAGACGAGTTCGCAATATAGCTGGTAGTCAAGGGACTGTAAAAAGACGCTTGAAGGAAGCCAACCTCACTCCAAGACGGCTCGCTAGAAGCCCAGAATTGGCACAAAGAGCGTCTCGAATTTGCTCGCGAACACAACAATTGGAGCAATGGAGGTCTGCTCTATTCATTGACGAGTGTAGAATATGTCTGCATGGTAGTGATAGGAGATGCCGGGTGTACAGGCATCCAGGAGAGCGAATTTCGCAGTGGGCTGACATATCGCTTGAGCGAAAAACGGATCTTGTTTAGTATCTGCCGAAGGGGAGGTCCGACCGCTGAACGATAAATCACGGACATTCTGTTAGATCATTATTAGACCATACGCAGGATATATAAAAGGAAATTTCATATTGATGCATGACAATGCCCGATGTCACACAGATCGAACCACTCGGCAGTTCATGGATGAGGTTGGACTCGAGACGATGAAGTGGCCAGCCCTCAGTCCAGAGATGAATCCAATTGAGCATTTATGGGACGAACGATTCCAAGCAAGAAGTCCGGTTTTTATTTGAAAATTTGTGTTTTTCGGAAAAACATTTCCAATTTACCCTTTTCTAATATTTCGATCATAAATAAACAGTAAATAAAATCCATTTTTGGCCCCTAACTGAGTCAACACAATCAGTCTCCAATGGTATCGATCCTGCGCTTTATCTTCATACTGTCGATGACAATCTGAAGAAGAAAAGTCGTTCGCCTGCAACGACCTCTGCGGCTACCACATGGTGGCTCTCCTTTCACAGACCGCTACACAATTCGTTCCGGATCAGCACGAAGAGCGTGACTGAGCTAGTGTACTCGCTGATATCTTACTTCATGTGCAGTATCGCGGATCTTCATCAGATCTCTTATCTCGACATTGCACAGAGCACGGTATGTACCATCTATTTTTTGGCCGTAAATCACCCGCATGATTCTTCTCTCAAATGTTAGGAGCCATCTCTCGCACTCATGTCTCAGCGCCCAACTTTCACATCCAAACATAACAACGGGCCTGATCAACGCTTTGGAAACCTTCAGCTTCACGGCACTTGATAAGTGTTTAGATTTTAGCAGTGTCCTTAGAGGGAACAAAGCATTACTGCCGGCTGCTAGGCGCACTTTAATATCCTCACCCACACTGTTATCCTGAGTGATAAGAGAGCCCAAACATTTGAACCTCCTCACTTAAATATGTAGTGGCCACTACTAAAATCTGATTTGTTCCTATATCCAGAGATCATGTATTTTGTTTGGACTCATTGATCTAGAGTCCAATAGAAGCTGAAAACTCTACAAGCAGGTGAAGTAATTCTTTCACTCTGTTGCTATTCAGTCCAGCCACGCATATGTCATCAGTATATGCAACAAGCTGATTGTGTTGCCGATATAAGAATGTAACGTTTCATTGGATGGAAGTGGTGGTCACAAGTGCATTAATCCCGTCAATCCCGTATCGTTATCAGGTGATTAATTTCAGTACGTAGAGGTTTCAACGGCGTAGTGAATTAGCTTGGCTATAGCTCAGTGGTTGGGGTCGGTTGAAATTTAAAACATACGTAAAGCTTGGGTTGCCGCCGTACTGATAGAAAAAGAAATTTAAATTAAAAACAAATTAAATGGAACCAGCAAAAGCAATCATACCCACTCACACCCGGCTACTGACCATGATCACATTCTCAATTAAACCTACTTTACTCCATCATGAAATTTAAAATAATGAAAAACTAGGATTGATGTAAATTCATGTAATTTGCAAACGTTTTATTATTTTTATTTATTAATATAATGTTTTATTGGTTATTTATTTTATTATTTAATTATATGTATTATATTTAATCACAGTATATTCAGTCACAAAAAAAATACATCTTGATTGAAATCCTTCGAAAAATTAAATAGCAGTTTCATATATTCCGTCACTTAGTCAAAAAAAATCACTTAACTAATTCTATTTTTCTAATTTTTATTTTAAACAATTGTTTTTCTTTTAAACTTTAATTTTAACTTACCTTAAATTATTAACTATTATTTAATCGTCAACATTTTATTTTTTAATTGATCTTTATTTTAAATTTTCATGTTAGTTTAGCATTTAATTTTTTTCTTTTTTTCAATTTAAACCAAATTACACGACTCCTCAACTTCAAAATCTTCGATCAACTCCCCTAAAAAAAAAAAAAAAATCTTTCGATACTCATTTCACCACTTTTTCATCAACCACCGTTCAAAAATCGCGTGATTCAAGTTAACTCACACAAATAAAAAAATTCAAAATCATGGGTGGCCACCATTGACATCCATGTAACGAATGCAGCCACACATCCAAGTTATCTGCAAAAATTCTTATTAGCCTGTTCTAAACTTTAGTATACCATTGAGACTGTGTCACTGTTATTCTACACAAATTTACCAATTTTGTTGGCATTCCTAGATATTCCAGAGCAGATCATAAATTCTCTCGATTAATCGAGTTATAAGCCTGCCGGAACTGTTCCTAGAGTACCTGAGGTACAGGGACATCCGCGCAAAAAGACTTGATCAGTGACTAATAGATTCGGATGAAATCTTCCTTACCAACCAGGCCCTCCGCTAGAGAGTTGATCCTATCTCCAATATAATATAAGACAATAAATTGTATGCTGTGCAAAGGAGAGCTATATCGCGATAATTCTCACAATTCAAGCGGTCTCCCTTCTTGAAGATAGCACACATGAAGGCCACTCTCCAATTGTCAGGCATAACTTCGGTTCGCCATACTAATCGAATAAGGTCGAGAAACTAAGATGGCACTACTTATCAAACCAATCATTCTTGGGTCTGACTTAGACTAAACCTAAAGTCTGTTGAGCAGCACTGACAACCGAAGTTTTCAGCACCTCCCAGACAGAGTTCAAGATCCTGATATCGTTTCTTTTGATCTTCATTTATCAGACCTTCACAGTCGAAACTTTCTCGCTGTGTTCCCCTACCTGTACGAAAACCTCCATCGTAGCTTTGCAGCGACCAAATGATGATCACTGCCTACAAATTTGGTTGCTGACCGATAAGTTCTGACATCCTGCACAACCCGAGCTCGCCCTTTTCAAATTAACACATGGTCAATTTGATGCGGGAAATTTTGCGAGGATGGTTCCATATTTCCAAATGGATCAATTTATGAGTGGAAAATGTGCTTGCTACTCTAAGATCGTGAGCAATTGCAAAGTACATCATTCTCTCACCATTATTGGTCGCAGTTTCGTGTCGGAAGTATAAACCTATGTTTCACACAAGTCGGTCTGTTTTTTGCCAGCTCTAGCATTAAGGTCCCCTGTGGTCGGGGGGCACTCACAAGTCTCGTAAATCTAAATTGCACGAACATGTATCCCAAGAATACCACCATAATATCCTTTGCTGGTCTTAGGAGACGACTAACCGGTTGGATCGCTGGGCTGACGGCCCGCATCCGTAAAAAAAATAAACTGTTTATAAACAAGTGCACGGATACGAGATTTAGGAACGTGCAATCACTTAGAAAACCAGGAGCGTTAGAGGGCCCAATCACGTGTATGAAAGAGAACCGGCTGGAACACGCTGCTCTTCAAGAAGTGGAGATGACCTCGGAAATCTTGGAGCTGGATTTCTTCTTGGGCCGCAGGTAAAGAACGCTGTTTTGGATTTCCAAGCTGTCAATAACCGAGTGTGTAAGCTTAGCTTGCGCATGAAGTTAGCCAACCTGCGATAATTTGTGTACATGCGCCCACAGAAGTCAGTCAGCCCCACGATAAAAACTCATTTTACAATGACTTAGATCTGAGACCCGAACACGATGTTAGAATGGTAATTGGGGACTTTAATGCTAGAGCTGGCAGAAATTAGACCGACTTGTGTGAAAACATAGGTCCGTACTCCCGACACGAAACATCGAATGATAATGGTGAGAGAATGATGTACTTTGCAATTGCTCATGATCTTAAAGTAGCAAGCACGTTCTTCCCTCACAAACAGATACATCTAGAGACATTCCCGCAGCCAAATTGACCATGTGTTAGTATCTAAAGGACGGGCTCGGGTTGTACACGATGTGAGAACTTATCGGTCAGCTACCAAATACGTAGGCAGCCATCATTATTTGGTCGGCAAAGGTACGATGGAAGTTTTCGTACAAGTCTGGGAACACAGCGAAACGCATGGTACGTTTCGACTGTGAAGGTCTGATAAAGGAACGATATGCGGATCTTGTAAGCGACAACATTGAGGAATCTAATTACTAGTCTGGCTGCGTGAACTCTGTCTGTGAGGTACTGAAAACTTCGGTTGTCAGTTCTGCTCAACAGAGTTTAGGTATAGTGAAAGTCAGACCCAAGAATGATTGGTTTGATGACGAGTGTCGTCTTGCAGTTGCGCAACAAAATATAGCTCATAGTGAAGTTCAACAACTTCTCACAAACGCGAGGAAAAACAAGGCTGCTCTTGAAAGAAGGGCAGCTAAGCGGATTTGTAGACGGAAAAAGCGAGAATGGTGGAAGGCCGAGGTTCTGAAAGTACATCAACTCAGCAATGAGCGCAGTTCGCGTAATTTCTTTAAAGGAATTACTGGACTGCACCATACTTTCAGGCCTACGTCAACCGTCATTCGGGACCGGGATGGAAACCTCTGTGTCAACATCGACGCAGTACTTGACGCATGAAGTGGACACTTTACTGACCTGATTGATGTTCGTCATGCGTCACAGACTGTTGTTAAGCCACCTCTAATACAGACTGCGGAGTTTAGCACTGAGGAGCCATCCCATGAGGAATTCACTAAGGCCATGCAGAGATTGAAACGAAACCGCTCAGCTGGAGTGGATTGCATTAATTCGGAGCTCTTGATATTCGGAGGGGATTGTTTATGGAACTATCTTTTCGACCTTATTCGATTAGTATGGCGAACCGAGGTTATGCCTGACGAATGGAAAGTGGCCGCGATATGCCCCATCTTCAAGAAGGGAGACCGCTTGAAGTGTGAGAATTATCGCGGTATAGCTGTCCTTTGCACAGCATAAATTATATTGGATAGAATCACTCCTCTAGCGGAGGGCCTGGTTGGTGACTATTAAGGAGGATTTCGTTAGAATCGATCAGTCACTGATCAGGTGTTTTCGCTGCGAATGATTCTATCTAAATATTATGAGATATCCATCCATGACTTGGGCAATCGAGAGAGTTTGTGGTCTGCCCTGGAATACCTAGGAATTCCAACAAAATTGGTACGACTGTGTAGGATGACAGTGACGCAGTCTCAATGCTATGTTAAAGTTGAGAACAGGCTATCGACAATTTTTTCAGTTAACTAGGGTGTTCGGCAGGGAAATGCTCTGACCCCGATACTCTTTAATCTCATGTTTTGAGTACATCTTTCATGAAACTGAAACACCTCAGCGCAACATCTTATATCGTCAGTCCAATCAGGTGTTTACATATGCAGATGACATATGTATGATTGGACTGAATAGCAACGGAGTGAAAGAAATACTTGATCCGCTTGTAGAGTTTTCAGCTTCAGTTGGACTTCAGATCAATGGCACACCAAATATTAGTAGTGGCCACCACACGTTTAAGGGAGTGAGGAGGTTCGAATATTTGGGTTCTCTTATCACTCACGATAACAGTGTGGGTGAGAATATTAAAGGACGGCTGGCAGCTGGTAGCCATGCTTTGTATCCTCTAAGGCCACTGCTAAAATCTAAACACTTATCAAGTGCCGTGAAGCTGAAGCTTAACAAATGTTTGGATGTGAAAGTTGGGCGCTGACGGTTGAGTACGAGAGATGGCTCCTTACATTTGAGAGAAGAATCATGCGTGTGACACCGAGCTCTGTACAATTTCGAGACCAGAGATCTGATGAAGATCCCCGATATTGTGCATGAAGTATGATCTCAGCGAGTACGCTGTCTCGGTCAAGTTCTGCGTGCTGATGCGGAACGAATTATGCAGCGATCTTTGAAAGGAGAGCCACCATATGGTATAGGTGCAGATTTCGTTGCAGGCGACGATGGCTCCACGATGTAGAGAACGACTTGGCCTCTTCAGATTGTCTTATGGCAGTATGAAGACCATGCTCAGGATCGAAATCGTTGGGACCCCAACTTTCTTAATTTTTACTTTTCGAATGTTTATCAGAAACACAATTATTAATTATGGTCTTATTTGTGAAATGCAAGATCTTTTCAATATGATTGATGTCAGATTTATAGAATTACGAATAAACATTTCTAACTTAAATTATTTCTTCCCGTTTCGTACGTTCTCATGTATACAGATTCCTATCGATCTGTAGAAAATGAATAAAATTAAAATGTATTATCTGGCATTATACCTAAACCAAACCGTATACTTAATGTTACTGCCTTTGAATATTATTATGAAAACCACATAAAATATAATTACATTTATTTATTATTCATTCGAATGGGAATAACAATAATAATATTTTTTTTTTTGCCTATATTCGTTCACATCAACTTCAACTCCACACACACAAACCAACAATATTATCTCCGGATATTCTCTCAAAATCAATAGGATATAAAAGTAAAACACATTTTGTTTCTATGCTGCTATATGTTGTATAATATGTATATACATATATGTATACAACACAACATATCATCATCATGATCATAATCAACCTCCAAACCACAACAAATGTATTATTATTTAAATAAAAAAAACAAAAAATTTAGGTTTTTCTATTAAGTCTATTGTGTTTGTTGAAATAATTTTTTTATTTTTATGAATTTTGATTAATACTCGAAAAATTTTAATTATCTATTCTGTTGTTGTTGTTATAAAACCGCCACAGATCGTTATACGTACACGTATATATATACTCGTATGATGTGATGGTGGTGGGTTTTTGGTATAAAACACAAAAAGTCTTAAGGATTTCGTTTCGATATGATGTATTTGTTGTTTACGCAAAATAAATGTATAGATATCTGAAATAGACATGAAACATGAAATGGTGGTAGGGTTTATTTTTATATTTATGACAAGAATAATAAAATCGAACGTATAACGAACTTTATGTGTGTACACATACATACGTAGTTAAATAAATTAATAAAGGGTAGGTGGTTGATTCAAAATCTATATATGAACGTACATACGAGGACATATTAGAAAAACTGTCATTATTATTTATTCAGGATAAATTTAATTATTATTAAGTTAATTAATATTTTTAGTATAACTTCGGAAATAATAAAATGCCGGTTATTCATCATAAAAAGTTTTTAAACATTTTTTTTGTTTTTTTTACTACAAAAAGGAAACGGAAAGAAGTTTTATATTTAATGTAATATGTACATTAAAAATTTTGTATTTTAATTTGGGGTTAGAGTTATTTATAAAATAGGCGGGATGAGACGAGAAAGTACGGTATGACGACCATCAATCAATTATAAATTAAATTTATTATGTGAGTGTGTATGTGTCCAAAACAAAGAAAATATCTGCGCATTATGACATTTTCAAAATGAGTAGATAAGTTGGTTAGTAGGGCAAAATACAGAAATTTTGGGAATGAGAATCCAACATTTTATGATAACTGTCATAAAAGGTAATTTAAATATTAATTAAGCAATCGATACTCCACAGCTTGAAATATTATTTGGAGGCTCTCCGCCCGCCCGACAAGCAATTGAATAATTTGGTATTGAAAAATAACTGATATGGGACTGAATTGTATTTTGTCAGGCTTTCCTTTCCTCAAGTACAATACAAAAAACCTGGTTTTGGAACACCTTAAGCAGCCCCTGGTGTCTGCACGAAGACTATTGGTTATTTTACAGTTTATTTGCCGTCAAATGTCAGTAAAAAAAAATAAGATTTTACCAACAATAAACCGTCGTTTTGTATGTATTTAGTTAACTTTTGGTACTGACAAATAACCGTCCAGAGACAAGAAGATCATGCAGGTTTGGCATTCCCTCTCGTATCACATGTAAGAAATGTTTCCGAACAAAACACAGTCCTTTAGTGTGTATTTAGTTAAATATTTTGCTGTTGACAAGAAACTAACGTGAGACAAGTAGATTATACGGTTATTTTTCAATCCTCAGGTAAAAGAAAAACAAGGTTTGGGAACTCTTTAGCCGATCCTTATTGTCATTGCCACTTACCAATCCAAAAAAAAACAAAAACAATGAAACCAAGATGGGGCCCAAAAAATATAATTTTTGAATAAATTCTTCCCTACAACAAAAAAATGTCTATACAAGCCCTATTATTAAGAGAGTGGCGAGAAATATATGGTATGCTTAGACCCCTGCCTTCTTAGTATTAAATATTTGCTTGGTGTATTAAATTAAATAAATTAAAATTAACATCTGTTGTGTTTATTCGGGTGGTGAAATAAGCGTGATTCTCGCCCAGAGGCGGGACCATTCGTAGAATTTTATCGTCGTTTCCAACGAATTCGTTGTATAGCGCTTTTAGATTCGCTATTCTCTTCTCTAACTAAGTCTTTCCGATAGTTTTTCTCTACTTGGACTATCTTGCCACTTGTTACCTCTTGCAATTGAAGTAATAAATCCATTTTGTGGTTGTTTGGATTTCCAGTGGTTGTATTGGTACTGGTTGTTGCTCAGCTCCTCCCTCGACGGTAATTTGTGAAGATTGTGCCTGTTGTTGCTTGGCTGGTGGGGTCGTCAGGCTTGACGACGTTATAGACTGTCCGTCCGTACTTCTATTTGCCGGTTGTTTTAGTGGCTCGAAGGACCATGTAAAATCTCAGCTTGTGCCTTAATTCTAAAATTTCGAATTGGGCCATTTAAAAGTTCAAATTTAAAAATGCAATAAAACAAAAACGGTTTGAAACTTTGCCAAATTAATTTTTTTGTTGTGAAGTACAATTGATCCGGTTAGAGATGGAATATTATTTCATTCATATGGCTGCCGCGGCTGGCCTCACAGTAGTACCCCATTCGATCGGACCAACTTTCGAGCACTTTTTCGAGTATATGGGGTCGTATCTCGGCGATGGCATCACGAATGTTGGCCTTCAAATGCTCAATTGTCTCTGATTTGTCGGCATAACACTTGTCTTTAACGGCGCCCCCACAGAAAATAGTCCAATGGTGTTAAATAGCAGCTTCTTGCCGGCCAATTGACATTGTAACTAAGGCACTTGGGGTAACATCTGTTAGGTGCTACTTTATGACGGGTAGCTGATATTACTCTGGCCCAGCTACATAGAAATGGTCCTACTCGTTGGCCCACCGTGGCATTAACCTGAAACTCAGGTCGGTAGAGGTAACATTAGTCGTGGGTTGTGGTGGCAACTTGTAGGACCTTGATTTAACCGCAGGGGTGTAAGGTAAAAGCATACAAAATGACAGGTTAGTGGAAAAAATTCGTGTACCGACCATTGTCGTTCAAGAGTGGCTTAGTGCCTATCCATTACAAGGTTGGGTAATGGAGGAGAAAATGAAAGTAAAAAAAAAAGAAACAGGATTATAGCAGTGGTAGACACTACGTCTACCCACTTAGGTGTTAGTAAGTAGTTGGATTGGTAACGCGTTGACAGCAGAATGGAAGACGATGCGAACGCACTACTTTCTTTCGTCCCGTTTCGAACCACTGACAGACCCGTCATTAATTGGGCCTTTTACGGTTAGTAGATGAAGTATTTGTTTTCATTTCTATACTTACCAAAATCTGTTTGTTATATTTGCTTGTTATTCCACTAATTGAAAAGATAGTACTTAATTCCCGTTTTTATTTTTTTTATTCACTATTTATTGAATAATTATTTATTTTATTTAATTTAGTAACCCGCCAATACTCGCATTCCTCCAAATTGGACTACCTCATTCCAAAAAATATTTTTGGTATATATACCAATTTGGTGGGTTGATAGGGGGAGAGGAAAAATAAAACAAAACGCATAAATTGCACTCTATCAAAAACAAATTGACTTCATTTATTTAACTAACGTAAAGTTATGTTGTAATTGTGACAGATTTTGCTGGGTGTGCATATTTCTACGAGTGAATAACACACTATGAATTAGTGTATTTCCACAGCTGAATAACATACTATGAATTTGTTTTATTTACACAATATTTTGTCCACAAAAAAAAGTGGAGGTATTGACCTTAAAATTGTGTTTATGTTTGTTATATGGGACAGGGTGATAACGGTTGTTGACAGGCATTTTCCACTTATTTTCAGTCACTCGTAATGGGTGCATTGGCTTCTGTAAGACCACGTGTGGGTTTTCTGAGCTCCAGATATGGCAATTTTGCTTATTAACGTACTCACCAAGATGAAAATGAGCTTCATCCGAAAAGATGATTTTTTTGGCAAAATCGACATCATCGTGCAGTTTCTCGTTGGCCCATCCAGCGGAGTGAAAACGAAGCGGATGGTCATACGGCTTCAACTCTTGCACCAATTGAACTTTGTAAGGCGTCATACCGAGATCTTTTCACAAAATTCGACATAAACTGGTGCGTGAAACGTTCAATTCTTGAGAATGATGACGAGTTGATGTTGAAGGATTCTAACGCACACTCTCAGTCACAGCTTCGTATTTTCGGGTGTACGCACTGTACGAGCACGCTCACGTCTTGGCGCATTAACAATGAAACCAGTTTCACGAACTTTAACAATAATCCTGCGTATACCGGGCACTGTTGGTTCTTCACTGCGACCAAATTTTGCATGACATTTTCGTGCAATTTCCGACCAATTGTCTTTGTTTTGGAAATTAATTTCCAATAATTCCTAAGGTTACTCAAGCGTAAATCGATTCATTTCGTTCAGTGGGGATAATATACTGAATTTTGTGACAGAATATAGAATGACATAAATATTGCTAGATTCGAAATAACCGGTGGTTAATATTTAAACTGATAGATGGCCTATCCGTTATTAAGGAGAAGGCGAATTTCAACAAATTCTTATATAACTATAAAACGAAAGCTCCATACCCAATTAATGGAGCCCGATAATATGACACGCTGTTTATTGATAAATACATGATGATACATACTGGTTATATTGGACTATTGGCCATGCTTAGTAAATAAACAAAAATATATCTTCTTGGGGACAGAAATCAAATTCCTTTCATTGACAGAATGCATCATTTCAATATGCAATTTTATGATGCTAACATATTTATTACGAATTCGGACCAGGTAAATGTTACATATAGATGTCCCACATAAGCACAATTTTATTCTGATATCTGCACTAAACACCCTATAGAGGCGCAGCCATTACCTCCATGTAGTAAAGTCTTAACGATCCATGAGGCGCAATGACTAACGTCACCTAATGTAATATGTGAAAGAACAAACCCTCATCCCCTTGAAATATTTAGTGGTTCACCACATGTAATAATTGCGATATCAAGGCACTCGTGCTTATTTATATATTTGGCACCTGTTGTAGATGATTGTAGTCACTAGCTAGCAGGGAGTGATTTACCTTACAGTTTCGTTACGTTATTCGAAAAATTATTCCAAAATTGATGCGCAACGTTATAACGTTATAACCTTTAACTACAGTAACCCTCCTACAATGCGGTACTTCTATAACGCGGTTTCGCTACAACGCGGTTCGCAAAATGTGGAAATTTTCATATATTGCGGTACTCCTACAACGCGATTTCATGGAATAACGCAACTTTTTTCAAACATTTATTATTTTTATTTAAAAAAAGGTTCTTCCCCGTAAATGAAATTTCACAAGTCATTTACGGAATTTATGTTTTTCACGTCATTCACAGCAAAGAAGTCGTAGGAGTCACATCACTAAATTTTAAATTATAAAAAGTTTGTGAAACAATTTTAATTAGTTATTTTATTCGTTTATTATATTTATTTAAATAAAGGTTTTAAAAATTTAAAAGATAGAAAACAGTTTTTATGTGTTTATAAACTAATTTATTTTATGAAAATCAAAGTGAATACATTACATACTCAGTAAGTTTCTTCTAAACCTTGCTTTTAACTTAAACCAATTATATATTGTAGTTTTAGCCCTAAAAATGCCAAATAAAAAAAAAGAACGCCATTAAAACGAAAATTTATCACCAATGGAGCCAAAATAGAAATTTTGGATCGTATTAAACAAAATAAAGGGAAAATTAGAAGCGCGGTAGTATCTAGATCATCTGTACTAGCAAACATCACTGCTCGTCCGTGAGCAAAGATAATGGAGAAAATGGAACAATCGCTTATGGTGTCGATAGAAGCCATGACGAAAAAACGATTTCACTTAGATGGGAATCTAGTTAAGCTGAAAGCTTAGGACAATCGTCAACTGATGAAAACAACCATCAATTCGTGGTTAGCAATGGGTGGTTTGAAAAAATCAAAAAAAGACATGCATTACCCAATTTAAAAATAGAGGGTTGAAGAGTAGACGCAGATGCAACAGATAACTATCCACCATAGTTCGCAAAAATTATTAAAGAACATGATTATTTATCAGATCAGATATTCAACGTTGATGAGACTGGTGGACTGGTGGAAAAAAGGCCTTCACGATCTTTTATTTTGAAAAAAGAAAAAAATAGCTCCTGGATTTAAGGTTTCTAAATTCCGCATAACATTAGCGCTGTGCAGTAATGTGTATGGAGATTTTATGACCAAGCCAATGTTTATTAGCCTATCATTAAATCCAAGAGATGCAACAAAAACAACCTTCCAGTTCATTGGAGAGCTAACAAAAATGCAGGATTGACTGCCAGTTTATTTAATGATTAGTTTCATCATTGCTTTATTCCTAGCGTAGAAAATATAAAAAAAAAAAAAATTAGCATTTAGAGTTTTACTACTTTTAGATAATGCGCCATCACATTTAACTGATTTAACTCATCCTAATGTTGAAGTCGCATTTTTACCGCCTAACACGACGTCACTATTACAGCCGTTAAATCAATGGATAATAGCAGCTTTCATCGCATACTACATACGCAAATCATTTGAGTTAACATTAGAGAAGATGGAGTCAGCCAATATTACGGTTAAAGAAGTTTGGAAACAGTTCTCAATTTTAAATTGCGTTGAAATTGTCAGTACGCCACTTTACAAAATTCGTCAATCAACACTAAGAGCTTGTTGGAAAGCACTATTGCCGGAACTAGCCGTTCAAGAAACTGTTGCTAAACCAATAGAGGATGAATATAGGAACATAGTGAGACTGGCGCACGCAGTTGAATGCGATGGATTTGATGAAATAACAATGGATGATATTCAACAATTAATTGAGGGCGACGAAATAAACGAAGCAAATTTAGTGGTAATGGCAATCGATTGAAGCAAGCTCTAACGATCTTTCTGATGTAGAAAATAAAAACTTTTCACTAAACAGTATCGAGAAAGTTTTAAATATGGCGAAGCAGTTGGAAGAATACATTTTAGAGAACGATCCTCTAAGGGATAGAGCAGAAATATTTAAACGAAATCTTCAAAATAACGTATCTGCCTATCAAGAAATTTATAAGGATTTACGAAACAAGAGTATACAGACTTCATCAATAAAAGATTTTTTTAAACCAGTAAAAGTCAAAAGGGTACCTGAATCCGATAGTGGATCAAGCTCGGATTTTGAATTAGCACAACCACCAACAAAACGTTTGAGTCGGACTCCAATCATAATTAGTCATGAGGAGCCGTAAGATTAGTAGAAAGTTGTGAAATTATGTTGTTATGACTCAATAAATATAAATTGCGCAGTGGTTAAGGCTGCGATGTTTGGACCGGGAGGTACCGGGTCCGAATCCAAACAAAGGCGGGATGCAAAAAGGGATTTTTCATCTCATGCCGATTATACACTATACACTATACAGGGTGACATGGAGCTATGCATTGCGCAGGTGAATGAGGGTGAATTGTATCTTCAATTTCTAAAATAAGTGTTCAAAATGATGGCCTGCGACTTCAATGCACTTATTAATCCGCATTTCAAATGATTGTACACAACTGAGAAGTGTGTCTGGTTGAATTTCAGCACACGCATTTCTGATTCGCTCAATAATGTTCTCACG
This sequence comes from Tipula unca, assembly GCA_951394425.1. NCBI lineage: Eukaryota > Metazoa > Arthropoda > Insecta > Diptera > Tipulidae > Tipula > Tipula unca. The sequence continues at coordinate 67,336,488 of OX596382.1, read as the reverse complement.
TGTTGTTGGTTTTTGTGTGTAAACTTTGTTTTTGAGGTAGCCCCACAAAAAAAAATCTGGCGCAGTAAGATCCGGTGATCTGTCAGGCCAATTTATCGGACCAGCTCTACCGATCCATTGAAATCACGATCAAGTATTTCACGTGCCATCAACGAATAGTGTGCAGGACAACCATCATGTTGAAACCACATGTTCCGTCTCACTTCTAAGCTCAAATTTTCAAGTAATATTGGCAGTTCATTTTCCAAAATGTTTCGGTACATTTGACCATTCAAGTTGCCTTCAATAATGTGGGGGCCTATGATTTTGTTGCCAATTATTCCACACCACACGTTGACAGTCCAAGGACGCTGATGTTCAACTTGACGAAGCCAGTGCGGATTTGTAACACTCCAATAATGCATGTTATGTCGATTAACCGTTCCATGGTTTGTAAAAGACAGGACAACATTACGCAACGAAAAAAAATGGGGTTATCTTGTATTTGTTCACGTGCCCATTGACAAAAAGTTACCCGATTTTGGAAATCAACGCCATGAAGATCTTGGTGTAAAGACACATGATATGGATGATACTTGTGCCGTTTTAAAATTCTCCAAACACTGGTGAGGGGCAATCCGGAATCGCGAACTATTTCTCGTGTACTAATATGATGATTATGAGCCACTGCTGCCAATACAGCAATTTCATTATTTTCTCCAGTGACTGTGTTGCTCTACGGGTCCTCTTTTTCGGTTGAACATTTCCATCAGTAATAAATTGTTTGATAGTACGACCAAATGAACCACGTGAACGAATCCTAGGAAAACGTTGAGCGTAAATAGCAACAGCATTTTCAAGATTTCTGCCAGCTTCTCCATAAACCAGAACCACTTCAATTCTCTCTGGCACAGTCAAACGCTCCATTCTAAAGTATTTTGTCGTTTATTTTGCAATTACGAAAAACATGAAGATAAGAAATAACACAAACGTTAAATGTGATTTACAAAACTGAATAAATTGTTTTGATGACGAATTTCGAGTATTTCCAATGAAAACGTGAAGTTTTTTATTTCAAACGTATTGCAGGATCGAATGCGTGTGTTCTAAGAAGGAGAAATTGAAAAAATTGTCATGGTGGTGACAAAGTGTCAGCGACCACGTTGTGCTTGCCCGAGATATGTTGCACGTCCGTCGTAAACTGAGCAATGAAATCAAGATGACGAGCCTGCCGTGGACTCTTTTCGCTCAGTAATGTGATTGCCGTGGTAAGAGGTGTTTGATCCGTGTAGACGGTAAATTGCCTACCTTCTACGAAATACCTAAAATGTTTTATTGCTAGATAAATAGCAAGCAGTTCTTTGTCAAAGGCTGAATATTTACTTTCCGCTGTAGACAGTTTGCGGGAAAGGAACCCTAAAGGTTGCCAACATCCTTCATTCATCTGTTGTAACACTGCTCCTACGGCAATGTTTGAAGCATCTGTAGCAATACTAAACTTTGAGTTAGTAAGGGGATGGGCTAACATTGCTACGTTAGCAAGTGCATCTTTTATTTTGACGAACGACTCGTTACAGTCGTCGGGCCAAGTGAGATTTTTATTGTTCTTTGGCATTTTATTCAAAGTTACCAGGTGTGCATAAATTGGAGACAGCAATCCGGCTAGCTTGGGAATGAATCTATGATAATAGTGACTATTCCCACGAATCGCTGAATTTGCCTTATGGATGTTGGAGCAGGAAATTGTTGTATGGCTTCGACTCGCCGTGGCGAAGGTAATATGCCATCTGTGGTAATATATTGGCTGAGGAACTCTAGAGCGAATACTCCGAATTCGCATTTTGAAACTTGGATATTTATTCCAAATTTGACTAATCTCTCAAATAACTCTTTGAGATGAAGTTTGTGCTCGTCCTCATTTACTAGCCACAAGTATATCGTCTATGTAGACATATACAACCACTTTATTTGATCACTTCATTGATGAAGTGTTGAAAAGTCTGCGCAGCATTCCGAAGACCAAAGGGTATTCTCGTAAATTCAAATGGTGTGGTAATGGCCGTTTTAGGCACGTCTTCGGGCGCAATGGGGATTAGATGATACGCTCTTACCAGGTCAATTTTTGAGAAAACTTTGCAACCTTCCAGATGCATAGAAAAATTCTGGATGTGTGGTATCGGATATCGATCGGGTTTGGTGACGGCATTTAGGCCTCGATAATCTCCACATGTCCTCCAATCTGTCCCATTTTTCTTCTGGACCATGTGAAGTGGTGATGATACCGCAGAAGATGACGGTCGGCATATGCCCAATTGTACCATATGCTCGAACTCGGCAAGCGCTGTCTTGTGTCTGACAGGATCCAGTGGTCTCGAAAAAGGCAGCCGGCCTTTCGTATAAATATGATGAACCACACTATGTTTTGCTGGATGGTTGTAGTTCGGTTCTTCGGTTAAAGAGGGAAACATCTTCAGAATTTTACCATATCCATTTTGAGAGGTTGGTAGGATTGGCGTAGGTGTTTTGACCTTAGCTGTCATTGCGCTTAGCTAGACTAGTCGCTGGATCAAGTAACCGTCTTCCACGAAGTTCGACGAGAAGACTATATTTTGTCAGAAAGTCAGCACCAATGATTGGCCTGTCTACTGACGCGATCGTAAAAATATGGGGAAATTGTCGCCGTAAGCCAACGTCTACATTCAATAATTTGGTCCCGTATGTGGTAATTACTGAACCGTTGGCGGCGGAAAGTACCAAGCTAGGATTTATTTTTGATGCGTTTCCACGGAAACATTTTACGGGTAGAACGGATATATCGGCACCAGTATCTACAAGAAAAAGGGTATCGTTTGTTGCATTTGTAATAAAGAGGCGGCGATTATAATGTATCCGATTAGCTGCCGCACTCTCAATCGGATTTATTGGTTTTTTGAAGATGACTGGTTTGTAGATACATAACGATGATGGCGTTTGCAAGGTAAATAACGTTGCCTTGCCTCATTGCCGAATTTATGGTGGTAATAGCAGATTCCCTGATTGTCGATGAAACGACGCCTGCTTCCACTCCGTGGTCTTCCTGAAAAATGGCGAGATTGATTTCGCGGCCTTTTAAGCGACTGCGTCCTACTGACATCTGCTCGAATCTTGACTCTATACTAGCGAGTCTAGCTTCGAGTCTAGTTAAGACTGAGGTAGTAGGAAGCTGGGAACTAGTCGAGGGAATATTTTGTACGGATGATACGCTGGGCCCAGTTGCCTCGTAAGTTCGGTCTGCGATTTCCAGGATATCGTCAATCGGTTTGTCACCAATTGATGTCAATGCGATGTATAAGCTTTTAGGAAGTCTACGAAGCCAAAAGATTCGAACCTGTTGTTCGTCGTATGATTCACCCGCAGGTTTTGCATAGACCAGTAAACCTCTGAGGGTTTTCTATCACCCAATTCAGTCCCGCTGATGGAGTATGCCGGTTTGTCAGTGCTTGTTTAAGTTTTTCATATTTGTTTTTAGGCGGTGGATTTTTTACGATTTCCAACACGCTCGCGCACACTTCGCGTGGAAGGGCGCCAACAAAATGAGATTTTTTTGTAGTATCAGCACTGACATTCGCTAAGCTAAACTGCACTTCAGCTTGCGCGAACCAAACATTAGGATTATCAGTCCAAAAATCGGGAAGTTTAACTCGCGAATAATCTACTGCAGGGAAACGTTTAGAATCGGCTGCTTGGGTCGCATCTGTGTCACCGTCTGACATTATCTTTACTAGATTATATAATTAACGCACCGGAAAGAGAATTAAAACAATAAAGAACACAATCGAATGTAACTACCTATGTATGTATACAATAGTGAAAGCTGGGTGGCTGAGACCAAATGTTACTAACTTCACTCTGCTGTCATTTGTGTAGTTGTCATTTTCGCGCGTCAATTTTTTGACAGATTGAAGTTTGGTTAGTTGTTTATATGTGGTCAATAAATAATTGTTCTAAATTAATATCTTAATTAAAAAATCGTAATGGAATTCAAACGTAATAGTGTAATTGCACTGTATTTGGGTGGAAATTCACAAACAGCAATAGTTCGTCAGCTCCAGCATTTGAATGTGAATAAAATGTTTGTGTATCGAACCATAACTCGATACAACGAAACTGGTAGCATCGCTAAACGCAACAGAGGCGGTCCTAAAAAGACAGCAACATCAAAAGAAATGATACGAAAGGTGAAGAAACGAATCCAACGAAATCCTCGTCAAAGTGCCAATCAATTAGCCGCACGTCTACATGTTTCACGATACAGCATTCAAACCATATTGAAAAATGAACTACACTTGAAGCCCTACAAGATACAAAAAGTTCAAGATCTTACGGAGGCACAAAAAAAAGTTAGGCTTGAAAGAACACGAGCATTGAAGGCCTTGGCCGAACGTGATGAGATTCCAAAAATTGTCTTTTCTGATGAGAAAATTTTCACCATTCAACAGTATGTGAATAAACAAAATGATCGTGTTTGGTTAGAGCACAAGTCCAACGATAATTTGGACACAAGAGTTGCCATGCGCAAGCAATCACCAGCTTATGTTATGGTTTGGGCTGCAGTTACTGCAGATAGACGCACTCCTCTGGTTTTCATCGAACATGGAGTCAAGGTAAACCAAGAGATGTACCGCCAAAAGATCCTAAACGAAGCTTTGCTACCTTGGGCACGTAAACACTTTGGTACGAACCGTTGGACATTCCAACAGGACTCGGCACCGTCACACAAAGCTCGAGCAACACAGCAATTTTTACAAAATTGCGTTCCGCGGCTGATTTCATCGAAAGAACGGCCACCATATTCACCAGGCTGAAATCCCATGGATTTCTCAATATGGTCCATTTTGGAGAGTAAGGTGTCCACTAAAAAATACGAAAGTGTTGATGCATTGAAGTCAGCTCTTGTTCGGGAATGGAATAAAATTCCGCAAGCCCACGTTCGGTCAGCATGCAATGCTTTCTAAGGAAGACTGAATCAAATAATCAGAGCCAAAGGAGGTTATATCGAGCAGTAACATGTTTTTCAAAAAATGTAATATGTTTTCAACATATTCCACGAAATTTCAATAAAAAATTATCAAAATTAAAAAAATTACAGCGTTTTCATTTGGTAACACTTGGTCTCAGCCACCCTGTATAAGAGATAACTATGAGCGAAAATAATTTTAAATAATCGTACATAAATATTGATTAAATGATTTTGTTTTAAATAAATAATTTTTGGTTCTTAAATAAATTTACTAAACTATTTTGTTTTCTAATTTTAAATTTAGTTTTTCATTCATAATAGTTGTTGTTAAAAGAATTTAATTTAGATTTGAATTGATTAATGATTTAATAATTAATAAATTAATAATAATAAATTAATAATTTAAAAGAAAAAACAAATAAATAAATAAATATTTTAAATTAAGAAATGGACTACTAAGTATAAAATACAATATGCAAATCATTATGTTACAGTGCGTAACATAATAATTTGCCATGCACAAACAGGTGCGTTCCTTTTTATCAACACGTAGAGCCGCTACACATCTATAAACAAAAAAATCGGTACTATGAAAACCCAGGTTCAAATTACCTCCCCCAATAACATATATTTGGTAGTTAGTTTGAAGAACAAATCGCTAAAATTGAGATGCTTTTATTGCCTTTTTATTTACATTCCGATAATAAATTGACACATCTTTGACTGAATTATTGCATAAATTTACAGATGGTTTGATAGTATTAGGCAATCGTTGTATAGCAAGACAACTGTTAAAATGGCGCGCGTTCATCACTAGTTACTAACCACAACAGTCCAGCATATTGCATATTTGCACTGCTTTTAAGAAAATATATCAAACTTAAGGCTTACCAGGGTTTTGATACCATAATTATTTGTGTATATACTCTAGTAGTTTTTAACATTATGACATAGTTTGCCATAACAAATACGATAATTTGTATCTGCACTGTTTTATAAGTATATACTAAATTGCATTGCATGTGGGCAAGTACTTAACATCCCAACATAACCAACTGTTGAAGAATTAGTCGTGTTGCCGGATGCGTATTAACTTTACTTCATTTTTAAAATATTTATATCGTTAACAGAGTTGTTATTAACCAGTAATTTTTTTAAGAAAAAGGATACTGTTCGGCTACCAATTATTTTCTTAATTTAAAAACAACTGAAAATAGGACGTTAAAGTGGGATTAAATATAAATTTTTAATAAAAATACAGATGGTCGAGTCAAATAACAAAATATATTCTTTGCATGCATATTCCAAATAAATAACCTCCTATATGTGTAGCTATGCCAAATCGGTATAACTGATTTTTTTTTTAATTTTCAAGCATGAAATTGTCACAGAGTCTCCTATTAAATATTTAATTTAATTCCAAAAATCTACTTTATGTAGTTTCCAGTACAAGTATATTTTTTTTATATTTTTTTTTAAATTAAAAACTCATGTGAACAGCTTAATCGCTTTAATGACTTATTCATGGAAATAAAAACGACAGATAAATGTGTACGAGTATAATTCTGATTTAAGCGCACCATATTTAATATGACATCCGCTTATAAATATGTATATATGTATATGTACTATAAAAAAAAACTAATCACCATCATTTTAAAACCATAGAAAAAAAAAATTAAATCGTTTTATATTATAAAAATAAATCCGCTGTTGAGCACAATCCAAAATTGATTTTTCTATATGGTAACTAAAAAACTAACATTTTGTATTATTTAATTAATAAGTAAATACCGTTACATACGAGTATCATAAATAATTAATTCCACTGAAATTTCTTATGTATAAAGTATGTACACATACAAATATATCTATGTCTAAATATGTATACGTCTTGAACATTGCAAATCATATAATGAATCTACTTATTACGAATTGCTGCAAAAAAAAAATTCTAAATATGTACTCGGTGAAAAATACGTGATATCACAAATTTGTGTAAGTCATATTTGAATTTTATGATTTTTATGTTTTGAATGCATAGCTTTGATTAAAAAAAAAATTTGAAATGCTTTGTTTTTTGTTGTTGATGTTGTTAAAGATACAGGGTGTCAAATTTTGAGAAAAATGATAATCATGATGTTGTTTTTATGGCAATAAAAAGAAAAATAATTGCCCGATAATTATGATTTTGGGCTCATTTTAAAGATAAGTTCATAGCAATTAATTAAAAATTATAAAAATAGTATTTAGTTCAATTTCTTTCTTCTTCTTTAAATTTCCCGCCAAAATGTTCTTTTTCAATATTCTCAAAAACCAATTTTTTTTTGCTTTAAAGAATTCAACAATTAATATTTTACAACATTTAAAAAAACTGGATCTCCGTTATTTTTTGTATTCTTGCAAAATACGGTTTAGTAAGAACATTATTTCATTTTTATATGGAAAAAATTTGACTAATTTCTTTTAAAAACTAAAAAATGAATATTGTTGATAAAAATAACAGTTAAAATTTAACTTTTTGATTAGTTCACATTGTGAATTGTAAACATCATTTAAATAAGTAGCAATTTTTTTTTAAATTTGAAAAAAAACAGTGTGTTAAAGCGAGTGAAAAATAGGTAATAATAATAAACAGTTTTAAAGGCCAATAACTGAGTCAACTATTAGGGCCCAACGGTTTCGATCCTGAGCATGGTCTTCATACTGTCTAAGACAATCTGAATAGGCCAAATTGTTCTCTACATCGTGAAGCCATCGTTGCCTGCAACGACCTTTGCGCCTACAATATGATGGCTCTCCTTTCAGAGGTCGCTGCACAATACGTGTCGGATCAGCACGCAGAACGTGACCGAGCCAGCGTACTCGCTGAGATCTTACTTCACGTACAATATCGGGGATCTTCACCAGATCTATGATCACGAAATTGTACAGAGCTCGGTATGTACCATCTATTTCGCGTTTTGAGCCGTAAATCACACGCATGATTCTTCTCTCAAATGTTAGGAGCCATCTCTCGTACTCATCCGTCAGCGCCCAACTTTCACATCCAAACATAACAACGGGCCTGATCAACGCTTTGTAAACCTTCAGCTTCACGGCACTTGATAAGTGTTTAGATTTTAGCAGTGGCCTTAGAGGATACAAAGAACGACTGCTAGTTACCAGCCGCACTTTAGTACCCACACTGTCATCGTGAATGATAAGAAAACAGAAATATTTGAACCTCCTCACTCCCTGAAACGTGTGGTGGCCACTACTAAAATCAGGTGTGCCATTGTCCCTAAAACCAGAAATCAGGTATTTCGTTTTGAACTTATTGATCTGAAGTCCAACTGAAGCTGAAAACTCTACAAGCGGATCAAGTATTTCTTTCACTCCGTTGCTATTCAGTCCAATCACGCATATGTCATCTGCATATGCACCTGATTGGACTGGCGATATAAGATGTTGCGCTGAGGTGATAAATAGGTACTAGTTCATTAAATTTGATAATGGATAAATTTCGAAAGTGTTGTAAACCATATCTCGAGTAAACTAAAACCAGTTACGGATTATGTAAAACAATTTGTGCCACAATCGGTTGAGAATCAAGATATATTGTATCTCTGTTCAACGTGCTATATAAATATTACATCCAAACGGCGTAAAATAGAACCAGAATTGTCACCAGTTGCAAGGCCATCAGCAACATCACCTATAACACCATAGTCGATAACGATAATAGTAGTGATAGTGAAGCGTGTTATTTAAAAAATCTCTCTGTATGAGGTGTTACCCGTTATTGGGAATTCTCCTATATATCCGAGTATATTAGAAGCCAGGCCCAAACATCAGCACCAAAAATTAATCAATGACAGTGTATCAACAGCTTTGGTTTCGGGAATCGTGCCGCTATAAAATGAATTGATTGGTGATTGCTAAAACCCAAATTCAAAAAACTAGAGAAAGCCAGTGAAAAGATTTAGCTACTTACTATATTGCCAAAATCATTAACCATTCAAGAAATTCAAGGCGAGTTCAATGCAACGCAACATATGGTGCTAACAGCTAAAGATCTTCGGGACGAGAGCAGTCCACTATGTCGTCCAGGTAACTAAAGTAGGAAAAGCCAGGTAAAAACGATTGTTCAACTATCGATAAAGCTAAAGTCAAAACCTTCTAATGATTTGTACACTGAAGAAGTGCTACGAGGGATATAAGTCGTTGCATCAGGGCGACGAGTAAAAAAAAATTGGATTTTCGAAATGTTCACTACTTCGTCCTTAATACTGTGTACAACCAGGTAGTAGTGGAACGCATACAGCCTGCGTGTGTATTATACATCAAAATGTAAAATTAATTATTTATGGCCCAAAAAAAAAATTAATTATTTATGGCACACTACCAGGACTGTATTTCATTTATATTATGTGCTGAGCCTACACCAACATGTTATCTTTTAGAATGCGAAAGCTGCCGAATAACTTTAAACAATATTTGAAAAAGGCATTTCTGGAACATGGCTGCGAGAATGCTAAGTTAAAGTATACTCAATGGGTTACTTTTTCACAAACTTTAGATGCATTTCTGGATTATTTCATAAATAAGATGAAGAATCTGTTGCCTCCTTGCTTCATTTCACTTCAGCAGTCCACCTTCTTAAAAAATAAAAATTTGGCGCTAAAGTCTACGGAGATTATAGTTTTATGCGATTTTGCAGAAAATTATGAATTTATAATGCAAAATGCCGCACAAAGAATTCATTGGAATAATAAACAAGCGACTATTCGGATTGTCTTCACCATGATACTGTAGCGGTTCACTGATTCATTGATAAATTGATGCAGTTCTTGCAAATTAAAATATCCAATTTATCTAAAATGTATTATATTACCGATGGTGCAGTCGCGCATTTTAAAAATAAGAAAAATTTTAAGAACATCCTAAAATACAAAGATGATTTTGGAGTTGATTGTGAATGGCCTTTTATTATAAAGGAAAAAAATATTTAATACAGCTATTAGTTCTAAATCAGGTTTTGAAATCGCTAAAAGCAATAATGATGACGTTTAAAATTGCTCAAGAGCTACAGACCCGTTGATACACCCTCGTGATCATACCAGAAGCATTCGAAGAGAACAATGTTTACTGGTATCCACCATCAAATCCAAGTTCAAAGAGGCGCAATGCTGTAGTCAAAAATGCGTTTGCGCAACCCCAAAAACTCTTGGATTCGTCGGTCATGCGCGGTAAAACGTAAAAGAATAAAATTGTACGAAGATGCCGAGAATCAAGAAGGGAAGATGTTAGCTAAAACGGTTACTACAGCATCAGAAAATGAACACGATGTAAGTGATTCAGATCAACTACCAAGTCAACAAATGAAGAATCCGTACATTACAAGATCCCCACAGCCAAACTTTGACCAAATAGCTGCAGAGTGCCTAGAAATTGAGGGGCCCACCACCTACCCAACACTTGTAAGTTTCGAAGAAAGTGAGTTTCCAAATAACAACTTATTAAGTTTAACTCACAACGAGATGGGGGTCAATAACGATATATTCGTTTTACGCGATTCCGATGGTTTTAGCTCGACAAATTCAACGTGGGATAAACTTATCGTAAATCAGATTAACGTCAGCAAAAATCAACAGACTATAATGACTGAGTTGAAAGACATGAAACTAAAAATAAACAACGGATTTGCAAATTTTTTTTACCCAAATTGAACATCTCACAAAAAGTGAGTAGACCGAACAGGCCAAAGAAATTGAAACCAGCTTACAACCTATCAAATTTACCAAATTTTGAAGAACTCATGACGAGCATGGTAAATATTTAAAAAATGTTTATTAAATTAAGATACATTAAGATCATTATATTTGCTTTCAGGTTTCTCAAATGGCATATATTGTCGGAAAAGGAGGCGATCGATCTGGTGACGGGTGGACATGCTGCTACCAACTAATTGACACGTTTTTTAAGAGGTCATTTTTAGCAGAATGCTCGTGGACAGGGACGTAGACGTCAAAAAATGATGGAGAGATACCATTTTTATCTTTTAAAAATACAATATTATGCTATTCAAAAATAATAATCAACGCCGATCCGACATTTTCTTTAAGTAATACACAAAATTTTTTTAACAGTTTACTGCGAAACTCAACAAGATTTGTTACTCAAGAGGCAACGCAACTGCGCAAATCTACTGGAAGGAGCCGAACTACATCTAGAAGAAATTGGGTATTATTTACGTACAATATTAAAAATTGGTATATGTATAATTACATTTTTATTTATTTGATTTCAAGTGAATACCAAAGTGCTGTCAAAGTGTCAAACGAATGTGACGATATTTCCATAGTGAAAGACATTGTGGAGATGTTATAGATGTTATATATCCATTCTCAAGATAAACCGCCCCACGACCAGCAAATGTGATAATTAAAAGTACCTTTTTATTTTAATAACGTAATATGCACTTTGCTAAAAGTGCTTGTTTTGTTTTATTAAATGTAATAAATTTGTTTTATACATATATTTAATAAATGAATTGTAAATTAAATTTTTTTTTCTTATTCCACCATCATCATGAATCATATTTTATTTAATTTTGTAAAGTGTGATTAAGTGATCAAGTGGTATAAAAACTATACTATTGTTGTTGTAAGGAACAGCGATGAGTTTACACTTAATGCTGGTTAACATATAAAGCTCATCAGGATTTTCATCAAATGAACTAATAAAAATATTTAAATATGAGGACTTAATAGGCGTTGTAAAGAAATCGGCACTGCTCTTTAAGGCTTTACCTTGTATTATGATTTGATTTTGTAGAGACGCTTTTTTTTATCAATATATATTTTTTAAAGCCCAACAATCTTCTTATCTTGAGTTAAAAACCATTTCTTAGCCATATCATTAGATAAGATAAATCCGTTCAAAACAATTTTGTTATAAGATCCATCTTTATTTTTATTTTCCAACTGATGAACTTTTCTTTGATTGGTTTGTATTTGTAAATCTTACTGAGCTCTCCAATCCTTCTAGCCGCTTGTGCCAATGGATTATCTCCAGTTCGTAACATTCGTTTTAATAAAAATAGTTGGTTATACTAGGTTGTGACATAACTAGGATATAACTAGGTTGTAGATGTTGCTGGTAATCGAACCGTGCTTATAAAGTTCAATGTATGATTCTATATAATGGTATAACAATGATTTAGCAAGAGGAAGAAACATTTTATGTCTGTCGGTAGAACATATTGTAATAGCTCAAAATAAAGATAAAAAATGCTCACACGTGTCATATTTTTAGTGATCATTTAAAACTACAATACCCAAATAAAACAAAAACGTGTGATACTCTGTGCCTTTCCAGTGTGATAAAAAAATCTAATTCTCGTACAGCCCTGTGTATTTCTAATGGCATTTTTAATTGTTTTAGTTTCCGCGATATATTTTGAGTATCGGATGCAGAAAACCTTACATCGCTTAATTTAAACTCTCCATTTGTTCATCCTGCTAAACATTTTTTCACCACTCCTACGAACAAATTTAAAATTAGTTTTTTGTTTAAAGTATGATAATGATTAAATTACCCAAGTCTATCAACTGTAAAGGATCGCCAATAGGAAATTGTTGAATCTTATCAATTGTTCTAATGATGTATCAAACTTGTGGTGCCCACCATAATCTTTTTTCGAAACCCCTCATCTATTCTGTGGTCGCAATTAGTTCTTAAGAAAACTGTAAAGTTAGAAATATATTCTCCCACCACAGTGCATTTTAAACAACCATGCTTTCCATTAAAATATGTTACTATAAAAATAAAAGGAGATCATTGAAGTCTTATTATAATGCTGAGAGAATGATCTAAATTACAGAAATATTCTATTAGGCTAAACTCTAAACCTTCATGCCAATAATGCCCCTCACTAATCGTAAAAAAGGTAGTTGACTTGGGTGTTCGTAATAGTGTACGTGGATCTTGAGGGATACTTCCTTCAGTCAGTATTCCCAAAAGTGTATGCAAAGCCTATTACCCTCCAAAGCCCATAATCAAAGTTCTTCTTTAAAATTAGATTCCTGTTCTTTTTTTTCATTCTGCTCGAATTCAGAATCCTGTTGTATATCTAACTCCTTTAACAAGTCTGCAGTGATGTATTGATCCCTTTCATTTTCTTGTTGAGCAACGTCATTGACACTTCTCGTTTGCCCATTAAATTCGGAGTTTCAAGCAATGTTTAAAACAGGCCTGGGTCCAGCAAATTTTCAAACCGAAATATATTTTTTTCCCATTTTTTCGAAAACTACTGCTTGCTATATATTTTTTTAGCGAATTGAAATGTGACTTGTTCTAATTTTTAAAAATGTTTACAATTTTTTTTCAATGCGATTAAAAATGAAATGCTACATTTAAAACCAGACCCATTTACTATAATTTGACATAACTATATATAAAATAAGCTTTATAACTATTAAGACTTGAGAAAGAAATTAGGTCTTGGTTTAGCAGCAACAAGCTCTAAAGTAACTTACAACTCCTTTATTTTAGAGCTAATCAGTAAAAACGCAATCGACTCTAAATGAGCTCTAATAAAGCTCTTTTATAAGATAAAATTAGTCTGATAGAAACATTTTATTCTTAGACACAGTGAGCTTTATAAAAGAATATTATTTAGCTCTAATTGTGGTTATAGAGCTTTACAAGCAAATAGAGCGACATCTTTAGAGAAACGATGAATTAGAGCAGCAAGAATTTTTTGTAGAGGTAAGAACTATACAAATTTGCATTGTACAGTAGAATCAGTTTTTCTATTCAAGAGCTGTAATAGAGCTCATCGTTGCTAATAGCTCTAACAATTGTTACTTACCTGTCTAACAAACAATTTACTTCGATTGTTTTTTTTTTTGGTGAAAATAATACGGGTTCACCGTATACATATAGTAGCGATAATGAATTTCTATTGAGCCTATCTTATAAAGAGTGTTTTGTATCATACCCTGTATCTTTAACAGCAACAACAACAATAAAAAATTAAGAATTTCAAATTTTTCTTTTAAGCAAGGCTATACATTCAAAACATGACTTTCATAATTTCACGTATTTTTTACCACTCGTATTGCAGTGAAAATAAATTATAAGATAGCCATAATACGATACGATAAAACATATTCATGCCGATTATACAACTCGGCGGATTTACTGCGGAGTGAGTTCATTCGATCCGCACTTGATTCGCATTTACAATTTTTCGCATTACAGAATCCGCCGGAAAACTGTATTACCGATCCGCAATGAATCTGCAATTTCACCAGTACTGTCAAAATTTTGACGTTGAATTGTGTTTTTATGCTGATTTAAATTTTTTTTGTATTGAAAGAAAATAATTAAATTTAATTTAAAAATAAAATAAAATAGGGAGTATAATGGATACCATAGGTATCTATTTAGATTTTAATGAAGAAGCAGCGCTGCAAAGGAAAGAAACGAGGAAAGCTTTACGGAATGCCTGCAAAGACATATTCCAATTGTCTAATGCCCAGTGAGAAAAATTATTGCAGAATATATGATTATTGTATTAAAATGTTAATTTTTTTCAGATTTAAAAAAAATTTCAGATTAAATAAACCAGCCTTTAAATATGTTTTAAAAGAATTACAAACAAAATTACCCCAGGTGGTTAAATCATCATCACTTACGCCAGAGTTTAAATTGGCCGCTACTCTCAGGTTTTTGGCAGAAGGTGGGTACCAAAATGGTGTTGGACAAGATTGCTTTGTTGGCATGGCACAGCCAACGGTTTCGGTCGTGATAGCTGAAGTGTTAGACATTTTAGAAGACATTTTGTGCAATAAATGGATAACGCTAAAGATGAGTGAGGATGAAAAATCGGAGGCAAGGATGTATTTTTACGGAAAGAGCAAAATTCCTGGAATTGTAATGTGTGTAGATGGTACGCACATAAAAATCGCAAAGCCGGCTGGTCTAAATACTCATCTCTTTTACAACCGTAAAGGATTTTACAGTTTAAATGCGATGGTAGTAAGTAACAATAAATTACAACATGCTCTATTTACAGTAATTTGTTCCTATTTTAACATTTATTGCTTTTTAAGATTTGTGATCATAAACTACGGATCCGTTGTGTTGACGCCACTTACCCTGGGTCAAGTCATGATTCGTTCATTTGGGGAAACGGGGATGCCGCAGAATATTTTAAAACCATATACAATAAAGGGGATAGAAATCAACGAGTGCTCGGTAAAGATGTATTTTCAAATTATAAAGTGATTTTTGTGTTAAAAGAAAATTTTTTTTAAGCTGACGCTGGATACCCCTTATTACCATGGCTTATTACGCCATATCGAAGTGCGGGAGTAAACACTTCTAAGAGCCGCTTTAATAAAGCGCACAGTTGTGCTCGTAACATTGTCGAGCGAACTATCGGCGTTTGGAAGAATTGGTGTCGATGCCTCCTTGGTGTAGCCCGGCATCTACATTATACTCCAGAGAAGGCGATAAAAATAATTAATGTAGCAGCTGCCCTACACAACATAAGATTGCATTTTAATGCAGAGGCAAATGAATTCCGCGACCAAGTGCTCTTAAATTTTTAAGAAATAAATTTAATTGAATAACATGTTCTTTAACATAAATGGATACATTTTTTATTAACCTTTGTAGTTTATGTATATATATATAAGTATCACAAAATACAAGTAAATTAGCCTTCGTGGCAATTATCACAATTCAAAACTTAATCCTAATTATAGAGGCACTTATAATTAAATTCAACTTATACCTACTATATGTAATAAAAAAAATGTATATAAAAATTCAGTCTTCATGTTTCCCATTTCTAAAAAAATTCAGTGCTCACGGCTTTGGTGCTTCACAATTTGGTGTCCAACTCAAGTTTTTTTAATTCAATTTGCAATATTTTCTCTTTTATTCTATTCTTTTCGAGAGCCAACTGCTCTATTTTTTTGTTATGACGCTTGCTCTCATCTAATTGGGCTTGCAATATAACGTTCGTGTTTTTTTGGCGATCGCCAAGTTTTTCGACCGCCCTAGCTATCCTTTTTTAGATTACATTGAGCTCTGCTGATATTTGGTTATGGGTTTCGTTAAACTTTTCAATATTTTTGTACAGGTTTTGCTGTATTTCGAACTGTTTTTCTAATAATTTAATTTGTTTCGGCCCTTTGGTTTGCGGTACTTCTGGTTGTGCTTCATTTCCTTCATTTAAAACTTCCATTTCAAGGTCATTCTCTATTAATGAGGATGAGGATAAAATAAATTCCTCGACGGTTGGCAAAATATGGTCGGTTGGTAAACTGTTATGGCTACTGGAATCACGAAATGTCCGCTTACGGGGAACCCCGAATTTATTCGCGGTCATAACACCATCTACACCATCTCTAAGGCAAACTAGCTGTATCACTTCCTCGTCTAAAGGAGTGAATACAACTTGGGTGTTACTACCGCCACCTGTCCCTTTAAGTTCTCTCTTATTGTGGGCAAGTTTTTTCCTGAGGGATGATTTATAATCACTCCAAACCTGAAAATAAAAATATAAATACCTATTTTACAACTCCCGATTCCAAATACCCAAACCTTTTTCCACTCCGCGATTTCTTTTATTGGTGGCCCCAGCGCATTTAGCTCATCCTGCAACTTTTGCCAAAACTCTAACACCACCTCTGGACTTGTTTTAGTTAAATTTTTGGCTATATCTGGTTGCTCCTTCATCAGCCTTACCATTTTTTCAAATTGTGCACGGTTGGTCGTACGTTTTCTTTAATAAATAAATTTTTTGATTAAAAGATGTAAAAAATATTTTTTTTCTGTATTTACGAGTAAATAAATTCTCAACTTACATTTTATTGTTCTCCATGGTAAAAAAATAACAAACTGAAAACACAACCACCACAAATCAGACCTAAATTCGCATTAATTTTTTGCGTATTTAAAATGACAGATTTTACACTGATTGCGTTTCACCCGCGGATTCCATAATATCGATTTTTCGAACTGCATTACCATCATTCGTTCACTTTTGATACGGCGTTTTCAATAATACGAAAAACATCAAAATCGAATGATACTCCCGCCGCAGTACATCCGGCGAGTTGTATAATCGACGTGAATATTTTTTTTTATGTTGTATTAAATTCAAACAACAGATTTTTTTTAAACTAACATATCTTTACAAATTTAATTGCGAATTTCTATAAGTACTCGCCTTTTATGTTTTTGTTTGGCTTATACATTGTTTGCTTTATCGATTTCGTTATCATAAAATCTTAGTTAACTAAATAAAAACATTTATTATGAATTTGGCGACCGATTTAACTGTTGCATATACATACATTTGTACGTTTGTGCCGAGAGATTATAATAATTATTAAGTGTAATATTTATGGGGGACAAGAATTTTAGAAATATATTTCCACCGCCCATAAAAAAACCGTTTAAATACACTTAGTTTTTTGGCGGCGTCGATGTATTTATAGGAAATATAAATTAGACGATTATCTCTATATACATATATGTATGTATACAAAAAAAACACTAAAACGATATTATTTATAAACGCGATAAAATCAATTTACTGATATCACATATACTCGTACAACTATATGGTAAAAAACTTAAAATACATTTACAAAACTTATATATTCGAAATGTTGTAGGCGCAAACAAATGGCTCAACGAAATGTCAAAATTTGTATACTGTATGTGGAATTGAGAATTGCAATAAATCATTATCTGAAATTCGGTATAAAAGAATGGCAGGCAAATAAATAATTGAATTATACATACTAAAAGTATTTAGGAATGATGGCACAGCTACTGATTGTCGCACATAAAATATAAAATACGTATATATACATAAACTCATACAAGATAATAAGTTTCTCCGCTGCTTGCAGATGCTTACTTTGGCCACTATGATTAAATTTAAAATATTCGCATGTAGAATCGATGTTCTATTCAAAGATTTTTAGAAAGTTTTAGCAGCGTAGTAAATAAAAGTATACAAATTGTGGGGTCTCAAATAATTAGCAATTTAACAAAAAATTAATAAATAATTATTAAATTGCTTTAGTTATTAAAATTTACTGTTATTGAAGTCAAATTATTTAATTAAGTCTGGGTATATTAATTTAATTCTACATGAAAGATTTAATAATAATTGTATTGCCAATGTTCGTGTCCTTGCTTACAGGTGTCATGTAATTTTAACTTTCTATTTTACAAAGAGCACTTAAATCAATACAGCACATAAAACACATATACCGGGTGTTTCTTTTAAACTGAGGCGATCAAATATCTCGAAAAATAGCCACTCTACGGAAAAAATGTCCATAATCAAAATTTAATCATACCGCGGGGGAATACATTAGTGCAAAAAAAATAGTCCCCCACCCCCGCTTTGTAGGTGGGGCGGGGGTAACTTTTAAACTAAGATAGGAAGCCATATTTTTTATTGCAGATACGGATTCTACGACTAAAAGTACGTATGATTTGAATGAAATATTTTGTTCAGTTCATGATAGATGGCGTTGTAATCGACGAAATTCAATTTCTTCAATTTTTCCTTCTCAGAACACGCCTGCGACTTCAATGCACTTATTAATCAGCATTTCAAATGATTGTACACAACTGAGAAGTGTGTCTGGTTGAATTTCAGTACACGCATTTCTGATTCGCTCAATCATGTTCTCACGTGTTGTTGGTTTTTGTGTGTAAACTTTGTTTTTGAGGTAGCCCCACAAAAAAAAATCTGGCGCAGTAAGATCTGGTGATCTGGCGGGCCAATTTATCGGACCAGCTCTACCGATCCAGCGACCATTGACATCACCATCAAGTATTTCACGTACCATCAACGAATAAAGGACAACCATCATGTAGAAACCACATGTTCCGTCTCACTTCTAAGCTCAAATTTTCAAGTAATATTGGCAGTTCATTTTCCAAAATGTTTCGGTACATTTGACCATTCAAGTTGCCTTCAATATTGTGGGGGCCTATGAGTTTGTTGCCAATTATTCCACACCACACGTTGACAGTCCAAGGACGCTGATGTTCAACTTGACGAAGCCAGTGCGGATTTGTAACACTCCAATAATGCATGTTGTGTCGATTAACCGTTCCATGGTTTGTAAAAGACGATTCGTCGGAGAACATTACGCAACGAAAAAAATTGGGGTTTTGTTGTATTTGTTCACGTGCCCATTGACAAAAAGTTACCCGATTTTGGAAATCAACGCCATGAAGATCTTGGTGTAAAGACACATGATATGGTTGATACTTGAGCCGTTTTAAAATTCTCCAAACACAGTGAGGGGCAATCCGGAATCGCGAACTATTTCTCGTGTACTAATATGATGATTATGAGCCACTGCTGCCAATACAGCAATTTCATTATTTTCTCCAGTGACTGTTGCTCTACGGGTCCTCTTTTTCGGTTGAACATTTCCATCAGTAATAAATTGTTTGATAGTACGGCCAAATGAAGCACGTGAACGAATCATATATCCGGAAAACATTGAGCGTAAATAGCAACAGCATTTTCAAATTTCTGCCAGCTTCTTCATAAACCAGAACCATTTCAATTTTCTCTGGCACAGCTAAACGCTCCATTCTAAAGTATTCTGTCGTTTATTTTGCAATTACGAAAAACATGAAGATAAGAAATATCACAAACGTTAAATGTGATTTACAAAACTGAATAAATTGTTTTGATGACGAATTTCGAGTATTTCCAATGAAAACGTGATGTTTTTTATTTCAAACGTATTGCAGAATCGAATGCGTGTGTTCTAAGAAGGATAAATTGAAAAAATTGAATTTCGTCGATTACAACGCCATCTATGACCCGATCAAAATATTTCATTAAAATCATACGTACTTTTAGTCGTAAAATCCGTATCTGCAATAAAAAATATGGCTTCTTATCTTAGTTTAAAAGTTACCCCCGCCCCACCTACAAAGCGGGGGTGGGGGACTATTTTTTTTGAACTAATGTATTTCCCCCGCGGTATGATTAAATTTTGATTATGGACATTTTTTCCGTAGAGTGGCTATTTTTCGAGATATTTGATCGTCTCAGTTTAAAAGAAACACCCGGTATATCGTTTAGCCAAAACTCCGACGATCTTTATAGCCCACTATAAATTTAAAAAGATTTAAAAAAGTGTCACAAGTTGTCATAATAAGGGATTTTGCAATAAAACACTTGAACTATTTATTAACAATGCACAATTTATTCGAGAATAAATTACAACACTTTAGCTCTTTACAATTCTCACTGGTTCGCAGCTTAGATGGTTTGTAGAACTTGCTGAAGGTTCTTTAGATGCTCGTTAAATGTGCGTCCTAATACGATGATATCATCCATATGCACCAAACACATTTTCCAATTAACGCCTTGTAGAACGTGCTCCACCAATCTCTCAAACGTGGCAGGTGCGTTGCATAGCCCAAATGGCACTACTAAAAATGAGTACAGGCCACTTCCTCTTTGTCGTCCTTAAATGAAGCTTCAGCTGGTCGTCTCTTATGGTGTTAATTGAACCGTCCCTCTGCACCCCATTCGTTATGTTGCACAGCTGCTTGAAATTGCCACTTGAAGTTCCCGATAGCGACGTCTGCCTCCAACTCCTCCAGTTTCTTATTTTGTTGTTGCATTTGCTGATCCACCTTCAAGTTTAGCTGTTTCATTTCAGAATTTAATTCATCAAATTGTTGCGTCTGTTGATCAACTTTTGTGTCTAACTGATCAAATTGTTGGCTCGATTGTTGCGTCTTCAGTTTCATTTGTAACAGCAGGGCGTTAAGAACCGCTCCAATGTATGTCAGTTGTTTCGGTTGAGCAGTAGCAGCCGTTACTCTTTCCGCTTTTTATTTGCGCTACTGGCTCCGTTTTGATTTTGGAAGTTAGCCCATCGTTCTCGTTGATGATGAATCCTTCGTTGAGGGTAGTTGTGACACTAGGGTCCCATCTACAGGTGAAGATGGTCGTCATACTATGTACGAGTATGACCTTCAATGCCAGTGATGGTGGTTACTATCCTACTGTCTCTCGACCTTCACTACCTCTTGGTCACGTTAAATATAGCTTGGTCTTATTGCCATCCGTTGGCAATGCTCGACCGTCCAACTCTTCTCTTAGCTTTTGAAATGTGCAGGAGTTAATGTTCTTCCACATTGAATATTGCAAAATCCCAAAGCCGACATACACGCCAGCCCAAATGTTTTGAATGGTTTAATGGTATCTAACCCATATATTTAAGAATTGATAGTAAAATCAATTAAACTCATGATTTAAATATTATGTAAATCATCATTGCGAATATACCACGGTGCAGCTAATATGCCTCGGAGTACCTTGTTTCGAAAAAGTTGAATTATTTGTATGCTGCTTTGGTTAGTACAGGCCCAGATGTGTAGCCATAGAGGGGACATGAGCAAAAGCGCGTCGAGAGAGAGAATGCAATTAATTTACAAATTGCATTGATTACATCACAGATTGCTCTCGAATAAATACCCGCATACTTGGACAATTTTCATACAACTACGCAATATAGAAAATTCAAGAGGTGCATTGGACAGGTATATAAACGCAACTAGGTTTTTTTTTTTTTTTTTTTTTTTTTTTTTAAATAAATACCAACACATACATACATTATTTAGAGACTGTTCGGCTAGTGGATTTAATGTCCTTTGAAAGCTTCTGAACAGTATCCCTATTTGTACACGGCTAGGTTGCAGAGTAAGATCAGTTTAAAGTCAACCAGTCAACCTAAATTATATAGAGGTAAAGTTGTTGAAAAGTGTTGTAATTTACTCTCGATTAAATTGGGCAGAGTTCATATATAGTTCAACTGTTTTATTGCAAAATCACTTACGAATCCTTAGAAGAGCCCGAAATTCGTAATAATATTCATTCCATACTTGGTCAAAGACCTGGGCCACATCCAGAAAAATCTTTTTTATCTTTCAGCGCCTTTTCAATAATATTTGTGGTTCGATGTACTTGATTGATTGTATAAGTTGTATGATGTTGTTACATACTGTGGTTTCCCTGGCTTAGGTACCATGATGACGAGTCATTTTCCACAGTTTTCCACTGGAGAGTAAAAATATATCCAAGGTGTGCTGCAAACCAGGTAGCATTTTGTTTAGCACCTAGCCCAGCGACATTATTTTTCCATCATCATTTTTGATTGGAGCATTTTTCTTGCATTTTTGGTCGTTTTAATCCTTTTATCGTTTTTCAAAGAGATCAATCGGTGTCTTTTTGCCTAGTTATGCTTTTTAACTTCCTTGATTAAAATTTTTAATTTATTGCATAGATGATTCAATGACAATGATGACAAGTATTCTCTTGCTTGGTTGAGCTCAATTCCTCTGCCAGCTTTCTCGCTCTTTCCGTTTTTCTTTCAATATTATTCTGATTTCCAATGGACAGCTTCTATTTTTGTTCATTTCCGTTTGGCTTATGGGAGAACTATTGAATATTATTTAGATGTTGGTCTAGTTCGTCTTCTAACTATAGCAACGTTTTAATTGAAAATTGTAAATTGGTGTTGTCTTCAATTCGCTTCCGGATTTGTTCCCAGTTAATTTTATTGTTTGTTAGCCTGGTCCGGTTTTATTTACTAATAATCGTTGCACTGAGAGCCACAATGACAGCTGCGTTATATGATATCTTTTTATAAGATCTGGTATTTTATTTGTATTTACTAGCCTGCAGACACAAATAAAATACCAGATCTTATTGCTTCGACATTACTAAAAAAATATCCGTAAAATATTGATTGATGGTGATTTACTCCTGGAATGAAAGTTACTACTGGGTATTTGTCCTGCTTCATATATCTTTTTCCCTTTGGGATTGTAAGTCTAGATGTCCAGTGGGTATTTTTCGTGTTATAATCACCACCAATGATACAGTTAAGTTTTAATGATTTGAATAACGTGACATAACCATTTTTATTTAAATTATAACGTGGGGGGCAATAAATTGAATACTATATCTCCTTATTGTTATTTAAAGATGTGTATGGAGATGGTAACAAAATTATTCATGTAATTTAGCTTATGTTGTTTTTGTAAAATGGTGGTCTGATATTAGGCATGTATCTATTTTCTCTGTATTTAGAAAGATTTCTACTTCTGGAATATATTACATTCGACCATTTGCATTCCAGGTGGTAAATCATAGGGTTCTGTTCATTATATTTAATAAGATGAAACGATGCGATTTCATCCATTGTTTTTTGATTATTTAATCGCTCTTTTAAGGCTTTTCAGTATCTTTTCAAGAACTTGATTTTCATTACGGCCCTTTAAAACTACTGGTTTCCGTTGAACAATTTGCGATTATGTTTTTCGTTCACCTATTTTGTTTGCTAGCGGTTTTGGTTGTACTTTGTTTTTAGTAGGTTTCCTTGCTAGCGGTATTCTAAGATTTTGTGGTATTTGACGCGTTTTATTTCTTAATTTTTGAAGTTCCGTCGCTACGTTATATCCTCTTTAATTTGCAGGATGTTGTCCTTTACAGTTGATACATTTTGGATGGATAATTTTACATATATGGCCTGCTTTCGCAGCATGTTCCCCCGCACGTTTTCTATAAAATATTATTACTTGATTTCTTTAATTTCAGAGTATGCTTCTTCTTGTTGAACAACAATGTTTCTGTAATATAAGAAACAAAGAAGTGTTTGCAAAAGTGTGGCGGTAATACTTTGTGGAGTTTGAATAATATTCATTGTGTAAAGCTTTACCAAAGGAAAGCTGCCGAACATATCATTTTTTTCAAGTGCTTTTTCTATGACATCTTTGATGCTATGAACTTGATGAATTGTTGTGTGTTTTTTTCGCAATCTAAACTGATGTTGGCATTATTTTCTTACTATCAATTATAGGTTTGTTTTATTTTAGTAGGAGCCTTTCGAATAGTTTTGACATGACCGATAATCACCATATTGGTCTGTGAGATGTTATTTTGTCGGTTGATTTTCCTGGCTTAGGTATGTTAAAAACTTCTCTATACATTTGGTACATAATTTATTTGATTCTGAAAACATCAGCGGTTAATTGATTTAGCCTGATTTCAATAACAGTTTAAGTATTTCTCCTCTTCTCAAATCAAACCGAGTGCTTTTCTTGGATTAATATTTATTTTTATTACTTTGGCTACTTACGTGGTGGACGTCAAAATGTTTTCTAAATCTTCAGTTTTGTCTACTTCCTGTAATTGTTCACATATTTATTTGCCACTGTAACAATTCTTTGGGAATTGTTAATCAGAAAATTAATAATAATACCACTTTAATGTATCCCAAAATGGTTACTTTATTTCCGTTAGCTGTTTTGACCGATGAAGGAAAATTAAAAAATTTGACGTCAGGTGAATTCAGGTATTGTTCCGAACCTTTACCGAGAGCAGATATATTTGCCCCACTATCAAGTAATCCGCGGTACGACCGTCCACAAATATTGACTTCTGCATATGGCCTACCGTCACTACCGTATCAGATATTATTATTATGGATTCAGCAGTGTGTTTTTTTAATTGTTCTGCGTATTTTCCAATATTGAATACTTCTGGTCATGGTCATTGGTTTTGGTACTGATTGTGAAATAGATGTATGTGTGTCATTGGCTTCTTGTAGGCTTCTTGTGTAATCGGTTGTAAAATTCGGGATCTATGTTCGAACTCGATTCCTCCTGGAGTAAGTTGCTCTGTGGATTTTGTCCGGATGTAGAGACACTGCGGTGTCTTACCCTCTTCTGCAGGTTTCCCGGATTTGATCTACACTTGGCGCATTGTGGATATAAAATCCTAAGAGCACCACATTCATAACAAAATATGCGGCTGTGAGGAATTGGACATCCTTTTTAAAGATGGTCGATTCTACCACAATTCCAACAGAGAGAGCTCTTTTATTTTCACGATGCTCGACCGAATGTAAGTTGGTTTTAGGAATGGATACATTAAATGGTTTTCGATTTAGCTGTATAGCTAAAATTTCGTCATTTTAGTTACCTATAGATTGAGTACCCCTTTCAGCAGTTTGTGAATGACATTTGCGGAAAGAATTACCTTTGTTAAATGTTACTTCATGCACGACTCTTCGTTGTTGACATAAGAGTTCTGCTAATATACCAGTTCCACACCATCCTCATAGGCTACACAACGTCTTACCAACGCATCTAAATTGTCAACTTGATCTTCAAGGACTCTTTCTTGTAATCCTGCACGCATGTTACAATGTAAAACATACATTAATTCAGAGTCAGAGATGGGGCATACAGCCTGCAATGAAATAGCTACCATTTCCTGGTAAAAATCTAAAAACTTTTCCCCAGGTTTTTGTCTCCGGTTATCCAGTTGTCTCCGGACATCCAAATCAGATCTTCGATCTTGGAATCGTTTCTTCAATTCTTCTTTTAAAGTAGTCCAGGTAACATTTTGATTACGCTGAACAAAATCCCAGTACCAATTACAAGCGGTTCCTTGGAGAACATAACTAAAATCCTTTACCAACTCGAATTCATCAACACCATCAGCTTTGGCTTGATATTCCACCATAAAAAGGAACTTTTTAGTGTGAAGTCCTGTCGGTGATCCATCAAATGAAATCTTCCACTTGGCCATAAGTTTGCGTAGTTGATAAGACTAGTCATTTTTATTTGGTGCAGCTCGTACAGAAGGAGGTATATTTGGCTGAATCATGTGAAATTCTGGTGGTGGTACTAGTGGGTTCATATTTGGTGGTGGTATACAGTAGTTTAAATTTGTTGTCGGAACGAATGTGTCGGCATTTGGATAACGGTTAGCAGCCAAGGGCATATATTGGTTAGCAAGTGAAAACGTCGAAGAAGGCATGTGCATATATGGATTAGCATTCGGAAAAGGTGCCTGCTGCAATCCCGCAGCAGGTTGGAG
The DNA here is from genome assembly GCA_951394425.1 of Tipula unca. NCBI lineage: Eukaryota > Metazoa > Arthropoda > Insecta > Diptera > Tipulidae > Tipula > Tipula unca. The sequence goes on along the minus strand of OX596382.1, from coordinate 67,310,554 downwards.
TCTTATTGTCTCCACATTTTGATTTCCCCCTACGTTAGACACCATGATACTTTCACGCTGAATCGTGTTGAACCTGTGAAGTTCAAGAGGGCTGATAGTTTTTGTTGACAATATACGCCGAATTTCTGCGCTCCGTTGGAGACTCGATTATTTGTGACAATGAGTTAGAGTTATCAGAATCTTCGTCTTCTTCGTCATCCACATTCAATTCAATAGTCTTAAAGTCGGTTATTGAAATCGATCAGTTGTTCACACTTAACTAAGGCCTCGAACACTTCCACGGCTACTATTTTGGAATATTTTAGTCGCTTTAGCCGATTTTGAATATGAATTAATCTTCTATTCAAAGCAGTCAATAGGTTGTTCTGATCATTTTCAATTGCTTCTTCAATAGATAAATAGACTGCTTTTAATTTTAAAGAAATCTTCCTTATTTCATTTTTCGGATTTTTGCGAGCTGCTAAATGAGCTTTGGTGGGTATTAATTGAAAATGGGTGGTTTCCAATACTAGATGTTCTTTTAAATTACTTAGCTTTTCGGTTACCTTTAATCTTCCGAAGAGCACATTCTAGGTCAAACTCATCTACGTCTAGGTGTTCGACATTAATTTTTTTTGAGAAGTTAAACAAAAAAAATACGAATAGAAATATTTGGCACTTTAAAATATAAATTATGCTTTTTCAAGTTATTTTCAAATTAATAACTGAAAACAGGTTAAATCGATATATTGATAGATTATGACCGTGATACTAATTTTTTATTTCTCTTTTTATAAAATTATTTTTAACAGAAAAATTAATTTGTCTTTCTTTTCGAAATTTTGAGGGCAGTTAAAATGAGAATGAAGCCAAAGTGAGCTTCCGTATATGTATTTGTTTTGTAGGTAGACTCACGTATGTAGCTGGTAATTATGGGATTTTAATTTTAATTTATTATTTTTTTATTTTTATTGTTATACCGTCTTTAGACACAACATACCTGTACTCGAAAAGCCGTTTCGCTTGAAAACATGTAAGTATTATCATAGACCGTAATTTATTTTTATTGACCATGTTTAAACTGAGAATTGTAATCAATTCTATTGAAGAAAATAATACAAAACATCTCAATAAAAGATCCACAATGGAAATATTATAGGCGGAAAATACAATTGAACTCAACGTTATTATCTAACGGAAACAATGTGTCTACACTCACAACACCCATTATGGACCGTAAGCGAAAATGTAAAAAAATTGTTAAATTAAATTAAATTATGTTACGAGAAACCATCTGAAATCTGTTTCAACCAGAAGGGATTCAGAACTACTTAAGGTAGTACGAATGGATACAGATTAAATAAAGGAACTTGATGATTACCTCACAAAAACCGCTCAGGAGATAGGGGTGGGGTTTTCGGAACATAAAGCGATCTTAAATGACCATATTAAAATTAAAATAATCATAAAGGTGAGACATTATGGGAACCAGCTGACAGTCAGTTTACCTACCTAATGTACTCACCTACTAGTACTTCATCCTCATTTTATGCGGAATTTATCTCATTCTGAAAATCAACACTTTCGAAAGAGAAAAGTTACGACCAATATAAATCAATAAAATTATTCGAATTATTTTCATTGTAAAATAATAATGTAAATTTATTAACAAAAAGAAAATGGCGATCAAAAATTATTAATTTAGAAAGAAAACAATTTCTAACACATATATATATATATATATATATATATATATATATATATATATATATATATATATATATATATATATATATATATATATATATATCTATATATAAAAATATATATATATATATATATATATATATATATATATATATATATATATATATATATATATATAAATATATATATATATATATATATATATATATATATATATATATATATATATATATATATATATATATATATATATATATATATATATATATATATATATATATATATATATATATATATATATATATATATATATATATATGTGTATATAATTTAGGTTAGTATGAGTTAATATAACTTAACAACTTAACAATATTGATTATTTAATCTAAATATAATTATTTGGATAGAAATGAAACTATATAATCATTAATACTAAATGAAACCATGCAAACAAAACTTTAACTGAGCATTACGCGAATCAACGCGATGATTTTTAAATGTCCGTGGTTAGCGCCACTGCTTTAACGGTTAATTGACGACCATGTGATATACACCACATTAATTTTATTTGATTTTCAAATAAATTTTAGTTCAATTTAAAATGTATTGTAAAAAATTGTTTTTCATTTGTATGTCCATAAATGTACAAATTTTATCTTACGCATACGTCGTATCGTATGCTTTCATTCATCACTAATTCACTATACAATGTTATTTAAATCCACGTAGTTTTTCATTCACTGTTTGTTTATTTGTATTTTTGTTCATTTGTACTTTGGTACATTTCACCGTACCGATATTTTAACTAAGTAACACGGGATTTTATGTGCACATACATTTTATATTTTTATATGGTTATTAGGCCCTAATTTATTTATTATATTTATCAATGAATTGTTTATATATTTATTTATATGATTATTTATTAATTATTATTTATTATTTGTAATTTTAATTAAGTATGATTTATAGTTTATAAAATAAATATAAATAAAGCGATTAATTTTTACCAAATAACAGTCTAAGTCTATTCAAAAATTCCGATAACACTTCCGTTTTTCGCAAACACTATATAGTTTCACAAAATATTTTCAATATACATAGTTTTTAATTGTTCACTTTTAAACATTTAACTTATGAAAACAAAAAAAAATATGAAAATAGTGTATTTCATAAAGATAAATTTTATAAATGTTGCTTGCACAAATAATTTAAATTAATTATTTTATTTATTTATTATTAATATATTTAGTAATTGTATTATTATTAATTATAACGATATTTTATGATGGATTTAATATGTTTTATTTTTTTATATGTAATATGATATGAAAACTATCGAATTTTATCATTACTTTAACACAATTTAACAAGTTCCAAAAAAAAAACAGGTAATATAAATTAAATAAATATGATATAATAATAGAAATAATTTTTATAATAAAAGTTAAATATAAAGTTTAAAAATTGTTTTCTTTTCCATCGTGAAACACAAACTTCAACCTTGATCCGCAAATCACGCGATCAAAAATAATAATCTCCCGCATAGTAACAAAATTTTTCTTTTATAGCCCACAACGCCCGTTATAACTTTTCACTTTCTCAGATAAACCAGAAATTTATTTTCTACCGCTAGTCATCCAGAAAAAATTAATCATATCAAAAACGTGCGCATAATTAATGTTTTAGTCCGCTTTGATGAATTTCGGACATAATTTGGCCGAAATTTTATTGGACTTATCACTTTGAACAAAGTTGCGAACAAATACAGTATCTCCAACGTTAATATCGCGAGTGCGACTTTTAAATTGTATCGGTTAGCACTTCGTTCATGAGTTTTCTGTAGGTGTTGTAAAATATTCGTACGTGCAAGATTTTGGCGATCAGAGTTCGTTATCTCTACATTTTTGTCCTCTAAACAGTTTAATTTTCGCAGAAGTTCGTAATTTTTCCCGTGTCCGATATGCTGTTGTCCAAAAACGACAAAATATGGCGAATAGTTGGTACTATTGTGCACTACATTTCGAAGTGCCGATCCTATTGAATGCACATGTTTATCCCAATCAGGGTGATTTTCATCTAAATAGGACCGAATCGCTACCAAAATTGTTCTATTGACCCGTTCTAAAGCATTTGGCTAGGGGTGGTATTTCGGCATGCGGATATGTTTAACACCGTATTTTGATAAAAGATCAACATCATCGGATTTGTAGACGGAAGAAGCGAGAATGGTGGAAGGCCGAGGTTCTGAATGTACATCAAAGCAATGAGCGCAGTTCGCATAATTTCTTTAAAGGAATTACTGGACTGCACCATACTTTCAGGCCTACGTCAACCGCCATTCGGGACCGGGATGGAAACCTCTGTGTCAACATCGACGCAGTACTTGACGCATGGAGTGGTCAATTTACTGACCTGCTTGATGTCCATCATGCGTCACAGACTGTTGTTGAGCCACCTCTAATACAAACTGCGGAGATTTGCACTGAGGAGCCATCCCATGAGGAATTCCATGCAGAGATTGGAACAAAACCGTGTACCTGGAGTGGACTGCATTAATTCGGAGCTCTTGATATTCGAAGGGGATACTTTGTGGAACTGTCTTTTCGACCTTATTCGATTAGTTTGGCGAACCGAAGTTATGCCTGACGAATGGAAAGTGGCCGCGATATGCCCCATCTTCAAGAAGGGAGGCCGCTTGAAGTGTGAGAATTATCGCGGTATAGCTCTCCTTTGCACAGCATACAAGTTACTGTCATACATTGTATTGGATAGAATCACTCCTCTAGCGGAGGGCTTCGTTGGTGACTATCAAGGAAGATTTCGTCCGAATCGATCAGTCACCGATCAGGTCTTTTCGTTGCGGATGATTCTGTCTAAATATTATGAGACATCCATCCCCGTACATCAGGTGTTCCTGGATTTCCGGCAGGCCTGAGAGTTTCTGGTCTGCCCTGGAATACCTAGGAATGCCAACAAAACTGGTACACCTATGTAGGATGACAGTGACGCAGTCTCAATACTGTGTTAAAGTTGAGAACAGGCTATCGACAATTTTTGTAGTTAACTCGGGTGTTCGGCAGAGAGATGCTCTGTCCCCGATACCACTAGAGTTTTCAGCTTCAGTTGGACTTGAGATCAATGAGTCCAAAACGAAATACCTGATCTCTGGTTTTAGGGACAATGGCACACCAGATTTTAGTTGTGGCTACCACACGTTTTAGGCAGAGAGGAGGTTCAAATATTTGGGTTCTCTTATCACTCACGATAACAGTATGGGTGAGGATATTAAAGTGCGGCTGGCAGCTGGCAGTCGTTCTTTGTATCCTCTAAGTCCACTGCTAAAATCCTAACACTTATCAAGTGCCGTGAAGCTGAAGCTTTATAAAGCGTTAATCAGGCCCGTTGTTATGTTTGGATGTGAAAGTTGGGCGTTGATGAGGACGAGAGATGGCTCCTAACATTTGAGGGAAGAGTCATGCGTGTGATTTACGGCCCAAAACGCGAAATAGATGGTACCTACCGAGCTCTGTACAATATCGAGATCAGAGATCTGATGAAGATCCCCGATATTGTACATGAAGTAAGATCTCAGCGAGAACGCTGGCTCGGGCACGTTCTGCGTGTTGATCCGGAACGAATTGTGAAGCGATCTCTGAAAGGAGAGCCACCATATGGTAGGCGCAGAGGTCGCTGCAGGCGACGATGGCTCCACGGTGTAGAAAACGATTTGGCCTCTTCAGATTGTCTTAGACAGTATGAAGACCATGCTCGGGATCGAAACCGCTGGAGCCAAATTGTTGACTCAGTAAAGGGCCAGTAATGGCCTTTAAAACTGTTTAATAATAATAATAATTGATTACAAAACTTAACTGCACGCAACGTCTATGCCTATATAACGTTTCAGTATAATTGCCGAATGAAACAGTAAAGTGGGGTTGTTGATATCGTAAATTATGCGATAATTAATTAATCGCCTTCTGTAATCCGGCGTTGCATAGTTTTAAAAGTGATGTTTTAGCAGTAAGTTTATATAATGAAACGTGGTGAATATCATGTTGTATCATGCAGTACATTTCATAGTGCATTGGTTACAACCATTTTAAATTGTTTATTCGAAAAACGCTGTTCTGTTCAGCTTTAGGCACGTAATGAGGACAACAGAGTTCGGTTCACTAGTTTTGAAGCATTGGTTTGTGGTGTACATTTTACTGAAAATATAATAATGTTGACCTTCGTACTTATGACAAAGTTATTCCTCCACTCCAAACATTAGAAAAATCTAGACTTCAAAGAAGTTCACCAGTTTTCGGCTCGTTTAAGTAACATATTTTTTGGAAAGTTAATTTTGGTTTCTCTTGCACCACAATTTCTGGGATCTGTAGTTTTGTCAGCCTAATAAGACCTTTTTCACCACAAAACCAATTCGCAATTAAATATGAATTTATCATATTTTCGCAATTAATAAGCTAACATTGATAATTTTTTGCTAAATCAAATGCATAAAATTAACATAAACATAAAACTAAAAATTAATATCGAAAAGTCATTGTCATCTCATAAAAAATAAATTAAATTAAAAATAGCTGAAATATAATTTATTTAAATCGGTATAAAAATAGATGTTTGAATATAAAATCAAACTCGATCCGAATTTAATTAATTCAAAATATTTAAAAATAAAATTTTTCACAATACAGTACATATACATATGTATGTATATACATGATACATATATGGTCGCGTATATATAATATAATCAAAAAACAACCGAACCAAACTCTTTTTTGAATTTTAAATGAATTAAACCAAATGTTGAATCAAACAGTATTTTGATTGACTATTAAATGACATTATAATAAAATAAAGCAAAAATTCATGCAAGTATGTTTGTATGCCTGTATGAGTTTTTTTTTATTATTTTTTAGTTATAAATAAAATAAAATTTAATCAATTCACAGTTCAAAGAATTATTATATAAAACAATAAAATAAATTTAAAATAAAAAAAAGCCGCAGACGTTAAAACTAAAATGTAGTTTTATAATCAATCGATTTTCGTTTATATCCAAAAAAAAAAAAAAAAAAAAAATTGTATGTAATACAAAAAAGAGATTTTGGTAAGAGCTTTTATAAATGTTGTTTAGTTTTTTTTTGGTTTGGTTTCGTTGAATTCGACATGTAAACTGATAAAATGCCGAACGATTAAATTTTAATTTATCTTAAGGCTAAACACCAGAAAAAAAAATGTATTTTAGACAGACCATTTTAGTTTCAGATTAAAATCATAGATATTGAGGATTTTACGAACCCATTTTAAGTATATTCGAATGGGTTGAATTTTAATATTTTTACATTTTTTATTTTTTGGTCTGTTTTGGAATTAAGTTTTTTTTTTGGTTTTGTTTTATGATTAGGATTAGAAAAAACGAAATAGACAAAAAAAATGTATTATAATAGAAATAATTCTCGTGTAAAATTGAAGATTATTTTTTTGAAGATATAAGTTTCAATTATGTTATTTCTTTGTGTTTGGTTATTTGAAAGGCCCCAAAATGGATGTATAAAGTAATTAATGGTATAGGTCATCGTTTTAGAGTTGTATATATCAAGTTTTGCAAGTGGTCGGTAATCTTAAAAATTATTCTTTAATTATTCAACAGAATATTTAAGCTTAGGTTAGGTTAGGTAAGGATGGACGTCCTAAAGGACTAGTATAGACACAAAATTGGTCCGTGGCTGTACCACATTCGAGTTTCCTCCTCTTCACTCGATAAACCATCCTGAGCTTACCAAGAAACGTTTAAAGTCCCGGATCCCGATCTTACTAAGATCCGTGAAATCCGTCGTTCAAAGGGAAAGTTCCCATAAATTTTGTTTTGCTATACGCTAGACTAGGACAGGTGCAGAGCACATGGAGTACATTTTCCTCCTCCTCCTCACCACAGCTGCGGCAGAAATCGTGTGCTGGGACACCCAGTCTGCTCGCATGTATTCCAATGAGACATTGTCCCGTTATAGCTCCCACGACCATACCAATATGGTGCAGTTGAAGCGATATCAGTTGGCCTGATCTGGGCCGGTCAAGCCCAAGCCAGATCTGCCTGGTTATTATACACGAACTGGCGTTAGACCATCTGACGGTCGTTTCTTTTATAGCTTCTTCTTGAAGCAGCGGTATCTTTATATCCCGGCTGCTTTGGGATATTAGGCGTGCTGTACCCTTGAAGGCCAGCTCACCTGCCTTTACATTCCCTGCGATATTGAAATGCCATGGCAGTCTCGTCATTTGGATTTCATTTCGCAATTTACCACGGATATCCAACATGTGACAGGCAAAAATAATGTGGTCGCAGATACTTTATCTCGCACCACCGAAACTGCCACAGTCGAGACTCACTTCGACTTGAATAAAATTAGCCAAGCCCAAGAAGCCGACCTAGAACTTCAGAATTTATTTTCTGGTTCCGAATGTAGCACTAGTCACTACAGATTAGAGCTTTTTGATTTTCCTGGTTTTAAAATCTACTGCGAAATCTCTACGGGTGTAAATCGCCCGTACATCGCAGAATCACTACGTCGGACTATTTTCGATGCATTACATAACATTTCACATCCAGGTATCCGTGCTACTCGAAAATTGATTACTGCTCGTTACTTTTGGCCTAGCATGAACAAAGATGTGACTCATTGGGCACAATCCTGTTTAGCGTGCCAAAAATCTAAAGTCCAAAGGCATACAAAATCGCCCCTTGGACATTTCGAAATTCCACCAGGTCGATTCGAACATATCCATTTGGACATTGTTGGACCACTTCCACAATCCAATGGATATTCTTACCTGTGTCGATCGTTTTACTAGATGGCCGGAAGCTTACTGCATGGACCATATGTCTGCAGCCACAGTTGCTTCAACTTTTGTTAATAATTACGTATCCCGATTTGTGGTTCCTCTCAATATTACTACCGATCAAGGAACACAATTTGAGTCCAAACTTTTTAGCGAGTTAACGAAATTCCTTGGCTCAAATCGTATACGCACTACGGCCTATCATCCTCAAGCAAATGGCATGGTTGAACGTTTTCACCGCCAGCTTAAATCAGCACTCATGGCTCGAGGAAATACTTGTAATTGGAGCTCTGAGATTCCCATTGTTTTACTCGGAATTAGAGTTACAGTGAAAGAAGATCTGAAGTGCTCTCCAGCGGAAATGGTCTATGGTCAAACCATCAAGCTACCCGGTGAGTTCTTCGTCGAAAATCCTCTTCCACCTTTACCAACCGCAGACACAGTCGTCGACCACTTGAGGAAAACCATGCAAAATCTTGTTCCGACAGCAACTGGGACAACTAATCAAAACACAATTTTTGTCCCTAAAACGTTGGACACTTGTGATTTTGTTTTTGTTCGCATGGACAAGGTTCGCACAGGATTATCACCATCCTACGAAGGTCCATATAAAGTCATTAGACGCCTTCGAAAATATTTCATTATTTCGATCAAATATAAAAATCATAACATTTTTATTGATCGATTGAAGCCAGCTGACGGAATATTAGCCTCGTCTGATCAAATATCAGCACCTCCAGCGCGTGAAACAGTACGTATAGCACTATAATAATAATAACAGTGTTAAAGGCCATTACTGGCCCCTTACTGAATCAACAATCTGGCTCCAACGGTTTCGATCCTGAGCTTGGTCTTCATACTGTCTTAGACAATCTGAAGAGGCCAAGTCGTTCTCTACATCGTGGAGCCATCGTCGCCTGCAACGACCTCTGCGCCTACCATATGGTGGCTCTCCTTTCAGAGATCGCTGCACAATTCGTTCCGGATCAGCACGCAGAACGTGACCTAGCCAGCCGTATAGCACTATAATTCTAATAATTATATCAGCTTCATTTAGGGGGGAGTTTCACTTGCAGGGGAGTCCTGTGCGACCGATACAATTAATCTGGCAATCGCCTTAATTTCAATTGTATCGGAATTACTACAATTTCGCGTTTGCCCATTTCCACTTATTGACGAGGCAACGCGTTAACATTGCAATCATTTACTTTCTATACATAACTCATACTCTTGTTATGTATATAGAACATTTTGCATCTACTTAGTATTTGATAATTCTATGTACAATTTAATTTTATATTACGTACATAAAGATCACTCTCTCGAATACATATCGCGTGATATTTTATTGGCCAATCATCCTCCGGCACATTACTTTTATTTTCTTAAAATTTGGGCCGAACAAAACGAATTCACATATACATGCAATTTGTCTTGATGATTACGATTTTGCGCGCATAATTCCCTCGCTCAATTGTTATATACATATTATGTATACATTTATATACATCAGAACTCTGTCTCTGCTTGCCATATTTTTGTTGGCACATGGTGCGCTGATTTTTGGGTGCATTATGATTTTCGAATTTAACCTTTGTGCAAGTGCAACACAATATTATTTTTGGTGGTGAAAATTAATAATATATATTAAACAATAAATTTCTAAATAAATTGTGAATTAAATATAATAATTAGATGTGAATAAAATGTATAAATAATTAATGAATTCATGTGAATTAATTATAATTCAATTAATAAATATACGTAATAACAATTAAGTTGTTTCAAACAATTAGTGTACGTGTTATTATTTTGGAAGTCCAACCGGACACAACCTAACAGTGACCTAAAACACTAAAACTTCCATTATCGCGATTAGTTCAGCTTGAAAAACGCTGCGAAAGTCGGGAAGACGAAATGAAAGGTTAACCCCTGGTGCCCCACAGAATACCCCGCAACCAACCCCTCTATCCCTTTTTTAACCATTCATGAAGAAGCGCCTCATTGTCCATTACCGTTTCGTTCACCCAGTCCTCTCTGGTGGGAAACTCAGTTTGGAATCTCATATCAACGGATGGCAAAGGAACAGATAATCGGTAGCTTCCGGAATACCCACGTTTCATAGGATAGATGAGTGCCCTGCATTGTTACAGGTCCACATAGATGTGGATTTGAGCCGAATTTCTGTGCAAGATGCAAGCAGAGCTTGAGTAAGTGTGGTCCTGAGAGCCCCACTTATACACAAGCAGGCCGTTCTGTGGACTTTCATCAATAGTTTAAGGTTGGCCATAATTTTTAACGTTGGCCACCAGACGACAACCCCATACAGCAGTATAGGTTTGACCACTGAGACGAGCCAGTGTACTCTGTGGGGCTCCATACCCCATCTCTTTCCAATGGCATTTTTGCAGGAGTAGAGCGCTATAGTAGCTTTCTTTACTCTCTCTACGATGTTTGGTTTCCAGCTTAGCTTGCTGTCCAAAAGTAGTCCGAGGTATTTTGCTCTATCCGTAAAGATCAAGCGAGTACAATTTAATGTCGCCGGGTCACACTGAGGAAGTTTGCTCTTCCTGGTAAAGAGGACCAGCTCCGTTTTCTGTGGGTTTGCGTTCCGTCCGCAGTCGTGTGCCCACTCAGAGAGGTAGCCAAGCGCGCACTGCATGCGCTCACTCAGCGTACTAGGATATTTACCGAAGACCGCAATAGCAACGTCATCCGCGTAAGCAACCACCTTGAAGCCTTGCTCTTCCAGGTTTAGTAACAGGTCATTTATGACCAAGTTCCAAAGAAGGGAGGAAAGAACCCCACCTTGAGGTGTCCTCTGCTCACGTATCTCCCGGCAGACGTCCCACCCAGATAAGCTGTCACGATCCTGCTTCTAAGCATATGATCTATCCAGCCTCCGAGTGACGCGTCAATCCCCAGACACGCAAGGGCCCGAGTGATTGCCCCCGGTCTGCCGGTGCTAAAGGCCCCCTCTATATCCAAGAAGGTCACCATTGAAAATTCCTTATATTCAAGTGATTTCTCAATCGGGCCTATAAGGGAGTGAAGAGCTGTTTCCACCGATCGTCCCTTACAGTATGCGTGTTGAGATCCTGACAGCTCGCCCGGCTTGATTGAGCCTCTAATGTAAGCCTATATTTGTCTTTCCAGTGCTTTTAACAGAAAAGAAGATAAGCTTATTGGCCTAAAGTTTTTGGGATAGCAGTGAGAGATTTTTCCCGCCTTAGGGATAAATATTACTTTTACTTCAGTCCACTTTCTAGGAATGTGACAGAGTTCTAGGCTGCCTTTGAAGATAACTTCCAGCCAGGGTAGGGTTAAGTCAATAGTTCGCTGGATGTCCGCAGGGATAATGCCATCAGGTCCTGCCGACTTGGGTTTTCCAATAAGATATGTCATTTTGAATAGCCTAGTATTGAAGAAAACCCAAGTTTGTCGATTTTTCGTCGACCTTTGGAATTAGACATTCCACAAAAAACATTACACAGTATTTTGCTTAAAGACTTAGGTCTTAAGGCTTTTAAGGTTCAATTAACAAAACCCTAACACCCTAAACGTCGTATCTTCGCTGATTGGGAAAAATGCTTGTTTTTTTAAATATCAAAATAATTATTTCAAATTATAACCTCTTATTGGAAAACCCTTTATAATGTTTTATATTTTCTATCTTTGAACCCGAGCCCGAACCCAAACCAAATTATTTTGTTCCAATGAATTTGAACCCAAACTCGAACCCGAAAATTCACTTGTTCGAAACGCTGAATGTAACATATAAAACTAAATTTGTGGACATTGAAATAAGAATAGTCCACTTTGTCGACACAGCGATGTAGAAAAAATTAGATAACGCGTAAACGCCCATCCGTGAATTGAAACAGCCGTTGAAGAAAAGATACACAATATTATCTCGTTATTTATGGCATCAGTGAGGCTTTCCAACGCAGAATCATCAAATTGGTTAGAACCCCAAACAACCCATATCTCACACCACGAGCCTTGAGATTACAGGATGGCACAACATATTAAGTACTTCGAAAGTACGATCACCTTGCAGAACTGAAATGAAGAGGTTTTACCGGAATCTATTGAATCATCCAGCAATGAACATCATGTTCATCACTACATATCAATTTATACACTTGTAGAGCAGTGGTACCCTGTCATGTGGGCTTGAACTTGCTGATCATAAAACCGAAACAGTTTTAGTTACTAGTAGGAAGGTGAAAGAAACCGTAGCAAATGATGTATGTGGAATCTTACCTCACTCACAGCCTTCATTACGATATTTGGGTGTGGAGATAAATGCGCGTTTAAACTTTAAACAGCATCTAAGGATAGTGAGCAGGAAAGCTGCCAGTATATCGGCAGCTCTCTCCCGTATCATGCCCAACACTGGAGGGTCTAGAACGAGTCGTAGAATCCTGCTGGCAAACGTCGTAACCTCCATCATTCTCCATGGATCGCCTGTATAGGGTGATGCGATGTACTTCGAAATATATAGACGCAAATTGGTATCGGTGTATCGTCTGAGTGGTCTAAGAGTGAATTGTGCTTCCGCACAGTATCGACTAATGCGACACTAGTTATTGTAGGGATGATCCCAATCGAACTCCTTGGGTGGGAAAGGAAGAAATGGTACCCCAACAACCAGGAAGCAGAGCACTAGAACGCGCTTCAACAATGACAGAATGCCAAAGACGAACGGATTGCTCGGAAAAGGGTCGCTGGACTTATCGTCTCATACCACTCATTGAAAAATGGCTAAATAGGCAGTACGGCGAAGTCAACCACTACCTGACACACCTGTTAAGTGGACATGGTTGTTTTGCTGAATACCTATACAGGTTCAAGCACACTGATACTTCAGATTGTCCTGCTTGCAGAGATACACCAGAAGATGTGGAGCACATTTCTTTTCCAATGCCCATGATTTGAGGATACTTGAAGGGAACTGTCAGCTGTCCTAGGGCAGCGTCCAACACCAGAAAACAAAACGCAATTAATACTTGACTCTGAGGAAGGATGGAATGCTGTATGCCATATGGCGAAAGTGGTATTGAATGCTACAACCCAAAAAAAAAAAAAAAAAAAAAAAATTGTAGAGTAGTGATCGAAATAATTGTTGGTGTGGTGTACCTACGTCGACAGAAGAAAAAATAACAACAGCCACCCGAAGACAAGTCACCGCCACATCCGGGGTAATCTAACAATTATTATACAGTTTAAATCTTCACAAGTCCAAATTGGACATAAAAATGAGATTTATCACTAATCATCGCTATGAGGGAGGAGTACCCAGCCGTTTCAACATGTATTATGTTATGTCCATTGAAAAAATCATCTAAATGTTTTGAGGTAAAACATGAACCTTGCTCGGATATGATACGTTTTGGAACGCTTACTTGATGGAAATACCGATTCATGCTTTTCGTTACTTCCAGCGAATTTGTACGTTTTGCTACAATTAAACGACAATTTTTTTAAATATATATTCACAACTAACACAATATATTTTTTCTTGGTGTTGGTTTCAGATGGAATGAAATGGATTGATAGATATCTTTGATGTTTAAAATTTGAAAGTTATTAAAAAGATTTTATTACATCCTCCTACATATTATGGTAATTATAACAAACAAAAACAAGCTTTTGATAAATGACTAACCATTTATTCCTATATAATTATTTTTAAAGGTGACAATAAAATGTTATCAAAACAAAACAAAAAATACTAAAAATTTCGAATAACGTGTTTTTAATTCCGATAATACGTATCTACGTATAAACATACAACACTAAATTACAAATTAATCAATTACCATTTCAATCATTTATTTATTAATTTATTATCAATCAACAATTTTGTGTTGTTTTTAAATGTATTTTTATTACTACATATCCATAAATTGTATATGACGAACACATGTCGTTTAAGAATAAACGATATGCTATAAATCTACCTACATACGTTTTTAGCCAGTTTTACGCATACTAATGACGTTGGCAAAATAAATTTATATTAATAATAGCAAATTTGTTGTTATGTTCTTGAAAATTATAATTTTTTTTTCTAAAATTCAGACGGAATAACAACAATACCCAAATCAAATTCTCTTGAAATTATACCATTATCTTGGTTTTTATTATTATCGATGAATTTGCAACGTTTCCGCATAATTCTATTGAAAAACAAAATAACAAATTTTATGACAAAATGTCAGGTAGTCAATTTTTTTGTTTAGTTTAGAAATTTTATATGGCTTAAAACTTAAAACTACAGAATGTACAGAATTAAAATGGGTTTTGATTAAACAATGCCGAAAAGAGTAAGGAATATGTTCTTTTGTTTTATAACTATACGTGCACGGTTGGTAAATTGCCAATTTGAGTGACTTTGAAAAAACTAAAAATAAATTTAGTGATGCTGTAATAATGCGTTCCATGACTTAGACCTTCAAAAATAGAAAATACATTTTGGTTAGGATACAGATCAATAGATTAATACAATCGATTTCCGTTTCAGATAAGTCGAATTAATTTATTTAAGTTTTAGAGCAATTTTTATTGGACAGCTGCATGAAAAACTATTGCAATTTTTTTTTATATAAAAACTATAAAGTTTTAATATAAGTAGATTTGTACATACATAGTTACCACCTGTTTTTCATATGTTCCCATATATAACCATACCCGCAAGAAAATTTCCCTCAAATGTGAAAAATAAATGATTCGAAACTATCATTAATTTTACCTGTAATTGTATAAGTATATTTAACACCTCTGTATAGTAGTTCACTAAAACGATTATCGATTATGAAACAAGACCCGTATTCATGTATTTAATGGAAATGGTCGCTATTCATAGATATTTTCTGTCTGCCGCCTGCTACACATTCATTGTGCATGATTGACCAGACAGGTATTATTGATTTATCCACGTTCTAAAAATATAATGTATATGTAACGTACAAAAAAAGGTTTTGTTTGCTACCTGTGGAACTGTTCGTGAAATTTATACCCCGAGACTTTCTTTATAGCCAGACAATTATCGTTTTTTTTTTTTTTTTTGTTAGAAATTCATTCAAATCCAGAACATCTGTTGTACGTGAATCGTGTTAAGAAATCATATATAATTGAAAAAAAAAAATCATTTCCCATTTAGTTTTTGGAACGTACGAGTACGTATTTATTTCTATAGGTGGACATCATTTGTAGAATATAACAAAAGATTTGTATGAAACACGACCCATTTTTGGCATTTAAATTGCGTTTGGGTCAACAGGTATCTGGTTCAAATAAAAATAGCGGCAGGACGCGAAAAATCACTTTCAATTGATGATAAAATTCAACACATCATACCGGCACTCTGTTAAGGTGTGCAGCATTTTTGGACCGACTCATCTTAAGATGAATTTTTACTTGTATCATAAAATTTACGTATTTCTAAGCCATTGTGAACCGAAATCCTTCTAGAGTTTAACTGGTTCCGGTTTGTTGTTGCAGTACGTTCTGGAGAGGATCTCTTTCAAGATTATCCCTGGTCCGTGACAACTTTTATTCTCCTTTTTGGCGACTTTATAATGTCGTTCATGATTAGAATAAAACAGATCAATTTGCAACATAGTAAGTCAGCTACATATGAATTAAGGAAGTTGCTTTCTGTAATGCATACAGATATTTGTCTAATTCAGAAACCATACCTTCTTGATGATGCTATCTCTGGATTCAATTAATTTAATGACAGAAACTTCTGAAACAATTCTGTCATTAAAACTCGAATAATAGTAATGCAGTTCTTATTCACGAGTGTAGTTCGGCCGATGTTACAGCTGGGCTCATTATTCTGGTATCCGCTAACTCCTGCAATAAACTGGTCATCGCCTTAGTTTATTTAACGTATGACTCTTCTTCATCTCCTCCCTCTGAGCAACTAACTAGTCTTGTGACATGGTGTAAGAATAAGCATACCCCTTTGGCTGTGAGGCTAATACTCATCACACAATCTGGGATAGTACGAACATTAACCACAGGCGTTCTTCTCTCGTTCTATATAAGCTCCTCTGAGCTTGAAATTCTCAAAACTAGAAGCGAGCCTACTTTTATCAATTCTGTCTGGCGGTAGGTGATTCACATTAGTCTATGCTCCATATCCATTATTGATTTAATTTTAGACTGGAGGGTGATGGATGACATCCTCACCTCTGATCACAGGTGTATCTCGTTTAATATTAACCTTAATCGACCGCCTCTTAAACCTTACTGCAATCGGAAATTAACCGATTGAGGTCTTTTCCCTCTCGAGCTAGGTTCTTTACTTGCGCCACCGAAGGTCATTCGGTCGAGGAAGGACATTGAAGATCAAGCATCGTCACTTGCACTGGCAATTACGATAGCTTTCAAAAATTCGTGTCCCTTTATCACTAATTAAAAGATTCGGAACATCGGAACCAACCTTTCTGGAACTCTGATCTTAAAAAATTAAGAAAGTCTTCTAAGAAACTGAAGAACAAAGCAAAAAAGTCTAAGCAACAAATTGATTGCGATAACTTCTTGTTAACACAAAAGGAATACAAAAGAAGTTTAAGATCCCCTCTAAAAGCCTCGTGGTTAATTTTTTGTGAGGAAATCAACAGCCTATCTGCTGTCGCTGGACTCAAAAAAGCTTTAGCTAAGAACGGTAAGTGTAAAATGGATTCTCTTTGTCTACCGGACGGACAGCTTACCTCTTCTAACAAGGAAATTGGTGAGTTACTGGTTTCGGCTCATTTTCCTGGTTGTGATATCGTCAACTCCGATGTTGTTGCTGCCGAGCTCATGAGGACGTCTGTTGCAAGTCCCGATTGAAGTTTGGCTCTCAAGCTGATCAATCGTGATGTCTTACCTGAACTACAGCAGGGCTTTCCTCTAATTCAGGATCATTTGCTCCACCTTTTTCAAGCGTGTATTGCTTTTGGCACTGTTCCAAATTCTTGGAGCAGAAGTAGTTATTTTTATTCCTAAAGCTGGTAAGTCCTATTATACGGATCCTAAGTCCTTTCGGCATATTAGTCTATCCTCAACTTTCCTTAAAGCTCTGGAAAGAATTGTTGATAGATTCATTAGAGATCATTTTCTAATCACCAGTCCGTAACATGCAACAAGCTTACAGAGTCTGTAAGTCTTGTGAAACCGCCCTACAAGAACTTGTAACCTGGATTGAAAAATACCTTAATAATAAGGAGTTTCTTGTGGGTACTTTCCTGGATATTGCGGGAGGTTTCGATAGCACTTCGTTTGCTACGGTCACTACTGCCTGTACAAATTTTGGTATTGATCGCACCATTATCTTATGGATTGAATCCATGCTCAAGTCGCGCACTGTGGAGGCGGAGCTGGATAGGGTGCTAGTTTCCGTTACAGTTACCAAATGCTGTCCTCAGGGAGGTGTGCTCTCACCTCAGCTGTGGCTTTTGGTCATTGACGAGTTACTTGTAAAAGAGCTACGCTGATGATCTCGTTTTTACAGTCTCAGGCAAACATCTCAGTGTCTTATCCGACTTAACTCAGCATGCTTTAACTATTGTGGATGCATGGTGTGTTGAAAAGGTTTTCACGACGATCCTTCTAAGTTCCCTCCCTTTTTGGGAGAACGATCACTAAATTTGACCACGTCCAGCACCTTGGTGTTGTCCTGGATAGTAAACTTTCCTGAAGGAATCACCTGGATTATAAACTTCAACAAGCAACTGCCATTTTTTTGGCAATGTAGAAGAGTTTTTGGGAATTCCTTGGGTTTAAGCCCTAGGATGCTTTCTTTCATTTATAAATCTCATTGGTTCTACCGTCTTCGTTCGAACAATAATGTTACGGTCATGTGGGCAGGGCTGATTGTGACATCGTAGGCAATGAGATCGCGGATTGTTTAGTCAAAGCTGGCTCCCAATTGACTTTAGTTGGTCCTGAACCAGCGCTTCCTGTTTCTTTCGACTACGAGAAGAAAGTTATAGAGGACTGCGCCTTGAAAGACCTAAGGTCTCAGTGGCTTGAGAATTTTAGCTGTCGTTAGACGAAGTACTTCATTAAGAAGCACAATTTGGGGTCAAAGAAGTATGCTTTATCTTTAACAAAGACCCAGTTAAGGATCTTGGTAGCGATTCTTACGGGACATGGCCGTAGGGATGTTATTTGCAAAGACTGCCTTGAGGAAGATAATGACTGCCTTAACTTCGTGAGCAGTTGTCCTGCTTTCAGTTCTGTTCGAATTCAGGTATTCAACTTTAGGTCTTCAAATTTAGATCAGTTGTCCTCTCTACCTTGGTCTAAACTTGTTCAGTTGGCGAAGGCTGCAGTGCGCGAATTGGGATAGAACCCTAGGTTTGCACTATGGACTATTGTGGCTTTTAGTGCGGAATCCTAGTGGGTTCCTGCCAATTTTAATAATAATAATAATAAGCCATGGTGCGTGCTACTGCCTAATTCTAGCATTTAATGTAGTTTACGATGTGAGGGCTGTTGGAAATTAAATTAAAAAATAAATTTTCGATGATAACTGTTGAGATCAATCTAAATTGGTTAGCAACAGAGATTGATGTTAAAAGCATTGCCACATGGATTTCGATTCTAGCTACCATTTTCCCATTTATGGCTAAATTTTTTTTTTTTAATTACTACCAATGGCTTTATTCTTGAATCTTTCTACAAAAGAAACGAACAAGAAGTATTCAAATCTTACGCAATTATTACATACTTTAAGTCTTACACAATGTTAATCCTTGTTATTAGTATTCATGTATGTAAAACCTAAACATTTAATATATTTACAGGTTCATCAGTCCAAGAGGATCTGCTCTTCTATAAGTATATCCTTGGCCAATTCATTTTGATGTGTCTCTAGTTTTGAGGAATATTTCGAACTGAATTCTCTAATGGTTTCTTTAATAGCTTTAGTTCCAAGATCATCGTGTATATTACTATTTCGAATGTACCACGGAGCATTGGTAATACTACGAAGTATTTTCGCTTGGGTTCGTTGCAGGAGATCTCTGTTTGACGCGCAGGTGGATGCCCGATAATTGAATACCATTTTCCCATATGGGTTTGATTATCACTTTGTATTATAAAACTTTATAGGCTAATGACAGCCAATACATTTTGGAAAATTTCATTTTTATTTGTTTGCGCTTTGCTTTAATATGATTCTTCAACGTTAGCCTTCTATC
Source organism: Tipula unca (assembly GCA_951394425.1). Lineage (NCBI taxonomy): Eukaryota > Metazoa > Arthropoda > Insecta > Diptera > Tipulidae > Tipula > Tipula unca. Next base: position 67,290,815 of record OX596382.1, on the reverse strand, counting down.
CAGGTGCATTGCCTAAGTATTTGACCTTGGTTTGTTGAGGAATATTTATATCGTTTATTTCGACTGGTGGACAAGTGCGTCTGTTTAGCGTGAATATGACGTGAGTAGATTTGTTTTCTTTCACTTTTATGCGCCATGTCTTCAGCCAGTTTCGGGATTATTGTGTGACACCAGGATGGCCGTATCATCGGCAAAGGTTGATATGACTACCTTGTTGGTTACAGGTAAGGCAGCTGTGTACAGCATGTATAATATTGGTCCTAGAACGCTGTCTTGTAGGAACACCTGCGTTGATATCATTTAAACAAATAGTTGCATTATTTTGTTTAACTATGTACTGCCTTTGAAGGAGATAGTTTCCCAGAACTGAGTGAAATTTCGGTAGAAGTTCTTTAATTTTGTATATTAGCACATCATGCCAAACTTTATTAAAGGCTTGTGTAATGTTCAAGAAGGCAGAAGAACAATATTTCTTTTCCTCAAAGGTGTTTTGCATTTAAAATTCTGTGTACTTGTTCTGTGGTACCATGTTGGTTTCGGAACCCTAATTGCTGGTCGGAATAATATGATATTCTTATAATACTGTTTTTAATTTCGTTAATAGCATTTTTTCACATATCTTTGAGATTGTAGGCAGCATGCTTATTGGACGGTATGATGAAATCTGTGTTACATTTTTTCCAGCTTTATGTATCATTGTGATCAAAGATATCTTCCATTTTTGTGGCATATAACCAGTCCGAATGATTGCGTTGAATATAAATGTTATTAGTTTTATGCATTTGCCTTGCAATTCCACTATGATTTTACCAGTAATAAGATCATGCCCTGGTGCTTTTTTTTGGACTTCCCATCATGCCCTGGTGCCTTTTCTTAACTTGCTTCCAATAATATTTTATGGGTTTGAAGGACAAACCATCATCCATTTGGTCGGGTAGCACGAAGTTATTAGTTTCTTTGTGTGGTGCGAATACTGTTGTTAGATGAACAGCAAAGCAGTGGATTTTTCTTCATTGCTTCTCGCCGCATTTCCAGTTGGTAAGCTAATCGGGTGATTCCAGATTGTTGGCCTTTTCAACTTTTTTGTTGCCTTCCACAAAGGAAAATCTGTCCTCTCGGTTGCCGAGAGTTCATTTAAATAATTCTGAACGGTCTGGTTTTTTTTTCTCTTAATGCAAATTTTAGAGTCTCAATAGCTTGATTTAATTTCCATTTCAACAACGGTGATTTTGTTACTTGCCATTTCCTGGATTAGTTCCTGTATATTATGTGACAGTTTATTAACTTTTTCAGTACTATACATATTGTATTTAAGACAGTTGTACCGTTTTCAGCTGATAATGCCAGGACATCTCTTAGATTTTCTGCCGCTGCATCAATATCTGCTGGTGTGATAAGAGAACTAGTGTTCTTCTATATCTTCGTAAACCTGTTTGCCTTTCGGTGATGTTAATCTGGAACCGCAATGAGTGTGTTGGGCATTGAAATCACAGCTGTGCCCCCATGTGTTTTCCCATCTGGGTGCTTCGGGTAATAAACAAATGGACTCAAATTTATGATTAAAAATTTTAAACTAATAATTTAAATAAAAAAATTAGAAAAGTTCATCAATTTTATTTCAAAAATTACCATTTCGTTTCTTGGAACGATTTAATCGTTCCTAGCAACGTAATGCTTATTTTTAATCATAAATTTGCTGCCATTTAATTATAAATGGAAAAAACCTTGCTTTAAACGAAATCCATGTGGCAACGCATTAAATTTTGAACCTCACTGCGTGGCTGGAACTAACCATCCTATCGAATTAAATATTTTAACACTTTCGGATATAATATGCTTCTTTTGGGTAAATGTAAGATGTGGTCAAATTTTAAGCTCGGTTTGTTGATCACCACATATTGCGGTATGGTGTTAAGCAATTCCAAACAATGGAAAATAAAAATGCGATCGCCTTTAAGTTTTATTAAAATTTTAGTAATTATTATAAGATTATTTGATGGTCTTGCGCACGCTACACGGCAGTCTGAGTAATAAATTTGAGAGTTTGACAGAAAGTATTACTTCTAGCTTTTTTGATCTTCTTTCTTATTAAGTTATTTCTCACAGCTGTTTAACTTACGTTCTTATTGTACTAGTATTGGCAGCTAAGCTTAGGGTTGCCACATGTTCACTATTGAAAATCAACAGGGTTCAAAAAATGTAATACTGCCATATACGAGTATATAATATATTGAATCTGACGATGCCATGGAAGCGTTGAAAGTTGGCCTGAAATATTATTTACTTGGATGACTTGGAAGTTGATATCAAACTTATAATTGTAGAAACAAAAATAAACTGACGTATTAGATTATGTTTACAACCACCGATCGACTCTTGAGAGATCGGCCAGCTTTCCAATCAAATTTTTAAAATATTATGAAAGATTTGTCTGCAGATATAAAATTGTTCTACACCTAAACAATGAGAACAATGATATACGCCCAAACGTTTGCCGCCAATCACATCAGTTTTGCTGTCAATTTTGAACGCATTAAAATTTTTAAAATTCACTACAAAAATGTTGAAAACTTTGCAGTCATAGTTCGCAAAACTAAAGCACTTTTTGCTCGCCGTGAAGCATATTCTCAGCCGGCAATAGTGAAACTAGTGGATAAGTTAGTGATGTGAAGAATCAAAACCGTATGGGTCGCTCAAAAACAACTGAGAATATTGCTGCTGTAGCCCGTAGTGTTGAAGAAAACCCAGGTTTGTCGATTCTTCGTCGATCTTTGGAATTAGACATTCCACAAACGACATTACACCTTATTTTGCATAAGGACTTAGGTCTTAATGCTTTTAAAGTTCAGTTAACACAAGAACTCAAGCCGGTCGATCACCATAAACGTCGTATCTTCGCTGATTTAGTCCTTCAAATGCATCAAAATGACAGGGTTTTTATCGAAAAATCATCTTGAGTGATGAGGCCCATTTTTACCTCGGAGGCTGCGTTAATAAGCAGAATTTTCGCATTTAGGACTCAGAAAATCCAAGAATGATTGTTGAAAGACTTCTCCATCCTTAACGTGTCACTGTTTGGAGCGGTTTTTGGGCTTTTTAGACTTTTTTCTTTGGGGCCACGTGAAAGGTACGGTCTATGCCAATTCGAATCAATCGATTCAAGACCTTAAAGATAGAATTCGTGAAGTTATCGAGGACATACAGCCGCAAATGTGCGAACTGGTCATGGAAAATTTCATGAAAAGGATATGGTGCTGCAAGCGTAGCCATGGCGGCCATTTGGCTGATATCGTTTTCAAATGTTAATGGCATACCTTCCTCTTAACAATGAAAAAACATTCATTGGTTTCTCTTAAAAAATACTCGTTTTTTTAAATATCAAAATGAAACCTCTTATTGGAAAACCCTTTATATCGGATTATAAAGGTCATCGGTTCAAGCTGATGGTATTACAACAAAAATAATATATAATTAGACTGAAGCATTCATGGTATTCTTGGTAAATTAAAATAATTTTGCTTCAATCTAATATTACCATGGCATTTATAACAATCAATATTAGCATTAGCGTGTAGGACTGATGACGAAAATAGTTCACTCTATTTTAAGATTAACCCAAGCAACTTCAAAGTTTAAAATTCATATCAAAAAGTTTCACTATCCTGTATTAAAATAGTTGAATGACTTCTGAAGTTAAACAAATATTATTCTAAATCCTGATATTTATAGATCGTATGGGCGCGTGGAAGAAGCCAAATGAATTATTACAATATAAAAAGACTGGTAGTTTTGGCACAGTAGCTGATGGATCATCTGATGTTTGTTTTGTTGGTGTTTGTAGCTTCTACATTCACTGAGTTTGGTTTATATATCGATCGGATATTTATTTTATTTATTTTGTTTATTGTACATTAACATGTAAATTATTTTTATCATATTCAAGTGACCAAATTTCAATATTTTTATAGCTAGAAAGCCAGCCGAAGTTATTTACTGGAATTTTAAGATGTCGTGCCAATATTTTTGTATTTCTTTACTTATACAAAAAACATTTATATGATATACATATGTATAATCGCTACATTATAAATAAACTCTCATGACAGCACCCTGAACATATTTCAATATGTTAGAATTTTAATGATATATTTATTCAAAAATATTACTTTCCAAATTCATTCTTACTAAACTAACAATTTTACTTAGATATAACATGTATGTATGTGCACCATCCAACAAATCAATTCCCAAAGCTGAAATAATATTCTTTCATCATTCAAATTAAATAGAATAAAATGTATAAATCTATTTTTTCAAATATACACGTACGTCGTACATACATCGAAATCCTTACCGCAGACAATTAAATCGATATTCACTTAAATATTAGAAATGATAAAAAGAAAAAACTTTCAATAATTTATTATTTCAACAGAAAATCATTAATCTTAACGAAACCATCAGATGAAATCAAATAAAATAAAAATATGTACACCTTTTTTCTTCTTCTTCTATTCCTCGTACTTATGATGTTTCCTATGTTGTTATTACTTCAGTTTTTCTTTTTAAAAATCACGGTATTGTTATTATTTTATTTAGGTAAAGAAGTATTTTCCAAATAATATATACATGTATATATATGTATATACTCGTAATACAGTAAGACTTAAGTAATTACCAATTTGGTAGTGAATCGAAATATTAAACTAGTCGTATTGTTCTCGATCAAAGATGGCCCTGTAAATAATTATATAGCAACACATGTGCCGATTTATAATGACATCTAGTCTAGTGTAGATATTCACATGAGAAAAACGATGTTCGGGTATTTGTTCCATCTAGGGAAGGGTAGGGCAGAGCAATTTGCTAGATCTAAAATTTAAAAAAAATTAAAAATTTACAAATATGCAGAGCTAAGCTATGAAATGTTCAAGTGGCAATGAATTTATATAATATATTTCTACTAAATACTATATTTTTAGATTTATAAATTCTAGTACATTACTTTTTAAATGGGATAGTTTAGTTTTCAAGTTATTTAAAATTTGACGAAGAACATTTTGTTCGGGAAGGACATATTATTTCAATGGACAGTCCTTTCTAAAAGCAGGTTATAATCTAGTATAGTACCAAGATCTTATGCCAAATTTCTAATGTGGGTATCTAGTGTACTACCATTGTTTTCAATTAAGCATGAAGCACGGATAATACATTTAACTATTAAGGGACTGTTTTTTAAGCAGAGAAAGAAAATATCCCGAATAAACAAAAGCGAGGTAACTATAGCTAGCTACATAAATAAAACAGCATAACCTAAAATTTTAGTGACTTAATTAATATATTTTGGTCCTTTTCCAAACGAATACTTATTTGAAGCTTGTTTCTATTTGTACCTTACTTGTTTTATTTATTCAAATAAGTCACCTACCGAGGTAACTGATCTTTTTCGTACAATAAAATCTAATAATTCTGGATAAACGAAAAACGTACACTAGCCGATATAAGTAAAATTTATTACGTGATAGTATATTTAAAAAACAAACTAATGGTATCTCCTAGATACGTTAAACAAATTTTAGAAAATCCTAAATCAGGAACAGCATCATAAACATAACATCATCTTTTGGCATCGATAGACTTAAAGAGTTCAACATTCATTCGAATACGATCCCGATCCAGACGTGGAAGATACTTGAGAGAGTATAGGGCCAATAGGACCGCAATTTGTTTCTCCATCGCCTTCAACCTCAGTTAAGAAAGAAACGCTGTTAGATAACATTAAAGCACGCGACAAAAACGATAAAGCAAATAATATAGAATTATAAAAAAATAGTTTGTAAAAATTGTCTGGAGGTCAAGATATCCAGCTCATCTGAGTTAGAAGAATTTTTATTATATGGTTCAGGAAACGCTACTGACCTTATTAAGGTTGCTTTATATTATCCGTTTGGTTCCGTTCCGACACGTGCAAATATTTATATTGCCCGTACGTTTCCTTACAGACACGCACCGTACAGACAAATATTGTATAATGCGTGATTTCCACGTTCCAACAATGTCAGCCAACAACAAATGAAGAGATAAGTATATCGGGAAATTCATTTGAAAGACAAGAACAAACATATAAACCAACAAAAGTTTGTTGGATTTCGTTTCTTTTTTTTTTTTAATTTGTTTCACTAAAAATAAAATTTGACTATAAAATATACTCGACCCGAGTATATTTTATAGCAACAAACACAATAAAAATGACGGTTTTTATTTAATGTCAAATTTTTATAGCGCGAAACAAATAAACAAACCGAAACAGCCATAAGCGGTAAGCATTAATTTTTACTAATTTTTAAATAAAATGTAAGATTTATTAACAAAAATTTTTGATTTTAGCCAAAAAAGTAATTATTCTGGAAAACGGATTAGTGTCACCGCCCTATGTTTCACCAAATTTAAATGAAAGTAATGTAAAAACACAATAAGTTTTAGGTTATGATTTTTATGCTAAATTCTATGTGCTGCAGACCACTGAAAATGAAGAATATCTCTTTCCAGAAGAGGACTGGCAGGATGCGAATGTAGGCTATGACGAGAGCCAAAATCTGTTCACATCAATTTCGTATGGTAAATATGTAAAGATATATATATATATATATACTCGTATATATGCATTAATTGAATTTATTTTGTCTATTTAAAAACCTAATATTGTTTCAAACTTACAGAATCTGATATCTTATTCCCTGGAGATTAAACTGATGGTAGGTGTGTATTAATTTTATTTTACTGAAGTTAGGTTATTAAGTAGTGATTTATTTAATAGTAATTTTCTTTGTTATGTTTGTTTAATTTTAGAGGACCTGGTAGAAACCATCAGGCAAAATCCTTGTATATAGGATTTACGAGATGTCCAATTCAAAAATAAAATTATTCGTCAACGAATTTGGGAGCAAATCGCGATACCAATTGGTAAGTTATTCGCTTAAGTGACGCATCTAGCTAGACTTATTTATTCAAATTTAGTGTTCGTCGCTCTCAAAAGTGTACAGTGAGTTTTTGGTGAAAAAGTGCTCTAATAAAAAAATAAATGAAATTTTCCTCAACGTCGTGTATAATTAAATTAATTTATTAATAAAACATTTGTTTGTATCATTTGTATATTTTATTAACAGATATGACGGCAAAAGATGTTATATATTTTTTAAAAAATTGGATTCAGTCAAGTCCTGCTATACTCGTTATAAAAAATTGGTCCCCAGTAGATCGTGTAAGCAGGTTAAAGTTTATGAATATGCCAAAATTTTAACCTTTTTGGAGGACACCTTCGAGCCTTAAACCGTAAGTAAACTAATCGTCTAAACTTTACTTTAGATACTTTTAAAGACTTTTAAAGAAGTTCATCTTTATCATATATGGATTTAAAAGAGAGCTTTGGTTTACTTTAACTTAATAGTTTATAAACAGGTACTTTACTTACTGCAACAAAATATTTTTTTAGACTCAGTGACTTGAGTAACGATTTCGGGAACGAAGTCGAATTTGAAATAATGCAAATTCTAAGAAAATATAGAAAAATACAAACGCAATTAAATAAAATATAGATTTTGTTTTAAAAATATTTATTTGTTTTTATTTTTAATTATGTTTTCTTCGAGGAAAAGCACATATGGAAGCAATAAAAAGTATTTGTTGCTTCCAATAAAAAGATAAAAATAAAAATTAATGAAAGTTGCTAGATATTTAAATTACAATTTAGTCCCATCCTTTAATGTGTAACTCATTATACCTGATTTGTTAATTTTTTTCGTTTTGCCATGGTACTGCTCCTTCATTATTAAAATAGTTGACAAACCTGGGAAAGGAATTAAACATGTTAATATACTAATCATAAATAAAGTACCTAAATAAATAAAAACCTAGTTCCTATTTCCTTCGCCTCTTTTGTTGAGTTGAACGATTTTGTCTGCATGCAAGTTCCATCGGTTTGTGTGCCATGGCTGTTTTCCATGTCCACCAAGCCGGGCGAGATATATGGTATTGGAGAGGATTGCTGTCTCAACCAGTTATGGAGACACACACAGGCGCCTATTATTTTCTCAGCTATGTCAACCTGTAAAATTTAAACTATTAACATGCAACTATTATTAATCTGAAAAAAAACTTACATTTGCAATTATCGGTTATCTAAATATACCCTCAATTTGGTCACCAGTATCCCAAAACAATTTTCGATTATTCGGCGCGCCCTTGATAGCCGATAGTTATATATTTTTTGCTCCTGAGTGATAGCTTGCTCACTGAGCAAAAGGCTTCATTAGGTTTGCTGTGAAGAGTCTGTCAAATAAAAGAATGTTTATACATACAATTCTATTTATAAATTAAGTATAGAAACTACCTGAATAGTGACGTATGCAGTGTAGGAAATTCCACCTTTCTCCAAAGCCATTTGCAACATCAATAAAATGCGCTTCATTGACTTTTTTAAATATTTCTTTTATTATAAAATATACAGTTGCTGGTGAACATTTATAAACAATCGACAGGCTTTTTTGGGACTCACCAGTTGCCAAATATATAAAAAAATAAATATACTGTCAGATTTTTTTTGTTAACATTTAAATAAATAGAAGTTTAATTATACATGAGCGTGACAGCCAATCTTGTTCTAGGTTGGATTGGTTTTCGAATAGACTCTTGTTTAGTAATTTCCGGTCCAATAATAGACAAAAGTTCGTCGAACTGAGAAGACGATATTCTCATGAAATTTTGAAATAGCTCAGGATCGGAGATTTTCAGCGGCAAAAATACATTTTGGTAAGCCCCAAAATCTTCACTTTTTTTTGTTTTGTTTTTTTCTCGATCACTTTCACTTTCAATGTCTTCGAATATGATATTCGTTAAAAAACATTCTTCATCAGATTCATTGTCGCTAAATATTATATTTAGAAGCTCATTGTCATTTAACTGCTCCATTTATATTTTATTTTCACTGTTAAGGATTCACTGTTTTCGTTTTAGAGAAAGAAATATACTAGCTACAAGAAAAAGCGTTGTGCACCGAAACTATCCGTAAAAAATTATATTGTAAATTTTACGCCGCCAAAAAATTATAGCACGGCGCTATTTTTGTATTATGCTTTATCTCTTTTTATACGTACAGATAATGTAAGGAGCTGAACTGATAACATAAACCAACCTGCCTTCTCACCTATTCAATACTCAATAATCTTCGCATCTGTCGCTGTACTTAACCGATGAAACATTCAAAAGCTTACCAAATTTGTTTCAAAAATGGTATACCCTACATGGTAACAAATAAAATCACCAATTCCTTTGATGCACGCCCCACTTACCGAATACTTACGACCAATTTATTATATTCATTTCCATCTAACTATGTCGAATTTCATCATAAACCGTGAAGATGGCCAGGTTTGGTGCATTTTACATGGATTCATATTATTTATGGCCTTCTTTTTTTTTATACATAGAATTCGGACTCTTCCAACTAAATAATCATTAGGTATAAAAGTTACTTGTATTTCCCGGACTCCACGAAGATTGAAATTAAAAATTATAACTTAATCAAATTTGTCTACATACTTTTAAAATGCTACACATTACGTCATTCATTAACTTTACCATAATTAAGTAAAAAGAGTAAATGAAATTTTCCATAACACGATTTATTATTTAGAAAAATATTTGTTTTATTCTGCTGCGCCAATTCAGAAAATTCCAAATGAATAGCAAAATAGTCAAAAAAGGAATATCAGAAATAAAATGAATCAAAATACTCGTATATCTTTTTAAATATTTCTTAGCCTACTAAATCACAATTAGTTTTTTAAAACGCCTACTAAAGGAAATTGCTTCTATGTAGTTATCAAATGTTTTACGACCAAAATTAAAACGACTGCTTTAGGTAGTAGGCGATTAAATATTTTCTGAAAAATATTTTTGCAACGAAAGTTACTTTTAATTTTCTTAAAATTAAATCACGGAACATTGCGAAAATTAAATTAGATTATAACGAACCGAAGTTTAACAGACCGCCCTTAATTGGTCATTGGGAAGAGGTTTAACTGTATGAATCTGTATAAAGTTTGTTACTGTTAAAAGATTCAATATAGCATAAAAATATTTTTTATTTTTACTTTCATTATCTTTCGAGAATTTTCTTATAATTTTAGTATTGTATATAAATACAAATCCAGCTAAAGCAACAACAACAGTGCAAAACTTATTTTGATCTTAAAAATGGATAACAAAAGAAAAAGAAAAAAAAACATTGTATTATAATTAATGTTATTTATTCTTTGAAAATATTTTTTTTATTTTTATATTTATCAAAACAATAAATGTAATTTATCATGAATAAAGCAAATATAAAAATAAACAAGAAATTTATAAATTTTAAAAATAAGCAAAATTTATTACATATATTTTATTGATTAAATTTATTTATTTATTGGTCGCGAGAGAGAGAAACACACAAAAAAATATAAAATAATAATAATTTAATATTTTATTGACCTTTTTTAATATATTTTTGTATTTTACAGTTTTGTATATTTTATATTAAATTGGAAGTTATAATAAATTATTAATAGTTTTTTTTCCAATTGATAAAATTTGACCTCAATTTGTAGATAAATTGTATGAAATATAAACTAAATAACAGCCAACGACTAAAAAAATAATAATAATCATATTTTTTATGATTATTTATTATAATTCATAATTTATTTTGTTGTAGTAATTTGGTTTGATGGTAAATAGTATTTAAAAAACGAAACGAAATTCTATTAGGTAATAATTTGTTATTAAAAGCAATTGGTTTTTTATGTAATCATCGCACTAATGGGTTTTTAATTGGTCTGTACATACCTTAGCGACCGCCGAGTTAAGTTTATAATTTTAATGCCATATTATTATCTAATAGTTAATAGAATAAGAAAATCAATATTAAAAAGATAATCTAATTTTGTGTGCACATGTAAGGTACTTACGTCTGTATTTAGGTCAAAAATGGATTTTTTGTACGTTTGCCAATTGTTTAATGCACCAGAATAACCAAAAAAGTTTTGAGACGTACTTAAATACAAAGTACGTACATAGGTAGGTAGATCCAATTAACGGGACATCATTTATAATGTATTTACATATCTAAAAATTATGCAAAGAAGATGGAATCGAATCGTTAATTTTTTACGTGCCAATAATATAAATTTTATGGTTTTTAATTAAAATTTTAAATTTAAAAGTATATTTTTTTTTGCTGTTTTTCTTGATTCATTAAAAATTACTTTCTTTTGTAATCTTGGTTTAATCAAGAGTTAATAACGAACTTTTATTTCAGTTTGTTATAATGTAATATACATTCACATGTCACGAGATGTAGTGATAATAGGATTTGATTTATAGCTGCTAACTTGTATTGGGATTAAGAATACTGTTAGTATGGTATTTTAACGATTATATAGTAATTTGAATTTTGCCGTTTGAATTATTACAATTATGATTAAATCGAAAATATCCTACAGCTATAACCCTAGCATAATAAAACTATGTCATCGTGAAACTGAATGCAGTAACTGGCCATTACATTACATCTAATTAAATACTTCTCAGCACGAGTACTTAAAGAAATTAATCGTGGTGAACGTTTAAATAATTTTCGGAAGCAAATCGTTCACGTAATACAAATTCAATTTTTTACAGATAAGGTGTGACTGACATTTCAAATTTTCAATAATCTGAAATGTTTATTGAAATTATTTTTTAAATCATCGAATTTTGCTACTGTAACATCTACTTGTTGGAACAAACTTAGCAGTATGTAATGTAACCAATACCTCAAATATTAAGGAAGGTTATCATTCTCAAAAATTAAAGATAAAAAATTTCAGAATACAAGCTGAAATTTTCAGAAGAGGAAAATCAGAAAGGTTATGATGAATGTTTGTTTAAATTTAAACGAATTCTGTGAATTTTAAGAAAATACAAGATCCGCGGGAGTGCATCCAAGATCAGTCTTGATCGAAGTTTGTATTCCAAGGAATGAATGGGAATTCTTCACTCCAATTAAGGGTATTCGATCTAGCATATAACGAGGCTTTTAAATGGCTATGGAACCTCACAACCATGCCATTTGCCTGGGGATGATATGTCGTTGTCCATATTCGGTTTTAACCTAACAATTTTGTAAATTCTTTGGAAATATTGCTTTCGAATTGACTGACTTGATCAATCGTTGTTTCGAGTGGGACACTAAATCTCGGAATGTACTGGTCTACGAAAGCTCTAATTGCGGTGGATGTTCTCATATCAGGCAGAGGTACTGCTTCTGGCCAGCGCGTAAATCTGTTGATTATCGTGAGTATGTATATGTTACCTTTATATGGAGGTAATGGTCCGACCAGCTCTATGTGAATATGTTCGAACCTGCCTGACGTGATATCAAACCGTCCATGTTCAGAACGTGTATGTCTGTTAACTTTAGACTTTTGGCAAGGAACGCAGGTCTTAGACCAAAATCCTGTATCGATGCTCATACTTGGCCAAAAATATCTTGCAAATAATTTGCGGGTTGCACGTATACCTGGATCTGACAAACCGTGTATATTTTCGAAAATATTCCGACGCATTTCGTTAGGAATGTAAGCTCGGTTGTCACCAGTCGATGTTTCACACCAGATAGATAGATTTGAGGGACTATCAATAACCAGTTTTAGCTTAAAAATTCGTATGAGTGTTTTGAGCTCAGCATCTGATTCTTGCAGAGATATTAATTTTTCCAAATCTATTGCTGTGTGATAAATAGATGACGAGACTTTAATCTGCGTGAGATAATAGTCGTGTTTTTTAATTCAAAAATTTTTCTTATTTGAATGAAGTTCTGGATAGAATTTTCTCATTTTCTCAGTAAAATCCAAATGAATTTAATTTTTTATCAATAAATAAGATACATTTAATGTTAAACTACACATTTTAATTCACTATTATCGAAATAAAATCAAATTTAACTTTATTTTTCAAAGTTCTGGATAAAACATTGGTTTTTTCAAGTTCGCGATAAATTCATAGTACACGAACTTGAAAAAAAAGTGAAATTTTAAAAAGAAATATTTTAAACAATTATTTTTCATTGTTTTATGCTTGATACCTGTATTATTTCACAATAGACCTCAAAAAATATAGTTAGAAGTTGAAATTTATTCAAATAAATAGAACATAAATTAAATATATTGGTTAAACTAAATAAAATGTCCCAGTATTATTCCCGATGTTCTTATAGAGCTTGAAGTTCTGTTAATAAAAAAACGCACCTAATGTGTCTGCCACAACTTTGTTTTCACCTTTAACGTACCTTATATTGGTAGTAAATTGTGAAATGTAGTAGAGCGACTCTGTCGAGGACTTCGCTCGAACTTGGACGCGATCGCGGTAGTCAATGGTATTTGGTCGGTGTTAATGGAGAATATTCTACCTTCGACGAAGCAACGGAAATGCTTGATGGCACATTAATTGGCCAGTAGCTCTCGGTCGAACGTAGAATATTTTTGTTCGGGAGCGGAAAGCTTCTTGGAAAAAGAACGTAGGGGTTCCTAACTTCTGCCATGAAGCTCCAATACCGCACCTACCATAACCCCGGGCGCACCTGTGTTGATGCGCAATGTTCCATGCTCAATGGGAGCGTTGTGTTTCACCGAAAGATCATACCTAGGCTCCTGTTTTAGTGTAGGGTAACGGCGAAGTACCTTGCCATATGGACCTTCGATAGCAAATAGTCGAGGTGAAGTTTCGTTGATTACCCTAGCATCTACCGCCTTAACTGACAGGGATGTGTTTGTGTCGAACAGGCGTTTCTTTAAATCAACAACCAACCCGAGTTTAACTAAGAAATCCGCACTGATTATTGGTTTTGTAACCGATGCGACTATGATCACGACGTAATCCCAAATCTATATGAAATAATCGCGTGACATACGTATTGATGACGGAGCCATTAGCAGCGATTAAGCGATTTTCTGAATCGTTGACAAGATTAGTGAAGTACATTTTTGGTACGACGGAAACAGCAGCATCAGTATCATTTAAATAATTTAATTTTGTTTTGGGACATCTATTAGTAAGGCGACGATTCTGGATCGTCCCATTGTTTGTCGCATGTACGTTAGGGCGTATTAGTTTTCCGTGGTGGGAGTATGTTGTGAAGTTGTCTTCTTTTTAAGAGAACACCATTCCATTTCCTTGCATTTTCTCCAAATCTTCGATGTTAGTAGCAAATCCATTGTCCATTGCCTTCTCGGAACCGCGATCCCGAGCGTCTTCTATTTTTGTTATTTGATTGTTGCGCGATCTTCCAGCAAACTCACGATTAAATTTAGCTTTCAGTTGGTCTATTGCTTTCTAAAGACTTATTAATGAAACCTCTGATTGCTTTAAATCAAGTTTAGGTTTATAGGATGATCTTGATGGCTCAACGGCATTGCAGACGAAATTCGGACGGTTAATTTCGAAAATTCGGTAAGCAAAAATGATAAGCTCGCTAATATCATGTTGCTCCCGGATTGCTACACTTGAACAAATATTATCTGGTAACCATCCTAACCACAGCGTTTTTAGCAGCTGTTCTTTTAGAGCTGTTGAAGTTCCTGCTTTTTTTTCGAGATGACGATGAAAGTCTGAGGGTGAAAAATCGCCCATGTCAGTAGATTTGAGGTGGTTTACGATCCTACCTTGCTCCGACATTGATCGTCTTTTAATAATGTGAGATGACATTAAATACCTTTCGTATTTATTATTTAACGGGTGTTTTCGGATTACCGTGGAGATCACATCCATCGGGAGGTGAGCTATCGCCAAATTAAATTTCTCTTCGTCTTTTGTAATTCTTTGAACTTTGAATAATAACTCTAATTGTTTGACCCAAAGTTCGGGTAGATCCTTCCAGAACTGCGGGATTGCCACTTCTGCAGCATTTACCCTAACTTTCGTTTCCCGAGTTACTTATTCTCCGCCATTGTTCTTTGTCTCTTCGGTATCCGACATGTTTTTTTATTACTTTTTTATATTTATTCAAATACGCTAATGGAAATATTCCTTTTAGGACGCTTGAGTGTAACAAAATAAAATTAAACTGCTCTACAGAGGAACTTTCACAAAAATATAAGTATATTGGAACCTAGCGATTCGACCAAATAATTGACGTAATCGAATGAGAATATACCGCTTATATAGTGAAATATGTTTGTATTGTTTTAAAAGTAAAATACGAGAATTGAGGAAATTCGAATGAGAAAATACGTGTTGCAGCACTTAGTAATGTTGATGTTTGCACCGATTGCTCCGCGATGTATTCCACTTTGATCCAATGAATTATTTTCCAAACGATGTAACATTTATTTAAACGTTAATTTTGGAAAAGAAAGAAACATACAAAATACAATTTTTTATTGTTGAAAAATTAAAGTCGCGAAATATCATGTGCAGCCAGGCACTAATCTAATTAAATAAAAGAGCGTACATAGATAAATCTCTTTCTTCCTAGAAATTCAATTCTTCGTAATTTATCGCTAACCGATTTTGGAATAAAATATTTAATGGGTAGTAATTTTATTAAGTAATTTACTATTTTTAAATTGTTATTTTTTAATTAGTCTGTCTTTCATCATTATTGCAAACATGCGCCTTTCTAATTGGAGACTACAATACTTCATGCAATGTTGTTGTTAAATTAACCACATTTTTTCATATTTTCCGCAAAGATTATAAAATAATTAGCACGAAACTTTTGTTGTATATAAAACATAAATTCTTTGTTATTCTTGAGACTATAATATTATAAAAATGAATATTATCTATCCTTCCTCTAACTTAAATATATATATATATTTATACATATATTTTTAATTTTACCCTAATTGTCTCAACCAAAATTGTTTTTCTTCTACCGTATTATATAAAAGATACTAATTACAATCGCCATAATAATACACATACTCACTCGTATACAAAAAAAAAAAAAATTATAATTTAGCGTTTATACACAACGTACATACATATATACCAAATTGAATATAATTACGACACACATTAATAATTTTCTAAATTACTACTCGTACATGTAATTAAGAGTAGTAGTAGATCTCAGTTTATTTGTGTATTTCGTACGTATAATCAACTCACACGAAAATACAGAAGACCTAGAAAAAAAAAATTTGCTGAGTTTGCGTTTTTTATTTTTTGTTCTAGTGTTGCTGCTGCTGTTGGTTTTATTTTATTCAACATCCACTTGAGATAAAAACTAAATCAAAAGTTCTCACAGTCGTTATAATATAATAATATTCTGTAAATACTTTTAGCAAAAAAAAAAAAAAAAAAACAGAAAAAATGCTTAACTTAATTGCTTCAAGTCATTTAATTTATCCAGTAATCTTGATTTTAACCCAAATGTTCTAAAAAAAAATAAAAAATACAAATTAAACATTTTAAAATTCAAAAACAAAAAAGAAAAATTGTAAAATGAGAAAAGTAACAAAAAAAATAAATTTTTAATTAAAAATAATTCCTATGGGGCAATTATAACTTTGGGATTGTACAATTTCTTTTGTACATAACAAAAATATGTTCGGTACTTGTCTTTATGAGTTTGTGTATTTAACGTACACTCTATGTACATATATTATAAATCTCTATACGTATGATCTTAATTTTTTTTTATTTGTACAGTTTATTTCAAACGAACTCATAAATAAAATGTATGCTGTCGGACGTTTTAACCCAAAAACAGAAACTTAATAAATTTGTATAATTGTATTTGTAATATATTTGTCTTAGTATTAGTTATTATAGAAGTAAGAACAACTTGGAGTATATTGTAGGATGGTTAAATTTTTGTTGGCTAACAATTATGCCACTACTATCATAAAATATTCGGGGTATGAAATCTTAAATATTTAAATCCAAAATAATCATAAATTTGATACATAAACAAAAACAAAATCCGAAAAGAAGTGAAACACCCAGTTTCTTATTTATTATATAAATTTGGTATGCTGTATTTATGATATAATTCTGTTGTAACTCCTGCTGTGAAGCATATATTTCCGAAAAAAAAAAATAATAAAATTTTCTATATAAATTTAAGTTTAAGGTTACCGAATTGGATTTATTTTGTTTTATACTCTCTACTCATTCGTCGTTATGTCTTAAGAAGAAGACCAATGCAATTTAACACGATTTTTGTTTTTTATGTTTTTGTGTGTATTGCGCTTGAGAGAGATAATAATAATTATGAATGCCGCAATGAATGAAAGTTACAAATTCACTGTACATGGGATATTTTTACAATGTTAAAAGTTAAACATTTTTTTTTTCGATTGTTATAAATGCTTCCTACCTGCGTTTAAAATTTAATTTATAAACTTTATTGACAATAGACCAACTGAATATCACGAGGTTGGTGTCAATATATAAAAGTAGTTAATTTTGATTTATTAAACATAAAATTGGGTTCTGCTTATTTTATGGCAGTTGAATTTAAAACAATTGCTAGCTAGGGGATATTCGACTGGTTTATGATTACTATACCAATCCATATTACCATCTATATGTGAGTGTTATCTATTAATACATATATCCGCTATAATCAGGCCATGCCAACTTAACACCAATACACAGTATGAAGTACGATTAAGCCCTTCGACGACTAACCTGACTGAGTTTACTACCAAAATAATTAAAGCCATCGAATAATACCTGCAAGTCAATACTACATATATATATATATATATATATATATATATATACTTATATATATAGATTTCAGCAAATCTTTTGACTCGATCGATCATGTAAAAGTAATAGAAAACTTGTCGAATCCAACATTTTTTAAATGGAATTCATCGCATCTTAACGGTCAACAGACAACAATATATCGAAATTGGTGGTGCAAGATCTAGACCAATTACTGCACTTTCTGGAGTTCCGCAGGGCTCTTACCTGGGACCATGGATTTTTATCATTTTCATTAATGATAAAACGAATGTTATCCAAAACTCTGATGTGCTGATATATGCTATTGTTTATGATATAAAAATATTCAAAGCAATGAAGATACATCTGCATTGCAAGATGATTTAGACCGAGTTTTTAGCTGGTGCGAATCTAAAGTATCACATTAACAACGTAGTTCTACGTAGAACAGTTGAAATTCGAGATCCAGTCACCAGTGTGGCCTCCATATCATAAAATTGATAACAGTTGCATCGAAAACATTCAAAAAAAGTGTTGGTTATACATCGCCCGGAAAAATGACTGGAATTATGACAACAATATACCATATCACGAAAATATTTCTCAGCTACCACCTTACACTGAAAGATGTCAGAAATATAAAACTGTAACACTGAATAACCGAAGAAAACAACTGGGTGCTTCAATGATAGAAAACGTCGTGCTAGGACACATTGAATATCCTGGAAAACATATCCTGGAAAACATCCTCCTTCAGGCACCAACCAATATTACTCGTCAGAGTAATTCAATTCACTTGAACCACATCACACAGTATATGTTGAAAATAAAACTGTCAACTGAAGCCAAACAGTTGAACGAAATAAGCAATGCTTTCGACTTCCGATTTTCTAAAGAAACCCGAAAGTATCATTTTAAAACGATTTTTTAAGTTTATTTTTATTTTTAATACGTATAACTTAAAACCTTCCGCAGCTCGTTCCGCAGTTAATTCGAAGACTTGTATATAATCGACGCGAATATTTAAATCCGGCAAATAATACCGCTAGGTGGCTAAAATTTCCGCTAAAATTATGAAAATTAATGTTCATTAAAATGCCATGAGATAATTCCTGGCTGAAAGTTTGCTTAACATAAACTCTCTAATAAAAACCGTCAGTGGGATTTCTTAGCTCAAATTCTAATTTCTTTAGAAAAAATTTTGTTCGAAGACATAGCGACTGTCCATTTGCAGGTGACAATTGCGATAAGAATTTATTAAATGTAGAAAAAACTTATCTAAATTTCTTAAATTGTAATCATGAAATGATAACAATAAAAAAAAGACGTAGTCGCATTATTTACAAGTGAATACTGTTTCGTAATTTCGTAGACAGCGATTTTTCAATATCCAAATAAAATTTAATGAATGTGTTTTGAATTTTTGATGGATGACGAAACGTACGTGAAATTGGATTTGGAAAGAGGTTAGCAGGTCAAAATTTATATTTTGCCAAAAATAGTGATAATGGGCTCCCGCTAAATATAAGCACTTCAATTTAGATAAATTTGCAAAAGGAGCATTGATCGCAGTCACTTCAATTCAATTCATTCACGATAACAATTCATCGCGGTAGTAATTCATCGCGAATCGTGATGGCAATTCAGCGCCGCAATTAATTATTAAATTATTATCAGATTCGACATGTTGGATGAAAACTAGGCCACGGAACATGGTTATTCTTGACTACAACGGAACTCGACATGTTGGATATATGTAAATGAGATTTTATAGGTATGAGAAAAGACCAATTTTCAAACGGAGCTAGGCTAATCATTGACCGATTATAACTAAAATCCTCATTTAATCTTCTTTGCTATTGTTTACCGTATTTTGAAATGATAACGGTAAATTTATTGCGTGAATTACTTATGATAAACTAGTGTAGAACCCAAGTGTTGTCCTGAATAAGCTAGTTTATACTACTCCTAAGACGCAATAAAATGGTACGATACTAATGAAATCAATGTTATGGAGAAAAGAATGCTCGGAAGAATGGCGGATGCGATAAGATTACCGAAAATATGCGTTCTAAATGGAACAGTATTGCTGCCAAAGTCACATCGGAAGTTGTGTAGAATCTCATGGGGAGCATGTTCTTGGCTTTATCCGTTATAACAAAATTTGAAATTTAGACCAAACCGAACGTTTAGTGGATAAACTTTCTTTAGTTAAACCTGTAGGTCATTTTATTTCACCATGTTTAATTGTCAACATTGACAAACAATATTGCCAAGTAATCTACGTAATTTACCCCGCCCATCCCAGTCTGTACGTGAAGTGTACTGAAGAAAGATGGATTAGACCACAAAATTACAGTATTGGGAGATGTTTAATTTGTATTTTTCTTAAATCTTTATAAACCTAAAAAGGACCAGTGAAATCTTTCGATTTTCAAATAATGTTACGGCGACCTCTCAGTGAAACTGGTATCTTTTTTAGAAAACAATGTAATATTAATTTTTCTTTGTTTTGCTCTATAAAAATTTGACATTAAAAAATAATCGCCATTTTTATTGTGTTTGTTGCTATAAAATATACTCGGGTCGAGTATAGGTTAGGTTAGGTAAGGGTGGCCGTCCAAAAGGACTAGCATAAACACAAAATTGGTCCGTAGCTGTACCACATTCGAGTTTCCTCCTCTTCGCTCGTTAAACCAGCCTGAGCTTACCAAGAAGCGTTTAAAGTCCCGGACCTCGATCTTACTAAGATCCGTGAAGATCCGTTCAAAGGGGAAGTTCACATAAATTTTGTTCTGCTGTACGCTAGACTAGGACAGGTGCAGAGCAGATGGAGCACATTTTCCTCCTCCTCCTCATCACCGTACCTGCGGCAGAAGTCATGGGCAGAGACACCCAGTCTGCTTGCATGTATCTCAATGCGACAATGACCCGTTATAGCTCCCACGGCCATACCAATATGGTGCCGTCGAAGCGATATCAGTTGGCCTGATCTGGACCGGTCAAGTCTAGGCCTAATCTGCCTGGTTATTACACACGAACTGGCGTTAGACCATCTGACGTTCGTTTCTTTTATGGATTCTTCCTGAAGCAGCCGTTTCGGGTCGAGTATATTTTATATTTTATTTTATAGTCGGGTCAAATTTTATTTTTATGGAAACAAATTAAAAAAAAAAAAAAAAATAAATCCAACAAAATTTTGTTTGTTTATATGTTTGTTCTTGTCTTTCAAATGAATTTCGCGATATACTAATATCTACATTTTTTGTTGGCCAACATTGTTGGAACGTGTAAATCACGCATAATGCTACATTTTTTTAGTATGAGACAAATGCTACTTTTCTTTAATATTTTATCGGTTTTAACAAAATATTTGCATTTTAACCGGTTTTTTGCAACAAAAATGTATATCATTTGGGCAAATGCCACTACACTTGAATAATAAATCGGTTTTATGAAACTTTCCATTTTTACCCTAACTATGCCATTGATTAACTAATTATAACGAGTTTAAAACTTAATACATTTTATAATAATTATATTAATTATATAACATATTTTAACATAATATCAATATTGATACGAATAATCTTCGATATGAGAATGAGTCTAAAGGAATCGCAGTATTACGGCTTCCACCGGTAGCAATGTGGTTTGCAATTTTTTTTCTGAAAAATTGAATAAATTAAGGAAAATCTTGTTAAAATCGAAGTAATATTTAGATAAAGTGCCATTTTCCCACATAATTTCGGGTTTTTACTGACAAAATAGAATAAAAATAAGGAAAATTTTCATAAAAACGAGCTAATGTTATGCCAATTCTAAAACTCAAAAATACCCATAGCGTTGGTAGTGCGGTGCTTAGAGTCGCAGGTAAGGAGCGTGGTGTGGTAACGATCGATGGTTTGGATTTCAGGTTTATGACGGGTTTATTTATCACAGATATTTATTTATATCGACGACCGATGTTAATGCGATGAATCGCAAATGCAGAAAGATCAATTTAATTCAATAAATTACAAACACGATCGAGAAGCAAGAATACTTGTGCAATTTTTATGCAACTACGCATGAAACATTCGAGATTTGTACTGAACGAGTACATAACCGCCACCAAATTGCAAAATAAGATTAGTTTAAATTTAACCAGTGATCAGTGAAAAGTAAGATAAAGTGTATATAATAAAGTGCTTTAAAATTACAATAATTTAGTAAAGTTAATAATAGCTGAAAAAGCTGAAAAGTGTCAATCTAAACTAAAATTGTGCAGTAATAATAAATAATAAAAGTATATTTCTGAAAAATTTCTGAAGAACCCTGAGGACAGTCCGAAATTTGTAAAATATATATAAACAAATTAATATTAATACAGGTATGTATATTTTAACTAGTTTTGTACAGGAAAAATTGTTTTAATGTTAGAGTGCAGCACTATACAACATAATTCATAAATAATAATATATAATACTTGATACTTGGTTTTTCAATATCTATATTTATGTTTCAACAAATAAATTGTTAAATCTTGCAACAATAGAGGTATGTGGTCAATTACCGCCAGCTCTAGCATTAGAGTCCCCAATTCATATATAATAAAACAAGCTAAAATAGGCAGTAATTGTAAAATAATTTACAGGCAACGTAATCATTCGTCGTAAATGGTCAAAATACAGTCCGGATCCTCGCCAAGTTATTGTAAAATTGCACCTGGAGCACCGTTCGGTACAGCATGTAGTAAACACGTATAAAAAAACTGGCAGTAAATATTACAAAAAGACACCGGGCCGAAAACGAATTTTAGAGAAAGAGAAAGACACTACAATTGTTGAAATCGTAAGGAAAAAACCAGGAATATCAAGCTCGAAAATACAACAAATGATTGCCGGAAATTGTGGAGAAAACGTAAGCACTCAAACGGTACAAAAAACGCTTCACCGGCTAGGGTATTTTTCAAGAACAGCCGGATGAAAACCATTAATTTCCGATGTTAATAAATACAAGAGAGTTCAATTTGCCAACACTCACCGTGACAAAGATAGTTCATTTTGGAAAACTGTCTTTGCTTCAGACGAATGTAAATTTAATATATTTGGGCATGACGGGCCCGCCAAAATATGGCGTAAAAAAGACACAGCAATGAATATAGAAAACCTAAGAAAAACATTGAAACATGGCGGTGGGAATGTAGTGGTCTGGGGCATTATGTCGGCGGCAGGTGTAAGCCAATTAATTTTTATAGAGGGTATTATCAATCGATTTACATATTCAGATATTTTTATGTGCAATTTGGCCTCATCTGTTGTCCAGCTAGGGTAGGCTAACGACAATGATCCAACACGACAATGATCGTAAACATACGGCACATATTGCCAGAGAATGGTTGCAGACAAATACGCCGAAACAACTAAATTCTCCATCGCAGAGACCGGATTTAAATCCAATTGAGCATCTTTGGAGTTATTTGAGAAAAAACAACTAGTCAACACAAAATAACGCTGGAGGAAGCCATTAAAAGTGAATGGGGAAAAGTTTCAGCTAAGTTTACACATAACTTGGTCATTTCAATGGGAAAGAGGTTGCAGTCCGTCCTAGAATTAAATGGTGGCCCAACCAAGTAATAAAGATGAGGTAAAGAATAAATATTTGAACAATAATAGGAGAAGGACACCTACGCAAAGAGGTTTATAAGAGAACATGAACGCCACCAGTGAACAAGTGAGATAATAAAGTGAAGAAGTGAAATAGTAAAGGGAACGAGTAAGATTATAAATAGGGGTAAGTGTTGAGCGGAGGATCGAACCGTCAATCATTACCACACCTTGCTTTGAAGCTACGACTCTAACCACCATACCAACTAACCACCCATTCTGTGTCGAGTGATTTTTTTTTGATTAATTATACGTCGAATTTGTTGCAGATGTGCCCCGGATATGGAGTTAGTAATGTAGGTTTTAATGAAAATGCTTCATCTGTTACGAATAGAAAAGGGAATATCTACGGTTATAAACTTATAACTGACATCGACGACCCCCAACAGTACGGCTTAAAACCGCTTTTTATAATTAAAGATTAAACTTCCCGAATTATTTGGCGCAAACATATCTATATGTTTGCCACCAACGGCATCCAAACAATTGGAGAAGTTCCATTTTTCGTAAAATTCATCGGCTATCGACGTCCAATCATTTTTTGTTGATTTTGGCATTGCAATTGGCAATAGCCATTTATTTATTGCAAGTATGGTTTGACAAATGCATTTTTCTATCGTAGATTGTCCCATCAGAAATCCTAATGAGAGATCCGTGAAACTACATCCAGTAGCCTTTCATTTAACTATGATGTTAGTGTTGAAAATGTTACTAAATTAAACTGAATCGCTTACCTCAAAGTTATTATTAATTTTGTTTTTATTCTCTTGAGGGTTAAATTTCTTTTGAAATTTTCGAATAAATATAATCGAAATGCTTTTTTGACATTCGAAAATACGTAACATATTTTTCTGGGTGCTGCTTTATTAATTAAAACCACAGAAAAAGAAAATTTTGTGGTGCAGGAGATTTTATTATTAATTTTGGAGGCGATCAAAAAGTCAATTTAAAGAGGTTGCAGTATAAACGAATTCTTATTTATAAAGCAAAATAAATATTATTTTAAATGAAACTTGAAGTTTTCTATTTATGTATGTGATTATTTGTCTAGTGGTCTAGTGGAAAAGTTTAAAACACTAAAAAGTTACAAACAATATTGTTTAAACTGTATTTGTGTAGCATGTGTTACCATATTTTCTACCGAATCGGTCGAAATTATAACTGCATGTGGCCATGCTTAAAAGCGTTGTGGCATTCGTTTCGAGCATAAATTTCCCTATTTATGATTAAATGAAAACAAAAATAACCATTTCGTGGCTAGGAACGGATAAACCGGATTCTAGAAGCGAATTGTTAATTTTTCAATTAAAATCACGAATTTTTATTATTTAATTATTAGTTTTAATTTATTTGTATCAATTTCAAATAAATTTAATCATAAAATGTTGCTAGAAACGAAATTCATGTGGCATCGCCTTAATACAAAATTCGATTAAATGCCATCCTTAATTTTATAACGATGCTCAAAGAACACTTAACCACATTGATTTTTCACGTAAGATTAATTGCCCAATTATATAATTAACCTTTAACAACAAAATATGCATTCCCATGTTTATAGAGGCTACTATACTTTTCCAATTCATATCAATAAATTACAATTAATATTTTTGCAATAATAATTTATATGTAGATAATAAAAAAATATATATGTATGTGTTCTCTATAAAGTCGCAACATTATATCGCAACATATGTACATATATACAAAAAACCTTCGCACGGTTAAAAAAAATATAACTACAACTCTTACAATGTTAAGACTATTGAAATAATTGAACTGAATTTTATTTTATTATTGTTAAATTGAAAAAATAAAAGAATATGTAATTTGTATTTTGACGTCGAAATCGTTAAAATTTAAGACAAAAAAAAACTGTCAGCTAGTATACCGTTTATTTCATTAAAAACAAAGAATATTTCATGAAATCTACTTAAAATAGCTAAGCAAACAGCATAACTGAAAACGGGAAATAGAATTCAATCTACATATGTACATGAGTACCAATAAATATTGTTTTTTTTTTTTTTCAATTTTGATATTTTGTTTTATAAATGAGTGAGACGTACGTGCTTGAAATTATATTTCGCCATGAATAAATTATAATACGACACTTGGAAATTTCTAAACAAATATATCTCACTATATGTATGTATGTATTACCCCCTCACTAATCAACTATGTATACACAATATATTGCATCAGTTGTTCGAAAACTCGACATGTTAAAGAACCATGACTTGTCCAACGTCCAAGCCTGAAAGCACTCTCAGCATATAATAATCCTAAATAAATAAAATCAAATCATAAAAAATATGATATTCTACGGATCACATAATGTGCAAATATATAATTTTGTCAACGACTATAATACTTGTACTATACACAAACAATTTCAATTACTTTATGTTTACTTTTATTTATACATAATATGTACATATATATGTACATTTATAATAAATATAAAAACGTATTTTATTGATTGATATTTTTCCTTTATTTTTGTTCCCTTCACAAAGTGGGACTTAAAAAAATTGATATATTCTTTTGAATATAACAATACAAGAATTTTTATTTTATTATTTGTATAATAATTTACTTTACTTTGTTCACTTAAAATAAAAAATGACATAAGTAATGAAACGGAAATTGAAACTGTCACATTTTTCTGCTATGTACAAAAAACTTCAAAAACAAAACAAAATGAAAATCACGAAAAAAAAATACAAAAAAATGATATTTTTGTGTTTGTTGGAAATTTTCAGAAATTGAATTTTTCTAATTTATTTTAGAATTTGTCACTTTGTGAAGCAATTTTTAGAATAATTCGTTGTTTCATTTTTGAAATGTATGCTTATATTGCGAAATTGGTATAACTATTAGTGAGAATACGTGAGCAATATGAGTCGTAAACAATACAATATTTTGGATGGAATAATAACCCGATTTGGGAAACGTTCAAATATTTGCTTCGAATTTCTATTTTTGAGTGCCTAATGTGAAAAATAGTAATTAGAAGTGGAAACATTAAATGTTCATATGTGTGTACTAGATGTATAACCAAAAAAATTGAATAGTTGTGTGTTGTATCATATGTGATACCACCAATGTGTAAGGTTCAGATTTTTTTTTGATAACACACGGTAATCATATTTTGGTATCCGCACTGTAATATTGTTGTATTATGGGCTTGCGAATTTTCTATTTAATCATTCGAAAAAAAATATGCATCAATGACAATGATGATTCATTACTTTGGTTTAGAGATGTCGATATTATGTTGATAGCACTTTTGTTTAGATGTCATTAGCCGTGATCGTTCAAAGTTTAAGCCAGTTTTGCGACCTGAATAATAAAAAACTTTAGAATACGATTATTCGGTAATACTTTTTGGAAAGCTAAATGGTTAATTACAGAAAACTTTAACTTGGCTGTAAATTGAGGAAAATAACATGGCAGATGGCGAGACATCCGGCATCTTCAACCAAAAATTGGGATATTAACCCAAACCGTGTGCGGGACGGGAGATTCTAGAGATACCATTGGAGGATATTATTATTTTTTGTTATTAAAATAAGAGTGGCGAGATTATAATTATTTTACGTATAAAAAGTTATCGCAGAATTTTATCCCAGAAAAATAAAAAATGTACATCAGGTAATACAAGTGATAGTATCCATTAGCTCTCATGATAGAACTATGTATAATGCATATAAAAACTAAATCAGTAAATGCAAGTTGTGAAATCATTACAAAATACGTTTAAAATTAAAATTTTAAATAAAATTGACATAATAAACTGAAAAATACATTCAACATTTAAAATAAATTTATTTACAAAATTTTTGAGCTTTTCAAATAACACATTTTTTTATTATTTTTCATTATTTCACCCGTCCCATCGTCTCCAGACTTAATTAGGTAAAAGTGTCGGATTAGCTCGGGTGTTTTTTAAGTTTGGCATACTAACATCAAACTATCCATGTTCGTTTCAAAAAACTTCAACGGTCGTGAGCGAGCCAACTTAGCTTTAAGCTAACCATTTCATATATTTTTCATTATTTTTAATTATTTCACCCGTCCTATCGTCTCCAGAGTCAATTAGGTAAATGTGTCGGTTTAACTCTGGTGTTTTCTAAGTTTGGCATACTAACACCAAATTATCCTTTTCGTTTCAAAAAACTTCAACATTCATCATAAGATTGTCAACATCCGAGCCAATCCGACACTTTTACCTAATTGACTCTGGAGACGATGGGCTCGCTCACGACCGTTGAAGTTTTTTGAAACGAACAGGATAAATTGGTGTTAATATGCCAAACCTTAAAACACCCGAGCTTGTCCGACATTGGGTCGAGTCGTTCGAGGAAGTTTTTTTTTGTTGGTCAATATTAAAAATTACGTGACTTCGTCCGTTACTTTATCACAATCTTTTTTGAATCCGACTTAATAAATCAAATCATTGAATGGTTTAATTTACATTTTTTAATGATGCATTTATGTGTATCTTTTTTTTCGTGATGGTTCTGAGATGGTTTGGTACGAAATTCAAGATTATAGTGATTTCCTGGGATGATAGTTTAATGAAACTGTCGCGACATTAGGACATATTTTTCCTGGGATGGGACAAAATTATAGGATGATAGTAAATCCTGGGCTGATAGTTGATACAAAACTGTCGCTATAGTTATGGTGTTGTCATTGCGTTTTTCTGGGATGAATCCTGGGCTAACTTTATATACATATTATTTTTATATATTCGTTATATATATGTGGATATATATATATGTATATATATATATATATATATATATATATATATATATATTCATATATATATATATATATATATATATATATATATATATATATATATATATATATATATATATATATATATATATATATATAATAATACATATATATATATATATATATATACGATACGATATTTTATTTTTTTTGAAAAAAAAAAATCAAAGTGGTACACGAATATGGAGTTGTGGTTTTGATTTTGAGCAGTGTTGTTTATACAATTGATTACAAAGTGATCAATGAAAGAGAGACGCCAAGCTAAGAAGATGCCATTACGGGCTAGTTTATAATTTATTATAAGCAGACAGTTTTATAAAAATCATCTGGGTATCCAAAAGGATTGAAGTTTGATTCTTGTACCTCTGTGTAAATAAAGAAATTATAAAGAACTTTGTTGTGTGACTCATCGATTATTGCTATTATTTGAACCCATAGAATTTTAATAAACTAAATTGTCGAAATTTGTTGAGTGACGATTTTAAATTGGGGCCGACAACTATAATAGTATCGATTACTGCTGTTTTGCGGACCGAGTCAAAGTCATTTTTATTCGTTGGTGGTTGGCGTGTACATCGTACGAATATATAAACGAATTTTTTTTTATTAATAGTTACAAGTCATATTTAGTTACTTAATTATTTAATTAAAAATAACAAGAATTTTAATACAAATTTAAAGTAAATGATTTTTTTCTTATTTTATTTTATATATTTATAAATTATTATTTTTTTTTTATTTAAATAAATTTTATATTTGGATTTATACCATATTTGGATTATAATAGTTATTTATTTTTATTTAATTTTGGCACGCTACAAATGTAAGTTATAAACAACAAATGTTTTGATACATAATTTACGCGCGAAAACTTTAATTTGCATTTGTATTTGTTACTAAATGGCTATATAAGCGTTATAAATACGAGTAGATAGACAGAACCTAAAATTCATGTAAAAATTATATTTTTTAATTTGAATTGATTGTATCATATATGATACACTATATCGGTTCAGCGACGTGAACAGTCTGATTTTTAACAGACTTTGATTTCGTCAAGTATAATCAAATAACCGGATTATCACTTCAAGTGATAACAAAATTTGATATTGATAATTAAACGACTTTTAACTAGAATATTTTTTAGTCTTATGAATTCTCAGATCAAATAAAACTACTATAAAGGAATCCCAATTAATCGTCGCATTTAAATGGACCAATTTTTATAATTTATATTTTTATCTCTTTTATTTAAAGTAAAATAATAATATAATACAAATTTTCAATAATATTTAAATCGTGAAATCAGTGTTCAATGATATAATTTCGTTGTTATTAAAATACATAATTCGCAAAGAGTAAAGCTTGATTTACATTTGACGACTTTCGACAACTACAAAAATCCTGAGATACAATAATTAAAATTGATTAAAGCGAGAATGAGAAAAATATATCATCTGCAAAAAAAAATCATACCGGAAAGATCCCAATAAACCAAAAAAAAGCAGTTGAAAACGAAAAAACGATGTCCGTCTTCATCTGCTACTATAAAGAGACGTCAATACATGTACGTAACAAGTATAATATACCAAATTTTGTACACACATTGAAAATAATTTCAAATATTATAGTTATTATTAGTTTTTTTTATCTTTCTCTTTCGATTATGCAGATCTGCTTAAATCGTTCAATATAAAGCAAGCTTTACTGATCATTAAGACTTTCGACTACGATTTACGACAACGGTCGTTTTCCTATAGTAGGCAAAAGAAAAAAAAGGTAAACAATAGTTAATTTATAATATTGTTTTCCTTTTCCTTCCTTTGGCTACTATAGGTAAACGACCGTTGTCGAAAATCGTACTCGAAAGTCATAGTAGAGCTCCAGTTTTTGTGCAAGAGAAAAGCGATGTTTAACATAACAAGGGTAGTCATTAACTCGAAGCCTGAAAAAACTGACGTCTTACGATAGATAAAATTATGTTAGAGGGACAGGAAACGTCTGGTGAACGGTCTCTTGCAACCAGTGCTGCCAGATTACTTTTTCTTGTCCAATTCTTGCCAAAGTGTTCGTTCTATTTCGGTTTTCTTGCGTTCCCAGTTTAAACGAAACAAAAAAAAATCTATTACTACAAGGCTTCTTTGTTTAATTATAAATTTAGTTTTAAAGGTAGTTAGTTTTATAAAGGTTGCATGATACAACAAAACGAGCGATTCAGATCGGTTTTTCGTGATCGATTGTGCGTACGATCGAAAAAATCATTCACGATAAAATCGTGAAAATGATTTGATATTTATTTTTTATTTTATAAAAATTTTGTTAAAATGAAAAAAATTGTTTTTTTGACCAAAATAGAATATATTTTTTACTAATCATCGTTCGAAATTAAAATATACATACTTATTACAATTTGCATCCAGTTTTCATCAAAAGTAATTGTATGACATTGTTTTTGGTTTTGTTTATGTATTGGTTTAATATTACATCTTCTAATTATTTAGGATAAATATCAATTACATATTTCGTAACAAACAGTTCTATTGTATATATATATTAGTGTGTGTTAACAATCCGCATAATTTTGTTACTTATATAATTAATAAGTTCGTAGTTACATATGTTTGTTACATCAGTGATTATAATTTGAATTATTTATTAAATGCAAACTTTACAGTTTTTTTGAATATTTGCGTCCCGTAAAATTTGTTTACATAATTTTTTGTTTTTCATGGTAACATGATTGAACATTAATATTTTGATTGAAATATGTAATTGAAAAATAGATTCGTTAGTTCATTTGTTACAATTCAACCAGCAAATCAAAATATGAGAAAAAGGAAAGAACACTTTCTTGTAGTAAAATTGGCGGTTTGGAAATGCATTGCTAATAGATCCTCTCAGTTAGTTAGTCGTCAGTTTGGTATACCAACTTCAACAGTACACGAGTGGTGTACAAACAAAAATGTGCGTAGAACCTTAGAGCGCCAACCTGGAAGTGAACGACCTCAGAAATACAGTATGTTCATCCCTCAGTTAACAAAAGAAGTGACGTGAAATATAAAGTTCCAACTGTTAAGCACAGCGGTGGGAGTGTTATGGTGTGGGGATGCCTCTCTCGAAACGCTGTTAGACCACTGCATCGAATTAATGAAA
Organism: Tipula unca; assembly: GCA_951394425.1. Classification (NCBI taxonomy): domain Eukaryota; kingdom Metazoa; phylum Arthropoda; class Insecta; order Diptera; family Tipulidae; genus Tipula; species Tipula unca. The sequence goes on along the minus strand of OX596382.1, from coordinate 67,259,445 downwards.
CGATGAATCGGTATGTCTAAAACCAAATATTGCAGACATGTATGCTTCCCCATGCGAAGCAAGAAATTAGTCTTGACTGGGTGTTTCAACAAGATAATGACTTCAAACACATGTCCAACCATTATATCAGAATTTTTGCGGAAGAAAATAATTTAAATTTTGGAAAAAACTAATTTTGAATTGGCCAAATCAGAGGATCTGAATACAGCAGTTTACAAAATTAAACATCCTTTATCAAATTTTAGAGCAATAGTGGAAGCATATCCTATCAGATGGTTTAGCAAAGCTGGTTGACTCCAGGCCGTCACGATGTTCTGCTGCTATTGCAGTTTTTTTTAGATTCATGATGAAAAAAAACCAAAACGATTTTGCTTCCATCTTTAGGTAAAAAATGTAACTGACATGTTTCTTAATGATTGAAAATTTTTCTTTCAGCAATTGTGTTTGGTGATTATATTGTATTTTCTGTGTTATTAAATTTCTTAAACTTTTAAATTTCATTACTTTCGTCAGATATGACGAACGCGAGCGCAATCATCATAGACCATAATGTCCGAGAAATATTTAGAGAAAGAATTAGAATCGGGCATTCCACGAATTTAATATCAGAAATGAGGTTACACGATGTGGAGGGATTCAAAAATTTCACCGCAGGACACCCCAATTGGAATTATTTTATGCATGTTGTAAAGTTACCAAAGTTACCAAAGCAAGATGGCTTATGTGTCCTTATCGTCCACAATGAGCAAATAAATTATTTTTCTATGCACTGGCATAAAATTTATATTGAAATAAAACGTAAATGGCTTTATAGTAGTGTTAGGCATGATATTATTTAGTCTATTAGTGAGTTGCAATACGACAATTTATTTTTCCTTACGACAGTCATTCCGGAACAACTGAGATTTCTATTTGAATATATTGCTTTGAGGAATGGCATACTTTGATTAATATAGTTTTAAATTAGAAAATACAAATTTAGTACCAAGAGAACATTTAGAGACAATTGACTGTGTTTTCTTCTATTGTCTTTTAATTGTTGTGTGCAAATGTAAAAATAACTAGAAAACATTATTTTGCAACGCCTACTCTTATGAAAGTAAAAATATTTTTTAAAGGAGGCGTTTTTTGGTTTCATTACTCGTACATACATAATCTATACCACAGTTTCCCATCGAATTCAATAGTGAAAATATTTTTAAATGCAAATTCGGATGGACTTTTGTCATGTCACGATTTTATCTAAGAGGCATGACTATAATAAACCGCCCTTAAATTATGAAACATAATAATGTAGTATCGAAAACCTCCGTAGAAACCTTAATTTATTTTATTTCTCCAAGCCTACTAGTTTTATAATTCTTAGAATTGCCTTTTAAGTATTTGGACATTGACGTCACTTGCAGTTTTAAGAACTATTGCATTTTAATAACTAAATTACCATTCCAAATAATTAATGACATTGCATTATAAAAAAACTCTCACATTTAGTCATTCGTGTATTTAATTACAAAATCAAATAATGAATGTCATCATGTTATTCTCAGAAATTATTATTATTTTGTTTAGTAGCTTATTAGCACCGCAAATATGTACAAATCTATGTAGGTAGCTATTACGGTAGCATTATCTGTTTGGAACAATCAACTATATATGTACATATTTACTCAGAATATTAAAATGTAAACATTTTTTTACCGCAAATGACACTTACGAAGCGCATAGTTTTTATTATACATGTATGCATTAGTTTGGTATGTGATGATTCATTTAATTTACGCCAACTAAACAGTAAAATTCGTTAATTTCTAATTAACGATTTCCAAATTAATCTTTATATTTTTAAAATATCTGATGACATTCAAGTGATATATAGATGATCGCGACCAAATTGTATTTTGAAAGTGTATAGAACACATATTTTCAAAATGCTATATTAGTAAGTACACGCAGTACAGTTCATAGAAATTTCATAAAATCTATCAAAAATTATGATTCCGGAGAGTGATTAAAATACTTTGTCATAACAGATAAATATGAACATTTCTGAAGTGATGCTATCGAGGCTATCTGTTTTTTGCGTGACATAGGCACGATATTTTACTAAGCGAAAAGTTAAAATAAGGAAATAAACGAAACGCGATTACGTCACGCGCACGTGGGTGGAACTATCGAAACCACATTCAAACCAGTGTGTATGTTATAAACAACATGTAAGTAAACATTGAAGGCAAACCGTTCAAATTGAATTTTTATTTCACTAACCTATTAATGGTTTGGCCAGACTTTGGACTATGATGTTTAGTAAGATCATGGCCCATTCAAGGCTCATGAAATGTTTTGAAATTTTCTCTTGGAGCTAACATTGCTAGTTCCAAAATCAAAATATTCATGATTCCTCGTTTAACCCATTTATTTAATGGTGCACGTTAAATGATTACAGATAAGTTTTCAATGTGATTGTGCTGGATAACATCGGATAAAGTTGCAGTTTGATAAATTGTTTTCTCTTTATTTAATGATTCGTTTTAAATATCTTACCTTGGATATGGCTTGCTACTACTGAATTCACAGTTCTCTGCATCCTTATTTAATGGATGACACACTTTTCCTATAGGGCTTATTTTATAAATGTTATTTCGATTTTCTCTGTGTTTCTTAAGCCGTGTGCACGAGACCTTAATGAATGGCCGAAGTTTAACAACTATATAAAAGAATCCAACAATGATGCTGTTGAAGGTAATTTATATTAGTCAATGTTTTCATGAAAAATAATAAGTAATCTGAACACGGCTAATCTGAACACATGGCCAGGCAACTGTACAGTTCACAGAGATAAATTGTAAAAGTAATGTAAACTTTGTGATCGAGGAGGGTGCAAAGTTGACACTTGACTTAACAAATGGTTGAATTAAAAACGGATATTCGCTTTAAAAGTTCAAAATAAAGATGAACATTAATATTTTATATAAATGTTTATATAAAATGTCAGATTTGTCATTGTTACCATATAACGTGGAATTACTAATTAATCATTGGATGGTTTTCAAACTTGTACTCTTTAGTCAATATAGCTCATTCTTATAAACTAAGAATGAGAATCACTTGGCCAAGTTTTTTAAAAATTGGTAACAAATCCTGTGTCATATTATTATTTTGCCAAATAGTTGTTACGTACGGGAACTTCTGATAAGTCGAATTCTCGTAGACAGATTTCATGCCGGATTCATCCCCTGCAGCATTTTTGCCGGCTATGGTACAGTCTGGGGTGGGGTGGTTTTGGTCATTCCCATCCAGGATAATAAAGCTGTACTAATCACAACATTTTTATTCTCTCACGCACGACAAATGTTCACTTTTTGAAAACTAAAGGATTAATAGCACATCTGCTTATAACCATTTTTGATTAAACCTTATATTTAACATAACAAATAAATATATATTATATAAAGAAATATCCAGATTTTTTTTGTAACACTAGTTTATACAATGCAAATTATTATAAACAATCTCCTCAAGAGATGTATTTTTTTCATACGAATGCCCATGTATATATGATTTGCCAGTCACTGAAAAAGGCGATGAAATTTTGCAACTGGTGGAGCAAGACCGGCACGCAAGCTGTCAGGAAATAGCGGAGGTATTAAACATCAACCACATGACAGGAATCATTTGAAAAGAGCAAGCTACAAAAAGAAGCTCGATGTTTTAATGCCACATGAATTAACGCAAAGAAATTTGATGAACCGAATTGACATCAGTGAAATCATTACAAGCGATGAAAAATGGGTGAAATACGAGAATATCAAACGTAAGCAGTCATGGTCAAAAGCTGGTGACCCTCCACAAACGACTTTAAAGCCTGGCTTGACTACAAACAAGGTTATGTTAAGTGTTTGGTCGGGTTGGAAGGGGATTGTCCATTATGAGCTGCTGCAACGTAGGGAAACCAACAATTCGCTCCTATATACTGTGCAAAACTTGACCGTTTGCACGAAACAATCCAGAAAGAGCGACCAGAATTGACCAACAGCAAGGGAGTTGTGTTCCATCGTGACAATGCGTGGCCACTCACATCTTTGATGACTCGGAACAAATTAACGGAACTTGGTTGTAAAGTTTTGATGCATCCACCTATAGTCCGGACCTTGAAAGATCTGACTAACATTTGTCTCGATCTTTGTAAAACTCTCTTGATGGGAAAAAATGGGCTGAAAATAGCTTGGCCAAGTTTTTTGACGATAAACCACAGAAGTTCTACACCGATGAAATTATGAGGCTACCCAACAAATGGTAAAAGGTCAAACATAATAATGGTTAATATTTAAATTTTTGTTCAAAAATGAACCAAAAAATCGTGGTGACTGTTTATATGATCCAATATATATGCCCTGGAATACCTAGGAATGCCAACAAAATTGGAACGTCTGTGTAGGATGACAGTGACGCAGTCTCAATCCTGTGTTAAATTTGAGAACAGGCTATCGACAATTTTTGCAGTTAACTCGGGCGTTTGGCAGGGAGGTGCTCTGTCCCCGATATTCTTCAATCTCATGTTGGAGTACATCTTTCGTAAATCTGAAACACCCACAGATGACGGATGCATGATTGGACTGAATAGCAACGGAGTGAAAGAAATACTTGATACGCTTGTAGAGGTTTCAGCTTCAGTTAGACTTCAGAACAATGAGGCCAAAGCGATATCCATGATATCTGGTTATAGGGACAATGGCTCATCAGATTTTAGTAGTGGCCACCACACGTTTGAGGGAGTGAGGAGATTCAAATATTTGGGTTCTCTTATCACTCACGATAACAATGTGGATGAGGATATTGAAGTGCTGCTGGCAGTCGTTCTTTGTATCCTCTAAGGCCACTGCTAAAATCTAAACACCTATCAAGTGCTGTGAAGCTGAAGCTTTACAAAGCGTTGATCAGGCCAGTTATTATGTTTCGATGTGAAAGTTGGGCGCTGACGGATGAGTATGAGAGATGGCTCCTTATGAGTATGAGAGATGGAGGGAAGAATCATGCGTGTGATTTACGGCCCAAAACGCGAAATAGATGGTGCTTACCGAGCTCTGTTTAATATCGAGATCTGAGATATGGTGAAGATCCCCGATATTGTACATGAAGTAAGATCTCAGCGAGTACGCTGGCTCGGTCACGTTCTGCGTGCTGATCCGGAACGAATTGTGCAGCGATCTCTTAAAGGAGAGGCACCATATGGTAGGCGTAGAGTTCGTTGCAGGCGACGATGGCTCCACGATGTAGAGAACGACTTGGCCTCTTCAGATTGTCTTACACAGTATGAAGACCATGCTCAAAATGAAACTCTTTGGCAGTTATTCTAGTGGATGAGTCCGCTCTCCGTACCCGATCTGTAAATAAAATAAAAAATCCTACGCGCATCATCAACCACACAACTATAAACTTCCTCAGATTGCGTGATTTATTGCATGATTATTTTAATATGGTAATACCAAAACAGAAACGCAACATTACCATATCGTGACTGACAGATAAGTTAAATGATATATTTTGTGTATACAACAAAGTTTTTTAAGGGAATTTTGATTATTTTAAAATCTGAATATTTATGTGAACAGGTTTCGATCGGAATAATAATAGTGACTCTGTGTGACAACAGAGTGCTACGTAACGATTCGATCGATACATGTCTCGGACATTTCCTCACAATTTCCATTGGCTTCAAAAAGCAATAATTATTTTAAAGTGCCCACCCAAAATGCCACTATGGTTATTTTCAGATATAACTGAATTTTTTGTTTTCTATTAGGGTCTCATCAAATTTTCGAACAATCCGTTACATTGGAATTTTTAATTGAAATTTTTTGACGCGTATAAATCAGTAACTATTTGCTCGGTGCAAATAGCACACTGGTTAAATATATGACGTTTGGAGCAGGAAGCACCGAGCTCGAATCCTAATAGAGGCAAGATGCAAAAGTGATTCTTCATACTTGAGCGTGCAAAATCCATGGGCCGAGCCATCGTTTTCATGTCAGTGCAGGCTGAAACTTTTCAAGGTGTAGATGGTCAATTATTTTGGACCTGAGGCCGTGCGTCCTCGATTTGGCTGGCAACGGCGTAAGGCAACGAAGCATATAACCAAACTACAAAAGAACAGGTAGTTAATAAAATAAAAAAAAAATTTAATTAACTCAAGTAACCGGTTGGCCTACTTTTCAAACCAACATAACGCTGAATTTAAATACCTTTTAAATTATATATATCACACGATCCCCAGTGGCATTTAAAAAATATTAATCCCCTACCTCTGAAGCTGAAAACGGCATATCCACGCCTATGATTTTAATGCTAAAAATGTCCCCCTCCAAAATGAAGTTTCAGGGCTTTTCTCGCAAAATTAAATATTTTGAAAGTTATTTAGGGTGTTTCGTTGCATAACAATTCTATGCCCACATTAATATTGACGAAGGTCAGTCATAGTATAGAGTAATAGTAAAGTAAATACTAAAGTAAACGGACTTCACTATCCGATATTAGATTTTCTGTTTAAATAAAACGAATACATTCTCAAAACGATAAAAGCTACTTTCCCCTGTAAGTCAATCTCAAATGTCTGAAAAATATATTGCTCTAACCTAAGATGAGACAAAAAATACCGCAAAACACAATTGAAACAACAATTAGCAGTCAAGTGGATGAATATCGTCGAAGCGCAGGAATTTTAACGGCTCCGACTTAAATGTCCGAGAATACTGCTCGCAGTTATGTAGTTAGCCAGCGCTGACATTACCATAATTTACGGTGTACCCTGATCTTTCAAAAAATAAAAAAAATAAACTAATTATCTTACAATTGTTCATTTTGTGAAGAAAACCACACAGATAATGCGCTGATTATTGAAGTGAAATTAATTGATTCTATCTTTGAGTATCTGCCTGTCAAAAATGAATATTTCAATAATACAACACACAGCATGATTAATTGTTCGGTTTCATGAGATCCGCAAATCGTTCAAAATTAATTTGTAATTTCAAGTAAAAAAATTTAATTACCAATTCGATTTTTGTGAAATAATAAATACAAGGGCATCCATCGAAGCAGATGTTCTGGTTTTTGTTGTTGTACTTTTTTAAAGCATTATTTTTATTTTCAACATCCAACAGACTGATAAGAAATAAATGACACCCAAAAATTATCAAAGTTTGTTTAACCCATGTCAGGTAGATGGTAAATGTAAAAAAAAAATTGTTAAGGAAATTTAAAATTTCTGTTTGATTTCATAAAGTGGTCGAACATTTTTTTATTAAAAAAAATATTAAGTTTCACTTTATTAGAATTTTTTTTTTATGTTTTAAAATAGGAAAAATACAATCTTGGGATGATCACTCAAGGGCACTTAAAATGTCATAGTACATGATAGAATAAAAATGGTGTGTGCAAGAGATAAAAAGTTATATTATTTTAATATTTTTTATTAAAAATTGTATTTTTATTTAAAATTCATTTCGTATTCAAATCAAGTTAGATTTTTATTTTATTTTTCATATAATTTATATTTTAACAGATTTGTTGATTTATTTTGTTCAAAGAATAACATTAAATATATAATAAATAAATAAGCACACCAAGAAGACGAAAGACATTATTATATAGAAGAGCTGCTATATAGTATTTCGTGTTTTTGTTTTTTAAATGAGTTTTTATTAGCAGATGTTTTTAAAAAATAAATTTGTAGAGTAGAAAAAATATTTATTTTTTATTACTTTTTAAGATGTCTCCTCTGCGTGTGATTTAAGAAAAATATATATAAATACAAACAAATATAAAAAAAAAATTAAAAAAAACTTTGAAGTGGGTAATGTTTATTATTTTTGAGTTAGATAAAATTAAATTAGAAAAATCAATTAACTGAGACGACCAAAAAATAAAATTATATTTTCCTTGAATCGGTAATTAACAAAATGTCGTTTGGAAATGAAGATTATGGATGTACGAGTATATGTACATGTACCCAGTATTTCGGTTTTAATGACATTTTTTTGTATGTTTAGTTTTAAGATGAATATTCTTTTTAACACTTCATTTTTAATACATAGATCTTTTTAAGTGCTGTGCATACAGATTAAATTTCTTGTAAGGTGGAGGAGGATAGATTTTCAAAAAATTACAATGCATTGGAGAAATAGCATATGGCAAAAAAGCAACCAAATGTTCGCATATTTCAGTATTTCGTCATATGACTGGATTTCATCAAAGATTGAAGGAATTGAAAAATGAACACCATATTTATCAAAGGAACAGTACTCGCCAATGGTTTAGAATTTTCGAGAATACACTAATCATCAATTGGCAATTTTCAAAAATTGTCTAAAGAAATATGTACAATCTAAAGTGATTCGCACAGTTTTCAGTGTTTACAAAACATTTACTTTTACACTTCAGTTTTATTTTAAGGATCTAATAGAGCAAAGTGTTGAATTAGTGGCACTTTTGATCCCACATATTTAATGTAACCATTGTATCGTTGCATCACTATCAAAATATAAAGTGTCATAGCTCAAATTTGAATTGATTTACCTGGTAATCTTACCGGTATTTTTTGTATAAATATCCATGTACATGTATGTATATACGTATATGAGCCTGCAACATCGAAAATTCTCATTGAGCGCAAAAAAGAACGTCAGAGTTTTTAAATTTTTTGAAGGTTTATTATAAGAGAATATACATGAGGCAACCAGCTCCTATCAAATTACAATTTTCGATATACCGAGGGTTATTTTTCAAATAGCGGAGCGAAGCGATAAGAGCGCAGCGACCCAACACGCAGAATGTTCAATTGTATAAGTCCCAGAATCTTACGATCATCTATTATTTTTTATGTTGACGTGTCAACAACCCGTCGACAACGTAGAGAATGTCAATGACCAGATTTCTTTGGCATCAATGCCTTACAAGTGGTAGGTGTCATCGATCCATTGAGCCCCATCAATGAAACTCCCTTTTCACATTGTCATTTTGGTTAGGCTACCAGATATTCACGCAAGAAAAAAAGGTCGTTTTGTTTTTTTTGTATCCAGAAAAGGTCAGTCTAAAACAGCTCACAATAATTTAATTTTTTTAAATAATTAAACCTTTACAACGAGGCCTGCATATGGTACTGAAGATTGGAAGGTTGCAAGAAATTATTTAATTTCAACGAAATCCAGAAAAACTAAACAAAATTACGAAGCAGTTACTTAAACGGGTATTACTTTCATAATTCAATTAAAGAGATTTTACACTTCATACAATTCTCTAATGTATTCACTATAGGACATCTTGCGAGGTTATATACTAAATCAGTTGACAGCCTTCCATACTCTGCGAGTTCTCTATCAGCAGCTGAAGTTTTGTATACGACAACCATATAAAAACCTACATAGAAGCATTAGGTCAATTTGAGCCAGATAACAACAGTTTCGCCACACCAAGCAAGTACGTTTTCTGCTCCAATGCAACAGAAATAATGTTTGACTACAAAATATTTGAAAGGATACATAATATTTCATTACTGTTGGTTGAATAAATGCAAACCAGAGATAATATCTATACAAAAGAGTCCAGGTTGCGCAAATCAACATGGATTCGAAATTCTCATTCACTCGGAAAAGATGTTGTGTTGAGCACTACCAAGTACAGCATAGAGGATATAAAAAGAAAGGTGGAAATCCACTGTATAGACACTATAATCCCATATGAAAAAATCAAAACCAGGGAATATGATGTCCAAGAGTTTTAACAAAGTTGACCATTTGTTTGATTTTTGTTCAAACAAAGATAATTTTAAGCGTAAACTGAAGGAGTTTTATGCTCCGATATAATTTTATTCGTAGTTTAGTTTCTATTTATCATTGTTATTTATAATTTATTGTATGTAACTTTGTGCTTTTAATTTTCATGTTTTTTAAATTTCAAATCATATTTGTAGACTTATCTCAATAATAAATAATGAATACTGCTTCAAAAAGTCTAAATTCTCTGGAGCGAGGCCTTGCTATTGCGACGGGATTCGGCTGAAACAGTTAATTTCTTGTGTTAGTTTATGTTTTTTTTTGGTCTAGCAATCCTTAATGGTTCTTATGGGATGTAAGCTCCTTTACTTTTTTTAAATTAAAGCAGTTCATTTTCAAATGATTTAAAAAAGAGCAGAAAAGAAAATTATTTACGGGAAGAACAATTAGTCCCAAAGAAGGACAGTTGTTCTCCAAACGGGACATCCTTAATTTTGAGCAAGTATTGAAAAAAAATCTGATGTTGTTACTTAGCGCACGGAAGAGATCTTCATTTCTCATTTTCAACTAATATTTCACCATTTATCCCTCGATAATAATCTCATATATTCTGGGGCTCTACTTTGATTTCGCATAATATTTTCGATGGCTACCGTTTTGCAAAAGGAAGCAAAAGGAGGAATAGGTTAACAATAGTAAATGTGTCATCCTTTTTTTTGGTTTTGTTCCTTGTACAATATTATAAAACGACAGCGATAGGGCCCTAGGGCCGTAGTTTCTTAAAATATATATAAAACATAACATTTAAAAAAAAAGAATAAACAAGATCATGATGAAAAAAGAGAACATGTTCTCTTTTAAAGAGACATTCTGGGCATCCTACCTTCACGTGGATGGATATTTACCCTCGCTATTGACGTTCTAGCCCAATGCTAAACCAATAAAATCACTTAAGATAGCCCAACTAATTAATTCATTTCCTCTCTTTTAGGTTGGTTCGCGAGGTCGATTATTTATCCGAGCTATTTCCATCCGACCATAAGATAAAAATATTTTAACTTGAAAGAGGGGATATGTGTGATTTGTTTTGGATGAATTACTTTGATAGTTTTAATGGTTTAGAGCTCGTATGTAAATAGCTAGGATATATATCCCACCTCGTGAATCAACTTATAATATCGTAGGATATTGATGTCGTCTTAATTATCGAAGTTTAAAAAAAAATTGCAAAGTAATCTACGTAATATTTTACGTGTCGACAGTCGCGTAGATTACATGCTTACATGCCTGCTTACGATAAAGAAAAGAGAGATTTTATTTAGATCAGAAATTTGAACCACTTTTTCCAATATTAATAGATTTCACTAGTGACTACTAGATATTTAGTTCTGTTTAAAAAAAACTGGGTCGGATGCAGTTGTGAAGCACAACTGTGACTTTTATAATATTAAACACAGTTGATTTGCTCGCTATATACGTCTTTTTCGGGACTGGCGATGATTATAAATAATTTCTTCTAATGGCAAAACATTAATATTGCGACTGGGGTAAGGACGCAATAATTGAGTTTTGTTCAGGTAGGTAGGTGGTGGTAAACACAAATCACCACCAATTTTTTAAAATGTCTACCATATCGTTCTGTCCAAACATCTCAACCCAAAGCTGTTTATAATGGAAGTTAATATAGTGTATAAATCAAAGTACATTAGAAAATCCAGGAACTATGAAAAATTGTCCATTACACTTGCCACAGCCATCATCCAATAAAAGAATGCTATAAATGAATATTGGAAATTACCTTTGTGATTTTTCGAATATTTAAAACAATAAATGCATTTTAGTATTACAGTGTCCATATACAATATAAGAATCAACTCTAGAATGTCTAATTTTTTAGGCCAATCCTAGAGATAAACCCCTCAGAATTATGGTCTTAAAAACAAGTTACCTTCATCCTACAATTAATGCCATAAAGCTTTTATTCGTTTCTTCATAATTTTTTGGGGAAAATCCTAGAGATATGCTATATTTCATTATTTGGAGGCTGAATGTACCTTTTTTCAAAGACTATAATCCAGAGGAGTGTCTGTTATATCTACGATTTCTCCAAAATATTATAAAGAAATAGGCTATACGGCATTATTTAAAGGATGAATTAATCTATTTCGTTTTTTCGAAGACATTACACTATCGTGAAGTCTGTTATTCTAGCGGTAGCGGAAGAATCAAGCAAAATACGACTGAAAGAACAAATGTCTAATCCTACATATTGGTTTGTAATTCTGAATGGAGGAACAAAGCAATAATTTCCTTGCTTCTATTGTAAAATAACCTGCCTAATTGTAATTAGGTTTATGGCTATGGAGGCTATAATTTAATTAACCAATTGATATTTTTATTTCAATATAAAAATAAGATATTGACATTAAACATTTACTGAGTCAACAATTCGGCTCCAGCGGTTTCGATCCCGAGCATGGTCTTCATACTGTCTAAGACAATCTGAAGAGGCCAAGTCGTTCTCTACACCGTGGAGCCATCGTGGCCTGCAACGACCTCTGCGCCTACCATATGGTGGCTCTCCTTTCAAAGATCGCTGCACAATTCGTTCCGGATCAGCACGCAGAACGTGCCCGAGCCAGCCGGTACTCGCTGAGATCTTATTTCATGTACAATATCGGGGATCTTCATCAGATCTCTGATCTCGATATTGTACAGAGCTCGGTAGGTACCATCTATTTCGCGTTTTGGGCTGTTAATCACACGCATGACTCTTCTCTCAAATGTAAGGAGCCATCTCTCGTACTAACCCGTCAGCGCCCAACTTTCACATCCAAACATAACAACGGGCCTGATCAACACTTTGTAAAGCTTCAGCTTCACGGCACTTGATAAGTGTTTAGATTTTAGCAGTGGCCTTAGAGGATACAAAGAACGACTGCCAGCTGCCAGCCGCACTTTAATATCCTCACCCACACTGTTATCGTGAGTGATAAGAGAGCCCAAATATTTGAACCTCCTCACTCCCTCAAACGTATGGTGGCCACTACTAAAATCTGGTGTGCCATTGTCCCTAAAACCAGAGATCAGGTATTTCGTTTTGGACTCATTGATCTGAAATCCAACTGAAGCTGAAAACTCTACAAGCGGATCCGTCGCTATTCAGTCCAATCACGCATATGTCATCTGCATATGCAAGCACCTGATTGGACTGGCGATATAAGATGTTACGCTGCGGTGTTTCATTTTTACGAAAGATGTACTTCAACATGAGATTAAAGAGTATCGGGGACAGAGCATCTCCCTGCCGAACACCCGAGTGAACTACAAAACTTGTCGATAGCCTGTTCTCAACTTTAACACAGCATTGGGACTGCGTCACTGTCATCCTACTAAGTCGTACCAGTTTTGTTGGTATTCCTAGGTATTCCAGGGCAGACCATAAACTCTCTCGATTGATCGAGTCATAGGCCTGCCGGAAATCCAGGAACATCTAATGTACGGGGATGGATGTCTCATAATATTTAGATAGAATCATCCGCAGCGAAAAGACCTGATCGGTGACTGATCGATTCGGACGAAAACCTCCTTGATAGTCACCAACCAAGCCCTCCGCTAGAGGAGTGATTCTATCCAATACAATGTATGACAGTAACTTGTACGCTGTGCTAAAGAGAGCTATACCGCGATAATTCTCACACTTCAAGCGGTCTCCCTTCTTGAAGATGGGGCATATCGCGGCCACTTTCCATTCATCAGGCATAACTTCGGTTCGCCATACTAATGGAATAAGGTCGAAAAGACAGTTCAACAAAGTATCCCCTCCGAATATCAAGAGCTCCGAATTAATGCAGTCCACTCCAGGTGCACGGTTTCGTTTCAATCTCTGCATGGCTTTAGTGAATTCCTCATGGGATGGCTCCTCAGTGCAAATCTCCGCTGTCTGTATTAGAGGTGGCTCAACAACAGTCTGTGACGCATGATGGACATCAAGCAGGTCAGTAAAGTGTCCACTCCATGCGTCAAGTACTGCGTCGATGTTGACACAGAGGTTTCCATCCCGGTCCCTAATGGCGGTTGACGTAGGCTTGAAAGTATGGTGCAGTCCAGTAATTCCTTTAAAGAAATTACGCGAACTGCGCTCATTGCTGAGTTGTTGTACCTTCAGAACCTCGGGGATAAGTATTTGTATTGTCACTACTTATTTTTATCAAGCGCTACATATTGTAAACGAAAAATTTTTAACGAGGTCGAAATTGTCATTGTGAAAGTTTGAGACCGAAAGAACAAAATTAAGAATTACTAATTCTGCAAAACCGAACTGTGTACCTCTACGTGGTTGAGGGGAGGCAACGAAGTGGTGGTCCCATCTAAAGGGTGTAATAAAAATCCACTACACGGCTAAACGCAGACGCAGATTAGAAGTGTCCTTTTTATATAGGTACTCACGTAGTTGGGACGGTGGGATGTCAAGTGAAGTGTCGACGCCGGGAATGGCGCGGCAAAAGAGACTGCGTACTGATAGTACGGACGACTCACCTAGTCAGGTAGAGAACAATGCTGACATCATGGAGAGGTTGTCAGCAGCAGTCAAAACACTGGAGATGGAGATTAAATCCATCTCTAAGGTCACTGTGGCTGAAAGAACTAAGCTGCAAGATTGTCTTAGTGATATAAGAGACGCAAGCCACAATATGTGTCTTGAAGTAGTAGGTCTTAAAAGCCGACTACTAGAAAGATGTGAGATAGTCAACGTGCTATCTACACAAAAGAACGTGACTGCAGATAAGCAGTCGTATGCTCAGGCACTTAAGCTTGTTCATCTGATCCGGCATCTGCTATCAACGCAGGGTTAACCAAACAGAGATCGGTTAAGCCGAAGTGGCAACCCTCTAGGGTTGTCACTGTCAAACCAAGTGTGGGAAAGGAATCCCTTTTTGCAAACAGTGAAGAGGTTAAGAGCAAACTACGTGAGCTGATTAAGCCCGTAGTTTCAAAAATTGCTGTCAAAAAGGTTAGCAATATCCGTGATAACGGTATTCTAATCGAGACAGCAAGTAATGAAGGACTTGATTTCTTCATTAAGAATAAGGAATTGTCAGAGGCGGGTCTGGTGGCTTCGGTACCAGAGAAAAAGCTGCCCAGAATAATAATATACGACGTAGAAAGAAGTGCTTCAATTGAGGAAATTAAGGAGTCAATTGTAAAGCAAAATGAAATAGGCGTAGAGGTTATAGATGTGAAACGTAGTTTCAAAACCGGTCCAAAAGAAGGAAACTTCGTAAATTGGGTGATCGAGGTTTCTCCAGCCACTAGGAACTCTTTGTTAAAGAAGCGCAGACTATTTATAGGGTGGTCTGCTTGCAGAGTGGCGGACTTTGTTAGGGTCACAAGGTGCTATAAATGCCATCTCTTCGGACATATCGCAAGATATTGTAAAGAAGATAGCCAAATATGCGGACACTGTAGTGAATCTGGTCACGACCAGAAGGTCTGCTCAAAATTGACGGAGAGAGCAACGTGTTTTCCCTGCAAAAAGGCAAACAAAGCTTTTGAGCACTCACTACGCAGTAAAGTGAGCACAGCATATAAACTGGCCTTGGACCTAACAATGAGAAAAACCGCATATGAGAAGTAATAAGACCGATACTTCCAATCTTAGGATTGTCCAAATAAACATGCAGAATGCAAAAATTGTCGGACACGAAATCAGGCAATGCATTCAGAATGAAAATATAGACATCCTCTGTATGCAGGAACCACATGCGTCAAAGGGTAAAATAGTTGGTATGGCAACCTCCGCAAGGATCATTACCGGTGCTGATAATAATATCAAATCAGCTATAGGCATCTTTAACAATGATCTAGAAGTTCTAAAAATCTCACAGTTTTGTAACACACATTGTGTCTGTGTTGAAGTAAGATCGACGATAGGTAAGTTTTATCTAGTTAGCATCTACTTCCAACATTCTGACGAACCAGTCATATATGTACAAATGCTAGAAAGAATTCTGGATGGTCTAAAGAACCTGGTGACTTTAATGCCAGGTCCAAACTTTGGCATGACAGGGAAACCAACGATAGAGGCTCTATCGTTGAAGAGTTTCTGACAAAGAGCGGTCTCTACTTGCTAAACGAAGTAGGACAGCCAAGTACATATATGCATAATGGGGAATCGAATATTGACTTAACCTTAGTCACGGGGGGACTGTTGAGAAGAGTCTCTAACTGGTCAGTTAAAGAAAACTGGACTTCTAGTGATCACAGAGCCATTTCGTTTAAATTGAACGAATCAGCCTTACATAATGAGGTAAGAGCTGCTGACAAAATTCCACGATACGCTCTTAAACACGCAAATTGGGATAAATTCCATAGCACACTGGAGAAAATATGGCAAGATCAGAAAGCTAAACTTAGTATTTCATTTCAAGAAGATGTAAATAGAGTTGAGAGCAACATCACGGCCTCACTCATAAGTGCCTGCAACAAGAGCATACCACGTAAACGTGCTGGAAAAGTGAAACTGTCCTGGTGGACGCCTGAACTCTCAAAGAAGAGAGTAACGGTTCACAAACTAAGGAAGTGTTACCAAAGAGAAACGAATCCGCAAATTCGTCTGAGCAAAAAGCTTAATTACGCCGCACACCGTAATGAATACATACGTGACATAAATGAAACAAGCCGTAAAAGCTTGGAGAAATTCATTACGGAACATGGTAACGCAGAACCATGGGGTTTCGTATACAAATATAGTGCTGGAAAACTTAAAACTCCAGAGGTACTTAGTACTCTAATTAGCAGTGGTGGCCAAACAACTACATGTTGGGAGGACACTACCAAACATCTGCTAAATGTTTTGCTACCCGATGACAGTGTGGAAAGTGACACAACTGATCAAAGGGTGATTCGTGCTGATAGTCTAATCACACCAACCGGTGGTGAGGAGGTTTCCTTCAGCAATGATGAAACCACCTCCGCCATCATGTCAATGAAAAGAGGTAAAGCACCCGGCCTTGACAATGTCGAGGTCGAGGTGGTACAAAGAGCGTGGCCTATTATAGGACCTAGCATTACCGACCTCATGAATGCTTGTCTGAATAAAGGAGTTTTTCCTAGAGCTTGGAAAAATGGTAAAGTCATAATTATAAGGAAGGGCGGCGATCGAGATCCGACCGACCCTAAAGCTTATAGACCGATCATGTTGCTGCCAGTCTTAGGTAAATTACTTGAGAAATTGGTTACTGGCAGGCTGATGGTCATCTTTCAGAGTAGCGGAAGATATAGTGCGAAGCAGTTTGGTTTCAGAAGAGGACGATCCACAGAGGACGCTATGGTTGAGATGGTCAACATAGTTAAAGAATCGAGCAACAAGTACGCCCTGGGTGTATTCCTAGACGTATCTGGTGCTTTTGATAATCTGTGGTGGCCAAGTATAATGAGTGAGCTGAAGCAAATGAGTTGCCCAGCGACTCTTTACTCCTTGTTGTACAGCTACTTCTCTGATAGAACCGCAACTGTAATATCTAACCATGGCACACTCTCTAAAAGTGTAAACAAAGGTTGTCCACAGGGCTCCATTTTGGGTCCGCATCTCTGGAATCTAGTGTTCAACAGTAGCATGCATGACGAGATCCAAGAAGTAGCGTTCGCGGATGATAAAGTTATGATCTTTACTGGAAATTCAAGACAGGCAATTCAGGAGGCTGCTCAGCGCGGCATTGACAGAATGGTAAAGTGGTGTGATACAAATAAGATGGAGTTATCTTCCATCAAAACAGTGATGATCCAATTGAAAGGTTCACTCGACATAAGAAGACCACCCCTAGTGTATGTCGGAACCGAAAGAATAAAAATGGTGAATTCTGTAAAATGGTTGGGAGTTGACTTCGATGAAAGACTGGGCGTCACTACTCATGTTAAGAGGGTGGCAGAAAATAGCAAAAAAGTTTTCTACGCACTAAGAAGCGTTGCTAAAGAGACGTGGGGCCTGAAACAAGGCACACTCGCAACAATATACGAAGGCCTAGTGGTTGCGACCATGACTTACGCTTGTGCGGGATGGGCTGACAGGATGAACTGTCACCATCGCTGGACTATTTTAAGCGCTCAAAGGTTAATTCTTCTTGGGATAACGAAAGCATACCGTACGGTT
Organism: Tipula unca; assembly: GCA_951394425.1. Lineage (NCBI taxonomy): Eukaryota > Metazoa > Arthropoda > Insecta > Diptera > Tipulidae > Tipula > Tipula unca. The sequence continues at coordinate 67,241,526 of OX596382.1, read as the reverse complement.
TCGGCGGATGCCGTGGCTGTAATGGCCGGCGTTATTCCCATGGACATAGTACTTAACGAAAGGTTAATTAAGTACAAATTAAGGAAAAATCAAGAGTTCACTTATGGCAACATCCAGTGGCAAGGCACATTAGGTGACCTTTCAAATAAGACATCCCTTAAAAAAGCAATTCGCAAAGAATCTATTAAAATCTGGCAAGACAGATGGGGCCACTCAGAAAAGGGCAGAATTACCTTCAGTTACTTACCGAGTATTGAAGGTAGATTAGAGATGCGCCTATCCATAAGCGCTTCTTTTGCGCAAATGCTAGCCGGTCATGGAAAGTTCGCAGATTATATGTTTAGACTTAATCTGGCGGACTCCAACATGTGTGAATGTGGACAAGCTGCTGAGACAGTTGACCACATTCTTTACGACTGCGCTCTGGCCACTGAAGCTAGAGAACACATGATTGACGCAATTAACGCAGATTGGCCGGCTAGTAAGCTAGTGCTGATGATGCCTACTAATATCGCACATCTCAAAAGATTCTGTGATACTGTGCTTTGTGGGAGGTAGGCTAAAGATCGATGATTCATTTTTTTAAGGTACTAACAATTTTATCTTAGTTATAAGGAGATTTTAAAGTAATGACACTAGGTGTAAACCTAAAGATTTTATTTTAGCTATAAGGGTTTTAAAAACTAACACTAGGTGCAAACCTAGAGATTTTAAATAATTGAATCAGTCTTTGGCCTACGGAACACAAAGCGAAATGAAGCTTATACCAAGTATTTTAACGACTGACGCTGGATATACTATATCCAAGTAAATTTTAATCAAACATAAGCTAAAGTAGAAAGTATGCGCCTCCACGCGGCAGGGATGGTAACAGGTCTAGTACCTGGCTAAGCATACCAAACAGTACTGACACACAGACATAGCACGACGGCTTAGAATTGGATATAGGCACAGCCTGGATGCCATTCTAAAGCGAAAAACGTCCAACAACAACAATGACAATGACAATGACCTTCAGAACCTCGGCCTTCCACCATTCTCGCTTCTTCAGTCTACAAATCCGCTTAGCTGCCCTTCTTGCAATAGCAGCCTTGTTTTTTCTCGCGATTGTGAGACGTTGTTGCACTTCATTATGGGCTATATTTTGTTGCTCAACTGCAAGACAACACTCGTCATCAAACCAATCATTCTTGGGTCTGACTTTCACTATACCTAAAGTCTGTTGAGCAGCACTGACAACCGAAGTTTTCAGTACCTCCCAGACAGAGTTCACGCAGTCAGACTGGTAAATATCATCTAGTAGTAATCATTTAGTTAGTCTCTAAAAATTTGGCCGCCTTATTATGGCCTTGCCAATTCCAGCGGTTTCTTTCTTTGGAGCATTCGTACTTTATTTGTGTTACTTAGCATACCACGTAACTCATCATCAGATGTACCAAGTCGTTGTATGTGTTTCTTTGTATGCATTTTTATCTATTCGGTAGGTTATCGTTTCTTATGTACCAAGGACCGTTCACTATTCCACGTAACACTTTATTGTGAAAAGGTTGTATTATTTTAATTTTGGTTTTTTAGTACAGCCCCTCAGCTGAATACCATAAGTCCATATAGGTTTTAAAACTTGTTGGTATAGTGGAAACTTATTAGGTATTGACATCTCTGAATATCTTCCAATTAGCCAATACAAATTTCTATATTTAATGTGTAGTTCCTCGTTTTTCTTTTTAATGTGCTCTTTCCATTTTAACTTAGCATCGAGAGTCATGCCATGATACTTGGCTGTGTTAGCATAGGGAACTTGTTTGGAATTTAGTTCTATTGGTATCCGGTTAACTGTTTGATTGGTAAACTTAACGTTCGTTGATTTATCTTCATTTGTGTTTGGAAAGACGTTTGTGTAAAGTAAATATAAGACTGGCCCCAGCACGCTACATTCGGGAACCCCTGCAGACACCCTCTTTAGCTCGGAAAATTCTTCTTCACATCTAACGCGAAAATATCTCTTATCAATGTAAGATTTCAGTATCTGAAAGTATTTTCGCAGCTCTTTCTCATGAAGTGCCTTCACTATTTCACCTGTAATTAAATCATAGCCAGACAATTTTTTCGTATTTATGTTATGGTTAATTTCATCTTTCAACTCTCGTAGATTTACAGGTGTTATTTCCCTACAATCCTCCTTGTTTCTAGCATATGGTTGGAACGTATCTTCAAGATGAGATGCGAACAGTGCTGCTTTCTGTTTGGCACTTGTTACCCAATTTCGTTCATAATTTAATATATTATTTAATAGTCTTATTAATGCTTTAATAGCTTTCCATTAGAAAATACTCAGTTTCTCTATTGTCTGTAAGACTACGAAGATAACGGGTGACCGATTCATTTAAAAAAAAAATTATTTTGCTTTTTTGTGCTCTGCCATGTTTTCCTTGCTTTCCGTTTTTCATTAACCAACTCCCTGATCTCGACTGGATATGGGAAATTATTACGCTCCTTGTTTTGGATTACAGGGGTGCTATTCCATGCTGATTGTTGTATATTATTGATTAATAGTTCCACTTATTTTTCTAATTGAACCGGATGCTTGATTGGTACAAGAAGATCGGTGTTATCTTCAACCAATTTCCTAAATAATTCCCAAGTGGTTTTGTTATTTGTTAGTCTAGGTGGATTTTCGTTGTTAACAATCGTGGAGGTAACAGTTATAATGACGGGCAAGTGGTCCGATGAGAGACCACTATTTTCTAGAAAAATGTGGTTTTCGGATATACCTCTTGTAATGTAGAAATTAATTAGATCCGGAGTTTTCCTTGTGTCAGTAGGCCAGTACGTTGGTTTTCCTCCTGAAATAAATTCAAAATTGTAAGTTAGACCTGCGGCGTATAGTAATCTACCAATTGAGCAGATATTGAATATTTTTTTGTTGTTAAGTTGAATGCATACATTCTTCTTCAATTTTTATTCCTTCATGATGTTAAATATTTTCTTTCACAAATATTGTTCATCCTCCTCTTGCTCTTTCTGCTGGATGTAAAAGATGATGAGAAACGTAACCACGTTTTTTGAGGTTTTAGTAAGATGGCTTTCTTTAAAAAGATTTCTAATTCTGGAATATATTGGATTATTCCATTTGCATTCCCGATTGCAATTCTTAATGTTTTATTTATCATATTAATTTAGTATAATATGGATGTGTTTTCATCCACTGTTTCTCGGCTATCTAGTCGCCAGTTTAAAGCATCTATGTGTTTCTCATCTTTGATAAGCCGTGTATTTAGCGCTTCGATGCTTTTAAATATTTTTTCAAGCATAGATGTATCTTTGGAATCTTTGAAATTTACTGATTTGTGTGGGATGCCGGATGCTCCGTGTTTGCAGAATGTTGCTCTTTATACGATTTATAAGGATAATTCCATTGCTAATTTTTTTCAATAAATTGCCATCAACATGATGGTTTCCTAACATCCACCACCATGCTCAATTCCTGAGTCAATTGGATCTTGTATATATTTACTTAGTATCTTACTCAAAGGCGACCATATGTTATCCTCGAATATTAAATTACAAAACCATAGGTGGAACCCACGTAAAATAATCAATTCAAAACGTTGATCATTCGTGGCAAAAAGTTTGCACAAAATCAAATTAATTGTTTCTTTGAATAAACATTACCAAATCAATATTTATACTTTCAATAATTATTAAGTTTAACGTGATTAAATTTTGACCATGTCTGTGATTACCTTGAGATTAAAGGAAATAATTTAAATGTTGTAAACCTTGCATAAAAAGTACTGAACAATTTTATTTAATCGTTTTGCTCAAGTGGTAATTAAACCAAATACAATTATAAATATTGTAGTCTGAACAAAAATATGTCATTTTGTACAAAGTGTATACATAATGTACATACATAAAATATTTATATTCAAAATTTACATTCTTCATGAATTAATCGCGTAATGGAAAATCAATAGACATTTTTGTGTAAAGTAAGTATTCTGTTTATAATACAACATTATAAGAATTATGATGAATCATTTCGGTTTTAATTCATCATTTTATGATGATACCAATCGATGAAGAGGAATGTTTGTATCCCAATTTGAATATAAAGTATGTACATACTAAATTGCAACAAAATTAGAAATTGCGGTCTTGCTTGAAGAAATGTTGCTGTTGTTGTAAACATAATTACATCTTCAATAACAGAATAGCTGTGTAAAATTGGATTTGGGTTGTGTTAATACTTTTCCAACATAAAAATAAAAAAAACATTATAAATACAAAATTAGGGTACCATAAATAAAATAAATATGGGTGGATTACTTTGAAGTTTTCGAAATGAAAATTGGGGTGTGATTTTTATTTACACCAGCAAAAAAAAAATAATAATAATAATTTAAATAAAAGGGTTTGTCGTCAAATACACTTAAAATATACAACAACAAGAAAATAATTATTTTTTTGAAGCCAGGTAAAATAGTATTTTTTTTTTGTTACTTTATTGCTCACTCGAGATATTCAATTTGGTTTTTTTTTTGATCATAAAGGAAATGTTAAATTAAAATTTAATTTATTTAATTTTAGCGCGTCAAGACGACCAATCATACATTTTTTTATTAAAAATTCAATATTTATTTGGTTATTGTACACACGTAATTCAAGTGCTGATAAAACTGTATTTCTTATACACATACTTTGTTGTGTTCTTTTAACAAATATTAATAATTATGTACTACCTATTTCGCTTCAACTAGGTCACCGCAAGCGACAGGGGTTCAGGTAACTTTGTCCTAACCCCAAATAAATTTAATGTATTTGTACGAATAATATATAAAATTCGGATAAACCGATCAATTGTTTAAAATTATTTGTGTTATTAGCAAACATAGAAAACTTACCAAAACTGTAAGATAAATGATCTAAATACCGAACCTAGGATCGTACCCAAACTCAAAAAAATAGTATAGCCTTCTCATATCTAGAAGGTAGGTGACTTTGGAGAGGCGTCTTTTACCATGTTGTAGTTAGTACAAAATTGAAATTTTAAACAAATTCTCCCGCTGAACTAAAGATCGTACTCAAATAGCGACATGTGTTAGTGAGTAGCTGAGGATTCTGTCCTACCTTGTATAATTTACAAAAGTTTGCGTCTGAACATTATGATTGTACCAAAACTGGTATTTAACCAGTAGAGTAGCTTAGTAATAAACATAGAGATCAATACTAACTCAAATTAAAAAGACAAGACCATTGTCAGTAGGTGCGGTTGCTTTATGGCCATGTAGTTGTGAAATGCAAACAGTTACTAGCAGAGATGGGCGGGGTAGATTACGCCATGTAATTTACGCGATTGTCGACACGTAGAATATTTCGTAGATTACTTGGCAATATTTTTTATCAACGTCGACAATTAAGACAACGTCAACAACTTACGATATTTTTGCATGTTGAAATTACAAATAATTTCGGTGATCGGTGATAATGGATTAAAAGTGATCGTTAAAAATTGTTCGCAATTGGTTTTTGTTTACTTAAGGCGATGCAATAATCAAATCACATATATTGGCCGAAAACACTGGCCAAGCTTTTGTGTTGCCCTGCGTGAATTAAGCGTATCTGATTGTTCGAATATAACGGACTTTGGACTTTATGATTTGGCAAAATTAGGTGCTACTTTAAGATATTTCTCGGTCGCCAATTTTTTTCCGGATCACTTAGACCAAACGACATCATGAAATATACGTCATTGGTGTTAGCTTCCCAAGAAATTTTTTAAGAAATTTATTTGATTGGCATACATGAGTTATAGAAAATTCACATAATCTTGTTAAATTATAAGATTTATGGGTTTATCCGAGTTTCTCACTTGCACATGTAAACATTTTTAGGATTTAGGACAAACTTTGTGATGTTTGTCCTAAAAAAATCCCAATTTTTTTCACATTTGGACAAAATTTAAGTGTATTAATTTAACTGGTTTAGTTTTCATTTTATCTTCCCTAGTTGACAAATGTGATTCTAAATTTCTAGAGATAGATTATGAAAATATTTTAATTAAAATGTATCGAAAGGGATCCGTATCGCATTAAACCTAAGGAAATCGGGTATGGCATTACTTGAGCTAGATATTTTGCTGACAATGCAGTTGGATCACCAAATACATATTAATGATGAATTTTGGAACTATGCGTGCTGAATATGCTGTGTCTTCGATAATTCGGTTTGTGCGTCTTTGATAAATTCTAAACGCCATTGGTTTTAATACAGTCCACATTTAGAGGCAATACAGAGCACTGTACTAAATTTACACTTAAATCTGGTGGCTCCACTGTAACGCCTTACCTTATTACGAATAGTCTACGTTGTCTACGATATCTACGTTGTCTACGAGTTGTCGACACGCCAACGTAGAAAATAATAGATGACGCGTAAATGCCCATCCCTGGTTACCAGTTGTAATATTTAGTAAACTAAATTATTAAATCTACATTAATCATGTACGTACATTTGTACCTATTACAATCTTAATTAATTATGTACTTAATTATTTAAATGTTTGGAATTGAACAGATTCCACCTGTGCATTAAGCATATAGGTATAACTCTTGGAGTCATGCAAATTTAAAATTACTGTTTAAAAGTAATATTGGCCATTCTAATAGAACGTGATGGTTATAGTCTGTTGATAGCCTTATTGACATTAACTTTAAGAATCCAGAAAATCATCGGCCCATCTAAAAATGTGGAAATCGACTAACTTCAACTTCACATTTTGTTTTGATTTTTAAACAAGATCCTTAGGTTGCTATTTGGATACAACAAAAAAGGAATCCTTTATTAATAGATTTACAATCTATCGCTAGAAGTTCAGCCATGTAATCGCGTCAATGGCTATTTTCCACTATTCATAAAGATATTGGTACTTTATATTTGTAGGTTTTGTTCCCCCTTAATATACACCGTCCGATCCGGACTTCTCCAATAATTAAACACACAATACAATGATACATTATTTTATAAATTTGTCCATTAATTTTTATTTTATAATTATTATTTACACTTTTTTAATTAATTTATTAATTAATTTTATTATTATTTATAATCAATATTATTAATTTTGTATTATTAATTTTATTCGATGCCACGTACGTCGATGACGTTTTCTCATTAAGCGTCGTAAAAAAAAGTAAAATGCCGGAAGTGTAAAAAAGTTTTTTTGTTGTTTGAAGCTTTTATGTTGTATGAGACTGTTTTTGTTGTTTGGAAATTTTGTTGATAGTGTAAGTGATCTTGACTCTTGAGTAGATGGTGCGCGGTGATGTGTGATGACAGATTATTTTTGTAGTGATTCAAAATGTTATTTTTAAAATTATTTTGAACCGCTACAGTACTCCCCCTCTAGTGATGAAGCCGGTGTAAGTTTAGGTGATGATACGGACATATTTTGGTGTTCGAGTGGCTGTATGACTTTCAGCAGAACATAGAATATCGTAGGCTGGTTTCAGTCTGTCAATGGATATCGACTGCGGTTTGTCTTTGATTGAGACAATGTAGTGTTTGCGCAGTCGTCGTATCACCTTGTATGGGCCTTCATATGGGGATTGCAAACCTGTGCGAATCTTATCTACCCGAACGAAAACAAAGTCGCAGTTGTCCAGCGATTTTTAACAAAAATGTCGCTTTGTTTGGATTGACGTGTTGCTGTGGGGATGAGATTTTGCATAGTAGTGCGTAGTTGTTGGACTGTGTCGGTTGTGGGTAAAGACGGAAGAGGATTTTCGACGAAGAACTCACCGGGTAGCTTGATGGTTTGTCCATAAACCATTTCCGCTGGTGAGCACTTCAGATCCTCTTTAACCGTAGCTCGAATTCCAAGTAAGATGATTGGTATTTCCGAACTCCAATGTATTGTGTTTTCTCGGGCTTTGAGCGACGCTTTTAGTTGTCGTTGAAAGCGTTCAACCATGCCGTTTGCATGTGGATGATATGGTGTGGTGCGTATCCGATGTGAGCACACGAGTTTCGTTAACTCAGTGAATACCTTGGACTCGAATTGAGTTCCTTGATCTGTGGTGATCGTGTTGGGAACGTCGAATCGTGGTACGTAGTTGTGGACATCATTGTGGCAATAGTGGATGCGCCCATGTCGGTCATAAAGCATGCTTCGGGCCAGCGAGTAAATCGATCGACACAAGTTAGAACGTATGAGTATCCATTAGATGGTGGAAATGGTCCCACGATATCTATATGGATATGCTCAAATCTACCAGTTGGAATATCTTTGATAATACCTTTGAACTTTCGATCTTTGGCAGCTTAAACAAGATTGAGCCCATTGTGGCGCGATTGCCTTGGATTTCGTTCAGTTTTAGACTGAATTGCTCTAGTCAGAGGTTTGTGGTCGGTGTAAATTGTGAAGTCCCGACCCTCAACAAAATATCTGAAATGTTTGTTTGTTAGATAAATCGCGAGTAATTCTCTGTCGAATGCTGAATATTTCTTCTCAGCATCCGAGAGTTTCTTTGAGAAGAATCCCAATGGTTCCCAACAAGAATCCCAATGGTTCCCTGAATGCGCTTTATTGTTGTGGGAGCTCGGAATTCTTTAATGGCATTAATTCGTTCTGCGATGGAAGGATGCCATTAGCGGTGATTTTGTGGCTGAGGAAATCAAGAGTGGATGCGCCGAAGACGCATTTTGAGCTCTTGATGTGAACATCAAACTCGACAAGTCGTTGGAAAAGTGTTTCCAGATGGAGTTTGTGTTGCTCCTCAGTTTGAGATGCCACAAGAATATCGTCAATGTAAACGAAAAGTAAAATGCCGGAAGTGTAAAAAAAGTTTTTTTGTTGTGGTTTTTGTTGTTTGAGGCTTTTATGTTGTATGAGACTTTTTTCGTTGTTTGGAAATTTTGTTGATAGTGTAAGTGATCTTGACTCTTGAGTAGATGGTGCGCGGTGATGTGTGATGCCAGATTATTTTTGTAGTGATTCAAAATGTTATTTTTAAAATTATTTTGAACCGCTACATATTTTATTCTAGGGGCTTGACAGGATGAAACGTCTACCCTCCGCTATCTGCAAGCATTGCTCATATAGGAGCTTCAGTTGACTTAGCTATTTTTTCTCTTCATTTAGCAGGGATTTCTTCTATTTTAGGGGCTGTAAATTTTATTACAACATTAATTAATACACGATCAAGAGGAATTACTTTAGATCGCATACCTTTATTTGTATGATCAGTGGTTATTACTGCTATTTTACTTTTACTTTCTTTACCAGTTTTAGTAGGGGTTATTACAATACTATTAACTGACCGAAATTTAAATACTCCATTCTTCGATCCTGCAGGAGGAGGAGACCCAATTTTTTGGACATCCTGAAGTACGAGTATATATTTTAATTTTACCCGGATTTGGAATAGTCTCACATACGTAATTAGTCAAGAAAGTGGTAAAAAGGAAACATTTGGTGCCTTAGAAATAATTTATAGTATACTAGCAATCTATTAGGATTTATTGTATGAGCCCATCATATATTCACAGTCCGAATGGATGTTGTTACTCGAGCCTACTTTACTTCAGCCACAATTATTATTGCTGTACCAACCGGAATTAAAATTTTTAGTAGACTTGCAACATTACACGGGGCTCAATTAACATACTCCCCATCACTTTTATGAACTTTGTATTTTTATTCACAATTGGAGGATTAACAGGAGTTGTATTAGCAAACTCTTCTATTGATATTATTTTACATGACACTGAATTTCAATTCAGTAAGAGCCACTACTACAACGTAGTAAAACACTCCTGTCCTAAGTCACGTATCTTCTAGTTTTAGGAAAGCTTTTATATTTTCTAGTTAGATTTGGCTTTCAGCTACTAAAAAACACTTGTCGGTATTTTCGTATGATCCTTGGTTAAGCAGGAGATTTTTTTAAAATTTCAATTTTGAACTAAAAAGCAAGATAACAAAACACCGCTATCCTAACTCACTTAAATTTTGAATGGTTTTTATATTTATAAGTTCGATGTGTTATGCAGCTACTCGAATTTGTTTGTGTTGACTTAAGTACTTTTATAAGTTCAGCAATATTGGATTTTCAATTTTCCTTTCTTTTCAACATTATTACCAATTTGGGAAACAATTCATGATAACGAGAGATGTATTATTTTCACTAAGTCACAGAGTTGCCATATTCTCAGCAAGTATGTTGAAAGTTGTGCAAGAGATATTTATAGTTTCGTTCAAAATAGCCCTAAGCTATTAGATAAAAAAAATTACCACCAATTTAGAATCCGGTTTCATACTTGATTAGATACTTGAATTTGTCATGGTGATAATCTGAAAAATTTACTTCAAGAGAGCAAGACGGGAAACGGAAAGGTGTCACTATATACAACAAGAAATTAGGAAAGCTAAAAAAACTCATAGGCGAAGTGGTGTCAGCAAATTGAAACAACATTCCATGGAGCAAAACCACAAATACAGTTCTTCTGAAAGATTATTTTGTAAACGGGTCAAGGGATGGAGAATTATCGACACAAACGGGAGGCTAACCGCCATTCGATTGTGTTTTGGGTCGATCTGAAGTCCTTTGACTACAGTGCTGGGTCCGGAACGTCTCTGCAGTACGTACTTGAGAGAATCTTCTTTAAAATTATCTCAGGGCCGTACTACTTTTATTATTTCTTTTCTTTTGCTGGTGTTAAATATGGCATCTATGCATGTAATAAAATTGATTAACTTGCAACATAGCAAGTCAGGTTCTGTGCTTAATTCAGGAATCCTGTCTTTACGATTGTTCTGTTTCTGGACTCAACACTTCAAGTGGGAGAATTATTTCTAAAAATTCTGCTGCGAAAACCAGAGCGTGCAAAACCAGAGCGTGCATTTATATCTCAAATAATGTTAACCCTTCTCTCTTTGAAGAGTGTAGCTCGGCTGATCTCGCAGCTGCACGAATTACTATTGATTGTTTTGACTCCCGCACTAAAGGCTGATCAGTTTATTTGCCTTACAATTCCATAACACCTCCTACTTCTGAGGAATTTATATCACTTCGACTACCCAATGGTGAGCTTACTTCCTCTAATGAGGAAGTAAGTGAACTACTTCTTTCTACTCATTTCCCGGGTTGTAGCACTCTAAATTCCAACAATATTGTCGAAACCACTAACGTTATTGTAGCTTGCAGAATAATAAATCATGAGGTTTTGCGTTGGAGTATATTCTCCTATAAAATCTGCCGATCCTGATGGTGTTTGTCGTGCTGAATTACAGCATGGATTTCCCCTTATAAAGGAACATTTACTGCATCTGTTCCAGACTTGTATTGCTTTTAGCTTTGTTCCACAATATTGGAGCAAGAGTAGAGTTATTTTTATTCAGAAAAATGGCAAGTCGGACTATACCGACCCTAAGTCTTTTCCACCTGTTTGCCTGTCATCAACATTTCCTAAATCTTTAGAAAGGGTTGTTGATAGATTCATCAATGATCGCCATTTACATACCGCTCCGCTCAGTAACATGCAACATGCTTACAGAATTGGCAAATCATGTGAAACTGCAATACATGAACTTGTAACTAGGATTGAAAGATCACTGCGTAATAGTGAGTTTCTTGTGGATACTTTCTTGGATATTGCAGTAGCTTTCGATAGTACATCGTTCAGTACGATTACTAGTTCCTGTACCAAATTTGGTATCGAATCTACCATTGTCAAATGGATTGCATTTTTGCTTAAATCTCACACCGTTATCTCCGTGCTAAATGAAAGCTCGATTTCAGTCAAATTGCCAGGGGTTGTTTACAAGGAGGGGTTAGTATTTTTTCACCTCTGTTGTGTCTTTTGGTCATTGACGAGCTCCTTGTAAAACTTCAGGATTCCGGTCTCATCGCTCAAAGTTACGCTGATGACCTGGTTCTGACAGTTGCAGGTAAGAATTTGAATGTCTTATCTGATTTAACGCAACACGTTCTTCTTATTGTAGAACAGTGATGCCTTGATAAGGGTTTACATGTGAACCCCTCTAAAACTGACTTAGTTGTATTCACTAGATGTAGGAATACTGATGCAGTTTCTATGCCATCCAGCTACGTCGTCAAACACCTTGGTATTATGTTAGATAATAAACTCTCTTGGAAGTATCATCTGGATTACAAACTAAAAAAATCCACAGCGATTTTTTGGCAATGCAGAACAGCTTTTGGTAACTCTTGAAGCCTTGCCAAACTCCACAGTTTGCAAAATATCGTATGTAAAGCTGTTAACTTGGAACGCATTCGGTACTATATCGGGACATAGGTTAATTCTTACTGTTTTTAAATCAGCTGTGCTGGAAATTAACATGTTTTATGATAGGCTGTAGCCTAAATATATCTTTTACAAATCATTCAAGGTGGTTTACTCATCCAGAAATATGTGGTTCTCATCAAACTTTCTCAAGCGAATATATGAATCGCTAGCATTTTTTTTCAGATGGCTCGCTTTCTGAACAGGGTGCTGGCTTCGATATCTGCTGCTCATCGCTGGGTTTGACAACTTCTGGCAGTTCGGGTACTTACTGTACTATTTCTCATTAATTTCGCGGTTAATGTTGAAGATATTATTTTCTGTACTGACAGTAAATCTGTCCTCAACTCCTTAAATAATCCTTTGACTAACTCAAAACTAGTGAAGGATTGTAAAAATTTTTTGAATGTACTCTGCCGTAATAACAAAGTTACGTTCTTTTGGGTACCTGTGCTTTGTGACATTTCAGGTAATGAAATCGCTGATAATTTGGCAAAAATTGGATCATGTTCATGTTTCCTTGAACCTGAACCTGCTGTTCCGTAGCCTTTTTACTTTGGTAGAAAAATAATCAAAAATGCTGCTTTACTTTACTTAAAGCAAGCGTGGTCATCCACCCCCACCGTAAGGCGAAATACTTTATTAGTGCGCCCAACTCGAAGCTGACTAATTACGCTCTTTCATTAAAAAAGGATAACTTAAGAATACTAGTATCGTTTCTCACTGGCCATGGCCGTTTCAAGGGTCACCTTCATCGCATAGTACTAGCCAGCAATGCCGTATGCAATGAATACCTTTAAGATGATGATGATAGCATACACTTCAAGGGCAGCTGCCCTGCTTTCGATTGTATTGGTCTCATGTGTTTAATTCCAGGTCTCATGTGTTTAATTGATTTCAGCCAAATTAAAACATTAACAAAAAAAAAGGGAAATGAAATGAATGTACAAAAACACGTAAGGAAGCGGTAGAGTTATTACTGCAAGCGTAATTTCCCAGATTTGTTGTGATGTAACTGCTGCCTGCACACACTAGGATAGAACAGACATGGAAAACCAAATTTTTTACAAACGAAAGCACCACCTTTTGTTAATAAGCTTTGCTTGTTGAGCCCATATAAAGGTTAAATCTGCTGCTCGAATGAACAAAAGTGTTATTGTTCTGGAGTACGCGAATTATGCAATCCTTACCTTTTGGAAAATATATAACATGACCCATTTGTATTTAAATTAAATAAATCAACACAATTTGTATGTTTTTAATAACACCAAATCCAATCACAATCTATAAACAACTTACTACAATCTATTCGTTACAGGATTTTATACCTTTGATCAGCTCCGCATTTGCAGTATTCTCCCGCAGTTATTATGTCTGTACATAAGTAATTTACAAAAAAAAAAAATGTATTTTGAATCAAATTAAATTCTCGTACTACATTCCAAACTATTAACTCTTTTAAGTTCTTTACCCAAAGCACCGCAGTACACGAAATACCAACCCAAAAATTGACAATTAATTTTTTTTTTTTATGGAAGGTTTTATTTTTTAATTGACCGTAATTTCATTTATTACTTATATTTACCAGCGTATATACGGGTACATACATATAGCATATAGGTACATAATATTCTTTTGTACTTATAAAAATTCTTATATATCCGAAATAAAAATTAAATTTAATTACAACAGAACGGCACAAAAAAAAAATTGTGTTATAAATAAATTAAATTATAGTACGTAAGCGTTATAAAATTGGAAAAGACGAAGAAACAAAAACTGTTGTTCTTCTGGGGGCACAAAAGTATATATGTACATATATAAAAATACTGAATAATGTAATATAATATGTAATATAAAAAGAATAAAATTATTGGAAAGTCAAAAAAGTAATGTAAAAAAAATTCTGGGATTGGTTTCTTTCTTGTATTCGGCAAACACAGAATTTTAATTTATTATCATCCCAGTAAAAAATAATACAAAAACTAAAGCACTAAAATAAAAAAGGCAAAATATACAATAATAAAATTTTGTGAAATACAAACCTTCTTCTCCTATTTCGGCTAAAATAAATTTATTGGTTCTCCTAATAAAATAAAAATGTGTATACATCTCGTAGATTTTATATAGAAATTTGCTGGCTGTAAAATTTGGATTATTTTATTGGTGGTGCTGCGAACGATATAAATACTAAGGGAGTTTTGCCTATTATGGGAAAGTGTTTTTGATTTAAACGAAACAATTGTTCGAGCTCGCTAAATGTTATATGGGTTTACGATATTTAACAACAATGAAAACTGTATACATGTAGTCCTACTGATACTTGCAATAAGATATTTTATTATTTTATTGTTGGCTTATTTGGGATCTATCTATGTACTGCTGCTTTCATTTAAACTTTATTGAGCAAACGACGTAAAATTTTTTATGAAAAAGTATTTTCTTACAATAGCCGAAGATCTTTAAATTATATTTTTATTTTATATTACCGGACGGTGTTCAAATGAGTTTGATAAATCCAATTTAATTAGAGATAGAATACAACATTCCCGATCTATAATTGTGAAAGCTATGCTGCAATTCAGCAGGTATAATTTCATTAGAACGACCAGGTTTATACGATGCATTGTAAAACAGACTCGTTCTCATTGAAAACAGAAATATTGTTGACTAAAGTTATGAGTTGAACAATAGCAACGATATGATTATGAAATGTCACCGCAACTATACTCATAATACTCATGGTGAAAAATACGTGAAATCGCAAATTCAACATATGGAACCGGAAGTCATGTTTTAATTTTATAATTTTTATGTTTTGAATGTGTAGTACTAGGTAAAAAAAATATTTGTAGAACTGGATTTTTTGTTGTTGTTGCTTAAGATACAGAGGGTGAAATATTTGTTAATTTGTTAAAAATGGTGATGCATTTATGCAAATAGAAAAAAAAAGTATTTATCCAAAAAATACGAAATATGGCTCGTTTTAAAGATAAAGATACAAGGATTAAGAAATTATTACAAAAATAGAACTGTCTTTCAGTTTCTCACTTTCGACCAGAACTTTCGTATCATAACGCACAAAATAACCAACCAAAAGCAACTGTTAACAGTAGTGCGCATCCAGAGGTTTCCTATGCAAGTATCCTTAAGGGTACCACTCCTAAAGTGCAAACAAGCGAAGAAGGAAACATCGCAGCAGCTTTAAGCAAGTTAACTAACATGATGCAAAGCTTCATGGCGATGATGGAGAGAACCATGAATCTAATGATGCAGAATATGAGCACGCTGATGCAGGTAGTCGTTAAAAACCAAAAATGACTGTCCTCAAAATAGCCATATGGAATGCAAACGGCCTAGCACAACATAAAGCAGAGGTTCAAGTATTCCACACTGAGCACAATATTGACATAATGTTAATATCTGAAACACATTTCACCAAAAAAACCTATTTCAAAATTAATGGGTACTCTGTTTATGATACAAAGCACCCAGATGGGAAAGCACATGGAGTCACAGCTGTACTGATAAAAACAAGAATAAAACACTATGAATTATTGAAATATGAGAAGGAACATATCCAATCAACGAGCATCTGTCTGCAAGAGTGGTCTGGAAACTGTGTCATATCAGCAGTGTACTGTCCTCCAAAACATGCAATAAAAAAAACTGCAGTTCATGGATTATTTCAGCCAGCTAGGTAATAAATTTCTTGCGGGGGGTGATTTCAACGCCAAACATACCCAATGGGGTTCCAGATTAACATCGCCGAAAGGCAAACAACTTTATGAAGCTATAGAAGAACAGTCCCTGGATTACTTAGCTGTCGGTCACCCAACGTACTGGCCCACAGATAAAAAAAAAGTTCCTGATTTAATTGACTTCTGTGTAACTAAAGGTATTCCACGCACATATGCTAAGGCCTCCGATTGCTATGATCTGTCTTCTGATCACTCACCTGTAATTGTAAGAGTGAGCACCGGCGTCCTAAGAATAGAAACGCCAAAACGGCTTACAAACAAACAAACTGATTGGGATCAATATAAGAGGCTAGTCGAACAAAATTGTGTACTGAATATCCCTCTTAACATACCAGCAGATATTGATGCGGCGGAATCAAATTTAAAAGATGTCTTATCATTATCAGCTGAAAAGGCCACACCCATCTTAAATAGTACAGAAAAAGTTAATAAACTGTCACAAAATATACAGGAACTAATCCAGGAAAAGCGGAAAATTCGCCGCCGATGGCAAGAAACAAAATCACCGTTGTTAAAATGGGAATTAAATCGAGCTATTAAGACTCTAAGATTTGCATTGCGGGTAGAAGAAAACCAGAGCGTCCAGAATTACTTAAATGAACTCTCGGCAGCCGAGAGGACAAATTATTCTTTGTGGAAGGCAACAAAAAAGTTAAAAAGGCCAACAAACTCGAATCACCCGATTAGACTACCAACTGAAAACTGGGCGAGAAGCGATGAAGAAAAAGCCAATGCTTTCGCTGCTCATCTAACAACAGGATTCGCACCACACGAAGAAACTAATAACTTCGTGTTACCCGACCAAATGGATGATGGTTTGTTCTTTAAACCCATACAATATAAGTGGAAGAAAGTTAAGAATACAATTAAAAATTTTATAAGTCCAAAAAAGGCACCAGGGCATGATCTTATTACTGGAAAAATGATAAGGTAATTGCCAGACAAATGCATAAAACTAGTAACATTCATATTCAACGCAATCATGCGGACTGGTTATATTCCTCAAAAATGGAAGATATCTTTGATCACAAAGATACATAAAGCTGGAAAAAATGAAACACATATTTCATCATATCGTCCAATAAGCATGCTGCCTACAATCTCAAAGCTATTTGAAAAAATGTTACTAACGAAATTGAAACCAGTATTAGAAGAACGGCATATTATTCCAGACCATCAATTTGGATTCCGAAACCAACATGGTACCACAGAACAAGTACACAGAATCGTAAATGCAATCAAAAACACCTTTGAGGAAAAGAAATATAGTTCTGCTGCCTTCTTGGACATTGCACAAGCCTTTGATAAAGTTTGGCATGATGGGCTAATATACAAAATTAAAGGACTTCTACCGAAGAAATTTCACTCAGTTCTGGGAAACTATCTCCTTCAAAGGCAGTACATGGTTAAACAAAATAATGCAACTACTTGTTTAAATGATATCAACGCAGGTGTTCCACAAGGCAGCGTTCTAGGTCCAATATTATACTTGCTGTACACAGCTGACCTACCTGTAACCAACAAGGTAGTCATATCAACCTTTGCCGATGATACGGTCGTCCTTGTGTCACACGGTAATCCCGAAACTGCCTCAAAAGAATTACAGAATCATCTAAACAAAATCGAGAACTGGCTGAAGACATGGCGCATAAAAGTGAACGAAAACAAATCGACTCACGTCACATTTTTAAACTTTTTATTTATTTTATTTTATGCGCCATTCAATTCTATAAAACATTTCAAAATTTTATTGTAGGTGCTATTTTTCATTTTCTTGCAAAACACGTTTTAATACCACGACCTAGTCTATTTTTTTGTATAAAATTATCAGAAAATCTATCCAGTTGTTAATTTATACCTAAATAGTATTTGGGTTTTAACTATTTCATTTTCAAAATAAAGGTACAATTTATAGTACTACTAATAAACAAAAAAACTAATTATCTTTTATGTGGACACATTTTATTTTGTCCAACCCCATATATTTGCTAAAGAAAATGTTTTGGCCCGCCTTTTCCTTTACCTCACCAATCCCTTTACCGTCAAGTTCTGCAGTTACGCCGAAATCGTGATCAACGGAGGATTCTGAAATAAGTTCAATTAAGAGTGCTAGTGAAGAACGCCAAATACAAAATACGACCGCCCTTCAAAAAATCAATGAGATATTACCAGATATTGGAATGTCGCCTATATACGCCAGTAAACTAGGATCCAGGCAACAGCATCAACAAGAAAAATTAATCAATTTAGCTGCAATAGTACCATCAACATCATCATCTTTGTTTCCTGGAATGGAACCCCTTGTAAGTCAATCACTGGAGAACGAAAAGAAGGCTAATTTATATGATGAGTTCATGGCTCAACTAAAAAGCAAATTCAAACAATTAGACAAAAACAGTGATAAGATTCAGCTGCAGACTACTTTGCCGAAGTCACTAACTATTCAACAAATTCAAGAGGATTTCAACACAACATCACACTTGGTGCGGACAGCTAAATCTATTCAGAGCACAAATGGTCCACTTAGTCTTCCTGTAGCTAAAGCTGAAAACCGAATCAGCGATGAACTAAAACAATCAATGATTGATTATTATAACGATGATGAAGTCAGTAGGATAATGCCTGGAAAAAACGATTGCGTAACTATTGAAAAACGAAAATGATGAGTACAATAAAGGAATGCTACGAGGGCTACATGAATCTTCATCAGGACGACGAGTCGAAAAAAATCGGATTTTCCAAATTTTGCTTGCTTCGTCCTAAAAACTGTGTGCAACCAGAAAGCAGTGGAACACATACAGTGTGTGTTTATAAAATACATCAAAATGTGAAATTAATCATTTAGGGAACCAAAATAGAATCTGTTACAAATGAAGAGATATCGAAATACCAAGATTGGATTTCATCTATATTATGTCCAGAGCCTAAGCCGACATGTTGTCTTCTAAAATGCAAGAATTGCCCAGGATTAAATTTATTTCGAGAATATTTGAGAAACGCGTTTCTGGAAAAGGACTCCGAGGATGCCGATTTATCATTCAGTCAATGGATTTCAACTGACAGATGCAATTTGGAAAAGTATTCAAAACTGTTAGAAGAATTTTTGGATTACTTTATTTATAAAGAAGCTGGAAAATCTGATTCCTCATTACTACATTTCATTTCAACAATCTAGCTTCGTAAAAAATAAAAAAAGTATTCTGTAAAGTATTTGTATCATGTGACTTTGCAGAAAACTATTCATCCATTTGTAATTTACAGAAATGTGAATGGGAAGCTGCAGCTTTACCGTTTCATTGTTATATCGGATTGTCTTAATCATGTCACAATGGCAGTTCATCTATACATCGAGAAAACGATTCAGTTCTTAAAAACTAAAATGCCAAGTATCACCAAAATTTATTATATAACTGATGGTGCTGTAACACATTATAAAAATAAAAATAATTTTATGAATATAATTAAACACAAAGAAGATTTCGGAATCGAATGTGAATGGCATTTTCATGCCACAGCTCATGGAAAGGGTCCATGCGATGGAGTCGGAGGTACTATCAAGAGAATGGCGTCCAGAGCCAGTCTCACTGATGAATATGATGGCATCATATCAAATGCAGCAGAATTATTTAAATGGGCGAAAACTTTAAAACCTGATATGGCTTTTGAGTTTTGTTCTGACATTGAATTTAACACCAGAAAAGTCCGACTTGCCAGTAGATTCGATAAATTGAAAACCATAAACGGAACTCGCGATTTCCATGCAGTTATTCCTTCAGGAGAAGGTTATTTAAATTTTAAGAAATATTCTAATAGCGAAGACTATGTTAGATGTAAAATGTAATTATTTAAATTAGTAACTTAAATTTTAATAAAATATTTTATTCCAGTGGATGGCCTTATTTAGTCGTATTTAGCAATATAATGGTATTTTGGAGTGCAAATAAAATTAAATAAAAACACCAAGAATAAATTTGTTTTGATAAAAACAAAATTGAAAATTAAATTAAGGTTAAAATTTGATTTTTATATGCAGAAATGGAGTAGGTCGTGGTATTAAAATGTGTTTTGCAAGAAAATTAAAAATAGCACCTACAATAAAATTTTAATATGTTTTATAGAATTAAATGGCGCATAAAATAAAAAAAGTAAAAAGTTAAAAAAAAAATTAGTTTTCCGGAAAAGTGAGAAAAACTATTTTGGCGGCCATTTTGAAAGTGAGAAACTTAAACTATACTATATAGGTACTATTTACGGTACTATTTTTGTAATAATTTCTTAATCCTTGTTTCTTTATCTTTAAAACGACCCATATTTGGTATTTTTCGGATAAATACTTTTTTTTATATTTGCGTAAATGCATCACCATTTTCAACAAATTAACAAATATTTCAACCTCTGTATCTTAAGCAACAACAAAAAATCCAGTTCTACAAAAAATTTTTTTTACCTAGTACTACACATTCAAGACATAAAAATCACAAAATTAAAACATGACTTCGAAAAATTTGCGATTTCACGTATTTTTCACCTCATATATAAAAAATGTCAGTAGTTTGAGTTTCATTTGTTTTCAGTATACTCTGGCAATTCAACATGAGAAACTACACTTTTCAAAACCTATTTGGTATTTGCTCAAAAGTTGACGCAAAAAATGATTGTGTGATATACTTTATAGCACGGTGGCATTATCATTTTGACCCCTGTGGTTACACATGTTTCGTAAACCCAAAATTGAACGACCATTTTTCCAAGAACACCACCACAATATATTGATTTGGACTTAACTGTTGGATTGCTGGGCTGACGACCTGCTCCTGTAAAAAAATAAGCTGTTTATAAAGACAACAAAACGGACACGAGATTTAGAATCGGTACGTGGAACGCACAGTCGCTTAAGAAACTAGGAGCGTTAGAGGGCTTAATCACATGCATGAAGGAGTAAGCCATAAAAGAAACGAACTTCAGATGGTCTAACGCCAGTTCGTGTGTTATAACCAGGCAGATCTGGCCTGGACTTGACCGGTCCCAGATCAGGCCAACTGACATAACTTCGACGGCACCATATTGGTATGGTCGTGGGAGCTATAACGGGACATTGTCTCATTGGGATACATGGGAACTTCCCCTTTGAACGATCTCACGGATCTTAGTAAGATCGAGATCCGGGACTTTAAACGCTTCTTGGTAAGCTCAGGATGGTTTAGCGAGTGAAGAGGAGGAAACTTGAATGTGGTACAGCTATGGACCAATTTTGTGTTTATGCTAGTCCTTTAGGACGGCCACCATTATCTAACCTAACCTAACCTAATGCACTAGTATTTTTAAGAGGATATTTCCAGTCCAAGAAAAAATAGTAAATTAAGCAAAAAAAGTTGTTTTTTATTTATGTTAACAATAAATTGAATTATTTATGTCTTAAAGTTAAAAATAAAAATATGTTTTCTTTTTAAATAAATGAAGGTTGAAATATTCGGTATTGAATACCGGATCATGGTATTCGATATGAAAATTTCGAAATACCGGTATTGATATTTTCATCCGATATTGCACTCCCTACACTTACTGCTTTTAGCTATACTCATGTATAAAAATAATAGAAAAATTCTAATTTTAATCTTAGGTTTGACAGCCGCTAAATTTTTGGAGGGTTCGCTTTTAATTATAAACGTAAAACGTCCTTTTTTTATTATTAATTTTTATTCACTTTTTAGTATATTTATAATTAATACAATCTGGTTCGTTTCTATGTAGCTACGTGACACGTGACATTAAAACTATATCTTTTTATTTTTTTGAAGATGTCATGATGAATACGATATTTATTGAGCTAAATGTGGTGCTGGATAATGGCAAAAAAAAAAACAAACAAATGAATTTCTTTTGCGTTCGTTATTCACATAACAACATGAAAACTGAACAAATATTTAAAATGAATATACAAGAGAATAAATAAATGTTTATCTTTTAAATTATGCTTGACAATAATATAGTGGTTTCTAATACCACCCACATACAAATTTGATTGTTTAGTGCATTTAAAAAGGTCAAAGGAAACTTTCATTTCTCTGTTGCTATAATTTTAAATTGATTACGAAAACGACACAAAGATAAATCACTCACATTATGCTATGTACAATGAAAATTAAAGAAAAGTCGAAAGGTGAATAACCTTAGCCATTAAGATTACAATAATTATCACTCGCTGTATATTATATAGATAAATAATGAGGACGAGACCCCCACACGACTTTTTTTTTTTGTTTTTTTCTCAATTCATCTCTCGTTTTGTTTGAATACAAAATGTAATCAATCATTTAAAGAATTTCTTAAGAATATTGTATAAATAAAAAATTAATTAATAAATCAATATTATTTTTTTATTTTCGCTTTATAAAATTTATATATAATTCTAATTTTTTAAAATAACAGACAAATACCAAGATCAAAAAGTCAATTTCCAATTATTATTTTACATTTATTTATTATTATTGTTAATAATTTTTTTTATGATTATGTACACAGTGAATTTAAAGCATGAGTGATTTTTTAAATTATTAAAAATTAATTTTTTGAACAAATAGAATTTTTTTTTGTTGAAATATTTGTGTTTTATTTATTTAGAAGGTCGATTGATTAAACCGCGCAATGAAAATATTTTTATGGTATGATTTTTGAAGATTGTACCAATTTGATACTGACTGTGGGTATGCTTAAACCAAGTGCAGATTGAAATTCTCCCTGTAGCACGTACAAATTTTACATTCACCATTTCACAATAAGCTGATGATTTATAGGTGTACGTCGTATAATGATTAGCCCATTTCCAAAGTACTTTTGATTTTACACTTTTCGAGGGCTCATAAATTTAAATAATCTTACCGCAACCGAGCTATACAAAATTTAATTAGTCGTTCCCATCAATCCTTTTCAAACATTTCTTCTATCTCAATGTACCTACCCGTTTGTTCAATTTATAAATAGATACATTTACTTTTTTGTTATATCTATCCTAATAAATAAACGACTCTTAATTAGAGTTTTAAAAATTCACTAACAATTACCATACGAAGAACTTCTCTCATAATTCGAAAACTAATCGAGTTTAATTAAAATGTTACTCTCTGTGTGAATGATTTTCAGTGTCTCTAATATACTTCCGCGCGAGAAGAGTCCGTAAGGAATTCGAATACAATAACAACTTTATTTCTTGAATCCAAACTAAAAACTGACTTAGTCTAAAAATTACATGATTTTATATCTAAATAATTATACTTAATTTGCAAAAATAATAATCTAAACATTTTTATTCTTGGAAAGGAGGCTTAAATTACAATATATTTTACCACAAATCACCATATTTGCTCTTCGCGTGTCTTGATAGTCACGTTGTGCTGATGCCATATTATCGTTGATGTTATCTGTGCACGTTGCGCTTATGCAGCATTACAGGTGGTATTAACTCCTCCCTTCTTAAAAATCCACGGATCAAAAGTTTAACTGGATGGGTTGAATTCCAGGTTGATGAGTGGGAAGTTCCTTTTGGACAGATGGCTTTGAGAAAACCAGCAATTCCCTTCTATGAGCAAGTCTTGTCCTGTGTATCAAAAAAATTACAATCAGGCCACAAATAGTGACTATGATCATTCCATCAATGGCGGCCGCTTCCTTGTGTTCGTCGAACAGCTCCTGTAATTGCGCGATGTTCTCTAGGTATAGGTTATGTAAGTATTCGGAATCTATTTTGAAGCCCGTCTCCGTGATGTTCGTGCGTAATACAGCTGGTAAGACTTGCAATGTCTTCACTTCCTTATTTATGAATGTGGAATTGTTGATTTGAACCATTTCGTTGCCATATTGCACCAAAAAACTTCCTTCTAAGTGTCGACTCGTGTTGTTATACGAAATGTTTCCGTTGAAGTTGTTTAGGTATATGGTATGATCGTTTAGAATTTCAATGATTTGTTGGTTGTGGAATTGGTACTCGCATTTAGCGTTTAATCCTTTTATCAGTTGGTAGATGCAATAATCCGTTGATATTCTCTTTAATCCACTTAGATTACAGATAGTCATTTCTCCTAATATGTGGTATTTTTTGACAATCCCAAATATCTCATCTTGATTGAGAAAAAGTTCATTGAATTCCGTGTATATACGTTTATTGTAGTTGGAGGTTGATCTTATGATTGCTAGTTTTTGGAATTGATAGAACGTATAGGAGAGTGGATTCTTTCATGATCATCATCGGTTCAGCATATTCCATTGCCTCTATCTCGTTGGCAGGGTTTCAATTTCCATGATTAAACGACTAATTTCTCCCTTTACTCAACAAATTAGTATTGACGATGTTTCCTTTGGCTAACTGGACCGCTCTGACTATCTCATATATTTCGTCTTTGAGAATTGTGAGTCGATTGAACAAGACTTGATGGAATTTTCTTCAGATCATCATGTAAATGGTCAATAATTTTGTTGTATTCCGCGAGCAATTGTTGAGTTGTGTTTGTGAGACCTTTGTTAATCCTGTACTGTTGATTGTTGTTGTTTATTATCTGATTTTAGCTAGTCATTATCTGGTCCCAATCAGTAGCGTCGGTTGATCCTGCTATCCACTTCCATGCGCTACCGATCCAGTTTATTGATCTTTGTGCTCTTGAGTGACCTTTTAGTTCTGAGATCAGCTATGTTATTACTTGTGTTCGCTTGATAAGTCAGTTGCGTTGAAGGGTACTGTCTTGGTGAATGCGGGTAATCCTTCAAATTGATGACATGAGTCAGCTTGAAGTTCCCTTGGATTATTCGCCCGTTTCCTTGTTTTATTGTTATCAGTGGTGTATTGTACTCATAGATGCTCAGTGGCATAGTAAAATGCCAGTGCCATGAACTAGAAAAGAGAAGAGGGAAAGGTTGTAGTAAGCATTTTGATAATAATGGGAAGTTATTGTGGTAGGTTTTTGATTTGGGCTTTATGAATGCGCTTTTCTCTTGTAATAGTGGCGTCTTGGCTAACAGGAAAGGTTTGTTAAAATTTGGAAAAATCAGTTTCTCCGTTGAAGACAGGAGCTCCTTTATGTTGCGAAACGCTTCTAACTCTTTCTGGTTTAGGTTGATTTTCACTTTCTTGGATTGCGATGCTTTGATTTGCGCACTTTCTCCTCGTTAAGTTGATTATTGGCTTAGCTACAGGTGCAAAATCTCGGATGAGTCGCCTGTAATATGATGCGAGTCCCAGAAAGGATTTAAGATCTTTCAAATTCTCGGGTTTCTTGATGTTTCGGATGGCCTGTACTTTCTTCTGATCTGGTTTGATGCCTTTGTTTGTTATCAGGTACCCCAAAAATTCCGTTTCTGTTTTTAGAAACTCCGTTTTGTTGAGATTTACGCGCAAATTGGCTTTCTGCAGTTTTGTAAATACTTTTTCGAGGTTCTCTAGATATTCTTCTGCCGTTCGTCCTCCGAAGATAATTATATCGTCAATATACACGTAACATAATTCTCCAATGAATTCTTTCAAGACATTATCTATCATTCGTTGAAAGATTCCGGGGGCGTATTTTAATCCGAACGGGAGTCGTAGAAATTCGAATTTCCCATTCATTGTCGAAAACGAAGTCTTCGGAATATCGGCTTCTTTCATTTTGATCTGATGGAATCCGGAAGTCAGATCGACAGTTGTAAAAAATTTAGAATCCCCAAGATTTGCTATTGTGTTTGAAATATCCGGAATAGGGTAGGAATCAGCTACTGTCATCGAATTCAATCTCTTAAAGTCTACTACCATTCGATATTTCTTTATTTGTGAAGCGTCTAATTTCTTCTCCACTATACATATCGGGGAATTATAGGGGCTTTTAGAAAGTTGTATAATCCAATCTGCAAGGAGCTGAGCGATTTGTTTGTCCACCTCTTGTCTCATATTGTATGGGTATGGAAAAGATTTGGTATAAATCGGTTCTTCACTAGTGGTTTTGATTTCAGCGAATACTTCAGTATCGATGGTTTCGAGGTTATTAACGGGTCCAAAGAGCGTTGTGAATTTCGAGATGACTGTGTGTAATATTTTTTTTGTTTCGGATGAAAGATGACCATCCCGAATTTCTATATTGTTTACTTCGCACGATGGTTTTTCTTTTAATGGAATGTGTATGTTGGGCGTGTTGATCAATTCATTGTGTTTTCGATCAATAAATGCTCCTAATTCCTTTAAAGTGTCGTTTTCTACGATACCGTCGAATGATTTCAATCCTGGCAGGATAAAGAAACCGATGGTGTTATCGATGCCAACGTTTTTAAAATATTGTCCACTAATTTTGTGACTGATTTTGATGTCACCTCCTGCTGATCTGATTTGGAATTGATTCTCGGTTGGTTTTGCATTAACGGCTAATTCTGATTTTACGAAGTTCTTATTGGCTCCTGTGTCTATGAGAAATTTGAGTGTGTTTCCGTTTTTCAGCCGGTCCTCTAGGTATGGTACGCTAGAGAGGCTTCCGTCATAAAAATTTACCTCGGAGTTATCTTCTATTTCTTGCTCATCACTGGATATTTCGTTTTCCGTGTTGTCATAAGCTAGTTGGTAGTTCGTGGCTAAGCTAGTTGGTAGTTCGGCTTCGGTGGTTGGAGGTTGCTGGGGTTTTGATTACCAAGAGGGCTATTGTAGTTTTGATGTTGGATGTTGTATGTCATGTTTCTTTACTGCATTGATAATGCGTTGTTGTTTTTGTGTAGTGCATGAGTATACGAAATTTGCTTTATCGGAGCAGTTACAACATTGTTGATGTTTCTCTTGTGAATGGCCATGGTTCGGGAAGTTCAGGTTTTGAATCTCCATTTACTCTACGGATGAACACGTCCAATGCGCGATTACGATTCGTTTCTACCAAAACATTAATTGTTTCCAATGTGTAATCCTCTGTCTTGATTTTGTTGACTATCAAGGAGAACTGGTGATTGACATTGGCATAGAATTCGTCTACTGTCATATGTCGTTGTGATAACGTACTTAACTGATGTTCCAGTGTGTGAAAGTCACGTTTATCAGCGTAATGTAGTGACAGACATTTTTTTTATTGATGCCCATTCTTTGTTGAAATTATTATAGGAGATCAGTGCTGAGTCGGCCTTTCCCCGAACTTTTTGGCGGATATGTTGGAGTATCGCCCTATATATTGGTTTATTTCGCAGTATTTCGTAGTCTCTTAATATGTTGTCAACGCTGTGTACCCATGATAATTATTGGGTGGGATTTCCGACGAATGTTTGTAGTTCTTTAACGGCATCGGACAAGCGGCTTATTTGTTTTAAATCTTCTTCGTTTTTTGGAGTGACTAGCGTTGTAGGGGCTGTCGTTAAAATCACAGGATTTTCCAGTTTGTCCAATCTTTTTTCTATTCTCTTGGTTAGTTCAATCTGGACATTTAGAGCTCCAGTGATCTCTTGTAGTGTTTGTTTTTATTAATTCTAAATATGCTACGTTGTGCTGATGACATATTATCGTTGCTGTTATCTGTGCACGTTGTGCTTATGCAGCATTACTGCTGGTGTTAACTTCCATAACAGAAAATATGAATAATTTTGTTTTTCTTGACGCCTATATCCTTCTTTCGCTGTTTTCAACCTGACAACTCTTCTGACACCGCCACTTCCAAGATGAACTTCGGTTATTCTGCCCATTATCCATTGACTAGGATATAAATTATCTTCTGCTGCAAGAACTACATCATCGAATTCAAACTGATGGTCGTTTTCCACTTGTACCGCTGTGAGGTTATGAAATAATCGAGCTGCCATCGTTTCCAAGAACCATCTCGATCTTGTTTAATAATTGTTCATCTATACTTGGTTATGGAGTAACTTTTTATGATTCCCCGACTATGGTCATCATTTATCTTACACACCGGTCTGATCAAAAGAGATTAATTGATTGTTTGACTGGTTAAATAATTGTTGTTTTCAGCTGCTGCTGAAAGATTCAAGAGTGCAACAAAGTCTCACAATCGCGAGGAAAAACAAGGCTGCTCAAGAGCAAGCTAGGAGGACAGCTAAGCGAATTTGTAGACGGAAAAAACGAGAATGGTGGAAGGCAGAGGTTCTGAAAGTACAGCAACTCAGTAATGGGCGCAGTTCGTGTAATTTCTTTAAGTGAATTACTGGATTGCACAATACTTTTAGGCCTTCCTCAACCGTCATTCGGGACCGGGATATGTATGATATATATGACCTATGTGTCAACATCTTGACGCATGGATTGGACACTTTACCGACCTGCTTGGTGTTCAATACGTGTCACAGACTGTTATTGGGTCACCTCTAATACAAACTGCGGAGATTTGCATTGAGGATCCATCACATGATGAATTCACTAAGGCTCACCTGGGGTGGACTGCATTAATTCAAGTTCTTGATTTGACCTTATTCGATTAGTATGGCGAACCGAAGTAATGCCTGACGAATGGAAAGAGGCCGCGGAAGGCTTGGTTGGCGACTATTTAGGAGGATTTCGTACGAATCGACAAGACATTGATCGGGTATTTTTGATGCGGATGATTCTATCTAAATATTATGAGAGATTCATCCCCGTACATCAGGTGTTCCTGGATTTCCAGCAGGCCTATGACTCAACCGAGTGAGTTTGTGGTCTACGCTGGAATACTTTGGAATGCCCACAAACTTGGTACGACTGTGTAGAATGACAGTGACACAGGTTAACAAGAATTTATGCAGTTAACTCGGAAGAGAGATGCTCTATCCCCGATACTCTTTATTATCATGTTGGAGCACATCTTTCGTAAAACTGAAACACCTCAGCGCAACATCTTATATAGCCAGTCCAATCAGGTGCTTGCATATGCAGCTGACAAATGTGTGAGTGGACTGAATAGCAACGGAAATACTTGATCCCCTTGATGTGTTTTCAGCAAAACCAAACACATACAATGGCACTCCAGGTTTTAGAAGTGGCCACACTACACGTTTGTATGAGTGAGGAGGTTCAAATATTTAAGCTCTCTTATCACTCATGATAACAATGTGAGTGAGGATTTTAAAGTGCCGCTGGCAGCTGGTAGCCGTTCTTGTATCCTATAAGGCCACTGCTATAATATAAACACCTATCAGGTGCCGTGAAGCTGCGTAAGCGTTGATCATGCCTGTTGTAATGTTTGGATGTGAAAGTTTGGCGCTGATGGATGAGTACAAAAGTTGGCTACTTACATTTGAGAAAGGAATCATGCGTGTGATTCGCGGCACAAAACGCGAAGTAGATGGTACTTACCGAACTGGATATCCCCGATATTATACATAAAATAAGATGAGTACGATGGCTCGGGCCATCCATATGATAGGTGGAGGCGACGATGGCTTCACGATGCAGAGAATCATTTGACGTCTTCAAATTGTCTTAGACAGTATGAAGACCGTGCTCAAGATCGAAACCGTTGGAGCCAAATAATTGACTCAGTATGTCGCCAATAATGGCCTTTAAAACTTATTATTATTTCAGCTGCTGTAGCTATCGGTTAGTACCAACAAAGTTTGATCCATTGTCACGAATCTTTTAAGTGCCAGCCAAAAATGATTCTATATCGACCAATATAACAAGTACTTACTGGACAGGTTTTTATGCATCTCTTTATTGTGTACCGGAGCACCTGATTGAGAATTCATTATGATTTTCTGTTTTTGTGTTAGCAGTTATCTCGCCTGGAATAATTAAATTATATCACAATACATAAGCCATAATTTTACGAATTTGTACCGTGTTGAATTGAACAGGATTCGATACGATGACATCTTTACTGATTACTGTCGTCTGGACATTAATGTATTTTGTCCTCTCTTTTAACCACATTTTTGTGGTTTTACACCTCTCGATCAGCTGAATTTTACTTGGTTTGCAGATGTTGCCACTTATTTCGCGGAAAGGATTCGAGGATGGCTGAGGTTCGATTTCCTATGAAACTTTTCCATTTTCTAGGGGCATCAGGCAGCTAATGAAATACTATCATGGAATCTGTCCAGGCAAATATCTGTACAGTGTCATACGCTAATGCTTGAAGTCAAAATTTTAATCACAAGATGCATGTAACTGAACATTTTCGAGGTACTAATTGTTTTTAGACATTTAGTTATTTGGATTTTTTCAAGTGTTGGTAATAATTGGTAGATACATTGCTATGAACTTATGATACTATTGGAGAAGCAAGCAACTCGAAGTTCGGCAGCCATATTTTCTGCATTGGTGAAAACCAACTCACAGGATCATACACTTTAATGCGATAGAAAGTATCTTGCGCTTGGTCCAAATATAGTTATGCATCCGTCGTGCTGTACCTTGAACGCGAAGGTGTCTGAATGTGAGTTCCAAATAATCAACAGAGTTTTGATTCATGCATCATTTTCAATCTGCTCTCGTGAAAAGGTGTTCAAAAATTCGCTTGAGTTTGACTTCCATTTGAGTAGATTGAATCTGCTTTGACTTATAATCCCACTGAGTTGGTGTTTAACTTCTATTGCTTCTGTAAGGTTACCACATCCATTGAGCAAATAATCAATTATAAATTGTTTTTTATTGCTTAAGGATATTGATAATTTTCTGTGGAGTTCTGAAGTGTTTTAACTGCTGAACACAGTGCAATCACATAGATGACTGTGTTTAATTTGTATACCTTGAGTTACTCGGTGGGATCCCCAAAATCTCCACAAGATTAATTATAATTTGTATTATTCAGCGTTCACAATTCACAGGTCGTCGAAATTGCAAAATAACTGCAGAGCGTGTAGTTTATAGATTTCGACCAATTGGTAGAGAGATAAGTGGTACTGCTAATAGCTTTATCGAAATAATATTTATTGCCATCTTGCACTGGAATCTTTTGCGCTGATATGTAAGTCGTGTGTCGCAATGTCATGCAATCGTTCATGAATGACTTATACGACTCAAAAAATGCCGTCATCCTGGCAAACTGTTTCGCTATAGTACGGGTAATATTTGATAAGCTGCCTCAAATGAACTGCATAATAACAATTTCGGCTGTTTAAATAGTCATCTGACAATAACTAAATAGTAATCTGCCAGTAAGCAGTTTTTGTTGTTGTCGGTTGGTAGTATATATGTGACAAGGGTGATTAGACACATAACAATTTAGTAGCTACACTTCCCAAAGTTTTTTAAGCAAATGATGAATGTCATCGTCCGTTGTTTGAATGATTGGTTCCATTATGGCTTATAAATTTGAAGCTGTTGATGACTGAGTGGCACATGTGCCTTCAATTATCCAGCCAATTTTGATGATTTTAGTGTCGATAACCCATCAGTAATATGATTTTTGGAAGTCGATATATTGAAGAATGAATTAGGTAGTAGTGTTGGATTTCTAAATGACAGGCTACGCCTGCTTACAGGCTACGCATTCAGCTATGTTGTTGATGCAACATCACAAATTTCCAACGCGAAAACAAGGAAATTTTTAGAAAATCTTTCTGAGCATGCGCTAAGCCCTTTGATAAATTTATTGATGATTATTGGAACGTGTAGATATGCGTTTACACATTTTTTTTTGGTTATATTGTATTTGATTACTGTTTTGAATGTAAAAAGGTGATAATGAATTTTTATTTAGCATATTTTTGTTATACGTTATTTCTTTAATAATAGGCCAAAGTGATATTGTTATGGTATATAAGAGTATTCTGGAGGGGAATGTTGCAACATCGATGTTATCAAGCTTCAATAAATTATCACTTATCGTTATATAATAATATTTCCGGCAAGCGAAAATCACTTAACTAGTGCTATAGTATAGAGCAATAGACGCCAAAAAAGCTAAATTAATAAAATTTGAAAAAATTCAGAATGATTGAATAACAAATACTGTTATTTTAAGAAATTTTATTCCAAATTTACTATTTACTTACATAACCTATAAAATTTAGTTTAAAATATAACTTCTATATCTTGGCCTACATAAGTTACTATGAATATGTATTTTGAAGTGAAGGGGAGCTAGCTAGAAGAACACCGGGAGTTGGTAACTTTATCTTTAAATGGCGGCCATTGGTGTCCTCGGACAAGTAGTCGGGTTTGAAGATAAATATATAATTTATCGAAGGAACCGGAGGAAACATAGCATCTAGCGAATACATCCTCGATCCCCACACGAATATAGCGACGCCGAGTACTAAATCAAGTCATAAGTATTTATGATGATTTCAAGGAGCAGGTCGCAAACAGGAAGGGTAGAACCCTGGGCATAAATGGGCATAAAAGAGATCAACAAAATAAAGGTAAAATGGCTGAAAGTACAAGAAGATTTGTAAAGATCAGGTGTAACATACGGTCCAGACCCTTTATCTTTATGTGGCATTAGATTTATATCAAAAACAGTATCAATAAACAAACACTCCGTTTCTAAAAGTAACATTTCAACCATTTCTTCGTCATCGACCATTTAATAGGTGGAAAATTAAAATCTCGTGATTAATCTGATGGTGTCAGATGTCGGTGAGGCAACTGGAATATATACCACGTAGATAAAAATAGACTTTTTGATGATTATAATTTTAACAAATAAAGCAAACTCGAGATGAAGATGAAAAGTTCTTGCGGTCCTATTTGTGTAATAATCTATGTTTTTTAAGTCTTTTATTTTTTCGAAAATAATAGACTTTTAGGCTAACTTTGGACATAATTCTTTTCTACTGAGGTGCTCATCAAAAGCGCTCGACCGTATGCGGTTTCGGTTTAGTGGTGGCTTCAACATTACCGGCCGACCTAAAGGATTTAATCCTATAGTTGACGATATTGTCGTTGATCAGTAGTAGACAGAGTTTTATCATCGGTCTCGTAAGCGTTGTGTTCTGCGTTAAGCCATTTGGGTTGCTGTTGTAGTTGGAAGAGGTATTCTGTTGATCAAATTTTCCAAAAATGATGGAACATCTGCTGCAGGTGTTGATAACGATTTAGGCGACCCGTCTTGATGTCGAGCAGTGAGGGTTCCGGGATGGTAATCAATGGTTCGCCGAACAATAAATGCCCGGGAGTTAGTATATTGTAGTTATCAGGGTCGCTTGACATGGGACAGCATGGTAGATAATTCCTCGAATGAATGTATAGTTGTGTTGATGATTAGTCGTAGGTGATGTTTTATTGATTTTACTCCCGCCTCCCAAAGGCCTTTGAAATAGGGAGACGCGGGAGTTAGTATTATTCGTGCTTCGTTGGTGGAGCGATGCCATCTAGAGGTCGGATCCAACGAAGTTTGTGCCGCGATCGCTGTACAGATTTTGAATCTTTCCTCTTCCGGCGGTGACCCGTTTGAAAGCGGCGATGAATGCGTTTGTGGTGAGATCCGACACTTTTGATTTGTATTGGGGCCGCTTAGTCTACTCCGCTATGGAGGAATGCTCGGGAAGGCGTATTGCGCGCGGCTAGGAGATTGGCCATTAATTGCTGACTGGTATCTCTTAGCGATGGCGAAAGCATATCACGCATTTATGGACATGCGCCTTTACTAGCCTCTTGGCATTGATGATCCAATAGCAACTGCGAAGGTGTGGCAGCATCAATTGAGGTCCCCCCATTGCGCGTTGTTCGATGTACTGGTTACACGATTAAATGGGTGAATTGATGGGTGCTTCTTCTGGTACGGCATCATCGACTTCTTTAGGCGTCCTCCAACTAGTAAGATTCCATTACCATCGACGAAAGAGTTGAGCGAGCGCAGCACACTTTGGTTCGGAAGGTTTTCTCGTGATTGACACTGCGTGATTTCGCCTGAGAAATGGATCTTCTGCACGAATCGAATCCAATAATGTAGTGACCAATTTAGCTCTGGTTCGGTGATAAAGATCATGCATTGTCTGGGTTGAGCGAGGCTAAGCTGAAGAAAACACCTGCAGAGGGCTGTTACGCGCAACAATTTTTCGAGGGTCGAACATCGCGTGAGGTGGTGGTTTGGCATTGGATCGTGAGTATTTCCTCGATTTCACCTGCTCTTGTAATCAAATCATCCATATAATAGTCGGTGAGTACAACCCGTGCAGCAATTGGGAATGTTTTCCTCTCTTCGTTTTTGATGGAGTACGCGGATCGCCAGAAATGCTCCGCAGGCTGTGCCGTAGGTTACTGTGCGTAGCCGATAGTCTTGAATCGGATCGTCTGGTGCGTTTCTTCACACGATGCGTTGATAATCGCGATGTTCATCTGCCACCAAGATCTGCCGATACTTCTTTTGGATATCTGGAATCGCATGAGGATTGAGATAAGATCTTGCTGGAGATTCGGACCGATGTGAAGGTTGTGATTTTGCAAAGCATCAAAGACGACGCGGAACTTTGCCGCGGAACTTAACCCTTGCATTACACCATGGTGAGAAAGATAGTTTACTTGATTCTTGAGTTTGTTGTCGTCGACTGGCACCACTTCCATATGGTTAAGCTCTAAATATGCCCCATGATGTCTCGACGATGTATCTGCCATCATTATCTAGAGCATAAGTCAACATGAAATTCATTTCACAGTTTGTTTCATCTGCGGTAGGTTCGCGTAATGAAGGAATATCTTCTATCTC
This sequence comes from Tipula unca, assembly GCA_951394425.1. Classification (NCBI taxonomy): domain Eukaryota; kingdom Metazoa; phylum Arthropoda; class Insecta; order Diptera; family Tipulidae; genus Tipula; species Tipula unca. The sequence goes on along the minus strand of OX596382.1, from coordinate 67,206,896 downwards.
CCAAAATAGTTTTCGATGATTGTTGTCGAACTAAATGATTGGGTCGTAATCGTCCGGTCGATTCTTCTAAAGACGATGTAACCCAGTTCGGTTTCACATGCGAATGGGAAACCATTGGATGGTTCCTTGCATGACCCAATGTTCAGCATTCGAAGGACGTCGGTACCAAGCAACAAGTCGATTTATTGAGACCGAAACTGGTCTCCGCTGTAAACCGATTCGGTTTCTGGCACTTTCCGAAATGAAAGTGGTTTGAGATCCAGAGTCTAGCAACGCTCGGATGGTGAATTCCTGATTATCGTGTTCGATGATGGCGACTGCTGTGGCGAGTAAGTCGTCTGCTATTGGTGATGTGGCATGGCCGGAATAAATTGAATCGGATGGCTCCATGATTGTTGAACGGTTGCTCGTGTTGTTATTAGTGGTACTAGTCGATGTGCTTGGTGTTGCTGGTATTACTATTCGATCACTTTTGTTTGACGTGTGTAGAAGCGTGTAATGCCTGCGGTTGCAGACTCGACAGAGACTTGCGTTGCACTCGGCGCTGAGATATCTGTCGCGTAGGCAGTTGAAACATAACCACTTTCCACGCACAAGGTTTGATTTCAGATCGAACGTGGATGACGTGAATTTGGTGCATTTGAACACGTTGTGGCTCTCGTTGCAAATTGGACAACTCGTTGAAGTTGTGGAATTTTGAGTGACGGCGTACGAATGAGTTGATTGCAGGTTTGCTTCCCGATGTAAATGCGGCCGTGGCGCCGACGATTGCGTGGATGGATGTGAACGAACCCTTGCTTTCACCATACCGGTCGTTTCCAAAGATTGTCATCGAGTCTCGAGGAATACGATAAGTTGCTGATACGTGGGATATTGAGCCCTGGTAAGAGTTAATTCCCATTGACGGTGAGTTTCGGTATCAAGTTTGTCGACGATGAAATTGATCAAAATGATGTCTCAAGTGGCTACCGGAACTGCTAATACTTTCAAGCATCGAACTGTGTCTATGGACGTATCAATGATTCCTCTTTTCCAATGGTGGATTCGTGAAGTGCTGTTGGCATGTTTCGAAATTTTTGTAGGTGGCTACCGATGATAAAACGCCGATGGCTATATCGATTTGTCAGAATGTGCCATGCTTCTTCGTAATTAGCGTCAATGATTACCACTGTTCTCACCAAGGTTGCGGGCTCACCGGATATACTTGATTTTATATAGTGGAGCTTCTGGGAATTTGTGAGCCTTTGGTTTTTACGGATCAGGTTGGTGAACAGATTCTCGAAGTCGGTCCAATCGTCATACTTGCCATTGCGAAAACCAGAATCATGATTCGAGGTAGGTGAATATCACTTGTGGTATGTCACGTGGTAGACGAAAATTTACTTCGCGACTAATGAGCGAATAACGATGATTCTGTTTGATTCGATAACAGATTACCAATCCGGTTCGAAGGTTGCTGCCTCGCGTCTTCTTCGCGAGATGCAGCGCTCGACCGTATGCGGTTTCGGTTGAGTAGTGGCGTCAACAATAGTTTTTTACTATTCTACTAACATTGTACTTATAAATGTATATAAATATCATAAGTATTGGTATTAGTAACTAATTATATTAAAATAATGCTAAGTACTTTGAATGCAACGCTTACGAAACAAAAAGTACAACATTAAACGAGGTATTCCTGTAAATATAAATTATATGTACTTACTCACCACATACTACTTACATGCCATCATATTCCATGAAACACCTTACAAAATAAATAAACAAACAAACAAACACAAAACCAGCACCGCTTTTAATTTTTATTTTCAATTCGTGTTAATTCAAACATGAAATATTAAAATACATTTTTAGAAATGCACATTTTTTAAAAAAATAATATTGATAACAAGAAACCAATTAATTATAGGTAAAAAATATAAATTTACAAAGTAAATAACATTTAGCAAATATAATAAAACAATGTATGTTTGTATTACAATGTAGCGTGGTAAAATTAATTGTGTTGAAAAATAATTGATGTTGAACTCATTTCTACGGTTTCAAAAATTGAAATGTTTACAAAAACAACATTAAAAAAAAAATGTAACAAACAGTTAATTTACTTATTTTCATAATGAGATTATCAAATGTATAATTTTATGTAGGTGGATGATTACTTTTGTTGTATTATGCCAACACTCTAGGTTTTCATCAATTGTTTAATTTTTCCATAGAATGCTGAAGTTTTAATAAAAATGTCTAAATTAATTTGGTGAAGAAGTGCAAACTTCGTAGACGTTGATAATATTTTTGTCGATGATAAGTTTTAATATGTACATGATTGCTCAATAGAGAAGAACGACAACGCCTTGGATTTGAAATAATTCGACGAGGTAGGAATTTTATGATGGTGTTCGCATCAGGGTTGGACTTCACATCGGTTGTTTTGAACGCAATTTTTTTAAATCCTTGAGTCTCATGAAAGGTACATTGCAGTAGTAATTATGGTAATTTTAGCTTTTTCAATTGTTGTTGTTCTTGAGTTCTCGAATCGCTAAGCTAAGGTATAGCACATTCTTCGAAATTGGTATATTTCGAGATTGGTATATTTTAATAAAATTATCCGACCTTGCCTTGTTATTCGCCATATTTAACACAAAACCATTCAAAACCATTTTTTGTTACTGATATATGTAACTTCAACTCATTTCTATTTGGTAGTGATTATATTGATATACTTGATCTGGAACCAATTCATTATTGCAGAGTCTTTTTTGTGGTAATTTTATAAAATAATTTATAAAATTACCACAAAAATGTTGTATAAATTAAAAACAACAAACACCAGTATTTTGACTTTTAGTAAATGGAATTCAGAATTAGCGACCTTTGTATATCCATTACTATGTAACAAAACTAGTTTTAAACTGAATTTTGATGAATGCCTGATCAAGCGCCATTCTTATAGGAGGTATACACCTCGGCTTCCTTTATATGTATGATCGGGTTTAATGAACCCAATTTTCTAAGACTTTATGTAATAAATCAGGCCTAATTTCATAAATGCAGCGTTCGGTGTTCAATTTCAATGCATTAAGTGTTCGTAGTTTCTTAGTACCCATAGACCAATAATTTCAAGTAACCCCAACAAAAGTAATTCACAAAAGTAAACAGATTGCGTCATTTTATGTCGATGAAATTTAAGTTGACGCTAAGAGGTGATTTATATGTGATCTTCATTCAAAATAAAAATTCTAACCCTGAATGCTGTTAGTTTAGCATTTGTCTGGCAATTCCATTATTGTTTTTCCGGTAATAAGATCATGCCCTGGTGCCTTTTTTAATTGTATTCTTAACTTTCTTCCTATATTGTATTTTATGCGTTTGAAAGACAAACCATCATCCATTTGGTCGAGTTATTAGTTTCTTCGTGTGTTGCGAATACTGTTGTTAGATGAGCAGCAAATTCATTGGCCTTTTCTCATCGATTCTTGCCCAATTTCCAGTTAGTAGTCTAATCGGGTGATTCGAGTTTGTTGGCATTTTAACTTTTTTGTTGCCTTCCACAAAGAATAATATGTGCTCTCGGTTGCCGAGAGTTCATTTAAATAATTCTGGGCGCTCAGATCTTTGAGTCTTAATTGTTTGATTTGGTTTCCATTTCAACAACGGTGATTTTGTTTCTTGCCATCGGCGGCGAAGTTTCCGCTTTTCCCGGATAAGTTCCTGTATATTATGTGACCGTTTATTATAATATTCTTTTTCAGTACGTTTTAAGACAGGTGATCCTTTTCAGCTGATAATGGCAGGACATATTTTTGATTTTCTGCCGCCACATCAATATCTGCTGGTGTGATAAGAGGGATATTCAGTACACAATTTTGTTCGACTAGTCTCTTACATTGATCCCAATTAGTTTGTTTATTTGTAAGCCGTTTAGGCGTTTCTATTCTTAGGACGCCGGTGCCTAATCTTACAATTACAGGTGAGTGATCAGAAGACAGATCATAGCAATCGGTGGCCTAAGCATATGTACGTGGTATGCCTTTAGTTACACAAAAGTCAATTAAATCAGGAACTTTCTTTTTATCTGTAGACCAGTCCTTTGGGTGACCGGCAGATAAGTAATCCAGGGGCTGTTCTTCTATTGCATCATAAAGTTGTTTGCCTTTCGGCGATGTTATTCTGGAACCCCATTGAGTGTGTTTGGCGTTGAAATCACCCCCGCAAGGAATTTATTACCTAGCTGGCTGAAATAATCCATGAACTGCAGTTTTTTTATAGCATGTTTTGGAGGACAGTATACTGCTGATATGACACAGTTTCCAGACCACTCCTGCAGACAGATACTCGTTGATTGGAAATGTTCCTTCTCATATTTCATAAATTCATAGTGTTTTAATCTTGTTTTTATTAGTACAGCTGTGCCTCCATGTGTTTTCCCATCTGGGTGCTTTCTTGGTTTTTTAGGAGTGGTACCCTTAAGGATACTTGCATATGACCCCTGTTGAAGCACACTACTGTTAACAGTTGCTTTTGGTTGGTTATTTTGTGCGTTATGATATGAAACTTCTGGTCGCACTGAAGAATGAAGCTCATTCAATTACCAATATTCTTCTTACAGTTAATAATATTGGTAGTTGATTGGGATTGAAATTTTCTTTCAACGAGAGCGGCTCGTATCTCGGTTGCGTCTACGTAGGCCTCTATACCTTTTAAATGACAACCAATCCTTTTTGGCTTTTTAGTTGGTAAGTGTAGTAATGTTTACCAACTTCGCCGAAATGTTTAACAAACGCTCTGTAAGCGTCAATATTGAGCGCTTAAATTTTTGTTGCTTTTAAATCTCCTTTTTTTATCACGAAGATATAAAATTCACTATTAGTAATGCACTCGATTGTTTTTTCGAGCTCTTTGATTCTTCCCTCAAATAGATTGGTGGCGGTTTCTCTGTTTTTGGAAATACTAATGAACTCTTTGAAAAACAAAAGGACATGGAAGTAGTACTGCACAGGAAATATAGGCAGCAGGATTCACTTTTTAGGCTCGATCAAGAAAATTTTTAAGCTGAGTCCTTAGCTTTTAATTCACAGGGGTCGACTTTTGTTTTATCAGCCACGGATTGATTTATAAAATAAAAAATTGATTTCCCTTCATTTCCGGGGAAAACAAGTTGGAGTCATACGTGACCACTTAGGTTTATAACGAAAGAAACTATATATTTATCAACTAAACGGTTTTATTGCATATAAAACTAATAAAAGTCAATATATAAAACATAACAAAACTTTAATTCAAATGTGAAATGAGGAAATCAGGCAATTACATTAATTTTTTTATGGTGTTTGGTAAAACAATCATGGTCTTTGTAAAACAAAAATAAAAATTGCATTCATTGAACTTGTTCAACCCCAATCAACCAGCTCAACTCAATTTTGGTGAATAAAAATAAAAAAGACATGTTACGAATGATAAAAACAAAATGTCAAAAAATGAGTTAGTTTGGGATTTTGTAACGAGAAGATTCTATCTAGATACTAAGAGAATTTTGGTAAAAATATTAGTTGTTTAAAGTGATAATCAAACTCATGGTATTCAATCTCCACCCTCTGTCAAACAAGAAACCATTGGAGAGTTCAGTTCGAAATATTATTCAAAACTAGAGACACATCCCAATGAATTGGCCAGCGATATATTAAAACAGCCGCAATTTTGGTGACTGAGAAGAGCAGATCCCCTTGGACTGATGAACCTGTAAATATATTAAATGTTTAGGTTTTACCTATAAATGTAATCTAAATTAATTAAATAGTTGACACTGATAACAAGTATTAACATTGGTTAAGACTTAAAATATATAATTTGATTACTTCTTGTTAGTTTCTTTTGTAGAAAGTTTCAAGAATAAAGCCATTGTCAGCATTTAAAAAAAAAAGAAGCGGGACCAAATCATTCACAGTAGTAAATGCTAAATTATGCTCTGCGCAGAATGCCGTGTGCTGAATTTCAAATTGGGATACTTGTTTATCTGAGAATATTTTTGGATCCTTCATACAAATTAGTTACTTTTGATTCTTCACGATGCTTTCATTCAACACGAGGTTTTATTTGTTAACCTCAAATTAATTGATGTATAAAAAAAAATTCACTACACTTTGCACATTGCACCCTATAAACACATAAAATATTTTCTGACTCGATTTTTTAATAAACCAAAAGGTATCTATATTTATCGCATAGCGAAGCGTTTCAATTTTTGATTCTGTGCCATAATCTTAATTATTCCATTATGACAATCGACAATTTAATAAAGACTGAGCCTTTTTTAAAAAAAAACTGAATTATTGTAAGAAAGAAAAATTGAAAATGTAATATTCATGAACTTATAAAAGTATTTAATTAGTCACAAGCAAATTCGAGTAGCTGATACTTAAAAATATTAAAAAACATAAAATTTAAGTGAGTTAGGACAGAGGTGTTTTGTTACCTTACATGTGTTAGTACAAAATTGAAATTTTAAAAAAAAATCCTGCTTAACCAATTATCATACTCAAATACCGACATGTGTTTTCAGTAGCTAGAGGCCAAATCTAACTAGAAAATATAAAAGCTTACCTAAACCTAGAAGATACGTGACTTAGGACAGGAGTCACGTTGTATGTTGTATATTTGTATAAAATGGTAATTTAAAAAAAAAATTCTCCTGCTCAACCAAGGACCTTCTCCAAATACCGAAATATGTTTTTGAGTAGCTAAGGGTATATCCAACTAAAAATATTAAAGCTTCCCTTAATGTAGAAGATAAGCGACTTAGGACATGAATGTTTTACTACGTTGTATAATAGTAGAACATTGAATTTTGAAAAAAATGCTCTTGCTGAACCCAGGGTTGTATCCAAATAGCAATCTGTATATATATCTCATTGATATGTATATCAATCAAAACAAAATGTGAAGTTAAAGTTAGCCGATTTCCGTATTTTTAGATGGGCCGATCGTTTTCTGTGCTCCCAAAGTTATGTCTATTTAAATATATAAAATCTATGATAAAATCAAGCGAATTTGAACATGTTCAATAAGTCTGTCAACACACTATAACAATCATGTTCTATTAGAATGGTCAATATTTTTTAAATTTGCATGCCTCAGAGTTGTTCCTAGATGCTTAATATCAGGTGAGATCTGTTCAATTCAAAACATTTAAATAATTAAAATTCAACAATTAACCACATAATTAATAATAGGTCCGTACATATGTACATACGTACTTGTTTAATGTAGATTTAATAATCTAGTTTAGATAAGATTAAACTGGTAACTGTTTGCATTTAACAACTACATGACACAAAGCCACGCTCTTAATATTTTTAGACTGATAAAGCAACCACCGACTGACAGTTTCTTTATGTTGATTACTAAGCTACTCAAAATGTTAAGTACCAGTTTTGTTACAATAATAAAGTTCAGATGCAAACATTTATTAATTATACAAGGTAGTAAATTGTACAAGGTAAGACAGAACCAATCAATTTGTTTTACAATTCGTCAGTCCAGCGTACTTGTTAGTTAGCTGGCGAAATGTTTACTTTTTGAATGAATTAAATTCTCTTCGGAATACAAATGCAATACAATCTGGTAACACTTATTTTTGTATAGGACAAACGTCTAGCCGACCATTTTTGATTTACTGCTTAACGCATTCGTGGTCACACTTTTTTTTTAGGGCTACTCAGAATGTCACACCCTGTAACTCTGGTAATTTTGAAGATAATTTAAATCTGATTGAAGTTTTTTGTATTAAATGGTTTGTAGAGAATTTTGCAATAGGTTAGGTTAGGTTAGGTAAGGGTGGCTGTCCTAAAGGACCTAGCATAGACACACAATTGGTCCGTAGCTGTACCACATTCAAGTTTCCTCCTCTTCACTCGCTAAACCATCCTGAGCTTACCAAGAAGCGTTTAAAGTCCCGGATCTCGATTTTACTAAGATCCCAGAGCTCGTTCAAAGGGGATGTTCCCATAAATTTTGTTCTGCTGTACGCTAGACTAGGGCAGGTGCAGAGCAGATGGAGCACATTTTCCTCCTCCTCCTCATCACCACAGCTGCGGCAGAAATCGCGGGCTGGGACACCCAGTCTGCTCGCATGTATCCCAATGAGACAATGTCCCGTTATAGCTCCCACGACCATACCAATATGTTGCCGTCGAAGCGATATCAGTTGGCCTGATCTGGACCGGTCAAGTCCAGGCCAGATCTGCCTGGTTGTTACACACGAACTGGCTTTAGACCATCTGACGTTCGTTTCTTTTATGGCTTCTTCTTGAAGCAGCAGTTTACATGAAGCAAGCGGTATCTTTATATCCCGCCTGCTTTGGGCTATTAGGCGTGCTGTACCCTTGCGGGCCAACTCATCTGCCATTTCATTCCCTGCGATATTGAAATGCCCTGGCACCCACGTCAAGCGGATGTTGAACTGATCAGCCATCTCATTTAAAGATGCCAGACAGTTCTAGGCTACCTTCTACGTCAGGGAGTATGATTGTAGCGTTTTAATAGCACCCAGGCTGTCCGTAAAAATGCGAATATCCCTCGTAGATATTACATTATACTTCAACCAGTCCATGACTTCCATTATCGCGGTCAGTTCAGCTTGAAAAACGCTGCAAAAGTCGGGAAGACGAAAATAGAGGTTAACCCCTAGTGCCTCACAGAATACCCCGCAGCCAACCCCTCCATCCCTTTTTGAGCCATCCGTGAAGAAGCTTAGGGCCTCATTGTCCATAACCGTTTCGTTCACCCAGTCCTCTCTGGTGGGAAACTCAGTTTGGAATTTAATCTCAGCAGATGGCAAAGGGATACCATAGTCGGTAGCTTCAGGAATACCCCTGTTGCATAGGATAGATGAGTGCCCTGCATTATTACAGGTCCACATAGATATGGATTTGAGCCGAATGGCTGTGCAAGATGCAAGCTGCTCGGCCGCAATATCCAAGGGAGTAAGATGAGAGAGAATCAATCTCCAGAGCTTGAGTAGGTGTGCTCCTGAGAGCCCCACTTATACACAAGCAGGCCGTTCTTTGGACTTTCATCAATAGTTTAAGGTTGGCCATAACTTTTAACGCTGGCCACCAGACGACAACCCCATACAGCAGTATAGGTTTGACCACTGAGACGTAGAGCCAGTGTACTATGTGGGGCTCCATACCCCATCTCTTTCCAATGGCATTTTTGCAGGAGTAATACGCTATAGTAGCTTTCTTTACTCTCTCTACGATGGTTTCCAGCTTAGCTTGCTGTCCAAAAGTAGTCCGAGGTATTTTGCTCTATCCGTAAAGATCAAGCGAGTACAATTTAATGTCGGCGGGTCACACTGAGGAAGTTTGTGCTTCCTGGTAAAGAGGACCAGCTCCGTTTTCTGTGGGTTTGCCTTCAGTCCACAGCCGCGTGCCTACTCAGAGTGGTAGCCAAGCGCGCAGTGCATGCGCTCACTCAGCGTACTAGGATATTTACCGAAGACCGCAATAGCAACGTCATCCGCGTAAGCAACCACCTTGAAGCCTTGCCCTTCCAGGTTTAGCAACAGGTCATTTATGACCAAGTTCCAAAGAAGGGGGGATAGAACCCCACCTTGAGGTGTCCCTCTGCTCACGTATCTGCCGGCTGACGCCCCACCCAGATAAGCTGTCACGATCCTGCTTCTAAGCATATGATCTATCCAGCCCCTGAGTGACGTGTCTACCCCCAGACACGCAAGGGCCCGAGTGATTGCCCCCGGTCTGACGTTGCTAAAGGCCCCCTCTATATCCAAGAAGGTCACCATTGAATATTCCTTATATTCAAGTGATTTCTCAATCGGGCCTATAAGGGAGTGGAGAGCTGTTTCCACCGATCGTCCCTTACAGTATGCGTGTTGAGATCCCGACAGCTCGCCCGGCTTTATTGAGCCTCTAATGTAAGCCTCTATTAGCCTTTGCAGTGTTTTCAACAGAAAAGAAGATAAGCTTATGGGCCTAAAGTCTTTAGGATAGCAATGAGAGCTTTTTCCCGCCTTAGGTATAAATATTACTTTTACTTCAGTCCACTTTCTAGGAATGTGACAAAGTTCTAGGCTGCCTTTGAAGATAACTTCCAGCCAGGGTAGGGTTAAGTCAATAGTTCGCTGGATATCCGCTGGGATAATGCCATCAGGTCCTGGCGACTTGTATGGCTTAAAGCTGTTTATTGCCCATAGGAGATTTCGCCTTTTTACTATATGACTTACGGAGTCTATACCCCTATTTATCATGGGTCTCTCCGGAGCTAGTACCGAGCACTCCGGAAAATGCGTTTCTAGTAATAGCTCCAGGGATTCCTCAATACATGTAGTCCATGAACCATCCGGTTGTTGTAGATAACTCGGGATGGAAGGACTAGAACATAGTACTTTGCGTAGCCTGGCCGGCTCCGAGGACTCCTGTATATTGCCACAGTAGAGCTTCCAGGCCCTCGTTTTGGCTGCTCTCAGCTCGTACTTATAGGTTTTGAGGACTTGTTTATAACAGTCTCAATCTGCAGCAGCATTTGTGTTCCTCGCTTTCTTGAACAGTCTCCTGCATTTCATACGAGTACCTTGGAGTTCTTTCGACCACCAGGGTGGCCGAGATTTACCCAAGGGTCTACTGATAGGACATGCACCTAACATGGCCTTCTTAAAAGCACCAGATAGCTTGGTTACTAGAGCATCAAGCTCCTGTGTAGATGCAGGAGGGTTTGGAACCGATACCGGTAATAAGTTACCTAGAATTGTTCTGAAATAATCCCAATCAGTTTTCCTCCTATTTCTGAAGGGTGGTTTGCTAGTGGGTTTTGTATCCACTTCGTACTGGAGATAACAATGGTCAAAAAAGGAATGGTCTTCGGACACTTTCCAGTTCAATACCCTCTCCTTAATAAAATCCGAGACAAGTGTGATGTCCAACACTTCCTGTCTATTTTTAGTAATGAAGGTTGGCTTACACCCGATATTACATATATTTAGGTTAGTACTTAAAATAAAATCAAGGAGTAACTCACCTCGCCTGTTTATGTCTGTACTCCCCCAAATTGAGTGATGCGCATTAGCATCACTACCCATGATGACTCCTATGTTTCGTTTTCGAGCCTCCATTATTGCACTGCCCAACCTACCTGGTGGTATATTTTCCTCCTCGTATGGTAGGTAGGCCGATATTAGCCAGAGATTTTGCCCATCCATCTCGATGCTAGTCACCACTACATCAGCGTTGCTGTAATTCAGTAGTATAAAAATATTCAGATTATTTCTAGCGAGAATGCAAGAACGTATCTTACCTTCATTTTTCGCATGTAGTATTTTTATTTGGGAGTTCTGAGATCCAGCACCCTGTCATCATTGACCCAAGGTTCCTGGACCAGAACCACTTCAATGGACTCAGATTCTATTTTTAGAAGAAGGGCCGCCGAGGCGGCTTTACAGTGATGGAGGTTGATCTGAAGGATCTTAAGCATTAGTTATTGCTTCCCTCCACCACTGTTGAGTCAGACTCCTCTGACATCGATTCGTCCGTTAGGAGCGCACAGCGTAGTCCCAATGATCTCGAAATCTCCGAGTCCAGAGATAATGTCTCCTGTGCATCCTCCGGGATGCTGCGGACTTCTGGGTCACCAACACCAGGCGGGACACCACAAGTGGTTTCCCCCCTCTGCTGTAGACGCCCCAGATCTGTCAACCTCATCGCGCTTATAAATTTTGAGCGTAATTGCTCCAAATCCATAGCTGATCAGGCCTCCAGATTTTGCCAAAGCACCCACGGATTCTCTGTCGATGATAATGACGGCCGATCTGTGATCTGCTTCCGCCTTTACCTCTTCTAACCTGGCAACTTTCCAGGTGGCCGTTGGTAGATCCGGATTGCTGAGTTTCAACATTTCCAAGATCTCCCTTGGATCACTAGGCTCAGCAGGGATCCAGGCTCGCGCCCTTGGCCTACAGGGAATTTCTTCCCTAGTCACCACTTCTAATTTGGCCTCCGGCCAGACTTCCCCCAGGCTGCCGATCGCCTTTTTGTAGACGGTCACCTACCTTTCATCGGCACAGGCAGTCAGTTTGACGTGACCCCGGTGCTATCCTCCGTCTCGGCAAAACGGAGCAGGTCCTGGGTTCTCCTTCATAATTTTTAGGAAGATGGCGGCTAAGGCCTTCTCCACCTTCTTCCAGTTAAGGGCCGTAATGCTCCCATCTTCTTGAGCCCTGTCCACGACTGCCATGATCAGGTGCTCCTTTAGCACCTAGTTGAAGGGCCTGGTGACATCCGGAACCCGCTTCTTTTTAGCCTCCGTAGGCGGTTCATCATCAGATCTCTGCCTTTTCGGCTGTGAGATCTCGGAACCCTCCTGATGTGGCTCAGTGATACGCCTTGCCCACGCAAGCGTGTCCCTGTCCCTGTCCCTATCCGTTCTCTGCTCCAACGGAATGTTGCTGATCTTGGAGATCATGCGCCAGGCTCTCTTCCTAGTCTGATAGATCGCTGACACTGGAGGGCCAGCATTCGTGCCTTTGCCCTTTGGTTTCGAGGGGCCAGCCTCATTTGGTCTTAAGCCCCTAATTGCACTTTGGAGACCGGGCCTAAAGGCCGATGTCTCCACAGCACTGGTTTCCGGTTTTTTAAGAGCACCGGTCTCTTTTGTTCTTAAATTATCTGCCATAATAGGTCCCACGAGTAGCGGAGAAAGGAGGTCAACCTGTGCAGAGATCCGCAATACACAGGTAAGGCTACATGATCCGGAGGGCGCCAAGTTTCCGGACACACCGTTAGAGGCTGGGCTAGTTTTTATACTGGGCCCCAGCCTGGCCGGTTATCAGCACGGTACGGTTGACACCTTAACCCGGCCCAGTTGTTTGGCGTCGTGTTTTCGCCTAGTACACCACATAAAAACATGGTGGACTAGTTGCCCGGTGGTCACCACGGGGAGGTAACACGCACACTTGTGGAAGCTGCAAGATACGGAGCTGGCAACAAGTACCAACTTGATTCCCCCAAGACAGCTTCACACCTAGACCATTTTGCAATAATTAGGGTATTTTTACAAATACCACTGCAGATGCAGTGGTGACTCCCCATTTTCATTTTATTTCATCTAGAGGACAATACTACCTTAGAAGTGAGACTGCAATTGCACTGGTTGAACGAATAGAACTCTCTGTAGCGCTGTCACTGCATTTAGCAGTATAATCAAAAATCAAAATTAAACAAGAATAATTAATCAGTTTCATTCTTTTATTAAAAAACTTTAAATAATAAATAACAAAAATAGCAATAATTCATTAGAATAAAATAAAATTGTTCTAAATTAAAAAAAAAAAGAAGTCTTATGTGGTTTTTAGCCTTCAAGAGTTGGATTATGAATGGCCGAGTAATGCCAAGATTCGCAACAATTCAGACACAATGGTGGATTACCTGGACATTGGTTACATTGAAACGCCGTTTGTTTCTGTTTTTTCGATAGAGTGCAACATCTGCAATCACGAAAGTATGATTTCCTTTTCCATCCGTTGGGTAGTGGACTTTTTTCAAGAAAATGTTGGCTTGATGAGGATGTTGATGCTGCTAATGCCTCTGGAAATATTGGAATGTTTGCTGCCTTGTTTGGTGGTATTTTCAGATTACGTCCATTAGGTATATCTTGGACGTTCAAAAATCAGCAAATGAGGGACTCTCTAAATTTTAAAAATGTTATCTTAGGAAACTTTTTTTTATAAATAAAGTAAGAATTAAACACAGCGATATCTATAATATGAAAGATAACTAATCCACATTTGGATCACACGATTTTATGCCGTACCTAGAATTTTTATTTTTGATGTACATCCTAAAATGTAAGCGACCGCGAAACAACAACAAAGATTCATCCAGTGACAAGTGCTTGCTTGGCCTGTTAGATGCTTGGCATCGATCCGTAAATAACTTTACTAATGAACTTATTTTGCTTAGATGTTTTTCACCTATCTGAGAATTAACATTGAAGCATCATAAAATTTGGTCAAAGGTACGTCCCGACATAGTGCTTGGAAAAACTGGATGATAATACAACGGATGGTTGGAAAATTAATGTCGCATTTTCGGTGGTTTAATTTGACCTTGTAAAAGGCAAAGACCGATGAATTTCAGCATTGAAACGATCTTCAATATGATCGCTTCCATTTTGACCTTCATATTCGCTATTTTCAAAGTCCTCACTGTCTTCACTATCATCATCACTTTGGCCACTATTAATATACTCTGGGTCCACTATACTATCATCATAATCAGACGAGAGTTCATCTTTTTCGGAACCGCTGTCCATTTCTTCAAAGAGAGCCAGCAGCCTTTTTTGTTTTTCTACGTTACTATCCCTGCTACCATACAACTTTATTCCTATAATTTTAATTGTAAATAAAGTACTGTCATGTAATTTTAAAACAAATCTCTATATCCACTATAATGCCAACCACACATGTATTAAATAAATTTTAATTAAATTACATAACTACAATTTACTTACATATAACAGTTCAATAAGAACGTCTTTCTCGTACGACACTTTTTCTGATTCTAATGTATTTTATATGGGAATGACCACTGCAGTTGCAGTTGTGCCGTTATTTTGCCGGACGGGGACAAAACTATACACAAAAAAACTTCATTGTTCATTGTTCGAATTGGGGTTTTCAATACTGAACTAATACAATTGTTGGTATTATTTTCAATAAAATGTTATTTGTGACCTTGTCGTCGATATACATATATTAGTTTATATGACGACCAATAAATGTTTATTTTGAAATGTTAATCTAAGACATGTGATGGTGTAATCTATCCGCGATGTACACCTACATCCCAATTAGACTTACTCGCACGAAATATATTATTGTTCCCCCTATAGGATCATCAAATCAGTCTGGAATCGATAACGTATTTCGCTTTGGCATTTATGTTTGCAGCCAATAATAAAAAACAAAAGAACATAGCATTCAAACTTTCCTGATTGTTATCAATATTCAGAAATGTTATAAATTGTGGTATTATATTATACACAAAAGACATATGAGATGTCATCAGTTGTACAACAAAAAAACCCACATCCCCTATGACATGTACTAAAACGAAAAACCGCAATATAACCACCTCTAATCAATAAACAAATCTCTTTTAGAAAAAAATGTTTGTACATAAATTTCTTCAAATTAATCAAATTTCCATTCACGTCATTTTGTATGGCCAAAAAATGGTTTTTTTTTTGATCATTTACACACATCATAATGGTAATTAATCCATTAATTTCGTGTGCTGTAGTTGTAACTATATATATGTATGTACGTATATGTCTAACAATAAAATATAGCAAAACGTAAAATTTAATTCGAAATAACCTTAAAATTTATCTGATTTTGTATGTAATTTAGTATTACAACAATTAAACATTATAAAATTGAACATTAAAATGTTGATTAGTTATATGTAATTAAAATTTAATAGCTTTTTTATTTAAATGTATTAGAATATAGCTATATATTTTTTTTATAGTACATATATGCTGTATTATAATATAAACCCAAACCTTTTTTTAATTGAATTATATTTTAATTACATATTTTAAATTACAATTATAATTTATTACACAATTTTATTTTATTTCTCTCGCGTCAAAAGAATTTTAATAATTTATTACTGGGTACATACGTACATAGGTATTATAATAATACGTTAGTTTGTTTAATTTATAATAAATGTACTTTATTGTTATAAATGAGGTCATAAACCGATCGTCTATTGGCGGTATGAAAATGTTATGTGTAATTTTATAAATTAAATTTAATTTTATATGAAACATGGTTTTTTAATATATGGTTAACTAAGGAACAACATTTTAGACAAAGCATTCTTTTAAAATGTATGATAAAGTTATGTTGTCTGTAGGCCTCGTTTTATAAAATGTATAGTTGCGGTGTTCAACGAATTTAAAATTGTTGGTCAATAGTTCTGTAAAGTTATGCCACATTTACAAGGTTGTTTTTTTTTCGATGTATTTTTAGGTGTTTTTCAAAACTACAAGCCGGTAGCCTAATTCTGTAACGCATAAGATAATGTGTAAATGTGATAAGTAGCATTTTACACATTTTCGCACTAATTGGTATTCTATAATTATTCAGCAAGATAAATATTATAACGAAACGTCAAAAATTTACACATACAATTAATTAATTTGACTTGTGTTAAAAATTTTCGGAAGCATATGTTTGGGTAAATGAGTATTGAAAATTAAATTCAAATTGATATTATTAAATTTTTGTAAAGAGTCATTATTCATTGTGGGCGACGCGCTAGTCGTCCTCACAACAAAACGGGCTCTTTTATCTTATTTAGTCGATAACATTAATTTTGCCAACGAGAAAGGTAAACTATTAATTTAATTTTTCATATTTGTTAACCCAGCAACAAAAGTGGTTAGACTTGTCGACCAAATAGAATGCAATGGGAGGTGCTTTGAAAAGTAGAGAGCAACGGAAGCAGTATTGGCGGGACTTCAAGTATGCGTTTTGTAACCAACGGAAGCTCTGGTTGGGGCGGGTATGTATTGGCAACTGGTGACGTTACAAAATTTAAATCATGTAGTTGCACAGCATATTCCAATATTTTAAAAGCCCTAAAAGCGAACACAAAAATAATTAAATTATACTGCAGTAGGCGTTGTGCCAACCGTTAGCCCATCCTTGATAATTTAACCACTCGGCTCCTCCTCCCTCCCCATTGAACATGTTAACAAGGTGTCCAATTTTTTTGAAATTTCGGGGAGAGGGTAGATCTAGATAAAAAAAAATATAATTTGAGTAAAAACACGATGGGGTCAAAAAACGTGGATTTCCGTTTTAATTTGTTTGTCGGAAAGTCAAATGTTCACATCTTCGTGTATTTTAAGTATTCCTCTTCCGATTTTCACGTGTAACAGCTCGTTGGAAAGACAATTGTACATACTTGGTGTTAACGTACAATATATCGTTTAAATTTCAGTTTTAAATAGTCTTTTGCTGTAAAATCGAACTGCTCCCCCTCTCATTTTTATTTTTTTTATATTTATTTTTTATCGTAAAGCACTTGACAATACCTACATACTGACAATACCTTTCCAATAAGTCATCTTTTCATAACATCCGTCATAACAAGTTAGGGTGGAATTTAACATTTCAGTACAATTATTAATTCTAAACTACGAAATTTATGTTTTAGTTCTTACTTTTACAGTTTTATCCAATAAAGTTAATTTATTTACGAATTATTTTAATTTAAAATTATCAGAATTGGAAAATCGACGCGCTGTGATGTGGTTGTTACCATTGGGAACAAAGCAATGATAATCGTGAGTTCTTCTGATGGCTTTTACTGAATCAAATTTTTTTGCTAGTGATCGTACCACTCTTCTGTACTCTTGATTTGTACAAAATGAAACAGTAATGTTTGATTCATTTTTTGTAGGCCAGTTGTTGTTCTGTCGTTTTTTAATCATCGTATGGACGCTGAAGGCGGGCTGCCGTGGCATTTTGTTTGGAGGCACCCCCAATTCCGTCGTGAATGTATAATTTGCATTTCATGTATTTGTAACGCCGATGTTTAATTCTGTTCTTGGTAATGATGTATAAGATATCGTCGATATCTTATACATCATTATAGAAATATAATATAGGTAAGAAATGAAAATAAGCAAATAAAATTAATTATAGGATTAATATAGAGTCGATTGGTAACAATCGTGAAAAAGAGTGAAGAAGCGTATATTCACATTTTACGTTAAGGAACTGTATACTTTGCTTTTTGAATAATTTTGAACTTACCTAAAATTTCTTGTCAGAGAAATTTGTTTGAAAATTTTCCCTTCTATCGAGCTTTTGTACAAATTATACTCAACAAAAATATTTGTTTTTATATTATTTTACGTAGTTTAAAGCTGTTAACAGCCGTATTTATTAAAGAGTTTGCCAATAAAGTTTGATTATACATAAAATGGCGTCCTTCCGCTATTTTATTAATAAAATATTTATTAATTGACTTTTAGCAAAGAGTATTGTAGAAGAGAAACAAAGCAGAACAAAAAGTTTCATCAAATACTGTTCGGGAGATGCAATCATATGGGGTCGTGCAACCACACATTGAAAATTTTTATTGTTAATTGTTGTTATTGTTTACATATTTTGTTTTTGTCCTTGCAATATTTATTTCGGTTGCTTTCATAATGTGTGAGTAGTTAAAAAGATATTTGAAATATTTTCGTAAATTATCTGTTAGTGTGTGGTGTAGAAGTTGATGGAAGTGAATTTGTGTTGGTTCGTTGATATACTCGTAATTCTACTCATACAGTTTATTTTGTTACAATACAGGCAAATCGTTTGATGAAATATTTTGTTCTGTTTCGGTTCTCTTCTACTTTCTATACTCTTTGATTTTAGTAATAATTACATTACTCACCGTACCGTTTTGGTACGATTATATATTTTTATACATTTATATCAGAGGAAGTTAAAAATCGAAACGAAATGCCACGAAAACCACCCATCAGTGGTACAAAAATGAATCAAACACTGCTTTAAGATTTTTGCAGAAGAGAGGCACGATCACCAGCAAAAAAATTTGATTCAGTAAAAGCCATCAGAGGAACGCATTATCATTGCTTTGTTCCCAATGGTAACAACCAAATCACAACGCGTCGATTTTCCAATTCTGATAATTTTTATAATTTTAAATTAAAATAATTTGTAAATAAATTAACTTTATTGGATAAAAATGTAAAAGTAAAAACTAAAACATAAATTTCGTAGTTTAGAATTAATAATTGCACTGAAATGTTAAATTCCACCCTAACTTGTTATGACGTTTTGTTCTATAAAACTCGAACGCGTTGAGTCTCCATCGTGAAAGATGGCTTATTGGAAAGGTATTGTCAGTATGTAGGTATTACCAAGTGCTTTACGATAAAAATAAATAAAAAATAAAAATGAAAGCTAAAGCAAAAGACAATTTTAAACTGAAATTTAAACGATATATTTTATGTTAACACCAAATTTGAAAACGGTTGCTTGAAAGTATGTACAATTGTCTTGAGCTATTACACGTGAAAATCGCACAAGGAATACTTAAGATACACGAATTTAAAGATGTGAACATTTGAGTTAATTTAAAACGGAACACCGCCGTATTTTGACCCTCGAGGGGGTTTTTACTCAAATCATATTTTTTTTTATCTATATCTACCATCTCCCCGAATTTCGAAAAAATTAGACACCTTAATGTCTTATATGTGTAAATAAAACTTATATGTGTACCGTTTCACGTACGTATGGTGATATAGACCTAGCTAACCCGATAATCACCGGATATAAGAGTTACATCTATATCGTACGTACATATGCGAACAGTAAATATGGCTGAGGTAAAATCAAAATTTCTTCTTTCGCGTGGAAATATAATAAAAATGTTCACTTACCCCCCAATCTGCAAAGCGGTAATCTGAAAAATTCAGCTGCAGAATTTGACTGTGTAATTTGTTTGTGGACCGAAATACCGACCTTTGGCTCTAAGAACAGTGGGAACAGTGTACACATGAATACTCATGGTTATATACGGAACACTTTAACATTACACTTGGTATATAATATATAGTACTATATTATAATACGCTTACCTTAAGCATCAGGTGTAAGACGAGGGTAGCATTCAATAAGACAAGCACCTCGAATTCTAGTATCGATTCGCCAGCAGTGAGGCGATTCAGCACACTCGCATTTCCCCAAACCGGATAATTTGAATAATAAAAAAAATGAAAGAACACCACCCGCAATACTGTAACATTTATTTTAGTTTCTATAAATTTGAATGGGCCTTTCGATGTGCAACATTGTACGCTTCTTGAGATTTATTGTTTGTATTACGGATTGGAGTCATCATCGAAGATCGTTGCTCGTAACCACTGTCACCTGAAAGTTTGTTTGTACATTTTTAATATGTTTTATGTATTTTGAATCAGAATATATACCTATAAGCAAAGAGTATAGAAAGTAGAAGAGAACCGAAACAGAACAAAAAATTTCATCAAACGATTTGCATGTATTGTAACAAAATAAACTGTATGAGTAGAATTACGAGTATATCAACGAACCAACACAAATTCACTTCCATCAACTTCTACACCACACACTAACAGATAATTTACGAAAATATTTCAAATATCTTTTTAACTACTCACACATTATGAAAGCAACCGAAATAAATATTGCAAGGACGAAAACAAAATATGTAAACAATAACAACAATTAACAATAAAACTTTTCAATGTGTGGTTGCATGACCCCTTATGATTGCATCTCCCCAACAGTATTTGATGAAATTTTTTGTTCTGCTTCGGTTCTCTTCTACTTTCTATACTCTTTGCTATAAGCCAAGTGTTATTATTCCCGTTTCGATGTAAAATTCATCATGAATGACTTCGCTTGGGAGTTCGACCAAATATACGAGTCATGCGCTGTTCCTCTATACGTTGCGTTTATATTCAAAATATTTAAATCATAATCACAAATCTATAACGCAATCGAAAAATTATACATTTTGTTGACATTAAAGTATATTCACATAACTTACAATTTGAACATATTTCGTATGTGCCCTTTTTCTACCATTATCATAGGCGTGCTCCACGGCTGCAGGGTACAGTTAATAGAGCCTATTACACCTGGAACTCCGAATTTTTCATAAAACCTGTAAAATTAATTTACGTTATATAAAATTAATTTAGGAAATTTTATTGCTGCTGCACTACGGTTGTCTTCTATGGCCCTGCTCACCAAATGAAACTACCTAGATAACACAGTTTAGTATATATCTGGAAGATATGCTGATATCCACCTAAAAGTAAAAAATTAAATTTGAATGAGGTTCCTTATATGACAACACAAGTGTACTTACCATTGGCCAAAACAATCAAAAGTGGCAACATTTGAATGTGCTCCGGAATTAACGTATACAGCGTTGACTCTTCCATATCCAAACTTTTTGGAAGTCTGAAGTACCGGTCAAATGTACTTTCTGTGACATTAAATAGGTTATGTGAGTCCCTTAATCTCTTCAAAATTCGAAGACGTCTTATACGCCGTCATTCGACAATTTCATTGATAATAACGAATCGAAACGTTCTGAAATATCTACACAGACATATGAAACTTAATTAAATTGGTTTATTAGCTATAGATATAGTTAATTAATTTTTGTTTGTATTAACTTAACCTGAAATTTTTTTTGTATAAATTAATTAATTTGTTTGTTATTAATTAATATTTATATTATATTGTAACTTAACTTTATATTATAATTTATATAATATAATAAACAATTAATTTAACAAATATTGTTCAAAACGGTAACACACAATTACTTTCTCTAACAAAACGTCAAAGTGGTTTTAGACAATGATAAAAGTTATTAAACATTTTATGAATTTTTTTTAATTAATTTTCAAAGCTAGTTTGTATTATTACTTATTTTCATCATTATCCAGTAATAGTGCCTGTTGTCTAGTCAATACTGAATTTGGCACTGGCAAATTTTTATAAAAGCTATGGTAAACTGATGTATGGCTATGTACTTGAGCAAATCCATCATGTCCCTTTTTTGTTCTATTGTTACTGGACGACGCATTGGATATAGTTCAATCTGTGCCAACATCTGAAGTGACTTAAGAGATTTTCCTGCCTTGCCTTTCCTCAAATTAATTTCACAAAATTCAACTTCACCACCGAGCGTTTCTTTAAATTTTATGCAAAGTGGTGACTTTCGCTCAAACCGGAGTCAATTAATGTTAAGCCATGAAAATTGATGACCATCACCAGACTTGTTTCTGTTGGTAATGTTCTCTTCCAGAATTGTTGGCGATAAAAATTCACTTCTCTCCATTTGTATCACTGTATAAGTTGGCGGTTTTATTTTCGATTTCTATACGATTTTCATCCATTCATCTGGGGAGTAAATAAACTGGTGTTTTTTGCTCCGATTTTCAATAACACCAAAATCGGCATCGTTTGGTAAAAATGAGTGCCCAGAGGCCATAAATTTGATATCAATAATATCGGCATTTGTAGCAGTTGAGTGTTTAAATTTTAGGAGTGAGAGGCTGAGCATTATGTTTCTATTTTGCCCTCCACAGGCATCACTGTACATTGTTATGCGCTTACAATCAGGTGGCACATTGGCTCATCACCAACTGCAAATACTTCTTGTTTTACCGAGCACCAATAAACTCTACCCCAAGAAATTTGCAGAGTTTTCAGAAAAAATATCTTACATACCTTAACATTCTTCCCTTGCCCTACCATTGCATATTCAAAAGTATTATTTTTATGACCTCGAGTGCCATCACGGGTACGGGTTATCTTGGTTCTATTTGATTTTATTAGCCCTCTTAAAAACGAATTTTCTTTTGAATAATCTGCAAGTCTTGGAATTCGTGATTTCGTTATTCAAAACAAAATGATGTAAAAAATAATTCCCTGCCGTACTCACTAATCGGTTCATCATATTTTTTACTACACTCGCAATCAAGATCACTGATAAAGATTTTTGTTGCAATTGTACGACCTTTTTGGTCACGTAATGTGCTTCTTAACCATCAGGTACTGCAGAACCAGCTCTTATGAAAGAAGGGCAATCAAATCGGTTGGGTAAAGATATTACTGTCGCAGTTTCATCTATTAGTGAATTCATAAACAATTTTTCTTAAAATTAAAATAATTACAGTACGGTATGCAATAAAATAAGTAATTATGTGGCTGTGACGAACCTATCCATAATGGATCCAATTTATTTAATCTTGATACGTTGCTTAAAAGAACCTGATCCCCAATTTGAAAAGTCGGTGTAGTTGCATTTTGGTTATAGTATTCTTTAGATTTGGATTTATGGTTCATCAACGAGTTTCCAGCGAATTACCATAAGTGTTGAAGCCGTGCTTTGAGTTCTGATAGATAATCATCATAAGTATATACTGGATTTGTATTTTGTTGGATAGAGCTAGGAAGATTCGGTTTATATCCCAACAGAAGTTCGATTGGCATATAAGTATGCAGTCGAAGTATGTGGTGTTGAATTAAATTTATAAATAGCATAAGGTGATCCGATGCTAACGGATCGTCATTAACGAAATTCCTTAGTGTTCGGTGTAATCGTTCTAATGCACCATTTGATTGAGGGTGGTAAGCCGTAGTATTGAATTTATTAATTTTTAGAATTTTACAGAGCTTACTAAACATTTCAAACATAAAATTAGATCCTTGATCTGTGACAATGGAATTAGGTGCACCGAAACTACAAATAAAATTTTCAGAAAATGCTCTGGCTGCTGTGTCTGTTTCTTGTGAGGTTGTTGGAATTGCGATACTTGGTGAGATCATCTTGTATCATTAACATATATTTATTACCAGTATGTAAAAGAAGTTTTTGAAGTTCATGTGATCTGCATTGCACATTTATTTACACGTGAGACTTTATTTTTTTGGCAAGACGACCATTTTTTATTAAATGATTTTATTCGCTTACAAGGGAAATCATAATATTATTTTATTCGCTTTATGGTTAAAAGCGAAAAGAAAAGCCTTAATTACCACCCAGGGATGTTATATCAAATTCCTTTATAGCTTCATTTGTATCTTCTTCAGATGAAAGAGATGTTCGATTCGTAAAATTATTTGGAACAGACTTGGAAGGCTGATTTATTAAACTTGCATGATTATAGTTATCGGAAGTATACGCTGTGGTATCATTGGAAATATCAAGAGGTGTATCTTGTGCCACTTGATTTGTCTGTGCTCTGGTAATGGCTGCAATAATTTTTTCTGATTTAGGTGTCTCTAGATTTGCAGAAACTTTTATACGGCTAAATTCATCTACGTTTAGATTCATCTTTCCAGGTTTGTATTCAATCTCGTAGCTATATTCATCCAGCTCCAACCGCCAGCGGATTAAACGTGAACTTGGTTTTGGATTTTTATTAAGTCAAACTAATGGACGATGATCGGTCCTAATCACAAATTTGGAAACCTTGGAGTGACCCAAACTATTGCCAAGAATTTATTTCGATTGTGGGGTAATTCCTTTCGGCATCATTAAGAAGTCTACTGGCAAATGAAATTGGTAAATCTTGCTCATCAGTGGTTAAAATAAAGGTTTTTTCGAAGTAAGGACGTTGTAAAATATGGGATGATAAAACAGAGTTTCGTAATTTATTGAAAGCTTCATCGCAATGACCGTTCTATTCAAACTTAATATTTTTATGCAATAATCGACTCAGAGGTTCTGAAATTTTAGAGTAGTCTTAGATAAATTTTCGGTATTAGCCCGAGAAACCAAGAAAACATCTAATATCTTTAAAAGTTTTCGGTATAGGCTATTTCATTATAGCGCTTACTTTGGATGGGTCAGGTTTAATACCATCCTTCGTCACAATGTGTCCTAAGTAGCAAATTTCTGTTCTAAGAAAATGGCATTTGTTCGGTTGTAAATTCAAATTATATATTCGTAAACGTTTTAAGACATCGACTAACTTAGAATTGTGATCTTGAAGGTCATAACCGTGAATTACTACTTCGTCAAGGTATACACAAAACATCTGAGACCGTTTCATCCTAACAAGATAATATTCATCAGACGCTGAAAAGTTATAGGTGCCCCCTTTAGACCGAATCGTAAAAATTGAAAATGACCGTTTCGTGTACTAAACGATGCCTTTTCCTTATCGTCAGAGTGTAACTTAACCTGATGAAGGCCGGTTGCCTAATCCAAGGTTGTAAAGTAGTTTGCTTTATCTAATGGATCTAAAATCTCGGTTATGTTTGGCAAAGGATAAAATTGGTCCATAGTGATGTTGTTTAATCTTCGGAAATCGATAACTAAACGCAATTTCGGTCGCCAACAGAAGATTTTTTTGGAACGATTAACAAAGGGAAATTCAATGGGTTCGATAATTTGTTCCTTTAACATTTCATCAACTTGTTTATGAATCTCGTCTCTGACTGCTTCTGGTTGGGCGGATTATTCTAGCACTCAATGTCACTAACGGGCCCACGGTGCAATACCCGGACAAACACATATACTTACACATTAAAAACACCTAACTGTGATTGAATTGATTTGAACATAATAATAATCAGTTTTTAAAGGCCATAACTGGCCCTTTACTGAGTCAACTATTTGGCTCCAACGGTTTCGATCCTGAGCATGGTCTTCATACTGTATAAGACCATCTGAAGAGGCCAAGTCGTTCTCTATATCGTGGAACCATCGTCGCCTGCAACGACTCTGTTGCGCAATTCGTTCCGGATCCAAAACTACTCGCTGCGATCTTATTTCATGTACAATATCGGGGATCTTTATCAGATATCTGATCGTGATATTGTACAGGGCTCGGTATGTACCATCGATTTCGCGTTTTGTGCCGTAAATCACACACATAATTCTTCTCTCGAATGTGAGGAGCTATCTCTCGTACTCATCCGTCAGCGCCCAACTTTCACATCCAAACATAATAACGGGCCTGATCAACGCTTCACGGCACTTGATAAGTGTTTAGATTTTATAGTAGTGGCTTAAACGATACAAGGCACGATTGACAGCTGCCAGCCGCACTTTAATATCTTTACCCACACTGTTATCGTGAGTGATAAGAGAACCCAAATATTTGAACCTCCTCACTCCCTCAAACGTGTAGTTGGTTTGACCATATTTACAAATTAATTAAAACAAATTTATATTCAAAGAAACCAAAAAAATTCTCACATAAATGTAATGGTTCGTGGAACATAGATTATGAAACACTGATACAAAGTTATTTGTTAGAATTGGATACAAACAAAATACAATATTATATAATCATGTATTTTAAAATATATTTTTTTGCAATTAATAATCAATAAACTAAAAATATTTTTATTTTAATCATGAACAATTGTTTTTCAACAATATATTCCACAATATATCGAAATTTGGAATTTAGGAATTAAAATAGAATTTAATTTAATTTATGTCATTTCTGTTCTGAAAAAATATTAATTTTTTTACGGTTTCACTACCTACTGCCAATAGAGAGAGAGTCATGGTATTAAAAAAATATTTTTTTTCCACATGACCAAATAAATCAACCGTACACTCTTATACTACAATGTTATAAGATTATTAACAAAACTGACTAAAAACAACATTTAATCCAATATTGTGTATAAAAATAATTCAAAATATTGTTATTGTAAAAGTAACAAAAAAAAAAATTCCGAAAGAATTTTGTAAAAGGCTTAAGTTAACGCGGGGCGGCATACATACTAAATATTTTGTTTCAGAAATACTTTAGTGTTTGCTTGAAAGGCACGAAAAAGAGATTATATTTATCATAAACGTACTCGTATATAATACAAAAAAAATAAATGTGTGACAGATTTTTATATTGAGCAGATAGATTTTGTTGTACATATTCAGATTACTGATGTCATAGAAATCTATTTAAATCGCATTAAAAGTTTTATTTTTTATTAAATTTAATTTTATTCACGTCATGGAGTGCACAGTGTAAATAAATGTATACTAACTAAATTATAGAGAAACGATGGAGACAAATCAATTTGTTTAATTTTAACGTAATTATTGTAATAACGTTAACATTCATTTAAATCTGACATAACGAAAAATAATCGTTTTCTATTTAAAGAAGTCTATTAAAAAATAAATCTGATGGATTTGAGTAACCGAGACGCGAATAGATGAGGCCCTCTGCTAAATCGGAGCACTTGATGGAATTTTTAATGTTTCAGCATAAACAAACTTGAATCTATCAGTTCAGTTTTTTTTAGGTGGCTAGAATCAGCTAAACTCAATCATAGACATAAATTGTTGCAGTCTTTGGCCAATCCCCTAGAGTTTTCATCGTTTAGGATAGCCATATGCATAGAGACACCTTAAATCGGACCGGTAATTTTGATTACTTGAATTAATTAAAAATTTACTATATTTGCATTCGTATGGAATATAAATAAATGGAATCGTTTGAAGCAGTTTTTTTTTAAATAGCAAGCACAAATGCACATTACATGTCCCACAATGGGTACTTTTTCTAGATTTGCAAGTCTCCAAGCGACAATTTCTAGCTGTTTTTAAACAATTCACAGCCGGCCAACCCGCTCTACTCTGAGAAACTGGTTCACTAACTTCGTCTTTTTCCTCACTACTGCGAGCTCTTCTTTCCAATTTAAACTCCAGAAGATCTTTACGTCGTTTTTTGGGTACGCAATGACGCAAGATATCCTTTCTATACTCCATCAAAGCAATAATCACCACCAAATCAATAAAATGGTTTATGCTTTGAGTGTGCATTATTTGATCTTAATAAAAGTACCATAGTATACTCAAGCATTTCATCTACAATGTCCGCTCTGCCCATATTTTTATTGTATAAAGGGACACTTACAAATGATTTTGTTATTTATTCCATCGAGTTCGCGTAGTTGAGGGGTTCATCCCAGCTACAGATAAAATCGCGGTAACACATTTAGTGCCCTTCTATTTTACGACGGTTAATTCATGGGTTCCATTGTTTTGGATAAACTTTCGCCTCTTTACATACTCGTATGTCTGTATTTAATCGTTTATATTTAATATTTTTGATTTTTTTTAACATTATTAAAATTAGAAAATTTTGATTATTATTTAACTGGGGAACGGTATCCCAAATCGAGGAGTTTATTTGCAAGAGGTACTGTTGAAAAGTACCGATCAAAAAAATATGGCTACCTTGGGGAATATTATCGACAAGGCGCATTACCACTGCTTGTCCTCAAACCAAAGATCCATGGATCAAGTTTGTTTTCTCGCCTTGATATATTTCAAAGTCCTTAAAGAGACTTTTAGATGAAGTTACGACAAAAAAAATTACCTACCGGCCGTGGCTTATTTTTAGCATATTGCCTCGCTGGGCATCGTTTGGTATAAGGAACCATTTATTCATCCACAGAATATGTGCCAAGTTTTCGTGGTAATGCTCAACATTTTTCCCGTATTGCACTTATTAAAGGTGGTATTTTCAAAAATAGATTTGTGGGGTCGGCGATGTGGTGAAATGTAGTGAAACATCTCTCATCGTGGAAATGAAATGAAACTCAGCATTAAAAATATACAGCTATTTCAGCTCATGTTTTAAGCTCAGTACCACGCATTAAAAGACAAATATTGGTGTTTTTTGCGGCGTTAACGAAATTTTGAAGTTGAACCGATGACATTTTACACATTTGGATATGAAATGTCGTGTTTGATTTCGACCATGTACGATCCAATACATCGTGAGGATATGAGCCAATGTTAATTGGGTTCCTCCGTACTAAGTGTGTTCGTGTGCTGCCCTTAATCAAAAGGTTGGTTAATGGATGATCTTTTGGCATGATCATAGGATGTTTTTCATTATACGTCCAAGCGGTTGATTGTTGAAGTCATCCACCAAGTCGCAGAATCCCTTCATGCAAGAATGGGGCTAATGGCTTAATTTTACTGTTACTCACAATTTGTACGTGATTAATAGGGTGGCCAGGGATGGGCGAGGTAGACTACGCCAAGTAATCTACTCGGTTGTCGACACGTAAAGTATTGCGTAGAATACTCGACGAGATTTGTTGGCAACGTCGACAATTAAAACAACGTCGTCAACCTACGATAATTTTACGTTTTTTACGAAAAACGTAAATGCTAAGGCATTTTTTCAAATTAGTTCTAAACGCAAGTAGAATGAAGATAGATATATACTTTTTGGTTAGCTACATAAGTTATTTTTTATACATGTATTATTAATATTATATGTAATGGATTTATGGCTCGATTTTAAAATTATTTCTTATAATTTATTTCTTGTAATAATTTGCCAAATTTTACAAAACCAGTATAGAGATCATCGAGGATTTTGTATTATAAACTACGATTTATGCTAAATATAAACTGTAAGACTTGTTTATCCGAAATTCTGATCATGGGACATAAAGTTACAGTATTGACTTTAAAATATATAAGACAATGAATGTACTAAATCACTACTAGTTATTTTTTACATTGTCGACATGTTGTCGACATTGTCGACGCGTTTTCGACATTGTCTACGTATTGTCGACGCGGCGGCGTAGAAAATATTATATGACGCGTAATTGCCCATCCCTGAGGGTGGCTTCGATACCCCTGGATGTACAATCCACGTGGTTGTCGGCTGATTTAACATAAAACCACTGAGATGGAGATGGAGATGTTAATTTTTGGATTTTCGAGAATCGATTTGCACTAAATGTTTTAAATTTATGGGGCATATTCTTCACCCACCCTATCACTATCATTGTCCAAAAATATGTTAGTGGTTGATCAAACTTCATATCTTGTTGCACCCTGTTCATTAATTTTGCAAGTAAACTTGCTCCGCATAACTCTAGCTTTGGTAATGTTAATTTGGTTGCTATTGGTGCTACTCGGGTTTTTGATGTTAATAATGTTGACTTGTTTGATGTTCTGTCATAGTCGACACCACTGCTGCGTATGGTGTTTCTGAAGCATTACAAAATCCGTATAATTATCCTGGTAAAGATGAATCAAATTTGACGCACATTGGAATTTTCATCCCTTCTAGTTTCGGGAGAGTCACATAATATTGCTGACGTTTGTTTTCGATGTCTTCTGGCAGTTTCTGATCCCAAGGTAATGCCAGAGATCAATAGGATTTGAATTATGATTTGTATCAAGGTTGCGGATATCCATCCCAGTGGATCGAATAGTCTAGAAGACTCGGACATTTTTATATTTTTGTTGGTGAGATGCACCTTGAATTCAAATGTATCACAAATGTTTTTATGGATTTATCATTAAATCTGATAGTTTCAAATGCTCTTGAGCCTCTTGAGCCATTTTCTCATGCTGAAACCTCCAGTCCATAGCAAGTTAAGTTTATCAGTTGGATTTGCGCTGTTTGAGCTTTCTCTAGGCTGTTACTTCCTGATAGCAAATCATCCACATAGAAATCGCTTCTAATTATGTTTGCCGCAATTTGTAAGATTTTCTCTTCATCGGCTGCATTCTGCAAGCTGCTGCAATGTTTTGAGAGCCAGATATGGAGCAAATGCCATCCCAAACGTTACGGTTGTTAGTCTATTATATTTTATTATTTTATCAGGGGATGTTCCCCATAATATTTTCTGGTACTGTTGATTATCCGAATGTATTTTTATTTATCGGTACATTTGGTCTATGTCCGCTGTTTATACCACATTATATTTTCCTCTTGGTCCTCTTGTAGTTTGGGGGCCACGACTTGGATTTGATTCAGGCTGACATTGTTGCTCGTTTTAGCTGATGCATCAAATTCAACTCTTAATTTTGTTGTGGTACTGGTTGTTTTGATTACTGCATGATGAGGAATGTAATATCGTTTGTCGACAAGCTCCCTACTCTCAATCAGTTGTCCCTCTTTGAAATACACTTCCGATATTCCCTTGAAAACTCACTGGGTACTGGTAAGCGTCGTTCAAGTTGAATGAATCTTGCTTGGATGTCCCGAGTCATGATAAGGTTGGATTAAAAGAAATCCATACTATGTAACGGCCGTTAGTATCCCGACTGTGATTCTTATGATAATGTTCTTCACACAGCTTTTCTTCTTCTGTCATAAGCTTTTGGAGCTGAAGTTCTTCTATTTCCCAAAACGTCTTTAGTTGTTTGTCGATGTCCGTCAATGTAACCATTGACTCGATTCTGGATGACGATTTGTTGGAAGTGTTTTCAATTATAATTCATGCTAGCTCTGTCTGTTGGGCGATTGGTTCTCCTTACTCAACACGTATGCCATGATCCTTTTTATGGTATTGAAACTGGAGAATTAGAGATATAATTGGCGGACCATGTTAAATCAAACAGATACAAATTTTACCTCATAGGACCTCCGGGCTTCACACCGTTCACACTGATTCACAATATATTCTGACTGTATGTAGAAGACAATCACAACACATATACATAAATATTCTTTTTAGTTTAATTTTAATTTTATTAATTTTTTTTAAATAATAATTTATTCTACCAATTTGGTATCACATTAACTTTTTGATTACGCGAGTATCACGATTGTTCTTTGAGTTCACGGTGTTGGTAGTTGAAAGGTTGCGCGCCACAGTCGCTCTAAAGCGCACCCAATTATGCGGTGAACTATCGCGCATTACAGAACAGTGACCGGTGTTGATTGACTATGGTATGACTATTCTCCAGCCTAGTTAATATTGGACGTTGATTACAGACAACTAATCAAGCTACTGTCGAATCAAATTTCTCCACATGTAGGTACACCACACCGTAACAAATAATAGGGGGACGACGTCCTTATAGGTTTATTATGTACGTATACTTGACTAAAAAAAATTCGGGAAAAAGGTGAAAATTATTTTATTAGTAATCGAGCCAACAGGGACATAAATTAATGTAATAATTATGCGGATGAAATCCACGCGCTTGTTAATTTCGCTGTTTTCTAAGTGAAATCGTGTGTGTTTATAACTGTCGCTTTGATGAAACCACAAATACGGACGGAATAATTCCTCAATCACAGCAACCACCAAAATGAATAATTCAAGTAACAGGTAAGTAGTATAAACTCTCAATTATTTTGTCGATTATCGCTACAGTGAGTCCCAGAAGATTTAGAATTATCATACCGTTCAGTGATTCATGGAAACACGCATACAGTAGCCCAATTAGCTGTAATAATCATTACAATGGTAAATTGTTTCGTTAAAACTCGCAGAAATGGTCGAGAAGTTAAATAAATAAAACTGCAAATCATCAAGTATATTGTGAAAAATCAGTTCAATGAAATTAATTTATTTTATCGACCCCAAATTTTTTTTTAAATTTTAAAAATATTTTTATTAAATTCCAACTTTAAAAATTGTTTTAATTTTTTATATGGCGGAAGTCATTCATCAGCTGACAATGCGATTTATGACATTTATTGGACATCAAAAGATAAACAAAATGTGTCTGTATATTTTCTTTCTTCATTTATCGTCGTGAATGCCTTCATCCATCAGTTTACGAAGAAAAAACAAATAATAAGAGGATGGATAATAATCAAAGAACGAAAAACACACAAAGTAAATTTTTGTTTTGTTTATCTCCCTAAGTTTCTCCAAAAGAAGATCAAAGTAAATTCTTATTATTTCCACTATTTAAACTATTTTTTGTTATACTGTTGTTGTTGTTATTGTTGTTAAAAGACACACATCCTCATTTGAAAAAGAAAAAAAAGAAATTAAAACACATAAAATAAATAACAATAATTCTTTAGTCGCTTTCAAATGAAACAAACTGTTAAGTCATAATCTCTTGTGCAAGTTATTCCTGTTTTGTTTGATTCTATTCCATACATACATATTATGAAAATTCATAAAAATCACGCACGCATTAGATAAAAATCTCCCCAAAAACACAATGTTGTGCTAGTTGGCTTGTGTGCATTAAAATTCATGGTAACATAATAATTGAAAACCCTTCAAGCATAGTTTTTTCCTTACAAATTTAATCGTCGTACCAATCGACTTAGAAAAAAAAAAAAAATGGTAATAGTAATAATTTTAAATAGAAACAAGATACATAAAATAAAATAACATTCTCCTCATATTATTATTGTTATTACTAAAAATCCGATTTTCTAAGAATGCTTCGTATATATAAATTAACAATTCATGTTTAAATCTAAATCCCACTCGTTAAAAAAAAAAAAAAAAACTTTCAAAATTAAGATTATTTAAATAAGATTTGAATTTATATAGAAAAGATATATATAATAGACATAAATATAGATTTTTTATTTCATAAATATACAATATAATTATTAAATCATTAAGATAAATTTTTATTTCTATATACATACATACATACATATATATATACACTTACATACATACAACATATTTTTAATAGATTAGCAATTAACATTATCATAATTTTTATTTTTTATCTTTTGTTTTTTATTTTAAGTGTTTCTTTCTTTCTTCTCCCGTATCAAGTTTTAATCAGCGATCATTTCGAAATCGCAACAACACAAAAAAACCAACAAATTCATTTTAAACACAAGAAACCCGTTAAAAAAATATTTGCTGTAAGCAACATTTTAAATAATAATAATAATAATAAAATAAGAAGAAAATTGTTAAGAATATATAATAACAATAATAAAAATAAAGTGATTTTTTTTTCTTTACTTTTGTTTTGTTTTTCGGTTCGCTCTTTTCTTAATGATTAACCTTCAATTGACATTAAAAAAAAAAAAAAAAAAAAAAAAATTACAAAATTACAGTGTACATAAGAAAAGTTATTAAAATGTTTTTAAGTACTCCCAACGAAAATAATAAAAATAATCATAAAATTAATAAATGATAAATTATGATGAAATTTTTATGTTCCACGGTTTTATGCGTGCAAATGAAAAACTCTCACTTGAAAAATAATTTATAAATTGAAAATAATAATTCATTTTTATTTATTTTAATAATAAAAGTAAAATATTAATTTAAGGTTCCGCCAATTTGGGCCGACAAGGTTTGTGAAAACTGTTTCGTATTTTTTAATTAACATACATAAATATTAGTTTTGCTTACCTTAAGGCGTAACGAGATGATTGATCAACGTAGGAACGTTACAGTAATTAACGGAAATATTTTCTTAAGTAATATTTTACAGGGCCGAATAGCAAATCCGTATGGGCCACAACTTAGTAAGTAAAATAAATTTATAAATTGCATTTTTATTTCGTTCGTTAAACTAGGAAGTGTTATTAAACGACATTGTTATAATTAAAATTCATGTATTAATGAATTACACAAGCCCAAAAACCACAGAAAATCGAACATATATAGCTGATTGGTGCAAAAAGTTACTATGAAAAGGGGTGGACTCCGCTAAAAATAATAATAGTGTCAACAATCTGGTTCCGACGGTTTCGATTCTGGGATTGGTCTTCATACTGTTGTAGCAATATATCGTTTTCGGCCTACCAGGTGGCTATAAGGGTGGCTCGTCGAAGGCAGGGTTCTTTGGTTTCTAAAATTTATATAAAAAATAAAATTAAAATAATCTTATCTTGGACTATAAAAGATGGTCAGCAGCAGGTCTCCACTGAATAAGTAATTATTGTTGTCTTCTCCTGCTTAAATTTAATTTAAGATTATCCAATTGTATTAAACGCCTAAACGGAAATCTACACACGTATTTGGACGTCTAATAAAAATATCTCAGTTTAACTTTTTTCTTCAACTTTTAATTTATTTCAAAATTCATTAATTTGTTAGAACTTTTTATTTTATTTTTACAATGTCTGGTCACATTAACCACCAGTTTATCTTTTTTCTTATTTTCCAAAAATTAATTTGATTTTCTTTTCAAAAATTAAATTAATTAATTTTTTATTTTTATTTATTTACAAAAATCATTTAATTAATCGATCATCAAATTCAAGTTATTTCTGATCGGATATTCTCGAACGGATATTTTTATTTTTTAGAATATAAAAAAAATCGATATTATTTATGGCCCAAAAAAAAAGGTGACCCGATGTTAATTTGTTACACTGACTTAGAAGAAGCTGCAGAAGCCAAGTTGTTCCCTACACAGTGAAGCCATCGTCGCCTGCAACGACCTCTGCGCCTACCATAAGACTAGGTTAGGTTAGGTAAGGGTGACCGTCCTAAAGGTCTAGCATGGACACAAAATTGGTCCGTAGCTGTACCACATTCGAGTTTCCTCCTCTTCACTCGCTAAACCATCCTGAGCTTACCAAGAAGCATTTAAAGTTCCGAATCTCGATCTTACTAAGATCCGTGAGATTGGTCAAAGGGGAAGTTCCCATAAATTTCGTTATGCTGTACGCTAGACTAGGACAGGTGCAGAGCAGATGGAGCACATTTTACTCCTCCTCCTCATAACCACAGATGCGGCAGAAATCGTGGGCTGGGATACCCAGTCTGCTCGCATGTATCCCAATGAGACAATGTCCCGTTATAGCTCACACGACCATACTAATATGGTGCCGTCGAAGCGATATCAGTTGGCCTGATCTGGACCGGTCAAGTCCAGGCCAGATCTGCCTGGTTATTACACACGAACTAGATCTGACGTTCGTTTCTTTTATAGCTTCTTCCTGAAGCAGCAGTTTACATGAAGCAAGCGGTATCTTTATATCCTGCCTCCGGTCTGACGCTGCTAAAGGCCTCCTCTATATCCAAGAAGGTTACCATTGAATATTCCTTATATTCAAGTAATTCCTCAATCGGGCCTATAAGGGAGTGGAGAGCTGTTTCCACCGATCGTCCCTTACAATATGCGTGTTGAGATCCCGACAGTTCGCCCGGCTTGATTGAGCCTCTAATGTAAGCCTCTATTAGTCTTTCCAGTGTTTTCAACAAAAAAGAAGATATACTTATAGGCTTAAAGTCTTTGGGATAGCAGTGAGAGCTTTTTCCCGCCTTAGGTATAAATATTACTTTTACTTCAGTCCACTTTCTAAGAATGTGACAGAGTTCTAGGCTGCCTTTGAATATAACTTCCAGCCAGGGTAGGGTTAAGTCAGTAGTTCGCTGGATATCCTCAGGGATAATGCCATCAGGTCCTGCCAACTTGTATGGCTTAAAGCTGTTTATTGCCCATAGGATATTCCGCCTGTATACTATATGGCTTACGGAGTCTACACCCATATTTATTATGGGTCTCTCCGGAGCTAGCACCGAGCACTCCGGGAAATGCGTTTCTAGTAATAGCTCCAGGGATTCCTCACTACATGTAATTCATAAACCATCCGGTCTTTGTAGATGACCCAGAATGGAAGGACTAGAACATAGTGCTTTGCGTAGCCTGGCCGCCTCCGGGGTCTCCTGTATATTACCACAATAGAGCTTCCAGGCCCGCGTTTGGCAGCTCGTACTTATAGGTTTTGAGGACTTCCTTATAACAGTCCCAATCTGCAGCAGCATTTGTGTTCCTCGCTTTCTTGAAGCGTCTCCTGCATTTCATACGAGATGGAGATCTCTCGACCACCAGGGTGGGCGAGATTTACCCAAGGGCCTACTGATAGGACATGCACCTAACATGGCCTTATTAAAAGCATCAGGCAGATTGGTTTTTAGAGCATCAAAGTCCTGTGTAGATGCAGGAGGGTTTGGAACCGATACCGGTAATAAGTTATCAAGAATGGTTCTGAAACAATCCCGATCAGTTTTCCTCCTATTTCTGAAAGGTGGTTTGCTAGTGGGTTTTGTATCTACTTCGTACTGGAGATAACAATGGTCAGAAAAGGAATGGTCTTTGGACACTTTCCAGTTCAATACCCTCTCCTTAATAAAATTCGAGACAAGTGTGATGTCCAACACTTCCTGTCTATTTTTAGTAATAAAGGTTGGCTGTACTACGATATTACATATATTTAGGTTAGTACTTAAAATAAAATCAAAGAGTAACTCACCTCGCCTGTTTGTATCTGTACTTCCCCAGATTGAGTGATGAGCATTAGCATTACTGCCCATGATGACTTCTACCTTTCGTTTTCGAGCCTCCCTTATTGCACTGCCCAACCTACCTGATGGTATATTTTCCTCCTCGTATGGTAGGTAGGCCGATATTAGCCAGAGATTTTGCCCATCCATCTCGATACACCACAAGTGGTTTCCCCCCCTGCTGTAGGTGCCCCAGATCTGTCAGCCTCAGCGCGCTTATAAATTTTGAGCGTAATCGCTCCAAATCCATAGCTGACCAGGCCTCCAGATTTTACCAAAGCACCCACGGGTTCTCTGTCGATGATAATGACGGCCGATCTGTGATCTTGTTCCGCCGTTACCTCTTCTAACCTGGCAATCTTCCAAGTGGCCGTTGGCAGATCCGCATTGCTGATTTTCAACATTTCCAGGATCTCCTTAAGATCACTTGGCTCCGCAGGGATCCAGGCTCGTGCCTTTGGCTTGCAGGGAATTTCTTCCCTCGTCACCACTTCTAGTTTGGCCCCCGGCCAGACTTCATCCAGGCTGCCGATCGCCTTTTTGTAGAGGGTTACAGAACTCTCATCGGCACAGGCAGTCAGTTTAACATGACCCCGAAGCCACCCTCCGTCTCGGTAGGACCATAAGCAGCTCTCTGCATAATTCGTGCCGGATCAGCACATAGAACGTGACCGAGCCAGCGTACTCGCCGAGATCTTATTTCATGTACAATGTCGGGATCATGATCAGATCTCGACATTGTACAGATCTCGGTACGTACCATCTACTGATCTACGTACCATCTTGGGCCGTAAATCACCCGCATGATTCTTCCCTAAAATTTAAGAAGCCATCTTTCGTACCCATCCATCAGCGCCCAACTTTCACAACCAAACATAACAACGGGTCTAATCAACGCTTTCAAAAGCTTCAGTTTCACAGCGCGTGACAGATGTTAAAATTTTAGTAGTGGCCTTACAGCATACAAAGCAAGGCTGCCAGCCGCGTTTTAATATCCTCACCCACAGTGTTATCATGAGTGATAAGAGAGCCCAAAAATTGGAACCTCCTCACTTCCTAAGATGTGTAGTGGCCACTACTTTCCCTATATCCAGAGATCATGTATTTTGGTTTGGACTCATTGAGTTGGAGTACAACAAAAAACTAAAGCTTAAAACTCTACAAGCGGATTAAGTCCAATCACGCATATGCAAGCACCTGATTGGATTGACGATATAAGATGATGCGCTGAGGTGTTTCAGTTTTACAAATAAAATATTCCAACATTAGATTAAACAGTATCGCAGACAGAGCATTTACCTGAACACCCGATTTATTTGCAAAAACTTTCGATAAACCTGTTATTCTATACAAACGTATCAATTTTGTTGGCAATCCTAGTTAGCTATACCGCGATAATTCTCACACTTTAAGCGGTCTTTCGGTTTTAAGCTCTCTTCTGGAAGATAAAGCACATGGCGGCTACTTTCCATTCGTCCGGCATTACTTCGGTTCGCCATACTAATCGAATAAGGTCGAAAAGACAGTTCCACAAAGTATTCCCTCCGAATGTCAAGAGTTCCGAATTAATGCAGTCTACCCCAGGTAGGGTATGTAAACTGGTTAAAACTGAAACCGGTTATTTGGGTTTTTGTTCATTTTTATGAAACCTGTAATAACCAGGTTTTCTGCCCAAACCGGGTTTTTCTGTTAAACTCGAAAGTCTTTTCTACTGTTTTTCATAATGAAAAACGTGGGTTTGAAATGCCTAAGAGTGAGAAAACAATACAAAAATGCGACTCAATCTGGAACGCGCTTCTCGATAACAATAAATAAATGGACCAGTTGTAATGGCAATAGTTATTTAAATGTAACATTACATTTTCAAGGGGATAGTTATAAATTAGGTTTTATTGCTATACAGGGTTTATGTGATGCGTACTAGGTTCAGTCATTACTTGAACAAAAATTGGAAGAGTACGGTAAAAAATTTCATCATAAAAGTACGCTCAGCTGAACAAAATGGAAAATCAATTTTGCATGAACCATGCAATTTTTTGCCTGTTGTAGACAGTTGACAGTTGTTAACACTTTTTATAACAAAAATCATATAATTTCGAGAGACTGTGAGATTTTTCAGAAAATCTCCGGTGAGGAACTTCCTATTGCAGCGATATGTTGAGAAAAAAGCTGGTAAAAAACTTAAACTTCTATTGGACTGTAAAACAAGATGGAACTCCCTTATTCCTATGATGGAGACGTTAGTTCAACAGCGCATTGGAAGGAATCGGGCTTAAAGATTTATATAATGAAAACAACTTTAATGTTTTGGTAAATTTAAAAGAAACATTAAAGCCGACAGAATTGGCCGTAAAAGAACTGAGTAAAAACACTGCAACGTTACCCTATACGGAAGGAGTACTTACATTTTTGTTTAATCAAATGGAACAAAATACTACTGAAAATAGGAATTTCCGAATGACGAAATAAAAGATTAACAACACTATATAAATTTTTACAAAGTGCACTTTTTCCACAAACGAATGTATTGGAACTTCCATATTCGACCAAAGCGACAACTTTGAGCTTGGCAACGACGTTGGCTGTAAGATTATTTGGTGATTCACCAATTGGTGAATTGACTATTGAAGAGAGTATTGATAAAGGTTAATTAGAACCAATACCATCCGGATCGGCTACTTTATTAGAACAATTACAATACAAAATTCAATTTCTGCAGTCTTGCATGATTCTTGCTAATTGCTGAGTTGTAGTACTTTCAGAACCTCGACCTTTTTCCTTCTACAAATTCGCTTAGCTGCCCTTCTAGTAAGAGTAGCCTTGGTTTTACTCGCAATTGTGAAACGTTGTTACACTAAACTATGTGATATGTTTTGTTGCTCAACTGAAAGATAGCACTCATTCTTGGGTTTGACAATCATTCTTGGGTCTAACTTTCACTATACCTAAAGTTTCTTCATGATATCGTTTCTTTTGATCTTCATCTATCACACCATCACAGTCAAAACGTTCCCTGCAGCAGCCTAATAATAATCGTTGCCTACGTATTTGGTTGCTGATCGATAAGTTCTCACATTCTAGACAACCCAAGCACGCATTTTTGAAATTAACACGTGATCGATTTGGCTGCGGAAAATTTTACGAGGATGTGTCCATGTTTCCAAATATATCTGTTTGTGAAGGGAAAATGTGCTTGCTACTCTAAGATCGTGAGCAATTGCAAAGCACATCATTCTCTCACCTTTCGGTCGCAGTTTCGTGTCGGGAGTAAAGACCTATATTTTCCCACTTTCTGCCAGCTCTAGAAGTAAAGTCCTTAATTACCATTCATATGTCGTGTTCGGGTATAAATCCCTCCGGATCGTCCAAGTCATTGTAAAATGTGGCTAACTTCTATTATTTAGAGCACAACAAATGTTTTTTAGGCACTGAAATGGTTCGCTTAATAATGCTTCGAGCCTAGAATGTTTCTTATTGAACCTTTTTAGATTCTGCTTCTGTAACAAAAACATTTGATAGTTTTTTGAAAATTACGTTATAACTACGTGTAAATCTAGCCATTGTCGTAAGTATTTAGTTGTGAGTTCTCTATCCAAATCGCTCGAATTGAAAACGAATGAGTCGTGCCATATTCCTGGGTGATAACTGTAAACATTTCTGTTCATATATAAATGCTTTTCTTTAGTATCTGGTGCTATATTCTATATATGCGTCCTGTCCACAGCCAATCACACCAAAAAAAATTAGGGAGGGTTTTTTATAATGGCAGGGCTTTTTATCAACGGCGACAATTAAAATAATGTCAACAACCTACGATATTTTAGCGATTTGAAATCGAATGCGCCAGTTCGCGGGAGTATTTTGTAAAAATTAGCGTTCTGTGAGGAATGTGTTTCGTGCGCTTAGACCAAGTTACGTCTGACATAATCGGCCTGTCGAGACCACTATTTAGAATTCCATCGAAAAGTTTGAATCCCAGTTTACCGTATTGGATAATACGCGGTTTGGTGTGGTTTATGTGCCTGTGAAATCATTCGTCCATATTGCTCCATGATAACGGAATATTTTCTGCCTGAAATTGAAGCCCGACCTCGACGACATTTGGTTCCAAGAAGTCCGTGCTATTTGCCATATAGCGCGGCCAATCTACTTATTGAAAAATCTAGTTGGCGAGCAATTAATTTCACGGTTCGGATCGTTGAATTGGCTATTTAGATCGTGTAATACCTCTAGACTCTTTTCTTTGGGGCAAAGTCCACAGTCTATGTGTTCCAAGCAAAGAAGGTAGATTTGAGGCATTGGAAGCCAACATTATACTCGTGTCATTCGCCAAATATCATTCAATATTCTCGAATTTTTGCACAAATCACCTATAGATTTCCTGATTACGGAAAAAATCACGCACATGGTGTTAGATGCTCCCTGTTTCTGGCATGACTGCCGGTGTGACTTTTGCACTTCAGCACGCTTTCCACTATAGCCCAAATATTTTCTGAATTGTGTTGAAGAATTAGCGACAAAATACGTCGTTATGAAAAATGTTACAAAAACCTGGCTCCACAACTGCAAATTGCTGCCCAAATCATACATTTTTTTGCAAATGTATCTAACTGAAGTGTTTCAAAAACCAATTTCATGTACGTTTCGTCATCCATCAAAACACATCCACTAAATTTTGTCAAAATTGTGTC
This sequence comes from Tipula unca, assembly GCA_951394425.1. Classification (NCBI taxonomy): domain Eukaryota; kingdom Metazoa; phylum Arthropoda; class Insecta; order Diptera; family Tipulidae; genus Tipula; species Tipula unca. The sequence continues at coordinate 67,165,616 of OX596382.1, read as the reverse complement.
ATCAGTCTGGCATATAGTTTATCGAACAAGTGTTGGTTATCTCACCGATTTGGCTTTTTAATAACTCGGTAGCACTCATAGCCTTCCTGAACTTGAATTCGTTTTACCATGGAGTGGGGTGTGTTAAATTTTATAGCACAGCCATAGTTGAATTTCCCCGGATTATTTTTAATGAAGGTTATAAACCTTTTTGTAAACATTGCTATTAGTGGTGCCATGTAAAGATTTCTATATCGTCTTACGCCGATGGTCAAATAAGCATAGTCCATTCCTGTTGCTAAAATTTTCCAATTTCTCCATTAAATTGGCAAACATAAAAGATTTGTATAGCACCAACTGTATATACGCCGGTGATCCAGTGAGCATAGTGATAGTCGTTGCATTTGGAATTGTGAACTTGAGTTCAAGCCTCGATTTGGCATTAAATAATTTTTAATTTAATTTAGGATGAGTAGAGCGGCAAATCTATATATGAAAATGGTGAGAGGTGGTAAAGTAAGCGGTGTCATATGATTTGGAATCCTGGATGTTGTGCTGTGTTCAAACCTCGATTAAGGGTTAACAAATTTAGCGGGTATCCACACAATTCTCATTAAATTGAAAAAAAAAATTGCAATTAAATTAAAAATATAAATTGAGGCTTGAACTACTCACGATTACAATCCAATCACAAAGCTTCTTTTACCACCGAGCCATCGCCGTACATATAAATAGTGATATTCCTATTGTTTATATTGTAGCTGCCTTTTGAAAAAAAAAAATTGCAAATTTTAGCAACGGCAATGTACTCTGCTTATTTGACCATCGCAGTACAATTTCATTACCGCTCTATACCCATACCCACCTTTTATACTTCCCAACTTTTACATGAAGAATATTGATTCTGTTATGCAAATCTTTTATACTTTCCAATTGAATCGACAAACTTGGGAAATTATTTAACAGAAGCTGAGTTGAACCAAAAATGTCCCAACATTAATATTGTTTGAAACTTAACTGAACTGCATAGTGCCAGGTGCAACATTTAATGTGATGACATTCTAAGGAGTGTATTTTGTAGAAGTTAAAAATCTGACAAGATATTCCTCCTTATGTTCTTAAAAATTATAAAACTTCCGTTCCAGTCAATGATGCTTGATGCGATTTTCTAGGCGGGCCACGATATTGATCACTGACCATACAAGCTTTAAGTTTAAGTCAGTACATGAATACTGAAAGTATAACAAATAGGTATAGCTGAGTTTAAGTCTCGATTAAAACTAAAATCAAATTTAATTTAATTTCTTACAATCTAATCCAATTCAGATTCTGTTAAATTTTCACTTTTCCCTATTCAAATGGTGAGTATAAAAGACAGATTTATCAGTAATGAAATTGTCCGGCAGTGGTCAAGTAAACAAAATAATGGGCGTTTGATTAGTGGACGTGACTTCAAGCGGCATTCGGGCTAAATTTTTTTCAATTTAATTTCATCTTACAAATTAGTTCAACTCAGCTTCTATTAAAATTTTCCACTTTTTCCAATTAATTGACAAGTATAAAAGTGGGATGTAGCATCAATGAAAATGTAGTGCGATGGTCAAATAAGCAGAGTCCAGAAATACTTTTGGTTATAAAAAAATCGATCGGTGTTGGTTATCTTAACGATTTGGCTTTTTAATAACTCGGTAGCACTTATAGCCTTCCTGAACTCGAACTCGTTTTACCATGTAGTGGGGTGTGTTAAATTTTATGGCACGGTCATAGGTAAAGTTCCCCGGATTATTTTTAATGAAGGTTATAGCTTTTTTGTATGATTTTTTGTCTGCCGTTATTTCCGATTTTTCTTAAAGCTGTTCTATACTGTTGGATAACATGACGCTGATGTAGATTCATGGTATTTGAGCACGATTAGTTTTAAATTCCGCTCTTTTTGAACAGAGATTTAAATGCATTAACGGACATTGTACCTAAAGAAATTTGGTCATCTTTAGTTTAGAACTAATTGACAAAACCACTCTAGGAATTGTCTATATTATCGACGTTGTCTACGTTGTTGACGTTATCTACGGGTTGTCAACACGTCAATGTAGAAAATAATAGAATTAACGCGTAAACGCCCATCCCTGATGCTATTTCCAATACGTTTTATTCTATGCTCATATTCATGTCTGCTATAATTAATTTAAATTGCCACGATTAGATCATAATCGAAATGTATAGCATCAAATTAATCATTGATCTTTTTTCTAAAATACCAGCACGCGTTGTCATGTTGGCTCGTTACACAATACTATTACAGTATCTACCAGCTACGAACTTTCAGATACAATATTGAGAATGTCGCGATTTTTCAATTCTATTTTTAATGTTTTTGATTTTAGCATTAACTTAGAAATCAATCAAAATTGATTAATTTCTCTTTGTTTTGTTTTCTTCATAACTTTATGTAGTTATTTTTTGTTATTACCGATTGTAATACCATAGGTAATAAATAACAAGTAATTTGACATTTGCAAAAATTTTTTTTTTTGTTGAATTAAAAGAAGTTGAATTTAAACTCGAACACAAGTATTGTAGTGAGTGGTATTACGCGATTGTATTTTATAACAGATTAATGTATACAACATAACTATAACCAAGTCTCGTCTTAACAAAGGCCATTTATAAAGAGATACAGTTTGTTTTAAATAAAATATGTAGAGTGCTTAGAGTTTAGAAAATAACTGGAACTGAATCCAACGCAGGCTGCGTTGAAGGCTGAAAATGAAATAGCAGCCTGGGAAGTGTTGTGAAATTAGAAATAAGCAAATATCTTGAAAGGTGCCAAACACGTAATAGAAGTTGTATTAAAATGAAGATGAAATAATTTTACATGAAATCGCAATCATACTGTTTTAGAAAATCTGATGAAGCTAAATCGTTCTCTACATCGTGGAGCCACCTGAGTTTTAATCTCTGCATGGCTTTAGTGAATTCCTTATGGGATCGATCCTCAGTGTAAATCCTCGCAGTTTGAATTGGAAGTCGGTAAAGTGTCACCTCAATGCGTCGATAAAGTGTTCACTCCATGCGTCGAGTACTGCGTCGATGTAGTACAGAGGTTTCTATCCCGGTTTCGAATGTCGATTGACGCAGGCCTGACAGTATGGTGCAGTCCAGTAATGCCGGTAATGAAATTACGCGAACTGTGCTATTTGCTGACTTGCTGTACTTTCAGAACTATGGCTTCCACCATTTTCGTCTACCAATCCGATTAGCTGGCCTCCTAGCATGAGCAGCCCTGTTTTTCCTCGCAATTGTGAGATTTATTGTTTATTTTGAGAAAAGTCTACAAATTAGAATTAAGCATTAAACATACAAAAACAGTACGAGTACAAATACATATAAACGAAGAAAACATAAAATTTATTTCAGGTCGGAGCATAATATTACTGCAACCTTCGCTTGAAATTTGTATTTCTTAAAGTAAAGTAAAAGAGGTGGTCAATTTTGATGAAACTGTTGGACATCATGTTCACTGGTTCATTATCACCATAGTTTGTTCTAATTGATTCATATGAAGGAACAAATGATCTCTTAAACTTCAACTTAGGAATTACTTGACTGCACCATAATTTCAGACCTACTTCAACCGCCTTTTGGGACCGGGATGGAAACCTCTGTGTCAACATCGATGCAGTTTTTCACGCATGGAGTAGACATTTTACTGACCTGCTTGATGTTCATCATGCGTCACAGACTGTTGTTGAGCCACCTCTAATACAGATTGCGGAGATTTGCACTGAGGAGCCATCCCATGAGGAATTCACTAAAGCCATGCAGACTTTGAAACGAAACCGCTCACCTGGAGTGGACTGCATTAATTCGGAGCTCTTGATATTCGGAGAAGATACTTTGTGGAACTGTCTTTTCGACATTGTACGATTAGTATGGCGAACCGAAGTTATACCTGACGAAAGGAAAGTGGCCGCGATACGCCCAAATCTTCAAGATGGGAGACCGCTTGAAGTGAGAGAATTATCGCGGTATTACTCTCCTTTGCACAGCCTAAAGATACTGTTCTACATTGTATTGGATAGAATCAATCTCTAGCGGAGGGCTTGTTTTTATTTTTTTTAAATGGTTGGAACCTACTGAGGCTCTGCACTCAATGCCACAATGGACCCACGGTGCAAACAGAGAAGTTAGTTGGTGACTATCAAGCAGGATTTCATCCAACTTAGAGGGCTTGGTTGGTGACTAACAAGGAGGGCTTGGTTGGTGATTATCAAGGAGGGCTTGGTTGGTGACTATCAAAGAGGATTTCACCCGAATCAATCAGTCACTGTTCAGGTCTTTTCGCTGCGAGTAATTCTATTTAAATATTATGAGACATCCATCCCCGTACATCAGGTGTTCCTGGATTTCCGGCAGGTCTAACGGAAAGATATTAACGTTAAACAAATAATTCAGAAAATTTATTATTGCAAATAAAAAAATAAAAAAAGAAATGTAAAAATTAATTCCATTTAGTATAAAATTAATAAATTAACAAATTCAGTTGCTGGTAAGTTTAAAATGTGACCGAAGAAAGCACAATATACCCAAGCTTTCATCATTTAATGATGATGTAATTTTAGTCGCAACTACTGCACATCCTGCAAAACGCGCTCCGATTCCACGCTGGCAGGCGGTACAGAATTCAAATACTTGTAAGTTTTTTCGAGTGTAGATCCGCGACAACCTTCTGCCTCGAAAACTGCCAGCTCTTTTTTGACAATACTTATAAGATCGTTTGCTGTTTTTACCCTTTTTGGTGCAATTTTTGAATTTAGTTCTTGACTGATTGCTCTGTCAAGCTTTTCTTCTAGAGACACCAAAACTTCATCATCTTCATTAATTTCGTTGTCTTATTCGTAATCTGATTCTTGCAATGGTTCATTTGAACTTGGTTTTGACATACGAGTACTGAAGCCAACAATCAGGTTAATTATCTGAGTTTTTGTAAGGCGTTCAAAGTTTAAACACAAATCTAGCTCAATGTCGTCCTAAACTTGATTACCTTTGTGCAAGTATTGCATCAAGCTAGATAAGTTGGTTCGGCGTTCGTTCACTCGACGGATTATTGCTTTTTTAAGATGAAGACCTATCAATGGTTGTTGCCCAAATTTGTGATCAAAAAAGAAATCGTTGCATCTACTGTCAAAAGTGTTGAATCGCGACGGCATAGTGCTTCAACAGCTAATTCAACTGGTTCTAGTGTTGACAGCAAATTCTTAATCAATTCCATTTCTTCTTTATTGAACGATAACGTTGATTTGATATCAATCAATGATTTGAGTACACAATTTTTTCTTCAAAAAAACGTTCTAGCATAACACAAAGACTGTTCCAGCGATTTTTTATGTCAATTAATAACGATTTTTTTTTACCAAACTCTGCTTTGATATATTTTAGAAGAATATCGTCGTTTTTGGTTGGTGAGTGGCGGAACAATCTGAGGATACTTCTTACTTTTGTAATCAATGGTAATAACTCATCTGATAACTCTGGTTCAGTTTCGTCAAAAATAACTTGAAATCCGGTATCGTGGTGATCAATTTCTGACTCGAAATCGTCATCATCATCATCATTCGCTTCCATTTCGACCGCTTTCTTCCGAAGTGTTTGTGCAAGCTTTTTATACAAGATATCCATTACTGCTTATTCATTTAGCATGTGCAAAACATAGCCGCTGATCATTTTATAAAGAACGTTTTTTTTCGATTAACATAAAATTTAACATAAAAGTTGTCAGTACCGTAATTCTGGTATTCAAAAATGTCAGGTATTCCCGGGATCCTGGGATTTGATGCTCTAGTTTGTGGTCTACCCTAGAATACCTAGGAATGCCAACAAAATTAGTACGACTGTGAAGGATGACAGTGACGCAGTCTCAATGCTGTATTAAAGTTGAGAACAGGCTATCGAAAATTTTTGCAGTTAACTCGCGTGTTCGGCATTGAGATGCTCTGTCTCCGAAACTCTTTAATCTCATGTTGTAGTACATCTTTTGTAAAACTGAAATACCTCAGCGCAACATCTTGTATCGCCAGTCCAATCAGGTGCTTGCATATGCAGATGACATATGCGTGATTGGACTAAATTGCAACGGAGTGAAAGAAATACTTGATCCACTTGTAGAGTTTTCAGCTTCAGTTGGACTTCAGATCAATGAGTCCAAAACAAAATACCTGATCTCTGGTTTTAGGGACAATGGCACACTAGGAGTGAGGAGGTTCAAATATTTGTGAGGAGGTTCAAATATTTGGGTTTTCTTATCACTCACGATAACAGTGAGGGGGGGAGTTGTTTTTTGTATCCTCTAAGGCCACTGCTTAAATCTAAACACCTATCAAGTGCCGTGAAGCTGAAGCTGTACAAAGCGTTGATCAGGTCCGTTGTTATGTTTGGATGTGAAAGTTGGACGCTGACGGATGAGTACGAGAGATGGCTCCTTACACTTGAGAGAAGAGTCGTTCGTGTGATTTACGGCCCAAAACGCGAGACAGATGTCACATACCGGGCTCTGTACAATATCGAGATCAGAGATCTGATGATAATCCCCGATATTGTTCATGAAGTAAGATTTCAGCGAGTACGCTGGCTCGACCATGTTCTGCGTGCTGATCCGAAACGAATTGTGCAGCGTTCTCTGATAGGAGAGCCACCATATGGTAGGGGTCGTTGCAGGCGACGATGGCTCCACGATGTAGAGAACGACTTGGCCACTTTAGATTGTCCTAGACAGTATGAAAACCATGCTCAGGATCAAAACCGTTGAAGCCAGATTGTACACTTAGTAAGGGTCCAGTAATGGCCTTTAAAAACTGTTTATTATAGATGGTGCATCGATTTGATCAAGTAATCTGCCGCCTGTTTGGAGTGTTGTTATATTGCAGGTTTTTGATCCAGTAAGATACGGTGGTAATTGCTTCAGATTAAGGTGGTATGGTATTTCGTGATTGTAGTTCCATCCATCTTTCCATGTTATGTGTAGCGTTTAAACTTTTTTGGATATTCTCAATGCTGCGGATATGTTCGTTGTAAAAGGGCACCAGACATTGACGGCATATTCAAGTAGGGATCTGACATAGGCATAATACACGATCTTAATTATTTCGAGGTCATAAATATCCCGGTCCAGCGTTTAATAAAACCAAGCATGAAATTTGCTCTAGCGGCGGTTTGCTCAATGTGTTTGTTTAACCACATGTTTTCGTTTTGTTGTAAAAGTATGCCGAAATTGTAGTAAAACAGGATTCACTTACCAATGGATCGATATAAGGTCTTGCATTTGTTAATATTGGGACTAAGAAGATTAAACTCACACCAAATCGTTAGATTGTCGATGTCTTCTTGCAGTTTGTTTGTATCACAAATGATCTCCACCGTTCTGTAAATTTTAAGATCCAGATTTTTAAGAAACCAAGAGTCAACATGACAACCTCGTGATACTCCAAAGGTATCTCGTATTAATTTCAATCTTCTATTGCCTAGCTACGAACTATTCAGAGAAGCCGAATTTATACAGGCTTTGGCAAAGCCCGTGAACACCATATCAATTGATAGCGATTTTCAATTTTTTAAATGGAGTTACTGGTAAATTCTTTTTGACATAAAATCGTGTTGACAATGTGACACATATCATAGAATTAATGGGTTGCATAGAACTAGTTCAAACAGCTTAGGTATTAAAGAAATTGACGTTATACCTCTATAACATGAGACATCATTTCTAGCTCCAGGTTTAAAAAATGACGTCATTTTGGTTAATTTCCATTTCTGAAGAAACTTTGCTAATTTTCATGATGTATTAGACCGTACGCACAAACAAAATCCAAATTTTTGAAATATTTTAATAATGAAACTGGAATGCCATCAGGACCGCATTCATCTCCAAAAGTATCTAGAGCTCGATGAATATCCTCGTCTACAATACACGGTGTTAATATACATTTTCGATATGACTTGTAGGTAACCATTAATTTCAGGTTTCGTTTTTAAAAAGCTCCAAAAGAGTTTCCGATCTTTTCTGATCTTATCCTTTATCTCAAAGTAACTTTCCACATTGTTGGTTTTCTCGAATTCGCTCTCTGAATTTATGCTTGCTCTCCTCAGGATAAAACTTGGGAGTTTTTTTTAGTATGCCTTTCCTTTTTTGTTTTTAAGATTAATCAGTTTGTCACCATATATGGTCACAGCAGTGGGAAAAAATAATTGTATGCCCTTAAATAAGATATTATATAGAATTTCTCACCGTTAACATCTACTCGTATCGTCCTGCGTAGTAGCTCATACTTCCAGTTAGTTTGTTCAAGATATAAACGGATGTTGTTTGGTTCATTTGTAAAATTCAAATTTAGAATTCTATCACGACCATTTTTCATCTCGCAAATTTGACTCAGATTTATATCACAAACTGTATCAATGAAAAGACACTCTGTATCTGTACTAACATTTAGAGGCAAGGTTTATCAGTTTCCTCATCGTACGTCCAGCTAATGGATCGGCAGCATTATTGATTTCAATTATTGTGTGACAGCATGCTGTACATGATGATATTTCAGTGGCACTGGATCAGAGAACAACGTATCTTTCAGTTGCCAAAAACAATTGTTTTTTGAATCAAACTATACTAACGTTTCACCGTCGTATCTCCATAGTGATCGAACTAGCAGAAAACTAGCATTCAATTTAATAATTTAAAACAATTAAAATTGATTAAAATTAACAAGATAAAGGCGATCTTGTAGCCGTATACTTACAGACTTGCGATTTTAGAATTTCTATACTATCGAAAAATTGCTATCGAAAAGCCCCATTACTAAAATTAAAATTAGTCAAAACCCAAACTAAGTCGAAATTATGTTAATAAACCAGGGAAAATGCTGGTCCAGCTTAAAAGATTCGAACTAAAGAACTATTTGTTACAAGTTTCACACGAACACTGTTAGCAGCGTTGAACATATTGTACACAGTTGGTTTATAGATAGGAGTACTACTACTACAGACCAGGTGTCATATCACCATTTACAGATGGATATAGTTGTACATCCTCAAACACTAAACAAAAATACTTGACCGCAGCGATGCAATTAAACAAGTCGTCATTTCTCTACAAACAAAATGTGGAATTGTTAGCAACATGACCAAGACTATGCAGCATTACATATGTATGCCATTTGATAAATTCGAAAGACCAATATAAGACCTCAAGTTAAAACTATTAAAAAGATGATAAAATTATACAGTTTGAAGTACCATTCGAAACTGGATACAAATTTGTATAAATTATCACGAGAACTATTAAAGCAACCGTACTACATACATACATACATACATGTAATTTATAAATATACATAAATAATCTAGCTACATGTTATTACAGGATTTTTTTTTATGAAATACATAATAATCATAATAGTTAACACTTAAGATAATATTATAGTTTAGGTTGTCAGATTTTCATATTTCTTGTTAGTTTATTTCATATAAAGGTACAAGAATAAATAAAGCCAATGGCAATAGTAACAATAATAATAATAATGTGCACATGAAAACACACCCTTAGGGATGAATACGCACCTCAATACAGTAAAAAACTTGATCCGTGCATAATTTTATTATACGTCATAAATTTTTTTAGTGTAATCTGTGGCTCTAGCAAATACGTTTGTATATTTTTCAAGTTCATACATATTTAAATTGAGTAAAACAACCATAATTGGAGACACGATCGCAGTGTTTTAAAGTAGGAGTTTGTGTTTATGTTTGAAAAGTTACTTCCCTGTTTTATTTTTTAATAGTAAGCGTTTTTTGCACTGTAGTTCTTCGTAGAGTCGAACAGCATCGACTTCAGCGATACATGTATGCTGAAATCAAATTGAAATGTATGCTGAAATCATTCTTAAGGAAGACGGACACTGATCTTAACATTACATGAATACAATTAATTCTGTAACTAAGTTGTATAAGATTGATATCATTGTAGTGATATAAATAATCACCATGTGCAAGGATCTTGTCCACAAAACACGTACTGTCTCCTCTTCACTATTAAGAAAACCGCAAACATTCCAGATTGTTGTTGATGTCTCTGTTGTTGACCTTCTGGAAAAAGTAACTAATTTCATCTTTAACATAATATCCTCAAATGTCAAATGGGTATAGAACATTCCATTTAACAATTCAATTAAATATGAACATTATCCTCTAGATGGATTGTATATACTACCGGTCATCTGCGACGAATTGTAACCTACTACTCAGAAGAGGCAGCAAATCATTACTACCGCAATTCAATAATGAAATTCTGCAACATCTTCTCGAAGGGTCATCTTTCAAAGTTGTACAATAAAAAACCTAGTGATTTTAACAATTTCCTAATTTTACAGACAATTTTTTTGTTCCTATACGTCCAACCACGATTACAGGTTAAATGTACAAAATTACAAAACACATGAGTAAAACTAACAAAAATATTAGAATAATTCAGAAAAATTAATTTTAGAAATTCACAAACTACATTTTCAATATTTGTTAATTGAACACATACTTGGTAAATTTGAATTTTATTTTGGTATTGTTACAAATAAATAAATTAAATGAACAAAAACTTTTGTATGAACTAAACAAATTGTTGCGTATTTGACAAATGTTTCGTAAATCTGAACAATTATTTTACAAAACTTACAAAATAATTTGTAAAATTCTCAGAAAAATAAAAAAAATTTGGATGCCTTACAAAAAACGTGTCATTTCTACAAGGAATTTTTGCTATTACCAAAGAAGATATACTAATAGAAGCACTATTTGTATGAGAGAAATATACCCAAATAAAATAATTTAATATTATTTAAGTTTTGTTTTTGCAATTTTACGAGATACTATAACAATTTCGTCATGTCTCTTTCTTGCATTTACATTTTGAATAACACAGCAAAATAAAAAATAATAGTGAGCCAATTGGTTGACGAAAAGAAATTTCATAAAAAATAACATTTTATTGAATTATATTGTATTGGTATTGGTGGCAAATATATCACAACAATAGACCAACAAAACATTTCAAAACGCAATTTGAGTTATTTTCAAAAATGTTACAGTACAGCACTTATACATGTTATATTGAGATGTACGATTTATATGCGAGTATATATTTATTTTGGGGTCTATACTGTATATAAGCAAAATATCAACATAAGAAATTATAATAAATCGGATAAAGTTATTCCTACCTTCCTCGATTGTGTTTTAATTTTAAATAATGAAATGAAAACAAACATTTTTTTAATTTTTTTATTGTTTTCAATCAACCTGTGAAAAGAAGGAAGGGATTTCGTTTGTTACTATTATATTGATATTTTAGTTATATACAGTATAGGCATCAAAATCCCCATATGATAACATGGAATATCGCAATGAAAATTGTACATTTCCATATAATGTATGAGTTCTGCACTGTAAAACTTCTGAAAAATAAAATAGACTTGTGTTGTGAAAAGTTGTTGTTGCGTTGGTCTAAACAATTTGATATTTTCAAGTTTATTTCATCAATGAAAATCGTATTCCAAGAGAAGATCGATGAATGAGTATTTTGATTTTCACTTTTCGAATATATTTACGCAAAACCGTCTATAGGTTACTTCCGGCTTGTATCTATAGAAGTATAGACTGTTTCTCTAGTTTAGGGGTAAAATTAAAACCATCTTTTGATTTTACGAAAATTGTTCTTCAAATACTTAACGTAATTTGTTGTTTTAGTATTTTGCAAAGTGAAAAACAATCAAGGGTGGATTCATTTGAAACATAAATGTTTAATTGAGTCCACACGATTGTCACCGCCGCGACTCCTCTTTTGAGAAACAGTCTTCCTGACAAGTTTGGAAAATACCCTCATTGAAAGAAAAAAGAAAATTTATCCAACAAAATAGCCTAACAAAAACCAAAATTATAGAATAAAAAACTAAATTTTTGGTTTTTCGTCTGAAGCAAGACGGTTCATTAATAATATTAGAGGATTATATCGTCTTAATTTCTGTTGTAATGAAATTTTTATAAATATTTTTGGTCTGTACAAATAAAAAATAAATAAAATTATAAAACAGAAAATGTTCCTATTGTTGTTTTCGATCAATGCAAGATTTTGCTATATGCATAAAAAATATATCGTCGGCGAAGAAAATGCGTGTCAAGTAGAAAACATTTATGAGTGTGAATCAAAAAATAATATATAGACGGACGATGCGTATGATTTTTTTTAGAAAAAAAAATTACGATCATATAATTTTTTGTGTAAATATTTATTTTGAACAATACATGTATAATCCTTTTATAAAATAAAGTTCATTAATATGTGTATTGTGTAGCATATTGTCTATCTATATCACTAATAGGTAACTGGAAATATGTGATTAATTATGTACTGATTAACAAGACATTCACTGCTTCAAAATTATGTGAATTGATTAAAAAAAATATAATCGTATGTCAGGAAAAAATTGGGTTAAACCTCATAATGTTAACATGTGATCAAGGGGCGGGCCATAAATGTTCAAGCATATAAGCGGCTCGGTATCACATTCTTATTTTATATTAGCTGGCAACAAAGTTTTTGCACAATACGATCCTACACACATCATTAAATCGACCAGAAATGCATTTGTTAGTATGTAACAAAATTTTACATAGTGAAATTGGAGTAGCTGATATAGATGTAATCAGAAAAATTGTCGAACGAGATGCAATCAAATGTAAATTATTACCTAAGTTCGGCCGGAAACACTTATACCCAAATTCGTTTGAAAAAATGAACGTTTCGTTGGCCGTACAATTATTAAGTAACACCGTAAGCTGTGCAATTCGAGTCGTGGTACAAACGTGTCCAGAAATTTGAAGTACATCTTTGGAAAATGCATTATCAACATCCAAATTTGTGGAAAGATTTAACAACATTTTTGATTGTTCAATTGCGCGGTATGCGTGGTTTTAATTACACAAATATAATTGTTACTAAACTATTATTTAATTCAGAGTATTCCAATTGCTTGGCAGATGACGGCAACATGATAGAATTAGAATTGGACAATTTTCAACATCTATACAAAGAATGTTTAGTACAAGAATGTGAGTCTGAAGACGTTTCAGTTCAGGATGAATATTTAAACCTCCATCATCTAAATTGCGATGACCAAATTATTAAACAAAATGCTATTTCATACTACGCTGCGGGTATTGTGCATTCAAAAAAATTAATTTTAGTGAGTGTCGAACTAAGTTGATTAAAGAAAATGATGAAATACCAGCGATCTCTGATACTTTTGTAGTAGAAAAAAATGTCCATAGATCTTCAAATTTTGGTTCTTTGAAAGCGCCGACAACAGTATACGCTGATGTTGCAAATACTTGTTTAAAAATATTTGATCAAAAATTTAAAAAGGAATGTCATTTATCAAATATTTGTGTACGAGCAACTGAAACCTATGCATAAATGTTATTAAACGAGATTTCCCGGGGATTATGCCTTCAGAAGAACCGTGTTGTGAACACTTGGAAACCTTAATTAAGTTTTTTATTCTTGTGTTAATATGAAAAAATGCTAAATGGTCTCTTTTAAAAGGCCAATTTTATAAAACAAACAACAAAAATAAAGGTACATCAATGTTAGCTCCAATACATGCTTCAAAAATATTAAAAATTTTGAACAATTAAAAAATAAATTCAATTGAGCATAAATCAAACAAATTTCTTTTTTCTTTTAATGAGGTGCTTTTCCAAACTTGTCAGGAAGACTGTTTCTCAAAAGAGGAGTCGCGGCTGTGACAATCGTGTGGACTCAATTAAACATTTATGTTTCAAATGAATCCACCCTTGATTGTTTTTCACTTTGCAAAATAATAAAACAACAAATTACGTTAAGTATTTAAAGAACAATTTTCGTAAAATCAAAAGATGCTTTTAATTTTACCCCTAAACTAGAGAAACAGTCTATACTTCTATAGATACAAGCCGGAAGTAACCTATAGACGGTTTTGCGTAAATATATTCCTAAAAGTGAAAATCAAAATACTCATTCATCGATCTTCTCTTGGAATACGATTTTCATTGATGAAATAAACTTGAAAATATCAAATTGTTTAGACCAACGCAACAACAACTTTTCACAACACAAGTCTATTTTATTTTTCAGAAGTTTTACAGTGCAGAACTCATACATTATATGGAAATGTACAATTTTCATTGCGATATTCCATGTTATCATAAGGGGATTTTGATGCCTACACTGTACATAACTAAAATATCAATATAATAGTAACAAACGAAATCCCTTCCTTCTTTTTACAGGTTGATTGAAAACAATAAAAAAATTAAAAAAATGTTTGTTTTCATTTCATTATTTAAAATTAAAACACAATCGAGGAAGGTAGGGATAACTTTATCCGATTTATTATAATTTCTTATGTTGATATTTTGCTTATATACAGTATAGACCCCAAAATAAATATATACTCGCATATAAATCGTACATCTCAATATAACATGTATAAGTGCTGTACTGTAACATTTTTGAAAATAACTCAAATTGCGTTTTGAAATGTTTTGTTGGTCTATTGTTGTGATATATTTGCCACCAATACCAATACAATATAATTCAATAAAATGTTACTTTTTTATGAAATTTCTTTTCGTCAACCAATTGGCTCACTATTATTTTTTATTTTGCTGTGTTATTTAAAATGTAAATGCAAGAAAGAGACATGACGAAATTGTTATAGTATCTCGTAAAATTGCAAAAACAAAATTTAAATAATATGAAATTATTTTATTTGGGTATATTTCTCTCATACAAATAGTGCTTCTATTAGTAAATCTTCTTTGCTATTACTACAAAGTTTGTGTAAAACCAACTAAATATTTGTGTGAATCGAAAAACATTGTATATATAAAAAAAGGGTTTGTGAATAAAACAAAACTTTTTTTTAAATAGATTAAAGTTATTTGTAATAAATAAAGTATTTGTTAATTTAATAAATTGTTTTGTTTATTTTAACAAAAATTGCATTAAATATTCAGCGAATTTTGAATTTTAGACCAAACGTTTGTAAATCTTGGAAAAACTTTTTGTGAAATTTACCAAATATTTGTTAAATTGATGAAATATATATATATTTATATATATATATATATATATATATATATATATATATATATATATACGTATATATATATATATATATATATATATATATATATATATATATATATATATATATATATATATATATATACGTATATATATATATATATATATATATATATATATATATATATATATATATATATATATATATACATATATACCGGGTGTTTCTTTTAAACTGAGACCATAAAATATCTCGAAACATAGCCACTCTACGGAAAAAATGTCCATAATCAAAATTTAATCATACCGCGGGGGAAATACATTAGTGCAAAAAAAATAGTCCCCCACCCCCGCTTTGTAGGTGGGGCTGGGGTAACCTTTAAACTAAGATAGGAAGCCATATTTTTTATTGCAGATACGGGTTCTACGACTAAAAGTACGTATGATTTGAATGAAATATTTTGTTCGGTTCATGATAGATGGCGTTGTAATCGACGAAATTCAATTTTTTCAATTTTTTCTTCTTAGAACACACGCATTCGATTCTGTAATACGTTTCAAATAAAAAACATCACGTTTTCATTGGAAATACTCGAAATTCGTCATCAAAACAATTTATTCAGTTTTGTAAATCTAAAATAAGTGTTCAAAATGATGGCCTGCGACTTCAATGCACTTATTAATCCGCATTTCAAATGATTGTACACAACTGAGAAGTGTGTCTGGTTGAATTTCAGCACGCGCATTTCTGATTCGCTCAATCATGTTCTCACGTGTTGTTGGTTTTTGAGTGTAAACTTTGTTTTTGAGGTAGCCCCACAAAAAATATCTGGCGCAGTATGATCTGGTGATCTGGCGGGCCAATTTATCGGACCAGCTCTACCGATCCAGCGACCATTGAAATCACGATCAAGTATTTCGCGAGCCATCAACGAATAGTGTGCAGGACAACCATCATGTTGAAACCACATGTTCCGTCTCACTTCTAAGCTCAAATTTTCAAGTAATATTGGCAGTTCATTTTCCAAAATGTTTTGGTACATTTGACCATTCAAGTTGCCTTCAATAATTTGTAACACTCCAATAATGCATGTTGTGTCGATTAACCGTTCCATGGTTTGTAAAAGACGATTCGTCGGAAAACATTACGCAACGAAAAAAATTGGGGTTTTGTTGTATTTGTTCACGCGCCCATTGACAAAAAGTTACCCGATTTTGGAAATCAACGCCATGAAGATCTTGGTGTAAAGACACATGATATGGATGATACTTGTGCCGTTTTAAAATTCTCCAAACACTGGTGAGGGGCAATCCGGAATCGCGTACTATTTCTCGTGTACTAATATGATGATTATGAGCCACTGCTGCCAATACAGCAATTTCATTATTTTCTCCAGTGACTGTTGCTCTACGGGTCCTCTTTTTCGGTTGAACATTTCCATCAGTAATAAATTGTTTGATAGTACGGCCAAATGAAGCACGTGAACGAATCCTATTCGGAAAACGTTGAGCGTAAATAGCAACAGCATTTTCAAGATTTCTGCCAGCTTCTCCATAAACCAGAACCATTTCAATTTTCTCTGGCACAGTTAAAAACTCCATTCTAAAGTATTTTGTCGTTTATTTTGCAATTACGAAAAACATGAAGATAAGAAATAACACAAACGTTAAATGTGATTTACAAAACTGAATAAATTGTTTTGATGACGAATTTCGAGTATTTCCAATGAAAACGTGATGTTTTTTATTTCAAACGTATTGCAGAATCGAATGCGTGTGTTCTAAGAAGGAAAAATTGAAAAAATTGAATTTCGTCGATTACAACGCCATCTATCATGAACCGAACAAAATATTTCATTCAAATCATACGTACTTTTAGTCGTAGACTCCGTATCTGCAATAAAAAATATGGCTTCCTATCTTAGTTTAAAAGTTACCCCCGCCCCACCTACAAAGCGGAGGTGGGGGATTTTTTTTTTGCACTAATGTATTTCCCCGCGGTATTATTAAATTTTGACTATGGACATTTTTTCCGTAGAGTGGCTATTTTTCGAGATATTTGATCGTCTCAGTTTAAAACAAACACCCGGTATATATATATATATATATATATATATATATATATATATATATATATATATATATATATATATATATATATATATATATATATATATATATATATATATATATATATATTTATATATATATGTATATATCCAAATGTATTATGTAATGTATTATCCTGTAATTCCTCGGCAGTTGCTCTAATCAGCATGAAGCTTCTTTGAAAGTCCTGTATGCTGTATTTCATAATCATCTTTTTATTATTGATCTTGTTTATCTCCTTAGCTGTTGGTGGTATTATGTGATGCAACAAAAAGAGAATTATTCCTTTATAACCATCTGCAGAAACGTAAAAATAGATCATGTTTATATATTGTCAATATTATGAATTATAATAATTAATTAAAGATAAGATTAATAATTTTACTTACTATCAATAATTTGTTTTTGATTGTATAGTTGATAGATTTTCCTTTGTTTGTCAAATAGTGAACTGCCTTGCCTTTAAATATGTATATAAAAAAAAATTAAAAAATTTGCAATTTAATAAATTCAATTGTACAGAACTGACATTCAAAGGGAAATACCCCAACAATTTTTGTTGACAGCTCATCAGCCAATGTTGTTGACATTTTCATGTTGCGAGAAATTTAAAAATTTAATTAATTAAATTAAATTAATAAATTAATTAAAATTAAGATCAAGTAATATGGATCGCAAACCATCGCTAAAATTTGTATTATGTTCGTAATATTTTAATAGATGTTTCCCATCAGTCGAGCACTCCAATATTTTTAAAATATCAACATACGTTTCATTTGGTGGAGCAGTTGAAACTGGAGTTGAGCAGACTAAATTACACTCTTGATCAACAGTCGATGAGGTTTATGCTGTTGGAAGTTCGATTTTCCACTCGTTATATTTGTGGTTGAACTTTATTTGTGTTCCTAGGCAAAATTCTGATAAAAACTCAGCTTTAAATCAACCATCCACCCTGTGCTTGGAAATCCATGCACAATTCTATATAAGAAACAAATTTAAACGTTTTTAACCAAAATAATAAAAACTGAATTTATTGTTTATTGCCTACCTTGACATACTGTCAGCATATTTTACAATTCCCATTATTAGAAAAGAATTGTTAAATCCATTTGTAATTGAGTTATTGTGATTTACCGCATTTTCCTCATCGGCGATACTTAATTCTTTCGTTGTAATTTGCTTTGTAGGTTCCAAAGAATGATAGGTTGTTGGTTGATCCTCATAATCATAAATGGTTAAATTAAAATGTTTAATATTTTGTATATTATTTGGTGACAATTTGATTAAGTAATATTATAACTTTTGAGTTATCGTTAATATTTACCAATATTTCAATATTTTTATAAAGCTCTAATTCGTCAGTTTTACCACACTCACTATTTACTTAGTAAACTTATTCAAGGTTAACTTTTATAAAAAACAATTTCCACTATTTTTAATTAATTTCAACTTTTAGCTTTTAAATCAACTTTATGGTAGCTAGATCAAAATTTAAATGACTAGTTTTTCAGATTTATCACAACACAAATAATTTGTGAGTATTTTCTTGTAAAGAAAACAAATCATTTGTAAAGTTTACAAAGGTACGTGAGATCTCTACAAATAATTCTAAGAAACACAAAATACCTGTTTGTTAATTGTAAATGTTACAAAAGTTTTTGGAAAATTCAAAAATGTACTTAAATAATACAAAATAATTGTATTCGTTACAAAGAAAATTGTGTATTTTAAAGATATTTGAAGTGTACTGCGAACAACTCCACCGTTAAAAGAACAATATATATATATATATATATATATATATATATACATATATATATATATATATATATATATATATATATATATATATATATATATATATATATATATATATATATATATATACATATATATATATATATATATATATATATATATATTATATATATATATATATATATATATATATATATATATATATATATATACATATATATATATATATATATATATATATATATATATATATATATATATGCATATATGCATATATACATATATATATATATATATATATATATACATATATATATATATATATATATATATATATATATATATATATATATATATATATATATAAAACAATAAATTAAATGAAGAGTTTTAAGAAAAGTTCCCTTAATGTCTTCTGATGGTTACTGGTACCATAAATTGAATCACTTATATGACTTAATTATATCAAATCCTACTTGTATTCTGCCATATACATTCTGTTAGTTTAAAATGAATAAACAAATGAAAAAATCACCTCTAGATGAACGCTTTTACAAAATACTCCCGCGAATTGGCGCATTCGATTTCAAATCGCTAAAATATCGTAGCCAAGTAATCTACGTTATATTTTACATGTCGACAACCGCGTAGCTTATAGATGGCGTAATCTACCTCGCCCTTCACTGGTTGCCAAATTGTTAGGTAAATTACTTAAAAAATGTATATATTAAGGGCAGGTTGATGAACATATGAACAGTGGCAAGTATAATGGTAAACATTTCAGCTTCAAAAAAAATAAATCCAACAAAGAAAATGATCAACATAATTAGAGTTGGAACAAAACTTCACTATTAGAATCTTCCTATAGATTTATCTGGGACTTTCGATAATATGTGGTGGTCTCTAACATAATGAAAGAGTTAAAGAGTATTAATTGTTTTGATAATCTTTACTTAATTAAAATTTTCAATTTGTCTACTGAGAGTCTTGCTACTGTTATGATGATAATCAAAGGCTATAGAGAATCTTTCAAATTATAAGACACTAGGTAAGGAAAAGAACTTGATTTCGCTTAAAAGACGTACAAGAGAAACATCTATAGCACAATAGTAAGAGAAGCGGAGCAACTTGATGGATGACAAAATTATTTTTAGTTTCTTAAGCCAAACATCGAGGAAAGATTAGTGACGAAGCTAGACTTAGGTACCGCGTTAACACAGGCTTTAATTGATCGTAGCCTTTTAAGTAATCTTTTAATTTAGAAACAAGAAAAATTTTCTGAATTTGAGCAAACTGTATGAATTATACCAAATTTAGTGAAAATGTCAGAATTATAAATAGGGCACATTGTACACGACAAGCAATATTTATTGAGTATAATCTGTAATCTACAGTCCCGTAAATGGATGTTTTTTTTTATGTTATTAAATCATTCACGAAAACACCTTTTAAATAAAATGTTCTAGACGTTTATTACCCCAAGATAACCCTAACAATAAATATTTAATTTTAAATCTTTACCTGTTTTTAGATACATAAACCAGAAAGTGTGAATTTAAAATATTTCTATATAATTATATTTAATTATCGTTACATCATTTTATTTTCCAACATGGATATGATAACAACAAGCTACTAACAACAAAATACTGTATTGTATATGTTAAAAGCATCGAGTAAATAATATAAATGAATTTATTTATACAGATATTTGTGTTGAATCCCTGAACTGGGTAAAATTAATTTATACCCATACGTTGTTTAGATTGAAAGTGCAAATGAAGAGCGCCATTTCCATTTATACAAATTAAATATGCTAATTAGCGATCGTGTACATATATAGATGAGTGGAAGAAACACCGCATGAAAATGTATCGTCATGATCTTGTACATACGAGTATGTATATATAACCGCTTTGTTGAATGTTAAATGACATCTTTTAATATCTGTCATAACATCTATAATCATTTTGTTGTTGTTAAGTCTTATAGGTTTGTTGTTTGTTAACTATATGGTGCGTTACCTACACAAATTAATTGTATTAATATATAGTTTTGCCTACGTTTGACGATAACATTTCTCTTCTACACAAACAACGACAATAAAATAGGATTAAAGCTTATTCAATTCTCACTATAAATATACATTTTACGACAAATTTTTATTCGGGGTCTAAAATTCAAATTTGGTATGTGCAAATTTAATTTCACTATTCGATGCCCTATAAGATGCCCGTCATTTATAAATGTTTATGTCTAAATTTATTGGACTTTTATGTATAGATTAGTTATTAGTATCATTAACATTTTATGGTGTTATCCAACAATGTCTTTATATGTGTGAAGATTCAACAGTTATTGCGTGTTAATTTTATGTTATGGGATAACCTTTTACCCGTACCGTATTTATTATCAAAATTCGAGAGTAAATTTCAAACATTTAACAAAAATTATTCTAATTTACCCAAAGTGAAAAGCATACTTAAAGGGTTTAAATCTTGTCAAATCGATGTCATACATTAATTAATTAAATTAATTAATTTAGGTGTTAAGAGGTAAACAAAGTGTGCAATTAGTAGCAATTCAATTCAATTCGCCAAACGTTTATTTGAATTATTTATATAGAGTAGGCCACTGTGGTCGGGGGCACACATGTCTCGTAAATCTTAATTGCACGAACATTTTTTCCAAGAATACCACCACAGTATCCTTTGCTTGTCGTAGGAGGCGACTAAACGGTTGGATCGCTGGGCTGACGACCTGCATCCGTATAAAAAATAGCTGTTTATAAAGTCAACAAACCGAAAAATGGATACAGCCAACACAACACTGGACCCCCGCTCAAGTAACCGGACTTGAGATTATGCATCGGCACTTGGAACGTGCAGTCACTTAAGAAACCAGGTGCGTTAGAGGGCCTAATCATACATACATGAAGGAGTATCGGCTGGAACTCGTTGTGATTCAAGAACGAAAGAAAGATGACCTCGGAGATCTTGGAGCTGGATTTCTTCTTGGGCCGCAGGTTATGAACGCTTTTTTGGATTTACAAGCAGTCAATAACCGATTGTGTACGTCTCGCTTGTGCATGAAGTTAGCCAACCTATCGATAATTTGTGTACATTCGCCCACAGAACTCAGCAAGCCCCAAGAAAAAGACTCATTTAACAATGACTTTTTAGGACTCTTTAGGTAATTATTTGGACTAATTATGTAATGTTTCCAATTTTGGGAAATTATAATAACACAAATTATATTTTATTTTGTTGTTGTTTATATTTTATTTATAATTCAGCCACTTGGTTAATTTATTACAATTATTGAATTTATTTATTTATTTAACTATTTATTTATTTATTTAATTATTTAATTAATCACCACCAGATAATTATACAATTGCATCAACCGATAAAACATAGAATTAAAATGTAATGACCGAAATATATTTTTTTGTTGTCTCGCGCGAGGTGTTGTTCATTCGCTTGTTGTTTTTAGTGTTGTGTAGAATGACGTCGCCTTCGTGTCCAAAATACATGTCGTATTTTGGAGCGGGAACAGATGCGCTGGCGGCGGTCAACATTGCACTTGTGTTTTGAGTGCAATGGATTTGCATCACCGAACTTTGTTAGTTCGTGGTGATGTTGGTTGGATGGCGACATGCTTTACTATAAATGTTTTATAGTAGTGGTTCGGCTATTGGATAGTGGTGGTTGGATAGATGGGGTTAGTGAACGCTCAATTCAAATAAGTTGATTTATATTTGAATTTCAATAATTGTTTTGTTGTGGCAGTATCGAATATCGGTGAGTCGAATATTCGAGCTGCTACAACTTAGACGATCTAATGGGATCTATACCCGAACATGATGTTAGAATGGTAATTGAGGGCTTCAATGCTAGACCTGGTAAAAATCAGACCGACTTATGTGAAAACCTAGATCAATACTCCACACAAACAGAGACATTTGGAAACATGGATCCATCTTCGCAAAACTTAACGCAGCCAAATTGGCGACCTTGGGTTTGTGCAGTATGTGAAAACGCATCGGTCAGTGCTGCTCAACAGACTTTAGGTATAGTGAAAGTCAGACCCAAGAATGATTGGTTTGATAACGAGTGTCATCTTGCAGTTGACCAACAAAATATAGGACATAGTAAAGTAAAACAACGTCTCACAATCGCGAGGAAAAACAAGGCTAATCTTACTAGGAGAGCAGCTAAGCGGATTTGTAGACGGAAAAAGCGAGAATGATGTAAGGTCGAGTTTCTGAAAGTACAACAAACTAAAGTCAGTTTTCTTTGAAGAAATTACTGGATTGCACCATTCTTTCAAGCCTGCGTCATGGAATGGACACTCTACCGACCTGCTTGGTGTTCTACATGCGTCACAGACTGTTGTTGAGCCACCTCTAATACAGACTGCAGAGATTTGCACTGAGGAGCCATCCCACAAGGAATTCAATAAGGCCATTCAGAGATTGAAACGAAACCGCTCACCTGGATTGGACTGCTTTGTCCTTTGATATTCGGAGGGGATGCTTTGTGGAACTGTCTTTTCGATTTTATCCGATTAGTATGGCGAAACGAAATTATGCCTGACGAACGGAAAGTGGCCGCGATATGCCCCATCTTTAAGAAGGGAGACCGCTTGAAGTGTGAGAATTATCGCGGTATTACTCTCCTTTGCACAGCATAGAAGTTACTGTTCTACATTATATTGGATAGATTCACTCCTCTAGCGAAGGGCCTGGTTGGTGACTAACAAGGAGGATTTCCTCCGAATCGATCAGTCACTGATTAGGTCTATTCGGTGCGGATCGTGACTTATATCTAGATATTATGAGACTTCATTAGGTGTTTCTGGATTTCCGGCAGGCCTATGATCCGATCAATCGAGAGAGTTTGTGGTCTGCGCAGAAGTATCTCAGTATGCCAACAAAAATGTTACGATTGTGTAGAATGAGAGTGACAGAGTCTCAATGCTGTGTTAAATTTGAGAATAGGCTATCACAAATTTTTGCAGTTAACCCGGGTATTCGGCAGGGTAGATGCTCTGTCCCCGATACTCTTTAATCTCATGTTGGAGTGCATCTTTCGTAAACCTGTTCCTCAGCGCAACATCTTATATCGCCGGTCCAATCAGGTGTTTGCATATGCAGATAACATATGCGTGATTGGACTGAATCGCAACGGAGTGAAGGAAATACTTGATCTGCTTGTAGAGTTTCCAGCTTCTGTTGGACTCCAGATCAATGAACACAAAACGAAATAGATGATCTCTGGTTATAGGGACAATGGCACACCAAATTTTAGTAGTGACACTAAACGTTTGAAGGAGTGAGGACATTCAAATATTTGGGCTCTCTTATCACTCACAATAACAGTGTGGGTCAGGATATTAAAGTGCGGCTGGCAGCTGGTAGCCGTGGTTTGTATCTTCTAGGACCACTGCTAAATTCTAAACATTTATCAAGTGCTGTGAAGCTGGAACTTTACAAAGCGTTGATCAGGTCCGTTGTTAAATTTGAATGTGAAAGTTGAGCGCTGACGGATGAGTACGAGAGATGTCTTCTTACATTTGAGAGTAGAGTCATGTACAATATAGTACAATATCGAGATCAGAGATATGATGAAGATCTCCGATATTGTGCATGAAATAAGGTTTCAGCGAGTTCGCTGGCTCGGTCATGTTCTGCGTGCTGAACCGGAACGAATTGTGCAGTGATCTTTAAAAGGAGATCCACTATATGGTAGGCGCAGAGGTTGTTGCGGTCGACGATAACTTCACGATGTAAAGAATGGCTTGGCTTCTGCAGGTTGTCTTAGTCAGTATGAAGACAATTGTTGATGCAGTAAGGGGCCAGTCGTCGGGGTCACCACTTATGGGTATGGGTGTAGTTCCCATTAATACGATGATACTGTGTATCACTTGAATGTTGGCTTTTTTACCTCAATTTGAGTTTACATTCATTAATTTATCATTGTAATCAAATGAACAATTTTGGTATTGACTAATGTAAATATGAATTATAATTTCTTCACTTTGCAATTTAAATTATTAACAGGTCGTACAATGTATATAAGCTAGTATATAATACAACAATTGA
Organism: Tipula unca; assembly: GCA_951394425.1. Taxonomy (NCBI): domain Eukaryota; kingdom Metazoa; phylum Arthropoda; class Insecta; order Diptera; family Tipulidae; genus Tipula; species Tipula unca. The sequence goes on along the minus strand of OX596382.1, from coordinate 67,140,498 downwards.
CGTTAAATAAAATATTATAAACTCATATAACCTTTTTTAAGGCAACAATAAAAGAACCTTTCTGGTCTGGTAAAAATCGAATTCTAGTTTTTTATTAGAAAAAACAAAAATCAACAAAATATAAAATCAACGATTACTTATTTATAAAAATTAAATCTAATTTTGTACGCAACCATTAAAATCTAAAGTGCAAACGAAAACAATAAAAATCTAAATGGTACAAAATAAAAATGAAAAATGAAGATCAAAATGAAAACACTACAAATACTCCCCCTCCCAGTAATAGCCTTTAAATACTGTTTTTATTTTTTATTATTTATAGAGCAGGCATTGGTTTGTCGTTTTTGACGTTCAGAGAACCATAGAAGTTTTTGTTTATATGTATATAGCAAATGTTGCCTAGTAGTAGTCATTTACACAAACTTCACACATAATATCGAGAATTGAATTAGCAGCAAATAGAGCTTCATTCAATTTACTTCCCACCGTGTCTTCTGCCGAAAAACCCTCAAGGATATTGATTAACTTTATTTTTTAACTCAGGGTTAATTTCTATTTTGAGTTTTCACTAAGCTATTTGGAAGAGAATTGTTGAAAGACTGGCACGTATATGCAAAATCTAGGACAGATCCAAAGCAGGGTGGTCGTTCTGAAGTCTCGTAGCCTGAGAGGCAGAGGTATCAGGAGAACGGCATTAGCCGTCTTTCTATCTGGAAAACATGAGGGAAAATCTTGGGTCTGCTTAGTCCTGCCGAGATAGAGGGTAACATCGAGGTCATCTGAACCGCTATAGTCACTAACAGCTTCACATCCTCTAAAATTTAAATATCATAACATCTAGCATCTTCTAGCAATTGTTTTTAAGCCAGCATCCGATATTTTATCGCATTTGGCGACCGAGAAATATCTTAGCACCTAACATTGGGGAAATCATAAAGCCCAAAATCCATTATATTCGAACAATCAGATATGCTTAATTCACGCAGAGTAATACAAAAGCTGGGCAAGTATTTTCGGTCAATATCTGTGATTTGATTAATGCATCACCTTAAGTAAACGATAAACAATTACGAACAATTTTTAACCATCACTTTTAATCCATTATCAACGACCGCCGAGCAGTCTTCTATTTGTAATTTCAACATGCAAAAATATTGTAAGTTGTTGACACTGCCTTAATTATCGACGTTGATATAAAATACTGCCAAGTAATCTAGGTAATATTCTACGTGTCGAATCGCGTAAATTACATGGCGTAATCTACCACGTCCTCTGGTTACAGTACCTACTAGAAAACAAATTTTCAGACACAGGAGAAAACCGACTTGCTTACCTTTAGAACCATTCTGGAAAACTCATTACCGGTGTTGGTTCCAAACCGACCTGTTCACGATAACATTAACAGGAAAAAGCTTGGCATATAAGCTTAACCTCCTTTCTGCTAAAATCCTTAGAAAGGCAAATATAAGCTTAAATTAAAGGCTTAGTCAAGCCCTATGGGTTGCCAAAATCTCAACATCCCTATTGTAAGGGAAGATCGGTGGAAACAGGTCCCAACTCCCTTATAAATTCTATAGTAAAATCTCTTGATTACACGGAATACTCTATGATAGCTTTTCTCGATATAAAGGCTTCAGCAACGTCAAATCATGGGTGGACAGGTTACTAGAAACTGGGTAGATAAAATGCGTATAGGCTTCTGCCTATCGTGATAGCTCTTTTGGATGAGACGCTCGTTGACAGATTTTTAAGTATAGGCTAGGCACACTGCAAGATGCATTTTTGTCGCCTCTTCTTTGGAATTTGACCATAAAAGCCTTGTTACTAAACTTGAAGGGACAAGGCTTCAAGATAGTCGCTTACGCGGATGATTGTAGTCTTCGGAAAATACCCCGTACGCTGTCAAACCGAATGCAATACACACTCGGCTTTCTCTTTAAATGGCAGCATGGACTAAACGCAAACCGACAGAAAACTGAATTGGTCCTTTTATCTAGAAGGTACAGATAGATATCCTCTGATTGAGCCGCCAACATTGAATGGTACCAATGGTATTTCTACTCCCGTAAAATACCATAAGACAGAGGTGGAAGTGAAGGGGACTGGAGTTTCACATTGTACACTGGCTCTTTGTTTCAGAAGTTTTTTTTGGTGGGGGGGGGGGGGGGGGAGTTAATCTTCATAAGACCTCACTTGTGGACCTAATCCATAAACATGTAAGAATGTCGGATTCTTACCGACCAAACCCCTAACCGCCAAATTCAAAGGCTAAGCCTTAGCTGAAATCTAACTTTATTATCTTTGTCTATTTTTTTCTAGACTTCTCAGTTTCTTAATAATACTTACACTCATTTTACACACCATCTCCCAAATTTCTTCGGACTGTAGCATACAATCAACAATTGTTAACGGTGAAAAGTCAATTCCCACAGACCCTTATATTTCCAATCTTTCTCCCTCGAAGCGCGGGCAGTTAAACAATGCATGCTCCACGTTCTCCAGTTTTCCTTCGCACATTGGCCAATAAGGGGAATCATCTTGCTGAAACTTATGTAAATAAGCGGGAAAACAACCATGCCCCGTCAGAAACTCCATGCTTCCTATCTAGCCATTTAACTACCGAAGGGACTAACCGATGTGTCTACCGACCTTTTCCCGAGCTGTCCCAACGTTGCTGCAACATGTTGACAGTCTCTGTGCGAGCCACAATAAGATTTTCTCTCTTATCCCCATTTGCACGGCGAGAAAACTTTCTTTCGCGCTCCTTAGCCAATATGTCAATTGAAGCCATACCCGCCAATAGACACACGGCTTCATCTGATACCGTTCTAAATGCACTAACCACTCTCAAAGCGCTTAACCTATAAAAAGATGCCACCGATGCTTTGTAAGTACTTCTCTTCATAGCATTGGCGCAAATTGGTGCTCCATACATCAAAATAGATATCACCACACTACTCAGTAACAGTTTGGGGCTCTAGCGGCCCCCTTGCGTATGGCATAATTTGCATTAACTCCCCATTAACTCACCCCGTTCACTTTTCCATCTTTTCCTCCAACGATATCCAATTATTACTCCCAGATAATTAATAGATTGTTTTGACTGAATCAGTTGACCACTAACTTCCACCGTCATGAATTCCAACCTTTTCCTACTGGTGATTAGCACTGTTTTGTGCACCGCCAACTGTAAACCCACAAATGATAACCAATCCTGAATTACTCGTATACTCCAATTGCAGAGTTCTTTTACCTCTTTTTTGTACTTTGCAACAACTACAACCACAACATCATCAGCAAAACTAACCATTATTTCTTCTAAAGGCAGTCTAAAAATGTTATCGTACATGGCATTCTGCAATGTGGGTACCAGCATAGACCCCTGTGATACACCTCCAAAAATGTGATGGTATTTAGTACATTCATAGATTTCATACTTAAAAACTCGCTGCCTAAAATAATTAGCTACCATTTTAAGTAAATGCAGAGGGACCTCTTTATTGATTAGCGCGTTTAATACGCAATCCCAACTCACCGAGTTAAATGCATTTTTCACATCTAATGAAACTACTGCACAATACTTTTTAGAATCTCCTTTCCATCTATCACCAGATATTGCCTCTCGCGCCATATCCACTACCAGTTTAATCGCTTCAATGGTAGAGCGGGCTTTACGGAACCCATATTGGTTCTCCCCTTTGTTTTTAATGGCCTCCTGTAGTCTCACATATAATTCTCTTAAATAATTTACCTGCAGTATCTAGCAAGCAGATTGGCCGGTAGGAAGATGGATCATCGAGCGCCGTCTTCACTTTAGGCAATAGTCCATCCATTGCTCTGGAAATACTCCTTCCTCCATGCATGCTTTGAATAAGTTTACAAACAACTCTGGGTATGAGCTGACCGCTGATTTAATTGCAATATTGGGAATTTTATCAGGCCCCGGAGCCTTGTTTTTCTTCAACTTGATACATGCTTTAATCACGTCAACCTTTGTAATTAATGGGAATATTTCTCCGCCGCCTCTTCTTTCAACAATAACCGTGCTATCTGGTTTTGGTGGAAACAGTGACGTGACGACATTTTCCAACGCTCGTGGGCACGATGGGCATGGTACACATGCACCATTAACCTTTTTCATAACCATTTTATAAGGTCTGCCCCAGAGGTCCTGATCAACTTATTCACACAATTTTTGAAAACATCTTTGTTTGATTACTTTAATTGCACACTTGAGTAAAAAGCGGGCGACACAGTATTGTCTAGCCTGAAAGCATTCTCTACGACTGGGCTATTTCCTCGGTCCACCAGAACACTTCTTTTTTCAGATTATCCTTCGATTTCCGTGGCATTGCTGCATCACAAGCTCTTGGGATAAGGTTGACGATTTGATTCACTTTGCTATCTGTAGTTCCGAATAAAGTAATGTCCTTCAGCATATAGACAAATAACTTTTCTTCAAACATCGTTTCTTTCCACTCTATAATCTTTGTTGTCGATTCTGAGCAAACCTTTCCTGGCCTTCCATCGTTTATTTCACAGATAATAGCCTGGTGACCACTATTTGTATATTGCTCACTAACTTTCCAACTCACTATTCTATTTAAAAGTAATACCAACATTCAACATCGCAACTGGTAGTAGAGAAAATGCTTCCAGTAGCGCTTTACCTCTAACATTAGTCTCTCGGCTGCCCCACTCAACAGCCCAAGCATTGAAATCCCCAGCTATCAGCAGGGGGTTTCTGTTTCGCGCGTCACTAACTAATCTAGCTTGGAAGATTTTAAATTCCTCTATGGTAGCACTAGGATGGGCATAACAGCTATAAATATGAATACCATCGATATTCACTTTTACAAAGCCTGATTCTCCGTCGCTGGGCTTCTTCAGAAAGGGGCGGTTACCACAAGCCCAAACAGCCGCTTTTTTAATAGCCTGATGCCCAAATATTTCTATCGAGCTGTTTATATTGTTCGTATTTAATAGCAATGTCAGCTCCTATCTCATGTACACTTTGAGGTTAACTTGGATCAATCTTATTTGACCACCTTTCTGTCTACCGCCTTCTTATATGCAGGGCACTTTCAACTACCCGTTTCATGTGTATTTCCCCCAACAGCTTCCTCGTTACAAAGCACGCATTTTGGGTAATGCTTGCACTTTTTTGCAATATGACCTTCTTTACCACAGTTTATAAACAGTTTAGATCTGTCTTTTTCACTCCTACATTTTTGCGCCAGGTGACCAAACTCAAAGCATTATACGACAAATCACCCATCCGATCCTATGTTTGCCTCTTGATAAGACTAGCTCTGCCGCCTTCTTGGCATGCTAACTACTGCCGTTTGCGTCCCACGATAAGATGCTTTTAGCGCCTTCACAGTAGTAGTACCTTTCGTCTCTTCCACATGCGATTCCAAAGCTTGTATTACATTTTCGGATGTGGTAACTTCATGAATAACCCTTATTTCTATTAGGGTTTCCTGTGACAAGGTTTTCACTTCAGCTTTTTGGGCAATAATGTACTGTAATTGGGAATGGAAAATTGCTGTTTGAGGCTAATCGCCAGTGTTTTCCAACTCTAATAACAGATCACCATTGGCGGTTTGACGTATATCCGTCACCTTTTCTCCCAACCCTTTCAGCTGAGAGTATGTCTTTACCTTCCATAGCAAATTACCATACGAGACATCCCACTTCTTTTTGATTAAGAGAGCATCAGGTCGCGGCTGTCTTCTTCATTTCTGTTTTCTTTTTTTCGGCTTGAATTTTTGCCAATCTGGCCTAGCTTTTGGTGTCCAGTTATCTCTCCCTGTTTCAGAAGTAAGACCCATACTACTGTATGGAGCTGTCTGGTGACCAGCTATAAAATTCATGGTCAACTTGAAACTGTTGATGAAAGTTCAAAGAACGACCTGCTTGTGTATTAGCGGAGCACTGAGACACACATACTCAAGCTTTAGAGACAATTTTTCTTTCATCTGACCTCTTTGGATCTTGTGGACAAACAATTGGCAGCATGCAATATATGTGCAACAGGGATATCCCTGATACTACCGACTACGGTATCCCATCTCCTCCTTTGGAGGTGAATTTCCTAACTGAGATTTAAACCAGAGCTGAGTGAGGCAGTTATGGACAGGTAGGGGCTGAGTTTCTTCTAACGCCAACTTATGAGTAATAACTAGGCAGATCTGGCGCAACCAAGACCGCCCTAGATCCAGCCAGTTAATATTGCTTCAGCGGCATCATATTTGCATTGTCGTTGGAGTTATAATGGGACACTGCATATGATTATTATCGTAGGCGAAGATGAGGAGGAGGAAGAAATATTACTTCACCTGCTTTGCACTTGTCCACGTGTAGCGCAAAGCAGAAATCATTTTATGGGAGACCCACATCTGGATGACCTGACGGATCTTGGTGAGACCGACGACAAGCAGATTGAATGCTTCGTGGAAAGCTCAAAAGTAATGAAAAAGCAATCTTATATATGGTTCTTTGGGACGATTACTCTAATCTTACCTAACCTAACCTACCTATTTATTTCGGGCCAACCTAGTTTTGACGCAGATGTATTATCACTATCATCTGTGAAATTTTATTACTTGTTATTTTTCACTACTTCCAATGTGTTACTTACTTTTTCCCGTTTCCTCCTTCGATTCGAGTGCAGCAATTAATTTTCCAGTCACGATATGTCTTTTGTTTTATTTATATTTTGCAAAAATCATGAACATTTTTACTTCTAATCATGATGCAGTGGTGGCCGTCATAGAGAACTAGCTTAGACACAAAATTGGTCCGTAGCTATACCACATTCTAACTGCCTCCCCTTCACTCGCTAAACCATCCTGAGCTTACCAAGAAACGTTTTAGAAAATCGATATCAGTTGGCCTGATCTGGACCGGCCAGATCTGCCTGGTTATTAAACACGAACTGGCGTTAGACCTTCTGACGTTCGTTTTTTTTATGGCTTCTTCCTGAAGCAGCAGTTTACATGAAGCAAGCGGTATCTTTATATCCCGCCTGCTTTCGGTTATTAGGCGTGTGGTGGCCTTGCCGGCGATATCGAAGTTACCTGGCACCTACGTCAAGCGGATGTTGAACTGATCAGCCATCTCATTTAAAGATGCCAGACAGTTCTGGGCTACCCTCGACGTCAGAGAGTATGATTGTACCGTTTTAATAGCAGCCAGGCTGTCCGTAAAAATGCGAATATCCCTCGTAGATATTACATTATACTTCAACCAGTCCAGCTTGAAAAACACTGCAAAAGTCGGGAAGACAAAACGAGAAATCGACTCCTAGTGACTCACAGAATACCCCGTAGTCAACCCCTCTTTTCCTTTTTGAACCATCATTTGAAGAAGCTTAGAGCCTCATTGTCCATAACCGTTTCGTTCACCAAGTCCTTTCTGGTGGGAAACTTAGTTTGGAATCTCACCTCAACAGATGTCAAAGGGATAGCGTAGTCGGTAGTTTCCGGAATACCCCATGTTGCAGAGGATAGATAAGTGCCCAATATTGTTACAGGTCCACATAGATATGGATTTGAGCCGAATGGCTGTGTAAGATGCAAGCTGAGCGTTTTCGTTCAGTCCGCAACCGCGTGACCACTCAGAGAGCTAGCCAAGTGCGCACTGCAAGCGCTCACTCAGCGTACAAGGATATTTACCAAAGACCGTAATAGCAACATCATCCGCGTAGGCAACCAGCTTGAAGCCTTGCCCTTCCAGGTTTAGTAACAGGTCATTATTGACCAAGTTCCAAAGAAGGGTGGATAAAATCACACCTTGAGGTGTCCCTCTGCTCACGAGTGATTGCCCCCGGTCTGACGTTGCTAAAGGCCCCCTTTATGTCCAAGAAAGCAACCATTGAATATTCCTTGTATTCAAGTGATTTCTCAATCGGGCACAGAAAAGACGATAATGTGACAGAGTTCTAGGCTGCCTTTGAAGATAACTTCCAGCCAGGATAAAGTCAATAGTTCGCTGGATATCCGCAAGAATTGTGTTAAGTGTTACAAAATGCATTAAAATAACAAAATAGGTATAGATAGCACAAACTAAAAGATGTTCTTTATCATATTTTTGATATAATTGATCGGTGGCCGGAAATATAAAATTCTAAAAATAAATATTCTTGCTTTTAAAAGTAGTTTCGAGCGTAAACTGTATTAGTGTAATTTGCAACTTTAGAAATTAATTAAGAAAATGACATTTTATTTTTTAACGAAACTAAAAACGAAGTCATAATTCCAAACTTCCTCATTGCGAATAATGTAATAAAGTTTGAAGTTGGAACAATATATACGATATATACATATATACATACATACATACATACCCGACCAACCTGATTTTATTTTCATCAGAAATAAAACTTAATTTCCGGTTTTTATTTTTTTTTTAGTTTTGTAGTTTTTGAAGTATCATCACTATGTTATATGTTGTACGTACATATATATAGTATATGTATATACGATATAATATAACATCAATTAGTTACAGAAATGATATAAAAAAACGAATGGTTTCAAACCATTTATTATGTCTACGATGATTCATGTTTAATGGTATAATTATTATTTCGTTTTATTATATCGTCTTCTTAAATTGAGAACGATGCTTTTTTGGTTCTTTAATTACATTTTTTTTTCAGTTTCGTTGATTTTGGTATACGTATATGTATATAAGAGCGGGAAAAAGAGGCGACATGAATATATAAATGTACAACTGCTACTGTTTTTTTTTGTGCTAGAATCACTCGATATAATTGTATTCTACATACATATATATATAGTTCTATACTTTCGGGTATAGTGTGATGATATCTAAATATTCACACGGCCTTGTGCGAACATTAACTATATTTAAATCACTATATGCAACCGCACGTATCAAAAGGTTAAATTTAATAGTGGGTATATGCCTTACAAAACGCTTAACAATAATGTCAAAATTAATCACTTTTATAAAGTACAATTATTTCCAACCCTGAACTTTGATCGAATAATAAAAATGATTTTAGTTTTAATTCACGTTTTATTCATTTAATTTATGTAATATACTATATAGACTTAAATGCCGCACTTGAACTTAATACTTATGGGCTTGAGCTGCGAAGTAAGGTCAACAAGATTTCAAATCATAATATTATTGATCAATTTTTTTTAAATACGCGACTAACGAGCCCCATACGTATTATAATGCATGCACGTAAGTATTAATCACAAATTTATATGTACAAAAATTGGCACCTACATGAGTTGTCGCGAAAACAACAATTTTTTTTCCAACTATGTTGTATATATCATCCGTGAATTTATTAAAAATTTTAAAATCACAAATAAAATCCAAATTATGATTTTTTTATAAAAAATTATTTAAACGAGTATATTTTATAAATTATAATTGAGATTTTCATAATTTCTTAAAATTTAAATTAAATTCTGCCCCTTACAATAAATTTTGGTCTGTAATATTTTTTTTTTTGCTCTTCTTCTTTTTCTTATTTTTTGTATATGTATATTATAAGCAACGAACGAAAGACGGTTAATACAAAATAAAAACTCAAAACATGGTCAACTCCACGTGGAGTGAGATCGTCGATGTTATAAACAGAAAATTACAATAAAATACAACAACAATATAAGAAGCGATATTCAGATATATATGTGCATATATATATATGTATGTATCCATATTAAAAAAAAAATACTTGAACGAAGAAAAAAAAATTAACAATTTTCAATTCTTGAAGATTGATCACTCAAAAGATTCCAATTTCTAATTAATCTCAATAAATAAGAGTTTAAAGTTTATTTTGAATTTTTAATAGCTGTTTGTTATGTATTTATGTGTATTCTTATTAAAATAATTGACGGAATATATATTATTTTTATTTTCAATTTTAATTTACAGAAGCCCCATTTAAAACGAAGCGAACGAACGAAAAAAATTAAAAAATTCAATTCAAGCGTTTTTTTTAATATATGTATTCATCTATGGAGTTCTAAGACTGTTAATTAATTTTTTAAATTAACAAACTAATTTAATTGTAAAATAATTAAATTTATTTGGGGTTTTCAAACTAATTTCGATTTTTTGAACCATTTTATGAAACATAATATGGTTAGTAAAGCGGACATTGGTGTCATATCAATCAGTGCTCTCAATTTTTGAGATGCAAGACAAATTGTAAAATATGTTTGGTTTGGCGGCATTTTATTAAATTTAAAAAAAAAAATTAATCATTTTACAAAAAATAATTAAAAATCAAGAAATAAGAGATTTTATTCCAACCAGTTATCCCATGACTTCAATTCTAGGAAAATTAAAAAATACTTCTCGTGAAAAATAAGTCAAATCGCAAATTTGTAGAGGTCATATTTTAATTATGTGGTTTTTATTTTGGTACCTAATAAAAGGAAAATTTTATGGAAGCCGATTTTTTTTTGTTGTTGTCGTAGCCTAAGAATCTCTTTTACTATGGGAGTGCTTCAAAAGATTGACTAAAATTGGTATTGAAAATATTTTTTCATTTATTATAATTCATAAATAATAATAAAATAAAAAAAACTGTCCGAAACCAAATTTTAGTCAATATTTCTACACACTCCCATTGTAAAACACACGAAAAATAGTCTTGTGTAGGTGCAAGACAATTTTTCGTGTGTTTTACTATGGGAGTGCTTCAAAAGTCCGACTAAAATTGGTACTGAAAATATTTTTTCATTTAGTATAATTCATAAATAATAATAAAATAAAAAAAACTGTCCGAAACCAAATTTTAGTCAATATTTCTACACACTCCCATTGTAAAACACACGAAAAATAGTCTTGCGTAGGTACAAGACATTTTTTCGTGTGTTTTACTATGGGAGTGCTTCAAAAGATTGACTGAAATTGGTATTGAAAATATTTTTTCATTTATTATAATTCATAAATAATAATAAAATAAAAAAAACTGTCCGAAACCAAATTTTAGTCAATATTTCTACACACTCCCATTGTAAAACACACGAAAAATAGTATTGTGTAGGTGCAAGACAATTTTTCGTGTGTTTTACTATGGGAGTGCTTCAAAAGTCCGACTAAAATTGGTACTGAAAATATTTTTTCATTTAGTATAATTCATAAATAATAATAAAATAAAAAACACTGTCCGAAACCAAATTTTAGTCAATATTTCTACACACTCCCATTGTAAAACACACGAAAAATAGTCTTGTGTAGCTACAAGGCAATTTTTCGTGCGTTTTACTATGGAAGTGCTTCAAAAGCTTGACTAAAATTGGTACTGAAAATATTTTTTCATTTATTATAATTCATAAATAATAAAAGAATAAAATAAACTGTCCGAAACCAAATTTTAGTTAATATTTCTACACACCCCATTGTAAAACATACGAAAAATAGTCTTGTGTAGGTGCAAGACAATTATTCGTGTGTTTTACTATGGAAGTGCTTCAAAAGTTCGACTGAAATTGGTACTGAAAATATTTTTTCATTTATTATAATTCATAAATAATAAAAGAATAAAATAAACTGTCCGAAACCAAATTTTAGTCAATATTTCTACACACTCCCATTGTAAAACACACGAAAAATAGTCTTGCGTAGGTACAAGACAATTATTCGTGTGTTTTACTATGGGAGTGCTTCAAACGCTTTACTAAAATTGGTACTGAAAATATTTTTTCATTTATTATAATTCATAAATAATAATAAAATAAAAAAAACTGTCCGAAACCAAATTTTAGTCAATATTTCTACACACTACCATTGTAAAACACGCAAAAAATAGTCATGTGTAGGTACAAGACAATTTTTCGTGTGTTTTACTATAGGAGTGCTTCAAAAGTTTGATTAAAATTTGTACTGAAAATATTTTTTCATTTATTATAATTCATAAATAATAATAAAATAAACAAAACTGTCCGAAACCAAATTTTAGTCAATATTTCTACACACTCCCATTGTAAAACACACGAAAAATAGTCTTGTGTAGGTGCAAGACAATTTTTCGTGTGTTTTACTATGGGAGTGCTTCAAAAGTCCGACTAAAATTGGTACTGAAAATATTTTTTCATTTATTATAATTCATAAATAATAATAAAATAAAAAACACTGTCCGAAACCAAATTTTAGTCAATATTTCTATACATTCCCATTGTAAAACACACGAAAAATAGTCTTATGTAGGTACAAGACAATTTTTCGTGTGTTTTACTATGGGAGTGCTTCAAAAGTTCGACTGAAATTGGTACTGAAAATATTTTTTCATTTATTATAATTCATAAATAATAATAAAATAAAAAAAACTGTCCGAAACCAAATTTTAGTCAATATTTCTACACACTACCATTGTAAAACACGCAAAAAATAGTCATGTGTAGGTACAAGACAATTTTTCGTGTTTACTAAAGGAGTGCTTCAAAAGTTTGATTAAAATTTGTACTGAAAATATTTTTACATTTATTATAATTCATAAATAATAATAAAATAAAAAAAACTGTCCGAAACCAAATTTTAGTCAATATTTCTACACACTCTCATTGTAAAACACACGAAAAATAGTCTTGTGTAGGTGCAAGACAATTTTTCGTGTGTTTTACTATGGAAGTGCTTCAAAAGTTCGACTGAAATTGGTACTGAAAATATTTTTTCATTTATTATAATTCATAAATAATAATAAAATAAAAAAAACTGTCCGAAACCAAATTTTAGTCAATATTTCTACACACTCCCATTGTAAAACACACGAAAAATAGTCTTGTGTAGGTGCAAGACAATTTTTCGTGTGTTTTACTATGGGAGTGCTTCAAAAGTTCGACTGAAATTGGTACTGAAAATATTTTTTCATTTATTATAATTCATAAATAATAATAAAATAAAAAAAACTGCCCGCAACCAAATTTTAGTCAATATTTCTACACACTCCCATTGTGAAACACACGAAAAATAGTCTTGTGTAGGAACAAGACAATTTTTCGTGTGTTTTACTATGGGAGTGCTTCAAAAGTTCGACTAAAATTGGTACTGAAAATATTTTTTCATTTATTATAATTCATAAATAATAATAAAATAAAAAAGACTGTCCGAAACCAAATTTTAGTCAATATTTCTACACACTCCCATTGTAAAACACACGAAAAATAGTCTTATGTAGGTGCAAGACAATTTTTCGTGTGTTTTACTATGGAAGTGCTTCAAAAGTTCGACTGAAATTGGTACTGAAAATATTTTTTCATTTATTATAATTCATAAATAATAATAAAATAAAAAAAAACTGTCCGAAATCAAATTTTAGTAAATATTTCTACACACTCCCATTGTAAAACACACGGAAAATAGCAGAGATGGGCATTTACGCGTCATCTAATATTTTCTAAATCGACGTGTCGACAATACGTAGACAACGTAGACAAGGTCGATAGTGTAGTCAATTTCGTAGAATGATTTTGTAAATTAATTCTTAATGACCAAATTGTGACCAAATTTCTTTAGGGGCCAATGCGATACGAATGATGATAATTTTATAGAGTTTGCTTCAATGTATTTTAATCTACAATGATGACAAAACCTACCTAAAGTTATATTTCAATCAGTTAGAAGATCAAAAACTGTATCATGTCAAAAATGCAATACTCCCGCTAAACATAATCTAATTCTTCAAGTTATAAATTATTCTATTTAAATTTACGGCCTCGTTAGATTAGATTATTAAAAATCACGGTTTGGTGTTTTTTTAAATGTGTTTGTCCAGGTATTGCCCCGTAGGCCCGTTTGTGACATTAAGTGCTGGGGTTATTCCCCCAACTTTTAATGTTATTTTAGATAATTAACAAAAAGAATTTTGATTTGGCAGCGATTTGCTGTTGTCAACTCAAGAGCAAGTTTTATCATATCCCCCACAATCCCGTCGAATATTTACATAAAAGAATGACAACGCAGAGACGTATATTACCCCTAATTTGTTGACACAATTCAACAGTAATGTTTTGACCTGTATATAAAAGCGTTAGCAAAATTCGAAAAATATAGCTAGCTTTATAGTCGCAGTAACTATGGATAGAATAAAATTAGTGAACTTCAGTACTTCAGAAGGATTAGAGATTAACATTCAGTTTCTAGCAGAGAATCTATTACTTTCTACGTCAATGTGTCGATAACTCGTATACAACGTCGACAACGTAAACAACGTCGACAACGTCAATAATGTAGACAGTTTTTATAGTGATTTTGTGAATTGGTTCCTAACTACGGTGACGAATTTTCATTAGGATTAATGCAAAACGTATAAACTAAACGTATAGTATAAAAATGGTTTCAGTGTAGAAAGAGCAGCTCAAAAAAATCGAAAACCTGGCATATTTATGATAAAAACAATTACAAGATGATTATAGCTTACATTAAAATTAATTCGGAGATCTCTCACGGTATAACACGAATAGGAGTTCAGGATAAGCCTATGAGCTACCGAGTTATTAAAAAATCAAATTGTTCAGATAAACAGAACTTTGTTCGCTTAACGTGCCAGACTGATCTATGACTAAGTTTTGAGAAAATTTAATGAACGTGTTTTGATGGCTGACGGAACGTACGCGAAATTGGATTTGAAACAGGTTAGCAGGTCAAAATATATATCTTGCCAAAAATTGTGGCAATTCCCGCTAAATGTTTATATTTAGTGTTATATTTTACTTCAATTTAGATAAATTTGCAATAACAGTTATTCTCCACGCAGCAACGTCGAATGTGTACATAAAAGACTATAGTTACAGAAACGTATTTTGACTATATAACACGATTCACCGTCTTGATAATCGGCCGATTTATCACAAGCAATTTATCTTATGAAATTCATTATAAGCAATTCATTGCAATCAATTCAACATAATAATAATTCATCGCGGCAGTAATTCTCTAACTATCGTTAGTAAGTCGACTATTGCGAGACTATCGCAATTAACAATCTCCATAAATGTTTCTGCCAATTTTCTACTCAAGTAAGCCTTCTTCCTTCTACACGAGTGAAAGCACGCTGGTCTGGGGTGTTAATGAAAACGCATAGAGCTGCTTGATTGTGCCGGTGGAAATGATCAATGGTGTTTTGAATAACTTTTATATAACGCGTATTTTAATCCGCCATCAACAATCTCCACCAAAAACGGTTTTCACAATTTTTAATGTTTACTTTTACAATCACAATTATGATTTAACAAAGGATACGATGTTTAAACCACAACTTTTCTGCCCAAAACCCCATCTTTAATCTGTAAAGTGAAAATGGTATTTTTACTACGCGATTGATTTGATATTGATTCAACCTGCAGCAAATAGTTCGAATTCACACTCGGCTAAACGGCTTAAACATTATTTAATGTGAAGAGCATTGTTTATACAAAACATGCCGAACTACGTTTACGACTCAAACAATGTAAAGGACAACTCCTGTTAAAATTGACCTGAATATTAAAAATATTAGTACGATTTTATCCTATTTTCTATTTTAGATTAACACTGCCATAATAAATCGTTTTCTTATTTACTTGGAGTTTTAACTACTCAAATTCCTTTTCTGTTGTCAAAATGGTCACCGCTTGAATATCATTGGTCTAAATATTAATCCTTAAAACTAAATAAATTCATTGGTTACTCGAGACAAAGAGTGTAAAAAGGACCTGCCTATTTCTAACGATCAGTCACGCACGATATACGATCAACCTATAAGTAAATTCAATTGGACGAATAATACTTCTTAAAAAATGTAGTGAGAGAGAGTGTCGAATGGGACACACCTTTCAAGTTTTGATGCGAAATAAGTTAAAAAGTTGAAACTTTACAAATGCGCAATTTTAGAAATTTCGATTCGAACTAAAAAATATGTGTTGCGAGTTTTCTGAATCCCATCAAACCAGCACAATTCAATTGCCTCTGCGCAGTTTAAAGTAAACTTTTAGATTTTGTGAATTACTAAATTAATCAAAAATTTATTTATTCTAAAGCATCAAAACTAGTGAACCTATGAAAATTGTTTGAAACTACATTTTAATTACTTGGCTATGGAATGAAACCTCGAAACCCGAACAAAATTCTTGCGAATGGACTTGTTTTACAAGCGAAAAGTTTTGATGCTTTTCCACAAGTTGCCTAGTTAATGAGGTGTATTTCATTGTGAATGTTGGTCCACCATCATTATGTTGGAAATAATCATCTGAAATATTGTTTCCATTTTGTAGTATTCTCTATTACAAAAGTAACCGCTTGAGTAAGGTCCGATGAAATTATAACTGATAACAATTACGAAGGTAAAAATCGGTTAGGTTGTTAGGGTAAATAAATTTATCGAAAATTAAAGTAAAATCCGATTTTTACCCTTGTATTAGTCCGCAGGCTTAGAATATAGTGGTTGTTCCTGATTAATTTGAAAGTTGTTTCGCCCTAAATTCGCCAGAAAATGTGTTTCTTCAGAAACCTTCATCACTTTCCGGTTACTGAAGCAACTAAATAAATACACATTAGTTTACGTCTCTTCACTCTGCCATCGATCAGTCTCCTATATAAGTAAAGCTACACCATTAAACATAGGTATAGAATAGGTATAGTTCGAAGTCTTTAGGTGATTTAATCACAAGCAAAGAAGTGTGTGTTGAATTCCGAAACCTAACAATCCGAGTTCAAAGAGCGGAAATTGATTATTCTAAATTCCAAAAATTCTTTAATATATGTATATTGTTCGTATGACTCTCGTAAGTGCATTATGCTAGAGACAAAGCTAGGAGGCAACTTGAGTTAATTGTACATCGGTACCTAAACAAATGTGCCAGTCATGTTTGATGGATCGGCTTTGACAACAAATGGATAATCACTATGAATGATGAAATATTTGTTCGACAAAAGATTTAAAAGCCATTATCTTTCATTCTAATTCATCTCAAGAAACACAAGATGGTGGTTTAGCCGATTTATACCCACATGACATACACACACAGTAACAACCAATGAGCTAGTGGCATATGCCATGCATATGCCAAGTACATATGACGTAGTATTAATCGTATCTGTTCAGCTTTTTGTCTCACGTAATGTTTCCAGTTTAGCCTTGAGTCTAGATGCAGACCAAGGTATTTGGCCAATTCAGCCTGTGGCACTTGCATCCCGTTGAGATATATTATGTGTTGTTGATATTTTTGGGTCGGAGCGTAAATTCACATGGGTTGATTTAAGATCATTAAGCGTGATTTTCCAATCAATCGTCCATTTAGTAACGTTGCTAATTGCTCGCTGAATATTTTCCACTGCCCTTTGTTGAAATTCGTCTGTTACCATTATAACAGTGTCGTCAGTAAACGTACCGATGAACGTTTTGTTCTTTGCAGGTATGTCTGCAGTGTAGAGAAGGTAGAACAGGGGTCCTAATAAGCTTCCCTGCGGAACTCCCGCTAGCGTCGGATAAAAGTCAGAACATGTTTCTTCATGGATTACTCTGAATTTGCGATCAGAAAGGTATGCTTCAAGCAGCTGGTAATAATTTTGTGGTAGGCAATCATTTTGCTCAACTTGAATGTCAATCTCTCGTGCCAAACCCTAGCAAAGGCGGATACATCCAGAAATACAGCGGGTCAATATTTCTATTCTTCTAACGCTTACTCTATCAACGTAGTGATTTATTTACCATTGGCTTGAGACGTTTCAGAAGTAGTTTTTCAAACAGCTTTGATAAGGTAGGAAGAAGTGAAATTGGTCTGTACAGTGTTACTTCTTCATCTGGTTTGCCTAGTTTCTTCAGCATAATTATTTGGGCCGTTTTGAAGCATTTGGGTACACACTTCAACCTCATATAGGCATTAAATAAGTATGTGATCATGATGAGTGCTTTAATTCCTGGTGCCTTTTTTTTTGTTAAGATTTTTGTCGATTTGTTCGGAAATTTCCATTGGCGTGACCTTTTTAAAATCCTGACTTGATTGATAAACAGGTGTTACGTCTATGTTGGATTGAATGTCATGGGGTTGAAACACTGTTGCTAGGTGTTAAGCAAAAAGTTCCGCTTTTTCTTTTTCTTGTCGAACTCAACTACATTTCTACGAGCATTTCTTATAGGTGGTATCCGAGCTACAGGTTTTTTAAATTTTCTGGATTTATCTATTTCTGGACGTAGCCCGCTTAAGTAGTTGTCGAGGCAATCTTGCTTAAAGCTTTTGATTAGCCTATTGACTTTGTTACTTATCCGATTGAAGGCTGTTTTGTCAGCGGGATTTCTGGTGAGATGCCATATTCTCCTTGCCTTTCTTCTTTCCTTGATTTGTTCCCTGATTTCAGCAGGTATATGACTTCCATGTTCGCTTTTTCCTTTAATTCTGGAGTAGCGAGGGTGGCGGCCTTTCGAGTGTATTCAATGAAATTGTTTGTTTGATGTGCATGACGTGGAGGGCAGTATTCTGTTGCAATATTTAGATCTGCGCCATTTTATTGGATTGAGATAACCGTTGCTTGTATGTAGCTTTCACGAATATCCTCTTGTTGATTTTGTTTGATATTATTTTTAATTAGCACCTCTGAACCACCTCTAGCTTTTTCACTACGATGGGTTGTTCAATAGGAATTGAATCCCTTTATTCTAATAAAACTTTTGTTGGAGAAGTGCATTTCTGAATTCAGCGCAATATCTATATTGTTTGTTTGGAGAAGTATTTCCGGTTCCTCGGCTCGATGGTTGAACGAGTTATTAATTATTGTGTATGCTGACTATTTTACTTGGCGCGTAGAAATAAATTTCCCGTTTTACTACCCTTTCTGTTAAGTGACCAATTGTCTGTTGAATTTGACTGAGCATTTGAATTATTTCAATATTATTTGATTCGTTATAACTTCTGTGTGTTTGTTGCGATGCTTTAAATCATCAGCTGATTTGGTGATTTGCGCATAAGATGATCCAACTGTGGATGGTGTAATTGTTGTCTGAGGTTTAGCTGCTTTGATTTGTAATCGCTGTACTAGGCTTGTTCTATTATTACTCTGTTGACTTTTTATTTTGTTCAGATATACCGGGCATCCTTTATAATTTACAGTATGCCCTTCTTAATGACAAAGAGCACATGAAGGTGAGCTATCTGGTTGCTTTTGGCATTTGGTTGTGTGGCGATCTTCAGCACAATTCACGCATTAGGTTTGACGATAGCAAAAACTCTTGATATGTCAGAGTTGTTATGTCCCTCTATAAGCCTTTTCACTCTTCAGCTGATAGGTGTAATATTCGATATTTTCTAGTTGGTTGCAGGGTTCAATTTTTAATTCTTCCTATAGTTTTTTGAAATTTCTGAAGTCATTTTCATTTTGAAACAGTTCAAAATTGTTGATATTGCTGACATTATTGGGTGGAGGCAGTGGTATTTTTTTGTTTTTCTGTTCAGTGTTATTGTTCACACTTTGGTAGTATGTTTTGGAGGCGTTTTCGTTTTTGCCTACGTTTTTTGGTATTTCTGTTATCAGCACTGCCAACATCGTTTTCCAGTTCTTCCTCATCTGTGCAATATCCCTCTTGGCTCCATTGAATCTGTTACTCTGTTGAAAAACTTCGTTGCTCAGCTCGTTTATAATATTTGGTGGTGTACGCAAATATGAATTTGTTATTCTTCATTGGAGATCTTATCGTCATAGAGCTCCTTTGGAATAAAAATTGTTCCTCATTACTCATTTGAGCGATGATATCCTTTAGCTTATTTTTGGATATCATTAGAAAGTTTTAGCAATGTTTGGCTCCCTCCTATAATCCATGGGACCTACCTCCGCAGAGAGTGGATTTTCCTGAACATCAGGTCTGCCACCTAGGGTATTACTTTCCTGTTTTTTTAATCCATTGCGTTTTGTTGTTTATAGTGTTATTACACTCGCCTCTTGAAGTTCAGCCGTTGTGATACATTAGTTATGCAAAACAGACGTTGCCCACTCTCGGTGAAGTTCGCTTGGGTTTTCCGCCAGTTGTGATTGTGAAATTGACGGATTTTTGTCAATATATTGGTTTCTGGTTCTATTTGACCTTTCACGACTTCGGCAAACACTTATGTAATGACCGAACTTTTTGCAATACGAATATGGATATTCGATATGATTAACTCATGAAGCACCAAGATCATTAGAAAAGTTTGGAGCTTGTGAAAATGTGCGCGAAGAAGATAGATTAAAAATCTTAGAGCATGAAATAGATACAAGCCACATGAACCAAGAGGAAAAATCTTCTATAATTAATGTTTGTAGAGAGTTCAACGATATATTCCATTTACCAGGTGACCAACTATCAATGACAAATGCTGGATACCATCATATTCCGTTAAACCCCGATACCCAGCCAATTCATATTAAACCGTATCGTCTTCCTCATTCAGCTAAGCCTGAAATTAATACTCAAGTCGAAAAAATGCTTGAAAGCGGTGTAATTGAAAACAGTAATAGTCCTTTTAACTCTCTATTGCTTGTCGTTCCAAAAAAATCTAACGATGAATCCAAACAATGGCTCGTTGTTGTAGATTTTCGCCGTTTAAATGATGTGACCATAAATAATGTTTTTCCCCTACCAAATATAACCGAGACTCTGGAACAGTTGGGTGATGCCGTTTATTTCACAACTTTAGATTTAACAGACGGTTACCATCAGATTCCACTTAGCAACAATGATAAACAGAAAACTGCTTTTAGCACTCAGACCGGACATTACCATTTTACTAGAATGCCATTTGGTCTGAACGGAGCTCCCCCCACATTTCAGCGCATTATGAAAAATGTTTTATCAGGTTTAAACGGACTGAAATGTTTTGTGTACTTGGACGATGTAGTAGTCTATGGTTACAATCTTAAGGATCATAACAAAAAGTTAATTGAAGTTTTCCAAACTTTAAGAAAGTTCAAATTAAAACTACAGCCAAAAAAATGTGATTTTATTCGTAAAGAAATATGCTAGTTGGGTCACATAATTTCTAACCATGGAATAAAACCAGATCCCTCAAAAATAGAAGTGGTTCATAATTTTCCAACTACAAAAAATCAAAAAGAAATAAAATCTTTCCTAGGTTTAATAGGTTATTACCGACGATTTATTGAAAAATTTTCCGAACTTTCCTACCCATTGAATGCCTTACTTAAAAAGAATGCACGATTCAATTGGGATGCCTTCTGTGAAGAAAATTTTCGAAAGCTCAAAGAAAAATTAATCGAACCTCCAATTTTACAGTATCCTAATTTCAATAAACAATTTTATGTCACCACTGATGCTAGCGATACAGCACTTGGGATAATTCTTTCACAGCGGAATGGCGATGATGATCTGCCCGTGTCATATGCTAGCCGGGTACTAAATAAATCTGAGAAAAATTATTCCACTGTCGAGAAGGAGTTGCTCGCAATTGTTTTTGCTGTAAAACGCTTCCATCCATATTTGTATGGCGTAAAATTTACCATTATTACTGATCATAAGCCCCTAGTGTGGCTTAATAAAGCAAAAAACTTGTCATCTCGATTAATGCGATGGAGGATAGAGCTCGACGAGTTTGACTTTGATATCATAGACAAACCAGGCAAATACAATGTTAATGCTGATGCTCTGAGTAGAATTGAACACCATTCTGCCGATCAGAATAACGACATTAATATTATCACTCGTTCGCAGACTAAACCTAGCGATCCGTCACCGAATCTTGACCAATCTTACAACAATAACAATTCAAATCCTGAAACAAACTCACGTCAAACCGTAAATCCTGAAATTCCAATTACTTTTCTCGACAATGACGTCGACATTCTTAATATAATTAAAGAATTTCACAATTGCCCACTTGGAGGACATCAGGGCGTAGAACGTACTTTTAAAAGAATTAAAAATTATTATTATTTTCCCAAAATGTTATCCAGAATTAAAAAAATTGTACAAAAATGTGAATTATACCAGAAAAATAAAATATCTAGATTAAATAAACTCCCTATGGTGGTAACAACAACTTCAAAACGACCTTTTGAAAAAATATTTTTAGACGTTGCCGGACCTTTAAACATCTCATATAATAACAACCGATATATACTCACTATGCAGGATGATTTATCAAAATTTCCTTTGGCAATTTCAATCGAAAATCCATTATCAGAAACCATTGTCAAAGCGTTGGTTGAAAATTTTATTTGTAGATTTGGCGCCCCTTCATACATTCTTACAGATCAAGGTACAAATTTTGTAAGCGAACTCTTTCATAATATTTGTAAATTACTAAAAATCAAAAAACTACAATCTACGGCGTACCATCCACAGACAAATGGAGCCCTAGAGAGGTCTCATCGTCGAATATTTACGAAATTATGCTGATAGAGATCCAGACAATTGGGACCATTGATTACCATTTGCCATGTTTACTTACAATTCGACGCCGCACTCTTCGTCTAATCTGATGCCATTTGAGATAGTACATGGATTCAAACCCAATATACCTTCCTCACTCAAACAAAATTCTAGAGTTTTTTATAATCCCGATGACTGCTTATAAAATTTAAGAATTAAGCTTGCAAATTCGTACGAAATGGCAAGGCAAAATTTAATAGCATCTAAAGAAAAATCAAAAATTTATTACGATAAGACAAGTAATACTACTGAATTTAAAGTTGGTCAAAGAGTTCTCTTAAGATACGAAAAATCGAAAGGTATACTTGAGTCACTATGGAAAGGTCCTTATGACATAACAGAAATCAATAGCAATGTTAATTCATCTATTCGCTTTGGCCGACTAATAAAAGTATTCCATAATAATCGTTTAAAACTTTTTATTGATTAAAAGATGAATATAATGATTGGATAAATAAAATAGGTAGCTTATGAATCAAACATGAAATTAAAATATTAATAAATATGATTTAATAAATTAAATATAGAAGTAACGAAACAAAACAAACGGAATTTATTGTGTTTTAGATAAATAATAAATATAAAAAAAATAAGAGCTTTTAATTATATAATATATATTTCATATCTTTCTGTATTAAAAATAATATTTATCATAATTAATTATATTATGTAAATTAAAATTACCAATTGAAAAAAAAATAAAAATAAAAATTAAGTATATACTTTTTGAAATTCTTACTTTAAGTCTATTGTTAAATATTTCAATATTTTATCATAATATTTTGTAATAGTTATAACAAAAAAAAAAAAAAATTAATTTATATTTCTTTATGGGGTAATGTGTTGTATACACCTGATTCCTAAAATCATACCTATCAATGTAATTGTAATTAGCTATAAGTAATAATAATAATTGTATTATAGTAATTGTACTCAATACACATGTACCAAAATATTATATAAAAAGAGCGAATAGACATGTTTGAGACAGTAGTTCGAGCAAAAAATTAAGCTTAAAAACATTAAAATATCTTATAATAAATATTAAATAAAACTACTAAATAAATACTAAATAAAATTGTAAATTAAATATTAAGTTCTGTGAAATAAATAAACTTAGTTAAAAATACTTATCCTAAACCTAAAATAAATAAAAACTAAAATTTTATATTATTACATAAATAATAACTTTAAATCTATTTTGTTTATTAATTAAAAAATAAACCACAACAAATTTGGTGGCAGCGGAGGGATATGAACCATTGGTTAATTGGCTATAAACGGTCAACGCCTACCCTATTGAAACACACCCAACACCATCATTTTGAATGGTACACTTCCATCATTGAAATGGAAGCGCAATCTCGTAATGGAACGCGATCTGACATTATTTTTATTTGGGATATTGCATTTGCTTTAGTTTTATGCTTAAGTCAATTTACGCTGTTATCCCTCGGGGTCGGGAACCACACAAATATTATTTCTATTTCATTAATAAAAAAATTCTGTTTTTACTTTCAACATCGTTATAAATCACTCAGAACACCTCCGTGTTATGACACTTATTTTTTTTTAAAATACATGTTCTTTAATAATATTCCCGAACTGTTGAGATTTTAATGTCGATATTTGTTTTTCGTTTACAAATTATTTTTCTTGGAAAATTTCAAATAAAAAAAAAACATTAAACATTTCATTGGCTATAATTTCGGATGTAATTAGTTGGTTGTGATCATTTTAATTTGCAGAAAAACGTTATTACTTTATAATAAATCATTTAACAACATTAAATAATTTTATTTCATCACAGGATCTAAAACGGATTTATTACAAAAATGTTGACTTGCAAATTCTAATTTAACCGTACACCATATGTAACATAACAATGTCTTTGGTAAACGGTTAAAAAATATTCCTACATGGCAAAATGAAAAATATGTTGTCATTTGCCTTGGGCTATTTCCTTTAAATTATCAGTTATTGCATTATATGCTTTGATCTTATTTATAAATTTTAACTTAATAACTAATTTATATGCATGTAACAGCAGGCATTCTATCCGAGCGTACATATATACCATACATATACGATACAACAATAAAACATTCTTACAATATTCATCGACTTTTTATTATAGTTTTTTTTTTGTATTATTTTAACATACTAGAGAGAGAATGGCGCTCAACCATTTTTTGTTTTGTAGATGTAATCACTATCACTATTATTCATGTTTTCATAGAAGGGAATTTATACATAATACAAAAAACAAAATAAGATTTCTTTGTTGTAAAAACACCCAAATCTGTCTTCTTGACTATGTCTACGACATCAATGCTAAATATTTCTGAAAAGAAATCAAGAAAATTATTGTCTTCGTATAATACATTTTGTTGGGAGTATCTTTACTTTATAATCACTCAAATTAATCATAAACAATACAAAATAAATTTTTTTTTGTTAAAATTAAAATGTTTGCTGAATTTCGGTTTGGTCTGAACTTATCTAAACCATAACATAAGGTTTTGGATGATTTGAAAATCGAATTTCTATTTTGCACAATATGTACAGTCGTATTCATGCGGCATATGTGCTAAACATAAATTGCGCGGCCTAAAAATTTACAATCGACCGTGAACACTGTATGATGACAGTGAAGTTATTACTAAAAAATATAACAAAAAATACACTGTTAAATTTTGGTAATTTTTCCAATTGGAATTTTATTTATACGAAAATTGGGTGGTCTGGTGTGAAGCTGTCTTGGGGGAATCAAGTTAAACACGGCGCTAAACAACTGGGCCGGTTTAAGGTGTCAACCGTACCGTGCTGATAACCGGCCTATAAAATCTAGCCCAGCCTCTAACGGTGTATCCGGATACTTGACGCCCTCCGGATCATGTAGCCTTACCTGTGTATTAACTAGAATTAACTTATGTATTAACTAACAATTAACTAAACAGTAAGAAAAAATTACACACCTATCAGGGTAAACGGGATGCCTATGATCAGAGAGAATACAATAATTCTTATAGAGAGATCATTCAGTATAAAAAATAAAAATAAATTTTGGGCGCTGCAAATTTAATATTGGGCACACATTTTAATACTAAGCATGTAGTAGAAAAAAAAAAAATTTTTTTTTTTGTATTTTCATTCATTTGGTGTGTTTAAAGCAGAGAACGAGAGAATTTCATATCTCATTTATTTGTTTAGGGTAGGGATAGCAGATTGTTTATTTCTTTTTTTGTATTCTGCTATAGCGATCACATTCAAAAATAAAAATCAATTCCGATCATTCTTGAGTAATATAAGCAAGGTTTTGTTGTTTTCTATTTTGTAGTAATTTTGTTAAATATCGCAGGGAAATTTTAAAAAGTTAGTAACTAACAAAATAGAGATTTTTATTAAATAAATAGGATGTATAAAACACCTAACTCGATTTCGAAAAAAATGTAATTTCCAACTTTTTGCAATAACCCGACGAGATAGATGGAAATTATTGTTTACAATTTTTGTATGTTTTCATTTGTGACCAAACGAGTGAACTATAGGTCATTTCTTAATCTGTTAAGATGCCACAGTAATAGTTTTACGTACCAACAAAAAAAAAAAAAGATTTGATAATTTGGTTTGAATTATGAAAATTATTGAATTTATGGTGTTAACGTAAAAGGCGCAATTATTTCTAGCGGGATATCTGAAATTCAGCCACAAAATGAAACTGTACCATTTCTGTATAGATTATTATGAAACTATATTTGCACGATTGTAATTAGTGTTCAAATACATTTTTGAATATGATTCAGGAATAACGCCTAATCGCCAAGAACAAGGCCATTTCTTAACTTTGGAAATTAAAATAAAATTTTAAATCTAATTTTAGGTGAAATTCTTCATTTTAGCTTCAAAAATAGAACTAGACCAATATACTACAAAAAAGATATGTTGCAAAATTGTTGGAACATTTTGTTTGTCCCTTGGGTGTTTGTTATAAAACACGATAATGGGAAACAATTCAATCTTGTTTTATTTCATATTTAGGACAAAATTGGGTAAAAACTTGGAAGATTTGTTAAAATTTGTCAA
This sequence comes from Tipula unca, assembly GCA_951394425.1. NCBI lineage: Eukaryota > Metazoa > Arthropoda > Insecta > Diptera > Tipulidae > Tipula > Tipula unca. The sequence continues at coordinate 67,114,019 of OX596382.1, read as the reverse complement.
CGGAAAATCGTATAATTTTTAGTGCCTCTTTAAAATTAGTTCCTTAAAACTAGTAAATAATGTATGTTGGTTCAGAGTTTGACTATGCAACTGAAGGATGTGTGTTTAGACGAGTAGCAATGTATTAAGTTACAATAAACTTTTAAATATACAGTGAAATCTCGTTATAACGAACTAGTCGAGACCGGAAAAATTAGATCGGTATATACTGGAATTTCGTTGTTATGAAAATTGTTTTTATGATTTCAAATCACAGAAATGTACCTACTATGGTTTGAAATCACAAAAAAAATCATCTTTCATTATAACGAAATTTCAGTATAGCAAATTAATTTTCCCGGTCTTGACTAGTTTGAAACATAACTTACGTTTCAACCTAATAATTATTTTATTATTGTATTAATATTTTTCGTGCAATACATTAATACAGCATATTATTTATACTATGTACTTATATACCTAATTATAATGTCTGTATATATGCAAATTTACTGGCTTTTAGTGTTTTCTAGAAAATACCAAAAACAAAAAAAAAACAAAAATAAAAATTGGATAATCACAAACGATTGACGATCATTTTGTGATCGATCTTTAAAGTGAATATTTCACCTAATTAAAATACAAAATCAACACAAATTGTGTGTAGCGTTAAATTAATCTTGTTTAACAAAATACATAGTGCATACATTGGCGTTTATAACACAAGTTGGATCATCTATAGAAAATTATATAGATCAAAGCACCATACTAAGGTAAATTGCAATAAGCTCCAACTCGAATTTTAACAATGTGTGCTTAACAATTCATTCTATTTCTTGATATATTAGATATTAGGGTGCGGAAGGTGGATACTCATATTTATTATATTTTTGGCATTTGAAAAAAAAACGTGTTAGTGGAATCCAGTTGCAGTTTAGTTGTGTATAAGGCAGCCCCAAGCGTTAACGAGTTCGTTAACGGTGTTAAGTTGTGGGTATTGCGGGTCACGCGCAATTGGGGAATATAAAATAGCGGACCCAAGAAGAACCGCTCCAAAATAAAACGATACAAAAATAATAATCCGCTAAAACACATTCTTATTAGTGATTAACCTTGAGGCTTTGCGGATATTAATAAGTGTAACAAGTGTTGTATTGTTCAAATAATGTAGTGTTGTTATGGCAAACATAATTTAGTTACCAATTTATCTACAATACTATTATCTAATATTAGTTTTCTAATTAATATTTTCTAATTATTATTTTAAATTTAATTTCATAATAATACTAGTGAATTGGATGGGATTTTTAAGCCAATAGTTTTTTAGTGAGTTATAATATACTATATATGTATAAGATAATCTTCTAGACATTACAGCCACCATTTGTAAAGCGCTTTGCGGTGAGGTTGGTAAGTGAATTTACTTTATAATTTTTTTATTATTATATATTATATCTATATATATATTATTTGAGTAATCTAGTATATTTTGGGCTCTAAAGATTTGATCCAATTTTCCTCTAAATTAAATTATGATAATTTATAAGTAGGTTAAATAATGTTTTCAATTATTGTTTTAAATAAATAAGTTAAATTATAACTTTAAAATGAGCTAAATTCTTGTTTAAAAGGGGAAATGGGGAGGGTCTCAATATAAAATGAATATTCTGGTACCATAAGGTTGTTTATTTCGTACATTAAGCAGCTGAACACAATCCGCTCCTCATAACTCACTCCCACACTGACTCAGCTGGCGGGCCAATGGCTGCTGCGAGGGGTACAAGGACGGATTTTTCTGTTAACTATAATCACACAACGGTTTCGAGGTGTAGATTATGTTACAAGTTTGTTATAACAAGATTTCAATGTATAATTAGGATGTGAGCTTGGATACCCGACGGAGTAAATAAAGTAAAATTCCTATAAAATAAAACTAAAAAATTGCCAATTATTTTTACATATTTATGAAGATAAATAGAATATATTTAATTAATAAATATTGAATATATTTAACAATACAAAATTGGTTAAATAGTTAATTTTTTATTTTAAAATATAAATCCAAATTACGAATTCCATTTATTAGAAAATATTTAACAAAAAATACACTTCAAGTTTGAATCAATTTTCACTCAATTTAGTTTCTAACGTTAAATAAAAAAAAGCAATCTATATGACCAGACCATGACAAGTGCTTTTCTCTGCTTTTATTAATCCTATGCCTCAACCAAATCCAGAGGCGACTTTATAGATGAATTAGCCACAACTATTGTTGTAATATTCTTAATCGAGAATTCCGGGAAAATGTGGTTGACTTTTTCATGCTATTAACCATCCATTGACAATGTTTCCTTATAAGCACCAAAATCATAAAATTTAAAAATTTTCTTCTATGGTTGAAACAATCATTGTTGACCGAATACCAGTCTGAATACTCTGCCGAATTGTTAGCTAAGTCCACACAACTTTCATCTATTAAGTTTTTAATGTTTTTTGCGTGACTATTTTTACTAAAAATCACACGAAAATGCTCAATCTGCAATTTACACATAAAAAAAAAATGTTCTTTGGGACTTTTTAGTGACCCAAATGACTGGTCGTTATAATAATTTTTATTATATAAAAAGAATTCGTTTTTTAATTGCACTATGTCTTTGGATAACATTTCTTCAATGCACCTATCACAATTTAGTTTATTATTTACTTTAAAAATTACGTAGCCAACAAAATACTTCATAGCATTTTCCTCTAAAGTGGAAACTGCGTTTGTTATATCGTTTTCATCAAATTGGCCGAGTAAAAAATTATCCTCGTCTATCTCACAACTTGAAAAGTTTGATTTAAATTGCAATTTTGATGAGACAATATGTGACAATATATGACTGAATTGTTGTAATGACAAGTTTTTATTGTTGCCTCCTTTATATCTCACTTGGGCGAATAAATTTTCGACAGGATCCTGGTTGAGACGATTGGTCAAAATATAAGTAATTTCGGACGGTACATCCTTAAAAAAGTCGTTTGCTAACGACAAAATGCCCGTCAAAGTTTGAATTAACCCATCTAGGCAATAAAGCGATTTCGTGCCACAATATGAAGTGTTTGAAAAATATATCAGGGCATTCTTTAATGTTTGGGAGGCCGTGTTGCTTTCGGTCAAACCGCATTTATATGGATTGGAGTTAAACAGTGTTTTACTGTTTAAACAATCAAATAATTGGTCAACTACAGCAAAAAACTTTGATGTTGATAAAGCTAACTCGTTATTCTCAAATACTTTTAAGTCAATTGCTGTTTTAATTCCGGCGACAACACTTTTGCTAAATATTTGAGTTGCATAACGTACTCTCATTTTTTCGAAAGTGTTGGGATAGAGATGCTTTGACGAAAGCTTCGGACATAGTTTTGTGGTAGAATTTTTCTCCCAACAGGTTAGTTGCTGGACAATGTTCCAACTAACAGTGCCGTCTGGACATAGATAGTTGGTTCCATTTAATAAATTGTTCCTTAAAGATTTTATTAAGTGGCAGATGTCAAACAAGGCGTAAATCTTTTGTTCGCCATAAAAAAAATACGGAGTGTCCTTAGCGATGTTTAAACTTTTAGAACATTTGCGATTATTACTACCTTGATCGCAAACAATAGCTGATACTTTTAAGCCAACGGTAGCGCAAATCTCTAGATTTTGATATATCATTTTTTTAAGCTCGGAACCGGAAATATTGGTTTTTGCTGCGTAGTAATTTAAAACAAATTTCCATTTCGAGAAAAGCCCTCTTACCATAAATACGCACACTGATTGGGCTAATGATGGAATTCGAGCGTAGCCATAATCTTGAAATCCCTGGATTTCATCGTGGGTTTCATTATAAGAAAGGTTTTGCCTTATTTTTATTTCATCAAAAATCAATGTTACGTATCTTTCCTGGGCATTTAAAATTTGAACAGACGTCCTTAACCCATTTACTAGACTTGGATTGGTTCCGGGTTTCAAGTTTTTTATAGGTCTCCATCTTAGAATCGAGGACTTGGACGGCAAATTAAATTTTAGATTGTTTCTCATGAAGAAAAACGTAGCTGGCGATTTGTAGAACAAAGCTTGTGTCACTTGTTTCTGTAGTGGTGTGTAAGTCACTTTTTTATTAGGAGCTACCATCATTTCAACAAATGATTTTGCTTTAAGGTCAATGTCTGTTCGTTCGCTCATAAGATCAGAAAAAGATTTTGTCTTATTGGTTGATAAAATTCGAGCTTTTCTCTGGTAAATAAAAACTTTATAGTTTAGCGTCTTAATTTTTGATGTTTTATATTTTAACAATTTTCTCAATTTTTTATTGTTTTTTTATTTTTATTATTTTTAAAAAAATTTTCAATGTCAACAATCTAGTATTTAATTTCCTGTATTGTTCGACCGTCTGCACTGATCTAATGCATGAACTGCATGTCAAACTGTCAGAAGGGAGAATATTGTGACTAATTGGTTCATGATAATTTGTCAATTCCGTAAAGTCTAAATCAGCCGAAGAAATTGAAGATTTATTTATCACTGGCTTGTAAGTTTTTATGCCTCTATATCTGTCAGGGACAAATGATCTGGAGGTAGACGGATGGTCTTCGGAAGGTAAATTAGTTGTCGGAATTGCTGCTTTTAAAAGACGGTTTTTACCGATATAAATTGGACCAAATTGGCGGCTACAGATTAGTTTTTTGCCAAGATTATCAATTATTATTGAAGTTGGCTGAATTTTGCAAGCGGTCAACCATTCTTTAGCTTGCGTCAAATTTTTGGGAAACCTAAAAAATTTTAAATCGGAATTTCTCCGAGACGATTGACAGTTTGACACTATACAAAAAACACCCGATTTTATTTTGTTACTCATTTTAAAACACTATCTGTGTCGAATAAAATATTTAATTCCCGCAAATAACAAAAGATCTTTATTCTGTATCACTACTCTATTCACTTTTCTATTGCATGCCATAAAATGATAAAATACGAAATGAAACTGAGATAATTTTTTATATAACGTCCTCGTCGACGAGGAAATGCATTCGTATTCGCATTAGTATTTACTATTTATGTATGAATAAACGAAAATTGCCTATTTGCTTTTTTACTTTACGTATTGGAGAGTAGATTATTATACAGCAACAGCATAAAAAGAAAAGAAAGAGCAAAGAATTGAGAAAAAAAATTAATTGTGAAAAAATAAACCAAACGGAGAGAGAGTAAAGAATTATTTAAAAAACAAAAAATGTATGGGACTGAGACTGTATGTTGAAAAAATTTTTGTATGTGTGTATAAAAAATATTAAGTTATATAAAAAACATGACTGCCTTTTTTTTTTGATTTTTATACCGTTATTATTTCACATTACAATTTTGCTTTCCACACGGTCTATCTATCTATATAATATACATAATCTTTGCTATGATGTATGTAATTTTTACATACAATATGTAATGTACATAATCATATGGAATTTTAAGTAAAGCGATTATGTAATACTATATATTTATTAAATTCATATCACATTTACATTATTCCAATATTTACCTCTAAATTAATTTTTTTTAAATAAAATAAATAATTATTAAATGTTTTTATTATACGTAAAACGCAATAAACTTTAAAAAAGCTTTAGCTTTGAGGAGTAATTAAGTACTAATCATTTCAATTTTTTTTATTAATTTCTCAACTTTGGATAATTGATTAAGATGACGCTTTCCTCCTCTGACGCTTTTGTGGTACAAATTTAATAAAAGTCGCTGTACAAACTCCATAGTCAGCGAAACTTCTTCGTTATATTTAATATTTAAAACATAATAGAGGGCCATGACAATTTGTACCGCTTCCAATAACCTTGTTTCACCAGAATAGACCAACTGTTTTTCTACGTAAATATAGTAGATGATGTTCGAATTATCTTCCTTTAACGCTGTAAATAAACAAATCAAATCGATTTACTAAACAATTATAAATAGTACATAGTATAAGTATTATAATTATAACTTCCGTATTGCAGCAATCCAAGGAGTGCTAGTTGGAGGAGATATTTTGTTCAGGTTATACAATCAAACTGTATGATAAAATGTAATTTAATTAATTTTAAAAATTCAATGCTCAAGGCTATGTTTGAAAATTGCAGAGTTAGACAAATGAAAAAAGCCAATTTATAAAGTAGGTATATTCATTATAATAATTATTCAATTGGTTTACCGCATATATATATCGATAAAGCTTTTTATATTTTCTTTAAAATAAGCGCCAATTAATTTCAGACACTTTAATACTGAAAAGTCATCAGACAAATAATTTTGCAATCTCTTTTCCTTTAAGTTTCGACCCCATTTATAAATTTTACTCTTGTAAATTAAAAATTTTTTGGTAATCTCGTGAATTTCTTTATCCATTAATTTTTGAAATGTTCAAACAAAAATCTCTTTTCAAACAGAAACGGCCATGATTTTATAATTTCTGAAACTGTCGGTATTTGTGTTTGGTTATTTAAAAATAATCTAATTTGTGCAAAACATCTAATCATATCAGATGAAATTTGGTCTTTCACTTCTGATGTTAAGCTTAGTTTATTTTTCATTGAACAGAGCCATTCTCTTTTAGTTTCAATTGATTCGGTGGTCTCCTCGCCATAATTTGATGGTTGCCAATTTTTACATGAAGCACTTACGCAAGATGAAGTCCGCCTTTTCTTTGCTGGTATGAGTGGCTTTAGTATATCTCTGTTTTCCAATTTATTTAAATAAAGATATTTTGATTTTCAGATGACTTCCTATAAAAGCTATGTGGATAACTTGCTCCGATATCTTCAGATAATTGCTTGAATCTAGAGACAGAAATAACTTTACCGTACAATTTCCTTGCTTCTTGAACCATGCTTCGTACAACAACGTGTACACCAAGCGTGCCTTTGTTTTTTAGAATGGTCATTATGAAATTCGGTATTATTGTTTCATATTGTATACTATTTGATTTAAATTCATGGTCATCTAGAAATATTTCACTTAAACCTGATATACTTTCAGTTGCAGTTGATTTGCAATGAACCGGGCCATCAACAGATACTGTTTCACTGATCAGATCCTCACATAACACAAAAGACCCGGGTGGTGTCCACAATTCAGAATTATTTAAAATCATAAATGAAGTGTCATTTAATACGGTTAAAATTACGTCTGATGAAATTTCATAACCGTCGTTATCAGTTACTATAGTTGACCCAGTGACGCTATTTAAGTTTGAAAAAGAAAATACAAAAATAAAATCAATAGTTGACGAAGATTTTATAACGATTATTTTCTTTTTCATTAATTGAGTTTAAATGAATGTTGTTCATTTTATGTTTTTGTGTAATCTTTTGTCACTATATAACTTATTTTAAATAAAAAACTTTTATTTTTGATTTTATAGTTTAATTCTTCCTTATTGTGACAATTTTTATTTTTGATTTTTTTTTTTTTTTTCGGTAAATCGATTTCGACTTGCGTCTTCCTCAGTACCTTGTTAGATAGTTAGAAAGAATAGTTAATTAACAATAGATAGAATAGTTAACAAGGTACTGAGGAAGACGCAAGTCGAAATCGAAAAAAAAAAAAAAAAAAATCAAAAATAAAAATTGTCACAATAAGGAAGAATTAAGCTATAAAATCAAAAATAAAAGTTTTTTATTTAAAATAAAATTCTCTTTCATATTATACCTGTTTTTAAAATTTGATCAATGGTGGGATCACAGCAAATTAATTTTTTAATTGTACGAGTTGAATTGCAAATTTTATAGAGCTTCTGGTTCATCTAGATATATTTTATCATGAATAAGAACATATTATTAAAAAAATATTTATAACTTATAGGTGGTACCTGACGGTAGTGCCGGCAATGAAATATAATGTTTTTTCATATAATTGTAAACCTTAATTGTTGTGCTGTATTTTAATTTGTTTAATTTTACTAACCCATAGGTATCAAAATCAGTTAAAGATTCGTAAACTACCCAGTCATGAGCCCCCTTAACAAAAATTTCAACTTTTAGTCGTCTGTTATCATTTATTTTAAATAATTTTCATATAATTTTTTATGTAAAATGCAGATTAATTACTTTTGAATAAAATGGTTTAATTAGTTTTAAAGATTACTTTGAAATAAATAAAAAAAAATGAAAAATTAATTGTAATTATCTTTTGAAAATAATTTATTAATTATATTCTCTTCACAGTAAAATTTACTATAGTTTCCTTAAAATATTGCACTAAGACATTTTTTAGTCATAGGTAGGTATTTAGTTTATCAGTCAATTTTAAGTTCTGCATTTGATACAACTAAAGGCTTTCAAATCTGAACAAAATTTCGATGCACATTTGATATGATACACTTTGTCACACACAGAGCACAAAATTCCGTAATCGGTTTTGGATAAATTCCTAGCGCATGCAAAGCATAGTCCCGAGCTGATGGTTATATCCGAACATTTTTTAGTGAACAAATTGCGCACGTGAGGTTCCTTACTTAAATTCATTGTTGTGCCTTCATAAGAACAATGTTCAACCATTGGTTCATTTTGGTCTTCCATGAAATTGGTGTTTGCATAAGGATCCTGTAGATTGCCTAACAAAATACTTGTGACTTCATGAATGTTGCTCTTAACGATTTCTCGGTCCAGCTCTTTTGTAAAAATGTTCTCTGAGAGTCCTCTCTGAGAGAGAGTCTCTGAGAGAAACAAATTCTGAGAGTCCTGGTTTCTGTTTGACTCATCAGTAGGCATACGAAGATCCAAATGATCCCTCTCCGTCGTATAATCTAAGATATATAACGTTTTTGTTTTATTTGAAACATAAAAATATTTTGGTAAATACTTGCCTCTATGAACCGTGGGAGTTGTCTCTCTAGTCTTCTTATTAGTTTTTTTATCACGAGAAACTTTCGGATTAGGATTAGCCTTTCTTTTCTTTGGTACTTTTGTAATATTTTCAGTCTTACGTTTACGATTAGCATCTATTTGTTTTTGTTTCAGAATACCTTTTTCTAATTTTTCCTTTTTTTGGTCTATCTTACGTTGTTCTAAAGCGGGTTTTTCGTTAATTTTAAGTTCCATGGCTTTTTGAAATGGAGTAGACGATACAATATACGATTGCTTTTCAACATTCCGAATTCCTTTTCTAGCAGGCGTTTTTATAATTTTTAAGAAATTTTCAATATTGGTTTGATTTGAATCATTTTGAACCCAAACTATTGGAATATCAGATACATCAATGACGTGAACATCAGCTTCCGTATCCACCTAGAGTAAAAAACCAGAATAAATAAATACCTATATGTTAAGATGCCAACTCTGCTACTTACTTCAAAAGTAAATTGATCTACTTCCTCCGTTGAATCAATTTCCGTGTTGAAAATTGTAATTTCTTGACCAATTTCAAGATCGGATATTACGCTATTCGGGTTATTAGCAAATTGGCCATCATAATTTCGTTCCTCTGTTTCTGCTGGAATGTGAGTATTCTTGCTACTTGAACTACCATCCTAGATTTAAACAGTTGAATACGCAAGAGGTAATAATTTAAATGTGTGCCAAATTTGATTATGCATAGATTTGACTTACCACCGTTGGAACTAAATCTGTCTTTAATGTGTCATATATTTTTTTCAAACACAGAAAATCGGCTGATTGACTCCAGCTGCTCTGCTCAAAGGTCTCAAACTGTTTTATTTTAAAAGCACCAACAATTTCACTAAATTTTGAAAAATTTATTGTGTTTAGCTTTTCTTCCTGGATGGCTATGGTATTTACATCGACAGTTTGATTTGAAGCACTCGACTTTCCAAGGCACTTAGTGAAGTCAATAGCATTTGAATTGAACGGATACAGGCCACATGTACGAAACCCATTTACTAGTGTCTCACGTTTCGTGTATTTATTTAACACTAGTTTTAATAATGGAGCAAAATATTTTTTTATGAACTGCTCGTCCAAGTTCGTCATTCTCCATAACTGGACTTCTTTTGCCCAACCCAATTTTAATGGTCTGAAGACGGCAACATCTGCTGGCTGTAAAATTCTCGCAGAATTGGGGTATAAGCAAATGAGAATTATTTTAAGTTCCTCGCATAACTTTGAAAGAGCATATGTCAGGTGAGTCTTATGACCATCGACATATAGCACAACAGGAAATTGTATAAAGTTTTCTTTCAGCACAGGATAAAATATTTCCTTTATGTAATACAAAAATGCTTCAGACGTCATCCATCCCGAATCAGTTTTAGTGTACTTAATTCCTCCCGGTATCGAGTCCAGAACGTCTTTTGGTATTCGTTTATAGTGGAAAACGATCATAGGGGGTATAATAAGAGCATTAGCCGAAAATGTAAACATAACTGTAACACTCTCTTTGTCGCGACCTTTGTCGGTTTCGTAAACGTTGTTGGTTCCTTTTGGAGCGAAAACTGTTCCACCCTTAGGACACAATAAAAAGTCGGACTCATCTCCATTAAAAATTCGAGATGGGTCTTGTAGTACATCGGTTAAATTTTTTGCCTTAAAATAATCCTCAAGATGATGAAACCATCCTCTAATATCTTTCTCGGAAACGGCGGCACTCGCGTTCGTAACCGCTTCTGGTACTCTAACAGCAATTTTTTTTTTTAGTTTTTCCTAGGACAAGCATCTAAGAATTCTTTGACAACCCCTCGAACTTCGTGCTTCCTGCGAGGAAAGCCTCTTGTGTGGTTTTCAAAGATCCAACTGACAATTTGAGATTCTTCTAATTTTGTTAAAACTGTCGGGGGACCCATAGAACTTTTAGTAGAGCGATTATGGATCCCATTTTGTAACGTCCCTCTAGGAATGTTGTATTGCTTAGCAGCTGCGTGAATTGACAAACCTTTCTCTTGAATGTTTTCCAGCGCTAACTCTATGTCTCCTACATTATATTTTCTTGACATTATTGTGACTGAACAGATATTTAAAAGATGGTTATTAAGAGCAGCCATTACTCTAAGATGTTTTTTAAATCCAATAATAAACCACTTGGCTCATTACTGGAATGTTTGAATATATTAAAAAAATCCAGTAATGAGCCCCCTCGGCTTATATTTGGATTTTTTTAATTTATTATGCCCAATGATGAGCCCCTACTTTTTCGAGGGAAATATTAAATGTTTTTAAAAAAATCAAATGAAACTTACATTATGCACTAATCAATAGTTAATACTTATTAAAATATTTTACAAAAAATAAATTACATTAACTTACCAATAGGTTTAAATAAATAAGATCCCTTGTTAAATTTGTTAAAAAATCACGTATTCAAAGCACACACGACGTATGTAGGTCTATACAAATTGAAATTTCGTGTTCGACTGATAATAAAAACCACAATTGGAAGAGAAAAGAAATAAAACCAAATAATTAGGGAATTCCCAGTTAAACATAGATTTACAAAATAATAAATAGAGTCCAAGGTAATTAGTAATATATCTAGTGAGGGCTCATCACTGGTAGAGGGCTCATGACTGGAATGTTTACCCTACTCCTAGTTTATAATTGTATATCAAATTGCATAGTTTTCCGTAAAACATTATGTCTTGCATATTATCTGCAGTAGAAAATATAGCAAATATTTTCAGAACCGTAATTTCATTCGAATCTTTAATGGAAACCAGCACATATTCCCCATCCGAAAATTGCAAGTCTCCATAGTCAAGTTTTTTTGAAACATTTGTGTATATTTCTGGAATTTCTATACTAAACATTTCTGGTTCCTTAGAAATTACATTGTGCAAATATATCTGCCGATTTACACGTTTACCCTTTAAACTAGATTGAAATGTTTGGTGCAAATACGATAAAGACTTTTCAACATTAATAAAAAATTTTAATTGGGAGATTGCGTTTTTAATATATTGATGTTTGTTTCCAGGCGCAATGTCCACAACTTTCCAAGTGGACCAAATTTATTAATAAGTTCTGGGTAATGGGTTTGTAGCAGCTCGAATATTCGACTCACCGATATTCGATACTGCCACAACAAAACAATTAGTGAAATTCAAATATAAATCAACTTATTTGAATTGAGAGTTCACTAACCCCATCTATCCAACAATCACATATCCAATAGCCGAACCACTACTATAAAACAATTATAGTAAAGCATGTCGCCATCCAACCAACATCACCACGAACTAACAAAGTTCGGTGATGCAAATTCACATGCACTTAACAAAAGTGCAATGTCGACCGCCGCCGGCGCATCTGTTCCCTCTCCAAAATACGACATGTATTTTGGACACGAAGGCGACGTCATACAATAAAAAACAAAAACAATAAAACAACAAGACATTTTTGCGTCCATTACGTTTTTATCTCTTGATGAACATACAAAAAGAAGTGGTGGTGAAAAAATATAAATAAACAAAATTAATTTGATTATTAAAAATAAAAAACAAAATAAATGTACAACAAATGAATAAACCAAATTATAAAATTAATTAATAAATTGAAATAATTAAAATCAAAAGAGTGTTGTATACAATTAATTTGGATCAAAAGAAATCCAAAAGGTTAGATAATGATGTTTCGGTGTAAGTTTTTTATCAGAGAATATCTCAATACGAAATGCTAAATATTCGTGAATAATAAAATCTAGCGTTGAAAGAAGTGAGTCATCAAATTTGGAACTTGTGATGATTCGAGTCATTTCTACTAAACAAACAAACATTCTCCAGACACGACTATTGTACAAATTATTTTGAGTAAACTTGATATTTAGAAAGCAATAGGGTAGAATTATGATTGACTGCCAAATATCATACGCTTTTCCAGTTATACGTTTCATATTATGATCAATGTTCATCAAAATAGAACATCTCAATCATTTAGTTATAATCTTGAAACAAGATATCAACCAATTTTCGGTTACAATATTATTTTTAAATAAATAATCAAATATTAAGTATAGATCTCTTCCGACTATTCCTTCGAAAATGTCATGTGCTATCTAAGGCGGAAGACCAGGATTTGCAACATGAAAATATTTTAAATCGTCCAAAACAGAGTTGAATTTAAGGCCAAGACAATGAACTAAATTGTCCGATCTTAAACACTCTAAATCGCGATTATATTTGTCGGGGTATCGCAAAATCTACAAAAATGTAGACTAGTCCTAAAATGTTCAGTAAGTCCGTATACTTGGTGGACTCCCAAATTATCTGCCGTAAATGCAATAACACTGGCCTTAAATATAGAATTATTTGGTCCAATTAGACCAACATTTTCTAAAACTTTTAAATCATTGACTAATTCTTCGAAAACTTTATTCATTCCAAAATATTTGAAATGTGTGTCTTTACAGAGTAGTACTAATTGAATATTACTAACTTTTGAGCGAACCTCATACCGTACATTACCAAGCATCATATACACTCCAACTAGCTTATGAATTTTTCTAGCGGACCCAATTGGATTGCATACTTCAAATGAGTAAGTTCAAATTAAACTTTGCGATTTGTTCCAGATATTTGTCGGATCTTCGAACTGATGGCTTATGGGGTGGTGCTGAGTGTATTTCCGCTATTTCAAAACTAAAATATATCAAAAATACTGTTTGTTATGTCGGCACTGAGCACCGAGCTTCCTGAACAATGATGAATATAATAGTGAAATTTTCCTACTTAACACTGGTTCACATTATGACAGTTTGCTTCCCCACTCGGCCCTAACCTTATCATCCAATTCTAAGAGTCCTTATGTTCAAAATATCTCCGACACTATACAATCCTTATACAGTCATTGATGCGTCACTACCTGTCCCGTCGCTTTTATCACCCTTACACTGTACCCTTTGTGTTGGCACCTGGAATGTTTGCGGGCTTAATTGGAATGAAAAACGCAATTTGATCGATGATATTTCCATTTCTAACTTGAATTTCAACCAAAGCCCATAAAAATCACCAAGTATCTTTGCTCATTTTGTAATTTTAGGCTTAATATTTTGGCTGGCTCAAAAATGTTGACATCATCTAAACAAAACTCCCGAACATTTTCATCCACACTATCCATGACACTTGTGGAAAATGTTCTGTACTCCAATACACGCTCTAATAATGTCAAACGTTGAATTCTACCGAGTTGGACAGTCAAACATAGCTTTTTTTAACCCAAATTTTTTGCTATAGCTCTGATAGAGACTCGTAATTTTTTGACAGCATTCAGCATTTATCTATTGACTTTTTTAATAATGGAACTGAACTAAGAATATTCTGCCAACTAACAAGTATGAGCCACGGATTTAAAATGTTTTACATTTGAATGTAAATTAGTCATTATTATTAGCGTTGTTGGTATTACTATTTTCGTCTTCCACTTCATCCACCTTAGAAATATCCAACTAGTTTTTCAGCATATTTCGCCCGTTGTCAGATGTCACTAAATAAATTTGGCTTAATTTTATGTCAAACGAATGTACGAGTATGACGTCAATTATTGTATTTTTCCAGTTTGGCTGTTGCCTGTCTATAAGGTTCGCTATATAATTTTTCCATTGCGAACACTCTGGGCGTTTATGCCAATTAAGCTCCTCCCACAACACGTTGCTGAAGCAATTATTTGGTGTTCTATGTATACAGATTAGATCAAATGTTTCAATTTTACTCGTACAGATGACGGAGTTTTCTTTAAATTCGGATGAACAAAAATTGTAACAAAATATTTAATTTAATAACTCGGATCAATCTCCTAGCTTACAAAAGACGCGAATGTATTTTTTTATAAAAACAGGTACACATTACATTAGCACACAAATGTTTGTATATGTGTTTAATTCAACTAATCAATCCAATGATATCTCAACAGAGCTTTGCCCAGCGGTGTTCGAACTTACCAAAAAAATTGGGCAAAAATAAAAAGAATGCTGAAGAAGAATGGCGGATGTGATGACGTTGCTCAAAATATTCGTTCCAAATGGAACAATATTGCTGGAACACCGGAACTTGTGCAGAATCTTATGGGGAACATCAAACAACATGTGCGTTAAGGTGAACTGGCGCATTTTATTGCAAGTCAATATCGTAGGCTGTCAACATTGCCTTAACTATCGACGTTGGTCAAGAACCTTACAAAGTAATCTCCGTAATAGTTTATGTGTCGGCAACCGAGTAGATTATACAGCGTTATCTACATCGCTAGATGGTGGCTAAACTAAACAAAGCCATGGCTAAGAACGGTGTTTGTAGACCTGATACTCTTCGTCTACCAAACGGTCATCTTACCTCCTGTCATAGAGAAGTTGCTGAGCTGCTTCTATCTGTTCATTTCCCTGGTTGTGCCATTTTCAACTCAGATGATGTTACTACCGTACCCTCTAAGGCTACTTTCGTGGCTCCTGATTGGGACATGGCTTACAAGCTGATTAATCTCGATGTTCTACGCTGGAGTTTATTTTCAGTTGCACCTTATAAGGCTGGTGGGCCTGATGGTATTTTCCCGGCTGAATTACAGCACGGCTTTCCTACCATTCAGGACCATCTGATAAACCTTTTCCAGGCGTGTATTGCTTTCTGCGCTGATCCTAAATCCTGGAGCAGGAGTAGAGTCGTTTTCATTCCGAAGGCTTGCAAATTCGATTATACGGATCCGAAGTCTTTTCGACCTATTAGTCTGTCTTCAACTTTTCTTAAAGCCTTAAAAAGAATCGTCGACAGACATATTAGGGGCAAGCACCTAAGTACCTTCCCGCTCAGTAACATGCAACATGCTTACAGAGTTGGTAAGTCCTGTGAAACAGCCCTACATGAACTTGTAACTAGGATTGAAAGATCGCTCCATAACAAGGAGTTTCTGGTAGGTGCTTTCCTCGATATAGCGGGAGCTTTTGATATCACCTCGCTTATCTCGATTACTAATGCCTGTAATAATTTTGGTATTAATCACACCATTGTCAAATGGATTGAGTCCATGCTCAATTCTCGCACAGTAGAGACTGAACTGGATGGCGTCGCAGTCTCTGTCAAGGTTGCCAAGGGCTGTCCCCAGCGGGATGTGCTTTCGCCTCTACTGTGGCTTTTGGTCATTGACAGTTTCAGGCAAACACCTCAATATTTTATCCGATTTAATGCAGCAGCCTTAGATATTGTGGAGGCATGGTGCATTGACAAGGGTCTGCACGTCAACCCATCTAAGACAGATTTAATTGTCTTTACTAGGCGCAGGAGTGACCTGGATCTATCCATTCCTTCCTTCTTTATCGTGGGACATAGTCTAATCTTTAAAAACTACACTTCATTTTTACCAGGAATCGATATGGTTAATGATAGATCACTACCAGAATACAACTTCTCCAACTTATTTATGGTGGTTTATCCTTCGAGGGGTTTGTGGTTTACGGAGGATTTTCTCCAAAAGTTAGACGAGTCCTTAGTCTTTTTTCAGATGGCTCTCTTTCTAGCCTCAGTGCTGTTTTTGGAATCTGTCCATGGTCCAATCAGAGATCCTTTGGCAGTCTTGGTTTGCATTGCACTGTTTTCCAAGCGGAACTCATAGCGCTGACGTATTGTGTTTTGCTTTGAACTTTGCTATTAAAAACAAAAACATTATTCTGTGCACTGATTGCAAAGCTGTGATCAATTCATTGAAAAATCCATTGACTGTCTCCAAACTTGTCAAGGATTGCAAACGCTTCATTAATCTTCTGTGCTCCAACAATATCGTTACGGTAATGTGGGTGCCAGCACATTGTGACATTGAAGGGAATGACATCGCGGATTGTTTAGCTAAATCCGGTTCTCAGCTAACTATGTTTGGACCTGAACCAGTGGCTCCATTGTCTTTTAACTACGTCAAGAATGTTATAAAGAACTACGCTTTGAAAGGTCTAAGAATACAGTGGCTTGCTACTTTTAGTTGCCGCATGGCGAAGTACTTCATTACCGAGCCCAATTTGAAATCGACTAAATATGCTCTATCTTTAGAAAAAGGACCAGCTAAGAATCTTGGTCGCGATTCTTACGGGTCATGGTCGATTTAAGGGGCATGTCCATTGAATGGGTTTATCTCAGGATGTTATTTGTGATGTCTTGAGGAAGATGATGACAGCTTGCACTTTGTGTGCAGTTATCCAGCTTTCAATATTATTCGGCTTCAGGTTTTCAGCTGTAGTTCTATTAATGTAGAACAGTTGTTCCCCATACCTTGGGTCAAACTTGTATAGTTTGCTAGGGCTACAAAGCGCTTCTGCGAATTAGGATAGAATCCTGGGTTTGCACCATGGGCCGTCCCGGCATTGAGTGAAGAATCCGTATGGGTTCCAACCAATATAATAATAATAATAATGCACAGTGTGTAACATGTAAGTTCCAGCAAACTTCCGGTCAATAAATCTAGACCCAAATTGAATTTACCAGTTATGCTGACAATAATAAATCGCTGTGACCTCATCGTCTATCTGAATGCTCCAGGATCCAGTGCTAAACGCCATTAGCAACTGAATTGTTGAAACTTTTTCCGAGCTGAGTTGTCTGAGGCATTTTGTCGCTTGCACCGACATCGTACTGGCAAAGGCATATTTTTCCTAACACAAATTCATGAAGTGATCCTTGGGACATAATCAGCCCTATTCTTAGTTCCCTGTTCCTTAAAACTGCCACATAGTGTCCAAGCTTTTGGCACCTGAAACAACTGAGAACGGGATCTTTGGCTCATGTTGTTTTAAAAGCATGGACTTTTTTGTGCAATACCTTTTAAACCGAATTTTTGCAGTTTCATTGGGTCCGTGCAGGACAACATAGTTCTGAATACATTGTGTTACACTGCTGATGTCAAAATATAGTTCATTATTTTTCCTTTTGAATTTGATTTCTTGTGTTAAGAACACTCTGCATTGGAATTTTAGTTGCTCCTCATCAGTTTACTTACACTCATTATGCTATACTACCGCTTAAACTGCGTTGTACTCGTATCATAAAAATATCAATGAGAGTTTTTTGCCAACAAATGAAAATCATTTCAAGATTCATTTCACTTTACCGTTAGGTGGAGGCATCAGAGTGATTTTTGTTTGGCTCAGTGGTGTATTTTGTATTTTTCGAATGGAGAACGATTCTTTAGGTGGATTTCCACTTTTGTAAGATTGGAGTTTCAACACATGGTAGAACTAGGCATCTGTCAACCATCGTGCTCTCCTGTGTCCAGTCCTTTACATATGGTTAAAAAAAACGAATTAGATTGGCGACCATGTGGGGATTATAGAAGATTAAACGCAGTCACTATTCCTGACCGTTATCCTATACCACACATACAAAATTTCTCTATGAATTTAAATGGCTGTAATATTTTCTCCAACATTGACTTATTCCGAGTGTACCATTTAATTCCTGTTGCTACTGAAGATATTGCAAAAACGGGAATTATCACTCCTTTTTGCTTATTCGAATTTACTCGAATGCCATTTGGTTTGCGCAACGCTGCTCAGACGTTCCAAAGGTTCATGAACGAAGTAGTCAGAGGGTTGGATTTCGTTTTCACGTACATCGATGATATTCTTGTGGCTTCTAAATCAGAAGAAGAACACAAATCGCATTTGAAATTACTCTTTGAAAGGCTTGCTGATTTTGGTATTAATATCAAATCATCAAAATGCGTTTTTGGCGTTAAAGCTCTTAACTTCCTTAGCCACAAAATAACCCCTCAGGGAATATTTCCATCCGAGGAAAGAGTCGAAGCTATAATGAAATTCCCAGTACCTACTTCCATTCGGCAAATTCAACAGTTCATTGGTATGGTTAATTATTACCATCGCTTTGTACCTAAACTAGCTGAATTATTATCGCCAATTCATGCACACCTAGCATCGCTACTCAAGAAACCAAAAACTGCAAGAAACTTTACTTGGACAGAAATTTGCAATCAAGATTTCTCTGAAACCAAATATGCGCTCGCTAATGCAACACTTTTGGCTCATCCTTTAGACGACGCAGTATTCAGTATTA
Organism: Tipula unca; assembly: GCA_951394425.1. Classification (NCBI taxonomy): domain Eukaryota; kingdom Metazoa; phylum Arthropoda; class Insecta; order Diptera; family Tipulidae; genus Tipula; species Tipula unca. The sequence continues at coordinate 67,095,048 of OX596382.1, read as the reverse complement.
CTACTGACCCAACAAATACTGCAGTTGGAGCTGTTTTACAGCAAATCAATAAAGGTTGTAGAGAACCATTAGCATTTTTCTCCAAAAAGTTACAACCAGCCGAAATAAAATATTCCGCCTTTGATAGAGAATTACTAGCCATATACTTAGCGATTAAACATTTTCGATATTTTGTCGAAGGTCGACAATTCACAATTTACACCGACCATAAACCGCTAACTAGTGCAATCAACTCCAAAACGGAAAGAAGTCCACGACAAGCTCGACATTTGGATTTCATTTCTCAGTTTTCTACGGACATTCAACACATTGCAGGCACACATAACGTTGTCGCTGACAGTTTGTCACGCATAAGCGAGAACGAAGCTGCCTCTGTTGAAGAAAACCTAACTCTTAAATCAATTACGAAATTACAGAAGCCTGACGAGGAACTACAGAATATACTTTCTGGTTCCACTCGTCTCACAAGTTCATCTTATAAACTTGAGCGCTTCGTATTTCCAGATATAGATATTTATTGTGAAACTGGAAAAGAACTTCCAGAACTACTACGCCGTACAGCCTTTGACGCGCTGCACAGCATTTCACATCCTTGTGTCCGCGCAACTAGAAAGTTAATAACTGTTCGTTACTTTTGGCCCAACATGAATAAAGACGTTAACCTCTGGACACAGTCCTGTCTTTCATGTCAAAAATACAAAGCCATACGAAATCGGAATTTGGACAATTTAAACCGCCATCCGGTCGTTTTGAGCACATTCACTTGGACATCGTTGGACCTCTCCCACCATCAAATGGATATACCTACATCCTTACTGCTGTGGATCGTTTTACCAGATGGCCTGAAGCATACCTTATGAGAGATATGTGTACCGCAACCATTGTTAACACCTTCGTTGAAAATTATATATCCAGATTTGGAGTGCCTGTAAACATTACTACAGATCAAGGAAGTCAATTCGAGTCTAAGCTGTTCGCGGAACTAACCAAGCTACTAGGCACGCATCGAATTCGGATAATACCTTATCACCCACAATCTAACGGAATGGTGGAACGTTTTCATCGCCAACTTAAAGCATCTCTTAAAGCGAGAGGCGATATAGTGAATTGGAGCTCACAACTGCCAATAGGTCTCCTTGGCATACGAGCTACCCCAAAAGATACTACCAAATGTTCACCAGCGGAGTTAGTTTACGGTCAACCTCTCAAACTATCAGGCGAAATGTTCATGGAAAGACCCGATCAACAACCAGCAGACTCTGACCAAGTTATTGAGCATCTACGCAATACTATGCGCAACCTAGTCCCAGCGGTGCCGCAACATACGCCGCAAAATAACATTTTTATTCCAAAAACGCTGGATAAATGTGACTATGCTTTCATCAGAGTTGATAAAATTCGAACTGGCTTGACACCGCCATATGAAGGCCCATATAAAATAATTCGACGTTTCCGAAAATATTTTATTATTGACAAAAACGAAAAAAACACTTCCATATCAATAGATCGGCTTAAACCAGCATTTGGAGTCACGATCACTAACATTGAACAACCAAAATCTGTTCATTTTTCCAATTAATAAAAATATTTATTGTTCTGTTCATTATTAGCCGTGTTTCTTGACGTATGATCTGATCCGGATCAGATCATATTTGCTTCCCTTTCATTTGTATAGCCGCGTTTCATGAAATCAACACAAAAATTGTATTATTTTTTGTTTTTGTATCAAAATTTTGAACCAAAATGCTACTAGGATCAATATAATAACCTAAAAACAAAAAATAATACATTTTTTGTGGTGATTTCCTGAAACGCGGCTATACAAATGAAAGGGAAGCAGATATGATCTAATCCGGATCAGATCATACGTCAAGAAACACAACTATTATTATTAACTCTCACATATTTAGCTTTTCGGATGACCTATTTTCTCGGAAGGGGGTGATGTGGAGTCCGCGTCCACAATATTTCCTACCCCTGATCGGGATGAATTTAAAAGAAGATAAATACACTGTCAAAATTCATCCGTCAACAAAATTCACATAAGAAAATAAAATATTTATTAGCAGTTCAATTCTGGGTGCTGTGAGATCAAGTGATCATAAAATCATTATAAAATAAATTGTGATGAATTGATTATTATTATAAAGTAAATTGATTGTAAAAGTTCAACTTGACTCGGTTAAATTAAAACATAAATATAATAAAAGTTTATTAATAAAATATAAGTTGTGTCTATTTAATACACGTAAGTGGCCTCATAGGCATAACAAATTTTAAAGTTTCGTGATTTTAACAAATTTTAATATTTTTTATTAACTCTTGGTTTAACTCTAAAGTATCTTCTTTTCAAGTATGACTTTAGGTACTTTAAAAGCTTCTTGGTACGCTCAGGATGGTTGAACGAGTGAATAGGAGGCAGCTCGAATGTGGTATAGCTACGGACCAATTTTGTGTCTATGCTAGTCCTTTCGGACGGCCACCCTTACCTAACCTAATCTAATAATACAGTTTTAGTTTTGAATCTGATTTGCAGACGCTAAAAGTTCCATGCACCTTACTCATCAATCTGTTATAATCAGTCATTTAGTTTAAAAATTATAGTTTGCGCTTTAATTATACCATCCCGTGTTCATAGTTTCATACATCGCTTTTAAAAAAATGTTTCTAGTTTAGGCCATCTTCTCGATATCTTTTTCAAATTTATTGTTCCCCACTTTATAGCGATCAATTTAACATTAAAAATCTAATTTTTATCGTAATGTTGGCAGATGGAAATTAAAGTTCTATTATAACATCGACACATAGAAATATATTACAAAAACATTTTTCTTTTCCATGAATTCACAATAACCTAAAAGTAATAAGTAATTTTCCCAAAAAGGATGTGGCAAATATAAAAATCATCATGATTAGAATAAAAAAAATTCTATACAACTCAACAACAGCAACAACAACACAAATGTTGTATTGTGTAAATTATGATTTTTAAGAACTATTCTGAACACAAAATATAATATCCAGAAATTGATTAAAATGTAATCTATTGTGTGTGTGTGTATGTCTAAAAAAATCTAGCAATTATGATTATCATCTTCAGAAATGTGTGCTTGAAATATAATAATATAAAATTACATGTTCTGAATTTTTAATATCAACGAACTTTAATGAATGAATTCTATGTACATATACATGGAATAATAGACGTTCAACTATTTAATATTTTATAGATGAGTTAACAATATACAATAAAGGGTAGATTTTTATTACTATGCCGATATGACTATAGACGAATTTTGCGTAGATTTTTTTGGTAATGGTTTTAGTATTTAATCAGCGGGAATTAATAAATTTTAATAAAATCCACGTTCCTCCAAAAAGCAAAAAAAACGTAAAATAACTAAATTAGGTTAAAAACAAAAACTAATAAATTTTTATTTTACAAAACATGTACGTACTCGTATTATACATACATACGTGTACACATTTAACCTAAATTATGGGCTACATAATTAAATCACTCTCGAGGGTAATCGAAAAATAAAAAATATTATAACTACACTTAAATACAACAACAATAAATTTATATAAATTAAGCAACATAATTTATTTAATTAATTTTGTGTGTATGTTACATAACACAACAACAACATTTTTGTATTTCCCGTCATCAATTTCTAGTAGACCCAAATGACTACACATTTTATTTATACATTTTCCACATTTCCAAAGGAAACAAATTATTATTACATTTAGTTTTGTTATTTTTTTTAACATTAAAGTTAAAATTCAAATGCATAAATTATTATTTGAATAGAAATTTCCGAACAACCACCACATACATGTACGAGTAGGAGCATATTATATGTCGTATTATATTCGTTTAGTTTATGTTGGTAATTAGAGTTAATGATATTAAAATATAATTTTTTATATGTTACTGAAATTGTCAAAACAAAATCTATGTTGAAAATGAACAGATATGTATGGGGTTGAGCATACCAATATTTCTGACACACAAAACATATTCGTTCATAAGTTAAAAATGACAAGCTGGAACGATTGAAATCTAAAAATTTGCTACCAAACTATTTGATTTTATTTATTAAAACGGTTGGAACCTACAGAGGATGCGCACTCAATGCCACAATGGGCCCATGGTGCAAACCTTGAGGATCTATCCTATCTTGCTAAGCGCACTGCATCTACGATCCAAGATTCGTACGAGAACACAAGGGATCTGGCTTCGACAAAGGCCGGACAACTGCAAAGGTAGTTTAGACAATCGTCCACCAATGCGCTGAAGGTGAACCTTGAAACGTCCATGGCCCATAATAAGTGCAACCCGAAGTCTGAGGTGGCTCTTTTTTAAGGATAACACATATTTAGTGACCCTCACGTTGGGTTCAATGGTGAACCGTTTTGCTATATGAGAGCTAGGAGTAGAACGCCACATCTGTCCCAGTTAAAGTAAACACTGAGAAAAAAAATTTGGTTACTAAGCTATGGTTAATTAATTTTGGTTATTATAATTACGATTTTAGTTATTTTAAACAATGTACAGCACGAGTTGCTTTAACACTGCATGTTTATTTTTACTATTTTAGCTTGTTTATTTTAATTTTATCATTTGTTTTTGTAATTTAGTAATTTAGGTATTTTGAACTATCCTTTTGTTATTTTAAACTATGTATATGCATGTTTATTTTTACCAAATATGGTTAAATTATACAAACTTGCTTGGTTATTTTCAAATTTTGTAATTTAGTAATTTAGTAATTTAGGTATTTAGATATTTTGAACTATGCTTTTGTTATTTTAAACTATGTATATGCATGTTTATTTTTACCAAATATGGTTAAATTATACAAACTTGGCTTGGTTATTTTCAAATTAGAAAAAAGCCAAAGTATTCAATTATTTCAGTGCATTTCATCTTATAGCTTTGGTGTTCCAACTTATTTTCTTCTATAGTTTCTTTTAACAGGTTTAAGGTTGATGTTTCAAATTTGACAATTAACTTAGTTATATTTTAATTATTTATTTATTATTACTACAAAACAAGTACACATCATTCATTATTTAGAGGAATATAGTCGAGAATAAGTGGATTATTTCTGTCTTACAACAAGTTTACTTTTGATAAGTTGTACTCCAAGGGCAACGTCTCATAATAAAGCCCATTTCACATTTTTATACTGATAATAATTCTGAATCTTTTAAATGCTGGTGTATTTAACTTTTTGTTTTTATCATTAACCTACCTTAAATTATATGTAGGCATTCTGTATTGTGCACAAACAATGAAAATATAATATAACATGCATAAAGCCACAAGCGGTTATATCTGGGTTAATCAGGATGCCAGTTATATTCAAGCCTGGGTCTAATATAGATGTTTTTGTTAATTATACATATATAATATTTCAAATGAATATAATATTTCAAATTAATTATAATCTTGTTTAGTTATAAAAAGCTGAGAAATCTGGCTGCACATATTGTAGATTTATTAAATTGATAATTGCTAATGGAAGTTTGTTTGATACTAAAGTATGCCAAGAATTCCAAATAACTCGAATAAGTAAAAATAGATAAAAAATTAAAAAAATATTTATGTCAATTGGCCGAAATAGGTTTCTACCATATCTCTACTAAAACCTTCCGAATCATTACTTATCCTTGTAAAGTAAAGGTGAACGAACTCATCGAACGATTTTACGAACCACTAATCTATTCATTTGAGAACGTTTATATAAATCCATTGCCACAAGGAAATTATAACAACTTTAGAGGTACTAATTGAATTTGATTTACCAATTATAGTACATTTTTCCAGAAAATTAACATTTATTCTATCAAATCAATTAAATTACATATATTGAGAATATGATCGATAAGCAAATGCTATTTAATAAAGAATTTTAAGATAATTTTATATTTTTCGCTAATCCATCAACTGTTGTAGAACTACTTAATGTATAGCTTATTAGCTTTAAGAATTTATTTTCCACTATAAATAATTATTTCAACTCGTATCTAAGATCTTCTCGTAATCTCTGTAAAACCTGAAAAGTATTCATCATAATTGATATTCTGCTAATCATATAAATCATCTAAATTATTAAAAGATAAACATATGGTCCTACTCACAATATTGCAGTAGCCCCGCATGTTCTTAAAAAACAACCCATGTTTTGGTGCATATAACATTCTGCAATGTTAAAATACACAAAAGCATTCGTAAAAGCTTGGTATGCATGGTATAATAAACTCATGTGCCATGTTCATTTTAACCAAATGCTAAGTTATAATTTGTTTAATTTTATAGTTGCTTGGTATGCATGGTATAATAAACTCAAGTGCCATGTTTATTTTAACCAAATGCCAAGTTATAATTTGTTTAATTTTACAATTGCATCTGTTAATTTTACTTAAATTTGTTTAAAATTAACAAATTATTTGGTACAAAAAAGAATTTACCGCAAAATTATGAGCACATTTATTTTATAGTAAACCTTCATGAAGAACGGACGTCCGACGTAGTGAATTAAAAAAATTTAAAGGTTTTAGTGAATTTAAAAAATTATTAATTTAAAATTTAATTAGAGACAATACTAATAAATTTAATAAAAATAAATTAAGTGAAATAAGTTATTTTAAATAAATAAAGTGAAAAAAGTTTAAATATGCCAAAGGAAGATATACAGATGAAAAGTTTTATGAAGCAAATTGCTATATATAACCCAGTTTTGTATAAAAATTTCATTGGTGAGTTTTTAAGTGTTCGATTTTTTTTAGACCATAATCATTCTTAGAATAGGTTTTATCATGTTACTGATCTTTACAAAATTATCTCAAGATTTTCAGAATACCAATAAATTTTTAAATTCTCTTAAAAATAGTTTTACTATTTGTGTTATTAAAATAATTATTCTGTATAATCATAAAGATGCGGCCATTGAATTTTTTAGTAGAAGTTAGTAGATATATTCCAAAAAAATTTAAAATATTTAATTTCTCGAATCACAATTTGCAAATAAAACTGTTTTTAAAAACTTTCTAAATTTGTTCTAAAAATCTTGAGATGTATTTTTCTATTTTTAATATTATTAATATGCACACATTTTTATATTATCTCACAGATCGTGAAATATATTACGATTATTTACAATATTTAAGCCAATCAGATATTGATAAATTGTTTGCCGAACACGAAATAGGATCAAAAATTATTTTTGAACATCATATTAATTTAATTCGTAACGAATTTAAAAAAAAAGCTAGTGATGTAAATTTTTAATATTCAAGTCACAAAAATTATTTAAACTAATTGTTGTATTTTAAAATAATATAGGTAAACAAATTGGATGAGAAACCCGAAAGCTTTACATTATCAGATTAAAAAAAAACAAATTCAAAAACAAGTTCAGGAGATAGTCAATAATATTGACAAGTCTATAGATAAGATACTTGAGGATTGGCCACTGTACAAGCATTTACAAGCCCCAGAATTAGTAAGTTATCGAATACCATCACACCACAAAATAAATATAAAACATAATAAAAAATATTTCTAATTCGCAGATAAATCTAGACTTCAATACATTGTTTCCTGATCACCAATCAATTTATACCAAATGGGACCAATTTGTCCAGAAAATTAAACATATTTATGAGGGTAAATTTAAAAATATAAAAAATGATAATTTTTTTTTTACAAATATTCACAACATCAGCAATACTGTTACGCCAGGTAATTTTTTAATATGTTATTTTACATATACACATCCTCGTGGAATCCTCGTGGGTTCCAGCCAATTTTAATAATAATAATAATACATATACACAAAATTAGTAAAATTATAAATAGGGTTGGGCAAAATGGGCCGACCTTTCTTTAACAGCGTTTAGAGATTTTTATTATCTCATATTTTTAAAATTATGACGTCATCGGCTATTATTTTCTAAAATTCATCAATTCAGGGTTTAATTTGGAAAATATGAGATAATAAAAATAAAATAAAAGAACATAAAATATACAACAACTTTTCTGAAAGTCAATTTTTAGGCCAACACTATATAAAGTTTTGCCCAACCCTGCATTATTATTCATAATTTAATTTTTTCAATGAAATATCTTTTTTATTCCAGATACATTCAATTTAGAACTCATATATCATTTACCATATGTTATAACACCGGCAATTCAAAATTCAAAATCGAAGAAACTTAGTAAACCAACCACCTTAGATGCTCAGTTAGCGTTAATAATTAAGGCAAATACAATGAACGAATTCATAAAGTGATTGGAGGATATTAAAACTGATTGTGCTTAGAATAAAAAGAAATTGCAACCATTGTTGGTAGCCACTGGAGTTGACAGTGATTACACTGAGTTCTACGTATCAATGGATAACCAAAAATTTAAATTCGGGAGCTTTATAGAGGCATTGGATGTTTGTTTCAAATTATATCATCTTTTCAATTTTGAGTATCCAGGTGAATGTTTTAACTGCTGGCAATTTATCCAGTTGTATTTTTATAACATTACAACAAAATATGATATCAAGGTTCCTTCAATACTTACATTAATCAATGATTTTACGATAACTTAGATAAAATCATTTGCTTTTAAAATTTGTTTTAATTAGATATCATAATTTTATGAAATTTTTATAATTACTAACAAATTAGAAGTTTTACTTAAGTTGAACTAAGTTACATTTGTTTTTCTATAACCATATTTAAATATATATTAATTTTATTTTTAAAAATTAAATAAAGTGGAATTAAATTAATTAAGTTAAATTTCTTTAGATTTAAGACACAATAAGCATTATAAATTTCCGAGGAAATAAAATTTTGAATTTGATATTTTAATAAAAATTAATATTGAATAGTATTTATTTGTTTTTTATTTTTCATTTGTGTAATTAAGTATGACATTATATATATATATATATATATATATATATATATATATATATATATATATATATATATATATGTATATATATATATGTATATATATATATATATATATATATATATATATATATATATATATATATATATATATATATATATATATATATATATATATATATATATATATGTATATATATATATATATATATATATATATATATATATATATATATTTATATACATATATATATATACCAAATAATTTGGTTATTTTAACCCAAAACTCGGTCCAAGCTTGGTAAATATTACTTAAATTGAAAAGGATGCATGGTCCAAGTTAACTATTGCTTGGTAAATATTACTTAAATTGAAAAGGATGCATGGTCCAAGTTAACTATTGCTTGGTAAATATTACTTAAATTGAAAAGGATGCATGGTCCAAGTTAACTATTGCTTGGTAAATATTACTTAAATTAAAAAGGATGCATGGTGTAATTAACGTAATGCAATGGTTTTATTAACTTAATTTTAGTATAACTCAAATACTTTTACGTAAAATTGCCTTAATTTTTAACCAAATGCTTCTATTATTTTAACCAATGAACTAGGTTATTTAAATAATATGTTCAATTAATATAACCCAGTTTTCTTTAAAGCTATGTGGTAGATTTTACCCACTAGTCTGGTAAAAGAAACTATTATAATGTTCATATTTACTAAATTATTAGTTAAAATTTTTAAGTTATTTTAACCAATCGCTTGGATTTTTTTACCAAATTTATGGTTAAAATATGGAATTTTAAAAAGTGGTATTTTACACCAAGCCATTTATGTATATCGTAACAAGCGCTGGTTTGGCTGAGTAATAACCCATAAATCTGGTTTATTATTACCTATGTTTTTGGTTCAAATTACCCTGTTTTTTTCTCAGTGAAGCGAACTTCTTAATAGCATCCTTACCACCGTTGGATGATAGAGGAATTGCTGGCTCGGGACTACAAAATATACTGCGCGATTCAGCTTTCGCTAAAAAGTTAGCAACCTCATTTCCCACTACGTCACAATGAGCAGGCACCTACATGAACGTTACACTCGAATTAGAGCAAAGGAGATTAATGAAGTGTTTGCACTCTTTGACCAGTTTAGATGTAGTCAAAGGGTTTTTAAGGGTGTTGAGCATGGCTTTACCATCCGGCAAGATAATAATATCCATGCCTAAATCCCTAAACTTAAACTCCTCTATTGCACTAAAAAAACAAAAAAATACCGGACCCCCGCTCAAGTAGCCGGATACGAGATTTAGGTACGGCACGTGGAACGTGCAATCATTTAGTAAACCAGGAGCGTTCAAGGGGCTAATCACGTGCATGAAGGAGTATCGGCTGGAACTCGTTGCCCTTCAAGAAACTCGCTGGCCTAATAGTGGAGACCATGTGTCCCAGGGCTTTACGTTGCTCTACAGTGGATATGACCTCGGAAATCTTGGAGCTGGATTTCTTATTGGGCCGCAGGTCAAGAACGCTGTTTTGGATTTCCAAGCAGTCAATAACCGATTGTGTAAGCTTAGCCAACCTGTCGATAATTTGTGTACATGCGCCCACAGAAGTCAGCCTGCCCCAAGATAAAGACTCATTTTATAATGACTTGGACGACCTGATGGGATCTATACCCGAACACGATGTTAGAATGGTAATTGATGACTTTAATGCTAGAGCTGGCAAAAACCAGACCGACTTGTGTGAAAACATAGGTCCGTACTACCGACATGAAAGTGCGACCGATAATGGTGAGAGAATGAAATACTTTGCAATTGCTCATGAACTTAAAGTAGCAAGCACATTCTTCTCTCACAAACAGATACATCTAGAGACATGGACACATCCTCGTGGAACTTCCCGTAGCCAAATTTTTCGGTCAGCAACCAAATACGTAGGCAGCGATCATCATTTTTTCGTTGCAAAGCTACGATGGAAGTTTTAATACAAGTCTAGGAACACAGCGAAACGATATGGTCAGCGACATCATTGATGAAGCTAATTACCAGTCTGACTGCGTGAACTCTGTCTGGGAGGTACTGAACACTTCGGTTGTCAGTGCTGCTCAACAGACTTTAGGTATAGTGAAAGACAGATACAAGAATGATTGGTTTGATGACGAGTGTCGTCTTGCAGTTGAGCAACAAAATATAGCCCATAATGAAGTGCAACAACGTCTCACAATCGCGAGGAAAAACAAGGCTGCTCTCGCAAGAAGGGCAGCTAAGCAGATTTGTAGACGGAAGAAGTGAGAATGGTGGAAGGCCGAGGTTCTGAAAGTACAACAACTCAGCAATGAGCGCAATTCGCGTAATTTCTTTAAAGGAATTACTGGACTGCACCATACTTTCAGGCCTACGTCAACCGCCATTCGGAACCTGGATGGAAACCTCTGTGTCAACATCGACGCAGTACTTGACGAATGGAGTGGACAGTTTACTGACCAGCTTGATGTCCATCATGCGTCACAGACTGTTGTTGAGCCACCTCTAATACAGACTGCAGAGATTTGCACTGAGGAGTCATCCCATGAGGAATTCACTAAAGCCATGCAGAGATTGAAACGAAACCGCTCACATGGAGGATGGAGTGGACTGCATTAATTCGGAGCTCTTGATATTCGGAGGGGATACTTTGTGGAACTGTCTTTTCGACCTTAATCGATTAGTAAGGCGAACCAAAGTTATGCCTGACGAATGGAAAGTGGCCGCGATATGCCTCATCTTCAAGAAGGGAGACCGCCGAAGTGTGAGAATTATCGCGGTATAGCTCTCCTTTGCACAGCATACAAGTTACTGTCATACATTGTATTGGATAGAATCACTCCTCTAGTGAGGGCTTGGTTGGTCACTATCATGGAGGATTTCAGGTCTTTTCGCTGCAGATGAAGCTATCTAAATATTAAGAGACATCCATCCCCCGCACATCAGGTGCTCCTGGATTTCAGGCAGGCCTATGACTCGATCAATCGAAAGAGTTTGTGGTCTGCCCTGGAATACCTAGGAATGCCAACAAAACTGGTACGACTATGTAGGATGACAGTGACGCAGTCTCAATGCTGTGTTAAAGTTGAGAACAGGCTACCGACAATTTTTGTAGCTAACTCGGGTGTTCGGCAGGGAGATTCTCTGTACGGATGGCGGCACCAAGGTCACGTTAAATTGACTGCCTGTGCCTATGAACGGTCTATGACCCTCTATATAAAGGCGATCGGAGCCTGGGCGAAGTCTGGTCGGGTACCAAATTAGATGTGGTGAAGAGGGATAGATAAGATATTCCCTGCAGGCTAAGGGCACGAGCCTGGATCCCTGCGGAGCCAAGTAATCCAAAGGAGATCTTGAAAAAGTTGAAAATCTACAATTCGGATCTGCCAACGGCCACCTGAAAGATTGCCCGGTTAGAGGAGGTAAAGGCGGAAGCAGATCACCGATCGACCGCCATTATCATTAACAGAGAATTCTTTGGCAAAATCCGGAGGCCTGATCATCTATGGATTTGGAGCGATTACGCTCAAAATTTATAAGCGCTATGATGCCGATAGATCTGGGGCATATGCAGCAGGTGGGGAAACCACTTGTCGGGTCCCGCCTGCGGTTAGTGACCCAAAAGTCCGCAGCATCCCAGAAGACGCTCAAAAGACACTATCCCTGGATTCGGAGATGTCGAGATCGTTGGAGCTGCACTGTGTGCTCCAAATGGACGAATCGACGTCAGAGGAGGAGTCTGACTCAACAGTGGTGGAAGTCAGCACATCTAATGCTTAAGATCATTCAGGTCAACCTCCATCATTGTAAACCCGCCTCGGCCCTTCTGCTCAACATGAAAACTGAGTCTATTGATGTTATTCTGGTCCAGGAAGCTTGGGTCAGTGGTAACCGGGTGCTGGGGTTCAGAGATTCCAATTATAAAATACTACATGCGAAAAATGAAGATAAGATACGTTCCTGCATTCTCGCTAGAAATAATCTGAACATTTTTATAGTACTAAATTACGGGAACGCTGATGTAGCGGTGGCTAGTAACAAGATGGATCGCCAAAATCTCTGGCTTATGTCGGCCTACCTACCATACGAGGAGGAAAATACCCCACCAGATAGGTTGGGCAGAGCAATAACGAGGAGGCTCACAGTAGGCCCTTTGGTAAGTCTCGACCACCCTGTTCAAGAAAGCGAGGAATACAAATGATACTGCAGATTGGTACTGTTATAAGGAAGTCCTCAAAACCTATAAATACGAGCTAACATCAGCCAAAACGAGGGCCTGGAAGCTCTATTGTGGCAATATCGGAGTCCTCGAAGGCGGCCATGCTACTCAAAGTACTATGTTCGAGTCCTTCCATCCCGAGTTATCTACAACGGCCGGATGGTTCATGGACTACGTGTGGTGAGGAACCTCTAGAGCTATTAATATAAATGCATTTTCCGGAGTGTTTGGTACTAGCTCCAGAGAGACCCTTGATAAATAGGGGTGTAGACTTCGTAAGTCATTTAGTAAATAGGCGGAATATCCTATGGGCAATAAACAGTTTTAAGTCATACAAGTCGGCAGAACCTGATGGCAATATCCCTGCTGATATCCAGCGAACTATTGACTTAACCCTACCCTGGTTGGAAGTTATCTTCAAAGGCAGCCTAGAACTCTTGAGATGAGATTCCAAACGGAGTTTTCCACCAGAAAGTACTGGGGGAATGAAACGGTTTTGGACAATTAGGCGCTCAGCTACTTCACGTATGGCTCAAAAAAGGATATAGGGGTTGGCTGCGAGGTAATCTGTGAGGCACTAGGGGTCAACCTCTCTTTTCGTCTTCCCCACTTTTGCAGTGTTATTCAGGATGAGCTTATCGCGATAATGGAAGACATGAACTGGTTGAGGTATAATGTAATATCTTAAGAGGGATATTCGCATTTTTACGGACAGTCAGGCTGCTATTAAAACGCTACAATCATACTCCCTGACGTCGCAGGTAGCCCAGAACTATATGGCATCTTTAAATGAGATGGCTGATCAGTTCAACATCCGCTTGATGTTAGTGCTAGAGCACTTCAATATCGCGAGGAATGTAAAGGTAGATGAGCTCGCCCGCAAGAGCACAGCACGCATTATATCCCAAAGCAGGCGGGATATAAAGACCGCTTGCTTCGTGTAAACTGCTGCTTCAGGAAGAAGCCATAAAAGAAACGAACGTCAGATGGTCTAACACTAGTTCGTGTGTAATAACAAAGCAGATCTGGCCTGCACTTGACCGGTCTAGATCCGGCCACCTGATATCACTTCGACGGCACCATATTGGTAATGTCGTGGGAGTCATAACGGGGCATTTTCTCATTGGATTACAAGCAAGCAGACTAGGTGTCCCTTTCCATGATTTCTGCCGCAACTGCGGTAATGAGGAGGAGAAGGAAACTGTTTTCCATCACTCTGCAATAGTCCGAGTATAGCGTACAGCAGAACGAAATTTATGGGAACTTCCCCTTTGGACGACCTCACGGAACTTAGTAAGATCGAGGTCCGGGACTTTCAACGCTTCTTGGTAAGCTCAGGATGGTTTAACGAGTGAAGAGGAGGTATACTCGAACGTGGTACAGCTACGGACCGATTTTTTGTCTATGCTACTCCTCTAGGACGCCACCACAAACCAGAAAAACCTCCACATGAAACAGTTATACAGACCAATATCACTATTGCCAGTAATAACTAAAGTATTTGAAAAGATACTATTGCCTGTACCAATAAAAGACCTGTACCAATAATTGAAACGAAAAGGTGTATACCAAACCACCAATTTGGATTCAGAAATGAGCAATCGACAATTGAGAAAGTACATAGGATCAATAATGTCATTGAAAAGGCACTTGAAAGAAAGCAGGTCTGCTCTGCCGGGTTCCTTGATGTCGCACAGGCTTTTGATAAAGTGTGGCATGAAGGTCTGAATTATAAGCTGAGGAGTTTACTTCCAAAACAATAGAGTGGTTTTTTTATTTATTTTTTTTATTTACATATTAAATTGTGATAATTAAAGTGGATTATATGTCCGTTGAAAGCTGGTCAGTCGCACTTTGAACCCTTAAAATTAAGTAAAATATAAACATCATATAGGCTTGTCTTATTCACATCAATATATTAAATAAACTATGTATAATAACAGCACAAATCACAGATAATCTTCAACACATGCTGCTAAATAAGTTTTAAGTTATTTTTCTGTTACAATCTGTAATCAATTACAATCATACTTAACTGAGAGCTATTTTATAATAAAAAAAAACAATAATAATCTGATTTAAGAGTAATAAGGGCTGGAGTTCCTCAGGAGAGTGTCTTGGGGCCAGCCACTACTGTTCTTATTGTACACCCACGATATACCACAACAAATGGAAGAAGAAAATATATTTGCTACATTTGCTGATGATAGCTCAAATGAAGTATGAAGGATCAAGAACTACGTCTATAATATCAGAAAATATGTTGGGTCATAGGCAGGCACTCCCAAAAGTCTACCAGTAACAGACTCATGGAATTCAGCTTTCAGGGTTGCTCCAAACAGAGCAACATTGATGTAATGCAAAGATTTCAAAATACAGTTCTACGAAATATTGTAGTTGCGCCTTGGATTGTTAGAAATAGCGACCTCCATAGGGATTTGAAGGCTGAATCAGTTGCAGAGGAAATTGGTAAATGGGCTAAGAGACACCAAAATTGATTACAAACACATACTAATGTAGATGCATCACGGCTCCTTGGCAACTCGAACATCGTCAGATGGTTTAAACGGAGTAAGCCAACTCAATTTAAATTCCTCATTAGTCTACATATAAGAGTAGATAATATTGGGTGTTTTTTTTATTCATTCCACAAAAAGAATAGAATGAATAGAATAGCGATCACGTGGCCATGTAATATTCCGAACTCAATGGAATAAAAAAATACAATAGAATACTTTTTTGACAACTTTGAATTTTTGTTTATTGCATCTTGTGTATTGTGTTATTAGTATCGCACATTTATTGACGAAAAATTTAAGGTACATTTTCGAATGTTACCCTTTTGTACAAGAATATCGCGCAGCTGGAAAGTAAATTTATCGATGTGTGATAAACCGCGGATATCCTTTGAGAAACAATTATTAATGACAATGTGGTATTTGGCAAATACCGAATGTTTCAGGCAACATTTGAGTTAGAAATATATTATGATTTAAAATATTTCTAAAATAAATACTGATTTTTATAGATCTGTATCAGATAGATTTGGCGTGTCAATCTTGCTGGAAAGCGGTTTTTGAAATATGCAAAATTATTTTACGTTTAATCCACGAAAAAAAAATTACCTCTTGGCCATCTGCAAAAAAAGCTTTGGAAATAGCACGCCATTTCAACGACAAAACAAAGTTTTCTGTTAAATATTGAATCTACTTGAATAATTCAAAAATTTAATAAAAAATATTTTTAGGTATCATCGGATGTATAGACGGGTCACACATTCCCATTCCTGCACCGAAAGAACATCCAAACTCATAAATTAATCGAAAAAAATGTCATTCGGTGCTATTACAAAGAGTGTGTGTGTGTGACGAAAAAATGGCATTTACAGACTGTTACGCAGGAGAGGCGGGGTCTATCTACGATTCCTGCCTGGCGTAATATATTTCTTAAAATTTCCAATGGTATATCTAAATTATTTATTTAAGATATTTCAGTAATACTCTTGTCGCATCTTTTTTTTAACAGGTTCTATTGTGATGCTTGAGGAGCAGGTGACCTAGGATACGGATTAAAATCCTATTTGATGACCCCTTTCAAATATACCGGCAATCTAAGTAACGACCGAAGAATTTAAAATAAATCTCATTCTGCAGCCAGGATGACTAATGAAAGAGCATTCAGGTTACTAAAAGGGTACTGATCCCACTTATAATAATGACAGCTTGTATTTTGCACAACGTCTGCTTAAAAAATGGAGACAATATTTTGGAATGGACTTACACAGATGCTGTTGATGATGGACATAGTGATCCTGCTATTGGGAATATGGACAGAAACGGCATTGCAAAAAGGAACCAGATCCTAAGCATTTTAATTGAATGATAGCTGACATATTCATGTTTTGTCCGCCTTGGCCATTTTGTCATTATGCCTTTTATTTTGCTCATCCTCTGCAGCCTGTTCCAGCGGAATCCGTTTCACGGTTTAATGTCACAGTTGTTTCATCGCTGGCTCAGGTTGCAGGAGGGTTAATTTCTGGCCGATTGTTCATTACCTCATCCATTAATTGGTAATACTAGCATTTTTTATGGGAGTTGCCACTCCCGTTATTTTGGTCTTTTATTTTTGTGTACATTGATTTCAGCCCTTTCCATTTCCTATTACATTGATCATCCGTGCCTTTTTTACTTCTGGTACTGGATAGTGAATCTTAAAATAAATTAACCCAAAAAATTAAAAAATCAAATAGTACATACCTTTCCGTAAAATGAAATTACCTGCAATATCATTCACTTTTCTGGGGGGAATCTGTCAAACGACGTTGAATTCTCCAGAAATAAATTTATAAGGCATCGTATATCACACCCGGGCCCCATTTGAAGCTTAACTAATAAACGCTTACCTTTATCATTATAATTATTATAAATAATATATTCTATTTTGATTGGAAAAATTAAAAAACAATTGTATACATAAAAATGAAAATGTCACGTTTGTCGGAATATTCTCTTTGTTCTTTCTCTACCTTTTGGCGTAGTTCAAAGAGAATACGTTCAGAAAATTCCGAACGGATAAAAAAATATGGAATAGTAGGCAAAGAATAAAAAAAATGAATAAAAAAATAACTAAAAGCAATTTCGAAATATTCAGAACATTCGGAATGAATTTAAAAAAAACACCCATTGTGTATTAATTAGTTAAGAATCTTGGTTAGATTGGTTATTCTAATACCATTAATAAAAATAAAATAAAAAAAATAAAAATATCATATCCATATTACAAGAAGAGGCCGAGAAACTTTTCCAAAAACTAAGAATGTGAGATTTTAAAGATCGCATGGATGGCTAAGATGGAAAAATCGCATACTTCAAATTCTTTAACTATGTCTTCTTGAACATTATTCTAATGGCCAGATGAGCCAACAGAATCGAAAGATATTACTATTTTTGTACAATGCGATTAGCCATTCTAAAATTTAACTGTAGAACAAACAACTAATTTATTTTCCACCAAAGCCAAGTGTCAACCGTTAGAGAATGACATTAATCAAAACATGAAATTGGACTACCATCATCAGATTTGGCTATCTCAGTTAATTAATTCACATACCAATAAACCGCCTATATTGTGACAAAGCAAGGCATTTTGAACTCAAACAAAACTAAAAATAAATATGAGGCAGTAGGTACGCTCTAATTTTACTATAAAATTCGAGTGTGATATGCCTGGCAGACAGAGCATGTACATATTGTTTCCCGGAAATAAATTCAAAACCTAAAATTTCTTGGAACAATATAGCATGATTTAATTCTATACAGATTTAAATTTTGTATTGTAAGCAAATCAAAGAGATGATTTTGCCTTTTAAACATTATAAGTGTTGACCATACAACATTAAAAAACCATGTTAAAAACAACAAAGTAAATGGAAACAACAATGAAGAATTCAAAAAAAAAAATAAAAAATGTAAATGTATAATATAACAGTAAGTATAAGAAGAAAACGACGAATAATAATAACAAGAAGAAAATTATTCACTTTGAATTTCTTGAAAGAAATAATAATAATAAACAATGTCAAGGACAGGCAGTTATATGAGTCATTAAAACATAAAATAATTTATACATTTTTCTACAAAATATTAGTTTGTACTGTGTGTGTGTGTGTATATATGAGTGTTTTCTGTATGACAACTTGTTATGTTAATCGGTTTCTTTTAAATTTTATTACTGTGTCGCGCAAAATTTTCTAACATACTCATTCATCTATCAATAATGTGTACAATATATTTAAACGTGTGCGACAAGGGGCTTTGTGGTTTCTTGTCTAATTTCCCAAGAAATTCCAATCTATTTTCTTCTTATTCCAATCTCGTGCACTACCGTGTATATATGAATTAATAGTTTAAGAATTTTTTCTTATTTATCATCTTCGTTTTTGTTTTTTTTTTTAAGAATAAATATATGTCAAACAAATTCAATGAAAAATGAGAATGAAATTCAACAAACCGAATTTTGTTACGTAAAGTTTAATGTTCTCATCACATTTATTTTCTTAAAAAATTTTTTTTATTTTTTTTTCGACTTCTTCTTTAGCTTAAAAAAATCATTTATTTATTTATTTTTCTTTTTAATTTCTTTTACTTTACTTTTTATTTTTATTTTAATTCTTCTTCTTAGTATTTATTCTTACATTCGTATACATATGTGTATTGTATATATTATGTGGATAAAAAACTATAAAAAAAATGAAATTCACGGCTACCGCGTATTTTTTTTTATTACATAAAAAAAAAACATTTAATTTATTTAAAGAGAATATCAAATTATTTTTTATGGTGAGTTAACACTATATGGCGACATTACGTATTTGTGTTTTTTTTTAGTTTTTTTTTATGGGAAATGGATTTGGTGTCATAAAACTGTTTTATGATTTTAGAAGATGATTTTATGTTGTTAAAGGAAATATGCACGTATGTTCATACATTGTACATGCATAAAACCATAATCCACAACAAACATAGGATTCTAGGTCAGTTTGGACTAGGTTAGGAGAACAAATCCTCTCAATCCTCATTTCTTTCTTTTGTTTTACAAACATTTCTTTTTTGGTTTAACACAAGGTTGTTTTCACTGTTTACATTATGTATTTTACAAATTTTTTTTTTAAATTATTACATTCTAGTCACCTGGATTAATGAGCAATTTTATTTCAACTTAATTTACTATGTTGTATTAATCTATTTCTTCTTCTCACTGGTGTTCCATAGTGTCTGATGAATTGAAGTTTTATTTAAAAAAAAATGTTTATCTATATTTATTCTTCCGCTTAATGGTTATGCTGAACCAAGCATATTCCTTGTATATGAGTACCATTAATGGCACCAGCCGCTTTCACAGAAACGGTAATTCTAGCCTGCTTATTCAATTTACGTAGACAAAAATAATCAATAATTTTTTCATTTTTTTTTTTTCACTTTAAAGTTGAAAGCGTTTATAGCAGAAATTTCGCACTCGTTAAATTCTATGGTAATAGAAACCAATTAAATAAAGTACTTTAATTTAATATTATTAATTTCATTAGAAGTTAGAGGAAATGTTATAAAATTTATCATCAAATGATGTTTCACCGGTCAATATGCGTCAATTCACAATCGATTGCGTTAAACATGTTAATTAATTAAAGTCAATTTTGTTTTGAAATTCATCTAAAAATTTTAAAAATCCTCATATAAATTTAAGTACCTATAGGATATTTATTGGTTTCTTATAAAATGTTAGTGACTCAACCACTCATATTTCCTTTAAAATTTTCTGTGAAAATTAAATCTTTTGAAATGAATGAATTCTTGAAACATTCTATAAGCACCAACAAAATATTAGGAGGATTTAAACAACCAACGCATTTCCTGTCAATTTGAAGATTATACCGACTTCATCATCAATTACATATTGAATTAAGCGTCGTGCCAACAGTTAACGCAAAATGAAAAAATTAAAAGTAATCAAATTTGATTACACAGGCCTCCATTTTGTCAACCTGCTCGTTAACAGAATTTCTATCTAGCTTTTTTGTCATAAACACGGTCGCTTTCACTGACTGCTCAGCCTAGGGGGGTTCCTTAATCTTGACACAAACTTCTAGGGTCGATGTTACTGACAAACTTCTAGGTCCTTGTTACTCACATCAATTAGGTTCCTATACAATTTTCGCTATTTACGACATGAATCAAAAATCCAACAAAAACGCAAATATTTACAATCATTAAACAAGACAATTTTTAACATTTTTATTTAATTAAACATTTGGTGCAAGTTTGGCTGAGAAATTGTTCGTTGCATCGATTTGCATGAAAGTTCTAGCGAACACCTTTTCACCAACCATAAATTCTCTTGCCCGACAACGAAGGTTATAAATTTTCTCATTTTTCAGGTAAGCCATCTTTAAATGGCGGAGAATGCTATTTTGAGGCATGGTTTGCCTATCAGCATTTGAGATTCCGACCTCATTTCCTCCTAAACTATGAAGTAGGTGAATTAATTCGTATTGTGTACCGTGCCCCATATGGTGTTGACCATTTACGATAAAATGTGGTGACAGCTTAGTACTTTGATGGATACTATTCCGAAGAGCTAATGCAATGGAACTAATATTATGATCCTAATCACTATGATTCTCTGCTATGTATGAACGAATCGCAGACAAAATCGAGCGATTCACTCGCTCTGACATGCTAGCTTGTGGCTCCTTTAAAAACTCGCTAAAAGCATTGAAACCAAATTGAGTCCCGTTGTCACTAAATTCTGGGACTAAAAATATATTAAACACATGTTGTTTAAAAAATTTAACAACATTTTTGGTAGTTGGGTATTGCATAGGCTGAAGTAGAGTAAATCGGGAATACTAATCTAACACCACAAATAAGAAACAATTTCCAGACTTAGATTGAGGATATGGGCCTCAAAATACTTTCCCATTTTGGGCCGAGTTGTACAGTTAACTGGCTTGCCTATTTTAAAAATCTCACCATTTTTTATGTAATCGTTTACATCATTGCACATTGTGGACCAATAATAATATCTCAGCAGGTATTCTAGAGTTTTTGCCACTCCAACAAGAGAAGCGGACGGAGGACTTATCAAACTCTTTGGAATATATAATTTCCATTCTGGAATATCAGTCCCAATATGATGTGTACCGAAAGCTGGATTGTAAAATATACGATTGTTATTTATTTTATAATTTATTAGAGGTTCTATAGTTTATTCTAGTGTTTGCAGTAATTATTGATAATCTTCATCCAGAAAAGTAGTGGAATTTAAGTCAACGGAACAGGCTTCCAGGCTTAACTCAGAGAATTTTCCAGAACGTTCATCCACATTTATACGAAAAAGGGCGTCAGGTACTACATTTTTTGAACCTTTCCTGTGTTCTATACGAAAGTTGAATCCTTGCAGGTTCAAGCACCAACGTACAAGTCTACCAGTAACTTCTTTTTGACTCATGAGCCAGGTAAAACTCACATGGTCGGTGATAACTGTAAATTTGAAACCTTCCACATAATGCCTAAATTTACTTTAAACTTACACTTTAACTCGATGATGCTTTAATTTCGCTGGGAAGAATTGAGTTTTTCTGAGACATAAGTTATTCATTCATATCTGTTTTCTGGAATAATACCCCTTCAATACCCGTTTTGGAAGTATCGCATTGAATATAAACAGGTGTAGATGACACAGCATCTTGTTTTTGGAACGAACTCTGAGCGACATTACTCCAAATAAACATTTTGGATTTCTTAAGAAGATCGATCAGCGGGCTGGTGAAATCAGAATAACTCCTGATGAACTTTGTCCATGTCTGGTTTTAGTATTCATTCCCCACTATGTACCCCAAATATCTAATTTCACCCATGACAAAATTGCTTTTTTCCACATTAATTGTGAGATTAGATTTTGAAATCAGTCCTGCAACTTTACTTAGCAGTTGGAGGTGTTCTTCAAACGTTTCGGTGGTAACTGATAAATCGTCTAAATAGACGAATACTGGAGTTCGTGTGGTATTACCCTATCCATGAGCCGGCACATTGTCTGTGGGGCACTGCAAAGCCCGAATGGCCGAAACTAATAGAAGAGTCTATCAGGTACGGAAAAAGCTGTCTTATCCCTCCATACCTCATATAAAGGAATCTGCCAAAAGGCATCTTTAAGATCTATGCTGGAGATAAATTTAGTTTTGTCTAGGCAACCAAACAACCCATCTATGATAGGTAGAGGATAAGCAGCTTCAACCGTAACCGCATTTACCTTCCTCGCGTCTAAGCACAAACGGACTTTGCTATTTGCCCTTTTCACCAATGCGATATGCGAACCCCAGGCACTGAAACTTTCATCAATTACCCCTACAGCGAGTATTTGATCTAACTCATTATATAGCTCTTTTTGCACAGCTAGCGATATCGGATAATGAGAATTCTTTAGTTGGTGGAAAATTTTGTTAGATTTGATTTCACTGGTTAATTCTGAGATTTTGTTCTGTGAACTATCAGCAGAAATATTAGTTTTTAAACCAAAAGCAATCCAAAAATCAACTCCCAAGTACAAACTTTGGCTAAGATTTGGAGCTATGCATATAAAGAGTAAAGGTTCTTGTTTGCCCCATGAAAGGACACAAATCCGCGTATGACCCAAAATTGTTACTGAGGAACGAACCATTTGCCGTTTTAACAGATGAAAGCAAATGACGGAATTTGATATTTAATTTATCAAGGAATGATTCACTTCCAAACTAGCCCTAGCACTGAAACATTTGCACCACTATCGAGTAATCCAATCCATTTATTCCCAAATATTTCGAGTTCAGCATACGAGCGTTCATCTGTCGAATCGTTGATTAATGATTCAGCCAAACGAGATTTGATTTGCTTACGATTTTTCGAATAGTTTAGGTTTCTTTGTAATTTTCGAGAAATACCTGAAGATAATGGTATTTAATCGTTGTGTTTCCGGTCGGACATTTGATTGGACTCCTAACCCACGGTTGTTTCAACCCAAGCGGTGGTTGAGTTTTTAATGAAATACATGTCATTTTAGTGATGTAATACATATTTTTGAGCCCTTATAAATTTTGGAAGTGATTATAGTTTTATTTTGCTGGTATAGCCATTAATTAATTTTATGTTCATATACCATCATTAAAATTTATATTATAACTTTGTTGTGTATATTACCAACTTACAATTTCTTGAGATACAAAATACAGTAATTAAATTTTATTGAAAGAAAATAATTGTTGTGCTAATTCAAAAACTAACAAGTGAATGGCTTACATAATATATTGTTAAAAAGAAACGACATGAAAAAGATATTATTGTTTAAACTAGATCTCTCTTAAAGATGTCTGGCGTAATCCAACTGTGTTTATATATTATATGTATGTACATATGTATATTAGTATACGTATGGATGTACTCGCACGCGGTACGCGTACATAAAAATACGGGTAGTAACACAACCTAATAATTTACGTTTATCAAATTTAAATAATCAACAGTAATGATATAATATGTACATATTACAGTTGTAGGCATGTTTAAGGGAACATACGTACACATAAAAAAAAATATTTAATTAAATATTTATGTCATACGATGAGTGAAAAAGGTGTTCGATGGTTCGTTTTGTTAAAATTTATTGTGTGGAACCAAAAAAAAATAAATATGTATTTTCGAAACACATGATAACTTCTCGCGTGTTTAGAAAATTCTAATATTTCTGTGCCTATAATAAAGAGGTAATATGTATACATTATTGTTTACAGGTGACAGACACAACAACAACACAATGCTGGGACTTTTAATGGTATTGCAATATTGCAAACAGTAGCATTAGACTGTCGTTAAACAATGTGTAATCTAATTATTGTTTAAATATCAACTAAAGATAACAAATTAAAAAAAAAAATGAATTTATAAGTACACAGCATATAGCGAACATTTGAATGCAGTTCAACTGTGTTTTTTTTTTGTATTCAAATCAAAAAAATTTCAGTTTGTCGTTTTCTTTATTGTACGTTGCTGCTTGCAGCTTTGACTTGAATGACTGGGATATTCATTATATCAGAATATTAACAAATGTTCTTTATTGTTCAGTTTTTGAACATTTCATGTTTGAATTAAATTGAAGCAATAATAAAATCATCAAATTATGTGGAATATTGTGAATGCTAACAAAACATAAAAGAAGACAACGACTCAAACGAAAACAATAAATGATTATTATTAAAATGTTAATAAAATAATCATCGTATGCATAATATGTATTATATATAGTTGTTAAATTTCAAGGAATTTCATTTAAATTCAAAAACATATTAAATTATCTAGATATATATTTTGTATAATTGAAGTTATTATGTACGATAATTCAGATCATTATCAGTCGTCTTTCTCTTGGATAACATTTAGTTATAAAAAATAAAAATTAAGGTCGCATGAATAATGTAATGACATTTGATTATCGTTGTCATTTAATGTATAATATAATCATGTGAATCAGAAATGAAATTGATTGTTGTGTAAACTTGGTGAACTTTTACAAAGTGAATTCATTGTCACCTATACCTTGATGCGGTTTTTTCTTTATCTTATTAACATTTAATTCGTATTCTCATTGAAATATTGGATTGGTTCTAAATTAACACAAACTCGGAACGGTTGCCTATTTTCCAACCACACTATGACTAGTCTAAAGGTGGAACTATACTAGGAATAACAAAAATAAGAAATTGAACGAAACCTAGTTTTCTTATTCCATTTTGACATTTTGCCTATAGTTCACGCTATTTTTCTTAGTTGACAGCAGTTTTCTAGAGTGTTTTCCAATCAATAATTTTTGTGTTTTTTAGAGTTTTTGGTATATTGATGAATTAGGATAATTATCGATAGCGTTGTTTAGTTAGTTTTAGGAAGATGGATCGGGAAACAAAACTGATCAAGCTTAAAAAGTTAGTTGAACTTGTCGAGGAAAAATTTTAAATGATTTAATAGAAAATGGTCTTACCATATCCGACCAATAAATAGAACAAGGAAGTTGCACGGGTACTATGAGGTGACATTTTTACGCATAAAAGAAATCGACGCCAATCAATTTTTTGTTCACACCAGGATGAATAAGAATACTTTCGGTTTATTGTTGAATTTAGTGAAACCTAATATGGAAACCACCAAAATTTCTAAAATAAATACGGAACATCGTTTAGCGCTTACTCTATTGTAAGTACATATATATATATATATACGTTTTACCAATAGCAACATACATTTTAAACACAAACTATTGTATAGGTACTTATCACAAGGAACATCCATTCAAAGTCTTGCCTGGAGTTGGAAGCTAGGGAAAGAAACGATTCATCGCCTAATTCATGAAACCTGCGAAGCTATTTGGTTAGCTCTTGGACCTTTGTATGTGACAGAACCATCCCAGAAGAATTACGCGAATATCGCTAAAGATTTTATGGATATGTGGAATTTGCCTAACTGTGTAGGTGCGATAGACGACAAGCATATTGCACTAACCTGTCCACCGGGATCAGGATCCCAATATTTCAATTATAATTTTTTTTCAGTATAGTTCTAATGGCCGCTTGTGATGCTCGATACATTTTTACTCATATTGATATCGGTGCATACGGCTCACAAAGTGATGGCGGTAAATTTGATAACCTCAATATTTGAGTTTAATTGTTAATATGTGTTTTCTTTCGTTTCTAAAATTTGCAATGGTCAATTGGATTTACCACCAAAACAAAATTTACCCGGCAGTAGCGTTGAATTACCGCATTTTTTCGTTGGTTATGCAGCATTTACGCTTACAAAAAATTTAATGAAGCCATTTCCGTTTACACTCATCCTCTGTAAAAATAATATTATACAGACATGAAGTCCAAAATTTAAAAACGACGTACAATTTCATAAATACTTTACTCGATCTACCGCATGCCTCGGATACAGCTGCCCATGCCTTCTCCTTTTCAACATTATTTTTGTATAATGGATGAGTTTTATCGTAAATAAAACTGTGCGCTCGTAGGCTCTCGATAACATCATCAACGAACTGGTCCATATTTTAACATGAATATAATCTTATAAATATTTACATAGTTAATCTTATAAAAATGAGACACAAAAATAATATTCCCTATTCAGTAGTAAACAGGTGTTATAAATTCACTTGTACTACTTTTTACAATAAAATGTATGGCCACCAGCAATTATTGATAAATGATTACAATATTTTAATATTCATCATGTAACAAAATTTTACCTTTATTTATAAAAACTTTAATAAAAAATAAGAGTTTTTCACCACAAAATATGTAGTTTTGACGTTTCGAACTGTTTTTTCTTATTTTTTCTATTTTCGTGCGACAATTTTCGCTCGTCTATTTTTTCTATGTGTCAGCTAAAACTTAACGAAGATTTTTTATTTTCGTTATTTTTTGTTATTTATAGTATATTAGAAGACATGCAAATCAGTGGTCTCGCTCTCTTACGTTACTTCTTTTATTTTTGTTATTCCAAGTATAGTTCCACCTTAATACAAATATTAATTTATTCCCATCAATTGTCACACAATATTTTTTTCATGAAAGTAGATTTTTTCGCACGAATTGTAATTTTGCAAAATATTTACATCTCTCAATCTCATAGCCACGTGAGGTTATAGTCGAATTTTTAAGTTATTTCGACAGTCCACCACCAGTTAGAAGCACGGGATTAGCAATCCATAAAGTGTCAATTTTAGATTAAAATTCAAGAGATTTAAATTGATTTTATAACATTTTTATTTAACGCAGTGGTCGAAGTTTGTTTAATAATTGTGAAATACTGTTGTATTTCATCTGTCAAAAAGGGAAATAGAATTAAATTCCACCAATTTCCAACTGATAATAAAACTAAAGCAATGGATGATAATTCTTCGCATTAGGGAAGAAATATCGATAAACTCAACAGATGTCAAGAAATTAATGAACTGAGAATAGGCACAGCTTTTTCCAGTGTGTGCAACCAGAGTTTTTATAAAATGGCATCTTAAAGTTAAATGAAAATATATGTAGATGTCAATGTTTCACCACTCGCTAAATTTTCCATTAGAATTTTAGAGCCTAGGGAGGTGTGTTGTTTAGTTAACCTTCATCAGTATGGGTCAATTTACTTACATTAACGTACGCGATGAGTCTCTCAGACTCATATGATATTTTCTCAATTAAATCAAGTTTATAAATATTTCAATATTTATTTTATAAATTCAATATGTAATAATAATTCATTTGACATATAAAAACAATTAAAACATTGTTTATTTTTGAAATTTCTGGAAATCACAATTTTTTCCGAGTGTTCAGAACAAATATTTTGTGTACAGATGCCGCACAGTTGCTTATTCATTAGGCCCAGTTTTGCCGACGTTTTTTTGTGTCAGTGCTGCCTACATTTTGCAATGCAGGTTCAATATTTTGACTCGCACTACTATGAGATAACACTTGCTGTACAACTATTATGGTTAATTTCGAAAGGCGCGCAGAACTACGCCTTTTAATATTTGGTACTACTAAATCTTGAATTAAACATTGCAAGAATAATTTGCGGCGATTATAAGGTTGGGAAATTTTCCATTCAGGATATAAATTTATCCAAACTACCTTTGCTGCTACCCCAGCTAAGTCAATTAAATTGTAAAATTGAGCGATGGGCTATCTATTTGTTTTTCTTTTTACAGAGCTAGAATGACACAGCTGGACCAGAGTATCGACTCCTCCTTTTATACTGTTATAATACAAATTAAAATTCGATTTACTGCTATTTTCATTATCGATTTTTAAAATGCATCGACGACAAAAAATTACGGCACGGTTGTTTTAGAAAAGTTGTTTTAACAAAAGACGTTTGATTCAACACTTCCCCAACGGTTTGGAAGACAATTATTTTGTATACATCTTTTATTTTTACGCATAGTCCCAACACATGCTAACCAAACACTTTGTAAATATTGCGCTAGCTCCAAGATGGTAAAAAAATGATTAAAAGTTATATTCCTTAATTTTTTTTATTTTTTTATATTCCTGTTTGTGTTGTGAAATGGAGTGCACAATTGTTGAACCACAGTGGCCCCTAGGTTGACAGATTTTTGTGGTCCTTCTTTCGCCAAATATGGAATCCCCTTCAAATTGTAACTGGTGGTGCTGTCGCATATCCACCAAATATTCATCCCGTATTTTTCCGGCTTCGAGGTTATATATTACCGAAATGATACTCTGCCTCGATAGGGTACCAATTGCTCATAGACTGTGAGGTTTTCACCGGTAATATAATATTTTATAAAGCTGGTATTTACCGAATCCCGAATTTCCCGAAAAGGAGCAAATTGCATGCTTTGTTGCTAACATGCTTGCTTTGAATAAAATGTCACCCAATAGGGAATGCAAAAATACCTGCAAATCTGATATGAGCTTCTTATTTAGATCGGTGTTTATCAGCAATCCGATGAACCAGCGCATATCAACTTCGTCTGTTGGCTTCCATATGTCTGCACGTTTCTCGTAACCGTATAAGTTCGTAGAGCTTACGATAAGTTGAATTACTTAAAATTAAAAAATTACATTCCAAAACGTTATCCTGATTTTCATCTTCACTTTCCTCCAAAGCAGCCCGAACTTCTTCCTATGTCTACACTCGTCTTTTGTTTGCCATACATTTGTTTTAAATACGACAATGAGTCTTTGAGACTCATTGCGTACTGATTTGTTTTTATTGTGAAAATGGTGTCTCAGGACATTTACCGTTACATGTATAAATATAGCATTGCATTTTTTTATTATGTATAACGTATATTAAAATATATATTGATCAATTTGTTTGAAAATAGTTTTTAAGATGGTTTCTTACAGAATAAACTATAAATTAGTCTTCTACTCGTACTGATTAGGTTTAAAGCGAATATGATTTTATTAGATATCAAATTTTTGTAATAACAAAATAACAACCAATATGTTTACACAAATTTCTCGCAGGGGACGATTACAATGCTAAACATCTACAATGGGGCTCGAGATTGACCAAATAACGAGCAAAATCTAGATTATTTATGTTTTGGACATCCCCCTTACAGGCCATCACATGGAAAGAAAATACCTGATTTAATAGATTTATGTATAACAAAAGGAATTGCACGCACCAATTCTCAGGTAGAAGATTGCTATGACTTATCATCCGAACACTCACCAATAATAATAACTCTGAGTACCCAAGCTCTAATAGCAGAACCACCTCCGCGTCTAACAAATAAATAAACTAAATGAGCTCTATATAGAAGTATAGTCGAACAAAATTGCCAATTGGATATCCAACTCAGCATCCCAGAAGATATTGATGCGGCAACCAATGATATAACACACATAATAGAAAAAGCTAAAAAGGCAACTCCTGATATTACCAGCTCTGAAAAAGTTAATAAGCCTTCACCATTTAATACGTCAGCTATGGTAGCAGCAAAAATCTCCATTACTAAAATGAAAATTGAATAAGGCTATTAAATCTCTGAAAAAACCATTGAGAGAAGAAGAAGACCAAGGAATTCAGAGTTACCTTTATGAACTTCACGATGGAAGGCAACAAACAAGCTTAAGAAACCAACAAAAAAGCTAAAGAAGCTAACATTATCAAACCGACCAATTAGGCAACCAGATGGATTTAGGCCAGAACTGATGTAGCCTACTGCTTTCCCTAACCACTTGAAAAAAATACTCACACCAAATGATAAACTAACAACAGTGAACTACCGTAGTTTACGAAGGACTCTTCGATACTAATTCCTATAAAATGTAAGTAGTAACAAGTTCAAAATATCATTAACAACTGTTTAAACCAAAGAAAGTTCCAGGACACGATTTTATTACCGGAAAAATTATCAGAGAATTGCCTGATAAATGCATATAACTTGTATGTTTGATGCGATTATGAAACGAGGGTATTTCCCTCAAAAATAGAAAACATTGTTAATTACAATGTTTTCAAAGCCTGGAAAAGACGAAATACAAGTTACATCGTACAGGCCAATAAGCATACTTCCAATAATTTCGACTCTTTTTGAAAATATGTTATAACAAAAATTAAAACCAATATTATCTGAAGAACAGAGTAATTTCGGTTCCGAGACCAACATGGGACTGTAGAGCAGGTGCATAGAGTTGTACACAATCAAACTCGCCTTAGAAGGAAAGAAATATTATTCGGCAGTTTGCCTAGACATTGCGCAAGCTTTTAACAAAGTATAGCTTGACGGCCTTAAATAAACAATTAAACTTCGTCTGCCAACAAAATTTCATGAAGTCCTCGAAAGCTATTTGTTTAAGAAAATACCAAGTCAAACATGTTTCAGCCATTACTGAATTGAAGGACATAAACGAAGGAGTTTCACAAGGCAACTTACTGGGACTAGTACTCTATTTGCTGTATACGATCTACCAACAACTGATAAGGGGTTATCACATCAATATTTGTACATGACACAACTATTATATGTTCACACAAAAATCCTAAAACTGTATCAAGAGATTTGCAATATCAATCATACAAAATTAAGAATTGGTAATGAACGTGGCGGATAAAATCGAATCAAAACAAATCAACACGCCACATTTAAGTTGAATAAACTTACATTTCCAGCGGTGAAATTAAACAATGCCACCATATTTCAATTAACAAACGTGAAATACTTGGGTTTTTTTTTTTTTTTTTTTTTTAAAAAGGACTTGGCATAGACACTTTTATGGTCCATAGCCTTACCTTACATTCACACAACATTCACTCAATCCATTCATTCATCCCATTCACACAAGTACAGTATACCACCTGCGCATTGCATAGCTCCATGTTACCCTGTCCAGTGACATGGAAGATGGGTCGGCCCATGAGTTCTACATTCCAACAGAGGGTCATAGATGTTTTCAATTTAATTACCGATCGTAATCGGAAGATGAAAAATCCCTTTTGCATCCCGCCTCTGTTGGGATTCGAACCCGGTACCTCCTGATCCAAACGTCGCAGCTTTAACCATTGCGCTATTTGCTCGGTCTTGGGTCTTACACTTGAAAAAAGGTTGACACGGAGAAAGCACATTGAATCAAAGCGCAACCAGATTGGAACAAAATCAAAACTTGTTAAAACACACAGCTTGAAGTACCTTTCGTAACTGGAAACACATCCCAATGAAATAGCAAGGGAACTATTAAGGCAACCGAAATGCAGACGGCTTCATAGAGTAGATCCACTAGATCTAATGTATTTATAAATAATTATTATTCATGGATTAACAATATATATTTACCATACGCTAAGAACTGATATATCATATTTTAAAATTATAAGCTTTGCACACTTCTTGTTAGTTTCATATAAAAAAAGATTCAAGAATAAAGCCATTGGCAGTTTTACAAAAATAAAAAATATCTTCACATAAACCAATAGTATAAAATATCATTTTCAACACCAACGGATGGCATTGTTACAATTTAGCGGACTGGATCGAAACCTTCCGATTAAGATCGGTGATTAAATTGAAAACATCTATGACCCTCTGTTGGAATGTAGAACTCATGGGCCGACCCATCTTCCATGTCACTATACAGGGTGACATGGAGTTATGCAATGCGCAGGTGGTATACTGTACTTGTCTGAATGGAATGAATGAATGGTTTGAATGAATGTTGTGTGAATGTAAGATAAGGCTATGGACCAAAAAAGTGTCTATGCCAAGTCCTTTAAAAAAAAAACAATGTATATAGACTATTACTTGTTTCTACTTTAATAGTTATTATTAATACTAATAATAGTTATTGTTTTATGCCTACTCTGAATAAAAAACAGTGAACTAATTATCTTATTATTGTAATTCATCGGCATCATTATCTACATTATGTATTATGTAATAAAGCTACATTATACCTTAAAATGACTGAAATTAATCCTCTATTACATAACGGAAGTGGGAAAAGTGCTTTACCGCATGCTAACATATTAAAATATTATTTTATGCACATTACGTATATAAAACAAAACTAAAACTCATCGGCTACTCAATTTAAAAAAAATAATCTGTGTAAAACAATAGAGCTACAGAAAACGGCAAACATGAAAAAACTATTTTTTGTAGAAAAAAAATAGCGTGTAACACCGTTGAAAATGTGTTTTGTAGTCATTACCAGGAATTTCTCTTTTTAAGCGACAAAGTATCACTTTGAAGGTTAGAAAAGTACTAAATTTTAGAATATAATGAAATATTTACAAATAAACAGAGCCATAGAGAGTGAAAATTCTCTAGATTTCGAGGCCCCTACAGTTGCGTGTGAATCTAGTAAGTTGAACTTAACCCAGCAAAGTTTTATTTATCTTTCCAAGGTTGGTTCATAATTTTTTGTATAGCCTGAAATTTTTGTAGGAATAATCGAATGCTTAATTTTCATACATTTATCTTTCCGTATGTCTAACGCACCCCCGAAGTTGTGTTTACTTCCATTCGAAAACCCAAAAATGATCAAAGCAAGTGACTTTTGATTTATTACTATATTTAATTAAAATAAATAATAGATTAAACTACAAACTTTAATTAAAATTAATTCTTGACATTAGTGAAGGTAAAACGAATAAATATATAATATGATGATAGAAGTTATTTATGTTCTTCATGTTCATATTTCAAGCGGGCGCATTTTGAACCTAAACAATTTTCAAATGTATTTTTTTAACGAAGCACAATAAATTACTTTCTATTCATTATTGTGATGTAATTTGCGCTTATCATACCCAGTTTTCAGTTTATCTCAGTGATATCTGACTTGGTTAATCAATACCAAAGCTTCTCCGTTGAGTAAACCTCTTAAGTATTCTAACTTGTGCAACTTTCAAATATTGTTCTTGTTATGGATTGGTGCTTCAAAAATTTCGTAAATAGATGGAAGCTTCTAATAAAATATTTGTACATTAATCCCATTTTCAGCTATGTAAAATGTAAAACGGTTCATAAAGTATTAAATGCTTAACATCAGGAATGGTAAATCATTTGAAACTATAAAACATATTACTAAAGTAAAATTCCAACGAAATCGATCGAACATCCAGTGGGTATCATCATCATCATTAATAAAAGATTCAAAGACAATATTAGGTTATGTCGAATCAAACGGTTTCATTATGAAGCACAAATGTAAAATAACTTTATTAGATTAAGAAAAACGAGATGAAAACTAATTTTAATAAAATATAACAACGTGATAAAAAATTTAGGATCTTAGAACATGATTTTATCAACAAATATTTGAATGTCATCGTATATATTGACCAACCGTATGTTTTGAGGTGGACTAAAATAAACGGATTATATGCTGTAAAATACACGGATCATATAGTCCACGCACGATGGAGCAATCATTTAAAAATATGGACAAAACCTTAAGGTGAATTTCATTTGTACTCCAAATCACGTTACTCATTGTGGATATTTTGAATAAATATTTTAATGGAAATACGGATCGCGACGATGATTTTAAATTCTTGTATTCGATCGGCACTTACAGCAATTAGACAAATAATTAAAATGTTCAAAATACGAGGTCTTTAACAAGAACAAACGATCACAACTGCAATGGAGTCTGCCTAACACGATGGAATTAACCAATTCCTATGGTAAAACAGCTTTTCTCAACTAGAATTGCATAAAAAATGCTTTAAACCAATTAAATACCGCGTTTATTTCCAATGATGATCTTACGCTAATAGATGAATTAGTTAAAATACTAAAATCAAGAGAAGTTCCTGTGAAAAAGTTCTAGAGCTCTGAAACTGCCTATTGATGTACATCATTATCATATCTAGATACGGGAACAATGCCAAAAATAAAAACAAATATTTTATGTTTTATAACTGAATTATAAATTAATTTATATTTGCAATCCATATAGCAAAAATATGAGGCTTAAGTCGTTAGAGAAACAATTTACGCGGAAAATATTAATTCCATTCGAATTCAGAATTTAAAATCTACAAATGTTAGAACTATAATTTTACTATTTAGGTTCTGCAATTTTTAAGTGTGACTTTGAAATTATGAATGCTTGTAGTTTTTAAAATAATTTTTGTAGATTTTAGATTGAGTGAATCTTATTATGTTATCATATTATATTATCTTAATCACCGAGAATTTTAAATTAATTAAAAAAAAAATTTTTAGATTAAG
Organism: Tipula unca; assembly: GCA_951394425.1. Classification (NCBI taxonomy): domain Eukaryota; kingdom Metazoa; phylum Arthropoda; class Insecta; order Diptera; family Tipulidae; genus Tipula; species Tipula unca. The sequence goes on along the minus strand of OX596382.1, from coordinate 67,060,087 downwards.
AATTAAGATATGTTATTATAAAACAGTATGATCTTAAGAACCTGAATTTCTAGAATTCAGCTATTAAAATAAGAATCCTCTAATATTTAGATCTTTAGTTTGCCTATTGAAGCCACTGAAAAAATAGGCAAAAATCAGTGTCATAATTGCATACAAAATTGTGATCTTTTTTTTAGATTGTAGTTTTAAAAGTATTGAATTCCAAATTTATGTATTTTATGATGTTATTTTTGAAACTGTTAATAGCTTTACTCTTGAATTTTTAAAATTTTAAGTTTTTGAAATAATTAATTTAATTAAATTTAATTAAAACTGTTTTTATCTTTTAAAACTATATTTCTGGAATGCTGAGTTTTAAAAATTCGTATTAAGAATTAAAATTTTTAAAGTTTATATTTTATGGTATTTGATTGCAACTTAAAATTAAGAAACAAATTAATTATTTTAGAATGTACACAACATTTGATTGTAAACTTTTGGGTTTAGTTATTTTTGAAAATACTTTAAAACTATTAAACAGAGAAGGACATTACTTTCGGGAAAGACAAGTTTAAGTTTATAATAATAATGAAACGTTTTCAACAATATGGCTCCAGCGGTTTCAATCCTGAGCTTGGTTTTTATATTGTCTTAGAAAACCTGAATGAGCCAAGTCGTCTGCAACGACCTTTACGCCTACCATATGGTGGCACAATTCGTTCCGGATCACACTCAGAACGTGATCGAGCCATTGCTGAGATCTTACTTCATGTACAATATCAGGGATCTTCATCAGATTTTCATCAGTTTAAGTTAAGTGATGGTAAAAAACCTTCTGGACCACAGATGCTGGATGATGGTTCAAAATTTTAATGTGTGTCATGTGAACAGTCATGATATATCAAATGAACCTAGTACACTAGAGATCTATTGTTTAAATTTACTAATTTTTTAAAGCTAATAGGTTTTCGTCAATATTAGGAATTCTTTTTTTAGATTACGCCAAGAGTTTATTAGAAAGGAAATTTTATAAGGTTTGAAATGAATACAATATTTTAAGATTCTAATGAGCTTCACTGTTCTATAGTATTGCAACACTTATACTTTTTGTAAGCCTGGCTAGAAATCATGGTATGGTATTATGGTAGAGCTATAGTCATCTTCATTTTATCCAAGGGTCCTTTCGGTCCCATCCGTGTCAGCGAATATTGAAACACCCTGCTGAATACAATTATGTTTGAAAAAGTTATATGATGCAAACACCAAATTACGTCTATGTAGGCAGATTCTAACGATTCATCGCAGTCTGCTATACTCATCTAACATTTTTTGACACAATTTTCAAGCATTGGTGGTTGAGAACTAGATGCAAAGCGGAAATAACACAATGAAATATTTGTTTTTTATTAGTAGAAATTACTCAAATTTGTATGGGAGAATTAAGAGCCTTTAGAACATTCCATTAGGTATTTTTTCAATGATTTAGGAAACAAAAATATTTGTATCCTTGCTCCTGTAGTCATCAAAGTTAAAAAAATTATTTTTAGAATCCTATGTTTAGTTTGCGTTTGCTTTGTGGTAATGCCGAGAACATTTAACTTTCTAATTCAAACAACAATCTGTTAGTGTTTGTTAATAGTTAAAATGGTCAATATCTTCCTGATTTGTAAGCGCTTCTGCGATATGAAGGATATTAGTTGGTTATTTAAATACTAAATTTGGAAATTAAATTCTCAATCTACTTATAGGTACAAACTGAACGTCTTTCTTAAGATTTACAGATCTCGCCCTGAATATGTAAAATATTTTGATATTTGGAAATAATGATGGAATTGTATACAGTGGAACGGGTTGCATAATAGCTCATTTAAAAGATCTATATTGGTAGCAAAAAAAGTATTGGTTGTTCGCAAGATCACACATTGAAATGTTTAGTGAAAGTGTTGCCTGAAACCAAATATGGCGTAATTTAAAGATCTTGGCGTTGAAGGCGTATAAAATACAATAAACATAACAATTAAAGGTCATGCAGATCATTTAAAAGGCCAGGTTAAAATTTACTTTGTCAATTGGGCAGTTTAACAACCGGAATATTTTACTCGACAAATTATATTTTCTGACAATGCACATCTCGAAATTCGTACATTTATTAAGGCTTAAGAAAAAAAAAGGACAAAAATAATATTTCTATAGATCGAGCGATTTGATACCACTGAACTTTTCGCTTTGTGAGCCAGGTTTCCGCAACAATATTTATCAATAAAGTATACAATTTGTTAAACTAAAGATAGACCGACCATATATAATATAGACAATATCAATATTTTTGGCTACTTTGACACACTGGTATGCATAATAAGTAGTTGTTTTTTATTTCACCACCGAAATTCAATTCAATTCATTTTTTGAGCATTTATTACACGGAAATATTTATATTTGACATCGATACAATAAAATATCAAAATAAAAATCTTAACAGTCGGTTACATATGAAACTCCTAAAAAACGGCTGTTTTTTCTAACTTTCTAACACTGTAATATTCTTAATTATTTAAATCAAAAAGCGATGGTCATGAAGTCAAACGCTGATTAGTAAAGGATAAAATGATGTTCAATAACACACCTTAATAAACAAATCCATGGAGCATAATGATTTCGGTATGATGGGTAAGGAAAAACTTAGCACGCTTCTAATCTATATAAGATTTACAAGCATCTGATTGCATTATCAGAGATATATAATTTAAAATTTTCTATTTTATCATTCGGGAAGGAGTGATTGACCATCTTACTAGGTTAGTAAGCCGTATACAAGTGTGTTTGAAAAAGTAGTACTTTTTCGAAATTCTTCATTCAAACAATTTTTGCCCAACTGTGGCCCTATTCTGGTTTCCTCTGGGAATTGGGAATTGTTATTCCAAAAGTATTCAGCTACCTTAATTTTGAATTCTATTGTTAAATTATTTAAATTTTTACTAATTTGGCAATCAACATCGCCGCTGTAAATAGAGTAAGCACATAATATAAACCTTGACATAAACAAAATATATTTTATGTACACAATGTAACATTATTTTATATTAATAATTTTTAGGGAAAAATATTACTCGGGACCAAAAGGAGCGATTGATTGAGATATTGAGTTGGCAAATGATAGGTATTTATGCCATGCTATACTTGGCAAATGATAGGTTGAATGCCATGCTATACTTGACGTTTTGTTTTTTAATCTGCAGATTTAGTGGAATTGATGGAAGGAACCAAAACCGACAAAAACGAGAACAGATAGCAACAGAACTAAATTGTATCGGAGGGGCGCATAAAGTTGCAGAAAAATGGAAAAGAGCGTGGAATGATATGAAGTAGTTAAATACACTTTTTATTAAATGTGAGCTATTTATGTTTTCTTATTTAATTTTAGAACATATAGTCGAAGTCAGTGGACAGCCTTATAGAAATACGATAATCGTACAGGCCTAGGGGTAGAGGGTACTTCCAGAAGACAGTGTCAATTGAGCTAGCTAGACCAACGAATTCTTGACATAGTCAATTTAAGTCTTGTGTTGGCAGTGTAAGTTTAGAAGGTGGTATTACACTATCGCATGTGCATTATCGACCACAAGTGAACTTAAAATTGTATTTATTTTCATTACGTACACTAAATATTATTTTATTTTCAGTTACAGAGAATTTGCTAAACAAATAATACGTCGGCAACACCAGTTTATGCACTTTATATTATAGACGGCGAAGCCATTAGAGAACTCCCATTTTGTTAGGCCCAGTTACAATATGTAACATAGTATTCTGAAAATAACCGAAAATAGGATCTGCTACCACACGAGACACAATTTTGAAAGAGGCCAACAAATTGGAGAGAGAGAAAGCTATGCCATTAGTAAATTAGCCTCTGCCATGGAGGAGTATGTTAAAATAAAATGAAAGGGTTTATTAATTATAGAAAGAATGACAGTGGCATAAGAAAACAGGAACAATATTCTAGAACGAGTCTTCTTGTCTGGCAAGTAAGTATTAAACAAATTTAATATATTTAATTTGTAAAATAAATTTGAACAATAAAAGCGCCTCCTTCATCACCCTGAGCATTATCGTGGTCATCGTGATAATTCCTATGTTTTATAAAATGGCACACGAATTTATTACAAGCCCTACCATAAATGGGGAATATTTGATGCAACGTTCTTTTGCCAAACATCTAAACCTCGATTTCAATACACCATTCTCTCTTAATGCAATTTCGAATTGATCGGTGATTTGCATTGTGTTTATGCTCACTCTCATTAGTTGGGCTTAAAATGGGGGTCATCAGCCAAGGTTGGAGTGGATAGCCACTATCACCTGAAATAAATTATGATATACATACCTTTTATTACCTTTATATTACATAACTTATAACATAATATATTTGTTCATTTTTTGTTTCAGTTACAATGAAAATTCAATGGCACAAAATGAAGAATATTTAAATTTAATAGATGATTGAAATACGAGTGTGGATAGAGTTAACGTACATAAAATATTAAAACTATTTTTTTTCTTAAGTGCAATGACATATAAGAGTATAACGCTTTCGTCAGAGATTTCCTCCATATGGTTGCGACGTGGTTAGATCCCCCATACTTTGCGCGTATGTTCAAAATCCTCAGGTTATTGTCACAAATCTATAAATGACACTTTATTTTAAAGAGAACCAACCAAAAATAATTATTTTGTACCTACTACACGGTTGAAAATTTAGGTGTAAAATTGATCAATTTTGGGTATTCATATAAATCCATCAGCAAATTGGTATTAAATTAATATTTTTGTGATATATTAATTTGTGTATAAATTAATTTATAAATTGTATACATATTATCGTATTAAATTGTTTATAAAGCACAAGTATTAAATCAATAATTAACTATGTACACTATTTAATACCATTTATTTATAAATTTGATAATTTAATATATTAATCAAAATTATACCAGCGAAATATTAGATTAATACTTGGAATGTATTGAATGCTTTAATAAATAATTGTTATTAATTTAATCCACATTTTGTATCAATTACTTATTTCTGTTAGTTATTAAATCGATAAATAATATTATTAATTTAATAGAGAAACGAGTATCAGTTTTATATTAATACAATTTTATTATTTACCACCAATTTATATATACTCCCCATTAATATTTTAATAAATACAGTAAAAAACATTTAATTTCATTTATATATCAAATTCTTTATTTTTCATTTTCATAAAATTATAATCATTAAATTCAAAATATATATTCTAAAATTTAACATTCGATATAATTTTGCTTATTATATTAATTTTTTTTTAAATTTAACATTTATTTGTCCTGTTTGATGTCACAATTTCATAAGTATAAATATTTTCATCAAATTTTAAAATATCAACACAGTTGATTAATTTAAATTATTTGAACTGAAGTCTTCTTCTACTTCAAATGCATTATGAAATTTATGAAATTATTAGTTTAGTAATAATTTGCGTTTTTTTTTTGCAAAGGAAACATATATATAGTGATTCATATTGGAATTCATTTAATATAATATACAAATTATACTTAAGTAGTTACAATAGACTTCATATGTTTTATATAAATATAAAAATTAAAAATAATAATAATTATGTAAGCTTAATAATATAAATACTACAACTACCAAATTAATAGTGCAATTTGATTGACACCGAGTTTAAATTATTTACCGGCACCAGCTGACAATTTTAAAAACTTTTCATGTATATCTTGAACCGTTACTGGAGTTTTTGTTAAATCTAATTTGTATACATAATTTTGCAAGAAGCACCAAAATAATCGTAAATTATTCTCATACTTGATGTTAAACAAGTAATACAATTTCAAAACCAGATCTAGCGCGTCCACGAATTTTGATTGTTGAAGTGGTATTAGATTTCCATCTATTGCAATGATGTATTGCTCTATATCAGATTTAGTCTTCCCTGTTGCAATTATATAAGGAGCACTATTAACAGGTTGGCAAAGATATTCTGCGTTTGTCTGTCCTGCCTATAATAATGAAAAAAAAAATTATAAAATTGTCTCAAAAATGTGAGCTTAACATTTGGTTAGTTCAGACACAATAAACACAGTTTTCTGGCACTAGATGTCGGTTCTGTTTTATTTTATTTAAAATAAAAATTGAAAAATTTTAGTTAGAGACTATTAATTTATTTATTTATGTATATATGTACACATATACATGTATGGATTTGGCAAAAGTTTAAACAAATCAAAAATCTTACCAATTTATGTACAATTAGTTTTTGAACTGCCTGTTCATCCGTCATCCGATTGAACTTAGTTCGACCTGCTGGGGAAGGTGGTAGTAGCCTCAACAAATTTAAAAACGACAGTGTCTGAGTATCCCAATCTATGATATATTTAATATACTTAATAATGTATATGTATATATATTTAAATTATAAGAAACATTATAATTACCAAAATTTCTATCAATTTCCGTATAAAGCACAGTTTTTCCTGAATCACAGTTGGTACCATTCCCATTCAATTGACAACGTGGGGGTTATGCCATACCTCAATGTAAAATCATATGTAATCTATATTAAAAATACATGAATAATTAAAAAATAAGTTTTAATTGCCACATATAGGTTTTAATAGCCACACAGCAAATGATTCGAATTAGATTAATTTTTACTCGTACATGTGAAATAAGAAACATTTTTGTTGCAAAATTAATTTTGCATCAATTTTGTTCTAAAAATTATATCGTTTTAAAAATATGATAGTATGATCCCGTCAAATGCCAGGAAATGTAGCTTTTCATAATATCGATCATAAGTATTCCACAAAAAAACTTACCAATTCTGGGCAGACAAAAAAATATCGGCAATCTTCATATATGGAAAAACTCTCCTTCTGAATTTCTTTTTTTCGATATTCTAAAGTTGTTTCCAATTTCGCTTTGGCTAATGGTATTTCTTCAGGGAGAGATGCTGATTTTAATGCACTTAAATCTCGTAGAATTGTTTCCTGATCTATATGATGATGTTCTGTTTCCATTGGATCATCAGTGTTCACTTCGAAATCTAGTTCTATTTTCCGTTTCTCACCTGAAAACACGTAATCCATATACTCACGGTTATCCGAAGAACCGTACTTCACAATTTCCACAATTTTATTTGTATGTCCATATTGGACTGTTACAAAAATCCACTCATCGTTATTATTTTTATAATATTAATATGTATAGTAAACAATTTATATTTACACAATTACATAAGTATTATTCGTACTACAAAAACTTATATGTTAAATAACCACGTTTTATTTTTAATATGTTCACGGTATAAATTTTAAACTTTAAATATATAAATACAATATAATCTATACTTTAAAAGTATAAAATTAATATCAAGAAGGTATTAAATAGATTTTCCAGTTAAATTTTATTAGTTATGATTTGCAATTATTAATAAATTTGTCTTCACTTTATATATGTTTTACACTTTTTTGTACAATTCTTCAATTCACTCAATATATTATTTTATTATTAAATCAGTCGATCAAATATATAATAATTATTATTTATTTTATTAAACGTAGATAAATACTTTTATTTCATAGAAACTAGAACAACCTATAGGGTTTGCGTTGCATCGAATACTAAACTAATTCTTGTAGCTTTGAACTGTTACAATAATTTATACCTTTGATGTTTAAAATTAATACCATCTAACATATTAAATGAATATATTAAAGTATTTAATTTATATATTAATTTTATTAAATTAAATATTTAATATGAACAGTTGTATTAAATTTATATTATTTTTAATGTGTATATACGCATTAAAAATTTAATACCACTGCTTTATTAAAATAATATTATGTTAGTTTAAATATGATCATCATTTTTAATTAATTTTATATCTATTTGAATATTGATTTTCTGTTGATATTTTTTTGTTATTATGTTGATAATAAAAGCCATATAAAGTTCATGAATAAATTTATAAAATATAAAATTAATAAGAAAAATTATATGTATTCGTTTAATACGAATAAACTTATTGAAAATTATACCCAAATTTTTAACCGTGTAGTTGAACATTTTTGGAATGGTAATGATGCCGTTTAAGGTTTATATGCTCAATTTAAACAGCTGGTTTAAACATGGAGACATGTGTGCAGTTTATGCATCCTATTATTTCAGGAATATTGTATTTCTCGTAGATTCTATAATGCAGTAAATAAAATTATTCACATTCTATAATGAAAAAGAGGTTGCTAAAACATCGTACTGTCTCTTGGTGTTACTCATTTCCACCGTTGTTTGAGGGATATATAAACATCGACATTAATTGGTTCCCAACTATTGTACACTCTTCTTCTATCCATCTACTGACTACAATTGGTGAGACGCATATCAGATAAGATTTTTTTTGGAATGGATGAATCTGGCATATATGAGGTCCGATTTCTTCGTTTAAACTGATAGCTTACGATTACGGCATTCGGTATATACTGATGAACTCTTGATGAACTTCCGGAAAAGCAAACGGGTTTGACGAATCACGTAGTACTATTCGCCGAACCCTTAAATTATATCGCCTTTTTCGTCATCATCCATAAAGCGTATTATTTTTAATATTTTAGAATTGAATCGAAACGTCTTAGCATACAAATACTTTTGGTTGGTTTTGCTAAAAAATGACAGCTCCTTTTTGATATTGGTACTTCTAGCGGTAAACATTTGAAACGCAAACCATTTCTATGGAAACTATTCCTAGTGCTACCAGCATACACTTTTCGGAAATAAGGAATAAAAAATTTCGAATTATAGCAATATTTATTCGAAATCCCAATTCCCAGGGAAAACCAGAATAGGACCGCTGATGTTATTATGTTTGCTTCGGACTAATCGAATGTCAGTTTCCCAATTATATCGTAATCCCAAATGTTTACAAATATTACATTAGTGCGTAAGAGGTTGATGTATACATATGGTTCTGGAACTGTCTACTGAATTTTACATAAATTGTATAACAGACATACTATATAACATAATCGATTATAACGTACATACATTATTAATGTATGTATATAAACATGAGGAATAAAATAATAAAACGAAAATAATTATCACCGTTGTGTTTAATTATGTAATAGTCATCGATTAATTTTTAAATGATTACTTGCAATACTTAATTGATCGACAAGGCGAACAAAAAAACTAACTTCCTTTGCTTACATATTATGTACAAATTGTACATACATACACATCAATACCTTATCTATATTTTCTAAATAAAATATCAATCAATATAATTAAATTCAATTGTCTACAATCATGTCGGGAACAACATGCGTGTACGATATAAAAATTTAATGTATGTATTATACGAAATTATATTTGACGTGCCATTATTAATAAATTTTCTGTTTTTTTGTGACCTAAAATAATATACAGCCAGTTGCTTAATGTCTAAAATCTAAATGGAAGTTATTCATTCAACCATTCCACTTAAATTTCAACAATAAACGAACGAATTTTATATTAAATGGTTCTCTCTGATTTTTATTTATATATTTTAAGCAATCATACGAACATATCTATTCACTTAATTCATTCACACGAAAAATTTATTTTATTTTAAATTAACTATTCAATAGGGGCTCAACAATAAAAAAAAAATGTTTGATAAATTTAATGGGATATAGATAAATGTATTCTAAAAATTTATCAAATTCAATTTAACAAAAAAAAAAAAAACGAGAAATGATTGCTTTTATATTATTATACTCTCAAGCTCAACATACATAATCTAGATAAAAAGACAAAAAAAAAAAATAGATTTTTAAGAATTTTCGGTTTTATAAATCGTGCAATTATTCAAAAAAAATAAAAATATCTTTTTTCTGCAATAATAAAATAATCCGTACGACAATAGCATAAAATTATTTAATGTTATTCTTTATGCACGCTACATACTACAGATATGAGTATGTTTGTGTACAAAAATACAATGTAAAGTAATTGTCATTTTTTTGAATTACATTTTTTGAAACTAAGTACATACATATACTAACTACCATTCGTAAATAAAAATTGTTTAAATATTTTTTATTTTGAATTGATCTCGATTGTAACCGAAATCTATTTGTTCGATTGAAACTGGTACACATATTATGTATCATACACATAGTGTACATAAATATTTGATCCGGACCAGCTACTTATAATTATCGTAATAAAGCTTTTCAAAAGCACTTATGCCGCAAACTGCACGTCACTCGTTCAATGTGTAATTCTTGTAAGGAAGCTGGTAAATACAAGAATTACACATTGAACGAGTGACGTGCAGTTTGCGGCATAAGTGCTTTTGAAAAGCTTTATTACGATAATTATAAGTATTTAATTACGATAATTATAAGTATAAATTTATATATATTTGTGCGTTTATTAATTTTATGTAGCCTTCAACTCAGTTTTCAGCTTTCCGTAGACATTATTTTTTTTGTATTTATCTTATAGATAATTGGCACTTGATAACTAACTTCCAGTTGATGATCTTGGGTATGCACCTAACAGGACTATATAGATCTTTTGCCATGATATATCTGGAATTGTTAGAGGTGGTCTGGCACATTTGTTTGTAGCTTTAGATTGTTTAATAATTGTGCAATTTGTAATGAAGTGATGCACATCTATTGTCATTTTTGGCCAGTAGTATAGGAGACGAATTCGCTCGTGTTTTTTTTATCCTACCATGCCCACTTTTAGGCAAGTTATGCTCGTTCCATATAATTATTTTTCTTATTTTTGCTGGCACCCACATTTTCGTTAAAGGAAAATCAGTTAACGCCGTGTTTAGTTTACATCAACTCGTATAAAGATTTTACCATTGCGAATGCAAAGATTCGAATGGTTGACAGGGTTTTCCTCGATCCGTTTTCTTAGCGCTTGGTATTGGTCATCTTGAAGAGTGATGTCATCGAACAGATCATTATGTTTTGAGTTCGTGGTTTTGTAGAATAATGCTTCTTACGAATTGCAATTCATATTTTTTCAAATCTTTCAATCATTACATCCATTTTTATCGTTTAAATGTATTTAAATCGTTTATTTAAATTCATCGTTTAAATGAAAAACTGTTTTTTGTAAAATGTGATCCATAAAATATTTTTATTAAATTTTTAATCAAGATCACGACTCGGCAACCGGTAGAAACATGCCTTGAACTTGTTTAATATACATATATATACATTTTGTTAACTAATAGGGAAACACACTAGTGTACGAGGAGTAACGCAGATAAAAAAACAAGCTTGGAATTTCATATCGGAAAGTGTAAATGCCTAGAATTGATCCTTTAACTAATACTAGTTATAGGTAGTTTGGGATCATAATGGTTCCATCTCTGTGTAATTCTAAAGTTCAATTTCTAGCAAACTTTGAAGATAACTTTCTTTTTCTATATATTCGGTCATTTCGTTGGAGTGGTCCAACTGGTATGATTGTATTCACTTCTAAAATAAAAACACCATACAAAAATAGATAAATAAAGGATTTAGTATTTCTACTCTTACTCATCGATAATACTGCCTTTCCCCTAGATTGGAGTCTGTTATTATTTATCTGCAAATCCTAATACAAAATGTCATTTTTGCAAAACTTTCATTATTTAGGTAAAACTAAGAACAAGTTGTTATAATTTAAAAATATATTACCTGATTTGGATTTATTTTTATTATACTCATTTATTTATCGTGCACAATTATACAATTGCAATTCCTTCAATAATTTTAGATTTTTAAAGCATGTCCGAAATCCATCGTCCTCCCCAAATATCTATTAAAACCATGATTCTTTTATCAGATACAATTTTCTGATCCCGCTTTGTAGTTTTACAAGGTCATCCACTTCTAGACTGGTATTTTTAGGTCCCACGAATATTTTATTTGTACTCAACTCATTTACAGTTATGTTTGGTATACCAAACTAACGACTTCCTGCCGACGAAGCTCTCAGTTCATTTTCGATACATTTTAAAACCGCAATTTAACATCAATATTGTTCTTTTCTCTATATTTTGGTTTGCTAGTTGATTGTGTATGTAAGTATATTTATTATATAATTTAAAAAAATATACATACATACTTATATACAAACGAATATATCATCACGTAAACACTGAAATTATTACTTGTAAAAATGTTGCCAGCCACTATTGCACCGATCCGTTATACATAATGTTAATTCTGATAATAAACGAACGTATGTATATATTTTTCATTTGTTTCAATCAAAATATTCATGTTCAATCATGTTACCCGCATAAAAAACAAAAAATTACGAAAACAAATTCAACGAAATGCAAATATTTGGAAAAATTGTATCTTCCGATTACTTAATAGCGGTACTACGGTACTATATGCAAACGTGTAATTTTTAACTTTTTTATTCTTATTTTTAAATTATTGCAACCAAAAATTCTATCCTAATTCGCATAAAGTGCAACCCTAGCAAACTGTACAAGTTTGAACCAAGTTATGGGGAACAACTGATCTACATTAATAGATCCAGCTGAAAACCTGAAACCGAAAACAGGCTTAGTAAAGTTAAATTGAGTATTAATGATCTATCGTACCCGCCTGCTCCCAATTCAGTATATAACAAGATGAGAAATTATTATATCGGTTAACTTTCGCAATATATAGTACAATTCGTAAATACATGAGATATGCATATGTAATGCAATTTGCTCCAGATATCTGTATACCAAAAATATTTATTATTCTCTCTTAATTATCTATGTACTTAAATATTTTTGTATAATTTGTATCGTAATTGTAAATATGTACATACATATATATATAATAATAATTTTTATGATTTGTAAAAATAAAAAATGTAAAAAAACGATTATGTATCGAGACGCCGAATAGGAATATTCAATCAATTTTTGGAATTCTTAATTATTGTAAAATTAAAATTTAAAAAGAAAGTATTCCATGTGAACGTAAATTAAAATAAAATATTAAAATCATACAAATTTGAGTCATTATTTATTATACGTAGTGAAGTGGAATTAGTACCAAGTGGTTTTAACGGCACCTCCATAACCACTACACAGGTAATTCGGAATTATCTTCGGATAATTCGGATAACGGTATTTCTAAAGAAGCACTCACAATTCAGTATGGATGTTCAATACTTTCCACTGCTGGCGTCGTTATGCAATCGCTTACGTGGAACCGCAAATGTATGCGTATTAGCCACTCCATCGACGCTATTCCTCAAACAAATAAGCTGGATAACCTCCTCCTCCAAAGACGTGACCGTAAATAGTGTGTTTTTACCGCCACCAGTACCGTTAAACTCACGTTTGTTATACGCCAATGTTTTTCTGAGTGACGATTTATGATCACTCCATATCTAATTCTTGAACTTCTTCAGTACCTGATTTTGTTAAATTCCTATAGCTATGTCTGGATGCTGCTTCATCACTCCCACCATTTTCGAAAATTAAGCGCGGTTTGTTGTACGTTTCCCAAAAAAAAAATTATTTTTGTGATTAATAAAATCATGTATTCAATAATACGTCAAACGTCAAATTCGAATAAAATTCCCTCCGCAGTCAATCTGGCGAATTGTATAATTGGGGCAAATATTAGGTTCTGCATGTTTTAAAACGTTTAGAGAAATGTTTTAGTGTTGGAGGATTCCATATAGACATAATTTTCAATAGGCTCGATAATTATCGATTTGTAGCAATTCAATTTTTATTATACCATAGGATGTTCCGTTTCGAAATAAAATTTTACTCTTGACACTTTATTTGAATTACGGAAAAACTAAAAATTTGTTCTAAAAGTTAGGCTCGAGCGGTGCTATTCAATAGTCAGCGATGATTATTATAGCAAGAACAATTCTATGATCGATAAGTATCGAAATATATTTTACTCTAACCATTGGAACACACGAAACACATGTTGCGTGTTTACTCGTTGAAACTTTAGTTCACTAATTATTCAGCAGTTATATTGTAATGCAAAGTATGTTCTATTGTCCAGCAAACTAACTATAACAGAATACATTTCTGTGTGTTGCCCAGACAATTGACTTAGTTTTTTTAATGTCCGGGTTAATCAACTAGATATTTTATTTAATACTGTATGTGTGTAGGTATGTATAAAATTGTAACAAACCAATTAACTGATAAGCGACAAAGAAATTAAATTTGTATCTTGTTTTGAATCAAATATTCAAGGAAATAGTTTAAAACTAAAATTTTGTTCGTTTCTCTTTATGATACATAAACAAAAAAAAAAGAATTAATAAGTTTTAAAACTAATTTTCATTAATTCAGGGACAAACAAAAATTTAAAACTAAAATTATTTCTTTTGTATACTTCTTTTATGTATTATTCTGGCTGTTATCTCAGATTTTTTCTTATGTTATCTCAGATTTTTTCTATCAAAGAATTTTTTTTTGTTTTTGTAATTTTCTTATTGTTTGAATTATTTTTAAAGTATTAAAATAACAAAAAAAAAATGTCAAAAAGAAATAGTTTTACAGAGAAAATGAATAAAAAAAAAAAAGATCATAAGAAACAGAATAGTTCTTAGTTTTCTTTATTTTATTCCATTATTTTTATAGTAAAGCAAACTCTATTGAATTATATTTTATTAAGAGAAATATCTAAAAGTTTTTTTTTGTCTTCCTTCTATTATATTTTATTACATATATTAAATTATTTCTTTCTTCAATGTTCTTAATTTATTTTTGGAAATAAGTCAATTATTTTTTTTTATATATTTTTTGCTTCAAGACAATAGAAATAAAGAAGTATAATATCAATTCTATTTATTCAGTTTAATAATGTCATATATTATATTGACTTTGTTGATATTAAAATAAAGAATTTCTTTTGTTTTTATATTATTTGTTGTTTAATGAATAAATATTTATTGAATTATACAAAAGAAATGGTAGTCGCTTATAATAATAATGAAAATGTCAGTCAATATGGTACTTGATATCCGTGTGTGTGTGTGATAGACAACGATATGGCGACTTTATAACCACAATCTATTAACCTAATGAAATTATTTCAACTATTGCGAAATTTTAACTCTATGGTTGAGGTGGGTCATGTTGATGAAGCGTTGTTATTTTTTTTTACTAGCATCTTGAAGTTTTCGGAGTTATGGAAAAAAAATATACAAAATTATGTTGCACAAAAATCTTTGAGTTTAAACAAAATATATCAAAACAGATTAAACAACGCCTTACAGTTAAACGAATACTAAGAGGAAGTAGCAGGTGAAATCTTCTGTATAAAAAATCAGAATCCAAGCAAGTCGGGCGTCGGAATTTTAAGTTTAGCAGTTCAAAAATATGCGGAGTTAAATCGGAAAATAACACGAAATATTATTGATATGGCAGCGGGTCTAAATATTACCTTGGTGCCGAGTACAATGAAAATTTGTAACATCTGCTGCCTTGAAATTAAGCAAAGATCTGCCGAAAGAGTAGAAAGATCAGAAAATGTTGACATGGTTAATGTCGGCGCTGCGCAAACAACACAGTTGTCGCCTCAAGTATCATCCTCACCATCGTCAATATCAGTAGCATCAACAACATCGTTTGACTTTTTAGAAAACATAAATTTTATAAATGAATTAAATAAAATTCTTCCCCTAATTGGAGTTTCACCGATTATCATCCACAAAATTAAGAAATCGTAGTCGGACTGCCGCAGTGTAATTGACCAAATATCAAAGAAACTGGCAAGCAACATTTTTGAAATATCCTTGGACTGCATCACAGGCTAAAACAACTAGTAGTGAAAATGAGATGATAAACAAGTTAAAAGTTAAATTTGCTGAAGCCACCGATAAAGGGTTTAAAATAAAAATTCTGTCAGTTCTTCCACGATCATGGTCAGCGCGAACAATTGGAGTTCAACACCACAATGCATTTAGCGCTGCTCACCAAGAGACGGCTCATCAATCCTGAGATTATAGAGCTTGTGAAAGAATTCTATGTGAGTAACGATATCAGTCATGTGTGTGCGGGAAAACAGAATATGTGACTGTCGATGAGAATAACAACAGCGACTAATTCTCATGAATCTCACAGAAACATATGCTCTAAGCAACAAAATATTGGTCGCAAAATTGTATTTTCGAGATTTGCATTGTTACGGCCGGCTAAATATCTTTTGGCACTCGACCACCACGCAACACATTTTGTTTGTGTTTGCTATTTTCATGAGAATGTTAAACAGATATTTGAACCAATGAAGAGGATATTCGGTGTCGATACTCATATCGTGATCTCTTCAAGATGATGTTGTGTGAATTCCCAAACACGGATTGTTTTTTAAATTCTTGCAAAAATTGTCCTGGAATATGAAAAATGGAGAAACACCTTAGTCACCTTATGGAAGGTAATGATCTAAACATTGTTCCTTACAAACAGTGGATTAATCAAAATGGTAAGAATAAAATTTAATGAAACTTATTACATTTGTTAATTAAACATTTATTTCGGGTAGCCGACTCTTTAGATTTGTCGTTTCACCGGCCTATTAGTTTGGGTTACTGTCCAAATAGAGAACTTCTGTGCTTTGTATCAGCTCATATTTTATGTGGGATCAGGTTAAATGTAATTAATATCCCCACCCATCTTTTATTCATATGAAATTCGGGTAGCTGGCACTTTTAATTTGTCGTACTACTTGGGTATAAGTTTGGGTTACCATCCCAATAGGGAACATTTATGATTCTTATCAAGTCATATTTAATGTGGGATCAGGTTAGAAATAATTAAAATCCCCACCCATCTTTTATTCATGTGAAATGGCCCATATCCAAAAATTCGGGTAGCTGCACTTTTGATTTGTCGTGTTACTTGGCTATTACTTTGGGTTACCAACCCAATAGAGAACTTTTATGCTTCGTATCAGGTCATATTTTATGTGGGATCAGGTTAAAAATAATTTTAAAAAATCTTATGACCAAGCTTTTATAGAGTCGGCTTTTTTCTCATATCGATAAAGTTTGAGACCTTGTTGGCCACCACTATGCCAGCATTGATATTTTTTTGACCGTTGGAATTTCCGCAATATAAATAAATGTGGCACCTTTGAAAACTTTTGGAAGTAAAGCGAAGTTCAAAAAAATCGTATGGCCAAGCTTTTTTCTCATTTTGATTGAGTTTGGGACCTTGTTGGCCACCATTGTGCCATCGTTGATATTTTTTTGACTGCTGAAATTTCCACAATATAAAAAAATGTGGTGCCTTTGCCAACTTTTCTATGAAAACTACAACCGATAAAAACGTTAGGCCAAGCTTTTATAGGGTCGGCTTTTTTCTCATATTGATTGAGTTTGGAACCTTGTTGGCCATAACTGTTATAGCATTGATATTTTTTTTAGGACCAAAAGGTCCCAAACTCAATCGATATGAGAAACGCTGGCACAGAGGTGGTCAATAAGGTCCCAAACTCAATCGATGAGAAAAAAGCAGACACTATAAAAATTTGGTGATACGATTTTACTTTACTTTGAAAAGCTGGCAAAGGCGCATCATTTATTTATATTGCGGAAATTCCAACGGTTTTAGTCCATTTTATGCGTACACTCCTGATGTAGTAGATTTATGGTAGATTCGAAATCCACCAGAAGGCCATGCCTGTAAAACCAACTGAAGGGGAAATTTTCAGTTTTATAAAGAGAGAAGTATAGAGACGACCAACGGAAACGGTCGAGTTAGATTAATATGGGTTATATTTTAATTTGAATACATAAATAATTAACTAAATAAAATAATAATTTGTAGCAGAACTAAGTGTAAATTAATAATGGCTTCAAAAATGGCGCCCAACGTAGCGCTCGAAAAATTCTAAATTCTAAAATAGTAAACAAAGTGAAATTTTTATTTTTTTGTGAAAAACGAATATAAAGTGGTTATGTCATGAAAGAGAACAAATGTTTTACCGAGCAAACAGCGCAGTGGCTAAAGCAGCGACGTTTCGATCGGGAGGTACCGGGTTTGAATCTCCCAACAGAGGCAGAATGCAAAACGGATTTTTCATCTCCCAATTACGATCGGTGATTAAATTGAAAATATCTATGACCCTTTGTTGGAATGTAGAACTCATGGGCCGACCCATCGTTCATTTTAGTACAGCCTAGCATGGAGCTATGCAGTGTGCAAACGGCCAATTAAAAGACGGACCTGTAGCCGTGTACAAAATAAGGATACTGTTCACCTTGCAGAGGACAATAAATCCAATAATCAGTTGCGTTCGTTGTGTAGGAAAGCGTTGTGCAGCGTGAAGTTTGTTGTAGTGGGTTTTGATACGCGAGTTACTGTTTTAAGGGCTACATTTTTCGAAAGTGGTAATATTTTTGGTAAAATAAAAAAAAATAAAAATGTTTAATTAAAGACGCATACATAATTGTGCAGTTTTTAGGGTTATTTTCCGAAAACGGTTTAATTGTTTGTATTGAAGTCTTTTGTGGGTTTATGAGCTGTTCTTAGGGTTACTTTCGAAAATAGCGAAATAAATTGAGCAGTGTCAACCGAATTTTATGGTGTCAGTTTAAAACAATTTCCGAAAAAATTAGTTGAGTGATTTAACGATCGATATTGTTTCTCGATCGAGTATTAGATTCGTATAATCTTATAATTTGTATGATACACATCCTGGTTTGAAAATGGCTAAGGCTCCAATTCAAATGATAGCTATACAATTTAAAAAATTGTTGTCGTCTATTCAGAAAGGGGATAGTAGACCTGACCCTATACGGCAAGAAGTAGGTGGAAGTTTTGCAGATTGCACTTCCAGGTTTAATGGAAAGGGCTCAAGTGTGAAAGCATTTGTTAGCGCAATAAATGTTTACAAAGATTGTAAAAGTATTTCTGCAGAAAACGCAATTCAAGTTTTGCCGGTGCTTCTTGAAGGTACAACCGCCACTTCGTGGGAAGGAATCAAGGCAACCATAAACAGTTACAATGATGCTGTGCAGTTGTTGATCTCGATTTACGGGAAAAGGAAAAAAACCTTATAAAATTTACCGAGACATTTTTGCAACACTTCAGCCGGAAAATATAAAGACAGACTTGTTTGTTTGAAACAATCGTGATCTTTTTGCACAACTATCAGTTAATGATTTGAACGAAAAGGTTTAATTAGATATGGTATAAGATTTGCTTGCTTTCAAGATTCGTGATAAGGTAAAGCGAGTCTATTTTAGATCATTTGACGAATTATTAAAGGCAGCGAGGTAGGAAGAGGGGTTGATTGACGAAGAAAATCAAATTGTGAAATCCATCAATTCTATGAAGCTGAGAAGTTGTTTAATTTGTAAAGTTTGCAAGAAGGGTGGGAACAAAATGGAGGATTGCCGAAAATGCAAAACTCACATTTCGGAAAATCAAAAACCTGAATGGTTAAGAAATAAATCTTCTATTGATAAGCACGAATTAAGGTGTTATGGTTGCGGATTGCTGGAGTACATAAAAAAAAATTGCCCAAGGTGTAAGCCAAGACCATAGGAAATAACAAAGTCTGCTCAGCTTAACACAACGATATCTTCAGTTGATTTTATTAACCCATTGAGCGCTGAGTTTGATTGTGTGTCGGTTGATAATTGGTTCTTTTTGTCCGAAAACGAAACGCACGTTTACGAACCCATTTGTCGACCCATATTTAACATAAGTATTCTTGCCGCAAAAAAGATCATTGCCTCACCGGCTTTATACAAATTGTTGGTTAAGAAGGGACAACAGTTTGTTTCTAAATTTTGCGGAGCATACATGGAGGTTCTTTGAAATCCTTTTACTGTGGATGTGTCTTCCATTAATTTGTTAAGAATGGATGAAGTGCCACGAACGAACCGTTGCACTAGGGGGAGAACATCTGCTGCGATCCATAGAATTGATACGGGTAGTCATCCTCCGGTAGCGGCCCCCGCATATAAGTTGTCATTAGAAAACCGGGAAAGTCTTCGGCAAGAGATAGATAAAATGCTCAGAAATGGTATAATAGAACAGTGTGAATCGCCTTGGGCGGCCCCAGTAGTCATGGTAAAAAAGCCAAACGGGTCTTATAGAATATTTGTCGATTGTCGCAGGCTCAATGCCATAACTGTATCCGATAAATATCCCATGCCTCCCGTGTGTTCTTTTGGTTTATTTAGATTTAATAGAATGAGTTTTGGCCTTAAGAATGCTTCCTCTACATTCCAGAGATTGGTTGATCGGTTGAATTCACGTTTACAGCATGTCATAATGTTCACATACTTGGATGACATATATAGCGCCATTCGTAACTTGCAATTAAAAGATCCAGATATACATAAAATTATTGATTGTTTTGAACAAAAGGACCACTCCGATTTACAAAATTGTACAGGTAGAGGATGTCTTATGACACGTGGTGTACTTTACCGATATATACCCGATCAAGAGAATGAGGAAGCTCAACTAGCCATACCAGAGGGATCCAGAAATCATATTATAAATAAATACTACAGTGATCCAACTGCGGAACATTAGGGAATAGAAAAAACAATCGAAAAAATACGTTCGAAATATTTTTGGCAATATATAGCAAAATTCGTTAAATCCTGCGAGGAATGCGAAAAATACAAATCGTCGAATTTAAAACCAAGCGGTCTACTGAAAACACCTACAATGCAACAACGGTTCGAGGTACTAGCCATTGATCTTTTTGATCCACTTCCGACAACCCAAAATGGATATAAGTGGATTTTTATAATTGAAGATGTATCAACCAGATGGACGGAAATATTTCCACTACGAAACTCGACGGCAGCGGCTTGTTCCAAGAAACTTATCGAGAAAATATTTCTACGATACGAACTGCCAAGTAGCATTATTTCGGATAATGGCCCTCAATTTGTAAGCGACATCATACAACACGTAGCAGATCACTTAAAAATAAAACAATGTTTGCCACCTTATTATCACCCACAGCGAACCCGGTTAAATGATTAAATCGGGATATGAAACAACAAATAGCCAACATTGCCATCAATTAGGTTAGCCTTAAACTCAACTACGAATGAATCAACTGGATACACTCCAGCCTATTTGGCTTTTGGGCGAGAGCTGAGTGTGTTTGAAGACGTGTTAACAGCGATTTGCGACCTATTTCGGATACGGAAAATTTTATACCACAAATAACACCGTATTTACAAAATACACAGCGACATGTTCAAGATGCTGCATACAACTTATCAATATTTATAATAATTCGCCCGTTTAAAGAATAATCTAAAAGCCGTAATAACCACTTCACCAATCTTAATGATTGATCAATTCATAAAACACAGTGGTAATGATAGTTTACATTAAATTTGATCTGACGTAGTGATATTAAACGCAAATCCGTGTACTATTGGCTGAAATTATTGTTAAAGTAAATATTTTGAAATTGATTCATTCGTAGAACTATAGTTTCATAGGTCTGCTTCACGACACATTAAATAAAGCGCAATACGAGGTTGATCTGTAAACAACCAAATCAAATTAATTTGGGCATAAATACATGCAAATTTTATACAGACAAAATGTATTTTTATAAAATTCATAAAAAACAAATATTTAAATTTAACTATAAAAATATATTTAAGGTAATTAACGATATTTTTATTATAGGTGTACCGTGTACGGTGTTCTTTCTTGTTATACATACGTATATGTATATATATATATGCCATACATACATATATGTACAATAATTTTTGAAAGGGGAAAGTAAATATAATTATATTTGCTGTGGTGATTAAGCATTTCAAGTTTGGTATTTTTGTCATGTCATCAAGCAAACACACAAAAAACAAAATAAATATTTTTTTTGACTTTTTGGATAAAATTGCTAATGAATATGAATGTTGTTAATGTGTCGCCTTCCTGCACAGAAGGCAACAACAACAACAAAAATGATTCCGTAATGAAATTATTTATTACTAATTTACATGGAAATTGGAATCATAGAACGTAATTTAAAATGTCAAAAGGAAATAATCAACCGGAAAACTGAATAATTAATCGAAAGGTGAGTAAATAAATATTAATTTACTCGTTAAATATTGTGTTTCAGTTTATAGGTCGGTGCATGCGTTTTGTGTACGGCGCATGCAGATGCATATTTGTGAAATATTTAGCATAAAGCCACTACACACACCTATAATTTATATACATAAATTGATTTTTATCGACTTCTAGACTTCTAAACTACTAAATAATTGATTATAATGAATTTAATTATTCAACTTAAATATACGACGGTTGAATAAAATTGCTAGTAATAATAAAAACAACAACAATTCTTTATAATAATAGTAATAAAAAATTTATTTCATTTTGAATTAATTTATTATATCGACATTAATTCCATCACACACAATGTTATGAAAGCTGGAAATTAATTTTTAATTTTTTTTTTTTAACGTTTTGTATTATCATTTTGAATAATATAATAAAATCAAATGTCATTAAAAAATGTAATTATATTTTAATATTATAAAATACGATATTTTTTTATTTTTATTTTTTAGTACGGAATTAAATAATTATTCTATATATTTTTGTAATCACATTAGAGATAATTTGGTTAAGCGTAATTGACATTTTTTTGTTGTTCAGTTTTATTACTATGTACACGTTTGTATATGACATGTTATGTACAATTGTGCATAATACATGAAATTAACGATAAACACTTGTCGAACGTTGAACCATTAATTTTATTTAATTTTTTTTATTTATATAATATTACAACTGACTTTCTAAGTCATATATATAGTAACTTTTCTATGATAATTATATTAACAGTTGTTGGGATATAGCCCACCGGCCAATCCCAGAAATTAAAACTATTTATTTATATAAATATTTCCTATAACAGTAAGTTTATGTTCCATTTACTAGATAAATTGGTTTGGTCTTTTGGAGACGTCTTACTGCCAACGGTCTGTCCCGCATATTGCATATCTCGATGTTTTCGTGCTGTCGGAGGCGTGAATCATGCTTGAGAGCAGGATACGTAATAACTTCATCGATGTATTCCATCTTTAAATCTCGGTGGAGGTCTTCACTTCTAATGTACCATGGAGCATTTACAATATTCCGAAGTACTTTGTTTTGGAACGTCTGTATCATCTTGATGTTCGTTTTCTTGTTACAGCCCCAAAGCTGAATACCATAGGTCCATACCAGTTTCAGTATTTGCCGGTATAAAAGCCATTTATTGTGTATGGATAGTTCAGAATGTCTACCTAAGAGCCAATACATCTTCCTATACTTCATGTTCAGCTCTTTATTTTTTTTTTTGACTTGTTCTTTCCACCTCAACTTGGCATCCAGCGTCATACCTAGATATATCGCCGTATCTGCATAGGCAACTTGTTTAGAGTTGATTATGATTGGGATTCTATTAGAAATATTTTTATTAGTAAAGTTCACATGCACAGATTTAGTTTCGTTCAGTTTTCTCCTCCATTTTTTCATCCAATTGTTGACTGAATTTGACGATTTTTGGCGAGCATTACGCCATAAATCCCATTTAAGAAAACCCAACTATTTTATATTTTTTATACTTGGACATGATTGTGCCTTTCGCTAAATATTTTGTGCTAGTATATTTTAAGAAATACGAAGGGTTTTCTAACGCGATTATCACCCCAGAAAACCCATATTACTCCTTTAATATATTACTTACATTTCTTAATATATTTCAGTTGTGCCACATTGTGCATCACTAAATTATTTTGCCATACACTCTGACTAGAATAGACCCAAGTCGGCCAACTGTAAACGAAATATATCTAATATAAATGTTTTATGATTAAGTCACAGAAAAGATTTCAAAGCGCCCAATTTTTATCAAGGATCTATTTAAAACAAACTAGAATACATATTTTGCCCAGTAACGCATTTGTGCATACTATTGACTAGAATCGGCCATAGAGTATCCAGAAAATATCAAATTTACCGTTTTCTTGAGTAGTTGTATGGATGATTTCTGGAAAACCAAACTTTTATCACGGAACTAATTGCAACAGACTTATATACACATTTTGGCCCTAACTGATTGAACCAATTGAAACAGACTAATATCTGTTGAGATGAAATTCCAAACTGAGTTTCCCACCAGAGAGGACTGGGTGAACGAAACGGTAATGGACAATGAGACGCTAAGCTTCTTCACGGATGGCTCAAAAAGGGATAGAGGGGTTGGCTGTGGGGTTTCTGTGAGGCACTAGGGGTTAACCTCTCTTTTCGTTTTCCCGACTTGTGCAGCGTTTACAGCTGCGTTGACAGCTATAACGGGACATTGTCTCATTGGGAAACATGCGAGCAGACTGGGTGTCCCAGCCCACGATTTCTGCCGCAGATGTGGTAATGAGGAAGAGGAGGAAAATGTACTCCATCTGCTTTGCACCTGTCCTAGTCTAGCGTACAGCAGAACAAAATTTATGGGAACTTCCCCTTTGAACGACCTCACGGGTCTTAGTAAGATCGAGATCCGGGACTTTAAACGCTTCTTGGTAAGCTCAGGATGGTTTAGCGAGTGAAGAGGAGGAAACTCGAATGTGGTACAGCTACGGACCAACAAAGATATTTACCGAAGACCGCAATAGCAATATTATCCACGTAGATAACCAGTGGATGCGGTTTGCATAACTAACTCGTGATAGAGAAACTGGAACATAGTACTTTCTGTAGCCTAGGCGGCTCCGAGCACTCCTGTATTTTGCCATAGTAGGGCCTCCAGGACCTTGTTTGGATACTCTTAATTACTACTTAAACTTAAAACATATTGAGGACTTCATTGTAGCTGTCCCAATCCTTCGCAACATCCGTATTCCTCGCCTTTGGACCTCAGAGTGTAATCGAGCCTTTACCTATAATACTTTCATGAGAATTCCGTCTGAATCTAGCGTTTTTTTATTACGGAGAGAGGAAGCGACTTGCTGAATCTCTTCCACTGTGAAAGTTGGTACTTCCTCTGGTTTATCGTGGTCAATTTATTCCGTTTTTTCTCGGCACTGTTTCGTTTCCCGCGTCAATGGTTGTTGTGAGGTTTCCCTCGCATAGCCACGTTCCATCCCTTTACTCGACCGGCGCCAATGATAAAGTGTTTTATTCTTATGTTTAAAATTGATGTTTTAGATTTTGTTTAGAAATACTAGTTTCGCTTCTTAATTAGTGAATTTTTATCTCGCAAGTCCACCAAGTTTCTCTGATGGCTTTATACAAAATTACCAAACATATATGGCACTCCATGGTACTGGTACGAGTGAAAGTTGATCAAGTTCCAAAAAACGCTTTTAAAATGTTTTATAATTCAGTTATATCTGATACTGTCATAGTTGTTTACTGTTTTTTTTATGACATCAACAAAATGTAGCGGTCATTCAGTAAAATTACAAATTTCCATAAATATTCAATAACTTTTTGTAAAAAACCACAATTTATGTGCCACATTAAAAGCTACTACCTAAAAACTTCATTCGAATCAATTAATCGGTGTGTGCGATATTAAAAGATACTAAAAAATGGTGAAACATGTTTTTGAATAATAAACTTTTGTTAGTTTAGTTCTTTCACGATAACATTTTACCATTCTGATTTAATTAAAATATCGCATTTCAGACGTGTACGAGTATGTATATGAATTTAGAAATTCTAGAAATTAATGAGATATACATTTTATATAATATGATAGTGTATGGATGGATACATATTTGCTCAAAGTGGCGCCTATATATCATTTTGGTTTCCAAAATGATGATCTTTTTTTAGTAAAAATCACAGCGAATCATGTAAAATGATAGGTTCAGGGTATCATACAATAATGATGAGGAACTATTTGGAACTAGGCACAGGTCCATTAAAGTTCTTTTGCAACATTGACCAGGTGCTGGCATAACTATAATTTACCAACGCCCACCCTGCAGACTGTAGGTGACGTGAAGAACTTAATTGATTTGATAATTATTCATACATTTATTTGAGGTTTTAGTGATTTTACATATGTCGCATTTTGATACATAGTCCTTCGCCTGTTTTACCATGTGTTTCCAATCTGCGTGCAATTTTTCCAATATTTTCGCTATTTATCCATGTAGACATTGGATTGTTGGGTTCAATTTGAATGAAACCGTGCCTAGATCCCGTTGGTATCCAAAGTTTCCAAATCTAAAGGTCTGAAAACTGTGCAGTTAAAGGTTAGGTTAGGTAAGCGTGGCCGTCCTAAGGGACTAGCATAGACACAAAATTGGTCCGTAGCTGTACCACATTCGAGTTTCCTGCTCTTCACTCGCTAAACCATCCTGAGCTTACCAAGAAGCGTTTAAAGTCCCGGATCCCGATCTTAGTAAGATCCGTGAGGTCGTTCAAAGGGGAAGTTCCCATAAATTTTGTTCTGCTGTACGCTAGACTAGGACAGGTGCAGAACAGATGGAGCACATTTTACTACTCCTCCTCATCACCACAACTGCGGCAGAAATCGTGGGCTGGGACACCCAGTCTGCTCGGATGTATCCCAATGAGACAATGTCCCGTTATAGCTCCCACGCCCATACCAATATGGTGACGTCGAAGCGATATCAGTTGGCCTGATCTGGACCGGTCAAGTCCAGGCCAGATCTGCCTGGTTATTACACACAAACTGGCGTTAGACCATCTGACGTTCGTTTCTTTTATAGCTTCTCCCTGAAGCAGCAGTTTTACATGAAGCAAGCGGTATCTTTATATACCGCCTGCTTTGGGTTATTAGGCGTGCTGTGCCTTTACGGGCCAACCTTTACATTCTCTGCGATATTGAAATGCCCTGGCACCTACGTCAAGCGGATGTTGAACTGATCAGCCATCTCATTTAAAGATGCCAGACAGTTCTGGGCTACCTTCGACGTCAGGGAGTATGATTGTAGCGTTTTAATAGCAGCCAGGCTGTCCGTAAAAATGCGGATATCCCTCGTAGATATTACATTATACTTCAACCAGTCCATGACTTCCATTATCGCGATTAGTTCAGCTTGAAAAACGCTGCAAAAGTCGGGAAGACGAAAAAAGAGGTTAATCCCTAGTACCTCACAGAATACCCCGCAGCCAACCCCTATATCCCTTTTTAACCCATCCTCTTCAGCCCTCTCTGGTGGGAAACTCAGTAAAATAAAATTAGGGTTTACTAGTTATTTGTTCACGTATCTTTATGTATTCTTGTTCCTTGAAATTTAATGGACCTGGTATCTGTTATATGCTACACCCTACACGGTTGTATCACAGGTTTATTATACTTTAGATCATAAATTTATTACGGCTTGACTTACATTATATATATTATATTAGTTATCACAGATTGAGTAAATTAAACACTAAACTTAACAGATGATTGCACAATACAGACAACTTAAACGATTCACATATGTTATTTAATTTAATTTAGGTAATGACCCACTTCAATTTTAAAAACATAAAGTTTATTTATTTTAATACAAGACAGCTTAACAACTAATAACCTACAAGTTTATCATTTACAATATAATATGGCATTACAAATGTACATGAATGTATTGAAATATTTGAGATATAAAAGATTATTTGACTAAATTATACATTTACAAGCTGTAACATACCGGCCCTCTTGAATCTATCAGATCAATTATTTATCGATTGGTAGCTTGTTAATTTATGAACAGGACGTTTTAGAATTGTTGTTTTGGTTTTCAAAGTAACGACACGAACTATTCCATCAGTGCCAGGATGTTTTAGCTCCGCACGACCTAACAACTATCGCGCAGGGTTTAAATTACAACTACGTCATTTACTTTAAATCGTTCTCTTCGTGATTGCCATTTGCTTCTTCTATGTAACGAAGTGAGATACTCTGTTTGCCATCAATGCCAAAGATGCTGCAATTCCTTCTGTAAATGTTGCCATCTTGATAATCGGGATGATGGAATTTGCTTCAAGTCAGGTTCTGGTATTTGTGTTATCGGCCGACCAATCAAAAATTATCCGGGTGTTAAAGCATCTATATCATTGGTTGATAAGGCATATATTGACCTTGAGTTCATTATTCCTTCGATCTGTGTCATTATTGTTGTTAATTCCTTAAATGTGTAAACTGTGTTGCCCATTACTCTCTTCAAATTAACTTTTAAAGGACTTGACAGCCACTTCCCACAATCCGTCAAATGAAGGAGTTGCACTAGGGATGAGATGCCATTTAATTAGGTCTGCGGCTAAAATTGAAGAAATTTTATTAGCGTTGTTTAATATAATTCTGTTAAAGTGTTCCTTGTACCAACGAAATTGGAACCGTTATCAGAAAATATTTCCGCGCTTCTAGCAATGAATCTTCTGATGCCACAAATGCCTCAGTTGTAAGATCGCTCACTATTTCAATGTGAACAGCCTTTGTACGTACGCACTTGCAAACAAAAATAGATAAATAGGCTTTCAAATGTTTTTGTCATCTTCCGTGTTTTGGTTTAATCATCAATGGGCCGGCATAATCCACACCAACCTTAAGGAAGGTTTCATGAGTAACTCGTGCCGATGGAAGACTTCCCATAAGCTGATTATTCGATTGATTTCGATATCTGATATATATAGTGCATTTTCGAATGACATCTTTGACTATATATCGACATTGTAATATGTGATAATTTTGCCGTATACTGCTATAGTTAATAATGTTGACCCAGCAAGCATGTGTGTTTGATGTAAATTTGTTACTAGTAGCATCGTTATATAATTTTGGGAAGAATTATTGGATGACGCGAACCAAATGTTGCCATCGAGCGTTGGATACGACCACCTACCCGCATAATACCGTCGTAAGGAAGTGAATTGATACACCTTACTCTTCTTTGATAACACCTCATTGTTTTCAACTCAGTGCTGATATGCTGCAGCAATTTGAATATAATGTTTTGACTAGTGATAATTTCTCCTATATATAATGTATTCGCAGTTAGTCTTTCTGTCGTATGCCAAAGATTATGTTGAAACCGCTTTATCCACCCTACAACATTAGTGGCTTTTCGAAATGAAGAGCATCGTTCACTGAGTATTGATAGAATATCTAATTTAAGTTCTGGTGTCGATACTAGTTCATTACCACACCCGTTTTCTTCTACTAGATCGATTGCACATGTTTCCAATGATTTCTAGAAATAAACGATAAAATATTTGCTGTTCGATTAGCTACAAACGTTTTCCATCTTCGTGGATGATATGCTAGCCAGGAAAGGACAATCGTCGAATCTGTCCAAGCTGTGATTTCAATATCGCCACCCAGGTTGTTCTTAATAGTCAATAACAATTTTTTTAGTAACGCCGCTGTACAAATTCTAGCCGTAGTATTGATATTTGGTTTATCGGAGCAACCTTCGTTCTTGCGGTCATTAACCTGATACGGATATTCCCTCGATCATCGATAGTTCTGCAGTATACTACAGCAGCATAGGCATTTTCAGACGCATCTCCAAGCCCACGTTGTTCAAGTTTAGTGCCTGTTGTCAACAGCCATCGTGGAATACTCAGATTTTGCAGACATGTCATTTCGTGTTTTATATCTTAACCAACTTTCGGACGCTGATTATGGAATTGCATCATCCCAATCCAATTTCTAGAGTCACAGCTTCTGAAATAAGACTTTAAAATTGATGACAGGTGCGAGCCATCCCATTGGTTCGAATATTCGGGCTGTAACCTATAGAATATTTCGTTTGGTTGGTTGTATATCATCATTGCAACATACGTTAAAACGAAATTCATCTTTCTTTGGAGGCCACTGAATGCCAAGTAATTTTAGATAGGACGCATCGTCGTTAATATCGACTGGAGTTTTCTCTCTGTCTTCTTCGAATTTACGTAACTTCAGACTTAATATTACATGTGCTGCAGCTGGATCGGTTTTCAATAAACTATTCCCTATTATTTGGATGGTTTTTGTTGCAAAGGTACGGTCTCGCTGACGTGCCGAAGGTTATTGTTTTTGTCAACGATAGCTCAACATAAACACAAATGAAACAATTGAAACTCTCTCTTGTGCGAATAATATCAGACTGACAATATTTATTATTATTTTTTTTAGAAAAGAAGAAAAAACTCTTCCACATGAAAAGTAAACTTAATGAAAAGTAAAATCATTTGAACAAATGAATATCTCTAGATTTCAATTTATAGGCAATCTACAAAGTTTGATGATTGCCCTACGGATTATTCCCTGTTTGGTATTAATTTCGGCCACTCGCACTCGACTGTCATCTCCCGGAAATACTCGCAGTACCTTTCCCATTTTCCATTGATTTAGAAGAGGATTCTCTTCTTTGACGAGCACGACATCGTTGACCTTCAGGTTGTGTTTGGTTGTGATCTAGTTTACTCGTGCTTGTAATGACGTCAGGTATTCTTGATGCCACCGATTGCAAAATATTTGAGTCATTCTTTGAACCGCATTCCAATGAGACAGTCTGTTATAAGGCACGTTGGATAGGTCTGGTTGTGGTATGATTGTGACTGGATGTCTGATAAGAAAATGTGATGGTGTCACCGGGTCGATCTCATTTTCAGCTAGTTGGCATCTTCCCTTTGATCTGCATCGTATGCTGTGTGCGATTGGCTAAAACAGTTGAAACAGCGGTGTTCAGTGTTCATGAGTTCTCTACGTTTTTCCACTGGCCATTCTTTAAATTTCGAGCACTTGAACAATGGATGGCACTCGCTGTTACACACTGTACATATCATTATCGAGTTGGCAAACGACTTTGGAATATATTTCGTTTGGACCACCGGTCTTCGTGGATAACCCTTTACCGCATCGAGCGCATCCGCTCTTTTCAGTAGAAAATTAATCAATGATTGTCAAGTCGGGAACTCCTGATCACCTGTTTCATTGGCCCATTTATCTCTAGTCTCCTCTTCTAATTTTTGTATTAGAAGAAATACCAACCATGGATCTCTTGATTCCGCCTCTGGTCCAATCGCCTTTAATCCCCGCAATACTTCGTCGGTGGTGTCCATTAGTTTACGAATACCTTGTGCTGTTGGGTTTCTAATTGCTGGTAAATCCATGAAGCTCTTAATAAACGATTGAACTGTGTAGCGTTTCCTGTCGTACCGATTCTTCAATTTGTTTAACGCTAATTTGCGTCGGAAATCGGCAGATGTTTTAGGAGATTTATTGCTTCATCTCGTAAAAATCCCTTTAGGTATTGTAATTTTTGCGGTGGAACAAGGTTTGAATTTTCATGGATGGTTGATGAGAAAAGTTCGTGAAACGACTGCCACTCCGTATAACTGCCGTAAAATGGTGCGATGCTAATTTTAGGTAGTTTCACATAAATATTCGCCGATCGCGTTTGATCCCCTTGACTATCATTTAACTCCAACGGTATATGTCCGTTCGCCAGGTTAACTTTTCGGATTAATTTATTGAGATCGGCGACCACCGTATAGTATTTCTCCTCGAATTCGTCCTGCTGCGTCTCATCCCCTGGGTCCAACTCGGAGATCGTTAACTCTATTTCGTGAAATTGGATTAACAATGCTTCTGCTCGTCGAAGTCAAACCTTCAATTCTTCTATGTCTAGTTGACCTGCGACCTTGGTACTATTACTAATTGCGTAGTTCGCAATTTTGGTTAACCGACCCCTTGATATTCGACCGACGTTTTGCACATGCCTCTAGTTCCGCCATTTTCTCACTATTCACTTTTGTTCACAACTATTACAAAACTTAAAGAACCGCACTCGGAATTTTAATAATGCTCTTCAAAACTTCCAAGAGCTTGCAAAGAGTATACATTTTTCAACAATACGATAACTAGTCACGATCAAAATGGCTGACGCCGTATGTGACTATACCAACCAAATTAGCACGTGGAAATTTCTCAATAAAATATCTTTTTTTTTTGTTTCGTGTTGAATTATGTTATGTTTTGATAACTTTTAGAAATTGCAATTACTTACAATTTAGATATTCAGATTTGAAGGTTACGCTGTGCTAACGTATTTTTGCCTTTCCTCTCGTAATGGATGTATGTCCAACAAATGGTGTATATACTTTAGGTATTGAATATACTCAATTAAATATTTATTGGCTGCCTCTGTTTGTTTATCTCCAGGATCAACTGCACCAGCCCCACACCTTAGCTTCGTACTTACGGTATGTAAGTTAAACAAAATTTATACAACAAAATGGCCGTATCCGGCTCGAAGGACCATGTCAACGATAGCTCAACATAAACACAAATGAAACAATTGAAACACTCTCTATTGTGCGAGTAATATCAGACTGACAATATTTATTATTATTTTTCTTAGAAAAGAATAAAAAAACTCTTCCACATGAAAAGTAAACTTAATGAAAGTAAAATCATTTGAACAAATGTCAAATTATTTTCATGCCAAAAAACAAGTGAAGTAATTAAATTACATTTGTGTTTCCGTGTCTTAGATTAATAGGTTACTTCAGATTGCGACATGCTGAATCCATTTACAACTCGAACAGTTCTTAAACGATAGTGTACCACAGGTTCTTTCGGGTTTCGTCTCCACAAAATGCGTTGGTAATCAGTTTCGGTTGGCTCGACTAATATCAGTCTGTACATCTTCTCGATGTCAGCAGAAAATACAACTTTAAACATTCTGAAATTTAACAAACTGCTAAATA
Organism: Tipula unca; assembly: GCA_951394425.1. Taxonomy (NCBI): domain Eukaryota; kingdom Metazoa; phylum Arthropoda; class Insecta; order Diptera; family Tipulidae; genus Tipula; species Tipula unca. The sequence continues at coordinate 67,027,347 of OX596382.1, read as the reverse complement.
GTGGTTTATATAAGGTAGGGCCAATTAACAACGTATCATTTAATGAAACTCCATTTAATGATTTAAATGATGCGTCAAAACCCACTCTTAATTTGGTGATAGTGCTGGATAGTTTGAAAACGCCATGGTGGGGTGAATAAAAACATCGATCTAAATTCCTGTTTATTTCACCAATAGGAATTTTTTCCATGTGTCTCAAGTCTCCATATTCGGTCATAAAATGGCAGTAGGCGTCTTGTTTTAACTTGTTTTAAATTGTGCGTCTTGTTTAAACCGGATTTCCATATTCTCAAAACGCTTTATTGTACCGCTCATGCTTTTTCCAAATATCTGGTTTTCGATTTTAAATGGAAGTCGAACAATGAATAGACCATCACTTATAGTTGTATGCTTTTAGTAGTGTTCCTGGTGTTGTCATCTGTTAATTTAGATTGGGTAGAAATTTCGTCGACCTCCCAAATTTCTTTAAAACGTAGTCTAAACTAACCTCCGCGTGCAAACTGGTTCTAGAGTAAACTGGTACTAGTTTTTGGTGTTGGCTATTGATAGTTCCAGCAAAAACCCAACCAAACTGTATTTAATGCGCATTTGGTGTACCTAACTCAAAATTTACAGTACAACTTAGACTAATATTTGTTCAATGTCAATGCAATTTAAAAATTAATGTTAAATTGGATCGCAAAATGAACAGTGTCCACTAAATAATTGGAGCGGACCCAATATGACGGACCACGCCTGTTTATCTATGTGATTTAGCTAAATGCCTACAATGATTTTTTGTTACGTAGCAATTAAATACTTTTTATAAAACCATTTAATTAATGAAATACTGAAAAAACTGTTTTGAGATTATTTCCCTCTTTGTGTCCCCAGCCAAATCCTTCATCATAATTCTAGTGAACAAAAGGTGAATAAATGAAATTCCATTTAATACAAATCTTTCCTGTGTTTTGTTATTATCGCATAGTAGTAATGTAGTCGGAAAATATTTCAAACCACACACATATTTTGTACAGCATCATAGTCACCCAAATGCTAAGCGACTGTATGATTGTTAAAACCGTTCATTTTCAATTCATGAATAGAAATAGCAATCGTTATACGATAATGTATTTGATATGGAAAATTTTTCAAATTGATTTCAATTAGTTATGAATATTGCCTTTTGCAGTTTTCAGAATACCATTAATTCTATAATTATTCATCTTGTGCTGATTGCTGACACATTATTCATTTTTAATTTTATCGTAACATTACTATTCGATTCGAGTGTGTACTTCTATATGTATATATACATATAAGCATATGGCTTCAATGCAATATTGTTGTAAATGAAAATATATTTTTTTTTTATGCAAAGTTAATTTTAAATGCGATTATAATTTTAATTTAAATGGTTATAATAATTATTTTAAATTTCCGCTACTGTTGTTAATCGAATTATGCATACATGTTTTGGTATTGATTAGATCGAAAAGTTTTGTTTTAAATTTATAAAATTTGTAATTAATTTAACATCAAATTAAGAGGGTCTTTGAAATGTGGTATGGACAAAAATCGGGCAGCCATGAGGAATAAGACGTTTCCAATCCATGACTGTACTGTAATTGACAAACAAAATGTGTTGATAATTTACTAGTACCAGCCGAGATTTCGATGTCATTGAAGATAACGCAGCGGTGACCAGGGTTGGGCGAGGTAGATGACGCCATGTAATCTACGCGGTTGTCGACACGTAAAACATAACGTAGATTACTTGGCAGTGTTTTTTGTCAACGTCGACAATTAAAATAATGTCAACAAGAGGTGAATTTTTCATTTGTTTCTTTTTGACAAATGACGTATGAATAGTGTCAAACTGTCATCGTGTTTTTATTTATTCAGTATTGTTTGCCATTTCATCATGGAAAGACTGAGGCCGGCATACCGTCTACAAATTGATCAGCTGTATTACGAAAATCAGCGATCTACATATGAGGAAATTGTTTCGTGCGCTTAGACCAATTTACGGTTGACATAATCGGTTAACTATTTGGAATACCATCGAAAAGTTTGAAACATTGGATGATACGCGACTAAATAAACGATTTGGTGTGGTTTATGCACCTGTGAAATCATTCGTCCATATTTCTTCAAAAAAGAAGAAGTCCGGGTTGTACCTGTGACTAGTGCTTGTTATTACGCCATGATAACGGAATATTTGCTGTCGGAAATTGAAGCCCGACCTCAACGACATTTGGTTCCAAAAAGACTAACGTTATTTAAAAATCATGTTGGCGAGCAATTAATTTCACGCTTCGGATCGTTGAATTGGATATTTAGATCGTGTGATACCTCTAGACTCTTTTCTTTGGGGCTACGCAAAGTCCAAAGTCTATGTGAATAAACCAGCTAGATTTGAGGCATTGGAAGCCAATATTACACGTGTCATTCGCCAAATACCATTCGATATTCTCGATGGAGGGGGGTTTGTTAAAATTTATGTCACGGTCATAGTTAAATTTCCCCGGATTATTTTTAATGAAGGTTATAAGCTTTTTGTAGAGATTTATATCAGTTGTAAACATGTAAAGATTTCTATCGTGATTCAGCACCAATTTTTAATAAGCCGATGGTCGAGTAAGCAGAGTCAATTTTCTTGAAATCGTGGACTCGAGTTCAAGACTCGTCATCGCGAGTGGTTGCATTTGGAATTGTGAACTTGAGTTGAAGCCTCGGTTTGGCATTAAATAATTTTTAATTTAATTTATTTAATGTCCCCCTTCAATTGGCAAATATAAAAGATGAATATAGCGGCAAATCTATATATGGTGAGGTGGTAAAGTAAGCGGTGTCATAGGATTTGGAATCGTGGATGTTGTGCAGTGTTGGAACCCCGATTAAGGGTAAACAAATTTAGCGGGCATCCACATATTTCTCATTAAATTTATAAAAAATCGTTATTTGGCTTAAAAAGGACCAATTTGCAATTAAATTAAAAATATATATTGAGGCTTGAACTAGTCATGATTAAAATTCAATCACACAGCTTCTTTTACCATCTAGCGATCGTCATACATATAAATAGTGATATTCCTATCGTTTATAGCTGCCATTTGAATAAAAAAATTGAAAATTCTATCAACGGCAATGGACTCTGCTTATTTCACCATCGACGTACAATTTCATTACCGCTCTAATATAACCATACTCATATTTTATACTTGCCACTTTAACATGGATTTTGCATGGAGTATATTGAAGTTATGAACAGAAGCTGAGTTGGATTTGAGTAATTTTATTTCATAATCACCGCTTGGCTCGATCGAGAATCGAACATAGATCCAGAAGTCAAAAGTCACTGACTTTGCTTACTGGACCATCGCTGCATATATATTTCATGCTACACAAAACTTTTATATCCGTCATTTGAAAAGAAAATATTGAAAATTTAAGCAATAGCATTGAATTCGGGGTTAATTTTATCATCGCTATATACCAATCTTGTATACATGCCACTACTTGAAAACTATGAAAATGTTTAACAGAAGCTGTGTGTTGCTAATATGAATACAAAAAAAATTAAATTAAAAAATACCGTCGCTAATGTGTCCACGAATCCAAAGTCAATCACTCTACTACCTCGCCCACCACCGTGTATATAGTTGATGTTATGTAAATTTTTAACACCAGCTGAGTTGAACCAAAAATGTCCCAACATTAATATCGTTTGAAACTTAACTGAACTGCGTAGTGCCAGGTGCAACATTTAATGTGATGACATTCCAAGAAGGGTATTTCGAAGAAGTTAAAAATCTGACAATCTATTCCTCCTTATGTTCTTAAAAATTATAAAACTTCCGTACCAGTCAGTGATCCTTTATGCGATTTTCGAGGAGGGCCACAATATTGACCATACAAGTTTTAAGTTTAAGTCAGTACATAAATAACGTCCAAATAAAAAATGTCCCTATACAAACTGAAAGTATAACAAATAGGTATAGCTGAGTTTAAGTCTCGATTAAAACTAAAAACAAATTTTATTTAATTTCTTACAAATTAATTCAATTCAGATTCTGTTAAATTTTCATTGTTCTCTATTCAAATGGTGAGTGTAAAAGATGAAATTGTACCGCAGTAGTCAAGTAAGCAAAGTAATGGGCGTTGGATTAGAGGACGTGAGTTCAATCGGCATTCGGGCTAACGTGTTTTTAATTTAATTTCATCTTACAAATTAGTTCAACTCAGCTTTTATTAAAATTTTCAAATTTTTCCAATTAATTGCCAAGTATAAATAAGGGATGAAGCAGCAATGAAAATGTAGGATGCGATGGTCAAATAAGCGCAGAGTCCATGCCTGTTGCTAAAATTTTTAATTTTCTCTATTGAATTGGCAAACATAAAAGACTTGTATAGCACCTAGTTTAAACACGGCGGTGGTCGAGTAAGCGAAGTCAATGCTGTTAGAATTGTGGACTCAAGTTCAAAACTCGTCATCGCCATTATATTTTTAATTTAATTTCTTCTGTAAAGTTAGTTCAACACAGGTTCTGTTTAAATCTACATTCAATTTCTGCAATTATAAGAGAGACGGTTCTTTGTGTATGGCCGCAATGAAAAAGTGTAAGGCGATGGTCAAATAAGCAGAGTCTAGAAATATTTTTGGTTATAAAAAAATCGATCAGGTCTGGTATTTTTCCTGGGTCAGTTAGCCAATATTTTGGTTTTCCAGTTGAAATGGATTCTTTTCCTTTAGTTGTAGTTAATCTAGAACCCCAATGAGTATTCTTCTCATTGAAGTCACCACCTATTATGAACCTTTTTCCCAGACGCTTGAAGAACTCTGAGTAGTGTTTGTTTTTAATAGAATGTCTTGGTGGACAGTACAATCCTCCCACAATAATAGGAAAGTTGTTGGTTTTTATATACATGAACAAGTGTTGGTTATCTGAACGATTTGGCTTGTAACTCAGTAGCACTTATAGCCTTCCTGAACTCGAATTTGTTTTACCATGGAGTGGAGTGTGTTAAATTTTATAGCACGGTCATAGTTTAAGTTCCCCGGATTGTTAGAAATGAAAGTTATAACCTTTTTGTCTGATTTTTTGTGAGCCATTTTTTCCGATTTCTGCAAGGGGTTCTATACCGTTCCACCATTATAAAGAAGGCCTCACTCTATTAAAAGCAATATTTCGTTGTTGTGGGTCAATTTAATAATTTTGTAATGGATAAACATGACGCTGAAGTAAATTCATGGTATTTGAGCATATTAATTTTAAATCCCGCTCTTTTTGGAAAGAGATTTAAATGCATTGACGGACATTCTATAAAACTATCACCAATAAATAACGCATTGTTCCTAAATAAATTTGGTCATCCTTTAGTTTAGAACTAATTGACAAAACAACTCTAGGAATTGACTACATTATCGACGTTGTCTACGTTGTATAAAATAATAGATGATGCGTAAACACCCATCCCTGGCGGTGACGATCAATTCTGTCAATTTTAAGTTGTATCAAATTATTCATATGTGTGTAGTAAAATAATTTAAATTCAAACATTAACATTATGTAGACGTATAACGTGTGTTTCTGATAAATTTTGTCGCCAAACACTTAATTTTAACCCCATTTTTGTCATTTTTAAGCAGTAGATTATTATGTGTTTGTCAACGATGTAATTGTGTAGGAAAAAACAACTGCGCGTATGATCTTCTCTATAATGAAACATGGTTCTTCCTAAGCAAAACTATTTAGAACAGAATCAATTTTCTAAATTTTCTCCTAGCTCTGCAATCGATAATTGAATATTCGACTACCAAAAAATGAATACCAGTTTAATAATGCTCTGCAGTGTATTCTTAGCAAAGTGTTTTGAGAAAAAAAAACGTACGGGAGCGAGTATCAATCTTTGAAAAAATTTTTTTTTTTTTTGGTTAGTAAATTAAATGCCGTAAACATTAAATTATAACTATCCTAAAATATTTAACGTAGAGCAGTAGAGGAATTATTTTATTCTTACGTTTTATTTGTTTAGATAAAATATTTTAGTCTAACAACATTTCTTACTAGACTTGCTCTTGCATTTGGCTGACTATAACTATAATGGTGTCGTCCTTTTGAGTCTTCTTATTATTTCCCGATGGTCGAGCAATTGGTTGGCTTTAGTGTTTAGGTGATTATGAAGCCCCTTTTCATGCTTCGATGTAGCTTTTCTTGCCTGTTTGTTGACTGTTTTTATACGAAGGTACCCTTTTGGAGGACCCTGTTATGTATATTAATATATTTAATTTTTTTGCGTAATTATTTTATTTTTAATAATTATAAAAATGAAATATTTTAATGTGCTTTTAGACAATTTTTAATAAGAACTGTTAAGTTATACTATTGTACTAAAAAATTTACAAATTTAATTTTTGTCGAAGATTGTTTGTTATTGTAGTTGGTCGATTATTATTATTAGGTTGTTTGTACAGTTCAGTGTTTAACACACTTAATTGAACTATGGCCACTATTGATGAGACGTACGTTTGGTTCCGGCGAGATCGACAGGTGGTGGAGAGATCGACAGAATCAAGGATGTCTGGGAGGCTTGCCAACTTTCGGTTGGTAAGCCTCCGAATCCTCTTATACTTCACTCATGGATACCTGGGCCACCTGAGAATACGAGTGTAGTTATTACTAACATCTGCATTATGAATCCAAATGTTTCGACTACAGGATGGAAGGTTATCCGGTAGAAACGAGATTGTGTTCAGAGTTAACCAGAAGTTCTTCGAACCCATTACTGGATCTGGAACGTTGCTACAATATGTCCTTGAGAGGATCCGTTTCATGGTTATCTCAGGGCCCTAGGATTTTATTTTATTATTATTTTTTGTTTATAGCTGGTCTTTATGATGACGTCCATGCTTGAATTAAAACAGATCAACCTGCAACATAGAAAGTCAGCTTCTTTTGAGTTGAGGGAATTGCTTGCAGGAACCGTATCTTATTGATGAAGAGGTTTCTGGTTAGAACCCGAAGTTTGGCAGGATCTTTCATAAGTCCACTGTTCTTATAACTAGAGCATGCATTTATATTTCTAATGCTATTGATGCCGCTCTTATTAATAAATGTAGCACTGCTGATCTTACGGCAGTGCTAATCACTCTCTTGTATGCTGACTCACTTTTCAAACTTGTCATTGCATAAGCCTATATACCCTATGATTCCACCTCACCCCCTCCTTCAGAGGAACAACCTCTAGTGATTGGTTGTGATGCTAACGCTCATCATACCATTTGGGGCAGTTCTAATACTAATAATAGAGGATCCTCACTGTTCAATTACATTTACTCTTCTGAGTTAGAGGTTCTCAATGTTGGTTGTCAACCAACGTTTGTCAACTCGGTTCGAAAGGAAGTGATTGATATTAGTTTGTGCTCTATGTCCATCGTTGATCTGATTCTACATTGGAAAGTGGCGGATGACATTCTCACTTCTGATCATAGGTGCATCTATCAAAAGACCACCGGTTAAACCATATCGCAATCGGAAACTTACGAATTTGGATAATTTCTCTTCTGAGCTCGTTTCACTACTAGATTTCCCTAACCAGATTAGATCTATCGCAGATCATGATTTTCAGGTAACTGTACTTGTGGAATTAAGTGCGGAACCTCAGTAGGTTCCAACCGTTTTAATAAAATTAATTAAATTTAAAAAAACGAATGCGGCCATTCAATTATACCAAGGGGCATTCACCTAGTTTTGAAATCGTTGAATGATATTTAGGTTGCTCAGTTCATCCATATGGGTTTGAGTCTGTAGCAGCTCGAATATTTGACTCATCGATATTCGACACTGCCACAACAAACAAATTAGTGAAGTTGAAATGTAAATCAACTTATTTGAATTAAGCATTCACCAACTCCATCACACATCCAATAGCCGAACCAACTACTATTTATAGGACTACAAGTCAACATCAAAGTCCAGGAAAGTGATGGAAAAAATGGCAAAATAAATTAACCAACCTTTTAAACGCTGCTTTGAGAATCGAATATTTACCAAATGAATGGAAGTTCTCCTAAGTCAGGAAAATCAACCAATTAAATAACATCTCATTACCGCCTCAATGGTACATCAATTCATCATCGTGTACTCAAAGGTACATTCGAGTTATACAAGGAGCATACTCTGTAATTAAAGGAATCAAGGCTGAATTACTGAAGATGATTGTCTTGAGACCGATCTTTTGCCTATTGTACTCAAGCCATATTTGACTAATCCACATAGAGGAAACTACCAATAAACTCCAAAGTGCGATAGATGGAATTAGCAAATGGACAAACCAATGGGGTAACAGACTGAATGAAGCAAAATCGGCTTGTCTTGACTACACTAATAGATAAGTAAACCAACCACCTATCGTATTCAATTATATTGGCTCTTGGGAAGAAACTGCCAATTGTCAATTAATAATAAACAGACATTTTTGGAAGTTTATTCCACTTTATGATCAAGAATTCCTGGTGTTGCTAATTTGTATTTTATTGACACCTGAACTAAACTTCCGTTTTCTATACTATGATGTGAATAATTTTTATCAATCATGTCCTACAACTCCATGTATATAATGTCAGAATTATCATAAGAAAATAACAACTATAAATAAGTTATTCTATATCCTTATGTTCGGCAGTGAGATGATCTGTCACCGATACTCTTTAATCTCATGTTGGAGTACATCTTTCGTAAAACTGAAACACCTCATATCGCGCAACATCTTATATCGTTAGTCCAATCAAGTGCTTGCATTTGCGGATGTCATATGCGTGATTGAACTGAATAGCAACGGAGTGAAAGAAATATTTGATCCGCTTGTAGAGTTTTCAGCTTCTGTTGGACTTCAGATCAATGAGTCAAAAACGAAATACCTGATTTTTGGTTTTAGGAAAAAAGGCACACCAAATTTTAGTAGTGGCCACCACACGTTTGAGGGAGTGAGGAGGTTCAAATATTTGGGTTCTTTTATCACTCACGATAACAGTATGGGTGAGGATATTAAAGTGCGGCTTGTAACTGGCCGTCGTACTTTGTATCCTCTAAGGCCACTGCTTAAATCTAAACACTTTTCAAGTACCGTGAAGCTGAAGCTTTACAAAGCGTTAATCAGGCCCGTTGTTATGTTTGGATGTGAAAGTTGCGCGCTGGCGGATGACTACGAGAGATAGCTCCTTACATTTGAGAGAAGAATCATGGGTGTGATACGGCCCAAAACGCGAAATAGATGGTACATACCGAGCTATGTTCAATATCGAGATCAGAGATCTGATGATGATCCACGATATTGTACATGAAGTAAGATCTCGGCGAGTATGCTGGCTCGGTCACGTTCTGCGTGCTGATCCGGAACGAATTGTGCTGCGATCTCTGAAAGGAGAGCCACATATGGTAGGCGCAGAGGTCGTTGCAGGCGACGATGGCGAAACCGATGGAGCCAAATAATTGACTCAGTAAGGGGCCAGTAATTGCCTTTAAAAACTGTTTAATACCCTTACTTTTTATATCCTTATGTTGAGAGTGAAAAATCCATATATGACCGAGCTTTACTTCGTATCAGCATCAGGCATCAGGCATGAATCTATACAAGCTGTAGATCTAAATAGTCAAATAATCAGAAGAGCCTTGAGCCCCAGAAACGGTATGGGGATAATTTTATATGTTAAAACAAGAACAAAATCGGATTTTACAATTTTACCGTTTAAATAGAATATTTCAAAATAATGTCACATTGCTATAATATAGAAGCCATAATTGTTGCATTAGTCCAGAGCGGCGTCCAAATCATGTTATTGTCCGCCATATTTATCGTCGTTTATGTTTAACATAAATGTATTTGGACGATTGGAGTTACCAACAAACTAAATTAATTAGATTGAAGATAAACATTTGAGAAAGCATTACGCAACTGAATAGAGCCAACTATATACTATGTTTTTCAATACAAACGTAACCAAGAAATCTCGAATACGATTTTTATAGCTACAGACATACAGAACTTGTTTTTTACACAATGTAACATTTTTATATGCATGAATAAATTTATTTATACACTTATGATCCATTTATGGGTTTATATTCAATTTTAATTTCAAACCTTCCAATAAATATTTTATTATGAACAATTAAATTACCGCTCACAATATTTAATGTAAGTAAATTATTGCATTTTTGAAGAGGATTGAACTGAATAATATGGGGCATAAAAAACTAAAATTGTTACATTGTATTGATTTTAAAATTAAAATAAATATAAAGTTGCATATGAATAAAAAATTGATTTAATTTTAAAACTATTTATAAGTATTTTTTTATTTTGAACTTTAATAATTTCATGTCAAAGTGAAGGTAGGAGATAGAATTTTAGTTTTTAAAACAATGATAAACTTGTAATGATATTAATAATTTAACAAGATATACCACAAACTAGAGTTTTTACTTTTTAATCAACTACGTATATCACGTTTGAATATTAAATTAGTTAGTGTTTCAAAATTAGACAATCTTCATATTTTTCATGTGTATGAGGTTAGCCCGAAAATTATCCCGAAAAAATACGATGGCAGCACTAACTAGGGATTCCAGAATTCAATTAAGATTATTAATATTAAAATAGTTGGTGCTAAATTCAATCAAATTAAATGTCAAATTTAAACAAAATAAATCTTAAATTCAATGAAAGAAAACAAAATGCTTCAAAATAGTATTCAATTCACGTCGATTTTAATAAAAAAGTACTAATTGTAAATTATTTTTTTAAAAGTTTTGTTTACAAATAGAAAGTACCAGTTTTGTCCAACATTATTTTAATTATTTAATTGTGAGCAACCTTGTGGTAGATGACTGTACGTATATATTCAATATTTGTTTTACCCTGGATATAAACTCAACGCGACCGACGTGACTAAGCAAATAAAAAATGTTAAACTATACGAATTTGCACTAAACCAATTATACTCGACGCGACGTTGATTTCACTTTGACTTTTTATTGTTCTTTAGTGCTAAAGTGACATCTTACAGAAATTTTAAAAAATAATATTCCCAATTTTATTTTTATTTTATCATTTTGACGTTTAAAAAAATTAGTCGTAATCGCGATCTTCGGCTGTTTCTTCCAAGAATATTTTTTATTAAAATGAGTTTTGAAGAAAAATTGATAAGTCATCCAGGGGATACAAAAATATTAATAAAAAATAAAATGAAATTTGGAAGGAAATAGTAAAGGAACTTGGAGAATCAGGTAAACTTAAAGGGCGAGAATTAAATACTGTCGCTCACAGCTTAGTTCGACCCGCACGTAAAAAAGTTTTCAATTGCCTAGAAAAACTAAACTAAAACAAAAATAATAATTTTTTAAACCAAGATTATTAGTCTAATGTTTAAACTAATCAAATATGAATTCATTTATTTTTATATATTTTTTTAAATATACTAAAACTATTTAAAAGGACAAATGCAACTATAAAGATTGCTTATTTCAACCACCAAACTGTGCATCTCTATAAAGATCCGTTATCTTGCATACTAGGCGTAATTTTCTCTTTCTACATTATTAATTTGTTTTAGTACAGTCTTGTTGATTTGTTGTGCAGAGCATCATATATCGATTCATCCACGAAAATAGAACGCACGATAAAGGGAGAAACGCCCCCAACAAAATTTTCAATCCAACGGACGAGCGCTATATTGTACGGAAAATCCGGGACAATCCAAAACTATCGGCTCCGAAAATTGCCAGTGAAGTGGAAGCTGAGTTGGGCAAGTCATGCCACCCGGAAACTATTCGCCGTGTGCTGCGAGCTGATGAGTTCAATGGCAGAATAGCGCGCAAGAAGCCCTTTATAAGCGTCAAGAATCAGAAGTGCCGTTTAAAATTTGCCAAGGAACATGTAGATAAGAGTGATGGATTTTGGAACACCGTCATATTCGCCAATGAGTCAAAATTTAATATTTTTGGCTCTGATGGCGCATTCTATATTTGGCGTAAGCTGAATACAGAATTACAAAACAAAAATTTGAAAGCTACAGTCAAACATGGAGGTGGCAGCGTTTTGGTGTGGTCCTGTATGTCCGCAGCGGGAGTTGGAAATTTAGAATTTATTGAGACTACAATGGATAAGTCTCATTACCTTGAAGTTTTGGAGTTAAACTTGCTTGAAAGTGCAGAAAACCTGGGAATTCGTGAAAACTTCAGATTTTATCAAGACAACGACCCGAAACATAAGTCGGGTATTGTCCAGACATGGTTGATTTGGAACTGTCCGCATATTATGGGACCACCGGCACAGTCGCCCGACATCAACGTTATCGAACATTTATGGGCCATTTTGGATACAAACATCCGAAAACGTAAAATATCCAACAAAAACGATCTCAAAACTGCGAAGAAGGATGGTCATACTAAATATTGATTTTTTCTTTCGTGCGTTTAAGCTCAATTTAATTTAATTTAATACATTGAATTTGTTACCTGGTTGAAATAAGCTGCGACGTTGTTTTAAGTTAGTTTTTGGTTATTATTTCTTTCTATATATTGAAAAAAGCTTTAAAAAATAATGAACTGAATAAAAGATAATTTAAACCAATAAACTAATAATCTGTGTTTACAAAAATTTGATATCTTCTTTAGTTTAGTTTTTATGGGTAGTTAAGTTTTTTATAGGTGCTGGTCGAAATAAGCTGTGAGCGACTGTAGATACATTTAGTATATCAATGAAGTGGATTTGGTGTTTCGTAAGAGAGTCTATCACTTATGATGAATTGGAACTAAGCCAAGCAACTCTAAAAAAGGACGAAGTAGCAGCAATGAAGATGATAATATTGAAGAATAAATAAAAGTCTCATTAGGCTACATCAACAACATGCTGGAAGAACAGCGATGTGCCCCTCCAAACTGCGGGAAGATTGCAAAAAAAACAGGCTGCCAGTAGCATGTTTAAATATCTATGCGAAATGCAAATACAGGACCTCGAAACGGCAAACACGCTGTATTGTGATAGTTAAATATTGGATTAATTATTTATATATCATTTATGTATTTACCTTTTTAAAAGGAAATTTGAAATAAAACACTGAAGTACATTATATATTTTATATATCATAACATGTTCTTAAATACATATAATTTTGCGAATTGCAAGCCTATCAACTATTTGTGGCATTTCTTTCTCATGAAGAAAATCGTTGATTGATTTTAACAGAGCACTAAATCGTTTAAAACCATTTGTTCGTGACTCAACCAACGAACATTACTAAAAATATAAAATCTTTAGTATCCATCACTCTTTTCAAAATATCTGTTTCAGACTCAAGACATCTTTGTAGCGATTCTTACGGAATATGGCCGTTATTAAGATCATCTACATCGTATGTGTTTAGCTCGTGATGTTATTTGCAATTCAGTTCTATTCTATGTCAGGTATTCAATTTTAGGTCTTTAAATTTAGATCAGTTGTCCTCTCTGCCTTGGTCTTAACTTGTTCAGTTTTCGAAGGCAGCAGTGTGCGCTTACGAATTGGGATAGATTCCTGGGTTTGCAACATGGGCCTTTGTGGCATTGAGTGCGGAATTCTCATTTGTTCCAATTAATTTTAATAATAATAATAATAACATAAAAAAATGTATAGGCACATAGGTAGAGGCTCTAAGTTTACAATTCACAACAAGCTACTTCTATATCGGCTAATACTGAAGCCAATATGCCAACTCTGGGGATGTGCCAAGCAAACAAAGACCTAAATGATACAGACATTTCAAAACAAGGTTCTTCGTAACATCATAAATGCTCTGCTGTACACAAAAAATGAAGACCTTCACAGCGACCATCGGATGGAATAAATCACAGATAAGATAAAAGGCATGCCGCCAAACTCGAAATAAGGCTTCAGGAACATATAAACCCCTATATTCGCATATGATAGATAACTCTGTCGTTGAAAGAAGACTCCAAAGAACGAGGCCACTTGACCTAGTAAACTTACCAAATTAAAATTAGTTAACAGGTTAAATTAATTATGGGACTGACCATTGGGTTACACTTCAACAAATGAAAATTTTATAAGGAAGGTAAATTTTGTATTTGAAAGATAAATGGTTAGATTAGCGTAGGTCTCAGTTGTATTAAAACCAAATAAAACAAAATATTAAAAAAACTCTTATTCCAATCCAACATGTCCAGTTTCATCATAATACACAGTATGCGATTGCTAGCACGATCAAAAAATCTCAGTCTCAAAATTTGAATGCGCTAGATTGATTATTAATTAGATAAATTGACACCATAAAAACCTTTAGTGTTCAAACTTTGAAATGCATTTTCTCATCTTCCATTAATTCTAACTTAAATTGCAACAACAACAATAAAATTATCTTTTCTTCCAATCTAATTAGATTTCTCTTGTTGTTTCGGAAACTTTAAAAAAATGTATTAATTTAACTTGGATATAAAATTAAATTTAAAAAAAAAAAATATTTTATAATTTAACATTTTGCAATTACTTTTATATTGATAGTCGAAATAATATAAAATGAAAACTGATTCTATTATAGAAATAAAACTTCGAAAACAATTCGAAAATAAAGTTTCTAAAATTAATTGAAATTCAATATTTGTGAAATAAAAATAAATCTTGCATTGAGTTTTATGTACGAGTATATACGCTCGTACACGATGCGATCCATATTCATTAACAAACAACAAAAATAAATCAAATAAAATTCGATTACTTAAGATAGCAGAAAGAAAAATTTGCAGTTGGTATGGTACTGACTTACTAATTAAAAATCTAATTAAAGAACAACATTTCTTAATAATCGTGTGTTGTTGTTTTAAATTGATGAAAATGTCAATCAAAAATTAATCATCGGTTAAATTTCTTTTTGAAATATTTGCCTTGTGCACAAATAAAAACATAATAGTTATTTTTGTAATCTGTCCGTATGTTCTACTCGTATATGGTTTCCCGTGTAGTTGTTTGCCAAAATTTCTATTTTGTTTTAATTTGTATTTCCCCAAATCAACAATACTAAAAAAAAAACAACACATTACATCCTGTCGAATTTTTGTTTTACTGCCACATTTAACTTTTACATTTTTTTTTCTTTACCAAAATAGATTGAGATCATTTTAGAGTTGATCCAAAAATTTAAACAATTTAAATACATGCAATTTTTCAATAGTTCCGGGAAATTGTTATTGGAATGTACGTTGTTCATTTGTGTATACCGACAAAAGATTGTTTGAACGACCTGTTTTGGCAATTGGTTATATTTGTTTACTACTTAAAAGTTAAATCATAGATAATTATTATAAATAAATATTGATTCAAACGGTGCATGTGAACTTGATTGTTCGTTGCTAACCAAATATCTCAGGAATAGCAGGAGACAATACTACTCACTGTCAAGTGAGAATTTAACTTGAGAATAATTTAAAATTGAATGCTTATAAAAATACATTTCATTTGATATATCACTTGCAATAACCCAAATTATAAATTTTAATCCAACATCTGTGGTCCAGGCGATTTTTTACCAAACTTTAGGTGTATTTTGTTGAGGTAGTTACAACAACAATTTCACTGATTAACTCCTGACAGATTAACTCCCTCTGCCCATGAATGGGTATAACATCTTCAATTGCGCTGGGCTCAACAGTAGCATTAATACTGAATCCCGCTTTTTTAAAACAATTTTCAATGCATTCGCGTGAAACTGACTTCCACGCTCTATTAATGAACGTAATAGCATCAAGTACCTTTATTTTGTTTGATATGTTGGTTGCCATTTCATTACCGGTCTACATGTGCTGGGCAATTATCAATTGTCAATATCTTCCGATTTGCTCTTTTGATGTCTTTATCGATTGATCGAACCCACTCTTCAAATATATTCGACGTCATCCAGGCCGATTTATTTGAGCGCCACGTAATAGCAAGATATTCTGGTCCCCCGTGGCACTATCACAAAGCAGTACGGTTAATCTTTCTTTAGAAAGCTTTCCAGTATTACATTTTTCATTTTTTAGAACCAGACTTTTGTCTGGCATTAATTTAAATTAATAATTTAAATAAACCCAGCTCATCTGCGTTAAAGCAGGCGTTTTCGTTGTATTGTATTTTCGTTGTACATTATCCATCCGATTCTGCAATATGTTTGCATTAAAATTAACACGTTTTCAATGTAAATACACGAAAGTAGCTTTAAACCAATTGTATTTCTTAAATTTTTCATTACTGAAAAATGACTTGTCAAGAAACTACTTTTAGCGTAACCCAGGAACAACGATGTGGGCATCATCTTTTAATTAAATTAAGTGCTCAAAATGATGAGCTTCGACTTCAATGCACTTTTTAATCCGCATTTCAAATGAATGTAAACAACTGAGAAACGTGTATGCTGGAATTTCGGCACAAGCATTTCTTATTCGCTCAATCATATTCTCACGTGTTGTTGGTATACTTTGTCTTTGAGATAGCCCCACAAACAAAAATCTGGCGAAGTAAGATCTGGTGATCTGGCAGGCCAATTTACCGGACCAGCTCTACCAATCAAGCCTCCATTGAAAATACGAACGAGTACTTCACGTGCTACCAACGAATAATGTGCGGCCCAACCATCATATTGAAACCACATGTTCTGTCGCAATTCTAAGCTCAAGCCTTCAAATAATGTTGGCAGTTTATTTTCTAAAATGTTTCGGTACATTTGACCATTTTTGTTGCCAATTATTCCACACCACACGTTGGCAGTCCAAGGGCGCTGATTTTCCACTTAGCGACGCCAGTGTGGATTTCCAACACTCCAGTAATGCATTTTGTGTCGATTAACCGTTCCATGGTTTTTAAAAGAATACATAGCGAAAAACATTGAGATTTTTCCCACTGACAAAAAGTTACCCGATTTTGAAAATCAACGCCATGAAAATTTTGGTGTAAAGCCATAAGTACGGATGATACTTATGTCGGTTCAAAATTTTCCAAACACTGGTATGGGATAATCCGGATTCACTAGCTATTTCTCGTGTACTTATATACGTATAAAAAGTTATCCCAGAATTTTATCCCAGAAAAATAAAAAATGTACATCAGGTAATACAAGTGATAGTATCCATTAGCTCTCATGATAGAACTAAGTATAATGCATATAAAAACTAAATCAGTAAATAGAAGTTGTGAAATTATTACAAAATACGTTTAAAATCAAAATTTTAAATAAAATTGACATAATAAACTGAAAAATACATTCAACATAAAAAATAAGTTTATTTACAAAATTTTTAAACTTTTCAAATAACACATTTTAATTATTATTGTACATTATTTCACCCGTCCCATCGTCTCCAGAGTCAATTAGATAAAAGTGTCGGATTAGCTCCAGTGTTTTTTAAGTTTGGCATACTAACACCAATTTATCCTGTTCGTTTCAAAAAACTTCAACGGTCGTGAGCGAGCCAACTTAGCTTTAACCTAACCATTTCATATGATTTTCATTATTTTTAATTATTTCACCCGTCCCATCGTCTCCAGAGTCAATTAGGTAAAAGTGTCGGATTAGCTCGGGTGTTTTTTATGTTTGGCATACTAACACCAATTTATCCTGTTCGTTTCAAAAAACTTCAACGGTCGTGAGCGAGCCAACTTAGCTTTAACCTAACCATTTCATATGATTTTCATTATTTTTAATTATTTCACCCGTCCCATCGTCTGCAGAGTCAATTAGATAATGTGTCGGATTAGCTCGGGTGTTTTTTATGTTTGGCATACTAACACCAATTTATCCTGTTCGTTTCAAAAAACTTCAACGGTCGTGAGCGAGCTAACATAGCTTTAAGCTAACCATTTCATATATTTTTAATTATTTCACCCGTCCCATCGTCTCATGAGACGAGTGAAATAATTAAAAATGTATGAAATGGTTAGCTTAAAGCTAAGTTGGCTCGCTCACGACCGTTGAAGTTTTTTGAAATGAACAGGATAAATTGGTGTTAGTATGCCAAACTTAAAAAACACCGGAGCTAATCCGACACTTTTACCTAATTGACTCTGGAGACGATGAGACAAGTGAAATAATTAAAAATATATGAAATGGTTAGGTTAACGCTAAGTTGGCTCGCTCACGACCGTTGAAGTTTTTTGAAACGAACAGGATAAATTGGTGTTAGTATGCCAAACTTAAAAAACACCCGAGCTAATCCGACACTTTTACCTAATTGACTCTGGAGACGATGGGACGGGTGAAATAATTAAAAATAATGAAAATCATATGAAATGGTTAGGTTAAAGCTAAGTTGGCTCGCTCACGACCGTTGAAGTTTTTTGAAACGAACAGGATAAATTGGTGTTAGTATGCCAAACTTAAAAAACACTGGAGCTAATCCGACACTTTTATCTAATTGACTCTGGAGACGATGGGACGGGTGAAATAATTAAAAATATATGAAATGGTTAGCTTAAAGCTATGTTAGCTCGCTCACGACCGTTGAAGTTTTTTGAAACGAACAGGATAAATTGGTGTTAGTATGCCAAACATAAAAAACACCCGAGCTAATCCGACACATTATCTAATTGACTCTGCAGACGATGGGACGGGTGAAATAATTAAAAATAATGAAAATCATATGAAATGGTTAGGTTAAAGCTAAGTTGGCTCGCTCACGACCGTTGAAGTTTTTTGAAACGAACAGGATAAATTGGTGTTAGTATGCCAAACATAAAAAACACCCGAGCTAATCCGACACTTTTACCTAATTGACTCTGGAGACGATGGGACGGGTGAAATAATTAAAAATAATGAAAATCATATGAAATGGTTAGGTTAAAGCTAAGTTGGCTCGCTCACGATCGTTGAAGTTTTTTGAAACGAACAGGATAAATTGGTGTTAGTATGCCAAACTTAAAAACACCGGAGCTAATCCGACACTTTTACCTAATTGACTCTGGAGACGATGAGACAAGTGAAATAATTAAAAATATATGAAATGGTTAGGTTAACGCTAAGTTGGCTCGCTCACGACCGTTGAAGTTTTTTGAAACGAACAGGATAAATTGGTGTTAGTATGCCAAACTTAAAAAACACCCGATCTAATCCGACACTTTTACCTAATTGACTCTGGAGACGATGAGACGAGTGAAATAATGAAAATCATATGAAATGGTTAGCTTAAAGCTAAGTTGGCTCGCTCATGACCGTTGAAGTTTTTTGATACGAACAGGATAATTTGGTGTTAGTATGCCAAACTTAAAAAACACCGGAGCTAATCCGACACTTTTACCTAATTGACTCTGGAGACGATGGGACGGGTGAAATAATTAAAAATAATGAAAATCATATGAAATGGTTAGGTTAAAGCTAAGTTGGCTCGCTCACGACCTTTGAAGTTTTTTGAAACGAACAGGATAAATTGGTGTTAGTATGCCAAACTTAAAAAACACCCGAGCTAATCCGACACTTTTACCTAATTGACTCTGGAGACGATGAGACGAGTGAAATAATTAAAAATATATGAAATGGTTAGCTTAAAGCTAAGTTGGCTCGCTCATGACCGTTGAAGTTTTTTGAAACGAACAGGATAATTTGGTGTTAGTATGTCAAATTTAAAAAACACCCGAGCTAATCCGACACTTTTACCTAATTAACTCTGGAGACGATGGGACGGGTGAAATAATTAAAAATAATGAAAATCATATGAAATGGTTGGGTTAATGCTAAATTGGCTCGCTCACGACCGTTGAAGTTTTTTGAAACGAACAGGATAAATTGGTGTTAGTATGCCAAACTTAAAAAACACCGGAGCTAATCCGACACTTTTACCTAATTGACTCTGGAGACGATGAGACGAGTGAAATAATTAAAAATATATGAAATGGTTAGCTTAAAGCTATGTTGGCTCGCTCACGACCGTTGAAGTTTTTTGAAACGAACAGGATAAATTGGTGTTAGTATGCCAAACTTAAAAAACACCGGAGCTAATCCGACACTTTTACCTAATTGACTCTGGAGACGATGAGACGGGTGAAATAATTAAAAATAATGAAAATCATATGAAATGGTTAGCTTAAAGCTAAGTTGGCTCGCTCACGACCGTTGAAGTTTTTTGAAACGAACAGGATAAATTGGTGTTAGTATGCCAAACTTAAAAAACACCCGAGCTAATCCGACACTTTTACCTAATTGACTCTGGAGACGATGGGACGGGTGAAATAATTAAAAATAATGAAAATCATATGAAATGGTTAGCTTAAAGCTAAGTTGGCTCGCTCACGACCGTTGAAGTTTTTTGAAACGAACAGGATAATTTGGAGTTAATATGCCAAACTTAAAAAACACCGGAGCTAATCCGACACTTTTACCTAATTGACTCTGGAGACGATGGGACGGGTGAAATAATTAAAAATAATGAAAATCATATGAAATGGTTAGCTTAAAGCTAAGTTGGCTCGCTCACGACCGTTGAAGTTTTTTGAAACGAACAGGATAATTTGGAGTTAATATGCCAAACTTAAAAAACACCGGAGCTAATCCGACACTTTTACCTAATTGACTCTGGAGACCATGGGACGGGTGAAATAATTAAAAATAATGAAAATCATATGAAATGGTTAGGTTAAAGCTAAGTTGGCTCGCTCACGACCGTTGAAGTTTTTTGAAACGAACAGGATAAATTGGTGTTAGTATGCCAAACTTAAAAAACACCCGAGCTAATCCGATACTTTTACCTAATTGACTCTGGAGACGATGAGACGAGTGAAATAATTAAAAATATATGAAATGGTTAGCTTAAAGCTAAGTTGGCTCGCTCATGACCGTTGAAGTTTTTTGAAACGAACAGGATAATTTGGTGTTAGTATGTCAAACTTAAAAAACACCCGAGCTAATCCGACACTTTTACCTAATTGACTCTGGAGACGATGGGACGGGTGAAATAATTAAAAATAATGAAAATCATATGAAATGGTTAGGTTAATGCTAAATTGGCTCGCTCACGACCGTTGAAGTTTTTTGAAACGAACAGGATAATTTGGAGTTAATATGCCAAACTTTAAAAACACCCGAGCTAATCCGACACTTTTACCTAATTGACTCTGGAGACGATGGGACGGGTGAAATAATTAAAAATAATGAAAATCATATGAAATGGTTAGCTTAAAGCTAAGTTGGCTCGCTCACGACCGTTGAAGTTTTTTGAAACGAACAGGATAAATTGGTGTTAGTATGCCAAACTTAAAAAACACCCGTGCTTGTCCGACATTGGCTCGAGTCGTTCGAGGAAGTTTTTTTATTGTTGGTCAATATTAAAAATTACGTGGCTTCGTCCGTTACTTTATCACAATCTTTTTTGAATCCGACTTAATAAATCAAATCATTGAATGGTTTAATTTACATTTTTTAATGATTCATTTTTGTGTATCTTTTTTTCGTGATATTGAGATGGTTTGGTACGAAATTCAAGATTATAGTGATTTCCTGGGATGATAGTTTAATGAAACTGTCGCGACATTAGGACATATTTTTCCTGGGATGGGACAAAATTATAGGATGATAGTAAATCCTGGGCTGATAGTTGATACAAAACTGTCGCTATAGTTATGGTGTTGCCATTGCGTTTTTCTGGGATGAATCCTGGGCTAACTTTATATACTTTACTTATATGAGGATTATAAGCTACTGCAGCCAATATAGCAGTTTCTTTTCCTCAGTGACTGTTGCTAGACGGGTCCTTTTCTTAGGTTTGATAGTTTGGTAAAATGAAGCACGTGATCGAATCCTATCGGGAAAACGAGAAGCGTAGAGATTGACCGCATTATCAAGACTACGGCCAGCTTCTCCATAAACCAGGACTATTTCAATTTCTTCTTGTACAGTTAAATACTCCATTTTGAATTGCAATAGCCTTACGCAAACAGGTCTTATTGTTTTCCAAATGATCTTTGAACTGAATCGATATTTTTAAAACAAAAAAAATCATTTATTTGAAAGCAAATTTAGTCGCATGATCCTATGCATAATCATCGCAGAATCGTATGCATAAAGTTCTCAGTAGGAGAAATCGAAAAAAATTGAATATCGTCTATTACAGCGCCATCTATCATGAATCGAAAAAATGTGTCAAGGAAATCCTACGAATTTTTAGCCGTAGAATCCGAATCTGCAATCTCCAATTTTAGATTCGAAGTTGCCCCCCACCTCAATTACAAGGAGGGGCGGTGGTCCTAACTTTAGCACTAATGTTTTTCCTTCCCGGAATGATTTAATTTTGATAATGGTCATTTTTAACGTAGAGGGCTTATCTTCCAAAATATTTGAAATTTTCAGCTTAAAAAAACACCCGGTATAGAGACAACGAAAACATTTCTGTTAACATCAGAGGTGTTTTAAATGTTGATAAAAGGAAACTAAAATAGAAAGTATTAAAAAACTATGGATTTATTAACCCTGAAATATACTCAAATAAACGACATCAACGAATTGCAAACAAACTCAGAGAAAAATTTGTTTTCTATTTTGTAAAACAATCTCTAGCTGTAGAAAGGATTTTGTGGAACGTTTTTTTTTTCTTTTTTGATAAATTCTATATGGACTCTATATATATTTTCAAGGGACTGAATAGAAGTGTCAATATATAAGAGTGTCCAAAATAGAGGACTGTCCAATGTTGGAGGTTTTACTGTATTTTCCAAAATGATAACACCGGCTCAAAAACTATTAGTTCAGGTATCACAATATTTGATCATTTGCCCTTTAATGTGCTCAACTATATAATGATGTTTGCGTCGTGTATTTTTATTTATGTTTGGCGTTTTAGAATATCGTCGAAAATATGGATGGATTCGATATTTGTCAGATTCATCAGATTCAGATGATTTTCTTACTATAAAGCGTTTCAAAATAGAAGATTTTATGAAAATGGTGGATACTTATAATGATGAGAAGTTCAGGAAACATTTCTGATTTAATCGAGAAATGGTTTACTCGCTAATAGGTAAGTTTATTTTAATCACAATATTACCAATGAATTGAACAAATCGTCTATAATTATTTGAATTAAATACTTATATAAAATATAATTTAAAAAATTTATTTTATTTTGTTTTAGAGTTCAGATGTGTGTCCAAGTCATAATTATGGAGATAACCCAAAAGTTGGGGCCTCAAAAGAAATCCATATGTTTTTTGTGGTACGTGGGCCAATATCGTTACATATAGACAAATGGGAGCTCTATTTGGATTAAGTGATGCCACAACTTGGAATGTCGTTCACAGAGTTGCATCGTGGTTAGTCACAATTTCGAGTCATCATATTGTGTGGCCACGTTGCAATCAAACCATTCAGCAAAATATGGAATCATTGGAACGAATGGGAGGAATATCTGGAGTTCTGGGTTCTATAGATGGCAGTCATATTAAAAAAAAATACATTTGGAAATCCGGAAAACTTTTTTAATAGAAAGGGCTACCACAGTTATGGCTGGTACCACCATACAAGGATACAGAAAATTTGACAAGACAACAAATTAATTTCAATAAAATACACTCGTCATTGCGAATATTGGTCGAAAATATCTTCGATTTAATGAAATGTAGATTTCGCAGACTTTTACATTTCACTGAACATTGTGATTTAAGTACAGTCAAAAATATTATAGTAGTATGCTGTGTTACTACACAATTTATGTATTAACTCCAACGATATTTGGAAAGAAGAGTCGGTTAGAAACTGCAGAGAACAATTTAGAAGAACCTGTAGCGGCAAATCGAGCTTCGACCGCAAGTAGTTACCGAATTGATTTCGAAAAGTTTATTATAAATTATAAAAATAAAACTATAAATTAATTAAAATTCATTTTTGCTTTATTGTCAATATTTTATTTCATTTTCAGTTCTCATTTCTCATAATATTATTTATTTTTTAAAATACCGATAAGTTCTTGGTGCCATTTCCTTGTGCATTTTCTTGTGGTCAATTTTTTCTCTCGTATTTTTTGCAGCTTCTTTTGACCAAATCTGAATGAATCCGTTTGAAATCTTTTGATTTAGCATTAATTGGAGCTGCTCGCGCTGCAACACCATTTGAAATTGTCTGGAACTCCTACATTTCCGCTGGACATTCCGTATCGAATGGCTCTTCGAGTAGATCCTTATATGGTTCCATTGAACATCCAGCTCCTGTTTTGGAAATGTTATCCAAGACATCTTTATATGCTCTCTTTAAAGATTTTACTATGTTTAACTTGTTTTAAATTTACTATTGTAATGCATTTATTTACCGAAACTGCTGAACTGGTCAAATCTTCCAATAAACTACGATAGATAGTTTTTCTTTTGAATATGTGAATTCGTCCTTTCTGCTTATCGAAAATACAAGAAGTGTTCTTGTCTCCATTCTACTTCACGTACGCCTTTTAGAACTAATAAAATAAGAATAAAATTGAAAATTTGAGTTTCAAACACAAACATTACCAATACCATATACATAATAACGTACATATATGTATGGTAAGCTTATTTACTTACTATTCAATTTTCCTTGGAAAGAAGATTTATTTGAATTTGTTTTAAAACTAATTTTCACAACTACTACCAACTCATAAAAATAAAGACACGTCTAGACACGTTTGTGTAATAAAGCCATATAATGCACACATCAGAATTTTTAACACATCTTCGTATTTTTGGAGTGGTCAGGCATATTTATTGACAACCACAAATCAGCTGCATCTCTCATTTATACATTTTTCGCCAAAAATTAACTTTACTATACTCGGCATAACTTTTTTTGATGAACTATTGGCATCCATATATGTTTTTTTGGTCATACATACATTGAAGATGTGTCAGTAAATTCAAAAATGCATCACAATAGATTGAGTTTCACAAGCTGAATAAATTAAATTTGGTTAACCCCTTTTTAAATAATGGCGTTGTCAATCAAATTCTAATCCGTTAAATCTTTTCTAAAGAATTACCAAGATCGCTAGTTGTGTGCGAAGAAATCGCGGAGAAGTTAATAAATTAAACGCATTTCAGTTTCGTTTAACAATAAATGAGTTAATAAAACTACAACTAAACTAAGAAATCGGTGTAGATTTTGGCAAATCGAAAAATTCCCTCTAATCAATCTGATAAAGAACTATCGAACAGGTTACAATCTGTCCATATCGATCTGAGCGAGAAGCGCCTAGCCACTTTTATTTGTTGTAAAAATATTTTTCGCCGCTAAAAATACCTGTTGGTTGGTTGTTGATGTATGATTTTTTATAAGGAGCACTTCTAATTTATTCACCATTTGAATTCGTGCGTACCACCAATATTTTGGTTTGCTACATTTAAATTCTCTCTCAACATTTAAATTTTCTATGGAAGTTTCAATGATCGTTAATTCAAACACCACATAAGAAAATTTTCTGTGTTGTCCACGGTTATTCTCTTATTATATTTACTTGGATATACACGTATTAAAAGCTGTTCATTTTCATTTCACAATTATAAGTAGCATTTCAGATATAGCACTCGGAAAATTATAGATTTGTGTACTTTCTCAGTAAAGCCCATTGATTCATATATTGTTATATAAAATGTCAAACAGCTTGTCGATATTTTTACTTTTTCAGATATTACTCAGAAATCCGAAACATTTATGAAAGCTTTCTATATAAAATTTTTATACGAGAATTTGATATCCCTTCAAAGTATCAAATTCATTCTACAAAAATTCGATCACAGTAGCTTTGGACTAGTTCAACAAATCGCCAAACGCCGGTATTGACGCATTAGAATAAATAATGAAATGGACAAATAATATTAAATTTTCAAAAGCTCAACAATTTGTATACACCATTAAAAAATTTCAATTCACTTTTAGCATAATTTATTTAAATCATATATTCAATTATAGCGTTCTCTGTTGATATTTACGATCCAAAAATATTGGAATCACTGAAGTCATTATAAGGCTGCCGATGATCTCATTTCAATACTAATCAAAATGAAAAATGACACTAGCGTATTTAATACCATATTCAAAGCAGCTACTGAAATAGCACAAAAGTATGAACTTCCAGTAGAGAAACCAAAGCTACGAGGAAGACCAGATATTATATTTACTGAAACCCTTACCGAATATTATAAAAACAACATATTTTTACCGTTGATAGAAACAATCATCTTATACTACAAATAACACGCCGTTGCTTCAAGTTTTACGTGCTTGCATCCAAGAAGTATTTCCTAACCTACACAATCTTCTTTGTATTTTAGCAAAACTTCCGGTACATCTTGCGAACCGGAGAGGAGTTTACGATGTCAGAAGACAGATTGAGTGGAATGGTATAAATGCATGTTTATAGAAAAGCAGATGTGACTGTCGAAGGTATAGTTTCAGAATTATGGAGAAAACCAAGAAGAACCGATTTTTTATTTTAAATATTTTAAAATTAAATAAATAATTATTTTTTTGTGACTTAGCTTGAATAAATAATCCACAAAAAATATAAAAAAGGACCACTACCCAGACGAACCCTACGTACTCTACTAGGATGTGTATAGTGTTTATATATACTCAGTAAGTCTTTCATCAGCTGATATTATGAAAATTTATATTCAACTTGGAAATGTTAAACTTTATTTCATATTAATTTATAGATTTAATTTTTGTCCTTTTGGCACTTTTTTTGGAACAATTAACGACTTTCTTATATGATGATAAATCGAAACATAAAATCCTGCTTGGTGATATAAATTTGGACTTGTTGAAGGATTCGCGTACAAAAGATGATTATTTATTATTATGTTCTTCGTTTGGGCTGGAGTCCAGCGTTCTTAACAGCGTAACTATACCATGTGGAAATACCTGAGTTGATCATGTATTTTCTGAAACCTTTGTGACCATGTGACTGATCATACTACTATTCATTTAACTTTAAAGTTAGCAAATAAAGCTAAAAGAAATCGTAGGTACGAACCGGTGCATCAAACAAAGATAAATTACAATGGCCGTGAAGTTTTTACTTCGTTGGATCCCAATATCGCGTATTCAATTTTTATGGATAAATTTATTTTTAATCTTAATAAAATTAAAACAATTGTTAAACTTAAAAGGAGTCGCTTTAAGCTTAAGCCTTGGATGAGTGACTCGTAATTAAAACTGATAAATCATCGAAATCGTTTATCTAAAAAATTATCAAAAATTCGAAATAATGATGTCCCCATGAAAAAAGTTGAAAAGCTGAATTCTAAGATTAAAATCTTGGTTCCTCTGAGAATAGAACGTTATTTTAAAAATGAGATAGAGGCAGCAACAGATATGAAATTAAAATGGAAAATTGTAAATAATGTATTAAATAACAAACCCAGTATAAATAGTATAACCGCAATCGATATTGGTGAAAATACTATTAACACTGACACAAAAGAAATTGCGAACGTATTTAATGACCATTTTATTAATATACCTAATGTGATTATAAATAAAAATCATGAAAATATTATTATTCCGATACAGTAATCTAAATTTTTTCTTTTTTCCAATTTGTGAATCAGAGATACTGTCAGTAGTAAATGAATTGAAATATTCTAATTACACAGTAAAAAAAACGGAGTTCTCCTGACACCGAATCGGTGTCAAATAATATCCCACCGATCGGATACAATTTTATTTTATCCAAATGGAGTATTTATTTTGATCGAGGTTTACTTTTATCGGATAAAATTATTTGCTATTAAAAAGCACAAATCACTTTTAAAGGATAATACCATGCGCACCTGACGGATAAAAAAACTCACGATTAAAATACATTATTTATGTAAATTTTTGGATAACTTTATTTACTGAAAAGGGATAAAATAAAAAAATATTTTTAGTGCACAATCACACAGCCATAAGATAATGTTTTACACTATTCGGATTAAAAAAAAACCTTAGAAAGGATAGAATGAAACATACATTTTGGAGTGCTTAATAAAGAAAGTATTTTTTTTATTTTGATACATTTATTTACATATACATAATATTAAATTATAATTATATTATTTCATATTTAGGAATAATGAATTTATGTGAATTTTTTGTACAATAAGCAAATTCAAATGAAGGCTTAAATTCTAAATCGCTTAATTTTACAACTTTTTTTCGTAAATAGGTAGTTTTTTGAAATTGGAACGGGTTTCTTAATATATTAAGTTCTGGTTGAATTTCATTAACAATTTCATTGTTCTTAGTCATTAAAAGTTGTTTACGAATATTCAATTCAATTAACTGAGTAAAACTAGAAACGGATTCTAATATAGAGTTGGTTTGATTATAATTTAAATTTAAGTTTAATAATTTTCCCAAGAGTTCCTGATCGGGTTCTAATAAATCATCATGACGTTCAGTAGTGTCCAAAATATTTGGTTGTATAACTTTATCGATCGCGTTCGAATGGCTTTTATTAGTATCATTATTATTATTTATAATATTCTGCGTAGAAGATTTATGTTTACTAATCAAATGTTTGGTAAGACCACTGTAGGTTTGAAAACGTGCATCACAATTTTTATCTCCACACACTAAATTGTCATTTTTAATATTAATAAGTCCATGCATAAGTCTTAAATGACTTATATATAGCCTATGGTCTTTAAAAGACTTAGAACAATGAGATAATTTACAAAATAACATATTTATTTAATGTAACAGTATGCGTATATATATATATATATATATATATATATATATATATATATATATATATATATATATATATATTTGTATATTATGTATATTCAATATTTATACATGCATAAATACATGTATTGTATAAGTATATATTAAAAAAATTCAATATAAAAATTCAGGTCCCTTGTATATATATCAAACATAATTAAAATAAAATAAATTTTAACTTAAAATTCTACACGGTTCTTTAGCTCTTTTAACCTTGGCGTCAACGACGCTTGCCCCATTTGTAACAATCCCTCTTGAATGAACAAATAAAAGCTTTGCATATCGTCGGGATATTTGCAATTAAAAATAAAATAGCTTTTAAAAAGTGCTACAAATTGGTCGATGCTTTTATTGTTCGCTACCAGAGGAATATCCTTGTTATCGATCCTGATGCTAGCGGTGGTTATAATATTACGAGACGGCCCTCGAAAAATTAAATGCGGATAATTTAATACATGTGGCGTGAATAATCCTGTCTATAAAGAAATACAATTTATAATTTTTTTGTTTTGGATTAAAAATTTTAATAAATACTTTTTCAAAAATAAAAAATTGGTAAATAGACGAATTTTTTTTTACGCCATAAGTTCTACAAAGTTTAGTTAATATGATTAAACAAGTAATATCACTATCAAATTCTGAAAATATAAAAAAGATAAATATTAAAATGCTTGCTTATTTAGTTTTAGCAATAATTTGGCTATATTATAAACTTACTGTCATCTTCTGCGGTACATTCATCATATATGGTAATTTTTTTTGATTCCGCCAGTTTAACAATATTTTTTTTATATTTTTGCCACTTCTCGTTGCTGAATATAACTTTTGGGAATTTTAAGTTAAAATCTTGTTCGACCTATTCATAAATAAAATAAAATGCATATAAATTAAAAAACTTTAAATTTATTATTAAATTAATTTAGGCCCAGCTGATTAATGCATTACTATATGTATTACGAATGAAACCAAATGATTGTTTTGCTAACTATTTCAAGCTAACTTATAATTTGTAATTTTGTTGACACAAAATTTTGATTTAATTTCGTTTCGTAATTAGTTTCCGTCACTTGTTTTTTGCAGGAAGAATTGTCCAGCGAACGATTAATTGTGCGCAAACGAAACGCAAAAAATCCAGTGCGGTTTGCTGGATTGTAGAAAATTTCCTTCGATTTAAACAAAATGTATATAAGAAACAATTTTTGCTGAACAAAAACACTTATATTTTGCTAATTCTTAAAATGGTGAATGAAAATTACGTGCTTCTTGGTTTCTTACGTTTATTTTTACACCAATGTATTTTGGATAATTTTTAATTCCATACAGTTCTCTATACTTACAAATCGATCTGAATTTTGATCTTCACATAGTTTCGGAAACAATAAAGCTATGGCCTGCGCCCATAAAATCTTATTTTCGGCAGATGGAAAACAACCATGTATCTCAACTAAATGGCTGACAATTATGTTCACCAGCTTTATACGATATTTTTTGTCTAATATTGGCACGTTGTTATAGGAAGCTATAATTTGCTGACCTTCGAAATGGCTTTTTAAGAAAATTTCTAGTTCCTTAAAGAAATCGAAAAAATAAATAAAGTTTGTAAATAAAATGTTTCAAATACCGCAATAAGAAAATTTTAAATTCTTAATTATGGCCTAATCTCTTATGGCATATAATTATTATGTATAAATGTTTTAATAAATAAAGGTTTTCGTTTTCTTCATAATTGGTTCATTTAAAATATATATTGAAGATTTTAATTTTAAATATTAATATTTGATTAATAAAACAATTTCTTTATTTATACCTCTTTTAGTACTCCCTTCTCCAGCTTTATTTTTTTTGGTAATGAACCAATAAAACAGTTCTGTCTAACAACTGGAGCGGCTTCGTACTCTATATCTGTTTGTGTACTTGCTTCTTCAAGGAAAGTGAGGTGCTCGTCAGTTTGCGTTGAAACGTCTTTAAGTTTATCTATAATAATATTCATTTGATTTTTCATTTAAACACAATCATAAAAATACCAAATAGTATAGTTTACCATAATTTTGGAAAATCTTTATAATGAAAGGTCGGTCGTAGGTGAACTGCATGTCTTTTAAATATAAATCAAAAACGTTTTGATTTAATTCAATATTAGCTTCTGAAAACAATGTAATGTCGTAATTTTCCACCGAAATGTTGAATATGAGTGATGCTGCAGATAATGAAACCAGATACTCCCAATGAGTGGCTAATATGTTAAATTAAGAAGGTATTTGCAAAAAGGAAACGGGTTCGAACGTACAAGGATTGTTTTCAATATAAATAAGAACATAAGAACCGTATAATTAACACACACACACTAGAGGGTATCTATGTTTGCAAAAACCACTAGCTAAATACAAGTTTTTCACGTTTTTCACAAAATTGCTTGAGATGGAGTTAGGGGTTTTTGGAAATAATAGACACATATATACATATATATATATATATATATATATATATATATATATATATATATATATATATATATATATATATATATATATATATATATATATATATATATATATATATATATATATATATATATATATATATATATTTATTTATATACGCAACACACAACCACACTCGCACCGACGCACACACACACACACACACACACACACACACATTTAACTGTAAGTTACGGAACACAATTAATTTTAGAAAGTTGATCCACGAATATTTCTAAAAAACAACACACAGTATCACGTAGAATGCTTTTTCGCATACTTACATTCATACATTCATTTCACTTAACAAGAATTTTTATTCTGCAGTAACACTAAGGACAATCACATGCGCGACACACTGATTCACATATAGATCTGCATACACGTGTTTTATTAAATTTTTAAACTTTTTTCACGAATTTAATTACATATAACTAAAATTAAAAACATTATTATACTCACCTTCTCGCAAAATATCGTCAATTATTGTGGAAGGAACAACTATATATTTTTGCAAATTATTATATATGATTTTAAATAATTTCTGGTTTTCCATATTTTTTTTATATTGTTTATAAATATATTTGTGCATATATGTATATTTCTATATTGCTTTTTATTATTTAATTATTGTTTAGTTTTATTTTTCACTATTTTTAACACTTAAAATTAATTTCTTACAACACGAATTATGGTGTTGATTACCAACCGTAGTGAGATTTTGGAAACTAATGATTTTTCATATAAAGATTTACACACAAAAAATAAATATAATGAATTCCGAACGGGACGGTACTACCCGAATTATGACTTCGGCCAAGAAAACACCGAACGGTGTAAAAATTTCACTCTGATAAAATTCAATATTTCTATGGGAAGCCCCTTTTAATAAAAACCCCGAAATATTTTTTGAATTGCACGTTAGGATTATTTATTTACACCAAGCGGTGTAAACATTATGTCGATCGATCTTTTTGGATGTTTAAAAATTAGTACCCGTTCTTGCGGAGTTGATTTTACACAATCGGATAAAAACTAAAGTATTTTTTCGTATAAAATACAATTCACACCGCGAAATTTTTTACTGTGAATTCTTGTGGAGTTGATGGGGTCTCAAATTCACTGGTAAAAAATGTTAGTTTCAGTATTATCCATATTTTAGAATTTATTTTTAATTTATATTTTGAAAAGGGTTTGTTTCCTGATAAATTTAAAATTGGCATTGTTAAACCAATAGATAAAAAGGACTCATGTATTGATCTTAACAATTATCGCCCAATTACTCTACTGAATACATTTTCGAAGATTTTTGAAAAAATTATTAAATTTAGATTGGTAATTATTTTGAAAGAATACAATTTTTGGATAAGAGGCAGTTTGGTTTTATAAAACAATCCTCTTCTGAAAAAGCACTTATTTCATTTCTTATATTCTTGTATATATCATCATTTAAATGACAATCTAAAAGTGTTCTCACTATTTATTGATATTACAAAAGCTTTTGATAATGTCAACCAAGCAATATTGTTAGATAAGTTATCACATATAGTTATTCTTTAAGTTAGATAAGTTATCACATATAGTTATTCTATACTTTCTCTTTTTCAGTCCTTTCTTCAAAATCGTGTGCAAACTGTTTGCATTAACAAAATACATAACGATGAAAAATTGTAATTCGATCTTTGATCTTAAACTGCATGGTAGTCTTGTTGCGTTTGCGGATAATATGGGGTTTCTTTACTCGTTTCTTTACTCTCGGCCATCCAAGGTCCTAATCCAATGTTTTTTCATTCACTGGCTTGCAATGCGTCTAATTGTAATACTCTTTGTCTACCTATTGAAAACGTAACATCATTCAAATATTTAGGTGTGAGCTTGGATTCCCAACTAAATTTTAAACATAGACAAACATTAAGAACGTTTTTTTATTTGAGAAATATATGTAGTTCAAAATTTTTAAGATGCCTCTATTATGCATTGTTTGATTTGCATCTTCAGTATGGTATAACGTGTTGGGGTGGTATTTACTTGTCAAATATCAAACCCTCGATGACTATCCAAAAAAGAGTTTTAAAAATTATGAATTACTTACCAAGGACCACGCCATCTTTGCCTTTGTTCGTGCATTTAAAAATCTTACCTCTGCGCTACCTGTACGGTTTCAAGGTACTAAGAATGTACTATGTGATGAGCGGGCATCGTTTGATTAATTTTCATATTTCTGAACCGTATATCTTTTGGAACAAAAACAGATTTAAAACTCCGCATCCGAATAAAGAACATTTTAAGAAATTTATTTTCTCCGAAATTACATATATAGCCAAGTACCGACCGACATTGTGAACGCAAATACAATTACTAAATTTAGTCGATTATTAAAAGATTGGTAATTTACAATTAGGAACATTGAAATTTTATTTAAAACATTAATTTAATTTATTTTAAGTTCATCATGTATGCATAAAACTGTATTGTATGATGTGTCAAAATACAGGACCATCTACAATTCTGAGCCGAAAAAATCATCAAACAGTTTAAACAATTGCCGCGGCTTGAATGTAAATTAGGTCAACTAATTTGGTAAAATAAATTATAAAATAGCTTTACTTATCACGTTTATTTCATACCACCGCTCTCGTATATCTAATATAATATGCCAAACTATTAAATACTTTGCAAAAATTCTAATTACTTAACAAAACTTATCATCTCTGAAAAGACTCAACCACGATTTTTATGATTTTTTTTAGTGTGTGTGTGTGTGTGTGCTGTTATATAACTTGATGGGGAAAAATATTTGTGAACATGTATAAAAAAAATTGTTTTAAGCTCTTTTCAAAAATATTTCGACATAAAATTTTCCAAAACAAAAAATAAAATTCTTTTTAATTTCAGTTTAAAATTTTTAATTTTATTTTATAATAGTTTTTAGTTTGGTTTTTTTTGCTGCTTTTTGTGTTCATATTTAAAACAAAAAAAAACAAAAAATTCGATTAAAATGAAATTCTTTTGTCGAAAAATATTTCTACCTTTTTTGCTATTTTATAATTTTTTTTTGTTTAGTTCTCGAAAAATATTCTAGTCACGTTTGATACAACCCGAACAAAAACAAATTCTATAAACTGAAAAAAAAAAGTTAAAATTATTTCGCTTTATAATTTAAATTAATTTATAAATAGTTTTTTGATTTAAATACGTCTACTTTTGTAGTTAGGTTTTTCATCTGGGAAGAAGTTTTCATAAATATTTAGACTAAATTAAACAGAGTATAGATGATTTTAAGTGGTATCGAAGTTTTGGTAAAACAGAGTTCTTACAACTCAGTGTTTCTTAAACTAGTTTATTTATTAGAAAAATAATCAATTAAAGGATGTAATGAATCTTAATTTCGATAAATTGACGATAAGTGTATCATCGTTCGTTTGTTTGTTCATTCCATTGTTATTTTTCAATTCGGCAATTTCTATTGTGATCATAGCCTACTCGATTCTATTTCTATAAATTCATTCGATAAAATATCACCAATATTTTTATGTTCGATGGCAAGTGAAAAGAGGAAAAAACGATAGTTTGCAAATTTATTCTAACCGGCTGAGATCGCGAAATAGAAAAAACGTAATTGAAAAAACGCAATGGAGCACAATTTTGCTCGTGAAAAAAGAGACAAACACGTCTATCGAATATCGAAAATAGGACGGTGGAACATCCCAGCACAGATTGATTTTGAATCTATCTATCTTTGAAAAATGCTAGAGTGGGGCATTTTTCTTTACCAAACCTTCACAGATTAACGCAGCAACTGACGACGTCAAAAGGAACACAGAATCGTGCTACGTTGCTGTGTACGAAAATGGTGGCAATGGTTGCAATTGGCATGTTTGTTATGCAGTGAGGTTTAGACCAGTGAGGGAAACGATTGACACAGATGACTAGATACAAACATCCATTAGAAGGAGCGATATGTTCGAATCGGCCAGGTGGAATTTCGGATTGTTTATGTTTTGATATGATGTGTCCTTTCCACATGCCTGTATGGGCACCACGATGTGAGAGGCTATGTATGCGATTATTGTTCCCAGTAGATGTTTATCAGATGACTTTAACGCCAGGTAGCTAGAAAAGTTGTAGTTTAATTGATGAACTAGTGTGACATGAGCACCAGAAGATACATAAATTCTTATTAGAAATCAAATTCTGAAGTTCTTAGTCTGCGTTTTATGTTTTGATGATTGTATTGTAGTCGAAGTGAGGTTCGTCTGTGGCCGTGCCATGATCAGTGGTGGATGTCGGTGCCTTAATTTGCGCACAGTTTTGGATTGAATTGCTCTAGTCCGAGGTTTTGGTCGGTGAAGATGGTGAAAACCCCATCTTTGACTAAATGTCTAACATGTTTGATTGAAACAATTTTTAGTAAAATATTTAATTTTAGAAATTGGGTCTACCTGCTAGTGGTTTACAAAAGGTATTTTGCTAGAAAAATCTAACAATTGAAAGATATATTGGTGTGCAGCAAACATTACATTAGATTTACAATTTTCCGTGGCAGTAAAAACTTGTAATGGCAGTAACACTGTTAAAAACATTCAGTATTTTTTTACTGAGATGATTTTTTGTGTCATCTCACAGTTAGTAATATATATATTTTTCTTACTCTAATTTAGTAGTAGTCAGTTGTTTCAGTCAGTGTACCCCTTCAACCAATAATTTAAAAAATAGTTATGAATACCCAAATAAAATCAAGTAATGATTTTAAAAGGCATATTATAATATTTATTTTAGTAGAAATTGTTCATACTAATCTTACTCGGAATTCCGATCCTGATTTAGCTAGTTCACACTATTCTAAAGGCACAATCAATTGGTACGAAACTAATCAATTCAATGTTATCTCAGAAAAGCTGATTTTATTTTGAAAACCACAGCTTTCACGGAGAGAAAAACCACAAATAAAGATCGGTTGCGCCGAACCTATTGCTTTTGCTATTATATGGATGTAGCCGGTATTCGTCAGGTCGTATGCAAACTATTTTGCATGGGAACATTTAACATTTCTCAAAAACCAGTGTATTTGGCTCATCAAAATAAGTGCTCCCTAAAAGTCAAAAAAATACTACAGGAAAAAATCGACAAAGTTATTACACATATTAACTATATCCCAAGAATCGAGTCACATTATTGCCGGGCAAAGACGAGCCGGCAATATTTAGAGCCCAATCTTAATATAGCCAAGTTGTATGATTTATACAACGAGTGTACTAGTGGTTCCGTGAAAGAAAGCTTCTACCGAAATATATTTTGTACAAGATTTGACATCGATTTTCAAAGTCCAAAATTAGATAGATGTGGTGTGTGTGTGTGTGAAAAATATAAGGTCGTAGACAGAGATAATTTGATGATTGCAGAAAAAGAAAATCACTATACGTTAAAATTAGAAATGAGGGAATCGAAGGCATGTGATGAACAGGGTGGTATTCCGATTCTCAGCTTCGATTTTCAAAACGTGCTAAACTGTCCTGGAGCTGAAATTGGACTAATATTTTACAACTCAAAGCGGGATATTTACGATTTGACGGCCCAGCTGTCGAGTACAAGAAAAACTTATTGTTGTATTTGGACAGAATATACATCAGGGCGAAGCGGAAATGATCTGGCATCAGCACTAGTAAAAATTTTAAATAGAGTTTTTGAAGCCAATAGCGATATCACTAATTTAATTACATGGAGTGATTCGTGTGTGCCGCAAAACAAAAACTCCATCATGTCAACAGCCATTTTAAGTATAATGAACCATCATCCACCAATCAATTCAATCTGCATGAAATATTCTGTTGTTGGACATGGTGTAATTCAAGTGGATAACATTCACAGCCGTATTGAAAATGTTTTAGCCGTAAATGAGTATTTCTCGCCAATGGGGCTCATACGACTATTGAAATCGGTAAACCGCAGAAACCCCCTCATAATTATGCAAATGAATGCAACCGATTTTATGGACTTCGGTTCGTTTGGAAAAATGGTTCTTATTTTTTCAAAAAAAAAAATAGCTGAAATTTACTCGGCAGCGGTATCAAATCCAGTATTCTCTGCCCTACAAACAATCTGAGTTAATTACTCATTTTGTTTCGTTATAGTGTCCAGTGCTCTTTATCGTGCGATTTTGCATAAACCACGTGCATTTTTTTTTTATAACGGTACTTGTACCGCGTGCATCGGGCGTCTATAATTTTGGATAACTGAAGGTCAAACTCTGCAACCAGCTGACACAGCTAATTGAACGGTTTTCATTTTTATTACCTTTATCATTTTTTTTACTGCAATCCGCTATATCTATACTGAAATCCATAATATCTAAAATAAATTAAGTTTTCTACGTAGCAGATAATTAATTACAACAATAATTGTCTGTTACGAGTATCCCGCTAATTTTCCATTTCACAGCTGCATGTTTCTGATTTTTGTTGAGTCTCGCGTTTCATTTAGCGCTTAACAAGAAATACACCCATGAGTTTACTATTCTTGCTTGTATTTTTTCACCCTCGCTATAATAAAACAGAAAAAAATATCACAGGTGGTTTTGAACTTGTCTGCCAGTTAAGTTCGAACTTATGGGCACCGATGTGTCCGACGTGGAGCTTGGAAACCTCGACACTTTAAGTGTCTGTGGTTTCAACTCCGAATTAACGTCGGGTTCTGAGGAAGCCCTGCTTAATTCGGATGCTGAGGTGACCTTTGGAGTAACCCCATTCCAACGCGGAACTAAGCGTATGGTCAAACGGAATCGTATGCGCCTACGTAACAGAATGGAACGTAAGTTGCTTGACCCGATAAGCGAAGTGCCTGGCACTTCCTCTTCTGTGGCAACACCGAAACGTCCCTGTGTCCAATCTAGCATTACTCCAGAAATGGAGGCTAAATAGCCACGGACGCTGGCTCTTGTTGTTGCTGAGTCCACGCTTAGGAAAGCCGCGATACGCGAGAACAATCCTGAATTCCTGATATCATTTTGGATGAGACTAAATTCGGCATCTTTCGTTTGGAGATCCACCGAAAGGTCCTAGCTACAGCTCAAACGGGTAATTTTATTCCACAACTGCTGGGGTGCTACCTATCTGATAGCTACATTATCTGTAAATGCGCCAACGACGACACATACAAGTGGTTGTGTAAGGTGGTCTCGAAGACCAAAGATATCTGGAGTGGTTGTCAACTCTCCGTTGGTGATCCTCCTAAACCTTTGCTAACATACACTTGGGTTCCCGGTCCTCCGGAGGATCCCAAAGTTGTATTGAGCAATATTGGTTTATTGAACCCGTCAGTGTCGACAATTGGATGGAAGGTTGTCCGATACAAGCGCGAGGCTAAGCGTCCATCTATTGTATTTCGGGTTGACCTAAAATCTTTTGAGACCATTTCTGGTTCCAGATATTCTTTACAGTATGTACTGGACAGGATTATCTTTAAGATTATCTCTGGCCCGTAGATTATTCGCTTCTTCTTTGCCGGTTTCTGCAAGTCAGTTTCTTTTATTCTAAGGAAATGGCGTGCAGTATCGCAAACAAGTTTTTATGTGATTCAGGATCTTTACCTTCTTGATGGTGTAGGTTCTGGATTGAAGTCTGTTACTTTTTACTTTACAGAGAACTACAACAAGCACTGTATTTTGCTATGTAGAAAACAAGTTCTGGAATTCACGCTCACCTTGTTAGAATCCTCCAGTAACCGAACGCGAGTCAGTGTTCTTCGATATGAACAATGTCGTTGGGTCTACCTCGTGTCTTGCTTCGGGTCTAGCTTGTGTGATTCCGATGTTGAACAGCAAACTGGCTTCCAGTTACGACCTTCGTCTAGGTTGTATCAGGAACGTGAGTTTGGTTCCTACCCTCGATTGTTTCCTTAGCTTGTAATCATTATTATGGCTTCTATGCTTGTGCTGAAACAGATCAACTTACACCATAGCAAAGCTGCATCGTTTGAGCTTAAGTTGTTGATCGCTAATTCGCAGGTAGACATTTGCTTAATTCAGGAACCTTATCTGCTTGACGATGTGGTTTCTGGTTTGGATCCTGTAGGTGGCAGAATCCTCTACCGAGGGTCCAATGATAAGGTAAGAGCCTGCTTATTTATTTTGGGAAGTGACTGACATTAGTTTGTGCTCCATGTCGATTATCGATTTGATCTGTAATTGGAGGGTAACCAATGAGATTCTCACTACGCCCTATTAGTCTATCTTCAACTTTTCTCAAAACTCTGGAAAGAAATGTTGACAGATATATTAGGGATCATCACTTATCTGTCATCCCACTCAGTAGCACTCAACATGCTTACAGAGTTGGGAGATCATGTGAAACTGCGCTGCATGAACTTGTTACGAGGATTGAAAGATCGCTTAGTATGAAGGAGTTTCTAGAGGGCACTTTCCTCGATATTGCGGGTGCCTTTGATAGTACTTCTTTCGTTTCCATCACTGAAGCCTGCTCAAACTTTGGAATAGACCAAACCATTGTTATTTGGATTGGATCTTTGCTGCGGTCGCGTATTGCTGTGGTTGAGCTGGACTCTCTTTCCATTTCGGTCAAAGTTACTAAAGGTTGCCCCCAGGGAGGTGTTCTGTCACCTCTCCTGTGGCTTTAGTTATCGACGAATTACTTGTTAAACTACAGCAATCCGGCTTCACTGCTCTGAGTTATGCTGATGACTTAGTTGTTCTGAATCAGGGTAAATACCTTAATGTACTATCAGACTTAACGCAACGCGCTCTCCAAGTTGTAGAAATGTGGTGTCTAGAGAAGGGGCTGTACGTTAATGCATCGAAAACTAGTCTGATAGTCTTCACCAGACATAGGAATACTGGAGAGCTGTCTGCTCCTTCTCTTTTCGGATAAACGATCGCTAGATCCGACACAGTAAAGCATCTGGGTGTCATTCTGGACACTAAACTCTCCTGGAAATCTCATATTGAAATAAAACTGTAAAAGGTCACTTCCATTTTCTGACAGTGTAGAAGAGCATTTGGGAAGTCCTGGGGTCTGATCCCAAAATGCTGATGTTTATTTACAAATCTCTAGCTTTACCTATGCTATCTTACGCGTCTGTTGTTTGGTGGCCTGTGGTTCAGTCAGTTTCTGTCATTGCGAAGCTTAATAGCAAACAAGGTATGACTTGTCGAGCTATTACGGGTGCTATGTCCTCTTCTTCTATATTTGCTTTGCAGGCAATTTTATCTGTCCCCACTGCAGTCGGTCATCCTAGGTTCAGCATGCTCCGCTGCCTTTCGCCTGCGGTGTATTGGTGCGTGGAACGCTCCCGGCCTGATCACAGGGCATAAACTAATCTACAAGTTATTCAGCTCATGTATACCAGAAATTAATATGGTTAATGACAAATTGTTGCTAGAATTCTGCTTTGATATCTCTTTCTCGGTGGTTTATCCAACGAAGAACTCGTGGTCGTCTCAAGAATTGAAGCATTGGGTGGCTCAGTCGCTTGTGTTTTTGCTGACGGGTCTCACACTAATTTTGGTGCAGGTTTTGGACCCAATTGTCCTGAACATGACCTATAATCATGTAGGAGTCTAGGCCGGAACTGCACTGTATTCCAAGCGGAGCTGATTGCACTCACACGTTGTGCGATTGACGCTTCTAACCTCGTTGTTTCCGGAAATTACATTATTCTATGCAGTGATAGTAAACCTGTGCTCAATTCATTACGAAATCCTATGATCACTTCCAAACTGGTCAAGAACTGTAAACATTTTATTAACGTCCTTTGCTCTAATAATCGTGTTAGAGTTATGTGGGTTCCGGCTCATTGTGGCATTGAAGGTAATCAGATAGCTGATGTTTTAGCTAAAACAAGCTCAAGGATGGAATTCATTGGACCTGAACCGGTTTCATTTCAAAGTGTGAAAGAGAGTTTCAATATCATTTACTTCCATTAGCCATGATTTAACACCTTTCAAAAAGGTCAAATAAACAGGAATTTGTTTTAAACTATCTGATAGCTGATTATAAAATTTAGGCGCCAAAGAGCTAAAAAAATGTTTAAAATGCTCCTTTCTTGGTGGTGGGGAATTAACGTAATTTGCATTACGTAATGTATAGTTAGTTACTTTTAAATTCCTGTGGCCACTACGCAAAAAGAAAATGTTTAAAACTTTATAAACGTATAAATGTCTTAACGGAAGTATGTTTAAATTTCTAAATAAAGGTAGCGAAGACGTTTATCGTGGTTTGCAACATATCGTTCTCATTATAAAATTTTGTGCAACTATTAGGGCCTCAAATTGGAATAGTAAATTCCACCCCAACAAGTTAAGCCATACTGAAGTTTTGACAGCACAATGCCAAAATACACTGATCTAAGTACGGGTTCAGGACAAATATCACGTAGAAGGTACAATTTTCTATTACATGCTAACAAATAATTTTGTAACGACTTAACATGACTCTTAAAACTAAAACGCTTATCGATCGTGACTCCTAAGTATTTAAACGACTCAACTACATCTAAAACTTTACCAGACTATTGTACACTATTATTTAAACAGTCTGAGGAATGATATACAACATCAGTTGGATTAGACACGACTCCAGATAATTTAATATATAGAATATTCGTTTTAGAACTGAGAACCATGTAGTGTAGGTCAAACCAGCGTCTCAGAATTCGAAGATCGTTATTAATCTTCTGGACATTAGTATCACTATCCCTGGAGCTATATAACATCGCTACATCATCGGCAAAACCAACTGAATGCCCATCTAACTTTAGTTCGAAAAAAGAATTAATATAGATCAAGAATAAAATAGGTCGTAAGACTGATCCCTGTGGCACACCCACATAATTTTTCTAAATTCGCCAATACAATTCCCAATTTTTACCGCCTGCTGTCTGTCAGAAAGGTAAGACAGAAACCATTCGTTTGCAATGCCGCGTATTCCTGCTTTATATAGCTACAATAATAATAAATTGTGATCAACAGTGTCGAACGCTTTTGTAACATCTATAAAATTTACTGCAGCAGATTCATCGTTATTTAAAGAAAATATAATTTTGTTTGTGAGCTCTAGCAGAGCATCTTCAGTACTTTTACCAACTCTGAAACCAAATTGGCTATTTGAAAAAAAATTGAATTTTGCCAAAAAGGAAAGTAATCTTTTTTTAATTATTTTTTCAAATAGTTTAGAGAAAACGGAAAGCAGATAAATTGGTCGATAGTTACCCAAACTAAGTGTATCTCCCTTTTTATGTAGTGGTATGACCACAGCTTTCTTTAAGACATCAGGAAAAACACTGGTTGACACACTAAGATTAAAAATATTACTAAGAACAGATGAAATAAGCGGCCCAACATATTTGATCAGAGAGCTACTTATTTTATCATATCCGCATGCTAATGAATTATTTAGCGAATTAATGGTATCAAGTACCTCACAGCTGTCAGTTGGATTAAAGAAAATAGTTTTCTCTTGTGTCTTTTTGAATAAATACTGGGATTCTTCTAATGCCACTTGATTTGCACACGGAATAGTATCTTTAAGATCTTCAGCAATGTTGGCAAAATATTTATTAAATTCATTTGCAATATTTACTTCATCATTTAGAATATTATTATTCTGAGATCTAATGGTTTCAATAACAGCTTTCTCACTATTTCCATTTAAAAGTTCATTTACAAGTCGCCATTAATATTTCAAATCGTGTTTACAGTTATTAAAACGTTGGTAATAATAAAGTTCTTTTTCTATAGGAATTGCTTCACTTATTTTACTCTCTAACTTCTTCATTCTATCAATTAATTTAATATCTCTGTGATGTTTACGTAGAGTTTTGAGAATGTTGAACTATAGATATAGAACAGTGTGTAATGTTAGTTGACAAAATATGAAGAAAACTGTTGTAAGCTTCATTTGGATTTTTCTGCATAAAAACATCAGACCAATTTTCCCTACTCAAAACCTCATTTAAATTAGACTGATCAATCACTTGCCTAGAATGGATATTAGTTTGTCTATTCGATTTTTTAAGGCTATTTTTTGTGATTTCAAGCGACAACATACAATGGTCAGATAATTTATAATCTAAAACCTCCGCATTTTTAACCAGATTGGAGCTAACATTAGTTCTAAAAAAAATGTGATAAATAGTGGTTGAAGTAGTATCAGTAACTCTAGTGAACTCTTGGACTAGCGAAGTAAATCCAAAGGAAGATATCATTTGAAGATATACACTAACATTAGGATTCGTAAGATTACACTCTGAAATATCAATATTGGTGATTTACCCATAATAATAAGATTTTTATTTCTGATACCATTAAGATAAGTCGAAAATTCATCAACAAACTGCAAGATTGAACAGAAGTGAAAACGATATACGCAAACCACACAAAAATTCTCAGAGTCGATTAAAATATTTAACCTCAAAACGTCAGCAGTTTTTAATGTTTTAGTAACAAAATTGAAATTTAGACCAGATTTCACATAGCCAATTATACCTCCGGATGAGTAAGAATTGTTACAGCAATCAACCAAATTAAAATTAGGAATCTTATAACTAGAAACCTGATTACTTCCAATCCAAATCTCTCAGAAAAATATAATATCCGGCAGGTTGGGATATGAATTAAGATGTGCAAATATTTTATCACTATTTTTTCGTAAGCTACGGGAATTTTGGTGGATATAGAGGAATTTTTTTTTTGATGAGAGATTTACCATTTGATCGTGACGTATACAATTTACATTGACATTACAGACATTTAAAATTTAAGTTATTTAATTTATAAATTGAGCAGGTTTTCTTTGTCCTTGATTTCTAGTCTCTCACACCCATCAATTTTCCTCATGAAAATTTTAGAATTACGTACCCAAAGATGTTTATACTCCTTTTCCAGTTGCAAGATTTTAGCCTGATAGTATAATTCCCGCATTTTGACTCGTTGATCAATATAGGCTAACTCGTTTGAAAACCGCATGCTGTCCCCTTAAGATTTCTTTTCAACTTGAATTGAAGCACCTCGGACTTAGTGTTGCGACGACAAAACTTGATAAAAAAAATTCCACATGCAGCTGGATTCTTACTTTTTCCACGGTATGAAAAGCTTATGTCAGTCGCCTAAATCCGCAAACCCAAACCATCATTTAAGATACGCATCACAACTTCATCAGTATTTTCATTTGGCACGAAAGGAACACCAACCACATCAATTGAGTTTTGGTATTCAAGCTGCTCTATTGTATCGATTTTTTACTGCATAACCTTCACTTGGTATTTCAATTTGACGTTTTCTTCGGTTAAGTTTTTAACAATAATTTCAAATTTATTGTTTAAGGCTTTATAGTTTTCAGCAGATTCCTTTCTAAGCTGCTTTAATTCTTCATACATCATATCCATGACATTTGATTGACTGGGCAATGTTGAAGACAATATTTAGGTGAAGCTGCACAGGTGTCATCAATCCGGTTTAACTTTTTTTTCTTCTCGCATTCAGAGCAATTCCACTTGGTTTTTGTTCTGATTAGATAACAGTATCTGAATCCCTACTGGCTTTTAAATTACACGTG
This sequence comes from Tipula unca, assembly GCA_951394425.1. Classification (NCBI taxonomy): domain Eukaryota; kingdom Metazoa; phylum Arthropoda; class Insecta; order Diptera; family Tipulidae; genus Tipula; species Tipula unca. Next base: position 66,982,573 of record OX596382.1, on the reverse strand, counting down.
TAGCATTTAGACATGTTTTTATTTTTTAAGCTTTTTATATAGTTCACAAAATTTGAAACCAAAGAATTATAAATCGTACAAAAACAATTGTTTTTATTATAGCTAATTGTTCAAAAACCTGATAACCAATTCACTTTGTTGATGACAAACACATTATTCACACAAAAACTGTTTATTTTGTCAATTTTATTACAAACAAAAAAAAAATTTTTAATTGATTTTATTTTTTAAATTATTGTTTAGATGTTGCTTTCCCCACTTCACAACGTTGACTCGTAGTTATGATTCAATAACAAAAGTTTATCATCAAATTGACTATCAAACCGTTTCTTAATTGATACTTTATTAAATGATCAAACTATACTGTTATCAGAAACCACAGTATGGTTCTAAGGTCACAGTATATATTGAGGCATTCTACTTTGCACACTAACACACACATTCGGAAATTATTTTTGCTACTGTTTAGCATAAATTTCAGATACGTTAGTTTATTTTATTGACTGATTTTAAGAATAAAGCAGTAGTTGGCAGCAGTATTTAAAAAAAATCTTCATAATTCTAAAACGGCCGTTAAAAATCTTCGGTTTCCCTAATTCCATTGCATACTAACAGATTTGAATATTATTTCGAAATTGCACGCTATTTTATCTTGAATGTTGGTTCGCTTCGCCATCTAAAGAAATACATTTCACATATTGTGGTTGTCAAAATTATTTATTTTTTGCACGATCAGACTATTTTTTGAGGTTTACCGATAGGGTCTCCAGTGCTGCGATTCTGGTTCGATGATGATATCATCGGACGTTTCATTGGCTTTTATCATTCTATTTTATCATCAACACATAAAACGCGAGTCTGGTTTACCCAATGATAAAAACAAACTAGTTCGAATAATTTACGAATGATGTCAGGACAAACTGTTTATGATTTTCAGTTTAGTGGATTACGTTAGAATAAAACCAATGTCAAAAACTGTATTTTTGTTTGTATTAGGGTTTACTCCGAAACTACTAGATCCAATAAACTTTATAATGAACATGGTGGAAACACTACACTTCGCTTGGATCACAAATAATCTCATCATCACCAATAAAAAAACAATTATTCCATTTTAATTTACACTATAATTTATATTTATTTATAATAATTTTTTCGACTTCGTCTCGATCTCCAAAATTATCCTCAACCGGTAGAAAGCACTTACTGACCTTGATACTTAAATAACTATTTATGGTGCTTTTTCGATACATGTTTTCTTCGTTACTCAGTTTTAGTTCATTAATGTTGCCATTACTGATCATATAGGCCGATAGGCAATAACGTGCCTTTGCGGTAACATTCCTTTAATAGCTACATATATATGTACATATTATGTATTAAAATAAGCCAGAATATACTAAATTGATGAACGAGTTTTTTAACCATTCGTTTCTCATTTATGTATATTGTGTAAAATAATAATCAATATTTTAACTCCTTACTTACCATTTGAAAAAACGTTGTACATATAGAAAATGAGAAAGATTTTTCAAAACGTCAACCCGGGTAATAAATATATGTATGTACGACGATATACAAAAATATTTTCTGCACAAAACTTTAAAAAACAAAAATAAATTCGAAACAATAAATTTTAAAATGTTTACGTACATACATACATACTCGTACATACGACGAGTATTATTGGAAATTTATATATTAAGAGTACCTAACTATACTCGTATATTACTTTGCAATTGTATTATTTTATTTTTGTTTATTTCTCATCATTCAAGTCATGAAATTGAAAATTGATTACATATGGTAGATATGTTTGCTATTGTTGCGACGCTGCTGCTGTTATTTTCATTTTTATATGTCGTGACTATGCTCTATTTATTGCTAAATAAAACAAAAATGTCAATTTCATTTTCTATAGAAAAAACTATATACACAGTTTATAACTATTTACTATGTATGTATATAGTTTAGTATCTTCTTTATTTTGTCTGCTATAACATTTTTATTATAATTATATAAAGTTTTGCTGAATTTCTACGAATGCATGGCTAAATGCTAAGAATAAATGGATTTTTATTATATATTTTCCCAAACTATATGTGAATGTATGTACATACTGTGCTATGTATACTTGTACGTAATAAGCACTCTCTGAAAATAAAATTAGAAATAACATTCGTTATCTAAATTGCATCAACAAATGAAACCAATGACAACGATTATCATTTACATAAAATACTCATTCCATATGTAAGTTATGTATCTACATTGTCACAAAAAACAATAAAACATATTTCGTTTATTACATACAGAAAATTATTGTGCATTACACATTATATATTTTTGCATAAAACAAAAATTCATAAAACATTATTTAAATATGCACATTACACATAGTACATACATTAAAGAGGAAGGCAAATATATAAATTACTCAAAAGCATAAAACCGAAAACAACATGCTTGGAATTTATGTTATTTCAGTTATCTCACAATTAAATACATTAATGTTTAGAAAAAAAAACTGTAATGGCCATAACAACAACATACTATATACAAAAAAGGCAGGCACTAATGCTGTATATATTATGTATGTACGCACATAGATATGTACATAGAGAACACAAACGTTATTGCATGTCAATACAAAACATTTTTTACGCTTAAATAGCAATCTAAACGATAAATTAATAGAAATGTACTCTAATTTCTACTTTTTTTTTTGTGTCGGGTGTTAATTTAACTAGTCAAGTGATACAACATTCATTTGTTTTCTTTGTTGTAATTGTAAAATAATTTCGCTTGCTTACTACATATTGAAAATACTCGTACTTATAATTACAACGACTAAACCACTATAGTACTATGTGTTTGTCCGGGTATTGCACCATGGGCCCCCGTTAAGAGTGTAAGGGTGGGTTAAATAATTTTAGTTGCTACAATAGATAAAATATTCTAAAAATATACTTCATGGAAAGCAGCGATTACATTACTACCAACTTTTGAACTTTTACGTTAATTACAAGCCTCTAGAGATGCGCATGATTAATTTAATTGGACTTTTATATCGTATGTTACAAATGATGAATTCTATGACCTATTGGAATTTGGGTGGGCAGTTAGCAGATTACCCTGAAAATTATTCCAAGAAAACACTACTATTTCTTGATTATCTATACCGCACACGAATATTGTACATTACATTCATCAGTTTTAAAATAATCTGACAAAGCTGCAATTTTAATCGGAATACGTAGTAATTAGTTACCTATGGCACTATTCTGTGCTGGGATGTTCTATCATCACTTCGATTCGCTTCGATAGACATTTCTGTCTCTTTTTTTATGAACAAAATTGTGCTCCATTGCGTTTTTTGAATTACGTTTTATGTATTGCGATCTCAGCCTGTTGGAATAAATTTGCAAACTATCGTTTTCTCCTCTTTTCACTTGCCATCGAAAATAAAAATATTGGTGATATTTTATCGAATGAATTTATAGAAATAGAATCGAGTAGGCTATGATCACAATATAAATTGAAAAATAGAATACAATTTTGTTCGTGAAAATAGAGACACAAATGTCTATCGAAGCGAATCGAAGTGATGATAGAACATCCCAGCACTGGCTTTCTCTTTGTTGGGAATTTTTGAGGTTTTTATAGTAGTTTGTAATTGCTTTTCCCAAAAGTGTATTCTTAGCAATCGGGATTTTTTTTGTTTTGGGAAAAAATAATTCCATTTTGTAGCAGTTGACGTTTATTTTTCCTTGCATATTTTATAGGGAATTTAAAAATTATTAATAGTTTACGATTAATGTCAGCACGTTTCTAATTACGTTAAAAATTAAAAATTAAATTCAAACTTATTAATTGAAAATTATTAAAATTTATAATAATGGTAAATACCAACAAATGTAGATTAAGAAAACAAATGAGACAAAGTTAACTTGAGTTAAAATTTGTATAATTTTAGGGTAAAAATGTCACCAAGGAGCAAAAAGAAATTATTGTTAGAATTATGGAAGATAATTTGGATTTGGTTAATGTGCCTCATATATTACTTATCAAAGCATATTTACTTTGTTATCCACATGTTTCAAGGAATAGATGAACGGAAAACCAACAAAGAATGCTGGGAAGAAAGGGCAAAAAAATTAAATGGAATTGGGGGAGCATTTATAACTGTGGATAAGTGGAAGAGAGCGTGGACGGACATAAAGTCTAGAAATGAGGTATTCCTAAATAGTATTTTTTAATTGTTCATCAATTAATTTAAGAAAATACGCCCGGACTTCATGGAGTGAACTCAAAGAGTTTGACAATCGGTCAGGTTTAGGTTTAGAGTGGAGCTCCAGAAGGCCGGCGGAAATAAATGCCATGGACCAGAGAATATTAAATATGATTTCTCCAGAATCATGTGCCGGTAACGTAAATAAAGAAGGAGGTTTGTTTATGTCAACAGCTATCCAAGTAATATAAAAGTTTTAATATAATTTTTCTCGAAATATTGTTTTTTATTGTTTATTTATATATTTAAGTCCAATAACGAATCCACGGAATCATCTACATTGTTAATGGAGTCAGCAAACAGTCCCATTTCAACCCATCTAGAAAATTCGAACACCACAAATATGAATAAATTGCCAATTAATGTTTTGGACACCGTGAGGTCGAGACGTATGAAACGCGTTAGAGGCTCATTTACTCATACTTAAATGGTAAAAGTCATACATATTAAAGCATTTTCTTTTTCTATTATAATAGGCGAATTCAATAGAAAAAAATAAGGCTAACTTCCTTAAAGAATAGCAGAAGCACAGGAAAGACGTGTTACAGCTGCTGAAAAATGTTTTTACTAAAAAAGTTTACAATTAATAATTTATTTAACTTAATTAGAAAAATAATTTTGAACAATTGATGTTCTCACTGCCCGACCCACTACCAACAATCGCTGATCTATTAAATTTTGGAATAGATCTCCATTGGTTACTGGTTGCACATCTGGTTCTTCTCCTTCAGATAGATCATGATCATCCGCAAAATTATTGTATTTTATAAAGTGGCACATGTATTAACGATGCGCCCTATTTATATGGGGAATATTTAAGACATCTGTCCTTTGCTAGACACCTGAATCTGAACTTAAGCACTCCGTTCAGTCTCTCTATACAATTTCTAATAGACTTATGATTACAGTTGTCCCGCTTTTCGCCTTTAGTGGTTGGATTTTGTATAGGCGTCATTAGCCAGGGCTGAAGCGGATAGCCGTTATGTCCTGCAAAAAGTAAACATTATATTGTAAAAATTCATTAATTATATATTTATATTGCAGATAAAATCATAGTGGAAATTTAGCACAAGCACAAATGGAAAACTGTGACAACGAGCACCACGAAGAACATTTAGAAGGTTAAAATTAATTCTGTTGCGAAACGAATAAAAAGTGAAATATTTATCTTATTTACCATAATTTAATATTAACATTTCATTAACTTGTATGTTTATTGAACTTTTAAATTTACAAAATTTAACTAATAAATATGTATTTTGCAAAGAACCTCCATCGTACTTATTATGTAAAAATCCTTTAATTAAAGACTTTTTCCAGATAGTGGCGTCGTGGTTTGAACCCTCGTCATTTAATATCTTCAGTTTTGAATCGCAAATGTAAAAAAAATATTTTTAGTTTTAATATAAAATTATAATTTAATTGTTTTGGATTACATACCAATTGGACATTCTTTGAATGATAGTGGTGCCGATTCAGGTAAACATGTTCGATCCTTTCTGGGTATGAACATAGATACGTGTTTACAATCTATACATCCAATTATGCCTGGAACATTGAACTTTTCATATTACGAATAATATGTCTAATTAAATATAAATACTTACTGTATTTTGATATCGTTAATTTCAACTGTCGTTTGAGGAAATTTAATGTATATTGGTATTAAATATTCGTTACATATCTTGCAAAACTTTAATATTGACCTACTCACAATACTTTGTGACACACAATTATGGTAATTCATACCAAGCCTTTTCTGGAATGTACCTAAAATATACAAAAAAGGTTTGTTATCAAGTTATCTGTAAATTATAAAGAGTATTGTACCCTTAGAAAGCAAGAGCAACTAGTATTCGAATTTCTTTTGGAATACTTGTCGTCTTCATATAATTTTCAACATGTTCTTTTAAATTGAACACTAATTGCTGGGCATCCTATATATGTTAATAAACTCCGTTTCGGGAATTTCGAAGGGGTTTGCTATATATCTCGTAGAATTTTCCTTATTATACGAAAGTTGCAACGTCTTCCTCATCATCATTAATGTGCTCTATTATGTGTCCTGCCATTACGTGATTATTATTTTCTACAAATTCACAAATAATCTCAATCAACAATATAAATTTGCGTGTAGTACAAAAAAAACTTATAGTCTGATTAATATATAATATAATATTATTATTTATTCACATTTATTAACAAATGTAATCAAATCTATTTTACTTGCCACCAAAATTTGTTGTTGTTCAATTGTCAAAGTATTAACGATGTATGTACTTCGGTGGCGAACACTTATTAATGCGAACTAATATTTTTTGAAGGGGAAATTATTCCCAAATTAGTTAGAATACGCTTTTGGGAAATATGGAATAAAAAGCTGGGAATTATCGCAATATTTTTCCCCAATTCCCAATTCTCCGGGAAAGCCAGAATAGTACCATAGTGTTGCCAGACTGTAAGATTTTGCGCCAAGAAAAACATAAAAAGATTTTTTGTTAAATAAAAAGATTTTGTTTAACTGGAAGATGTTTGTTCTTAATTTTTTGGCGAAGCAATTTTTTATGATTATTCTTATTAAATGTATTGTTGCGAATGTATGTTGGAAATCCAGACACATTTCCTTAATGGATAATAAGTGATCATGTAAGCCAGAAAGTGATCCACTACCAAGAAAAAGAAATAAAGATAATGAGGAAAGTGGTGAGGATACGTTGTGTTCAACTTCGACTGAACAAGAATCGTTAAAACAGTGTATTTAATTTAAAACGGTTATGTACCCAATTTAATTAAATTGAAAAGTTTTAGTCACTTACAAACACTAAAAGAAAGCACAAATATTTAAAACGTTGGGAAGATGATCCCATTCTTAAACCATTTTTAAAATGAATAATGTTTCTTACTGAAAAATTTGCTCGTGTGAATTAAAAGGAGCCGTCGGAATATAAGATTTGAAGCAACACGCTAATACATCAAAGCATAGTCACAAAAGCCGAACTGAAATTTAGCGCATTTTGCGTAGAGCACAGCATATCATTTACCACGATGGATCATTTAATACCGGTTCTCAAAAGTGCCATTCCAAATTCCGAGATAATTAAAAATATGTCGTGCGCTCGAACAAAGATAACCGCTTTAGTAAAACAGGTAATCGGAGCATCTAATCTGGAGGATCTCTGTGGATTGCTTAATACTCACTACTTCTCAATCTGTATTGATGTGTCAACTGATACTACAACCACGAAACTATTAAGTTTGGTTGTGCGAGCTGAGTTTTGTGGAAAAATTCATGATTTCTTTCTGGCCTTAATCAAAATCGAGGTATGCGATGCCAATTGGATCTAAAAATTGGTTTCGCGGCTGACGGTGCAAATGTGATGACTGTAGCAAATCATTCTGTTGCCATTTTACTAAAAGTCGATTGTCCTAATATTATTATAAATAAGTGCACTTGCCATTCGTTTGCACTATGCGCAAATCATGCATGTAAAAAGCTACCGAAATATGTGGAAAGTTGTACAAGGGATATTTACAATTTTTTCCAAAACAGTCCAAATCGAATAGCACTGTATTCATCGTTTCAACATCTATTAAACTGCAAGCCGAAAAAAATATTGCATCCATTGCAGACACGTTGGCTGCCTCTTGAAGCTACAGTAAATCAAATTTTGAGCAGATTCAATGTACTTCGTCTCTTTTTTGTCCACGGAGATGTGAATAAACTAGATTCTGTGCACCAAATTAAGGATTTTCTCCAGAATTCATTATTTGAGTTAAGACATAAATAGGCGTTGAGAGATAAATAGGCATAATCGTTTATTTCAAAGCGAATCTCCACAGCTCCATTTACTTCACAGCGAAACAACGCGTCTCTATTCAGAAATATTCAATTATTTTGTAAAAGAAGAGTTTGTAACCGGCGAATATTTAAAAATCAGCAATTTAAATAACAACGATAGTTTTTAAGATTTGCAGGATATCTATTTAGTAGCTGATGAAAATACTGCACTAGCCTCTAACCCACGTATTCCTGACAAAGCAAGAAACAGAGTTTCGTTTGATTTGCCAAAAATTGTATGTCGAGTTGTGTAAAAAAATTAAAAAAATAAAAAAAATTTGATTTTGGAGACAAACAACTTATGGAAGCTTTAGAGATTTTTGCGCCAACAAACATCATTAATAGACAAAAAATAAGTTGCGGTAAATTAATTGTGTTTTTTTCTAATGTAATCAAAAAGGATGCATATCAAAATATCGATGATGAATCGCGGAATTAAGATTATAAAATTTTATAGAATTGGAACTCGACGAGAAAATTGATATCGACTGTTATTGCGTTCTCACAAATAAATTAAAAATTGTTTGGATCCTTCGACCTTGTTAACCAAAGAATGTGTTTTAAAAAAAATTAAAGATGGTATTAGTTTAGAACCAAGCAAAACTATGCTAACTAATTTTAATAACGAAATATACTTATGGAACAAAAATGAAATGACATGTTAAAAATGAGCTAATATACAAGAAAAATGCCATTTTTCCACATAACCGCATTTAAAAATATAAAATGATTTTGTGAATTGTATTACAATATTATTAATTTAAACTGTCAAATTTTGTTTAATTTTATAAATTTAATATTCTTTGTTAAAATTCAAATGTTTTTGAGTGAGTTTTTCTTAATATGATGAAGATTCGAGAAAAGTTTACATTTTTAATGAATCGAAAATTAAATCGACCGATATCAGTCTTTTCCACTAAAGCTAGAAAGCATGCAGTATGTATTGTGACAATTATGCCTAACGTTAAAATCAATAACATCAGTATCGTTGTTAGTATGTAGGTTAGAGTCGCAGATCATTATGTGGTAACGATCGACGGTTCGATCTTCACCCGGGCAATTGAAGTTTTAATGATGGATATTTATTTGAGTCGACGAACAAGATTGGTGCAATGAGTCCTAAAGGCAGAATGACCATTATTCTTCAAATAAATTAGCACAACATTCGAGAAGTAAGGCGTTAACAAAAACCATATGGGAGAATTGAAATGAGCAAATCAATCTATTACGTCATAGATTTCTCTCGAATAAATACGCGAATACTTGGATTTTCATCATTGATTAAACAATTTTCATGTAACGACACAATAAAGAATGTTCGAGAGTTGAATTTTGAACCAGGTTGCAGAGTAACATCAGTTTAAATTCAACCAGTGATCAGCGAGCAATAAAGTCATACAGAGCAGTGCTATAAGTAATAAGGTAATAAGACCGAACTATATATTTAAGACTTTAAAATACGATTAAACGTGCCCTGAAGGTAGAGACACCGTAGGATCACACGACCACTATCAGTAGTACAGGTCATAGGGTACTACGACTGCAATCACCAGCCGGTGGGGCGCTAATATCACAACTAACCTCGACAAAGGAATTCATCAGCCCTATCCAACGAGGAGTTGCTGATGAATTCCTTAATGAACTGCTGAAACCAATACAAAACAACTAGCGAAAGAAGAAAAAAGGAAATATTAATTAATGACCGCTACTACACAATCGGACGAACAGACAAACATTGGAGATGTTCTTAACGCTCTGCTGTTACAAATGAATGAGCTAAACTCTGTAATGGAAAATCAGACGAGCCAACAATTTAATCAGCCAAATGAAAAATTCAATCAGCAAAATGCGAAATTTCTTCAGCTAAACTTGAAGTTGGATCAGCAAATGCAACAACAAAATAAGAATCTGGAGGCAGCTAAAACAAACAGAATACCACAATTGCAAGGCAGGATGAAGGAGTTCAATGACAATCAACCTCCATTGTTTGATGGCAAAGCTCCTATTGAGATCTTCAAGTTGCAATTTCAAGCAGCTGTGGTGGTGCAGAAGAACAGCAAAGCAGCTAATGTGCTCCAGACAGTATCTGCATCAGAGATGAGCAGTGTAAGAATTGGACTTGAGGTACGGTGAGAGTCATATCCAGGAATTATGCATAATCCTGCTGCATTAGAGGCGACAACAACGTGAAGGCGTTCCAAGATGTGGAACAATAAATTACTAAGCATAAACTTACAATTTATAATAAACAGCAAACCAATAAATAAAAATAGCTTCTCCGTCTAGCACTACCGCATATTATATAATGCCGCATATATACAAATTTGTAAGAAAATTAAAAACTATTGAAAAATTGTAAATAGATAAAGTAGCTCTCAAAAAAGTTCCAATAGACAACGAAGAAGTTCTAAAAATGATAACTGATATGTAGCGTCATGTGTGGAAGATGTAGCATCTTCGGCACTACAGAAGCTATTATGGTCAATGTATGCGGTTCAAAACAGGGTGAGTGAAAGCGGTTCAGTGAAATTTAGGAGAATGTAGTTACAGATACCATTCAAAGAAAATGGCCTTGGCCACAATAAAAAGATTCGAGAAGGAAAGAATAATGAATATTCATCAGATGCTGGATGGAACTTTGACAATTTTTCAACGGCTATTATTTTGTGAATCGGGGCATTAAACTGCTTAAAAAATTACACTTAAGATCAAATTTGCAAACCAAATCGGTTTAAATCTATTTTGAAATTTGTTCACAATGGAATAAAACCTTCCATTCTTTACGAATTTTGCATTAAAAAATAGCTTATCAGCGCCATTCATCGGCAAATAACCGGTTATTGATGGATTTATGTAATACGTAAAAAATTTAATCAACGTTTTTAATTTAATCCTTTTCGATTATATATATTCAATTTCATCTAAATTAGTGTTTTGGATTATTGCTGATGAGAAGATGCGGCTGGTATTTCTAGTGTCTGTTTACCTGGAGTTAATTAAATTATTTGCATTATGTGAAAGAGCGAGTGCAAATAATTAGATTTTTAAAGAGTTGTTAGTTTTTCTTCTATACTGTTTCTGCATATCTAGCATTTTATTCAATTTGTCTTTTCCTTAAAAATTAAAGTTGGGCGGTAAACCCAGCAATAAATACCACAAACGAGCTCAACGTGCAGTACCCGGTTAAACAGATACACTTACGTTACACATTAAAAACACCCAATCGTGACTCTTTGTTCACCACCGAAAATCGAACCCGAGACCGCCGAATACCAAAACAAGGAGGCTACTAGAAAGAAGCGTGCCAACGAGGTTGGTTATATCTTTACTTTTTAGCGGTGTTTGGCAGGTCACGTTTCTGCTAACGCTACCGATGTGGATGTTGTATAAGAAAAATCTAACACTCAAATATGTTATTATTGAGAGGAAATTTATTGTTGCTTCTTGGTTTGTCGCCGAATTGTCTACTAATGGTAATACTATTTTCATGGTATCATGGTAATTGAACAACTGTTATGTACCAACAATATTCATGTCTTGTGTTTTTGTTCTTCTTTCCAACTATATTTATATAATTTGTTACACAAATAAAACCAGATACATACTATTTTGGTCCCAATGTCTAGAGTTTAAACCAGATACCATTACCAAATGGTTTATCCAAAAACTAAAAATTAAAATAACAATAATTTTAAGACATTCTCAATTATTATAAATAAAATCGAATTAAATAAACCCAAGAATGGAAATTTACTGTTAAATAATGTCTCTTTAGAAATTAAATCTAATTTAAAATATAAATTTCTATTTTGGAAACTTGGATATTATGTGGTTGAAAATAAAAACAAATTAAAATATTATAATTAGAAATACGAATAAAAAATATTTATAATAAAACAATTGTTAAAATCACAAAGAAAATGTATAAAGAAGTTCACAAAGAAGTAGAAAAAATCGTTTACAAAACTTAATTTTTTCATAAAAGAGTTAAAACAATACTGTCTGAAACGTAAAACGTTATCATCTTTGTCGATCCAGTATCAATCTCTTGTTTAATTGCTTCAACCAGTACATCACACGTCAAATATTGAGGAAATCGGTTTTTACTCGTAGACCACCCTTCTGCGTACTAAATACCCATTCCAACGTATTTCGTGCCGAAGTCCACACGATTTGAACCAACTTTCGAATAAGGAGATAAACATTTATTGATATCGTTCAAGTCCATTTGGAATTTATCGTATTGTTATTCTTCTTTGCAAAATTTTAGGTTGAGTTAATTTTGGCTTTAACTTATATAGATGCAAACATGTATTGTGTTAAAATTCTGTTGACCGAATCATTGGAAAATTTAATTGACTAGGCCAAAATCTTAAATATAAATATTTTAGGTCTGTAAGATTCCAAAAAAATTATTTATTATGGCTTACTTATATAATAATATATGTACTTACTATCATTGCATTTAAGCTAAAATATCCATTCAGATTGTAGTAAAGATGCCGTTCCTGTTTAATAGGGGCAATTATTTTAATCACACATGCAATTTCTACAATTGCTATACACTTCTTTAATGCATTGAACAATTGTTGATTGCGCCATACCAATATTTAAATCATCTCTGAAATATTTTGAGGCAATTTGTTGCCGATGAAGTACTTTTATCATATTCTTGAGGTGTAAACATCTGATCAAAAGTATTAAAATTGTAAATTTATAATATAAGAATATGAATGAAATTCTGATAAAAATTTATCAGAAACATTAAATTAAAAATTAAATCGTTAAACATTTAATAATTTAAAATAAAATATAAATTACGGGAAATAACTGGGAGGATTGGGGCAGACGGATGAGGGGAAGGTTGGTTCGGAAAGAGAGGGATATGTGAAGTGGTGGTTGGGAATGAACCTATTTTTAGGTATTACTGGTACTTTGTAGATTCCTTCAAACCGTGTAAAACTACGGGTGTGAAGTTTGTCCTAAAATTGTCCCAATTTTCTTATCTGAGTATTAGTAAAAATTGTTTCCCAAATTAGTATTAATTTTGCATGAAGAATACTTGAAAATGTAATGTTACCGAACTTAAAAAGTATATTTTGTATTTTAGTACAAATCCATAATTAATAAAAAAATCGCCATGCTGAACCAAAAATCGTTCCAAAGCAGCGATATACATTTTTAGGTAGCTGAAAACTATATCTAACTAAAAAATATTGAAGCATTTCCAAATCTAAAAGATAAGTACCTTAGGACAGGGGTGTTTTACCACGTTGTATGTTAGTACAAAATTGGAATTTTAAAAGGATTCGCCTGCTAATCCAAGGATCGCACCCAAATAGCGATATACATTTTTGGGTAGCTGAGGACTATATCTAACTGAAAAATATTAAAATCTAGAAGATAAGTAACTTAGGACAGAGTTTTTTTTTATCACGTTTTATGTTAGCACAAAATTGAAATTTTAAAAAAATTCTCCTGCTAATCCAAGGATCATACCCAGATAGCGATATTTATTCTTGGGTAGCTGAGGACGATATCTAGGGGTGTTTTACCACGTGTTATGTTAGTACCAAATTGAAGTTTTAAAAAAATTGGCCTGCTGATCCAAGGATTATACCCAGATAGCGATATATTTTTTAATATTTTATAGTTAGATATAGTAGACAGCTACGCAAAAATGTATATACACCCTTGTCTGAAGTCACTTAGCTACTAGATAGAGGATTGTTTTTATTAATCGGACCATTTCCGTTCATTTACTTTAAACAAGTGCACGCTCGTGCTTATCCCTTGAGTAAAATTTTGCACTAGTTTATTGGAATATGCTTTGAGCTTTGGGAGTTTTTCTACGTTTGCTAATAAGATAAATAGCTTTTAACAATTGTTCGGTTTATCCGATTTGATTTGGTTTATTATTGTCACTAATGTTAACAAATTTATTTAGTATTAGGACAAACTTCACACTTTTAAACAGACGATTTGGCTTAATTGTTGTTTTTGTAATTTTGGACAAACGAATGTAAAACTACAAATTTTTCGGTATCAAAACCATATTTCTATGTTATTAAAACTAAACAAAATTAATTATTGAACTGTTTCAAAAAAATTGGTTGGTATTTTTAAAACGTATAATATAGCTCTTTCAAACCGTTGGAAAAAACCTTTTTGGATTTTTTGGAAACTTGTTAAAATAGTTACCACCATAGTACACATCAAACAAAAAAGTTTTTAAAACCGCGACCAAAACAGGTACCTACAATGGTTTTGTATCGTGTCAGGGACGTATTTGAAACAATTTTAACCTTAGCATGGGCAGCAATTTTTTATACATATTATGGGCAAAATTTACAAATGATTATATTTTGTTTTCCTTTGTATTTCGCATGGAAAAATGTTTATAAATACTCAATTATAATGCATCTTTTTCGTGGTTTTAGGTACACACTGTGTGTAAAATTTTTTAGCGATGTTGAGACGTTTTGTGCTATTATGCACACTTCGATTACAATAATAATTTGTCGGAATACTAATCGAAATGCCGAATCAGAATATACTAAATTTAATGAGAGAAACCCCGATAAACCATCTAAAAAATGGGTTCGAATAGATGAAGAAGAGCTGCGGGCTTTCTTTGGTATTTTACTCACTATGGGAATCAATAAATCTAACCACGACCGTCTAGATTTGCTTTGGAGAAAGAATGCGTATCCACTTTACAAAGCCACAATGTCAGCTAAACGATTGTGGAATATAATAACATTTATTCGCTTCGATCAACAGAATACGAGAGCTAATATCAGAAATTTTCCATATGCTAGTGGTCAATCTTCGAATAAATTATAAGCCATCAGAAAACATTACTGTTCCCTTCAGAAGCCGAACGAGATTCACTCAATATATACCATCAAAACCGGCTAAGTATGGCATCAAAGTGTGGTGGGCATTGTGCGGCCAAATATATCTGGGAAAAGTGGGAAATAAGAGGGATGTTAATAAAGGGGAGCGTGTTGGTTTGGATCTAGTAGAATAATATAAAAATACCGGTAGAAACATTACAACAGACAATTTCTTCACATCGGTCTCTTAATTAGCAGACACTTTGAGAAAGTGGAAATTTTCTATCGTAGGAACCCTAAAAAAAAATAAAACATATTTACCAGCCGAATTTAAACCATCTCCTCGGCGGGAAGTATTATCATCTATTTTTGGATTCGGTGAGAAAACCACTATATGCTCGTATGTGCCGAAAAAGAATAAGTCTGTAGTGCTTCTATCAACATTGCATTTTGATGATAAAATTTGAAATATTAAAAATAAGCCCGAAATTATTGAATGAAACAAAAGGTGGTGTAGATAACTATGGATAAAATGCTGGGGCAATACACTCAAAAAGAGAAACAAAATCAGTGGCCGTTGGCCCTATTGTATAACATCCTGGATACGGCAGCTTTCTCAGCCTATATAATTTATGCTGAAAACAATCCGTCACATTTAACATCAAAAACAGGTGAAAAATTATAATTTTTTACAATCGTTGAAGCTCAATACTAATTGTTTTTTTTAAAAATGTTTTTAGATCGACGGCGATGGTTTTTACAAGCTTTAGGCGAGCATTTGCGCCGTCCTCACATAGAAAAACGATCCGTGTATGTTGGGTCGCCAGATTTAAAGCGTTAGTAGTTCGACGGATAAGTTTGTACCAGATGACGATGATCGTGGCAACTCGAAAGTGAAAGGATTGTGCCTCATCTGCTATCACAAGGGAAAAAAAAGAAAACGTGCAACAAGGAAACTTTGCGTTGAGTGCCAAAAACCTGTCTGTGTGGAGCATAGCCTAACACAAACAATGTGTTCAAATTGCCATTTAGCATACATTTGTATGTGGATATTTTTAATAAATCTTTTTTACGAATTACTTTTTTAATTATCTTTTTTACGAATACCAAAAATTATGTTTTTACTTGTCAAAAACCTTATATTATAGCGATTTTCCTGAAATGATGTCAATTCGTACTTACTATGAACTAAAACTAGCGAAAAATATTTATACTTCTCATATAAAACAGACGAAAGGAAAATATTTACAAATGTCAATATCTGCCAATAATCGGATAAAATTTTAAAAGTGTGTTGGCATTAATATTTCGTTTCAAACTATTCACTCACGTACATATAAATAATACCATATTCAATTTAAAGTTGATTTTTATTTTATTTTATTTTTTTTTTTTGCAGCGACCGCAACATCACTCCCCTTCCAGTGAAACGCAATGACAAAACAATATTGTTCGTATATGTATAAGTTAACTCATTTGAATGAAACACCATGACGACTTGGAGTACTCAAACTGGAAACAGCATCTGAAATAACATACGCAGGTTTCAACCTATCGATAGAAATCGATAATGATTTACCCTTAAAATTTACAATGAAATATTTCCGTAATCTTCTTAAAACTTTAAAAGGTCCTTCATATGGAGGATGAAGACCAGTTTTGATTTTATCGACTCTAACGAAAACGAATTCACACGAGATGAGCGAGTCAGGAACAAATACGAGTTTGTTAGATTGCCGAGGTTCTGATGGTTTTACATTTTGGATTCGCAATTTTAATAGTTCAGTAAAACTATTAGGATCCGTGGGAATGTTAGATTGAGATGATGTAAAGAATTCACCAGGCACTTTTAATTGCTCACCGTATACCAATTCAGCCGAAGAACATTTCAAATCTTCCTTGATTGCCGTACGCAGACCCAAAAGAACTAATGGAATATCTTCGTGCCAGTTTACTGTATTGCAACGCGCCATTAGGGACGCCTGCAAATCACGATGAAATCGCTCTACCGTCCTATTTGATTGGGGATGGTATGCGGTTGTGCGTATCCTATGTGTTCCTAACAATTTAGTCAGATCTGAAAATAGTTTTGATTCAAACTGGGATCCTTGATCCGTTGTCATAACAAGTGGGATTCCAAAACGGGACACATATTATGACACAAATGTTTTCGCTACGGTGTGGGCAGTCATATCAGCGATCGGATAGGCTTCTGGCCACCTAGTAAACCTATCCACAATGGTTAGTATGTATGAACATCCATTAGATTGTGGTAATGGACCTACCAAATCCATATGAATATGTTCAAATCTTACGCTGGGAAGGTCGAAGGTACCAGTTTCAGATCGAGTGTGACGACTTACCTTACATTTCTGGCATTGCAAACACGCTTTAGACCACTCATTGCAATTTTTGTTAATATTGGGTCAGAAATATTTAGATGTTATTATTTTACGGGTTGAACGTATTCCAGGGTGTGACAGTCCATGTAGCATGTCAAATACCTGTCTTCTAATAGGTTTAGGCACAAACGGACGACACTTGCCAGTAGAGGTTTCGCACCAAACATACTCATCTGATTCTGATGATTGCGTGTGTTCAAGTTTGAATTTAGAACTTGATTTCCGATTTGTGTCTGACAGTATGGATTGAAGTTCTTCATCGTTCTTCTGTAGGTCGACAAGAACTTTAAGGTCTAGCGATTTATTTCCCACACTAGCTATGTCAGGGCAACCGATTCGAGATAAGCAATCCGCAACAACGTTATCTTTTCCACTAATGTGCCGTATATCACTAGTAAATTGCGAGATGTAATCCAATTGTCGCGCATGGATGCATCGGTGGTGATGTTACAAACTGCGTCATATTTTGGATGTGCTAGTAGAGTGTGTGTAGCTAATGCCTCCTTACATTTCCGGAACCAATTATCACATTCTTCTGGCCAAGTGAATTGAGTTTTTTTTACTTTGTTCATTACGGCCAAGTGCGAATGGAAAGGTGCTAGCAGGTGAGCAATATTGCGTATGAATCTACTATAATAATATATCATTCCAATAAATTGTTGTAATTGTTTCACGGATGATGGAGATTTAAAATTAGAGATCACTTCTACTCTACTCGACGAGGGAGAAATTTCATCCTTATTAATACTATGCCCCAAAAATTCGAAAGACGAAACACCAAAAACGCATTTAGATGCTTTAATATTTAAATCGTATTCGACTAAACGATCGAATAATTGTCTTAAATGGGATTTGTGTTCCGCTTCATCTCGACTCGCGACCATAATATCGTCTATGTAAACGTAAACGAATTCTAATCCACGAACCACATTGTTCATAAATCTTTGAAAGGTTTGGCTAGCGTTCCGTAATCCAAAAGGCATCCTGGTAAATTCAAACAATCCGAAAGGTGTTATGATGGCTGTTTTGTGAACATCCTCCGGAGCTACTGGAATGTGATGGTAAGCTCTCACTAAGTCAATCTTCGAGAATACCGTACAGCCATTCAGACATAAAGAGAAATTGTGAAGATGGGCGATTGGATATCTGTCTGGTATTGTTATTGCATTCAAGCGGCGGTAGTCGCCACAAGGACGCCAATCACTGCTATCTTTCTTCGCAACTAAATGGAGTGGTGAAGATGCGCAGGATGAAGATGGTCGACAAATTCCAAGTTGTACCATGTGCTCAAATTCCAATTTTGCAGCATTGTGTTTGCGTGGATCTAACCTTCGAGGAGTGCAAAATGGTAGAGATCCATTGGTTACGATATGGTGTACCACACAATGTTTCACAGGAAGACTGTAATTTGGGTTTTCCACCAACGAAGGAAACTCGGACAAAATTGTGCCGTACCCACTTTCTAATGAATAATAAAGTGGTATAGGTATGTCACTGTAACTGCAAAAGGCATTAACACTAAGATTAGTTTCTTTGTCCAATAAACGCTTAGCTTTAAGGTCCACCAACAATCCGAACTTACTTAAAAAAATCTGCACCAATTATTGGCTTATTAACAGACGCCAGTAAAAATGGGTGTACAAAACTACGCCTTAAACCTAAATCAATATGTAACAGTTTTGTGCCATACGTGCTAATTGTAGAACCATTAGCAGCAGACAAATAATAATCGGGATGTTTGTTATAACTACTGAACATTGAATTTGGAACAACTGACAGGTCAGCACCTGTATCTACTAAAAAGTTTAATTTATTTTTTAAATCTGTTAGTTCTGCTGAACGCCGTATCGCCCGCAGAACTTATTCGTTTTTTGGTTGAGTACCATTTGTATTGAAATTGCAAGGCTTATCACATTTCCTTGCGTTATTTCCAAACTTATGATGGTACCAACACAATGGATATTTGGTCGTATTACGTTTGTTATTTCTACTTCTCGACCGAAAAGCACTTATCGATCGGCTACCACTTCTTCGGTTATTCGGACAACTAGTTTGATTTAGTAAAGTACGCACGACAGATTTAAGATCACTTATTTCGTTTGCCAATTGTTCGTATTTATCGTTTTGAACTGGTGCTAAACTTATGGTGGAAGGAGCGTTTATCATGGATACTGAAAATCCAGGAGAAGCTTCGAATATTTTATCGGCTATGTCAGTGAGCTGTGATATACTTTTGCCATCTTTAATTAAAGGAATTAAGGCAACATTAATAACTGGGGACAATCTGCGAAGCCAAAGTTTTCTAATTAAATTTTCACCAAACGTGCCAGAAGTGCCAGCTAATCGATTGAAATGTCTATAGAGTTCCGACGGCTTTTTGTCTCCCAACTCCGTATTTGATAACAACTGTTCTATGCGTCGCTCTTCGCTTAACGAATGTCGTTCAATGAGCTTTTCTTTAAGACCTTTATAAATATCAGTCGCAGGTTGATTCTGAATGTAATCTAGAACCGAATCAAAGACAATCAAGAACAAAATTACAAATTTACGAGTAATGAATATTATAATTAACTAAAATTTATAAAATGAATTAAAATTTTCCAATAAAATTTACTCACACATAAATGGTAGCATCTATACACACCAATAAATATTAGTACAATATTAATATGTAAATAGTAATCCATGTGCAATTTCACCTTGACAAATTGCAGTGCTTATCTGGTCATGCGGTTCTGCTTGCGGCTTTCCGTTACTCACGGAGGTTTTATGACACTATGATGTACAGTAAATGATGAAATTGGAGTCGAAAATAAGTTGATTAGAACAGCCGGTTGCAATAGCGGTTGAAATAACGTTTGTTAAATGAAACAGCAAAATTAGCAGCAAAAACGTAGATTTAATCCAACAGCAAATTCTTTTTACCGGTAGTCTTGGGTTGTATACGTAGAGTGTATTCAGCAAATTATTGATAACGCCAAATAGAATTTATTCATAACGCCAAATAGATGTAGTTGTGATGTAGTTGTGAATACTATTAAGCCAACTCCTTTTGAAAAATGTTCACGTCGAGGTCACCATTTGTTGGCATTAATATTTCGTTTGAAACTATTCACTCACGTACATATAAATAATACCATATTCAATTTAAAGTTGATTTTTATTTTTTTATTTTTTTTGCAGCGACCGCAACAAGTGCTTAAAAAGCGCCTAAAAAAGCTTTATTATTATTTTTTTTTTATGTTTTCAGAAGAAGCTCGAAAAATTAGCCACTGACCAGAAAGGTTTTCAAAAGAATATGAATAAGGTAGATTTTATTCGAAAATGAAAAATGAAATATTTACATTGTAAATCCTGCCCAAGTTTTTTATGGTTTTCGACACCAATGTTTCGGATCGGATCTAAACCATATTTGAAACCACAAATTGCTACTTGGGGCCCTTGCAATGTCAATGACTATGAAAAAAGCGGTCGCCTAAAGGCCCTATCAAAACACCCTTTGTTATGAATCCGCATTCAAACAATAAAAATCCAAACAAACAATGTATTGTTAATGGGCTAAAATACAAAATAAAATATATACTCGTACGTGTATACACTATATACATTCGAATATATTTTAAGATGGTATTGTCTGAACTTTTGGAAGCACCAATAAAACACTACACAAACTAAAAAGTATTCAATTTATGTTTGTTGTTGTTTCGATTCATTAATTAAAAACAAAGTTGTTTTCAAAATTGAAGCAATAAAAAGTTAAACAAGTATTTAAAGTTTTTTTTTTTATACAGTTTCGTATGTAATTTTGAAAGTTGTACAATTACATTAGTTTTGGATTAAAGTTTTTTTTTTGTTTGGTTAGAACTGCGTATATGACGTACATACATATAAAAACTATAATAAAAAAATCCACCCCTATATAAATTCAATTATTGTCGTAAAAAATGATTGATTTCATTTCCCATCATAATTACTCTATTATTTGAACTCAACCATAATTTTATTTTATTTATAATGTTATTATGGTAAAAATTGAATTTAGACTATTATTGATCATAATTTTTTATGATATTTTATAAATCATGCCGATTTCACCGTTAAATTCATACGTACATATATGTACAAACAAATACCGAATAGAGTTTATAAACTTTGAATTTTATGTTGTTATTGTTAACTAGTCTCTCTACTCTATATAGAGGTAAAGAACGATTTTAATGTCGTGATAATTTCATTTTTTGGGATCGTTCTGCCCAAAGTTTTAGTAAATAAATGTATCCAATATAACTAGCAACGTATGAACAGCTTTTATAATTATTTTTATTAACGAAAACGACCGGGAAAAATTCTTACAACATTTGATTCGATGTATACGTTTTTTTTTTGCTGTAGAACGAACTGTATAAAAAGCATTAAACATTAAGCAATAACAATAACACTTATTAAAATACAGAAAGACAAAAAATACAAATAAAATGTACGTTTACAGCAAAAAAAAAAACGGAAACATTCACCAAATGGGACTCCTCTATTTAAGTTTTTTGTTATAAATACGCAAAGATAAAAACACGCAGCACTCATATTTCAAATATTTTTTTGTCTTCATTTCTACTGTGTTCTCTGTGTTTTGTTATTGTTACCACTTTGGGCAAGTTGTTATTATTGTTGCTGCTCGTGCACAGTGGCGTATAAAATGAATTTTGTGTATATGTACGTACATACTTATTATTTTAATCTCATGTTATCAAACAAAAACAAAACAAAAAAATTAAAACGTCAATATTGCACGACATACATGATACATATATGTATGTATGTTGTTATTATTCTGACAATCGCATATGGATTTTATTTATGAACAAACAAAATTCTTCAACTTTGGTTCTGGAAACACAATTATTCGATGGATTTGTTTGTTTTGCACATTTTTTTTATTTATTAACAAAGATTTATAGATCATATACAAAATATTCATCCAACAAAACCGCCAAAATACATACATAAGTACGTACATGTGAAGATAACAAAAAAACCGAAGCAAACAAATCCATTAATTTAAATATTATGTATTGCGCATTCAGCATATGACGATTATATGTATATGAAATGTCATCTTCAATTATCGCAGTCATTACGTTATTATTATGATTTTGATTGTGAATTACTTCACATTACAATAAGTATGTAGACTTTCTCCGATGATTGTTGAAAAAAAAAAACTTTTAAAAATGATTGCTTTGCGAATATGTAACTGTCGTAATGGTATCAAAATTAACATAATTATCACAGTTCATTGATTTTTAGACAAATATTGCACGTTGGTATCAATGTGGGTATTTACATCCGGTTTAACAAAAAATGAACTGATTGTTCGATATTACTGACTACACCGTGTAATATACGTGGTTGTTGGCACGTAAAATATTACATAGATTACTTGGCAATATTTTTTGTCAATGTCGACAAGTAAGACAATGTCAACCACCTACGATTTTTAAGCGATATGAAATAAAATTTGCGGTATTTTGTAAAAGAGCGATTCATTAAAGTCGTAGAAGAAATGAATAAAAGGTTCAAATTATATCGGGAACCACATACCACACAGAGAAAAATCGATCTCGTAAATTCATACAAACTCAAGAAGATATCTTAATGGTTTTCATCCAAATGGTTTGTCATCTTGAAACAAGGTACAATTTCATTTTACTGAAAACTATGGGATGAACTCATAACTTTAATTGAATTTCCTCTTATGTCTAGAAAACAACTTCTTGATTAATCGGCACATTGGAATAGATTTCTTCTTAAATGAAAATAAATTCAGTTTATTATTATAAGATATATTCTTATTTTTACTGTTTCTTTAAAATGATTTTCATTTATTTCAATTCAAGTATTACCTCTCAATTAATTTTAAGAAGGACTACTTCTTGTTTAAATCTCCAAACCTCTCGTTTAAACGTTAAAAATCATCGTTTTGATCTAAAATAAAATACTATTTTATATTTATTGCAATTTAATTACTTTGATTTCATTACTATATACTTTACATATTTTAACTTAGATTTTCAATTATAGACTCTCTTATTAATAATTAATTAATAAAAATTACAACAGTTTTAAAGGCAATTACTGGCCCCTTACTGAGTCAACAATTCGGCTCCTGCGCCTACCATATGGTGGCTCTCCTTTCAGAGATCGCTGCACAATTCGTTCCGGATCAGCACGCAGAACGTGCCCGAGCCAGCGGACTCGCTGAGATCTTACTTCATGTACAATATCGGGGATCTTCATCAGATCTCTGATCTCGATATTGTACAGAGCTCGGTATGTACCATCTATTTCGCGTTTTGGGCCGTAAATCATACGCATGACTCTTCTCTCAAATGTTAGGAGCCATCTCTCGTACTCATCCGTCAGCGCCCAACTTTCACATCCAAACATAACAACGGGCCTGATCAACGCGTTGTAAAGCTTCAGCTTCACGGCACTTGATAAGTGTTTAGATTTTAGCAGTGGCCTTAGAGGATACAAAGAACAACTGCCAGGTGCCAACGGCACTTTAATATCCTCACCCAAACTGTTATCGTGAGTGATAAGAGAACCCAAATATTTGAACCTCCTCACTCCCTCAAACGTGTGGTGGCCACTACTAAAATCTGGTGTGCCATTGTCCCTAAAACCAGAGATCAGGTATTTCGTTTTGGACTCATTAATCTGAAGTTCAACTGAAGCTGAAAACTCTCTTATTAATAATAATTATTATTAATTTTTGAATAATAAACTATTTTCAAACGTAATTTAATTTTAATTTATAAATAAATTTGAATTAATAAAGTTATTTTTGCAGAAGCACTTAATTAAATTTGTAACTGAAGGGTATTCTTCCGAATTTAATTGGATGAAATATTCTTCAAGGAGACCACACTAATTTACCTCGCAATACACATAAAAATGGTCCAGTTTTTTCAATTGCGGCCCGATTGCTATTAGTTTTGGTAGTACGCAATTATTTTCTCCGGCATTTTTTGCAAATTTTCCATAGTTAACCTCAATTCACTCAGATTACTCACATGAATCATAATATCTTGTTGCCCGTGCAAGATGGTTGGTTTACAATTCCGACTGATTTTTGGTGGCTGAAGGATCGCATGTATCAACAATACTACAATACAATCTCTTGAATCTGTCGAATAATAATAAAACCAATATTATAGTGGGTGTTATTGTAAAGTAGTAGCAGTAGTTATGTTTTTTACTTTTTTGTAGGTCACCCTTTTTTAAAATTTGCAGCATTTCGAGAGACTTTTTATCTTTAATTTATTCATCGAAGCAAACCATTATTTTTGATTTGAAATCTTCGAAGTCGTTATAAATAACAACATAAATATTTTACACCAATAAAAGCTTACCTTGGTCAGAAATGTCTATATCCATAATTTCTGTGTTGTTATCCGAAGAAATAATTTCTCTAGAAGCAGCTTTATTATGTGACGTATTGCTCCACCCCAAGACTAATTTTCTTGAAGGATTTCTTTGACCTGGTTTTCGAGGCATGAAATATATGGTCTGCAATATAAATTATACAATGTATTTCTCGTTTTGTGATTGAATAGTTTAAAAATCATACCGATTTTCCATTTGGGAATAACTGTTCTATACGCTAGGCCCATCGTTTCATATCGGTATAAGTAATTGTTGAATGGTTCATTAGCCAAGAATCAACAGTGTAATGAACTAATTGTTTTTGTTGTGTGTTGTTAAGGCGATCGTAGGTTGCGTAGTAATGTAAAACTTGTCCACTCCTTACTGTCGATTTCAAAATTTATTCCAACTCTGAGCTGTTTGACGGCTATGCATTGAGAAGTTCCTGTACTAATATCGTTTGATACTTTGTCCAACCATTCTAAAATCCTGCAGTTTGTAGCTGTGGTCACTGTGTCGACATCACATAACATTGGTTTTTCCTTAGGATTAAAGCTCGATTTTAATCAATAATTTATATAAAAACTCATTTAGAGGTCGATAATTGACATATGTACTACAATTTTTCGGTCTAATATTCAATTTACAGGTATAACTCATTCGGTTTCGACGACCTAACCTTAAAATACTTTATTAAATAACACACGTTGTGTGTGGTTATAAAATAGGGCCCAGATGTTTATAATTGGGCTGAGTTGGAAGCACGGGCCACTGTTATTTTAATCAACCAAACTAAATTGGCCGCAAATGGGTTAATTAACAATTTAAAATAAAAATCGAAATCGAAAATTTTAGAATTTAGCATTTACCTGATCACTGCGACACTCCTTTAGTTTTCTGGTAAAAAGCAATTGATCACCAAAAAATGTCGTTGATTGATTTTCAAATATTGTATGGATGTTTTCAAATTCTATTGCCTCTAAATGGCTTATTTTTGTAATGCCGTATAACTTGATGACACTAATTGTTGATTCCGATAGCTCCCAGATTCGAAGCAATTCTCTAATTTTATCTGTATCGTCTGACGCAAATGAAAGAATAGTTCTCTATTTCAACCACCTCATTATTTTCCTCCCCCGTTTTATTTTTATGCACTAACTATCAAATAACGGTAATAGACGTATTAATTATTGTGTATTATTATTAAATATTATTATTTAACTGTTTCACGTTTATATTAGTTAGATTGTTTCTAATATTTTTGATGTATATTAAACGCACATAACTATTTAGATAAACTCAATGCCGCATATCGATCTCGAATATGCGAACAAAGCAATTTATTGTAACAAAAAAGGAATTTAATTGCATTCGTCTCATTTTAATACTGCACATATCTCTTTTCCTCTACTTCGAAGGAAACGAAAAAACAAAAATGAATAAAATTAAATATGGTTCTTGTGCATAGAATAACGGGTTTAAAATAAAATTATTAATATTTAAAACAAACGGACTTTCCAATCAAGGAAGAATTTTAAAAGGATTGTAATTTTAAATCTAAATGCCGATCATATTAAAAAATAAAAGAAAATAAGGTTTTAAATTTAGAGGAGACATATTCATTTTAAAAGGTTTTAATATAACGGATTTACACATTTTTATATTTAAGAGGAAAATTATATTGATTAAAGGGGTCACTTTTTTCTCTGTGCATACTATAACCATAGAAAAAACAGTAAATAGATTTCTCATATTTTTATTTGCACTGCGTATGAGCGAGAAAATTTTTAATTGATTTTTGAATAAAGTTTTGGATGACCAATTTTGATGAAACTCAGCAATCAGATTATAAAATGATTTTAGAATGAAGCTCTGGCTTACCTATACTGAAACTTAACGGAAGCTATTTGCAATCCATTCTGATGAAATCCGACATGTTGGATTTAAATGCGGGATTATAAATTGATTTTTGGATAAAGTTCTAGAATATTATTAACTGTGGGGAATTAAAAATTATTTTTGTATCATATTGTGATATATGGCCAATTGTAATTGTAATATTGGTGATGTTCCATGCGAGGCTAAGAATGTACTGTCTAAATTGAATTTTCGTGGATATATTATTATTTATGGCAGACAGTTGGATGATAGGATCATAAATGATAAATACATAGTAAAATACTTGTATTTTATTGTAATCTGGTCACTTATAAAATATGATGGATGGTGATGACTAACGCACTTCTTCTTATATTCATTTTTTTTACCTTTAAAATACGATTTAAAAAATGAAATAACAGTGCACCAGTAAACCGTGCAAGTGATAAACAAAATCTATGTTTATTAATACAGTAGGCATTCAGTAGGCAGTATTCATTCAACCATTATATAACTATATTTTAGTATATAAGGAATACGTTGTAAACTTCTTATGCCAACAATTATTTAATTCTATTTATTTGATGTATTTTATTCTGTCCGTCGATACTACCATTTTATTCTATTCATCTTATTTTCTGCTATAGTTTGTCGTTATGATAATTAATGCAGATTCTACATAGTTAGCCTGTCCGAGCATCACCATGTGTGAATAGTTTTATTTATGTAGATAGAATGAGCTAACATATTACATTAGGGGGCATATCAAACCGCATGCAAGATATTGCCTGTTGGGAGGGAGGTGTGCATAAAGGTGGTCTATAACATCTTGATCACCATGAAAAATGGCTGTGACGTAGTTTTTCTGTTTAAATCATACTCTTGTTTATTCATTAAATGTATTTAATTTATTACATTAATGTATCGTAATTCTTAATGTTTCAATCTGTGATACGGTGTAAAACATCATCATTTTATCGTGTAAGTCCGCTCCATGTTTATTCGAATTATTCAGCGTATAATAAAATCAATATGGGTATATATATAAAATAGGAGCACTTCAAGCTCTCTGTGATTAGTGCCAAGAACCCCAACAAACCGTCTTCACCTAGCTGGCAAATGTACTGCAGGCACTAGTGTATAGGATCACGGAGAGATTCTGATAACAGAACGAAAATTCAATCAAACTATTATCGTTCCGTTACAGAATTAACTAGGCTATTTCTGTAAAAGTTAATTTAAGGTAATATTAAAAAGGTTTTTTTTTTCAATTGATGACAAATCTCTCCCATATAATATGTATTATATTATTTATTTATTTATTATTAATATTTCCTACAGTACAAATAGATACAATCGATAATAAAAAAAAGAAGAAATAAACTGACATCTTAAATATAAAAGATACCATATAAAAATAAAAAATACACAAGAATATAAAAGAAATCAAACTCGACTGAAAATGAATTCCTAGATATATTAAAATCAAAATAACAAATTTTTTTATTTCTACGTAGGTTATCAAGTAATTGAAATTTGTATGCAGCACATTGGTGACTCTGGGTTATACAAGGGTCCCGCCAAATAAAACAAACGAAAGTTGCATACATTTTGTTAAGCAGCACATAGACTCGTTCCCGAGAATGAAATTACACTACTGCAGGCAGGACACAAATAAGCTGTAATTATCTGTTGTTGAACTGAACTCTACTTGTTATGAAGCTAATGCTCTCCCGGCTCTTTTGCAGTTAGCTAATTTGGGTCCTTGCTTTACGCCGTTGCCAGCCAAATCGAGGACGCACAGCCACAGGTCTGATTTGTTTGTCTACACCTTGTATAGCTCCGTGCCAGCCTGCACTGGCATGAATGATGGCCCGGCCCATGGATTCTGCACTCTCAACAGTGGTTCATAGATGTGTTCTTCATCTATCCGCCTCTATTGGGATATACCGGGTATGTTTCTTTTAAACTGAGACGATCAAATATCTCGAAAAATAGCCACTCTACGGAAAAAATGTCCATAATCAAAATTTAATCATACCGCGGAGGAAATACAATAGCGCAAAAAAAAATAGTCCCCCACCCCCGCTTTGTAGGTGGGGCGGGGGTAACTTTTAAACTAAGATAGGAAGCCATTTTTTATTGCAGATACGGATTCTACGACTAAAAATACGTATGATTTGAATGAAATATTTTGTTCGGTTCATGATAGATGGCGTTGTAATCGACGAAATTCAATTTTTTCAATTTCTCCTTCTTAGAACACACGCATTCGATTCTGCAATACGTTTGAAATAAAAAACATCACGTTTTCATTGGAAATACTCGAAATTCGTCATCAAAACAATTTATTCAGTTTTGTAAATCTAAAATAAGTGTTCAAAATGATGGCCTGCGACTTCAATGCACTTATTAATCCGCATTTCAAATGATTGTATACAACAGAGAAGTGTGTCTGGTTGAATTTCAGCACACGCATTTCTGATTCGCTCAATCATGTTCTCACGTGTTGTTGGTTTTTGTGTGTAAACTTTGTTTTTGAGGTAGCCCCACAAAAAAAAATCTGGCGCAGTAAGATCTGTTGGGGTTTTGGGGTTTTGTTGTATTTGTTCACGTGCCCATTGACAAAAAGTTACCCGATTTTGGAAATCAACGCCATTTAGATCTTGGTGTAAAGACACGTGATATGGATGATACTTGTGCCGTTTTAAAATTCTCCAAACACTGGTGAGGGGCAATCCAGAATCGCGAACTACTTCTCGTGTACTAATATGATGATTATGAGCCACTGCTGCCAATACAGCAATTTCATTATTTTCTCCAGTGACTGTTGCTCTACGGGTCCTCTTTTTCGGTTGAACATCATTTCTTTTTCCAATATTTTTCGGATCGTTTAAAATTTAAGACATCTTGGAATATATATCATTATGGTGATGGTTTCCTCGGATTTTCCAAGAAGATTCGGAAAAATCATATAATCGACATACATGAGATCATACCTCACTTAGTTGTTCTAAATCCCCTAATCGCCTATTATTATTAGCTTCCTAGGGTTTTCCCAAGAAAATTCGGAAAAATCATTAAATCGGCATACATGTCATACAAGACATGGTTGTCCTAAATCCCCTAATCCCTTACGTTTTCCAAAATTGAAATATTTTTCAAATAAGTTAGATCCAATGACATCGTGAGCAATACGTCTATATGATGTTAGCTTTCTAGGGATTTTTCAGGAAAATTTGAAAATTTATTTATTCGGCATACATGAATTAGTTATAAAAAATTCATTTAATCGGGTAAATTATTAGATTTATCGGTTTATCCGAATAAAATATTATATTCTCACTTACACATGTAAACATTTTTAGGATTTAGGACAACCTTCATCTGTCTAAATAGAATTGTGAATTTTGTACTAAAAAAATCCTAATTTTTGTTTATTTAGTTTTTAGAACAGATTTAGGACTAAATTCACGTGAATTTTGTAACAAGATTCCACAAGAAATATATGTAGTTATCTGAATATGATATGGAGCATTAATTATAAAGATTAAATCTATTTTGCAAAAAATTATGATTATAAAAAATGTTATGGAAATTTTTTAAAAATCCTTGAAACTCAAAAGAACGCTATTTGTAATGTTAATGATAAATTAATTAATACTGTGATTAATTTGCGAACAATTAAAAAAAACAAGAAGTTTAAATTACCTGTGCTCATAAAACCTAAAGATGATAAAAAAGAACTCATTAAAAAGTGTTGCAAAATAAAAAATCAAGAATTTTGTTTTAACCTCGCTACTATGTGGCAATCACCAAAATGCAAAAATTTAAAAACAATAACGGTGTATAATAATAAATTTAAGACATTCATTTTCGTTAAAATTTCAAGTTGTAAAATGGTCATGATCGCTTTAAATATTTTCTTCATACTATGTGTAAAGTGTTCGGAATCAATAATCAAAATTAAATAAAAATAATTTTTTTAATGGGGTCATAAATTTGTGATATAGTTATATACAATGTATTTTATTAGTTTTATACTCGGTTTTTTAATAATAATGTCGCCAAATAATTGATATTAATTATTACATAAAAAACAAACTATTATTAACTATATGCCATATAACATAAAACTATGATAAAAATCAATTTTAAATTCGAATTAAATAATTTTATAAAGTTAATGGATCTTAAAACAAAAGAAATATAAAACAATGAAGTGAAATGAGCAGGTCGTAATTACAATATTTATTACATAGCAACATTGTTTATAATATATGGTACGAGGTGTGTCAATAGGATGGGTCGTTGTGTGATGCGCTACTATGGCGGATTTTAATTTCTTTGTTTTATAATTAGTTAGTTTCGTTGGCCTCGATAAACAATAAAGCATGGGCCAGGGTTTAGTCAGCAGTATT
Source organism: Tipula unca (assembly GCA_951394425.1). Lineage (NCBI taxonomy): Eukaryota > Metazoa > Arthropoda > Insecta > Diptera > Tipulidae > Tipula > Tipula unca. Next base: position 66,951,479 of record OX596382.1, on the reverse strand, counting down.
TTTGGGTAAGTTGCAACGTTAAATGGAGCGTGCAGGTACTAACTTTTTAAGAAACGTGAAAACTTATTGACGCACCCTGTATTATACTGAACACCTATTCATTTAAGTTATTTTTTTAAAAAATTTGTTGTCTTATACGAATATGTACATATATTTAAAACTATAAATATTGATTAAAATCGTAAAAAGTAAAATTAAAAAAAAAAAATATAATAAAATAAAAATTTATTAAGAAACTATAAAATTGATTATTTCATTATGTGTGTGCCACACCACACCACACCACACCATAAGATACCATCATTTTTTTTTATTTCGTCGATTGATTAAAACTAAATTTTATTGTTATTTCATTGGTATTCTCGAACGGTTCATGTGAAATTTAAAAATTAAATTGGAATTTCATTTTATTCTTTACAAATTAATTTTGTTAAATTGCATTTACGTGAAAAACTTTTTTTCAAGTTTTTGTTCGACAACAGAAAACTTTATTGTATTTGTATAATTCTTTGTTGGAAATTATGGCATATTAATGGCGTTAGTTTTGACACTATTATTTAAAACATTTAAAAGAGTTAGCACGGTATCTAATCTCAGATCCTAATTATTTCTTTTCTAATTACAATCTAGTCTAAGACCAATAAGCATATTTATACTCATTTAACTTAATTCATTAGAGGTTGGCCCCTAGTGCCTTACCGCCTCATTGTACATAACCGTTTCGTTCACCCAGTCCTCTCCAGTTTGGAATCTCACCTCAACAGATGGCAAAGGGATAGCGTAGCCGGTAGCCTCCGAAATACCCATGTTGCATAGGATAGATGAGTGCCCTGCATTGTTACAGGTTCACATATATATGGATTTGAACCGAATGGCTGTGCAAGATGCAAGCTGCTCGGTCGCAATATCCAAGGGATGAAAAATGAAAGAGAATCTCCAGAGCTTGAGTAGGTGTGCTCCTAAGAGCCCCACTTATACACAAGCAGGCCGTTCTTTGGACTTTCATCAATAGTTTCAGGTTGGCCATACATTTTAACACAGGGCACCAGACGACAGACAACCCCATACGGCAGTATAGGTTTGACCACTAAAACATAGAGCCAGTTTACTATGGGGGGCTCCATACCCCTTCTCTTTCCAATGGCATTTTTGCAGGAGTAGAAAGCTATAGTAGGTTTCTTTACTCTCTCTACGATGTTTTGTTTCCAGCTTAACTTGCTGGCCAAAAGTAGTCCGAGGTATTTCGCTCTATCCGTAAGGATCAAGCAATGACCATTTAATATTGGCGGGTCACACTGAAGAAGTTTGTGCTTCCTGGTAAAGAGGACAATTTCAATTTTTTTGGGAGTTTTCGTTCAGTCCGTAACCGCGTGCCCATTCTAAGAGTTAGCCAAGTGCGTACTGCATGCGCTCACTCAGCGTACAAGGATATTAACCGAAGACCGCAATAGCAACATCATCCGCGTAGGCAACCACCTTAAAGCATTGCCCTTCCAGGTTTTGAAACAGGTCATTTATGACCAAGTTCCAAAGAAGGGGGGATAGAACCCCACCTTGAGGTGTCCCTCTGCTCACGTATTAGCCGGCAGACGTCCCACCCAGATAAACAGTCGCGATGCTGCCTCTAAGAATATGATCTATCGAGCCTTTGAGTGACCCGTCTACCTCCAGACACGCGAGGGCCCGAGTGATTGCCCCCAGTCTTGCGTTGCTTAAGTCCCCTCCATATCCACGAAAGTTACCATTGAATATTCCTTGTATTCAAGTGATTCCTTGTATTCAGTGATTAATATATAAGGGGATACGTTTATAGGCCTAAAGTCTTTGGGATAGCAATCCTGCTATAGCTTTTTCCCGCCTTAGGTATAAATATAACTTTTACTTCAGTCCATTTTCTAGGAATGGACAGAGTTCTAGGCTGCTTCTGAAGATAACTTCCAGCAAGGGTAGGGTTAAGTTACAAGTTCGCTGGATTTCCGCGGAATTGTGAAATTGGCTCCTGCCGACTTGTATGGCTTAAACTGTTTATCGCCTATAGGATATTCCGCCTCTTTACTATATGACTTACGGAATCTTCACCCCTATTTGTCATGGGTCCCTCTGGAGCTAGTACCGAGCACTCCGGGAAATGAGTTTCTAGTAAAAGCTCCAGAGAATCCTCACTACACGTAGTCCATGAGCCATCCGGTCGTTTTAGATAACTCGGGATGGAAGGACTAGAACATAGTATACTTTGCGTAGCCTGGCCGTCTCCGAGGACTCCTGTATATTGCCACAGTAGAGCCTCCAGGCCCTCGTTTTAGATGCTTTAACCTTTAAGCTCACTTATAGGTTTTGAGGACTTCCTTATAACAGTCCAAATCTGCAGTAACATTTGTGTTCCTCGCTTTCTTGAACAGTCTCCTGCATTTGATACGAGTACCTTAGAGTTCTCCCGACTACCAGGGTGGCTTTGTCTATTTTTAGTATTGAAGGTTGGCTTACACCCGATATTACATATATAGGTTAGTACTTAAAATAAAATCATGGGGTAACTCACCTCGTCTGTTGATATTTGTACTTCCCAAGATTGAATGATGCGCATTACCATCACTGCCCATGATGACTCCTACTTTTCGTTTTTGAGCCTCCGTTATTGCACTGCCCAACCTACCTGATGGTATATTTTCCTCCTCTTATGGTGGGTAGGCCGATATAAGCCAGAGATTCTACACATCCATCTCGATGCTAGCCACCACTAGATCAGCGTTGCTGTAATTTAGTAGTATACAAATATTCAAATTATTTCTAGCGAAATTGCAGGAACGCATCTTACCTTCATTTTTTGCATGTAGCATTTTATATTTGGAAGCTCTGAGGCCCAGCACCCGGTCATCAAAAACCACATCAATGCAGTCAGATTCTATTTTGAGCAGAAGGGCCGGTGAGGCCGCGTTACAGTGATGAAGGTTGATATGAAGGATCTTAACCATTAGATAGTGCCATCACCACTGGTTAGTCAGACTCCTCCTCTGACGGCGGTTCGTCCATTTGGAGCGCACAGTGTAGCCCCATTGATCTCGATATCTCCAAATCTAGGGATAGCGTCTCCTGAGCGTTTTCGAAGCTTACCGGCTAATGTCATACTAAAATATTTGGAAGTGTTTGCATGTGGTATTTCTTGATTATTTAAATATACTGGAACATCTCGGATTGTATAGTAAATACAAAAGTGGCCCAAGTACATTTTCTTGAGTGCGCTGTTATCATCGTGAATGAGTGGTTTCTAACCTGCAAATGCTTAATGTGTGATAAAGTCATTAGCTACACTTGTTCTACATCACAAGCTAAAAGGGCTTAGTCCTGCATGTAGGAACAATCTTAATAAATGGCACTCTAAATAAGATACCGCAGTTAACACAATAATTAGATCTAACGAGTCATTGAATGAAGCAATTCAGGCACTGACTAATACTCCTAAAGTAATAGAGGATCGTAGAGTTATACGATCATAATCCAAAGTTCAAGTTGACTTTTCCATAAAACTGCTACAAACTAAAACACCACCAGTAACAAAGCCAATTTCAACAGTAGCAGCATCGCCAACAAATTAGTTATCACAAGCAGGGCTACCGACGACTATTCCTAATTTTCAACCACCTGATGCAGCATTATCCACACCATAAACCAAGCAATAAAAAACTGTTCCCCATTCTTAACCGCCGGAAGTTAGTTTTAAATCATCTAATAAATCAACCATGATTGATGAGGCTGCTTTATTATCCCGGAATCTATCACATACGGTATCAAAGAGGAAAGAGATATCAGTACCAGACGCGCAAGTGGAACAGTACAAATTTAATACCACATGTTCCGATAGCCTCTACACAGATGTTAACTAAAGGAGATATTACCGAAAACTTGAACAAATCGGTATCATTTGACATCAAAGTAGTTGCTCCAAGGCGATGACTCCTTGTGAGCAGGATCGCAGAAACCACATCGAAACAATATTTTGAAAATTTCCTCAAATCGAGAATGAAATTGGATGGAGCAGCCTGTGTTGAAATGCCTCCAAACCGAGAAAACGGCCTAAAATTAGTGGGTCGGAGGAACAATTCAGCAATACCCTATATTCCAAAATGTGGCTACCTGGGCTTCTGGCCAAAGAATTTGAATGGAGAACACGTCGTCAACATTTTCGGAATATTTGTACAGCCAAAAACTTTACTTAACCAACAATAACCCGTCAGCAATTTCTATTCATTCCATCATTAAAAATAGTTCCGCTAAGAGGGTCTTCACATTTTACTACCAGAGCGTTAACAGGATGTGATCTAAAGCTGCAAAAAATTTCAATTATATTGAAAAAACAAATGTTGACGCATATATCATCTGTGAAACATCGTTTAATAGCAACATCCTAAGCCCAGAATATTCCCCGTCATATTAGTCATATGCAACACAATTAAAACACGTCATTTATCAGTAGCTCAACACGGCTTTCTACCAGGAAGGTCTACTTCAACTAATTTGACTGAGTTTAATAGCAAAACAATTAAAGCCCAGACTACCTGCCGGTAGACACCATATACACAGATGTTAGCAAAGCTTTCGACTCAATCGACCATGTAATAGTAATTCAAAGCTTGTCAAACTTTGGTTACTCTAAACCATTTGTCAAATGGATGTCATCTTACTTATGCAATAGACAGCATTATATTGAAATTGGTGGTAAAAAATAAACTTCGATTAAAGCACATTCTGGGGAACCACAAGGCTCTCAGGGTTATTCAAAACCCTTATGTTTTAATATATGCCGACGACTTAAAAATATTCAAAGTAATCAGAAATCTTGACGATGCATCTGAACTGCAAGATGATTTAAACAGAGTTAGTAGGTGGTGCGAAGCCAAACAATTGCCGCTAAATACAAATAAATTTAAAACTATCTCTTTCTTTAGAAAGAAGAAGCCATTACAGTTTGAATATCACATGAGATTAACCAACCAACTAAATGGCCAAACAGTTTAACGAAATTAGCGATACATTCGACTTTAATTTAACTAAAGACTCTTTAAATAATGTTTAAAAAGCTTTTTTAATTAGGTTTTATATGTAACTTGTCTTATATGTAATTTATATATGTTAAATCAGATTTGATTTTTGTAATAATAAATAAAATCACACAAAATAAGAAACTTTCCAAAGTTTTGGTACATATTTTAACCTACGCATTCAGGGTTAGTTAACTTTACCGTAGCTTTTCTCGGTAGCTGCTTTATTATTTCTCCGGTATTTAGTGGTTCTCTTTAAGTTTAAATTGTTTTTAATCTCGTTTGCTAATGCAGTAGGCGATGTAGGTGTGACATCTTCGAGAGTATGTATTATGTTTTCATTCAATGTTTCTCGTAATTGACATTCATGAGGTTGAAATATATTTTAAAGATGATTAGCAAATCTTTCAGCTTTTTCTTTGTTTTTCCTTGACTATGTTTCATCCATTTTCCTGATAGGATGAATCGGCATTATTGACCTTTTCAGAGTTTTAGTTGCTTTCCAGAGCGTATAATTCGTATTACTGTCATTCGTCAACTTAATTAATAAAAACAGTTTTAAAGGCCATTACTGGCCCCTTACTAAGTCAACAATTCGGCTCCAGCGGTTTCGATCCCGAGCATGGTCTTCATACTGTCTAAGACAATCTGAAGAGGCCAAGTCGTTCTCTTCACCGTGGAGCCATCGTCGCCTGCAACGACCTCTGCGCCTACCATATGGTGGCTCTCCTTTCAGAAATCACTTTGTACTTTGAAACTTTTCCAGTCCAGTCCATTTGTTGGTTAATAATACTTATTCCATTTTTGGATGATATTCTCGCTTAGAGTTAGGACTACTGGGGAACGATCTCATATCGAGGATTACTTTGACTTTCATAAAATAATTTGAAATATTTTTGGTTATCAAGGAATCGGTCAGTTCAGGCATTTTTCCTGGGTCAGTTGTCCAATATGTTGGTTTTCCTGTTGAAATGGATTCACATCCATTTTCTTTAATGGCAATCAGTAATTATTTTCCTTTAGTTGTAGTTGATTACCTCAGTGAGTATTCTTTGCATTGAACTCACTATTATGTACCTTTTACCCAGACGCTTCAATAACTCTAAATACTGTTTGTTTTTAATAGTATGCCTTGGTGGATAGCACAATCCTGCCACAATAATAGAAAAGTTGTTGGGTTTAATATAAACTGTGGCCTGAATTTCTTCTTTTATTTTATTTGTATGATGATTGCAGTTCCTTCTCTGGCTGAATTATCTGGATGAATAGTGTGACATACACAATAGCTTTTAAATAATACGTAGGATTGCTTAGTAAAATGTGTTTACGTTCTGGCTGATGCCGGAGCAAACCATTATTAGCATTCCATGACATGGTTTTCATTGTGCTGTTCATTTCTGTTTGGATTTCCGTTTAGCTCCCAATCTGTCAAATTTTGTTAATTTCATGAGAATATCTAGTAATGTTTGACTGATGTCTACATCTATCAATTTTTGCTGGGGTTTATTAAATACGCCTCTTGGTGCTTCGGCATATGGAACACCTTCAGTTGGCGGCCAAATTATTGCGCATTGTCCTTTTTTGTCTGCCTCTCATATCGATTTGACTGACCATACATTTCAAGGCGGATTGTTGCATTCCGCAGTTAGGTGGTGTTCTGGGCTACATGTATCATGTAAGTGCCTTGCCATGACTCTAATTGGCCTTTCTTGTTTATTTTCATACCTGTGAAAGATACATGAGCCTTTGCTTAAAGTTTTCACTACGTTTCTGCATGCATTTCCGCAATTTACGTTGATTCTTATTTGATTTTGATTCATCAATTTAGTTTTATATCATAGAACACGTAACAATTTTTAACTTCATCTACGATGGTAGGTGGTGGGGATTTTAAGATTTTCAAATGAGAAATTAAAAGTTTTCTCAGGAGATCTAGCAACACTTACTCGCCTTTGAAACGCGTTGTGTATTATTTCCATATTCTTTGTGTTTTGTGTATGCAAGGATCGACCCTCCCCAAAATTCTTAGAGCCAGTTTCATCGGAGAGTGAATTGCCCAATGTTTCCATTGGTGTACCGCCTGGGGTATTTCTTCCTTCTGTTTTACTCATTGCATACTATATATTTACAGTGTAATCCACTCGCTTTTAGTATTTAGCCGATGTTTAAAAACGTTGCCCGAGTTTTACCACGTGGAGATATATTAGACACCATTCGTGGTCCCTCCATAGTTGCAGAGTTGAAATACACAACAACGGCAAATTTGTTTCGTTTGGCAAATTGGCATAAGCAATATGAATGGCAATATTCCGGTGAGTGAAATGCTGTAAATAACCAGAAACCAACTAATACAAAAAAAAAATTGATCAAGCCGAAACAACAGAAATTATGGGCATTCTGAAAGAAATTACCAACCAAAACTATTTTCAATTCAACACAAAATGCATATTCAAACCAACAAATATCTAATAATATATACAGACAACTGAAAAACTTAACTTAAAATTCACAATAGATATGGAAAACAACAGTCAGATCACCTTGCTTGTTGTTTTCAAAGAAAGCTAAATCAAAAAATATGGTTTGGCCAAACTTTTGTAATGACGGCTATTTTCTCTCAGCGTTTGAATTTATGATTTTGTTGGCCACAGTAGTGTTGGCCAACGTTGATAATTTTTTGACCGTTGTAACTTCCGCAATATAACTAAATTAATAAATACGTCAACTTTACCAACTGCCACATTTATTTATATTGCGGAAATTCCAACGGGCAAAAAATTATCAACGTGGCGACAGTGGTAGTACAGGGCCCTTAACTTAATCGCAAAGGGAAAATAGCCATCCTTTTAACGACTTGCCCAGAAAAGTTTATTTTCCACCAAATATAATTAACCTATTAAAAAAGTCTGAGATCACTATTTTGGTACCAACTGTATTGTATTTTGTTGACGACAAAATCTGGGCTAGTATAGGATTTCTGGATGGATTGTTTACGCTTGTGTTGTCAGAGGTATTTAAAAAAAATCCTGGAATGAAATTCTGGGATAACTTCAAGGGGGTTAGAATTTACGTTAGAACTTCTTCTAATCCTGATAACACCGCATGCACTAATTTGCATTAATTATAAATTAAAAACGATTGGTAGGTACTAACAGGCAAATTGTGTCCATCTAAATATGAAGTACATAAATTTTATAGCCGAAGGTTCAACTGAATGGTTTTTACTGTATGTATGTGGTGGGTCGGTTATTCAGTCATTTTTATCCTTTTTCACTTTATTTTATTATCGAATATACAAAAAACATAAACTGACATATAAAAATATATGAAGAGGCAATAATAACATAGCAAAAGCATAACTTTACGTTCCTTGGTTGAATTAATTTGATTGCGGGCATAAAATATTTTTATTTATTTTTTGCCCCAGATTGTGTTGGATAATAAAAGGTTTTGGAACAGAGGTGGCGATTTAAATGTGAATCACCTAAAAGTATTAAACTTACTTAGATATTTATGATTTACACGTGAATCTATAGCTCAAACCGATTGGCGCCGCGAATAGAGCCGCTAAATTTTATTCTGTATACGTTCCTTTTTGAAGAGCTCCGCTCGCTAAAACAACGTTCTCCACATTCTTCGGGTGCCCATGAATCGCCGAAAACAAAACTTTCCTCCTTGTAACGTGAAGGCCACACGCATTTTCTGGTGTCAACTGGGTTTCTGGTGTCAACTGGGTTTCTGGTTTAGAAAAATTTTCAGCAGATATGCAGCATCTTTGACGTAGTACTGTAGGAATACGGTATTCGTATTTGTCAAAGCATTCGCACGTGATAATGGTACCTCCCTATTAGCTAACATTGTTCCGTGATCAAAAGCTGATATAATTCCTCCAAAATATTTAATATATTATGGAACAAATACAATTAATAATAAATTATTACTTATCAACATCACTTTGACTAGCATAAGCTTCTACATCGACCATTGTAAATTGCCAAAAGTTATCGGCTATACAAATGTTAGTGGTTATATTATTTTGATTCGGAATTAGGTCGTTGTAGTATAGCGATATGCTTTAAATCAATGACTCCAATGCTGTTTGGTAGATCCCAAAGTTCTCCGAAATCATAGGCAATAGTGATGGGTTTAATTGATACATTCGAACAAAGTACTCGATACTTTTAACCTGATGCTTTTAACCAATTGATAGTTTATGTGACATGAATTGAATACCAATAAGGCGCTAATCAAAAACAAACATATGATGGTAATTTGAGATAATTCATCATATATTACATTTATATTATTCCATATGTCCAAAACTGGCCATAACAAATAAAAATTCCAATTTGTTGAACTAATTCACAAATTACATGAAGAAAACTGAAACTTTCAACAATTAGCGATATCAATATTAATAACGAAATCGAAAGTATCATGTTAAAAATTTATTGATGTTGCTGCTACTCAGCAATATTTATGTTTTGAACGGACACAAAAATACTCGTATTGTCGTATACTTATACGTTTATAAAAATCACTATAACCGTCTTTGTCCCTCCTTTTTCGATTCTTCGATAAATTCTCATTAAACGTCAGAAAATTAAAATAAAATATGTAGATTGTAGAATTGTAGATTGAAGATTCTGTTGTTTTTTTGTTATCAACATAACCTCTAAACTAAATTAATCACATAATTGATATTTCACACTTTCACAGTCATTGAATGATTGGATTGAATCTCAGTCGTACGAAAACGAAGTGTATGGAATTCAAATTTGTTTTAAATAAATAAATTTTGTTATAAGTGTATTAGTGTCAAGAACAACAACAATATGGAACATATCAATTAGAAATTATAACCACGGAAATATTCATGGCATTTACCGGCCAATTTGTTGTATAATGATAATCCAGTTGGCACAGGATTTAGTTTTGCCGACTCAGAAAACGGTTGTGCAAGAAATGATAAACATGTTGGAATTAATTTACATGCTGCTCTAGTTCAACTGTTTAAATTGTTTCCCGAATTAAAAGGGAATCGATTTTATGTTACCGGAGAATCTTATGGTTAACATAGGTTCCTGTATCACATTACATTCATAAATTTAATCATGAATGGTATCCGGATAACATTAATTTACAAGAATTGCAATTGGAAATGGACTTAGTGATCTAGTGAACAGTACTTCAACTATATTACGGTGATTATTTGTATCAGATCGGATTGATCGATATGAACGGGCTAAAAGATTCTGATCGATATGAGAAACTGGGCCGGCAATGTATCAATAGTGGACAATATGATAAGCCTTCTTTGATACTATCCTTGATACTGATCAAACAAAGTATTCATCAATTTTTCAAAATTTGACCGGAATGCAACCTTACTTCAATTATATCAAGGTTGGTGATGATAAATAAGATATATACCAAGGCCAGGTCATGTTGGAGATAAAGAATTCCATGGACTAGACGGTGTAAACAAAGTTGAAGAATTTTTAAAAAATGATGGCATGATATGTTATGGTTAGCGTTGCCGAATTCACTAACAAGTGAACTACTATCGTTCTATCATGTAGTTATTTACAACGGTCAGCTAGATATTATTGTGGCGTATTCGTTAATTGCAAATTATTTACAACAACATTAATTTGGCGGAAGTGATCAGTATGAAACCAATCCATGGTATGTTATGTTAAGGAAGCTGGAAATTTAACAGAAATTTTAGTTTGCAATTCCCTTCAATAACAAGTGATCAACCAAGGTGTGCTTTTGATCTCATTACACGGTTAACATCAGGAAAAGGGTTGGCAAACAAATCAAAATATAATTGTTAATTAATATAGTTACTCTAAAAATTTGTTTTAATATTTACATCTTTATGTGATGGAATGATGGAATGTACATTTAAATAAATAAAATTTTATAATAAATATCGTGTTTAAATTAATTGTTATCGTTTTTAATTAAGTATAAAAATTATTCAATTTTTATTTTAATCATAGTTATGTCTGTATTTTGAAAGGGGCAATAAACAATGTCTGAAGAAAATTATGGATATTTTAAATCTTAAATTAAAACGCTTATCGCTTCAAATAAATAACTATAAATTATAACCTTTGCAATTAGGTATTCGTTAAAATGGAACTTACATGTTGCTACGTGTATGTAAATAGAACAATAGTATACAAAAAGTTTTATTTGAAGTGATGTCTATAATTTTGACGCTCTAGAAAACAATGATGACCCGAAACTTTACAGATAGTCAATCGAATCTCTTGTACTTTTGAAATTAAACAAATTTGGTTTAATTTTACAAATCGCTCTATCATGTTCATAAGGAAGAATAATACATAATTCCTAAATTAGTTATACCTAGCTCAAAAATTAGGTGGTGTATTTTATTTTTAATACAAATTCAAATATAAGAGTTTGGTTGGCGTTATGATTATGATGTGGATACGGTCAGATCGAAAGAATAAAATAATCTAATCGCCTGGACAAGTGCATTTAAAATTCAAGATTAGCAGTCCCTTGCCATCATCCCAGGATTTTGATCGGCAACATACATACTACAAAACCAATTTAGTCTTGGGCATCATCGTAGGATTTTTGATGGTAACCTACGTGGCGATTTATACTACACATAGAAATAAAATATCCGCCTATTCTGGTTTTTGTTTCATTCTGGTTTTCCAGAGAATTGGAGAAAAGAAAACATGTTTAATTTTGCGGTTTTTTATGATTAAAAATTTAAGGCAAACTAAATTAATGAGAATTTTATCATTTTTCCGATTTTTTCATTGGAAACTAGAATACTGCCACAGCCACTTTTGAATCTTTGTAAAACAAATAATTTTATACTATAAATATTTTATTTAATTCAAATTATGTACCACAGTTCATTATAAAATTATATTGCACTATATAAATTGTGTAATTTCAAATTAAATATATTGTAAAATAATAAATAATAATAATAATAAATGAAAATAAAAAGATATAATTATTTAATATTTATACATCGCAAAATTTAAAATTTGCGTTTAAAAACACAATTTTATTTATATTTTTTGGTTTAATTCTATTTCTTCGATCAGACAATATTAGACCGGTTTTTGAAAAAATTTGCTCGGAAGATACCGATGATGCTGGTATCCCTAGAGTCCTCTTAGCAATTACAGCTTGTAACGAACCGTATTGGCAGCTGGGATGTCGATTATTAATCGCTCCTAATGTAGTGCCGTTCATTACGGAGTTTCATTATTTTGAATCATCTACTCAGAGCGTTGGCGTTGCCATGTTTTTGCCTGCTTAAGCTCAGAGAGAGGGGTGGGGTTTGCCAAGGATAAGTAGATGCTAGTGGACCACGGAAGGATGTTAAAAGGAAGGATATTTAAGGCAAGGATCAACTTACTAGATTTTCTGCACGAGACTTACCAGACTATTCCCCCAGCTTCTCATTCTGAAAGCACAAATGCGAACGACTCAGAGAATAGAAATAAACCCATTAAAAAAAAATATAAAACAAAACATCAAATTGAAATTCGATCTTAAGAAAATGATTTAATAAATTGAAAAAAATCATAAAAGAACTTAACTATACAATACTCTAAATTATATGATCTTAACTATGCCATAATCGACTTTTGCAGCGTTTTTCAAGCTGAACTGATCGCGATAATGGAAGTCATGGACTGGTTGAAGTATAATGTAATATCTACGAGGGATATTCGCATTTTTACGGACAGCATGGCTGCTATTAAAACGCTACAATCATACTCCCTGACGTCGAAAGTAGCCCAGAACTGTTTGGCATCTTTAAATGAGATGGCTGATCAATTCAACATCCGCTTGACGTGGGTGCCAGGGCATTTCAATATCGCAGGGAATGTAAAGGCAGATGAGTTGGCCCGCAAGGGTACAGCACGCCTAATAACCCAAAGCAGGCGGGATATAAAGATACCGCTTGCTTCATGTAAACTGTTGCTTCTGGAAGAAGCTATAAAAGAAACGAACGTCAGATGGTCTAACGCCAGTTCGTGTGTAATAACCAGGCAAATCTAGCCTGGTCTTGACCGGTCTAGATCAGACCAACTGATATCGCTTCGACGACACCATATTGGTATGGTCGTGGGAGCTATAACGGAAACATTGTCTCATTGGGATACATGCGCGCAGACTGGGTGTCCCAGCCCACGATTTCTGCCGCAGCTGTGGTGATGAGGAGGAGGAGGAAAATGTGCTCCATCTGCTCTGCACCTGTCCTGGTCTAGCGTACAGCAGAACAAAATTTATGGGGACTTCCCCTTTGAACGACCTCACGGATCTTAGTAAGATCGGGATCCGGGACTTTAAACGCTTCTTGGTAAGCTCACGATGGTTCAGCGAGTGAAGAGGAGAAAACTCGAATGTGGTACAGCTACGGACCAATTTTGTGTCTATGCTAGTCCTTTAGGACGGCCACCATAACCTAACCTAACCTATGCCATATTCTACTAACATTAAACAATATTTTAAGAGAAAATCTTAACTAGAAAAAAATGCATCTAGTTCGTTTAATAAATTAAAGAGTTTATTAAATGTTATTGTTTAATGCCAATACACGACCAAAAAAAGTTTAATTAAATTAAATAAGATAATTATAATTATCTCTAAGGAAGTTAAATATATGTATAACATAATAAATAGAATAAATAAAATTTTAGTTTTAATTAAATATAAGTATAAATAAAGTTTAAATAAAAAATGTACTTGAAAATGGCCATAGGGCCGTTGTGTATAGCGGAAGCTTCCTTATTAGTCGACAAATTCGAAGCACAATACAATTACAATGTTCTTAACTCTAATCAGTTGTTTTACACTGGCTTTTTAACTAAGCCACGATACATAGTCTAGTATAACTGATTATTGTTACTTTGCCAATTATCACGGCACATGTGGTCACTTAACTTTAACACCAATTTTTATTTTTAGATAGTAATATTATAGGTAGTAGAATTTCTTTTAATATTAGATTTATTAGATGGACCACATTCACTTATTTCACTATAGTTTAATTTTCAATTTTGTAATTTATTTTGATTTTAAATAAATACTTAAATAGTTTCCACTATTGAAAATTTAGCAACCACCATTATTAGTAAAATGTTTTATTTATTTATTACATATCAACAAACTTTATTTAATTAAAGTTATATGTATATATTATATTTAGTGTTATTAAGTTCACATTTTTAATTGTGAATAGGCGTAACATGACGTAATAATCTCTAAAGTTATGATTATGTTGTGCACAAATAACAGTTTATAATCATCCGAAATAACAGCTTAGGCACTAACATTTTTATATATATAGTTCATAATAATTAATAAAAAATAAGGCTTAATAATATTAAATTATTTAATTTAATTAATAATCACTTAAATTTAGTTTTATTTATTTAAATTTTCTTATCTTTATTTTTTTCTATTGAACTTATTAGAATTTCAACTAGAGGAATTCTTCTTGTACCACAAATTTATATCACAGTATGGTTTATTTCTACCCAATAAATTATTTTAAATTAGAACTAGAACAAGCAACACCAAAACGATAACTGACTAACTCAAGAGTGATTACCTAATTATTTAATTCTAGCCAAAAAAACATTATCAATATATTTTTCCCGTTTCATATACACGTTTTCTTATTTTTCCCGCGCTTTTATAAAAAAAAAGCTGTATATATATAAAATATAGTGGACACCAGGGCAGTTAAATAATTGCAGTGGGACGACGAGCAACGTCCGTCGTTACAAGCTAAATGAGGGTAGATCATACTTCTACTATGCCACCATTTTAAAGAATCGTCCTTTCTAGAAATGAGCGCCTCCTTGTTATACTGCCGTAGTTCAATCGTTGCCATAGCTGATGGCGAACTATTATCGCTTTTTGGATTTTGGATATTAAAAAAACTCCAAATTGAATTTGGAGATTCTTCTTGAACTATTTGCTCCTCGCCAGTGTCCACTGTAATCCTCTCTTTCTGAATTAAATCGGAAATTAATTTCACGACACGATCTTTCACAACTTTAAACGTTGCCTCCGAAAAGCTTTTATGTTTAAACCTTGGATTAGATAAGTGCCAGCAGGAGAATAGCGTTTCTATCAGCGTTTTGAAAACGCTCCGTTATTTTCTGTTGTATAACATTCAGAAGAGATATTGCAGAATCACAAACAAGGGTTTGCCTCAAATTATTTAAATAATGTGTAATACCCTTGATTACCACTAAAATTTTCGAAATTGTGACACTGTCTTCAGCACTTACTTCCATTGTTAGGCCATCAAACCGTTTTAATATGTTGCAAAATTCTTTCAAAGCTGCTATTTCTGACTGTGTCAACATTTCCAAGTGCTCGACATGCAGTAAAGCAATAGCAGCTTGAATTGGCTCTTTCAATAAACAGAATCTATAAAAAATATGGGGTTTTAAATATTTTTCAAATGGAATTTAGGCTTGGTTACCTTTCGAACATATGGAAAGTTGAGTTCCACCGAGTAACTACATCGTTTATGAATTTGAGCGGCGTAGTAGATCCACTCATTTGAAGCTGTAGCTTTTTAAGTTTGTCACTTGATGCGGTACTGCGATGGAAATGTTCCAGAATCAGCTTAACTTTTTTCTGAATTGCGGAAATCTCTCGAACCCCATCTTGAACAACAAGATTCAGCGAATGGGCAAAGCACCGAACATGTGGTAAGTTGGAAATTCTAATAGCCGCCGAAATGTTGGCCGCGTTGTCAGTTACAATGGCACTGATTTTTTTCTCAATGCCATATTTTTGGAAGCAGCTGATTAGAGTGTCTTTTAGGAAATCTCCTGTATGCCTGGAAGATGACACATCGATACATCCCAAAAGAACACTGCCCATGGTCTACTCTTCGATTATAATATGACCTGTGATTGCCATATAGTTTTCTGTATTAACCGACGTCCACGTATCAGTTGTTATAGCTACACTAGCAGCCTGGTTGATGAATTTAGTAACATTATTGAGGCATGCTTCAAATTGTTGAGGCAACAATGATTTCGTTAACATTGACCTTGATGGCAATTCATAAGTTGGCTCTAAGGCTTTGGTAAAATTTTTGAAACCTTGATCCTCGACAATTGAAAAAGGTTGAAAATCCTTAACTATGAATTTTAATAATTCATTATTCAGCCTCTTTTGCCGCGTGATTGAAGCAGGCCGTGTTATATACCGGGTTAGAGTGTCCTGTTGCAACATATTAGCAGTTCTCTGGATAGATCTCGAGCATGATGGTCCCGGCATTGATTCCAAAATATGGGGCACTGAAGCAATTATATTGTCCGTACTTGAGACTGTAACAATTTTCATTGGGTGTGAGAAAAAAAAAATCAAATTTCTTATAACACCATTGTTACCGAATTTAAGAATATCAAAGGAAGTCTCAGCGCGGTCTACTCTGGTCGGCTAAGCTCAGGGTAATAGGGAGTGGGGTTTGCCGAGACTTCACTTTTGATCTTGTCAGACCGCGTATTATCGAGAAGCACACACAACCCACCTACTTACCTTCGTTACATCCCCTCAATCAAATACTTTAGAATTTCATTTTTAAATAATTGGTTTTCAGCAAATTTAAATAAAAACAAATTTCACCTTGATTACTATGTTAAAAATAATTATTGAAAATTAATCAAAGTTTACATATAAATAAAAAAAAATTCATTAACTTAAAATTAATAACTATAGGAAATTATTTAATTAAGTTTAATATAAAAAAAAAGAAAAAAAAACCATCACCACTTATAATTATTTAATATAGGTATATTTTAATTACACTTAACTACTAAACGTTGGGCGCCAATGAATATGTTCGATGGATTCGATGACGTCGACGTACGATGTTTAAATTAATGAAATAATTATATCTAATTTTTATCTTATTTTTATTTATATATTTTATTTTAGTTTTTTTGTTTTATTTTTATTTTTAATTTTATTTAATTTGTTTTCTATTAGTGTTCAGCAAATTATTATTATTATTTTTTTTTTCTTCCCAATTCACAATTAAAGTTTATAATTTGTTTGGCGTTAAATGTCCACCATGTTTTTATGCCCACCAGATTAAATTAACACATGATTTTAATTTGTTTTTTTGTTTTTTTGAAAACTTATCATTAAATTTGTGTTTATTTATTAATCTTTTTACTATAAAAAGAAATTAATTATATAATATCTTTAGCACAATTCTTAACAGATTAATTTGTAATTTTAATTGTTTTTGTATCTAGTATTATATATTATTATTATTTTTTTGTTTTTAACTTTTTCACAATTTTTATATTTTTTTATTTTTATTATTTTCTGATGGCTAGTTTTTTCCATCCCATTTAAAAACCGACTGCCTATTATCCAAAAAAAATTATCTTCCTCCGGTCTTTAAATTATACGGCATCACCGTTAATATTTCATATCATACTCGGGTAATACAGTAATTTCACGTTTAAAAATTAAAATTATGTACAATTACATTTTATACAGTAAGACCCTTACTATTACAATTCATAAAAAAAAATTATGAACAATTTTGTTTACGTCACAAAAAAAAATTCATATAAATTTGCATACCTCACAATTCTTAAATTTCGTATTGTATATAAAAAAAAAATCATGGAACGAACCGCAGGAGTTTCGTAACAGGACTGATGTGCTTGTTGACGCGATTGATGGCGATAATTGCTCCGAATGCGAATCATTATTAACACCTCTATTTTTGGGGTTTACTACTTTTTGCAGTACAGTAGGGTGTCTTGATTCTAAGTGGCGTTTCAAATTGGTCGTAGCACCACCTTTGTACGAATACACTCCTTTGCAAAGATCGCACTTTGCTTGTATCTCATTCACAGCAGTGAAATGAAGCCAAACTTCACTTCGTTTGCGCGAACCCATTTTTTAAATAAATTTTAAAAATTCCAATGTTTACGTTTACTAAATTGAAACTTATCTAATAATATTTAAAACTAAACCTACGCTATCCTTAAAAATTAAACTTAAAATATGAATATTATTTACACACGCATATACACTACCAAAAAAATAAAAAAATTAGAAACATTTAAAAACTAGAGCAGAAAAATTCACAAAAAAATTAGAAAATATATAATTAATATTTAATTGATATAAGAAATAGTCAAATTATGTAATGTAAGTATAGTAATGGTTTCATACATTATCGAATCTCTATCTCAGTTCACAAATCCAAGTAGTTATGTTTCATATACTATCTATTATCTACTCCTTCTTTTATCAATATACAAAATGTATATGGGGATGTGCCGATGTGCGTTGTTTTATTTTAATGTAGTCATCACACATACATACAATTGAGTGTTAAAATTAAATCTATAGTTGTCTCTATTTTCTAAATATCTATTATAAAAAAAAAGGGATTTATTTCTCATTCTCTCATTCAGAAAAAACCAATGCAAACTGAATGTCAAAGCGAATCGAACATTAAATATCTGATAGTTTCAGTAGTACTCAATTGATATTTCGAACATTTTGAGTATCTGGTTAAAAGTATCAGATATGAATTGGTTCGAACATCACTAATAGGCAATTCATTCAAATACGATCGCAAATCAGCTGTAACGTAACGACTTAGAACCAAGCAAGGTGCGACGTTGGCGCAACAACTCAGCTGGTTGATTTTCGTATCCGTTATCAGAATTTCTCTGTAGTCTTACATCGGTGACTGCAGCACGTTTGCCGGCTAGTTGTTCATGGTGGGCGTAGTTCTTGTCACCGACTACAGAGAACTTGATGTGCTGCTTTAATGTATACCCAAAATTGACAACATATTGATTGGTTAGTGATTGGCCTATCCAATTCGTTGTATCAGTGACCTCATTTTGTCTTGAAAAATTCCCCACATCGACATGCTGGTTCACTAAGTCGTTGTAGTCATATGTATGATCTATCTCGTTAACATGTCGTTTAATTTGGAAAGACATTTCTGGAACCCATCCTATCCGTGCCCATGTATCTTCTACTGCTATCGATCGATTGATAAGTGTAGAAATATCTTGAAAATGTGGTCCTGCAAATGTTGACTGTAAACCAGGTCTCATGTTCCTGATTAGCAAACTAATAGTTTCACTTTCGGACATTGGCACGTGTAAAGGCAAGGCTAACGATAAAATATCATTATAAAACTCCATGAACGTTTCTTTAAATCTTTGCTTCCTTCTTTCCAATGTTTGTTTAATATCAGCATCGGTTCTACGATCTTGGAAACGATGTATCATGGCTGCTCGCAATTGGTCCCAATGTACACTTCTGTTTCTTTCCATAAACACCCAATACCATTCCATTGCTTTTTCTTTTAGTAAAACATGAATATTGCTTATTAAAAATGTGGTACTTATATCATTGGCTTCCGCTAAACGCTCGACTCTATAGATGAATCTTTCAATTGGAATTCCGTTTCCTTCACCTCTAAACGAAATATTCCACCTATGAATTTCTAAGCGGTCTTTCCTAAAATTTTTCTTTGTCTGTCCTACTCCAGCATCTGAAGCACTGTCATCATGATTTAATTTTGTACCCGACAAAACTTCATAATTTGGAGGGGGCACTGCGGCATTGAAATTCGGAAGAACTGGCACACGAGTGATACATTGAAATTCGTAAGAACTGGCACACGAGTCTTAGATACCTTTGGTGATGAATGATGCCTTAAGCCTGTATCGATATTTACAATTTCTGGTTCTCTACCATTATTGTCGGCAACGTTTGAGATTAAAGGTATATTGAGTCTCTTCAAAACAGGTTCTACTAATACATTTAACTGCTCTGAATCTTGAGTTCCTGTTGGTACTGGTTGGGCTGCCCTGTTGTTCTGTGTTGTTGCTTGTTTTCCATCATTATCATTATTCCCATGTTGCTTATCATTTTGTGTTTGTCCATTATTGTTCTGCACAGCATCTTTCTCATCTTCATCCGTTTCACCTTCATCTTCATCTGGTTCAAATATTATTAATTCTTTGATGACTTTTCTATCTCAGGTACCGAAATATGCTTATCACGTAAATCCTGAAGGCAGCTTAATAGTTTATCACATGATACTGTGAGTGTATTAGCGGGTACTTCTGGAGGACCAGTCTTACACATTTTAATTCGGCGTAAACGACCCATGCTATGAATAACGCCAGTCGTTAATTCTTCTAACTTGTCGGTATTTATTTCATCTCCAGCTTGCATTAAAACTTCCATTTGATCATTGAACATGCTTGAATTTCACGTTTTGGATATCGCGCTCCCATGTAGTGTGGTGCGTCGGGCTCCTGATTCTCGTTAATTTTTTCCTTAGTTAATGCTTCCTTGAGCATTGTTATTCTTTTTGTTATCGATCCACCAATGTTCCTAACCTGACATTCAATATGTAACTCGTCACAATCTAGGTGTAACATATCCATGGTATAAATTTTCAAATATAATATTGTTATCAAAAAATAAAGATATATAATATACAATGTGTAATTATAGGTAAAAACTAAACTCCCGACAATGATTTGGTAACCACAATTTCTTAGAATCGTAACCTACTATTTATAAATCTTGACAATATAAGAAAACAATTATAACAAAAAAAATATTAATTTTAATAATTAATGGCCGGATTAATGGCCGGAACTACCAATACAATATACAGCATTCGAAGTTTGCTAACATCGTAAGAAGAGAATGAATCACTGATCTTATGAGCATGAAATCACGATGGACCAAATCATCCTTCAACGCATTCTAGCGGAATACATGCTCTGAGGTGAATCATCAAAATTCTTCTATATATACGAATATGTTGTAGATGCACATATTTCATCAAAGCCAACAATATCATCAAAAACTCTTGAGGAGTGAATATATCGTCATTAAGTCAAATATGTACATTTTATACTGAATTTTAACTGAAACTATTTACCAAAATACGATATCATTATGATGCTATAAATCGTGTCTACCATTGTAAACTACATTTCCTCATAGAAAGTGAAAATAGCAAGATGTATCGAGTATGCTTGGAATTTTGAAGTTATGGATCTTAACCTAACACTACAGTCAAAACACTAATGTGGAAAAATAGCGCGGAGATCCACACAACAAAACAATTAAATAAATTGCCACATAAAAATATTTTAATTAAATTAAATTATTCAGAAACTAAAACATAATAAATCGTCATAATGGGTAACCTCTATTTATCCGTCTGAAGGGAACAAATTAGAGTTAAGATTAAAATGTATAACTATAAATTTACCGTTCTTGATGGTGAATGTAAATAATCATAACTTTCCCGTGACATCCGAGTATGCGATGAAAAATGTTTGAGATCCAAAGAATTAATAAACTGGCACATAGTATTGAAATATCCATTTTTAAAATTATTATATTAATTATTATAAATAACTTTAATAAAATAATAACTAACAACATTTATCTTCATACTTTGATCTATGGTGAAATATTGGTCGTACCAACCATCTTTGCTTGCATCTTTTAGATGAAGCACCTTTATTTTCACAATGACCTCCATATCTTTTAGTAAGTGATCCATTGTGAATAACGTCATTTTCGTTAAGGTGTTGTCACAATCATCCATTTTTATTTATTTATTTATTCACAAATTACAATTTTAACACGAGATTCAGATTTTTCAAGATTATCAATATGTCATGTTGTACCTTGTGCCGAACACTCTACTTTATTATACAAAAGTGTGTTGATTTAGATTTAATTTTTGTAATGTTTTGTACGTATTTTAAATTGAATAAATTAATTTTCCACTAAACAATTAAACTAACATTTAATAAAATATAATTTTAAATAAATCAATTTAAATTGATTGGTTTAAATGAAAATATAAATGATTTTCAATGCAATATATAACAGTGAAGTACAAACTAAAATAAATAGTAAAAAATTACACTGTTAAAACACTTTAAGTTATTTTTCACAGTTGATTTTTTTTCTATATTTACAAATTAGGATTTGAGGTGTTTAAAAATTTTGTGACGGCGATTCTGGAGATTGACACATGCTCTCGACTACATATTCCGATAGGTTAGACCAAATATTGCACTGCGGATCATAAGAGATGTCCATGGATACTCTATGCTGAACCTATTTGATTAGATTCTCTGATATGGCTATTCATTTCCCGTCTACACGTACAAAAATGACCTGGTTAGTTTTAATTTTGAACTGCCTACAACAACACTAAAATTATAAGGATTGAGTTGTAAGATGCAGATTGATTCGAAAGAGTTTTGGAAGTGGTTTATTTTTTAGAAGTCAAATGATACTTTCACAATGTTGTGATATTTTTCTCTCGCAAATTTAACACAATCCGTTTTTTATGTTCATACAGTGTATTCAATGATAATCTGATTTTTCGATGGCAAGTAGTTCATCAGTAGACAAACGCACGTGAAACGGGCATTCGTTGATGGAGGTTTAAACCATATATTAAAATGGCAGTTAACGGTTGATAAAAAAAAACATACCTTCAAAATCGAAGGTTTTATTTAAAAATTCTCTTTCGCATTGGATTGCTCTAATAACTCGTTAAATGCTTCCAAAATAACCCCATATGTAGTGGTTGAAGGTTAAGGAAGTTACTAAGATGATTTCGTCATATCTTCCAGCTATCGCGATTTAAATTTATCCTTATTATGTGCTAGAAAAGTTTGCAAGATACATCAAGCAATAATAACATTGGGAACGAATTTATAATTTATATTTATAATCTGTCGCCCATTGCACCATCCCGTGCTGAACTTAGATACACATTGTATAATTCTTCGGAACTTGAAATATCAGGCCCCATAACCTTTCAATACGCAAAATCGGATACGCAGGATCTCCTAATATCATGTATGGTATTTTCATACCATCTAAATTTTTGTTACCTGAAAACTTAAGTAATTTTAAAATTTTGACACACACACTTTAAACGAGAACACCTCTAATATTAATTATACATACCTGAGAAATAGTTATACTGTATAGGTTCTGTTATGATTTTTAAACAGAAAGAATTTTTGAAAAATCTTTAACCTGCACTTTTCCTCAACAAGCCTTTACTTTAATCGTTTTTGAAAATTTCCGTTGCTCCTATTTGGTTTGAAACATTTAAAAAATCGGCATTTCACCATTTAATAGCAATTCAAGACATTTTTTTTACAATTGATTTGTGGATGGCAATACCGTTTCTACGATGCGATAGCCAGGACAACTCAATCTGAACTCATCGAATCTTTTCTACACATTATCGTCGCAAAATTATAAACATAGTTTCATCCAAATTGATTTTGCGTTAGATGTAATTCGGATTGCTTGTAATAATAAGTTTACCGTAAGTTGTGGGCCTACTTACTATTGCTTTCGATCGTTATCGATAACTAACGTCTATCGTTAATTTCTGAACCAACGAACATATTTATTTTTGGTACTACTTCTTTCGGTTATCGATTGAGTTTTGTACAAAAATTTTTAAGTGTAGTCAGAGTCAGAGTAGATATTTTTCATTTAGTACTTAGTGTTTCGAATGGTTCCCTATTTATTTAGTGATCGTAATGATCATGATTTAGGTGTAAACTATAAACGAAATCAAATTAGAATTGAATCTAATATTTTATTATTAAATGAAACGGAGGAAGACGTTATAATTTTTTTTTTGCACTCAAAATATAATTGTATTCATACAATTTCAGATTTAAAAGCCGACAAAATAAAGTAAAATCGAGCAAAATTTAAAAAAACACTCCAATAATAAAACTCGCGGCAACTTTGTATTTTTTAGCCCAGGGTAGCTCTCAAACAGTGGTGTACAAGAATTTTATATAGAACTCTCTCAGTCTTATTTATATTCAGAATGGATATAGTTTTACAGAAAGAGTAGCTTTCCTGGCGTGATCGGCTGTATTGCTGGTAGGTTTTTACAATTAAATTTTTTTAAATAAAAATTAATAATATGGATATATTTTAGGAGTTCAAGTCTGTTCAAGTAAAATCTATTATCTGCATCTTATTTTCATATTAAAAACAAAATCGGTCTTTGTCCGAATTTCAAATCCACTCACTGTATATATTAACAAATTCGTAAAGACAAACATCACCCTGAAAATATGCTTTAAGTTTTTTGTTTGAATTTGTGACTGTTTGATAAGTTTTTTATAGTTGCTCTACATAGCTAATAGACTTCCTACTTACTGGTAACTCTCCGATACTTCTATAGGGTGAATGAAAAATAATATATTTCATTTTAGCAAGAATTAGCGAAATCATATTTGATTTTAAATAATTCAGTATATTAGTTAAATTCTTTCTCATAATTAAACATAATGGTACTACAATCCCTCGTTTCATACAGTAACACAGTATCATCAGCAAAAATATGTATTTTTCCTACCAAGGGTAAATTAGACATATCATTGATAAAAATGAGATATACCAAAGGCCCTAAAACACTGCCTTGGGAGACACCATAGTCCATTTTTAAGATATCGCTCCTGATGCCATCAATCATAACAAATTGCAGTACCTTAACACCTTTTATAAATTTAACGGTAGAAGAAATTTCTATAATTTCAAAAATCCAATTAGTATTGGCTTCTTCAAAAGAAGACTCCTGTGTCGTTTAGCTGCACGTGTGTTACATTATAGTCCCGAAAAAGTTTGTTTCATTGTAAACATTTGCAGTGTTTGTGCTTCACAATATTTGCATCCATATTAATATTAACTACGATCAGTCACTAGAATAGTGAGCCCAGGACTTTAAAATGATTTTAGATTCAATTGGATTGAAGCCTGCTGCTTATGAACCAACCAATTTTGTGAAAGATAGCGCAACTTGCATTGACTTGTTGTTATTAAAAAACCCAGAACAGTTAGGCTTCTTCACACAAATTTCACTCCCGGGTTTATATACGACGCATGACATGATTTACGGATCTTACAATTTTCAAATAAATTAACTCGATAGTCATCATTTTGTTTTTGCGAGAAGTTTCGGTCGAATTGATTTAAATTGCCTCTTCGAAGTAGCTGCATCATTAGATTGGGATCAAATTTATATTTTAGTTGACATTAATGATAAACTGGGACGTTTTAAACATCTTGTAGCATACCTACTAAACAAATTTGTTCCCTTAAAAAAATTTAAACCACAGAAGTTAGATCATTCCTCATGGTTTAGTTCTAATATTTTGCTACATAAAAATATACGAGATTTTCTACATTCATGTTGGAAATCTCATAAATCTGAAGAAAACTGGCGCCGTTTTAAACAATATAGGAATGAAGTAAACAATATAGTGAAATCAGCCAAATATCTTAACTTTAAAAAAATGTTCAATGTTGATCTTCCATCTAGTATCCTATGGAACAATTTCAGAAAATTTGGGTTATCTAAAGGAAAATGTAAGTTATTTTGAATCAGTCAACGCTCAGAATTCAACTGACTTTTATTTGTGCTAATGATACTGTTGATCAAAATCAGTTGTACTTTACGAATACTTCTGAATTTGAAGTTTCTAGAATTGTTCATCAAATAAATTCCTAGAAAATTCCTATTCGTTTCATTAAATTATTGTTAATTATTACCAATTTTTCTTAATCATATAACCCACTTAATTAACAATTTTATAACGAAATCAGTTTTCCCCTACCTGTGGAAAATCGCATATGTCATTCCAGTGAGCAAAGTTTCGGAACCAAATCAATTAGCCGATTTCCGTCCTATTAGCGTTCTGCCATGCCTGACAAAAATTTAAGAAAAAATATTGAAGAAACAAATATTACATTTTGTAAATTCGTGAGAAGCACAATACTACTTTTGCACTTATAAAAATTGTCGATGATCTAAGTCATTCACTATCGCAAGGAAAGGTGTCCATTTTAGTATTATTGGATTTTTATAAGGCATTTGACTCGGTTAATCATTGTATATTATTGAGTAAATTAAAAGCACAATTCAGACTAAACAATATGTAGTCTGGTGAAAAAATATATAACTCGGTATACCCCAAAGGTCTATATTAGGCCCTATTTTGTTTTCGTTTTTTATTAATGACATATGCGTGCCTAATAATGTCAACTATCAAATATATTTCTATCACTGAATATTTTCAAAATTTTGATAGCTGTATGACAAGATTAAATCTTGCTCTCGAGCAAATATTTGATTGGGCAGTTCATAATCAAATTAAAACCAGTTCATCTAAATCACACGCTAATATCATTACAAATAATAAAAGACATTTATTGAGTATATTATACATTTTGTTGATATAGTTAGAACTTAGGCCTAATTATAAATGCTTCGTTATCTTGGGAGGATCATGTTAACCATATTTGTGAAAAAATGTATGCAACATTAGGCAACTTGTGGTCAACTTCAAGTTTCACCCCCACTACTGCGAAGCTTAAGTTAATTTGGACTTTAATCGTGCCTCATTTACTCTACTGGGCCACTATATACGCAGGTTGTTTGGAAACTGCCTTCAGTAAATTGGATATTGCTTTTAATTCGTGGCTCGATATATTTATTATGTAAATAAATTTAGTTATCAAATTTTAAACTGTAGTTTGAAAAATTACTTGAAGTATGTTAGTGTGCTATTTATGTTCAAAATAATACAATTCAAGGAGCCTTTATATCTCTTCCAAAAGTTTAGATTTCTCCAAATCTCAACGAACCTTAAATATTAATCTACCAAAGGATTTGCTCAACGAAATCAAGGCACGCCTAATTTTTCATTCACGGAATTAAACTTTGGAATTCATTAAATCGCGAGGCGAAATGTGAAAATTAATTACCGAAATTTAAAAGGATGGCGTTTGAACATTTTTCATCACTTTAGTTTCTGACTATTACTATACAAATGCTGCAACAGTGATGCATTATTAATTGCGGAATCTATACATGTACTTACTTATACATATGCTAAGCGGTATACATTTTTTAACGTGTAACATGCGTGTATGGGTAGGTGTCTTGTTTGATATGCAAGTGACCAAAATCTTCTATATTATACAAGTTCAACTATACAAAATTTAAAGAGACAAACCGATTTTTTTATATTAGTGTTAGTTGTGTACATACATGCCTCAAATTTGAAAAATAAACCAACACTAATATACTTTGGTTGGTTTTTTACTATGGAATATGACAAACTGCAACGTTGTATTACAATAGAAATATCATTTGAATAAAAAATAAAAACCAACACTAATGCATACAAATAATAGTCGACGACTTTTTTCAATTTTTTGACTTTTTTGTTATGCACAAGTAGGTCGAAAAAAAACCTATATACCTACATACAACAACAATTTGTATGACGAAAAGGATTATACAAATTGTTGTTGTTTTTTATTTTATTTGGCGGTTAATTATTTTGATAAACAAGAGATATGTCAAACCAGAGTGTTATAGCTTCATATATTTCAAAGTAGTGACATGCAGGTAAGTATTTATTAAATAGGTGAGTAATTTAAATATTTATTGGTTAATAAATTGTTAGAAATTAAAAATATTTGATTTTTATTAAATTAATTAAACCAATTAAGATTTTATAAAATAAAAGTAGATATCATATGATTAAATAAAGAAATATATTTTTTTAGCGGGATTTCTACATGTGGCAGTTATTTAATTAACGAAAAATTGCAAGTGGATTTTATTTTTAACAGGTGAGTGAATGTTGTTTAATTTTAAATTAAAATTTTTTATATATTATTTAATATTAAATTATTCTGTCTTGTGATTTTATTTGTCGGCCTTATTGACATTCATATCGATAGTCACATTGACATTCATAATTTTAATTGTTTACATATGTGATTTTATTCTGTGATATTAGAGTTAAGTTTCTTCGTTGGCGTTAAAGTGTGCTTAGGTGAGGTGACTTGGCGATTTAAGAAATTTTAAAAATAATAATTAAATATAAATACCTGAACAGCCAAAACCTGAGTGCATGCATATTGTGATATTTTAATTGTTTTTTTGATTAAAATTTGTGATATTAGAATTAAGTTTCCACGTCGTCGTTAAGTGTGCTTAGGTGGCTTTTGGGTGTTTAATAAGTTCATAATTATTAAACGTAAATTTAATTCGTATTTCCACGTTCAAACGAATTAAAATCGAAATGGCTAATAGCCATTCGAAGATCTAACTGGACGCCCACTAAATATTCGGGGATATGCATAAAGCATTTTAAACAAGAAACATTTTTTTATTGTCCGGAACGGCCCCATAAATTTAAATTAAATGAAGATGCGGTACCATCAAGTTCTAATACCACGTCCATTTGATAATTTTGTATTAAATGAATCCAGTGAAATGCGCTCGGATTTTGTGTCAACTGAACCAATTAATAATCAAAAAAATGATTTAATCGGTAATTTTAAAATGTTAGTTGATAATCATGCGGAAAAATTGAACATTTCAAAATATTTAGTATTTAAGAATGAACAAAAATGAATTTTTTACAAATTAAAAAGTTCTAACCAAAAAATTATAATTATGTACATACATATATCGAAATGGTCTCTAATATCTAGCTTACTCTCTAAATTCCGCGAAGAATCCAATGAAATTATTGAAAATCGGGACCATTTGCTAACACTCGCTTTGCACTATTTAGGCAACGCTAGAGATATAGATGAGGATTTGTTGCACCGGCAAGTTAGATATAATAATTAATCAAGTGGAAAATTTTAACAGGTCAAAACCAAATATGATTCTGATACAATTGTATTTGCGTTTTTAATTCAAATTCATTTTTGATATTACCTCACGTATCGTATTTAAGATATATTTCATCTCATTTTCATATTACGCCCGACCATATTACATTGGAAAACGACGAAAATTATTTAAAGCATAATATATCTAAACCAGTAACGGAGAAAGAAAAATATGTCGCCCTCCTAATAGATGAAAATTTATATAGAAAGAAGCTTACAATATAAAAGCAATAAGATTGTCGGGCAAGCTTTAACTGATCCCAATGAATGTGCAAAGAATGGTGATGGCGTTCATGATAAAATCTAGTTTCGGAAATTTTAAAGAAATAGTCCGTTTGTTCCCAGTATTACGTCCTACTGGAGAAATGTTGTATGATTTGACAAAATCTGTAATTCATTTTGTACAAAAACTTGGATTTACAGTTATTGTAATTATTACCGATAACAACAAAATAAATCAAAATATGTTCCAAAGATTTGCGTCATCAAATATATTTTTTATTAATCCAGATTTTCCAAATTTAAAAATATTTTTTCAATATGATTCCGTTCATCTTTTTAAAAATATTAGAAATAATTGGATCAATTTAACAAACATCAACAAAACATTTTATTTTCCTGATTTTAACGATTATTCTACTAAAGAAGCATCTTATGCGGATCTAGAATCATTATACGATAAGGTTGCAAAATCAGAAGCGCATATCATAAAGCCATATAAATTGAATCACAAAACTGTTTATCCGAATAGTTTAGAAAGGTAAAATGTGCGTTTATTAGACAATATATTCCACGATAGTACAATTGCCGCGTTGTATCACTACGGTGAAATTCAAGAAACAGGAGACTTCTGTAAAATTATAAGAAAGTGGTGGAATATTGTTATCACTAAAGGAACATTAAAGAGAATAATAAAAAGAATTGAAACAGCTCAGCCCTTCAAATTGATTAAAGATGATAATGTTTTATTTTTAGAATTTTTTTTAACTTGGCTAGATGTTTGGACTTCTAGTGTTTTTAACAGTGGTACTCTAACAAAAAGTACTGGAGACGCTCTAAAACTTACCAGTAAGACACTAATAGATTTAATTAAACTTGCGTGTTCCGTTTATAATGTAGAATATGTTTTGCTGGACAAATTTCAAACTGATGACCTTGAAGGTAGATTCATATTATACCGTTCGTTAGCTGGTTCTAACTATAGGGTATCATATACGGAAGTCGTATAGTGTGAAAAAAAATAAGGATAAATAATATTATGTCACATAATAAAAAAGATTATAAAAAGTTAACTCAGTCAGCAAATGAGAACTCATTTTACGAAGAGATAGATTTGACTGAATTTGAAAGAATATTAGATGATGATTGTTATCTTCAAGATGTACAAATCGATAGTGACGCAAATAAATACGTAACTGGATACGCAGTGGTGTTCATTGGAGTTCGCGTTTTTCTTGTGCTTTTCATTTTCGGCCTAATATTAACTTCAATGTAGTTTTGTGTGTCATAACTTAGGTTATATTGGATTGTTGGTATCGATGCAAACGACACCGACATGAAATGGTTTAGAACAAGATCCAGTCTTTAAAATCTTCTGGCCGCATTTGTAGAATAGTGTAGGGCCGCCGGCGAATTATGTGCTTCATAAGCCTTAAGACACCAATTGGAGAGAAAAATTCATTTTTGGACAGATACTCTATCGATTTCGCTATGGGCGTGAGCTACTTCCTGAATTGCCGAATGCCCTGGAAGTGAATACCGCATTTCAATGGACTCAATGTTAGGATGTTGAGCCAAGAACCATTTAACTGCGTAAGCCATATAAGAATTTTTATTTTGAGGAACGCATGAATCACTCCATGTAATTATTTTTTTAAACTCATTGCTCTCAAAAATTTGTTCCAAGATTTTACTAAAAGCCGACGCAATGTCGTTTCCCAATTGACCGCCTGTGTACTCGCTCCATACTGTACAATATACCGTCTTTGATGTTGATAAATGAGCCGTAAGGTTATAAAAATTTAATTTTGAATGGTAAAAAATTTCGCCTATTTCAGATTTCGGGCAGGTGATGTCATTTTCATGATCACAGCAGATTATTGGAATATCGTTTTTTTATCACAATCCTTTAATATACGCATTGCTTGTTTTAATGTGATTTGTTTTTCATATTTTCCTTCTTTAAACTGATCCTTGTTCTGTGGAAATGAATATTGAATTGGGTATTAAATATGTATCGGTAAAAACTCTCCATGACATGTGGCACATTGTTCTCGGCACACTGGGTTACGTATAGATCGTACAATTTGGTGATGTTTAGATTGCTCTCTAAATACCGCTTATTCGTTTTCATTCTGCAGTAATGGGATGCTATTGCAGGAAATGATTGAATATGAGACATTACCGCGGCTTTCATATCGTCCGGTATCTTTGTTGTTTTGTTTTGCCCTTCACATTGTCCAACCAACACTCAGTAATCTGGTTTTTTCTGTTATGCACGGTATATACAGGCTTTTGGTAAATAGCCATAGTAGAGAGATAAAATTGTTTGTATACTGTTACGCGATCACTGCAAACATTAACAAAATAGCGGAGTGTAAACGCTCGTCTGACTGCTTTGGTGGTTGCCTGATTTTTCAAAAAAATTTCGGTGGTCGAGGCTATAAAATGATATTTGCCGAATTGATTTAACGTAAAGTTGCACATTTATACTTGCAGTCAGTAAGGCAGTTCTTGGAATTTATTAATTTTTTCGAAGGATTTATTTTTCCTTTATTGTTAATAAATTCCTCGCCAGCTTGATATTTCCGCTTTCTTTCATTTACATAAGCCATGTTTTCTCATTCCTTCCAACTTTTCTTGGCTTTGACTGTAATGATATAATTTAATTAATATATTAAATGTAATAGTTCTTAATAATCGTACATTTGGCTGTGTATTTTGTGATCCAACAAATGATATAATTTAAGGATCGTCAATAATTATTAAAGTACCATCGCTTTTAGCTGATGTAGTCGGTAGTTCAAATTCTAAGATTTGTTCAACCTCTTCAACCACAGCGTACTGAATATTAAAGTTTTGCGACATCTCATATCTGATTTAAATATAAAATAACATTAGTTTCACATTCGAAAAATACAAAATTTTAATTTAATACAATTAGGTATAAATTAAAAATTTATTAACATACATTTTGAATAATCACTAGAATTTGTGTATTACAATCACTACATCGCATGACAAAATATAAAACCAAACTAAAATTTAACCGCGCAAAATCTGACGTTTCAATTGTTTTTAAGAGAAACAATGAGAATAAAATAGTTATAACTCAGAAAAGAGTGTAAAAAAGTTCTATTACATGAAAGATTTTTTTTTTAGGTAAAAAGGTTGTATGTAACCATTTTGATGCAGTTAGAACTATTTTTTATAAATTATTCATAAAATTTGTTGGAGATAAAAAAATCAGTAAAATTAGTGGGTATACATATATAACTCATTTATTTTAAAAATGTCACTTACGAGAACCTTTTTACTCTAAGGTCGCGATATATTAAAATAATAAAAAAAAAAGAGGGAAATATTTTTTCAAGACGCGATTCATTTTTATTTTTGACTATCTAAATTGTAACTGATTCACACAGCAAACATAATCACCATATTAAAAATATTTCACAATATAAATTTTCTATTTCACCAAAGTTATAACTAATTTTTTTTAACAACTTTTAATCGTTTATGGACAAAAAAAATTATTATTAATTAAAATTTAATCGAAATCCAATATTTTTATTAGTTCTAAGCTTAATTTATTTCAATATTTTGTGAATTATTGGACAAATTTAACGAAACCGTTAAAGTAAAGAAAATCAGCTGAATTTGACTCGTATTTCAAAATCATTTGAATGAGTACTAACAGTTTTCTTTTAAATTATTGATTAATCCTAAAAATTAGTAACGTGTGCTACCTTGGTTCTTGCAGTAAGTGGTATTCCACCCCAAACCATAATAGAACCTCCGTCGAAAGCACGTTTAGAAATAATGCATGCCGATGCAAAACGCTCACCTGGCCGACGATACACTCTTATCTGACGGTCTGATGATCCAAGGCAAAATCTAGACTCGTCGGAGAACAAAACATTGGCCCATTGTTCCATTGTCCAGTTTTCATGTTCGAGAGCAAATGTTAAACGAGCTCTGCGGTGTGCTGTAGACAACTCTGGACATAAGGCTGGCTTTCTTGCAGTCAAATTGGATTCCTTGATTCGTCGACGCACTGTCCTTTCACTAATGGGTGTATCTCGGGATCCGATTAGGTCTGATTTGATGCTACGTCCAGTTACGAACCGTTTTCTCAAACAAATTAATTTAATATACCTATCCGCAGCGAGTGTTGTACATCGATTTCTTCCACTACCAGCACGACGATGATACTGTCCATTCTCCTGGAATCGTTTAATCACTCTGGATATTGTGGATTGGTTCACTCTTAACAGTTGTGCAACGTAAGACTCAGTTCTTCCTTCTTCAACTAATGTAATGGCCCTCACGCAATCCTCAACACTCAAATGATTTCGTCCGGCCGACAAGTTATTCATTTTTAATGAAAAACCTTACTTTTACACTTAATTGTATAATTTAAATAACAATTCATTGCAAATAAACTTTTCGACTGAACAGCCAAAGTACTCAAATTTCTGCTATACTCGATTTCAACAAAACAAATGGTAGTATTTTTTTTATGCATGTGTATTTCAGTGAGAACTAGATACTCTATAGATTTTATCATGATAATTATAAAAACAATTATTAAGCTACTCGTAATTTCAAAAATACAGATTATGCGATTATGCGATTTTTTTTGTCCATAAGTGTATATTTATTCTAAACTCATTTGCTTTGAAATATTTAAAGTTATTTATGTATAATGAATGTACAAAAGAAAACTGTGTTGTCTTAAAAACAGTTGTAAGAAGGCTTTGCCTTATTTGTATATTAAATAAAAAGAAAGAAAAAAAATTATAAAAAAAAATAAAGAGTTGCAAGCATGTGCAGGGTCTGCAAATAGAACGGTACGTTACAATATCAGAGATGCCATTGTTTTTAATTTTAATAGATTTTAAAAAAATTCTAATAAAAGTCAAAATTTACATTCCTATGTACTATATAAGTTAGTTAGAATTTTGTAGAAGTGAAGTAATATCTAAATAAAATACAATTATCTGCTCATTTAATTTCGTAAAAATAAGAATTTAATCATCTTGCAAAACAAATAAAAACAAAACTTATGATTTTAATAAAAAAATTTCATAAACAAAGATGAACAGCAATCAAGTGAAGTTCACTTAAACAATTTTTTAAGCTCTTCGTAGTTCAATAATAATGCTACATACGTACATATATATATGTACATAAATATTATTATCTCATACTCATCATATACGAACATTTTGCTGTTTTGTTTATTTTTATATAACAAAAGTATAAAAGTTTTTCATTTTATTTTCCACTTTTTCCATTTCATATATTATATTATTAATAAATACATGAAAATGCAACATTCTCTGGTTTAGCTTCAGTATTTTGTGTTTTGTTCTTGAACCAAAAAAATATATAATACGAAGCTCCATCTATGTACATACGATATGGTGAATTTTTATTCATTTTCATTTTTTTGATATGGTTGTGAGTTTTTGGTTGTTGTTGTTGCTTGGTTTTAATATTTTATCTTATTGTTTATCAGGAAATATTAAATTTTTTATTGGCTTATAAAAATAAATTTATTTATTTTTGCTGAACATAAATTTAAATTGTTTTCTTTCTGTGAGAGTGCACACAGTATATATGTATGTATGTATGTATATATATTTTTTTGTTTATTTATTCGGCATACGAGTAGTCATTTTCTTTTCGAGCATATTTTACATTTGAAATTTATTTAAAATAAAAAACAACCGAATCATTTTTTTTTTTAAACATAAACTTTAAAATTTCATAAATGTTCAAATAAAATACTTAATTTGCTAATTTATTACAAAAAAAAACATTTAGAATAAAATAAACTTTTATTTTTAAATGATAGTATATGTATGTGTATATACATAGACTATTATTTGGGCGGTTTTTTGTCTAGAGGTCTAGACGTATTGAAAAAAATATTTTTGAAAAATTGAAAATAAAAAGAAAATAAATTATTTTTTATTATACTATGTAGTTAGGTTTTTATATTTATTCGTTTTAAATTAAAATTAATGTTTATTTTTAATTATAGTAAAATTATTTGTTCCTTTCTATCTGGGTGTATGAGAACAGATATCGTACATAAATATAGTAATATAACATTCAAATGTTATGTTCATGACGATTTCTTTAAGATTAATTGTTTTTTTTAAATTTAAAACCTTTTAGCACGAACTTCGCTTGTGGATAGCTTAATTAGGATCGGTTTTACTAAGCATGTACTAAGATTGTAAAAAAGATTAAACAAATTGAAAGTCATTCTTTCAGGCATGGCCGCATGATCCGCCAACGTTTAATCGGTTATCGTTTTGATAAGAGAATATCGAAGCAACTATGAAAATCTCAAAGAGATATGATTTATTAATCCAAAGGACATTTCCAAATCACTTCACAAATCTATTTAACAAATCTCTACAAATACAGTCCTTAATAAAATTATTTGTGCATCGTAAAAATTTAACAAATCACTCGAGTAAATTTAAATTGTTGACCCAAAAATTAACTTAAACAAAAAAATAATTTAATTGTTATTCGAAATGATATTTATTCTGTATTTGATAAAAAAAATATTAAAAATTATTTATTGTTTCATTAAAACAAAAGCAAAACGCGTTGTTTATTCTCACACAAAATTATTTGTGCTTCGCAAGAAAAAATTTTCTCATAATGGGAATCCCAATGTTTTTAATGTTTTGACAAAAAAAATGTTACAGATCCTTTCAGTTAGTTTAGTAATCCTTTTAGTTATTATCTTCTATTACAAGTTTGTATTTAGTTGACATTTTATAAAATGGGTAAAACAAAGGAATTGTCTTTAGAGGTCAGAGCAGCGATTTTATGAATTAACCTATAAAAGTACGGATGTTCAACTGCCATCGAAATACGATTACTTATCAAATAAAAAAGTAAAACATTATGAGCAGCTTGAAAAATGTGCAAGGGAGAGGGCGAAAACGAGCTGAAACTCCAAAAGAAGATACAAAAGTAGTGAATCTCCTAAAACGCAACCCTCGGGAAAAAATCAAACAAGTTCAGAATAAAATAAATATCAATCGAAAATTTAAAATCTGTCTGTTGACTGTACGAACGACTACACGAGGCAAATGTCAAAGCCTATACTATTCAAAAGGAACCATTCATAAACCAAACAAATAAGAGGAAAAGACTTAAATTTGCACACACCTACCAGTCAAAGCCTGTGGAGTTCTGGCGAAATATTTTTTGGACAGACGAGTCATATTTTAGTTGGATGGAACCTACGGTAAAAGATACTTTTATTCGATATTTACCTCAAAAGGTAACTTCAAATACGTACTTGGACCTGTTGAACGGGCACGCATTGGTTTCCGGTTGTGAAGTGTTCGGCCAGCATTTTATATTGCAACAAAACAACGCTCCAATTCACAAATGTAAAATCATCACGAGGTTTCTAAGAGATTTGGATCAACAAACACGTGATTGGCCACGGCAAAGCTCGGGTTTAAACCCAATTGATAATATGTGAAATTATTAAAAGCAACAAATGGCGGCAGAAATTGGATGGCAGCCAAATGAAACTTTTGCTGCAATAAAAAATATCTGGGATCAAATTCCAACACAAATGCTACAAAATCTCGTAAATTCCATTGCTGACGTGATTGTCTTTATGAAGTGATTGCAAACAATGGTGGGAATAGTTCAAAATTAAAATGCTTCCGGTACCATTAACAAAAATATATAAATTACCAAAATTTACTTTTATATTTATCGTACGTCCAGATAAATACATACATCGCGGTTCGTTTGTGGAGTTATAACAATAAATTATAATTAATGCCACTATTGGTTACGTGTTGATGTCAATGATGGTTTTTGCGTAAATGACACCTTTTCGAAAGGCTATGTCGAAATTTCTTCACAAAACTTAGGAATCACCCAGTAAATATTACATATGTACGTATGGAGGCCTATTCCGATTTAACGAAACTCCGATTATCCGATAATTGAATGTAATTTATTTTTTCAAAGTTTTTTGATGATATAAAGTTTTTTAACGAAAACATTATTTTGTTTGCGTACCACTATGTGTGTAAAACAATTCAATCTGTTATTAAAATATATTTCAACTTGCACATAAAATTGCAAATTGTTTACGAAGTCAAAGGTAATCTAAGTAGCAATATATATGGGAGATAATTAGTTTGACTTGGTTGACTAAATTCATCTTTATAAATAAATAAAATAATCATTTCGCACTGAAGGCTATATTCGATAGTTATAAATACGTTATAAATGTAACCGCATTTCGGATATTTCCATTCAAAGGGCATAGGGAAAAGTTGGATTCAGTGTTAATGATGAATTAGTTCATAATAATGAGATCCTTTTGGATTTTTTTTAAACATTCGTAACGTTTTGAGACCTCCAGTGGCTGAAATTGAAGAAGGGTGAAACAGCTTCTGATACCATACATATATCGATAGTTTTAGCTCAACCCGAAGAAAGTGAAAATCGATTACTCTTCTAGTCACGGCAAGAGGAGCCACGGACTCCTTGTTGATTACCATAGTAGATAATCTGAAGCCTCTTGCCTCACTATCTTCCAATTCCCTGTCGGAAGATTTGGGTTGGTGATCCTTATTATTTCAAGGATTTTTTCTGGGCTAGCCGGTTTGGTTGGTAGTTAAACGCTCGTTTTTGGCCTGCTAGGAATCTCTTCCTTGCTAACAGCCACCAGCCTCGCGCCTTACTACACCTCCCCTGTCTCTGCTACAGCCTTCTTATAAAGATCCACTGATTATCTCCTAGGACTTTGAGAAAAACTGACTTTAGTGCGTTATACACTAATCCCCAATTTTTCAAGGTGATGCTCCCATCTTCATGACTTCTGCCAATGACGGCTAGCACCAAAACACACTCCTTTACAATGTCGCAGTACGACTTGGGTTTCGACATAACCTTGTGAGGAATCTTCTTCTCCGCTTGTAGCTTGGCCCGTTTGGTATCGACTGGTACCAGCTCATCCTGGGACCGCTGTCTTTTCGACACATGGTCCCTTTTTCTTTGCTCTGCCGTGAGCTGCCCCCTAGGAGTTTCAGCCCACCTGGCCACAATCCTGAACACCGAGCGTATATCCCTATAGCGCTGGTTTGATGGCGGGATGTTAGTCTATCCTTCTTCACTAGCGCTAGGTTTACCTTGGGTTCCGCTAGTCCCTGGCTTTGGTGCCCTGGAGTCGCCCCCTCTGGTGTTGTTGAGGGAGCCGGACCTTTACGGTTAGAATTCTCCCCTGTTGCTTCCGGCCTTTGGAGAGTGGCGATCTCGGTTTTGTTGTTATTTTTTTTAATTTTAGACAGTGGCCCCACGAGTATCGGAGGATAATTGGTCCACCTGCGCAGAGATCCGTTTACACAGGTAGGGCTACTTACAACTGGAGGTCGCACAAACTTTGAGGTTGTCATTTGGGCCCCCACCCTGGTAGTTTGTTGCCACAGCTTGCGTAACACCTTAAACCGGCCCATCTGCCGTCATTTAGCGTGACCCGCAACACACCTAGGTCAGTTTTGCTCAACCGTTCATAACGAACAAGGACCTGGAGGCGACGACATTATGAGGCCCGTTATTTAACAATACTAATTAATAATTGTATGTCCTAAAGGTGAATAAACCATTCGGAGGTCGAGGGCACATCATTTTCCTCATCATAAATAATTCAAAAATTTACTACTTGCGGGGAAAACTGTTTTGCTAACTTAGCTGAGAAAAATTTATTATTATCTTGAACTTCATGATAATGAACTACATGAACAACATGAACTGAACTAAATTATTAATAAATCATTGAAAAAAATAAAAATTTAAAAGCAAACGGTAATAAAATAATAATATAAATTTCATGATAACCTCAAATTATTATTTTTATAATAATGTTAAAAATTTTCCATTTTATCGTAACAACTATACGAGTATATATTTATAAATATTTATATACATATTTTAGTTTATAAGTATTACGATAAAGTCTAAGATTTTATAAAACGAAAAAATTTGATTTCACTTAAAAATTAAAATATATAATAATATTTAATTATGTATTCACGAGTAAAATATCAAAAACTAACTTTGAAAAACAAAATATTAAAATAAATGAATGGTAAATTACTCGTTCCTTGAAACAAAAATAAATAAATGTAAATAAAATTAAAAGATACCAAAAATGAGTTAAATAAAATATTTTTTATGGTTAAACTTATGGATTTAACAACAACACACAAACACAACCCAAAAATAACAAAATGTTAAATCTTAAATTAAATTTTTGGTTTATTTTCTTGAAATTTAATGAATTTATAATTTATATTTCTTTTTATCTTTTATCATATTTCACGATATTGTTTCGTAGATGTATACGACTATGTACATAGATATAGCATTATTCCGTTTGGGATTTTTTATCATTTTTTTTATTTTTGGGAAAAATGTAATAAAATTCTTGCAATTTTCTATTTTATCTGTTTAGTATTTAATGAAGTATAAGAAGAAAAATTTATTGCTGGTGGGCATTAAAACTTAAAACGTCTATTAGATCTTTTGCCAAGAAATATCATCATCAACCGACATGACACAGTACTTAAAATATTTTTGGATCCATCCATACTCATAACTAAACATTTAATATTTTTTCCGATAAAGAAAACTTGTTAATTTTTAAACAAAAAATCCCAAAACAAATACTTTCAGCAAATATTATTTATATGTATGTGTGTGTATGTACATATATATAAAATTTGAGATAAATAAAAAACCGATTTCAAAGAAATATCAACAAAAGTAAAAAAAAAATAGAAATGAAATACGTTGAGGAATAAAACGACGACGTAACTTTTCTTAAGAAGGCAAAATTATAAAAGAAATGTTTTAAAAGTTTTCTTTTATATACAATGTACATACATATATCATACCAAGTACAAGAGCTTAGTTTTGTGATTGGTAGAAAAAAAATGTTTTTCAAGAATTTTCTTGTTTTTTTAAATTTAATTTAAATATCATTTTAGTTTACTTGGGTATATTATACTTAGTCGACGATACGTAGAGGGATGGATA
Source organism: Tipula unca (assembly GCA_951394425.1). Lineage (NCBI taxonomy): Eukaryota > Metazoa > Arthropoda > Insecta > Diptera > Tipulidae > Tipula > Tipula unca. Next base: position 66,911,298 of record OX596382.1, on the reverse strand, counting down.
AACATGAAAATATCTTCGAACATGTTTTAAAATGCAGATTATTGCTTAAAACATTTTCAATTAAAAATAACCAAAATGAATTTTATGCTCAACCACATTATTCCAATAGAAATTATTTTTATCATCTATCTATGTATCTAGCACATACATCTACATATTTATGTTGAAAACTCCTGACAATACAACTAAATTTTAAGTAGTCAAATATGTACTAAAAAATTTCTTCACAAGATAAAATAAATATTTAATGTTTTCTTATTTTTTATTTCATAAATATTTTGTGAATTAAATAGAGAAAAAACGTACAGGCGATTCTCAACTTACGCCGTAATTTTTTGGTTGGTAAAACTTGGGTAATTACCCAAAATATTTTATGTGTAAATATTGTCGTACATACATAGGGAGGTGCTATGACTTTCTATCGTATGATCCCGTTTTATAGAAAAGTAACCTTTTTGAATTAAGTGATGGAATAATATAATCTGACCATAAAACGTAAGTTTTTCCCTTGCTGCAACAATCTTGTCTATGGTCACTTAGAAGTTCTAACGCCTGCCTATTACCTATGGTAAATGCTTATTTCACACACAATTTTGTATATGAAAAAAAAAAAAATTTAAATCAACTTTCACAAACTTCAAATGAGGACCTGAGATGTCATTAGGACACGATTTGAAAGAAAGTGAATTATTAGAAATTATCTACGATTAGCCTGCATCGTTTAGACTCCAAAGGATGGTTATGGTTTTAACTTGTTTTGTTTTAATTGATATTCACCAATTCTTCCGTCAAATTGAATAAAATTGTTTTGCCAGTCACGATGTTACAAAGTATCAGAGAAGTTTCTGACAAAATTTGACAAATCGAGAAACATCTGTAACAAAAATATACATGTATTGCTGAAACAGCCGGTAAAAGTAGTGTTACAATTAAACTATATATGGATATTGCATAAAACAATTTTAATGATGAATCTAAAATACCAGGAACATAATTTCAATCTCTGTGATTAACAGAAAAACCATAAATAAAATGGGTATCGGAGAGTTCTTCGAATGTCTAGCGTGGCATTTTATTATTTCTGATTACAAACGTGGAAACATATTATTTTAAAAAGGTTAACATCGATGTTAGCAATATGTTTACTAACGATTAAAAAATATTAACAAATACAACAGTCAATTACAGAAGTTGTTTTTTTTTCTCTCAAAAACGATTGCTTAGGTTTTTCATAATAAATTGTTTACTGTTAATTGTTACCACCTTGAATAAAGTCTTCTGCAAGCCAATCAGTTTAATTTTTCAAAAATACTTAATGAAGAATCCATTGTGTTTGAAATCCAACGCAACGATCGGCTTTTGTTACATTGCATATCAACTATTGGTAAATGCAGTACTACTAGTTCTTGTAAATATGTTCTAAACCAAACAGCTAATATAAGATCCATTGCAATATGGCACGCTTTTATGAGCTGGATGCGGTTAAAGTCGTCACATTGTATCAGGAAGATTATACTCAAATACAAATCTCACGAAAATTTGGAATAAACCAGTCTTTGGTTTCACGAATACGTTCAATTTCACAAATACAAGCGATATCAAGATACCGTGGAATATAAAAGAAAGCCCGGACAAGGGCATAAAAGGTACACAACCGAGTATGACGATCGATTTTTAAAAATTAGTTCGTTACGAAATCGAAAGCGTACTGCTACCCAACTGAAAAATGAGTTGCATAGTACCCGTCAAGTGAATGTTAGTGCCAGAATAATTAGACGAAGATTAAAAGAAGTGAACCTTAACACGGGCGTAAAAGTTCCACGGTTTCTTCCCTGTCACTAATCCAGCCGTTTAAAATTTACTCATACACATGCAAATCGGGGAACTGATCAATGGGCTACTGTTTTCTTTTCAGAAGGGACCAGAATCCAATTATGGAAACCAGATGGACGTAATATTGTATACAGAAGAGATGGAGAACGCTACGCACCATGTAACATAGTACGAAATGTAAGGTTTGGTGGAGGTTCAATAATGTTTCGGAGTGGAATCAGTTGAGAGTCGATAACGCTCTAGTCCATATAGCCGCAACAGTACATCAATATCTCCATGATATCGGCATTCATGCACTTAAGTGGCCATCAATGAATTCAGTCCGATCGAACACGTATGGTACATTCTAAAACGACGTATTAGACCTAGAAATCCCACACCAGATTCGATAGCACAGCTGAGAGTTGTAGCGAAACTAAATTAATCAAACTAAATTGCGATAACGCTTATGTTTTGATGTTTAAAAATCGTTCGACACCTTTTAACATTTAACAAAAAATAGCCGCTATAATTCCATAACACCACATTTGTGCCTCTATGGAGAAAAATATAAATTTGGAATCATTTGATACCAGTTCCACTGAAAGTGTCCAGCGAAACTTGTTTTTATTACAAATATGGGTTAATTTTATTCACGACTGTATATGTATGTAAATATTGCGCAATACCCATTTTACCAGTCGTCAATTGACGGCTAATGAACTTTGCGCGAAATTTCGAAATATTTGGAAAGAGACAGTTGAATTATTACACTTTTGAAAATTCCTGTTTCTTAAATAAAATTTAGCAAATGTCAATTTCTTTTCTATTTGACAGTAATCAGTAGTATTCTCATATTTTCCAACTCCAAAAACAAATGACAATACCACAAAAAGAATTCCAATCCAATGAGAAACAGAATAGCAAATTAAATTCCATGATTTTTTTCCAATTTCGAACCGAATTACAGAACAGATGTGAATATCACTAATCAAAATTTTACTATTAATTTTTATAGAGAAAGGAATAACATCGTAAATTAATTGCATCAGAATTGTTCAATAAAATAATTATGAATGACATACATTGGTATCCTTTAAAGAAATTGTTGTTTTATTTTTTGGATCGATAGTGGAGCTAGCTATCGAGTGACGGAAGTATCCGGTTATATGTCAAAATCTACTGTAGAAGACGTATTACATGCACCACTAGATTTTTTAGCGAGCATATCTGGACAAGTTATTTTATTAAACTCCTCAGTAAAGAAGCGTTTGAAAGTGTCGAATTGGGTTTTAATAGACTTGCTAAAACAATAATAATTTTTAATGAAGTTGGCGCGTTAGATCGATGCTACGTAAATATAATAGTTGAACTGCTGGCCGGAAATTTACGTACATCTGTAGTGGCTTTCCTGGATCCGTACATGACCAAAGAGCCAAAGAACCTTACAAGAATGGGAATCTTATATCAACTTCAAGTCATAGATAGAACATCGGGATAATACTATGAAAGTTTTTTTAGTACAAATCTGTAGCTAACTCCAACACAATTTTTTGTCAACTCGTTTTTTTAGGCTTGCTTGTGCCAAACATGAATACACTAAATATAAAGAATAATAATATTTTTTATGTACATACATAAGTTGGATAAGTTGGATTTATAGTTTTCAAAAATGAACATTGAGGTAAAAATATTATTTAATGTAAAATGTTTAGTACACAAGTAAATGAATAAAATTAGTTTACAGTATGTTTAGATAATTCTACAAGTGATAGTAAAGACATGGATGTCTATATTTTATTGTCTTCCGATTTTGATGATTCATCAAGTAAAGAGGATTTGCAGATGACGAGTGCTAAGAATAACTCTACATAGAAAAAAAGAGGAAAATGGGATACGTTATTTCGAACCGAATCAGTTTTATCTTAGGAGTCAGTGGGGCACTAACAATTTAATTAAAATCAATATTCACTTTTAAAACCCGTTTTCGAAGACTTGCTAAATTCATAGAAGACATACATCTATTCAGCCTGTATTATGCATAATGTATGTTTATCACAAAATGATGCGTTTCAGGCCGATCTATTAGTCCCGGAAGAATAGATAGGATAGACACCACAGAATAAAGTGCACTAGCATCGTCAGACACACAAAATTGTAGGGGCAGATTGTATATGAAACTCATACAAAATATTAGGAACTATCTTTGTTTTATTAATCTACATTAATAAAACAAAGATAGTTCCTAATATTTTGTACCAATTCCATTTTTTATGATGTTTAATGGTTTCTAATAATTCCTTATGTCTCCTATTCCTTTTATCGTTGAGAAAGCGCAATAATTCTCTTTTCTCCTCAAAACTTGTTTTTTCCTCTTTCTCTGTGATCGTTAGGAAAGAAATGATAAATTGGATCTTGGGGCGGAAAAAGGAACGAGTTACATGCATATATGAATTTATATAAGTGTTAGGAGTCTGAAACGGATGAAAATATCTCTGGGGTAGCTGGTTTTGGTAGTAAGGTGTATTTTATTGGTATGATTGTCTATGGTACGAAGGAAGCTGTAATTGAAAGAATTTTGGTAGGGAGAATAATTAATATAAACTTGTGATTTGGACAGTGAGGAACAGGGAAGAGGTACTTAAGTTTTGGAGATTGGAGTTTGTTGGGTAACTGCGGAATTTGAAAAGGACGGTAGTATCGTGGAGGTGATATGAGAACAAACAATTAACGATTAGTCTCCGTATATTTAATCCAATTCTTTCTCAAATGAACACGAAGACACACTAGTCTGTTCATTGTCTTTTCCAGAATTAGAATTCCACAACAAAACGATCATTTTTTTCAAGATGGGGTGTGGTTACAGGAGATATCTCAAATAAGATTAAAATACTCGTATACATAATTCTATAAATTCGGCAGATGAATAAACGAATAATTATTCCAATACGTAAAGTTTCGCTTTTGTTTATTTCAATCATCAAATATATATATGCTTTCATAAATAAAAATTGAAACGTAGTAATTAAACAAACAGTCCGGATTAAAATCCAATCAAACACTTTTGGGAAATTCCAAACCGAAAAATTCGAGCGGAAGATAACCCACTCTTCATCGAAGCAATCAAATTTAAATGGGATATTTAAATCAGAAGAGATCAACAAATTAATAAAAAGCATAAAGCATAAACTTGATAATTGATCGAACACGACGTAATGCTAGGATTCCCTTTATATTATATAATATTTACATAAATAGTTTTTCTATTTAATTTCCTTAAACGAAACAAAAAAGAAAATTAAAAAAATATAAAATAATATTATTTCTATTTTCATTCCATTTTTTTCGTTTATAAAACTTTTATTTAGAAAACCAATTTAATTTATTTGTATTTCTTTCAAAAAATTAAATCTTATTCAAAAAAATTATTTTATGTTTATACATAGCACAACAAAATTAGTTGCATTAAAAATTAACTGAATATTTTGTAACCATACAGAGTTGAAGTTTTCAAGTTGTATAATATTCGTATGTAGATATAATCGTTTGGGTTCAATATTAGGAAAAACTCAATTAATGAACCGTATCTTCTATTTTAAACTTACTGTATTGCAAAACGAATTATTAGATTTCAGAAATTAGTTTCTTCTAATCATCTATTATTTCTATGAAAACTCGATAAGAATTTCAAAATATTCACACAAACCTATAAATTATTTGAATCTCTTATCTAGTTTTCCTAAAAAAATAAAACAAAAAGGAATGGCAAATAAAAGATTTGTATTGAATCGACGTCATTGTGGCGTATAAAACGCATTTCTCTCACAAGATGGTGCTAATCTTGCTTTGTGTGTATTGCAATTTAAGCAAATTATAAAAACCACAAATTTCAAAATATGCCAGACTTACATCGAGTTACCATGAAAATAATTTGTTTTGTAGAAAATGATATTTCTGCAGACGCGCGTGCATACAAAATAATTTTAATATGGACAGTTTGGAAAAGGTCATGTTAGTGAGAGATAAAGACAAAAATAATAGTAGCGCGCCACTTAAACTGCACATAAACTACAACCAATTCGTAATTATTTTAACTTAAAATTTTGATATATTTTATTTACTGTAACATTTCTTAATGTTTAAACTCCATAGTGGGTCGTGGTAAGCGTTGCATACCAGAAATACGGCGAATAATATTACGATTGGTGGGAAAACATACCTGTACCTCGATTTTGTTGCCTTTTTGAGACTATGAGACTACGAAATATTTTGTATATGTACATACACTGGGCCCTTATTATGGAATTTTTAGATTTCGGATTTTTTCGATATCTAAAAAATTCGTCCCATTATGAACCTAAAAAAACAAAATCGACGCGTATTTTTCCGAACGCACATGTTATCGAAAATATCCGCCATATTATAAAACTAAAAAAAACATCAAATCGAATTTTTCCGAAAGCAAATGGTAAAATTCGACTGCTATTTAGTTGGCGAATTTAAAGCTCGATCGTTGTTTAGTTAATGCTATCGTGAAATAAAAACATATAAAACCATTTACAATGTTAGTTTTATTATAAATATATATTTATATATTTAAACATATATTTGCAATTAATTAAATTAAAATAAAAATTAAATTGTTTTAATAAATTATTTTCAGGAGAATTTATTATTCAGGACTACCAACCAGTTTGATCTGCTGGTATCTTTCATGGAGAAAAATGAGGGAATTGCCCGGAATTATTTAAATGGCCCCCAATTCAAGCAAACCACAAATCAATTATGGGATAACATTTCAGATGAAATAAACAACGAAGGCCCTCCAACAAAAAGTGTAACTGGTAGGAAAAAAGTGAAGTTTAGAAACATTTGTATGAGGTATTCATTTATTTTAAATTTGTTTAAGGTTTGGAAAGATTATAATACACTGTTAAGAATAAAATACGGGCCAACAAAAGAAGTTTTAGCAGAACAGGAGGTGGACCATGCACCATAAAGAGATTAAATCGATTAGAAGAGCGAATTGATAAATTATTGGATATCACAGGCGAAAATAACGGTTTGAATGTGGATGAAATTGGATGTTCGGAAGCACCCAAAAACGAATTACCAATTGACGTTACAAACATTGCCGAAATTGAAGACTTAGATGCTACACCACGCAATGAAACAGGGCAAGAAAGAATCTCCAGAAAGAAACCTAGAGAAACAGTGAAAACACTTCTCAAGCAACAAAATACTTTACAAGAAAGTCATTATAAAAGTTGCTCGGAGTTTCATAAAAATAAATTAAAAGTGTTAAAAGAGATACGAAATACAAATAAGGATCTATTAAAATGCAATAGGGACATATTGAATTTTAATAGGGAAAAATGGGTTGTCAAACAAAAACTTCTGATCCAAAAATCAAAATATAAGGCCGAGCAACTTGAACTACAAAAATTAGAACTCGAACTTAAGAGAGATTTAGGAAATGCGAATCTATCTATCTACCTCAATCCTTCGTTTTTTTCCACCCGTTCCTCCGTGTCTAGTAATTGTTCGTCTATTGCAACATTATGTTTAATACATATAATATATATAAATATGTGTTTAATATGTGGGTGCCTTATCTATTGAAATACCACCCGGAAATCCTGTTTTATTGAGGAAAAAGTTTTTTGATTTGCCTTTTTCTCCCTCCGATATTTTAAAATTTTTGACTTCAATATTTTTAAGGTCTCAGCGATTACTATTGAAACTGTTGGTTGAGCCATTCCTATTCAAAAATCTTGGCCTACACCAGGTTGGTAGGACCCTTCAGCCAAAAATCGTACCGTAGTTGCGAGCTTTAAAATTTGAGGTATAGCATCGATGTTTTTTCTTGCCGTGAAATGGGGCGTTGCTTGGTCAAGAAGTAACTTAAAACAGTCCTTCGACACTCGAAATAATTTTTTAAATCTAAAGAAATAGACATGAATATACATTATAAATTGTAGCATGAACAACTAAATTCAATTTAAAATTACCTTTTGTTCGTCATATCAAACGGGTTTGGCTCCGTGCGCAAACGCTTTCTTATGGTCATCGGCATCACTTCATCTTGAGAATCCTCATCACTCGAACGGGCAAAAAAACCAATACTGGCCATTTAAACACGAATATTTTAAATTTATATACGTATAATACTGACCCGTCGGAAAATATCTGTTGGCAAATGTTGTGATTTGTTGTGCAAATTCGATTTCGGAAAAATTAGATAACAATTTTAATAATAAGGCAAATCCGCGGCAGATCGAATTTTTTAGATATCGAAAAAATCCGAAATCAAAAAATTTCATAATAAGGGCCCTGTGTATAGTATTAAATATTGTTATAGTGTGTGTCATTTTTATTATGTGTATAAACATTGAGAGTGTGACAATAAGCATCAAAAATTGTCGAACCGGTAAAAATCGGTAAAAAAATACAAATTTTTATGGTGCTTACACTCCGTTTTCTCCTGCTTTTGAGACGGAGAATTTTAATTTGAAATGACATTTACGTTAAAGCAAAATGGTAAGATTTAATTTAATTTGTGAAATACGGGTGTAGTGATATTAAAATATTAATTTATTTGTAAATGTTTAATATTTCTATCTCAATATTATGTACATCTCGTAAGTGTGTGTTGTTGTTCAATTGTGTCAAAGTTTTTAAAACGGAAATTTTGAATGAATAGTGCGGTATGTTATTCTGCACAATAAATCATTATAAATATTATTTAATTAAATTGCTTTATGTTATATACACAAATATATGCGGCTTTATTAATTATATTTTTTTAATAAATCACCATTATGTATATTTCCAGAATCGAATAACAACCCAACAAAAATCAATATTATTAGATATGGTAGAGGAAAATACCGACATTTTATTTGGATTTAGTGAGGCAGGCGGTAATCAAAGAAGAATGGAGTTGTGGAGTGAAATTTCCTCCAAACTAAATTTGTTATCGCCTGTCACAAGAAGTGTGGAAAAGGGTAATTATGATAAGATGCTTTAGTAATAAATGTTTGTTTAAATTTAATGTTTATATTTTAGGCTTGGCACGATTTAAAAAAAATATAAAAAAAATTAATATGCATCGTGCGGCCCAACACGAGACTGGTGGCGGAGAGTTTCCCCTAGTTAAATTTGACGATTGAAGAAAATAGGCTCATTTCTATATGTGGATTCCAAAATTTAGACGGGTCAACAGTTGTTGGAGATTTCGGAATTGTAAGTTTTATTTCAATGAACATTTAATTAGATTTTCTAAAATATATATTTATTATTGAATTTCTTTAAGGGCCAGAAACCAATGTTTCAACAACAGCAGTAAGACCGGATCCACAACAGGCACCAGCTCAGCGCAGAAGTAATACGGCAACGCAGCGATCAAGAGCTCATAGGGCTCGTATTCATGAAATACTGGCAGCAAGAGCCCAACGATATCGGGATACCTACCCGAGAAGAGTAAGTAATATATATAATTGTATTAGATTATTATTTGCCCTATATTATATTTTATTCAACAGCGAAGCGTTGCGGTTACTTCGGTGATTCGCTCATTAAGAATACAGGAGGAACCGCTGGCTGTATTAAAAGATATAAGGGCATTACTGTAGCGAAGGGACCCTTTATTGGAACCAAAAATGTAACCTTATATTTATAACCTTACATTTTTGAATTTTTTTTATTTATTTTTTTCTATTAAATACAAATGTATTAAACAATTTTTAGGACGTAAATCCAACTGCGAAGTAAGAGTGCATTGAGACCAAAAGCATTGTATGGAACAAAAACATAAAAAATCCTTAATTTAAATAAACGCATAATGCAACAAAATTATTTAATAGTTGTTTTGTTTGATTTCTTTCTTCTATATAATTTGCCAAATATTGGCGATTGATATCACCAGAATTTTCGTTTCTCACCGCATTATTTAAAGGAATAATTTCGTCTTCTACTATGTCATCAATTGGATAATTATGGCGCTTCTTATTGTTGCGTGTACAACATTAAAATTAACTTCTCTTTGTGTTGATGGCCTTCGAATTGGAACTATCATGTACGGTTTCAAAGCATACTCGCTATCGCCTGTAATATTATTGAATCATCCGATAAGTAATTTATTAAGCAAATTTATATTTTTTATATTACCCAATAGCCATGTCTTATTGTCTTCCGTGTTTATCCCTTTTAAAATTGGAACAATACCGCATCCATCCCATATATGGGAGTCGTGTATAGAGCCCGGATACCTCTATTAATTTTATAATTACCATTTGAGTATTAATAGAATGGCAGCCTTTCCTATTAACATACGCATATTCATTTCTTTTGTTTATGTTGGCTATGGCTATGTGGGTGCCTATAAATCCCACTATGCCGGGTACACCATATTACGTATGAAATGCTTCTTTATTAGTATGAGCCTTTATTAAAGATGTTGGGAAGCGGATATGGCTATGGATCAATTGAGTCCCAATCACTTTTCTTATCTTTGATATGTAATAAGACATTTTTGATTGGCTCATCACGGCAAATGCGTCTAACCCAAAACGACGTTGGTGGCTTCCACTATTATACAAATTTAGTGTTACCAATACCTCTAAATGAAGTGGCACTCTCACAGGGTTGTCACTTTTATCAAGAAACGGGCGGATATCACTAATTAAGGTATGGACCAAATGTTTTGGCATACGATATTTGAAGTTATAATTAATAATATTAGTGAGTGCGCATGTACACACATACTCAATAATATTATTATTTTCCGGTAATTTTTACTCTCCTAGTCTCATAGTCTCAAAAAGGCAACAAAATCGAGGTACTGGAACACCCCAACGACAATTGCAAATGCAAAAATATATGCATCAGCTGCGGAGACCAGGAGTCGGAAACCCATTTTAACCCAAAAATGGGTAAATCGTATTGTTTACCCATTCGCTCCAGCAAATCAAATAAAGCGGGAGCTTGGTATGCCGGCCAGTGGCCGTATAATTAGACATCATTTGAAAAAATATATTTAAACACACGGAGCCCACGTAAAGTGCCTCTGCTAAGTAGAAAGCACGTAATTCACAGCATGCGGATTGGCCAGTTGAAAAATGGTGTAATTACTTTTGGTCAGATGAGAGCAAAGTAGCTATGTATGGAGGCTAAAGACTATGCGTACAACAACCACCAAACACGGAATATAATCCGAAGTATACATTGAAAACATTAAAACATGGTGGCTGTAGTTTACGGTTTAGGGCTGCTTTTCTTACTACGGAGTAGGGCCAATATTTGGATAAAACTAAAATGAATGCTGATGCCTACAGAGAGATTCACCAAAATACGATACTGCCGTATGCAGAAGAGGAGATGCCAATCAAGTTCGTTTTCCAAGAGGATAACGATCCTAAGCAAAATAGCTTAAAACGGTTTAGCACAAACAGGGTTGATCACCAGACTAGAATCATGTATCGGAAAATCAGCCAAATAATAAGAAGCAGCTTTGGGATACCATAGAGCAGGCGTGGCATGCTACACCTGTAGCAAGGTGCCGGAACTTAGAACAGTTGATGCAAAGTCAGTGTAATGCTGTGATGAGAAATAAAGGTTACTCCACAAAATATTGAAACAAGTTTATTGACACAAATTTTAAAATTTAATTTGTAAATGTGAAATATGGCGAAACAACTATTTTGAATATTTATTAAATAAATATATACTAACTGAAAAATTATTAACTTTTTTATTATGTAATTGTAAATGGAAATTTGAACATTTGCGAAATTTGTTTTATTCATTATCACTTAAATTTTGAAAGATACTATATCAGTGCATTGAGAAGTGGCATATCGTAGATTCTATAATAGAAAAATCGGTTCTATAGGGAACGGAAAAACATCTTCAAACAATATCAGACCACTTAAAAATGGGAATTCCTTTGAAATAATTGACAAAGCTATTAGTAAAGCACTTCGATGAAAATTAAAAGAATATGGATAAGCAGGAGTTAATAATGGTCGATTTTTTTAACCAAACCTCATCCAAATGTACAATATAACTAGGACTCGTAAATACCCGAAAATATTAGAACCCGGGTTTCGGGTAGTTGTTTAGACAAATACCCGGGTTTCCCGATGAAATATTTTGAAAAGAAGATTAAAAATATTCTTTTAATATTTCATTCGTTTAATATCAAATAGTTCTTGTAATTTAATTATTTCAATATACATACTCATAATTTCAACAAATGAGTTGTATTTCTTATTTAATTGGTGGATCGAGTGGATTTGGAAAACTGAAGTGAAAATTAAACGTTAGCTAAGTTATTAAAACAAACAAAAATAATTATTAGGAAATCTCTTGCGTCAATTAATATTTGGTTCAATAAACGTATAACTTACGTTTTTCCTAGACTTAATTGTTCCACCACGTAAATTAACGAAGACCCTTATCTTTTGCACATTAATTATAAATTCAAGAATGAATAAAATTTGAAATAATTACCAATTCACAACAAAACAAATTAAATTTATAGATTACAAATTAATTTTTTTCGTTAATATTAGAATTAATTATTTCTAATTAATGCTAATATTTTATATACCGCATCATTTTAAAGTATTTTATAGATAACACGTAAAATATTAGAATTAACATCAATTAATATACCGGCGGTTGAAATTATATTTATTGAAATTTAACCGGATGTGTAAATACTTCAAATTGTGAAACATTCATCACATGTTCCTAACACAAGACTACATGCAAGTTTTCAATTTCATTTTTCTCGTACTAAAAACCAAACTCCACAAAAATGGAGTTCTATTGTTTTTATATTATAGCATGCGTTAAAACAATTTTTAAGATGAGAAGGCGTTGAAAAATGGCCAAACTCGTTTGTTTATTAATTTAATAGTATAAAGGTTCTTTTTTATGGACTGATTGAATGAGTTGACTGAAAAGATGATAGCAAATAAATTACATTAGGGTGACAATGAAAACAAACTGCTTTTTTTCAAAATATTTTATGGTTAAAATTTAACAGAGTAGTGTATATTTTGTAGATTTAATCATTTAGTGTAACTATTTTAATAAACAATTTGTGTACATATTTTATCGTGTAGTAAAAATTTTGTCAAACTTTAAAATGGCAAACAACGCCAAAGTGTTCATGTGTTTAGATTTAATGAACATTATTTTTAGTACTAACGATGAAACGCAAAACAATAAAGAAAAGAATAAAATATCAAAAAAACGACAATATTGGGTACGCCCATATTATTTGGAGAGGAATCGTACTGAACCCAATTCAGTATTTACCGAATTACTACAAGACCCAAAGCTATTCCATAGCTTCACAAAAATGAGTTTCGCTCATTTCTACGAGTTGCTGTCCATGGTTGAGCATATCAGCAAAAAACAATATGTTGTGCGTGACCCATTGAGTCCTAATTTAAGATTAGTTGTCACATTACGGTAAGTAAACAATAGGTATCTTGCAACGGGCTAATCACAGATAAGTTTGGCGATCGCGTTTAAGGGCTCTTATTCATCGTATAGTTTGTGATACTACTAAGTTATTGCCCTATTGGTCTTGAAGACCAAGTATTCCCAAAATTACCAGCGGAGTACTTCGAATCGGTGGCATCTGGTTTTAACCAACGCTGGAATTTCCCACATTGCATAGGAGCAATTGATGGAAAATTCGTTCTGATTCAAGTAAGTACATGAATAATTTTTAAATTTACCATTTTTAATATTTTATTTTTTTATGCTCCAGGTTCAGAGTTTTATAATTATAAAAAAACATCGTCCATTGTTTTAATGGCTATTTACGACCATAATTATAATTTTATTTGGTGCAATGTTGGAGCCGCAGGCCGCCAAAGTGGAAATGGAGTATTTAGAGAGAGAGAGCGGGTTCTGAAATGTTTTTACGAGAGAACTCTCCCATTAGTAATAAAATAAAATATTTCTAAAATTATTTGAAAACAAAACAAATATTCCAATAATTTACTTTACATTTTCGTGGCTGGTGATGCTTTTGCGATGAACGATAACATGTGTAATCCATTTCTGAAAACGTCAAATGCCAAAGAAAACATTTTTAATTATCGCCTGAGTTGGGCACGGTGAACAATTGAAAATTGTATTGGAATTCTGGCTGCGAAATGGTGAATTTTCCGACCGAACCACAATTATAGCAGATGTCAGTTTGGTGGAGGAAATCATCCAAGCATCTGTATGTCTGCACAATTGGCTAAATAAGAAAAATGAGAAATACATAACAACGCACTTTGGAGATCGTGAAGTAGGAGGCGAATTAATCCAAGGTAACATTAAATACATGGAAAAGCGTTAAACGATTACTAATTTTCTTTTTTAATTCTAATCTTTACCAGGATATTATCAAAACTTCGAAAATAACTTTTTGCCGCTTCAACCGTTGAATAGAAATTCAATTAATTCTGCTAAAGCATTAACAAACAAATTTGCTGATTACTGTGTTGGAGAGGGGCAGGTGGAATGGCAGCTTTCAAATATTTGAAAAAGTAAAGAAAATTTTTTTTACAACAATTCAATTCATTTTAATAATCAAAAAAAAATACGTATAAAGAACAAAAAATAAAACCATTTACATAGGAAATTATAAAATTAAATTATTGAGTTTTAATTTGATGATTCATGAGAATTTAAAAAAATTATTAAATAATTGCAAGTAAAAAGTATTAATTATTTATTTCTCTTAATTTGACGGTCACTTGTTTGTAAAAATTTTGCTCGGACGTTTATGACCATTTGGACAATCTTTTAAGATGCGGCCGGATTAAATTAAAATATGCATCCAATTCCACAAGTTTCAAAATTGTTTTTAGAAAGAAAAAATTGACATTTACAAAATAACAACCATAGATATTAAAATTCAAAAATTAGTTTTATAGACAAATTCTTTTCCATACACAAAGATTATGGTAAAATTTTCTTCCCTGGGGCAAATTTTGACTGCCGTAAAAAGTATTCAATTTAATATTTTTTATGGCAGTTCACACTGCTAAATCTCAAATATTTTTTGACTGAGAAAATTTTTTTGTTTCATTTGTACAACCCCAAAAAATATAATTTCTTTTCTTGCTTTAAATTGATGAGCAGTCAATCATTCCATGGTATAGAACCTTAAGTAAGAAGTGTTTAGTAAAATTGATTTTAAAGTGCCCGGATCAATTTAAAATTGTGAATTTTTAATTTCTCTGGGAGTTTACATTGGTTTGCGGCACAAGCGACAGCATTAAACTGAAATAAACCGAGCAAATAGCGCAGTGGTAAAAGCTGCGACGTTTGGATCGGGAGGTACCGGGTTCGAATCCCAACAGAGGCGGGATGCAAAAGGGATTTTTCATCTCCTGAACTAAGGGGATTTTTCATCTCCTGATTACGATCGGTGAATGTATGACCGTCTGTTGGAATGTAGAACTCATGGGCCGACCCATCTTCCATGTCACTGTACAGGGTGACATGGAGCTATGCAATGCGCAGTTGGTATACTGTACTTGTGTGAATAGGATGGATGAATGGATTGAATGAATGTTCTGTGAATGTTTAAGGCAAGGCAGGCTATGGACCAGCCTAAGGTAAGGCTATGGACCAAAAAAAGTGTCTATGCCAAATCCTTTAAAAAAATAAAAATTAAAAAACTGAAATAATATTATATTCAGAGATATATTTGAACAATGTTACGGCTGCCACATTGAACATTGTGGGACGAATATGATTGAACCCGAACTGTGACAATTGAGATTGCCATACTGCAGCTACTGAAGAACTATTTTCTAGTTAGTTCGGATGTATGTACTTGCTGCTCAAAAGACAAACATTCATAATATGTATCACAGTGAATTAGAAAATATGTATACAAAGGAGAGTTTCCATTTGTAGCTTAAAGAAGGATTTTTATTTATTAATATACGATTATGCATTTGCAATTAGGTAGGTTTTTAAAGAAATGTTTAGAAGTAAATTTTGAATTTTATTTACTTTGATGAGATTATAAAGAATAAATTACAATCACGATGCCAAATATTATACTGAGGGCAGTGAAAAGTAATTCTATTTTTTAATCTGCTGCGAAAGAAAGTGCCCAAGCTAAACAAATGAAACAAAAATCAATCAATGACATTGAACTGTGAAAATATTAATATTATTTCACCAACTTTAAGTGTTTTTGTTTTATTACTGATTTAGTTTTTTTCAGTCCCTAAATAACTTTTGAAATATTATTGTTCGTGGAAACGCCTAACTAACCTAGAAATGAAAATTTCCCAATAACAATTGATTGGCATCTTGGTTCGCCCATGGGGCTTTTTAAACAGGAAAGAGGATCAGTAAAATCTATTGTTTGTTTATAGTGGTTCTCTAGAAATTTAATAAATAAGTATTAATAATTT
This sequence comes from Tipula unca, assembly GCA_951394425.1. Taxonomy (NCBI): domain Eukaryota; kingdom Metazoa; phylum Arthropoda; class Insecta; order Diptera; family Tipulidae; genus Tipula; species Tipula unca. The sequence continues at coordinate 66,895,036 of OX596382.1, read as the reverse complement.
TAGAAATAAAAAATCAAATAATGAGAAACACTAAAATCAATTATAAAAAATAATAACATAAGGTAAAACGTTAATGCTTAATATCATTTTGACAAAATGTAATCTCACTACAATAGTATTAGCTTTGATCAAAATTCTCAATTACTTTTAAAAATGCTTCATAGTTTATATTGTGACACACCAGAATGTTTCTATCTTTCAATTCTTTAAGTGTGTTCGAATGATGTAAATTATAGGTGATCTGGTAGGGTCATTTCGACCAATAGAAACGTTGATTTAAAAATTGCTGCACAAGCGCTCTGTCCTGTATACATAACTCTTAACTAATTTTAAATCTATATCATCCGCCTCTAAAATTTCAGTAATTCTACGAAACACTACTGTAGCACTGTACTGGATAAAGGGCTAAGATGCATATTTCGATTAAACTACCGTCATTGAAATAAGGGTTTAAACATTCAGCTTTAGAGGCTTCTGCATAAGTGACCCAGAACTTCGATATGATTGGCATTAATAGCCATATTTCATGCCGCTTGATCTGATTCGTATTCATGTTGCTTTCTTTTCTATAGTCGCATTCCATGAAATCAATACGGCTACTAATGAAAAAATACCACTGACAATACACAGAAGCTCAACATTAGAAATATACTAATCTATGCGAAATTATGTTAGCTACTCCAGACCCACTTACTGAGGATTTACAGTTCCGTAAATATACTTATCAGGTCGTCTCCGATTGATTTTTTTATATGGCCATTTCAACACTAATTTATAAATTTGAAAGTAATGGATTTGTTTACAAAAATAAATTCGAGTGCAGATTAAGAATTTACTCAATTCATGGCAAACTTGTATTAATTACATCACTTTACAAAACCAAAGATGAATATCATCATCTTGTGCTACAAATAGTTGTTCTTTTTAGGGTGTGTTTCTCGCGTTTATTTTATCTGTTTTTCTCAAATTGAAATTTTAAAATGTGCTTAAATGATTTTTCAATGATGTATCTCAACTTGCTACAAAATAAAAAATTTGTTCAATAGAACCAGCCATAATCCTGCAACTTACGATTATACAGTCTCTTTGTAAATTAAGTGTTAAACACAAGTTCTTTTTGTTGCCTACAAATGTATATAAAATTTCTGAAGAACCACATTGACCCTTTAAAAAAAACGAACAACAACAAAATATACATGCAGAATGCATACACAATAGCAGAAACGCGAACCATCATATTCACCACCATATTTTATTGAACGAAAAAATGTATGGACTGCAATATCAACCCAATGGAAAGAACTGGTAAAGAAACGGAATAGTTTGTGGATAATTTATATTACTAATTTTTTAGGATATTTATACCTTTTAATACTGTAAGGGAGATTACTGCAGATTTTTATAGTAAACTCGCGTGCCATCATGTTATCGACACTAATAAATAAAGTTATATCCTGCAGATGGCGCACCGAACGTTTTTTTACAAGAATTTTTACGTCTGGTATTTCCAAATATTTCAGTCCGGTATTGATAATTTGGTTTTTTTTATTTAGATTTTTTTTCCTAATTTTTTTTTCAAAATTTCGTTAAAACAAATGGTAACATAGCGTTTATTTGCCAGTGGTGCCATCTAGTTAATATAACCGAGCTGCGATAAACTGCCATATCTTGATACCCAAATCTGATCCCCAATTAAATCAGCCCAATCCCCTTTTGTAAATAAAGCCATGGCTAGTCGTGTGGTGAAATTTATCGTGTCTCAAGTGAACTCTCTGGGTCATCCATTGTAACGTGTTGCACCAACTCTGTTGGTAGTCGAACAAACCGCTAATTTTAATGCAACCGTTTTGATGTTTGAAGGGCTATTTTGTATAGATGTGGTGGAAGTTGTATTGGTTGGTGTAGCCGTCTGAATGGGCATAAATCTCACAATGGCCACAGTCATGGCACCATAGCCATTGGCGAGCAAGGAATGGGAAGGGGCGGGACAACGGCTCATGAATTAGGTTGAATTGGTACTGGGCTGGTTGCTTTCGGATGGGAGCAATGTTTCCCATTCTATATGAGGTCTACCAAAGTAACTTAAATCCTGCCTTAGTGAGTCATTCCAGGTGTAACAGGGGGGTTTCAATTTTTTAGCAATGTAGGAGGACTCTGCTCTAAGAAAGTGGGTGGGTTTCCTAGGATGGATGTGTCCCCAATAATTAATAAGGTGTACCTTGATTCTTTTGGTAATAGTTTTACCATGTAAGATGTCCTTGATTTTACGTTTTTACGATTTTAGGATAATAAGGACAGCACTCGAGTAGTGTCTTTAGAAAAATTATAATCGTATTTCTTTAGCCAGCGTCGATTATGGTACTTGATTTCTATGAATGAATTTCTGCATATGATGAGATATTCCGAGTGCCTGTTGGCACCGAGTACGAATGGTGAGAGGTCGACTTAACATGGAAGTTAAATATATACCCAAATATCGCATCGTAACAACACGGCTGAAAGTGACACCAGAAAACACTATGCTGGGGGTGGTATAAATGATGCTGAGGGATCCCGGATCAGAGCGGTGCATTTATGGGGGTTTAATTCCTTGTAATTCATCCAGAATAGATTCTAATGCTCTGATGTCTCGTGCGATGAGTATAATGTCATCTGCATAGGCGAGTATGAGAGGAAGTTTCAACTCAACACGCTGATTTAGTTTCAACCCAGGGAATTGGTCTACCACAGTTAGTAAAACACCACTCAGGATGAAATTTAATAAACGTGGAGATATGGGGCATCCCTGTTTAGCTCCTTTGCTTTTCTTGACTTTTTCCGTACAAATATTGAACCATTTAACAGTATAAACCAATTATCATTCATTACCGTGTTTATCACAGCTCAAATATATGGAATTAATAATAATAAATTGATTTAAATTACAAGATCTCTGCCAGTTAAACTTAAATTTAAATTAATAAATTAAAGGATGGAATGTAGAATAAAATAAATCGGAACTAATTTGAGTTGAATTTTCAGGAGTATCTCATAAGTCTGATCCAGCAAACTAATAAATTTCAGAGCCCAGTGATGCTGTTAAATAATAAAAATAATTTAAATTAATTTTTATGTGTTACCGATATATATTTGCGATTTATTTAACATTTACAATTTTACTTTACACTTCAAAAGGAAGTCTGTAAAATAAATCAAAACTAAAATAAAAATTAACAATAATAAAACAAAAAATTAAAATTGTTACAATTTAACTTTTAATATAATTATTAATCGTTTATCAATAAACATTTAATTATTTTACAATACAAATGTGTTTGTATAGTACTGCAGGTTTTTATAAAACAATTCGAGGTAATTGTTTGTTCCACGTTTTATCGTTATTATTAAAACAAGTACGTCACAATTATAACTACCAAGACAAAAAAATGTAATAAATTACGATTAAAAAAATATCATTGCTTTTTATCTGGAATAAATATATAAAAAAAAACAATAATGTATAAGAAACGTATGATTATTATTAATAATCAATAAAGTAATTTTAAAATGAATATCTACCTAGGGACATAGTCGTAATACATATTAAACATATATGTAAACTCATACAACATTTAAAACTCGATATTTTATTTAATACACCATTTTCAAATTAAAATTAATAATATTTTATCTTTATTTCAATGTCAATAAAATAAAAAGAATGTAGTAGATAGAATATATGTATATACATACAAGTTCCCTATCAATAATAACTAATACACAGTGTTCACAAGAATCATTAATTTGTTGAAGTGGAAAACAAAAACGAAAACGTACCATGAACCCTCACTGGAAACAAACCAGCTACAATCTTATATTTACAAACACCTTATCAATTTTTCAAATATTTTTTGACGATGTTTTATTGGATAAAACAGACGAACAAATTCTCATACATACATAGCTTTGCATAAATTTCAGATAATCCATTTATAATAATTTTCCAAAAAACGATCTGATTTGTATTATGTTATCTGTCACAAATATTTCCAATACAAGAATTTTGTGATGGATATACATAGTTCAAAGTACGTTGTGCCAGAAATATTTTTAAAATATTCATTTGAGTCTATGTTTTAATGACAACTCTGTTCAAAAAATGACAAATTAACTAAACAACCAAGAACCAAGATATAACTATCAAACATCTGCGTAAAATGCAACACGACATTATGGCTCTTTAACGAAGTAAACATTTATTTACAACAAATTCTTCAAAATAAAGGGTGTCCCAAAATTAACGAAAGATTTGAATTTGCTGCCATTTGTGTAGTAACGTGTTGGCAACCCAAAAAAAAAAATTGACAGCTGAGAGATTAGGATTAGTAAAAATGTGGCGTTACACGATAGAACAACGTTGAATGGATTATTCAGCATCAACAGGTGGAGGATGATTTTAGGAGCAAAATCATCCTAATCTCCAAAATTGCCGCATTTGGGGTACAGAAAACCCACATGTGGTTGTCGAAAAACAAATGCATCCACAGCGTGTCACTGTTTGGTGCGGATTTTTGTATGAAGCATCATTGGACCATACTTTTTTGATAATCTTGTACGATTGTAAAATAGGTGCTTATTATTACTCGTTGGCTTGGCGATTTTTATATGAGTATCATTTACACACAACGATACCTGGAATTTTGTCTTTTAGCAAGAAAATATAGCCTTGCTTCAGTTTTCTCATCCTCGCTCATCTTTAACGATATCCATGAAATACCTCAGATAGTACGACTAAGACTGTTGGTTGTGCCATCCCAATGAAAGATTCTTGGCCAACACCATTCTGGTATCCACTTTCAGCCAAAAAACGTAAAGCAGCCGCCAATTTGAATTCCGGTGTAAGAGAAGACGATTTTACCAGTGTTGTTAATCTGGATTTTAGTTCTTGAAGAACGCATTTGAATGCTGCTTTATTCAGCCTGAAGTTTTTAATAAATCTAAAAAAAAAACAGTTGTAATAAAAGACTTAAAAAAATATTTAACTCACTGGATGTTTGATAACTGGAATATGTCATTGCACATACTTATTTCTTGTCGCTTTTCGGGTTTGCTCTCTATTATACGGTGACACTTCATCGTATAAATTTAGATAAAGGCTTACTGTATCCATAATTAAAACACTTCTTTTAAATTTTGGACTATACATTTTTAATGTTGTGTCAATTATCAATATTTTGACAGCTAGTGGAATTGCAGTTTCTTTGCGGATCGTAAACACAGTTTACCAGCGAATTCTATAATACAATTATTTTGAAATACGGATCGAATGCAGATTGAAGGAACTGCTTCCGCAGTCACTCCAGCGAGTTGTATAATCGACGTGATTAACTCCTAAGACCTTCCGAGGCCTTATATTAAATCTTAACGTTAAGAGCTGGCCATAGTTAAAAATTCCCAACACCAGTCGTATGGTGCAATTTTCACAATCGTCCAACCTTCATATGGCCCCATATAGTATATTATGAAAAAATTCTAACTCCTAGGAACTTCCGAGGCCGGAAATAATTCCTTATGTTTTGAGTTGGTAATAGATTCGGTAATCTCTGGTACAATTCCCACCACAGCAATATGGTATCATTTGTATTTACCTTTTAAATTCTACCTCCTAAGAACTTCCAAGGCCGGAAATAATTCTTTCATATGGCTCCATATAATGTTCTTGAAGCTTTTTATTGAATTGGTAGAAATCAATAATTGGGTAACAAACCGTACATTTGCAATAATAATAGTAAGAAATTTCTGTTTCCTAATAAGGAACACGCTTTCTTAAAAAAAAATGAAAATAAAAATTAGAGCGTTATTTTTATTTCTTAATAGTCGACATGGCTATACGACATGTATATAAATGACGTAAAATATAAAAAATTGTAATCTTAATTTCGATTGACAAAAATGGATGATTTTTAACATTTATGGGTTTTCAATAATAATTTTATTTCGTTACCGTGTAACGAAAAAACGCTCTAATTTTTTGTAATCGGTTTTATTTTCCGTTAAGACTGAGTACTACATATAAATAATAATAAATAGTGTGTAAAAAATTAATATTTATAGTACATGCGTATGCCCCATTTTTAGCGGATAACGCTTATCGTATTTTACATGAAATTATTAAAAGTGAGATTTAACAACAAATCAATTCGTTCATTTAGAATCAACAAGCACGTAATGCCTTTGGTAACAAAAATAAAATATTAGTTCATTCATATCAATCAGCAATCGCGTCCTATCAAACAGTAGTGTCGCGTAAGTGATACACTCACTGTATATTTGCTTAAAATGTATATATTAAATGTATATAAAGTGTACAAAAGCAATTTACGATAATTGATTTTTTAATAATAAAAATAAAATATCGATTGATTAATTAGTTATTGAATTAGATTAATTGTGTACATTTTTTTAAAAATAAAAATGAAGACGAATTTTCTCGATTTTTAATTAATACTTCTTTATAATTTTATTTACTTAGTTGGAAATGAAAACAACCTTCACTTTTAATTATAAATACTAATTGGTTCTGATTTTGTGTACATTCCACTGATTTGTTAGATAATTTTATTCATTCGTTCTTTAAATAGAGATATGTATTTTAGTTTCAGTGGAACAGTTAAGTGTGTTATTTTGGATAGAAATTATAATAATTTATGTATAGAGTTTTTATAATTTTTTAATTTATATTTAATTAAGATTAATACTATTTTATTGATATAAATTAGTTCATGTTAGAGCCCCAGAATTGTTAGTAATAAGTAGAGTATATACACAATTAGTTGAAAATTCTAACAAGCTATCGAGATACATAATATATTCTCCTTTTTCAAATCGGTATCACGCTTGTGCAAATTACACCGGCAAAAGAAGGATTCATTTTTTATTTGACATGCTAACGTTTTGAATTATTAGACAGCACTTAGAAACCACACGACGATCATGATTTCATTTGGATAAATATATCAACTTGAAAATGATGATTTATTTTTTGTCAAACACCATCTTAACACAAATAAAAATGAACTTATATACTAAGCAATATGCATGATTTAAAAAAATTAGTTGTGACAGGTATCTGAAGAACCTTCTAATAGCCATTTTGTGGATATTTTTAGTAATATTTGCGTCAGAATTGTGAAAAATAATTTTTATTCTAAAAAATTTTGAAATGACAATCTATTGCTTTTTGCCAAGAGAACATGGCATTTGTGTAGCCACCATTGGGCAAGACAAGTCATGCTTGCAATAATCACTCGTATGACAAATACAAAAGCATACACTTAGTATACGTTCTCTTTCAAAGGAGAAACATAAAATTGTGTATTTCTTCGGCCACCATTACTGCTAAGCTCTCGTTTTTTATGCGTCATTTTTAGAACTAATTTATGGCCACTCTATACCTAAATTATTATTTAACCGAAACTAATCAAATTCTCTAACTAAGCCCTTTTCAATCACTATTTTCTTTTATGGGGGCCCTAACGTATAAGTTGATCTCTCATGTTTTTCCAATAAGTTTAACTCTAAAAATAAATTCAAATTAATTATTGTTCTTCACAATGTTACTAGATCTAATGGCATTACCCTTTAGAGCCTTCTTACTACGTTGCTATTGTCCAGGAGCTGGGTTGCTTCAAAGTTAACGTGTTGCATAGTCAAGTCACAGTTGATGATTTTGAGCAATTTTTAAATACGAACTTGACGAGGTCAAATTTCAAGTCCTTATGTGGATCATCATTGCGAATATACCACGGTGCATCTATTGTGCCTCGGAGTACCTTTGTTATGAAAGCGTTCAATTATTTGTATATAGCTTTGTTTAGTATAACCTAGCTTTGTTTAGTATAACCTAGCTTTGTTTAGTATAACCTTTAGTACCACCCTAGAGTTGCATAAATCAAGACAGGTTTCAGGATTTGTTTATAAAGCAAACGCTTATTAGATAGAAGGGAGTTTCATTCCATTAACCATTACATTTTTCTGTATTTAAGTTGCACCTCTTCTTTTTACTATTATATGGGCCTTTCATCTTTGCTAAGCATACGGAATAATTTTGCCATTGATATAAACTGGTTTGTGTTTGATTCTCCTGTTAGTGAAACCGAATTTCAGTCCAACTAAGTATTGAGATACAGCTGTTTGTAGTTCATCATTGTTGTTTCCAAAAGCCATTATTGCAGTATTACCACCCAGGCATTTCACCCTGGTTGACTATAAAGTATCCATATGATGTGTATGACTGTATTTGTTTGTATATTTATTGGCACATTTTTGTGTGTTAATCCTTAAAATCATCGAAAATATCTTTGTATCGTTTTTTCACGCCTCTTCAATAATATTTGTGATTTGAAGTAAATACTTGATCGACTGTAGATTGTTTGCTGCGGAATCCAAATTGATGATTAGAAATAAGATTCTCTACTTCGGTTATAAGTTTTAAGTTGGTATTAATGTTGGCCTGTATGATGTTGTTATTATAGTTTTATTGGCTTAAGTTATTTTTCAGTTGTTTGATTTTATCTCTTAAGTGTTGTGAGATTGTTTAGTCTACTTTAGATTCATGGAGCTCCAATTTTATGCCACTTCCTTCTTGTTCTTCTTTTTCAGTAAGTAACTCTCTGATTTTTCTAAGGTAATTACTTCCCTTTACCTTAGTTTGGATTTCAGGAGTGCTTTTCCATGCAGCGTGCTGAATGTAATTAATAAATGTTTCTAGTTCATTGTGTATAGTTTTAATATTTTTTTTTTTTTTTTTTAAAGGTATTGGCATAGACACTCTTTTGGTCCATAGCCTTACCTTACATTCACACAACATTCATTCAAACCATTCATTCATCTCATTCACACAAGTACAGTATACCATCTGCGCATTGCATAGCTCCATGTCACCTTGTACAGTGACATGAAAGATGGGTCGGCCCATGAGTTCTACATTCCAACAGAGGGTCATAGATGTTTTCAATTTAATCACCGATCGTAATCGGGAGATGAAAAATCCCTTTTGCATCCCGCCTCTGTTGGGATTCGAACCCGGTACCTCCCGATCCAAACGTCGCAGCTTTAACTACTGCGCTATTTGCTCGGTTTGTGTATAGTTTCTTTGTCGTTTTTAAATTCACGTCTAGCTGTTTTTACTCTTTCAAGTTTACTTTAAAACACGCTCAACCCAGTCTGTTAGTGAATTAACTAAAAATGGTTATTATTATCGGAAAATGATTCATTTCAAAGCAGTTTTCAATCTGAAGAAAGTTTTCAGGACGAGTAGACCAATCGGAGAGATTGGTTAACATTTGTATCGCTATTTTCCCTTTGTGATTATTAATCTAGAACTTGAGTAAGTATGTTTTGCATTAAAGTCCCCACCTAAAATAAATCGCCTAACTATTGTTCGTCTATAGTTTTTGGTTTTGATGTTTAATTTGTTTATTAATGCAACTTGTAATTCTTTTGTGTATATCCTGATTCTTTATTGTGACATATGCATTCTTTATTTATAACAGCACTCCTACATTTAGCCGAATAATAGTGTGGTACCGTCTGTGGCCTCTGAACTTGATGAAGGATAGTCTTATGAAATGGGTGCAAACAAGCAGACATCAAATTTATTTATACCTAGGACTGACTGCTTGTAATTTTTATTGGTATTCTGGGCGGTCAGTTTGCATTTCATAACATGGCTGTTAGAAATTTAACTTTGTTTTGCGGACAGGTTTTTTATTACTGTGATATGATTCTTTTATATTTGTCAGTTTTGTCATCTGATAAATATTGGAACTGGAATAATTATTGGAACTGGAGCAGGTGGCTACCTAATTTTTAGTAGTTTTCTGCTGCTTTATTTATATTTGTATAAGATGGTGTAAAAGTATTTTTACTTTCGGTTTTCAGACCTAACCCTCATCCATTCGGTTTTTTTAGCTAACTTCCCGTGTTAGGATGTGAGCCTTTTCTTTTCCGCTAGCTTGCCATGCTATATGTAACTCTTGTTCCCTCTCAGAGCTTGGCTGTTTTTTACAGCTCGTATTTACCTGCGCAGTTATTTAATAATTTAATTCAACGAAGCATGATTATAGATCTTTCCTACTTAAGGGATTTGTGGGCCTCTCAGGAGATCTTTTAGTTCTGCAGTTCTTTCAAAAAGGGTTTTCGCTGCTATTAATTTCGTTGATTAATTTAGGCAATAAATAACCTCTTCCATAATCCATTAGGTCAACTTCCGTAAATGATGAAATAACTAGTTCACTAACTATTAATCTATTTTATTTTCCTCCTGCCTTCTGGTGTTATCCAGTTAGTTTTCCCCTATTCACCATCAGAAGTCGCGCCCGATGGGGTTCACAATTTGGGATCATGATCCATATGATATTATTGTTGATGATATTATAGTAGCTAAGAGCAATTGGGATTTGACGATTAAAGCATTTCATGAAATAGTAGTATTAATTTTTGCTTTTATTTGTTATTTCCAATAATTCTACATCTTTAATTATTTTTTAGGTTATACTGTTTAAATTTTATATTAAACTGAATTACAAATAAATGAAAGAATTAGCAAAACTAAATTATTTTTGACAATTTATATTATCTCTTATAATCAAAAATGTTAATGTTAAACTTATAGGCAAGTCGAAATCGATTTACCGAAAAAAAATCAAAAATAAAAAATTGTCACAATAAGGAAGTATTAAACTATAAAATCAAAAATAAAAGTTTTTTATTTGAAATAAGTTAAACTTATATCTATAAGTGCGGATGCAGATTATTTTAATTTTTTTTAAATTACATTATGGCAAAATGTATCCGTTGTAAATGTAGCGTTGTTTCAGTAAATATTTAGCGTTTTGAAATTAAGTAAAAAAGCATAAAATGGTGCTGCCCATCCTCCCATACCTTGCTATTATTTATTTATACTGTCTTATTTATTTTATTTATTTGAATTTATTTAAACAATATTTATAGAAATAAAATAGTTGCCCGTGAAGGAATTTAATTCCAGGAATGTATTTTGATGAGAGAAAAATTCAAACAACTCAACTCAATTCTCAATAGACGATTGAGTTGAGTGAACATTAAATTCACTTTTTCATCGAATTCAACACTAATGTATTGCAAAGTGAATGAAATATCGATTCAAATTCAGGCATCTATCGAAAATTGAGTAGTTTTTTTTTTCTCTCAGTGTGGAAAGGAATTGGAGTTGGAATTCAAAACAATTCAATCGGGATTAAAGGAATTGAATCGAATACAGATGCAATTTTATGATGGTTTAGATTGGGACGCAATCACAGATCCGACCTTGAGTAACAAGTTATGCGGTAGTATTCCCGGCAAATCAACCGCATTTATAAAGGATAGTTCATTCGGATAGTTGGGTGCTCCGTCTTGATTGGTCACAAAGTAACGGATTTGTAACAAAGCATTTACCCAGCTATTTGGTTTGAAATCAAGTAATTCAGACTGTCTACATCCTTGTTCTTCACTGCTAAAATCGCTCGTTCGCTGGAAGTCCGGAAACACTTTCGTGATAAGCTCTTGCTTCGACGTCGTGAACATGCAAAAGCTCGAGGGAACCAAAATCAATCCGGTCGTAACATCAATAGGAATTTGACCATTTGTGTGCATGTGGTAATCCACGCTTCTGCCATTCTACTGAGTACACTCAACAACGCGGCTGCCCGAAAACCAGCTGCTTAACGTTGAAGCCTATTAGCGTCCTAAGTTTGTCGTGGTAATAGATTACCGGTAAGAAGATTACCGGGTTTTAGGCCATTTCGGGTTGCATATGAACGTGATGAACATATCTGGCCATCCGTAATGCCGCAAATATGACGTAGCATCCAGCGCATATTCATGCATACGACGTGGGCTATTAACATATGTCGCTGGGAGAATGGTCAATTGTACGACGTTGGTTGCATCTTCTTCCAAATGTACTGCTCGGAGCATAATTTTGATTGATTGAAGCGGATGAAATTTATACGTTCCGTTTCGATCTTGACATACATATCGACGCAATACTGTTGAAAAAATCGACGATATCTCAAAAGATAACCACGCCTTGTTGCATCATCAACCGATAAGTATAAGTATAAGTATAAAAATACATGGAACTGATCTTCTTATTCGTTTCGTTACCTGTAAACTGAATATGTTATTTGTATAGCAATGGAAGTACAATCGACAGCACGAACATAATATCACGCAATTCGACATTTTCGCCAACAATCACAACTGCGACTTCGTGTTCGAGAAAATGTCTGGAGAGCGTTGTATCTCCATAGAGATAAGTACGGAATGGCTCCGGTGGCGAAGTCTGCTTGAAACTTCAATGCTTGGCATTTTCAGCACAGGACATACAATGCGCCAATATCAACGCAGCGAAAATCTTTCTAGGCGATTGTAGAGTCATTATTGAAATGAACTTCTTCGTTACGTTTTGTCGAACCTGAGATGGTGCCCGTGCAGCGCGTACTTGTCTGATATGACCACGTCTCTGTTCATTTAATTCTTTGCGTTGCTCTTGCGTTTCACTCTCACGGACACCGTACATACTTTGTGAATCACGATTTCTTCGTCCTAGGTTCGATCGTCTGATAGCTGACATTTTAATCAAAAATCAATTCCTAAAAATTACAATGATTCATTTGGCTAATTTACTTACGAAGTTATTATTCCAAAAAAATGAAGTTACCGATCGAATTTACTCAAATTTCCAATTTAATAGCAGCAACAAAAATAACATGTTCGCACAATCGAAAATAAAAATGCGAAAAGGAGCATCGACTTTTCACGCTTCACAGCGTTACAATCATCAAAGCATGCAAAAAATTTAAAATTTCATAGAAAAAAAAATTTAATTTCCTCGGAATTTTCCGAGTTTTCCATTCAGATTTTTCTCTTCTAAACGACCATCTGGATCGGATACGTGCGAAATCCCGTACAAAAACCATTTCCTCGCAATTGCTAACACAACAATAAAAGATTGAAGAAGAAATTGATATTACTGTTAAGCTTATTCTTAAATTGTTCTTGGTTTACTAGGGCTGGTATCAAAAAAATTGCAGAATACTTTAGTTTTTCGTTCATTCTGTTGAATAACGAGTTCGAAAATGTACATCTCAAAATTATATAAAAGCCAATCCGTCATACAACCACTACGTGTAGCGTTGCGCCTACATTCCGCAACTAATAAAATTTTAATCCACAAATCTGAAAAAATCAATCGCATTTTTATGCAAATCAACAAAAAATTATCATTTTCTACCGTAACACCCAGCATCATATTGTGATATTGTGTTAAAAATTAATCCATTAATTTCTTTATAATAAATTATCCACTTCATATACATACATGCATATATACATATTAAAAGTAAAGATTTTATCCATAAAGACAAGTTTGTAGTATTAAAAAGACTCTTCAAATTAAATTGATTAATCAAGTTTTTCTTTTGATCCAAGATATTAATAAAAAAAAAAATCGTAATATAAATAAATTTTACTCACGTCAGTTTAATTTAATATGATTATATAAATACTCTTATGTGAGGTCATACAAAGTTTTTTTTTATTCATACGAGTACACATTATATCGAGTATAGGAAATTGAATGAAAAGACAACAATTTATACGATTTTATTTTTTAATCCATATTCTGATATATTTTATACACATTTTTAACAACACGAAAGACAAAATTAATTTACATGATAATGAATGTACAATGAACATGTGGTTTCTTAGCAATTTATATGTGAATACACAATGTGATCTGTGTGAGATCGTTTTATCATAATTCATTTTTTTCATTCGAACTGAGAAACGTCAATCGACATCATACGAGTTAATAAAATAAATTTAATGAGTTCATAAAACTTTTCATCTTCAAAAATACTGTTTTACGTGACTGATAAGACGTTATCTAAAATTTATTAACGTATAGCGTAAAATTTTATAATGTTAAATATATAAATGGATTATTGTAATATTATTTGTAACTTAATGATAATTTAACTAAAACGAATTTAAATAACACGAATTTAGGTTAAATTATTCCGATAAATTAATATCTAAAAGCTATAAAATAAAAATTAAAAACAAAAATCCGGTCATCAATTTTAATTAAATTAGTTACCAGTTTTAATTAAGTTTTCAATATCCACTTTAATTTAATTATGAAGATACGTTTTTATTTAATAGTTTTCGGATTTTAAAAATCGATAATTTTTTTGTTAATTAAAACTTCATGGAATAATAAAATATAAACATAAAAAACTGAAATTAGATAATTTGAGTGTATTGTCGGCCGACTGATTTTTAGTGTTCTGTATAAATTATGTATGCTGCGTATTTTTAAAATCCCTCATTAGGCAAATAATTATGATTCCTATTTTATATATACGAACAACGGCTCCAGTAATAATAAGAACGACTATTTAAAATAAAATTATTTCTTCCGTTTTTGTGTTAATTGTTTTATTTATTTTAAGATCGATTTCGGAATTTATTCCTTCTTCAGTTTCTAAAATATTAATATTCTTCGTAATATTTTAGTAACTAAAATTTAGTTTTTTTTAATATACTAAAAGTGATAAAAGACACGTATATAAAATGGAAATCCATAACGATCGTGAAATTCTAGGAGATTCACGAAATCATCAATTAATTAATTTAAGTCAAATTGGATTTTTTTTTGGAGTTAATGGGGAGCTTCAAGTGGGTAGGTGTTAAATCTCACTTTAATGTCCTCGTCGTAAATTTAGACTAGTGCGTAAATTTAAACTGTAGACTAATTATTAGATTACTTCTGGTGGGGTTTAATAATTAGAATTCGAACAACCTAACTTTGGGTGTTGAATGCGGGTATTATATTTACACCGTATAATTTATCGCGAAGCTTCCTTTTCGATACCACAAATGGAAGACGCGCCAAATTTCCCTTGCCGCTACCGGATACATGCTATAATTTTCATTTAAAATTTCCTTTATTGACCTTGTTGCTAAGAAAGGAGCGGGTTTTGTACCATATGTCACAGTTACGAGCTCATAATGCTTTAGGTGATTACCGGTATTACTTCGCCAACCAATTCTTTGCCACCGTCGGTCTTCTTCCGCAACTAAAATTTGCCGGTACATTTTCTTGATATCGGTGCTAAAGACATATTGCTGCATCCTAAATCTTAACAAGATTGAATATAGCGTTGATTGCACCGTTGGCCCATTTCTTACAATGTCATTTAATGATAAACCAGTAGAACTCTTCGCTGATCCATCGAATACCACTCTAATTTTCATCTTTCCATTACTTGCTTTAAGGACACCATGATGCGGAATATAGTAGCCTTGTTGTTGAAGTTCATCACGGGATAACTCTCTCATGTGGCCTAATTTTAAATATTCGTCCATGAAAGTGATATACCGGGGGTTTATTTTAAACTGAGACGATCAAATATCTCGAAAAATAGCCACTCTACGGAAAAAATGTCCATAATCAAAATTTAATCATACCGCGGGGGAAATACATTAGTGCAAAAATAATAGTCCCCCACCCCCGCTTTGTAGGTGGGGCGGGGGTAACTTTTATATTAAGATAGGAAGCCATATTTTTTATTGCAGATACGGATTCTACGACTAAAAGTACGTATGATTTGAATGAAATATTTTGCTCGGTTCATGATAGATGGCGTTGTAATTGACGAAATTCAATTTTTTCAATTTCTCCTTCTTAGAACACACGCATTCGATTCTGCAATACGTTTGAAATAAAAAACATCACGTTTTCATTGGAAATACTCGAAATTCGTCATCAAAACAATTTATTCAGTTTTGTAAATCTAAAATAAGTGTTCAAAATGATGGCCTGCGATTTTAATGCACTTATTAATCCGCATTTCAAATGATTGTATACAACAGAGAAGTGTGTCTGGTTGAATTTCAGCACACGCATTTCTGATTCGCTCAATCATGTTGTCACGTGTTGTTGGTTTTTGTGTGTAAACTTTGTTTTTGAGGTAGCCCCACAAAAAAAATCTGGCGCAGTAAGATCTGTTGGGGTTTTGGGGTTTTGTTGTATTTGTTCACGTGCCCATTGACAAAAAGTTACCCGATTTTGGAAATCAACGCCATGAAGATCTTGGTGTAAAGACACATGATATGGATGATACTTATGCCGTTTTAAAATTCTCCAAACACTGGTGAGGGGCAATCCGGAATCGCGAACTATTTCTCGTGTACTAATATGATGATTATGAGCCACTGCTGCCAATACAGCAATTTCATTATTTTCTCCAGTGACTGTTGCTCTACGGGTCCTCTTTTTTGGTTGAACATTTCCATCAGTAATAAATTGTTTGATAGTACGGCCAAATGAACCACGTGAACGAATCCTATCCGGAAAACGTTGAGCGTAAATAGCAACAGCATTTTCAAGATTTCTGCCAGCTTCTCCATAAACCAGAATCATTTCAATTTTCTTGGCACACTTAAACGCTCCATTCTAAAGTATTTTGTCCTTTATTTTGCAATTACGAAAAACGTGAAGATAAGAAATAACACAAACGTTAAATGTGATTTACAAAACTGATTAAATTGTTTTGATGACGAATTTCGAGTATTTCCAATGAAAACGTGATGTTTCTTATTGCAAACGTATTGCAGAATCGAATGCGTGTGTTCTAAGAAGAAAAAATTGAAAAAATTGAATTTCGTCGATTACAACGCCATCTATCATGAACCGAACAAAATATTTCATTCAAATCATACGTACTGTTAGTCGTAGAATCCGTATCTGCAATAAAAAATATGGCTGCCTATCTTAGTTTAAAAGTTACCCCCGCCCCACCTACAAAGCGGGCGTGGGGGACTATTTTGTTTGCACTAATGTATTTCCCCCGCGGTATGATTAAATTTTGATTATGGACATTTTTTTCGTAGAGTGGCTATTTTTCGAGATATTTGATCGTCTCAGTTTAAAAGAAACACCCGGTATAACAGCTTAAAATCTGGGTCCTTAGCGAATCGGCGTTTAATTGCATGAAATCTGGAAACAGCTTGATTGACTGAATTACCCAATATGTCTGGTGGTTCCTTGAACGGTAATCGTATCCCGAACCTGCCATCCGAATCCTTGATCGTAGTTAGTTTGTAAAAGGATTCACAAAACTCTTCTTCCACAGTTAAATGTGACCGATCTGGCACTGACTCGGTTTCCCACATCGCTTTCATGTACGATTCGATATCAGTAAGTGCTGTCAGGCTGGTAATGTGATAATTGTAAACCTCTACTGACTGTTTTCCAGCTACAATCCATCCAAATTTTGTGTTTTGGGCTACTACCTCGTTGTTATCGTTTTTAATTTGCCCATCCGCTAACGCATTGAAAAACTGATCTGCACCAACCAATACATCAATTTCCCCAGGCTCATTAAATAATGGATCGGCGAGCTGAATGTTTGATAAATATATTTTGTCATCTAAACTAAATTTCACGTGCGGTAACTTTGATGTTATCTTAGGCAAACAAAATGCTTCTACAAGTGAGCACATGATCTGTTACCTCGTTCAACAGACATAACTTGGTTGCACCCTTGACCTTACCCACATTTACTTCACCTAGCCCAGCAACAGATAAATGCTTTTGTGTTGTTGGTATTTTGAATCGCTGAATAAATGATTCTGATACGAAGGATACCTGTGATCCACTATCCAATAATAACCTGCAGCTTCCCTTGATTCTATTATTCATCGTTTTAAATTTTACAACGGCTGTTGGAAGGATCGTTTGAACTCCAGAGTTAACGTGGCCTGAAACAACTGAATTGCGGCCGGCTTCTGTGTTGTCGTTTGTTGTTATTTGATCTATGGAATTCCTGATGGTTTAAATGTGCTGCATTCTGCTAGCTTGTGGTCTTGCTTCCGACAACAAGGACAATCCACAGCTGCTGACACATGTGCTCGAGTTGAGGACGCATGAGTTGACAACCCCTTACGAGCCCTCAGTCTTTCATGAGGTGTGTGTTTTCTACGTGTGTTTTCTTGTCAGCGATTAGAGATCCTCAAGAGCATCAATTCTTCCTTGGAGAAACCTAAACAGTTGCTTAAGGGAATTCCTCATCCTTGGAATCCTCTGCCCATCTTTCACGTGTGTCATTATCTAGTATATTTAAAATAATTCTGATGATCCATGCATCTCTGGATTCTGCTGCCTTGCCAAGTGCCTTGAGGCCCCTCAATATTTCATCCGACGTATCGAGCAATTTACGAATGCCAGCCACGTTTGGTAAATGTACTGCTTCTTGCTCGCGGAATGTAGTAATAAATGAATTTACGATTTGTTTTTTCCTGTTATATCGATCTCGTAATTTTTCCAGAGCCTCAAAGTAATTTGCATCGGTAATCTTAAGATGCTTAATGAGGTTGCTGGCTTCTCCCCTCACGTACCCACTGAAAAACTGGAATTTCTGGCTTGGGGTTAAGTTGGGCCGGTCATGGATATTGGAGCAAAACAAGTCATAAAAGCTTTGCCACTCCATATAATTGCCATCAAAGATTGGTACTACTGCTTTGGGTAACTGTAGCTCTTGACACTGAGTATTATGTGATGCATTTAGGGTTTCATTCATCGTAATCAAAGACCGAGGTTCAACATGGGTTCTAAGCCATGATCCAAGTTTTGCCTCTATATCATAGTACATTGTTTTACTCTCCACTATATTCAGTTCTTCTTCAGGTCTTGTATTAAAGATGTCCATTTCTAGCGTCTTTTCTTGATATTTTCAATTTAATTACCGATCGTAATCGGGAGATGAAAAATCCCTTTTGCATCCCGCCTCTGTTGGGATTCGAACCCGGTACCTCCCGATCCAAACGTCGCAGCTTTAACAACTGCGCTATTTGCTCGGTTCACTCACTTACTCACTCACTAGTTTGTATCACACTTACGTTCGGTTTAATCGATTAACCACGAATATTATATTAAATATTTTATATTATACATGTCCAACTTTGTCAAACACTCAGTATTAATGTACACAGATTGTTTAATTTAATTATTAATGTAAAACAACGTTTGTAATAATTTACCTTAATACCGTACGATTTACATGCGGACTAAGGATACGCTTCACAACACTTACAACGGTCAATATCAATTTTTAGATTTAGTCTAACAAAATAATTTAATAATTTATGTATATCAGATATAGTGGATATAATTTAATTTAAAATCGTTTAAAAACTACGCTCTGCTACCATGAATACGGGTATTATATTTACGCCGTATATTTTTTCGCGAAGCTTCCGTTTCGATACCACAAATGGAAGACGCGCCAAATTTGCCTTTACAATAAATAAACAATAAAACATACGATTCTATCACAATGCCATCTACCTTACTGCATGCAACCACTTTAGGTTCAGTGGAAAATGGTGTATTTACCAATTTGACAGAATGACAACTATACAATATATACAAACAATTCTTTGATACAAAAGGTAATGTACATTCACTTATTCAAATTTAACCTAATCCTAATTAATTTCTTATTCCTTTTAGACTTCAATTGGCTTGGCCACACAATCCTATACAACAAAGATAAGTATACAATTGTATTATTGCCTATACGTCTTAATTAATTTCTTTTCCTGGTACACATCATCAGGAGACAACTCGGACATCATCAACTAAATACGCTTGTTGGAATTACTACAAGGCATCAGCATCACCAGAATCACTCAAATATATGTTGAAAAGAATGTTGTGTATTTTTATTTATTGACTGGACCTTGCAATGGTGTATAAGATATTAGGAGACGGCAACGGCTTTAACAGGTGTTGTTTAGTGGTTAAATTATTGTTCTTGTTCATACCATAACACTCCCACCGCCGTGCTTTACAGTTGGAACTTTCATTTCACTTCTTTTATTTACTGAGCGATGAACATACTGTATTCCATCTGAAGAAAACACGTTTAACTTGCTTTCATCGCTCCATACAATTTTGGTCCGTTGTCCAATTCAAATAGTATTTGGCAAATTTCAGACGGATGGCGCGATTTTTTTTTAGATCAACGGTTTCTTGCTAGGATGTCTTCCATGAAATTCAGTATCTATAAGGCGACTTTTACTATACTCACTGATATAGTTTTGCCATGGTCCACTTTCAAATCATTCATTATCGCTGGAGCGGGCAGTCTCAGATTTGCCAGTCTAACTGTCTAACTCGAATCCCCCTTTCGTTGTTTTACGAGGTCATCCACTTCTAGGCTGGCGCTCTAAGGTCCCACGAACATTTTTGTTTTTACACCACTCGTGCACTGTCGAATTTGGTATTCGAAACAGACGACTAACTACCGACTCAGAAGTTCCATTGGCAATACATTTCAATACCGCTGATTTTACCTCAAGAGAGTCTTCGATTTTCCCATAATTTAATTTGCAGGTTGTAACTTCCGATGACTTTATAGCGGTACTGTATATACATAACATGATGAATTAAAGGATATTCCATTAATATATTATGTGCATACGATATATAATACTAAATAATTGTGTCATTAATCCTGTTGATATTAAATATCATGAATATCCCACAGTGAACTCATGTTCAAACCCGTGATTGAACAGTAGGTGTCTGATGGTCTATGGTTATAAACCATATTCCAGTGTTGTAACTATCTGCCAAGTGTTTCGTATACCTCCACGTGGTATCACTCGGGCAACGATATAATTGGTTACAATTTAATCGGCTTAATACTAAATGCCAGCTAGATTAGCAATGTACAGTACAATCAATAATATAACTAACCCTGATGTTACATCTGATACTCAGATAAATCCACCCCTTCTCTGACGTATGCTCCATGGATTCTGGGGAGAGCCGTGTATTGCTAAACAGAGAGAATAGTGAAACGACTCAAAGCTTACCGAGCAACTTTCAATCGAATAGAAAAGTATTAAGGTCTCCTACTTTAACGATACTAAATATTAGATTCTTGAAGTGCAATTAGCTTAAGAACCGGAGTCGATACGAGTTAAAATTCAACGAAAAAAAAGGAAACGAAACATCACACCAAATCCACCTAAAGCAAAGGAATCTGAAGAGAACAGGTCGGATATGAGAATGTTCTTTATGAGAAAATTAATACAACTGTTGATGTAGATAACTTTAAGACCAAACTTGTGAATGGAAACATATAAACTTGGAAACAATATCAAAATTAATGTAGAAAATGGTGAAACTTATAGAGAGATCACTAAGATGCTAGGAGTAATGGGTGATGCTTATTCGAGTAATGGTCAAAAATTTACATTATATAATTTAAGATCTAAGTGCAAAAGTATTAAAGGCAATCCATGCTGCTATTAAACTCAAATCACGAAATAAAGAACCGCTCCTCCTGGTAACGTTCAGTTCCGAATAAAATATTGAAAGAATATACCAAATAAAACATATATTAGGCTGAAAAATTGACATACAATCAATGAAAAGGTCAAAACTCATACCACAGTGTAAAAGACCCACCCAGCAAAGAACCTCGTTGTGTTAAATATTTTGGGACAACTTACAAAAGATTGCAATAAGCCGAAATAAACACCTCCAAAATACGTACACTGCGAGAATGATCACTCAGCTAATTCTAGAGGGTGTAAGGTACCTTTTGAACTGTAGAAATTTAAAAATAAAAATATGAAAGGCAACAACATAAAACATAAACGCTTCAAATGATATTAAATATACTCAACTCGTTGGATGAGCGGTTACTACGACTTGAGTATAGCAGTAAGGGAGCTATCCCTAAACAAAGAATTGGGTAAGCATCTTATGATATTATGCTAAAATGGGCAACAACAGCATCAACGGGAGCTGCAGGAGGTTCTACGAGTCTATCAGAAACCCACTTCACCAAAGAATCCTTTATTAAATTTGGAAGGTACCAAGTTTACCACACTATACATCGCAGTTACTCAGCCAAAGGCGGAAGTCATCGTGAGAGAAAATATCAAACATTTCGAAACGGGAAAATACTCCACAGGTGAAATACAAGCTACGACAGTTGCTATTGCAACTACAAACTATGCTGCTGCCGTTACAGGGTTGTATTGCCCGCCAAGACACTCTCTCAAGAAGAATCAATATATACAATTCTTTAATCATATGCGAAATAGGTTTATAGCAGGAGGTGATTTTACGCTAAAAACACTTACTGGGAAACGAGACTAACAACAGCTAAAGGAAAAGAGCTGTTAAATGCAATTATAGAAATCCACTGCGAAACGCTATCCATAGGCAAACCAACATACTTGGCCGTCGGATCCAACTCAAATATCAGGTTTAATAGATTTCTTCGTAACGAAGAGTATTTTGAAGCACCACAGCAGCATAGGTCATCTGTTTGCCTTTGAAAGGCCTTCGTTTTAAGGCCCCGGGTTATATAAACCACTTGCCCTACTAACCTATAATGTATTTGTTGCCTTTTTTATTATATTCATAAGGTGTTTAACCCCTAGGTACATGACTTCCATATCAAAGCCAAGTTCTGCCCCTAACTATTATGGACATATCGTCGGCATTTTCTATCGCTTTGTACAGAGTCTTTATTCATTTGATGATTCTGTTATCGGCCTTGCTACATTGCAAAAGCCTTTTCAGATTCGTAACAAGCATTGTCAAGGGCGCCTTCTGTATTCATAAAGGCACACACCGCCTCTTCCTTCTTGGCCAGTGCTTTTTGAATGATTTTGACAAGTTTACGTAATGCCATTACCACGAATATTCCTTTTTGATAAGCAAATTGCATATCACAAAGTGGCCAGGTAGCAGGTAGTTTCTCCATCGTCTTAAGCAGAAAGATGAGAGACTATTAGTCTGACCTATTTAGGTTTGTTTTATCTGGTGGTCGAAGGCCCTCTGATCTCTGTGTTCGAAATTAGTGTCTTAGAGGAAATTAGTCCTCATAATTATATAAATCAGTTCTCGAATAAACTTTAAACGTGTCTAGAAACAGAGGTTTCGCAGAGAGGATAAATTATCTGCTGTACCTCTGGACAAAGCCTTTTGGACTCTGAAGTCCATCTGAATTAAATTGCATCCGATGATAAGGTGTCTTATGCTATCCTCCCATTACATTATTTAACACCTCCTTCCTTCCTTCACTTGTGTACAGTTCTAAAAGGTGTTGCTATTTATAATGCGCCCTGGTGTTTGGTGCATTCTTATCATAAAGTAGCATTTTGGTGTCCATTCACATATGGGACTTTTATACCAGGCCCGTTGTTGAGGGTTATTTAATCAAGGTTTTAAGGTTTATTTAATTAAGGTTGCCAGCGTCCTCTCCTTCTATTTTACGAAGGGACGCTGCGTTTCGGTCTCCCCAGAATTCGGAAAGGAGCCTACTACTACTTTTCCAAAAGAAATATGTTCCTCCTTTGTTGCCGCCCACACCACCTTCCCAAGCTGTAAAATCCTTACCGATCTCAATTCCATGGTTACTTTATCCTTGCACAGGAACGACACATAATCCTGCACGTATAGGTAGAATTCATGTACTAGGGTTTGATCATGCCTTCCCTTTGTTTCTCAATTGTTTCAATATTGGCCTGTCCAACTTTGTCCATTTGTTCTGTGGTAAGCAGCAAACAAGTGAATTGTATAGTATTGTATAGTGGCTGCCGCACTCTTATAACTTTCAGGGTATCCGAATAGGTCATAATTTTCAGCCTTTTTACAGTTCCGCTGGTATTGTAGGCACTCTCCATCTTCGACGGTTTCCCTTCTTAACAACCATTGTGTTTTTCTCTCACTGGTTTCTCCTGCCGTTTTTTCTGGGCTACCGGAGAGGATGACCCTGTCGATTGTCCTCGGTTTTGGAGTCTAAACACCGCAACTAGAAGTTTAGCCGGTCTCCGAATATCAGTGGTCTCGTTACCATTTTTGATTAGGAACCCCATCTGCTTTCTGGCAACTCTACTCATCTTGGTTTTTCGGTTTTTCACGGTCATGCTATCCGCTCATTTTACAGGTGCTACTTGCAAAAAAACGCTTGCGCCAAGTTCCTATACCACTATTTCATCAGGTTTTCTGATGTTTTGTGGACTTGAGGTATTCGATTTTTCGTTGTTCTTGTGTTTTTAGTTAATCTGATTTTTACTCACCTAACCCCATTGTCATAAATGACTTCCGAAGCAGGAAATATGTTTTTAGTTCAGGATAGAGCCCGGTAATATATGGTGAGCCCGGTAATATATGCAGATCTCACAAAACCATTCAGGCTTCCAGGATTGCCTAAAACGTCACCAGAATAACCTGTAATTGCGCATGTCACTGGAGGTTTTGGATCTGGTATTAAATACTCAACTTTATCCAGCAGCCGCTCTAACCACCCACATGATATATGTATGTACCAGGGACGAAGCGTTCATGGAAGCAAGAGAATTAACATAAAATTTTAAAATCATCAAATTAAATAAATATGTAGTTGCATTTCACCATTAAATTTGCAATGTAGTATGAAATAAAATAATATAAAAATGAATCCAACATGAAAAAAAATTATAAACGTTCTAATTGGAAAAATTAGAAATCAAATATGTTTATTTGCTGCAATGGTTTAGTAAACAATATTTCAGTTTTTTCTCCACGTTTTCCGCTTGAAAAGAAACACCGATTCTTTTAGTGGGGCATATTATGAAAAAATGACAAACTGACGTATAAAAGCAAAACCACAAGAAAAAATATAAATAGAATATAGTAATTACTAAAAAAGGATGAGAACAATGTTAATAAAATCGAAACAGATTGATTTACCATATTTTAATGGGTGCTAATTAGGTTAGGTTAGGTAAGGGTGGCCGTCCTAAAGGACTAGCATAGACACAAAATTGGTCCGTAGCTGTACCACATTTGAGTTTCCTCCTTCACTCGCTAAACCATCCTGAGCTCACTAAGAAGCGTTTAAAGTCACGGATCTCGATCTTGCTAAGATCCGTGAGGTCATTCAATGGGGAAGTTCCCATAAATTTTGTTCTGCTGTACGCTAGACTAGGACAGGTGCAGAGCAGATGGAGTACGTTTTCCTCCTCCTCCTCATCACCACAGCTGCGGCAGAAATCGTGGGCTTGCAATTAAATATAAAACAATATTCAAAACATTTTAACCAAAATTTCTTGTTGATTTTTTTTCGTAATCATGCTGTTGAATAGATAAAGTCAACAAGTTATTTTTTATTACCTTGCTCTCTTTTTAAACATAGTGAAATTATCAGTTTTTTGAGGTTTTTGGTTACATGCGTTACATGGTTAATAAATAAATACTAAGCTTAATATTTGAAATATGGAACCTGGTGATTGTGTAGTGGAGAGTATGTTGACTAGTCCTTTTAGCCAACGCAGTTTTAGTGAAAAGTTGGCAATAATAAATCAAACAAGGCCAACGCCGGATTTGCCAAATTTATGTACAAAAATTAAGGGGTGTACACGTCGATTTTCGAAATCATATTACGATAAATTAACGTGGCTTACAGGTTGCGCTAAACTCAACGCGGTTTTTTGTTCGCCGTGTCTTATGTTGCACAAGAAATATCGGTTTGGAATGGAAAAGGATTTTTAGATGTAAATAATTTTTCAAAGGCCTCCAAACGTCATGAAACATCCCAAAACCATCTGCAAAATGTTATCAATTTCAAAACTTTTGGGACAGTGCGAATTGAGAATTGGATTGATTTTAGTCGTACCATCGCGATTGAACAATTCAATAAGAAAGTAAAACAAAATAGGGAAATCCTTGCAGCTCTAATTGACACTGTTTGCTTCTTAGGAATGCAAGGTTTCGCTTTTAGAGGGAATGATGAATCTGAAGACTCAAATAATCGCGGTAATTATATCGAAACACTGGATCTACTATCGCGGCACAACTGTTTGTTGTCAAATCATTTAGAATCGTCCACGGTTTTTTCGGGAATATCAAGCGATATTCAAAATGATTTGATAAAATCAGTAACATCCATAATTAAAAACCAAATTCAAAACGAGCTGGATTCGACAAATTTTATTGGAATAATTTTAGATGAGACCTTAGATGTAACAAGGAAATCTCAGCTCGCCGTAGTGTTACGATATTTAGATACAAATGGCAATGTGCTGGAGAGATTTTTAGATTTTGTAGATGTTTCAGCCGATCGTAGTGCGAATGGACTTTCAAAAATTGTATTCGACTTTTTAACAAAACATAAAATCGGGGCAAAGCTAGTGTGCCAAAGTTACGATGGTGCTGCGGTTATGTCTGGGAGTACCAAAGGACCGCAAACAAAAATTAGGGAAGTGTATCCATCAGCAATTTTCATTCATTCTTTTGCGCACAAGTTAAACTTTGTTCTGTCGCAATCGTGTAGTGAGATTGTCGAGTGCAAATCATTGTTTGCTAGTTTATGTGGATTAGTGGCGTTTTTTAATCATTCATCGAAACGGAGTTTTGCTTTTGATGAAATTGTTAAAAGAAAATTACCATCGACTTCACCAACAAGATGGGAGTTTAATGGCAGGATAGTATTAATGTTAAAAAGGCACTTAAATGATTTAAGAGTTCTTTTAAAAAAAATACTGGATGAAGATATTGAAAAATGGGACTCGGAAACAATAAATAACGCTCGAGGATATTTTCACTTATTGGAAGATGATGGGGTGTTTTTAACGCTGTTATACTATTTTTCGGAAATATTTCCGGAAGCTGACATTTTGTTTAGCGTGCTTCAGAAGAAAGGAAATGATATTGCGCATTGCTTGAAATGTTTACACGATTTTAAGCAATCAGTTGAAAAAACTAATACAAATTTTGATGCATTTTGGCACAAAATTAACCAAAAAGAAAGGGTCGATCGCGGATTACATGTGAAGTGAAACAATATATTCAGGAGCTTATAACCGAGATTACATCCAAAATCCAACAGGAAATTGAATTTCATTTTCAGGATTTGCAACATATATCGTTTATAAATTTTCCAGATATTAGCAAATTTCCAATTTTCGTAGAAGCATTTCCTTATGATGCTTTAAATTGCCTTAAGAGAAACTATTGCCATCTATTTGATTTCCAGATTTTAGAAACAGAGCTAACTGTTATTTACAGAAATACGAATTTTAAAAATAAAACAACAATAAATGACATTCTAGATTTTTTAAACAACTCGGGATTAGGTTCCGACTTTGAACAATTTTTTAAATTGTGTAATTTGATTTTAACTATTCCTGCAACAACGGCAAGCGCGGAGAGGTCATTTTCATCGATGAAACTATTGAAAAGTTACATTAGAAATAGGATGGGTCAAGAACGATTTGCTAACCTGGCTCTAATGTACATTGAAAGCCAATTGTTACGCAAATTGAAGAGTTCGGAAAATTTTTATGACGATGTTATAAATGAATTTGCAAAACAAAACAGACGAATGGAACTAGATTACAAAAACTGATTGATGTTTTATGCTAAGAAATTATCAGCCCAATTCTGACACACACTCACAGAGGTAATAATGCTAACAGTTAAGACTTTTCTCACAGTGAAGACAAAAACCTCTTAATTCGTATTCTACGTATACTCACAACAAAAATTTATCTTTAAAAAACCACTTACGATAAGACCAACAAAAATGGTGGTCTTACATAAGATAATTTGAATATTTTGACATTTCGCATCATTTATTTTCGTGTAGTGATATATTTCGCATCATTTCGTGTTCTCTTGAATTTTTCTTTAAATATTTTATAAAAACTAATTAATTTTTTAAATTTAAAATACATTTTTAAAGTCAAATGGATAATATTATAGATTTACTGATGCTTTTGATAATCGAGGAGGAGAGGTAATTCTTAAAGACTGTCTTTATTATATATGTTTGTTAAACAAATATTTATTTTTTTGTAGATCAAAAAGGAGCGAACATTTACAATATCTCAGAGATTCTTCAAATCCATTTGAGGTCGACGATACCATTTTCCGTCAATTTTTTCGACTCCCAAAATTATTAGTCCAACAATTAATTGAAGAATTATTAATGGAACCACATTATTTTAATGAAAATTCAACCATTCCGTTTGCATTTAGAGTACGTATCGCTAATTTAGGTTAAAGGTATAAAAATTTAAACTTACTTTTTTTTACACAATTTTAAATAATTGCTTAGGTATTATCTACACTTCATTTCTTGGGTCATGGTTCATACCAAAAAAGTATTGCATCCAACTATTTAATTCCGATGAGTCAACCAACTGTATCAAGGAACATCGCATGTGTGTGTAAGCTGATAACAACAAAATTAACCCAGCGAATACAATTTTGTATCGATCAAGAAGCTAAAAATTTGATAAAGGAATAGTATGTATACTTATAGAATTATTCAAAATTATATTCTTTTTTAATCAAATCCCTGTTCCAGTTTTTACACTAAATTTGCAATTAAAGGAGTTATTGGTGCTATCGACTGTACACATGTAGGTATCACAGCACCATCAATATATGATCCTGATCGACCAGCTCGTTTGTATATGAATCGAAAAGGCTACCACAGCATAAACGTAGAAGCGGTAAGTAATAATATAAACATTTACTCAGATATAAGGTTATACCTTTTAATTTATTGATGTTTTTAAAATTGTTTGATAGATCGTTGATGCAAACCTGAAATTTATATCGGTCAATGCCAAGTTTCCCGGTAGTGTGCATGATTCCGCAATATGGTCAACAACTTCAGCTCGGATTAATTTGATGCAACAACACGATAGCCGCAGATACAATTGGTTAATTGGAGATAGCGGTTATCCTTTAGAACCATGGCTGTTAACACCATATTCCCAACCAGCTACTCAATGCGAGGAAAAGTTTAATAAACTACACATCAAAGCCAGAAATACGGTTGAACGAGCCTTTGGTGTTGTGAAAAGTAGATTTAGGTGTATGCATAAATCTCGCACTTTACATTATAGCCCTGAAAAGGCTGGTTTGATTATTTATGCGTGTATAATTTTACATAATATGCTCATAGATATTGGGTATAATGTTGAGATGGACGAAGATGTGGAATACGACGAAGGCGAAATGAATCCAAATGGATTGGATAGCAACTATTTAGCAGAAGGTCGGCGTATAAGAAACGAGTATGCACAAACGTTGTGATTTAAAACAAATTAACAAAAAATACAGATTTTTGTAATTGGTATTAAAACTTTTTATTCAAAATATAAAAAAATAACAGAAAATCGGGTTTTATTATTGCCTATCGCGCTGAGCCAAAACAAACATCGCTTCAGCCATTCTTGTTAAAGCATCCGCATTTTGCTTTTCTATGGCCAGTCTCGTTTCTGCCATTTCCTTTTCATTTTTCATCCGTGTCTCTGCCAATTGTTGTTCCTGTATAGCACAGTCTTCTGCCAAACGTGTGAGTTTGGCAACACAGTCAATTAACTCTCCCGACACCGAAGAGTACGTCCTTTTTCTCTTTGGGTTAGTGGATACTGGCAAATTGACCCCCTCGACCACTTGCTCTTCCAGCGTCGTATTTACATCAACTGATTCAATGTTAGAATCCTATAAAGTTATAATTATATATACCTAAGTTCTTTTGAGTCACAATAATAAACCACTAATGTACAAATTAACAAACATTGTTGAAAACAAAAGATTTTTTCATTATTAGTGTTTTAATAAAAAATTAATCTTTATATTTAAATTATGTATGATTTAACTTACTGTAAATCCCATTACAGGTAGGCTATCGTCCCCTCTAACTGTAATGATGCCAAATACATTCAGTGCCCTTTCTTCAAATGATGACAGTTTTGAAGTTGAGCTTTCGCCACCACCCGTAATGGTATTATCAATCAATATCTTTCGAGCTCTCGACTTTAACTGGTGTTTCCAATGCGTCAAAGTCTAAAATTAAAAATAAATAAATTTAAATTTATAGCATAATATATATATATATATATATATATATACATATATATATATATATATATATATATATATATATATATATATATATATATATATATATAACTTACAGCTTTCCATTCTTTTCCATTTTTTTTTGGTCCTTTTAGCGCGTTTAATTTGTGGGATAGCTCATCCCATTTTAAATTTACATAATTTGAATTTTCAGGCGTATTTTTGCCTGCTAAAAATTGCGGGTTTTCTTTCATGAACTGAATATACACTCAAAGAAAAAACCTAGTAATTTTAATAATTTCCTAGTTTTACTGACAATTTTTTTGTTCCTATACGTCCAACCACGATTACCGGTTAAATGTACAAAATTACGAAACACAGAAGTAAAACTAACAAATATATTAAAATAATTCACAAAAATAGATTTTAGAAAGACACAAATAACATTTTCAATATTTGTTAATTGAACACATGCTTGGTAAATTTGAATTATACTTTGGTATTGTTACAAATAAATAAATTAAATGAACAAAAACTTTTGTTTGAACTAAACAAATTGTTGCGAATTTGACAAATGTTTCGTAAATCTGAACAATTATTTTACAAAACTTACAAAATAATTTGTAAAATTCTCAGAAAAATAAAAAAAATTTGGATGCCTTACAAAAAACATGTGATTTCTACAAGGAATTTTTGTTATTACTACAAAGTTTGTGTAAAACCAACTAAATATTTGTGTGAATCGAAAAACATTGTATATATAAAAAAAGGGTTTGTGAATAAAACAATTTTTTTTTTAAATAGATAAAAATTATTTGTAATAAATAAAATATTTGTTAATTTAATAAATTGTTTTGTTTATTTTAACAAAAATTGCATTAAATATTCAGCGAATTTTGAATTTTAGACCAAACGTTTGTAAATCTTGGAAAAACTTTTTGTGAAATTTACCAAATATTTGTTAAATTGATGAAATATATATATATATATATATATATATATATATATATATATATATATATATATATATATGTATATATATATATATATATATATATATATATATATATATATATATATATATATATATATATATATATATATATGTATATATATATATATATATATATATATATATATATATATATATATATATATATATATATATATATATATATATATATACATATGCATTATGTAATGTATTCTCCTACAATTCCTCGGCAGTTGCTCCAATCAGCATGAAGCTTCTTTGAAAGTCCTGTATGCTGTATTTCATAATCATCTTTTTATTATTGATCCTGTTTATCTCCTTAGCTGTTGGTGGTGTTATGTGATGCAACAAAAAGAGAATTATTCCTTTATAACCATCTGCAGAAACGTAAAAATAGATCAAGTTTATATATTGTCAATATTATGAATTATAATAATTAATTAAAGATAAGATTAATAATTTTACTTACTATCAATAATTTGTTTTTGATGGTAAAGTTGATAGATTTTCCTTTGTTTGCCAAATAGTGAACTGCCTTGCCTTTAAATATATAAAAAAAAATTTAAAAAATTTGCAATTTAATAAATTCAATTATACAGACCTGACATTCAAAGGGAAATACCCCAACAATTTTTGTTGACAGCTCATCAGCCAATGTTGTTGACATTTTCATGTTGCGGGAAATTAAAAAACTAATTAATGAAATTAAATTAATAAATTAATTAAAATTAAGATCAAGTAATATGGATCGCAAACCATCGCTAAAATTTGTATTATGTTCGTAATATTTTAATAGATGTTTCCCATCAGTCGAGCACTCCAATATTTTTAAAATATCAACATACGTTTCGTTTGGTGGAGCAGTTGAAACTGGAGTTGAGCAGACTAAATTACACTCTTGATCAACAGTCGATGTGGTTTATGCTGTTGGAAGTTTGCTTTTCCACTCGTTATATTTGTGGTTGAACTTTATTTGTGTTCCTAGACAAAATTCTGATAAAAACTCAGCTTTAAATGAACCATCCACCCAGTGCTTGGAAATCCATGCACAATTCTATATATGAAAAAAATTTAAACATTTTTAACCAAAATAAAAAAAACTGAATTTATTGTTTATTGCCTACCTTGACATACTGTCAGCATATTTTACAATTCCCATTATTAGAAAAGAATCGTTAAATCCATTTGTAATTGAGTTATTGTGATTTACCGCATTTTCCTCATCGGTGATACTTAATTCTTTCGTTGTAATTTGCTTTGCAGGTTCCAAAGTATGATAGGTTGTTGGTTGATCCTCATAATCATAAATGGTTAAATTAAAATGTTGAATATTTTGTATATTATTTGGTGACATTGTTAAATTTAAGTTAATGGACTTCATCATTTCCTTCGTCACCCATATTGCCTATATGCTTCGATGTTACTTATTTTAAACGCTTGAAAATGAGAATTTACATCATCAACTAAAATTTGATTAACTAATATTATAACTTTTGAGTTATCGTTAATATTTACCAATATTTCAATATTTTTATAAAGCTCAAATTCGTCAGTTTTACCACACTCACTATTTACTTAGTAAACTTATTCAAGGTTAACTTTTATAAAAACTTTTTTCCACTATTTTTAATTAATTTCAACTTTTAGCTCTTAAATCAAATTTATGGTAGCTAGATCGCAATTTAAATGACTTTAGTTTTTCAGATTTATCACAACACAAATAATTT
Source organism: Tipula unca (assembly GCA_951394425.1). NCBI lineage: Eukaryota > Metazoa > Arthropoda > Insecta > Diptera > Tipulidae > Tipula > Tipula unca. The sequence continues at coordinate 66,862,353 of OX596382.1, read as the reverse complement.
GTGAGGAGTTTGTTGTAAAGAAAACAAATCATTTGTAAAGTTTACAAAGGTACGTGAGATCTCTACAAATAATTCTAAGAAACACAAAATACCCGTTTGTTAATTGTAAATGTTACAAAAGTTTTTGGAAAATTCAAAAATGTACTTAAATAATACAAAATAATTGTATTCGTTACAAAGAAAATTGTGTATTTTAAAGATATTTGAAGTGTACTGCGTACAACTCCACCGTTAAAAGAACAATATATATATATATATATATATATATATATATATATATATATATATATATATATATATATATATATATATATATATATATATATATATATATATATATATATATATATATATATATATATATATATATATATATATATATATATATATATATATATATATATATATATATATATATATATATATATATATATATATATATATATATATATATATATATATGTATATATATATTTATATATATATATATATATATATATATATGTATATATATATATATATATATATATATATATATATATATATATATATATATGTTATATATATATATAGTGAGTTATATGTTATATATTTATATATATATGACTTAATTATATCAAATCCTACTTGTATTCTGTCATATACATTCTGTTAGTTTAAAATTTGCCTTATGATAATTATACACTAAAATTCTCATGATTAAGAAAACTGTATTTAGTGCATGTTGCTTGACGTTATACAACAGAATAATTGGAAACTTTACGCCATTGCATTTTACAATAGTCTCATAGGTTAACCTATAATGCAACAAAGAACTATATAAATACAAGTATTTTACATTTGGAAAAGTAATGTATGAATGGTCGAATTTATGAAACACATATTTGGTGTTTTATTCGTAATTCTTAACAATATACTAAAATTTCAGTGTATATTTATATATAGTTTGAGGATTTAATTCAATTCAATTATTATATAAATATATACAGCGTGTTCAGAGTTGAGATACTATTCATTTCAGGGTTTCTTGGTTCATTCTGAGAAATCATCAGTAATCTAATTTTTTGAATTGGTATTTAGTATTAAAATAATTGTAATAGTTAAATAAATACAATAGTTAAATAAATAAAATAGTATACCATGAATTTTCTTTGTAAATTTCCAAAAACTTTTGGTAAATTATTTTATTTAAAAAAAAAAATGTAATTTCAACATCTTGTGTTATTAACAAGAATTTTGTAGTAATAATTCGATGTTTTTTATATTTTACCTATACATTTGTTCAATATAATAGTTTAACTAGGTAACTCTTACCAAAATTACATTTATTTGATAAAATATTTTGTCAAATCTACCACGCAATTATTTGCAAATTTTAATTAAATCTACAACAAAAATTGATAATTTAACAAGAATTTTGTTAATTAAAAAGAGAAAATTTTAAAGCAACAATTATTTCTGTTAAAATATCAAATTTATGTAAAGTTAATAAATTTTGTTTGTAAGCAGTTTAACAAAAGGAAATTGTATCTTTTACCCTCAATATTTTTTTGAGTGTATGTTTCAAGCTGTTCGAAGCTTGTACGTAAGGATCGTGATTTTAATTTCTCCATTTTCTATTGACTAAAAAAAAGTACAAAATACAACAATTGTGATGAAAATAATTTATATATAAACATTAAGGGTAAAAATTTTTTAATAAAAAAAACGAAATTTTCAGTCAATACTTACAAATATAACGATTAATAATTTGTCAACGATATCACAGCTCACTTGATTTGTTTTAAATTTATTTTTGACAGCTCTCCAAAATATTTGGAGAAATTGTAAGAGGTTTTTTAAGAGCAGCAACATGAGAATACCAAATAAGACTTTCCTCTTAAAAATATTCTCTTACAAAATACCTCACCGCGTAAGAGGTCTTATATCAGATTTGGACTGTATGTTTAAATAAAAACTCCTGAGTTAAAGTATATTTCCAATATGTTTCTTTATTTTAGTCTACGGTTTATAGGTGCTTCCCTAATAAATATTGTCACGCTTCGCCACTGGTATGTACCTATATTGTATATTCACTGGGAATGTGTAAAATTCGTTTTTTTTTTCATTGTTATCAATGCAGTCCAGATGACTCGAGAAATAAATTTTTAAAAGGAGATTACGTTTTAATAAAGAATACTCTAACTGTATACGACACAAAAAAAACCTGTACAATCAACATATTGCCACAACAAAAGATTGCGAGAAATAGCACCTGTTCTAATACAACGTAATATTTTTTTAATAAAATTAATGCAAATAATAAAAGCCGCATGTTTTCTCTAAAATAAATTTACTCGTTTTACATCTCCCATATTCTAACACCTTTTACTTTATATTATGTTGTAAATTATGCATGACTTAGTATTTTCAATTATTAATTCATCTGAGACGAACAAAAAAAAATAAAAAATTTAAATATGTATATTCAAAAACTCTCCCTCACATCTTACGAACGTAATAAATTTGACTATACCAAACCACAAAATATGAAAAATTCCAAAGGTATTCGATTCTGTTCCACTATATACAACTGTATAATACATATCCATGGTATTATGTACAAAAATACATAATTAATTCGGTATTCATACAAAAATAAGTACATATGTACATGCAATATTTAAATTTAAGACTTGAATAGTGTGCTACTCCTACTACTCGTACCATCTCTGGGTGTACAAAAATCACGAAATTTTTCACGAAAATTTCCTTTCTCACAATAAAAACTAAATAAATATATGCGCTGTACTGCAACATGTACATAGATGGATACAAATTTAGGCTTTTGTGTTATTTCCATTCATTTTATATTCATGGCAATTTCAAAAGTAGAAGATTTTTTTGTTGTTTGCCATTTTATCTGAATAGCATGATCTAAAATTCTATACAAAAATAATTTTTTTTTGCATGCAAATAAAAAATACTGATAAAAAGTACAAGTTGAATACATATTTTTGTTTTTTATGTACACATATTACATACATATATGTATTTATATACTTTCATTTGAATTGTTGTTGGTTTTATATTGTTTGTATAATTTTTGTTAGAAATTCAATTTAATTTTTGTGAAAAAAAAAAAAAAAAATTTAGAATATATTTATGTATAAAAATAAAATTCTTAAGTTTAAATATTATTCATTTTATGTTATTCAGTTGTGCAAATATACGTTCATATATATGTATGTACATACGTACGTATCGTACGAGTAAATTATAGTAACAACATTCAAAACATATATTTAGCAAACAAAACAAAAAAATATAAAGTTTTTTGAATATTTAAAATAGGAAATTAGATAGTATGTACATACTACATATTACAGATAGTACACATACATAGTAAAAATTGTATGTTTTTTTTTGTTGACTGTGCTATGCAGAGATATGGGTGCACAAATGTATACATTTTGTTGATATTAATTATGAAGCAATAGTGAGAACATTGTTTTATACGGAACATCCCATAACGAATTGTGGCATGGGGTGCTCGCATTTGTAAAATTAGTTTCACCCTACTTCTTTGACAGAAATAACAAGAGCCATTACTTCAAAACGAAGTAAACCATAATCATCATCACTGATAGATGTTCAGTTGATAAATCGTATGACCCTACTGTCGTATCAAACATGTTTGCTAGCGGATGGGTAAATTAAAAACGATAAGAACGAGGTAGTAGCCCAAAACACAAAATTTGGATGGGTTGTAGCTGGGAATCATTCAGTAGAGGTTTACAATTATCACATAGCCTGACACCACTTACAGATATCGAATCGTATATGAAAACGATGTGGGAAACTGAGTCAGTGCCAGATCGGTCAGATTTAACTGTAGAAGAAGAGTTTTGGGAATCAGAATGGCACATTTGTGGTACGATTACCGTTCAAGGAACCACCAGACACATTGGGTAACTCAGTCAATCAAGCTGTTTCCCGATTCCATGCAATTGAACGACGTTTCGCTAAATAACCAGCTGTTAGGGTAAATGATACAATAATGGACACTATGAAAAATTGACATAGTTATTCGGCACTCTAATTTTATAAGCATTTTGTGGCAAAATACGACTATCTTGTGTTTTCATGTATAATATGTTTGTCTCATTCTGTTCTGTTGAAATAATATATGTTATTCATTTTTACTTCGGCCCCTGTGGTCGGGGGACACTCACATGTCTCGTAAATCTAAATTGCACGAACATTTTTCCCAAGAATACCACCACAGTATCCTTTGCTTGTCGTAGGGGTTGGATCGCTGGGCTGACGACCCAAATCCGTAAAAAATAAAGTGTTTATAAAGTCAACAAAAAGAAAAATGGATACCGCCAAAACAAGACCGGACCCCCGCTCAAGTACCCGGACACTAGATTTAGGATCGGCACGTGGAACGTGCAATCACTAAGAAAACCAGGAGCGTTAGAGGGGCTAATCACTTGCATGAAGGAGTATCGGCTGGAACTCGTTGCTCTTCAAGAAACTAGCTGGCCTAAAAGAGGAGACCATGTGTCCCAGGGCTATACGTTGCTCTACAGTGGAGATGACCTCGGGAATCTTGGAGCTGGATTTCTTCTTGGGCCGCAGGTCAAGAATGCTGTTTTGAACTTCTAAGCAATCAATAACCGATCGTGTAAGCTTCGCTTGCGCATGAAGTTAGCCAACCTGTCGATAATTTGTATACATGCGCCCACAGAAGTCAGCCAGCCCCAAGATAAAGACTCATATCACAACGACTTAGACGATCTGATGGAATCTATACCCGAACACGATGTTAGAATGGTAATTGGTGAGTTTAATGCTAGAGCTGGCCGAAATAAGACTGACTTGTGTGAAAACATAGGTTCGTACTCCCGACACGAAACTGCGACCGATAGTGGTGAGCGAATGATGTACTTTGCGGTTGCTCATGATCTTAGAGTACCAAGCACATTCTTCCCTCACAAACCCATACATCTAGAGACATGGACACATCCCCGCGGAACTTCCCGCGGACAAATTGACCATGTGTTCGTTTCTAAAGGACGGGCTCAGGTTGTGCAGGATGTGAGAACTTATCGATCAGCAACCAAACACGTAGGCAGCGATCATCATTTGGTCGCTACAAAGCTACGATGGAAGTTTTCGTACAAGTCTGTGAACACAGCGAAACGCATGGTACGTTTCGACTGCAAAGGTCTGATAAATGAAGATCAAAAGAAACGATATCAGGATCATGTCAGCGACAACATTAATGAAGCTAATTACCAGTCTGACTGCGTGAACTCTGTCTGGGATAATGAAAACTTCGGTTGTCAGTGGTGCTCAACAGACTTTAGGTATAGTGAAAGTCAAACCCAAGAATGATTGGTTTGATGACGAGTGTCGTTTTGCAGTTGAGCAACAAAATATAGCCCATAAAGAAGTGCAACAACGTCTCACAATCGCGAGGAAAAACAAGGCTGCTCTTGCAAGAAGGGCAGCGCAAGCGGAGTTGTAGACGGAAGAAGCGAGAATGGTGGAAGGCCGAGGTTCTGAAAGTCATTGTCATTGTTGTTGTTGGACGTTTTTTCGCTTTAGAATGGCACCCAGGCTGTGCCTATATCCAATTCTAAGCCGTCGTGCTCTATCTGTGTGTCAGTACTGTTTGGTATGCTTAGCCAGGTACAGGTCTATTACCATCCCTGCCGCGTGGAGGCGCATACTTTTCTACTTTAGCTTATGTTTGATTAAAAATTACTTGGATATAGTATATCCAGCGTCAGTCGTTAAAATACTTAGTATAAGCTTCATTTCGCTTTGTGTTCCGTAAGCCAAAGACTGATTCAATTATTTAAAATCTTTAGGTTTGCACCTAGTGTTAGTTTTTAAAACCCTTATAACTAAAATAAAATCTTTAGGTTTACACCTAGTGTCATTACTTTTAAAAACTCCTTATAACTAAGATAAAATTGTTAGTACCTTAAAAATGAATCATCGATCTTTAGCCTACCTCCCACAAAGCACAGTATCACAGAATATTTTGATATGTGCGATATTAGTAGGCATCATCAGCACTAGCTTACTAGCCGGCCAATCTGCGTTAATTGCATCAATCATGTGTTCTCTAGCTTCAGTGGCCAGAGCGCAGTCGTAAAGAATGTGGTCAACTGTCTCAGCAGCTTGTCCACATTCACACATGTTGGAGTCCGCCAGATTAAGTCTAAACATATAATCTGCGAATTTTCCATGACCGGCTAGCATTTGCGCAAAAGAAGCGCTTATGGATAGGCGCATCTCTAATCTACCTTCAATACTCGGTAAGTAACTGAAGGTAGTTCTGCCCTTTTCTGAGTGGCTCCATCTGTCTTGCCAGATTTTTATAGATTCTTTGCGAATTCCTTTTTTAAGGGATGTCTTATTTGAAAGGTCACCTAATATGCCTTGCCACTGGATGTTGCCATAAGTGAACTCTTGAATTTTCCTTAATTTGTACTTAATTAACCTTTCGTTAAGTACTATGTCCATGGGAATAACGCCGGCCATTACAGCCACGGCATCCGCCGAAACCGTACGGTATGCTTTCGTTATCCCAAGAAGAATTAACCTTTGAGCGCTTAAAATAGTCCTGCGATGGTGACAGTTCATCCTGTCAGCCCATCCCGCACAAGCGTAAGTCATGGTCGCAACCACTAGGCCTTCGTATATTGTTGCGAGTGTGCCTTGTTTCAAGCCCCACGTCTCTTTAGCAACCCTTCTTAGTGCGTAGAAAACTTTTTTGCTATTTTCTGCCATCCTCTTAACGTGAGTAGTGACGCCCAGTCTTTCATCGAAGTCAATTCCCAACCATTTTACAGAATTCACCATTTATATTCTTTCGGTTCCGACATACACTAGGGGTGGTCTCCTTATGTCGAGTGAACCTTTCAATTGGATCATCACTGTTTTGGTGGAAGATAACTCCATCTTATTTGTATCACACCACTTTACCATTCTGTCAATGCCGCGCTGAGCAGCCTCCTGAATTGCCTGTCTTGAATTTCCTGTAAAGATCATAACTTTATCATCCGCGAACGCTACTTCTTGAATCTCGTCATGCATGCTACTGTTGAACACTAGATTCTAGAGATGCGGGCCCACAATGGAGCCCTGTGGACAACCTTTGTTTACACTCTTAGAGAGTGTGCCATGGTTAGATATTACAGTTGGGTAAAGAGTCGCTGGGCAACTCATTTGCTTCAGCTCACTCATTATACTTGGCCACCACAGATTATCAAAAGCACCAGATACGTCTAGGAATACACTTAGGGCGTACTTGTTGCTCGATCCTTTAACTATGTTGACCATCTCAACCATAGCGTCCTCTGTAGATCGTCCTCTTCTGAAACCGAACTGCTTCTCACTATATCTTCCGCTACTCTGAAAGATGTCCATCAGCCTGCCAGTAACCAATTTCTCAAGTAATTTACCTAAGACTGGCAGCAACATGATCGGTCTATAAGCTTTAGGGTCGGTCGGATCTCGATCGCCGCCCTTCCTTATAATTATGACTTTACCATTTTTCCAAGCTCTAGGAAAAACTCCTTTATTCAGCCAAGCATTCATGAGGTCGGTAATGCTAGGTCTTATAATAGGTCACGCTCTTTGTACCACCTCGACCTCGACATTGTCAAGGCCGGGTGCTTTACCTATTTACATTGACATGATGGCGGAGGTGGTTTCATCATTGCTGAAGGAAACCTCCTCAACACCGGTTGGTGTGATTAGACTATCAGCACGAATCACCCTTTGATCAGTTGTGTCACTTTCCACACTGTCATCGGGTAGTTTACAGGGAAAACACTTTGCTCTCTCCGCCAATTTTGAGCAGACCTTCTGGTCGTGACCAGACTCACTACAGTGTCCGCATATTTGGCTATCTTCTTTACAATATCTTGCGATATGTCCGAAGAGATGGCATTTATAGCACCTTGTGACCCTAACAAAGTCCGCCACAGACCACCCTATAAATAGTCTGCGCTTCTTTAACAAAGAGTTCCTAGTGGCTGGAGAAACCTCGATCACCCAATTTACGAAGTTTCCTTCTTTTGGCCCGGTTTTGAAACTACGTTTCACATCTATAACCTCTACGCCTATTTCATTTTGCTTTACAATCGACTCCTTAATTTCCTCGATTGAAGCACTTCTTTCCAACTCGTACATTATTATTTTTGGCAGCTTTTTCTCTGGTAGTGAAGCCATCAAACCAGCCTCTGACAATTCCTTATTTTTCATGAAAAAATCAAGTCCTTCATTGTTTGCTGTCTCGATGAGAATATCCTTATCGCGGATATTGCTAACCTTTTTGACAGCAATTTTTGAAACTACGGGCTTAATCAGCTCACGTAGTTTGCTTTTAACCTCTTCACTGTTTGCAAAAAGGGATTCCTTTCCCACACTTGGTTTGACAGTGACAACCCTAGAGGGTTGCCACTTAGGCTTAACCGATCTCTGTTTGGTTAACCTTGCATTGATAGCAGATGCCGGATCAGATGTACAAGCTTTAAGTGCCTGAGCATACAACTACATACGAGTTGTTGTACTTTCAGGACCTTTCAGGTTCTGAAAGTACAACAACTCAGCAATGAGCGCAGTTCGCGTAATTTCTTTAAAGGAATTACTGGACAGCACCATACTTTCAGGCCTACGTCAACCGCCATTCGGGACCGGAATGGAAACCTCTGTGTCAACATCGACGCAGTACTTGACACGTGGACACTTTACTGACCTGCTAGATGTCCATCATGCGTCACAGACTGTTGTTGAGCCACCTCTAATACAGACTGCGGAGATTTTCATCCCATGAGGAAGTCACTAAAACTATGCAGAGATTGAAACGGAACCGTTCAGCTGGAGTGGACTGCATTAATTCGGAGCTCTTGATATTCGGAGGGGATAATTTGTGGATCTGTCTTTTCGACCTTATTGGATTAGTATGGCGAACCGAAGTTATGTCTGACGAATGGAAAGTGGCCGCGATATGCCCCATCTTCAAGAAGAGAGACCGCTTGAAGTGTGGGAATTATCACGGTATAGCTCTCCTTTGCACAACATACAAGTTACTGTCATACATTGTATTGAATAGAATCACTCCTCTAGTGGGGTGCTTGGTTGGAGACTTTCAAGGAGGATTTCGTCCGAATCGATCAGTCACCGATCAGGTCTTTTCGCTGTGGATGATTCTATCTAAATATTATGAGTAATCCAAATCAATCGAGGGAGTTTGTGGTCTGCCCTGGAATACCTAGGATTGCCAACAAAACTGGTACGACTATGTAGGATGACAGTGACGCAGTCTCAATGCTGTGTTAAAGTTGAGAACAGGCTATCGACAATTTTTGCAGTTAACTCGGGTGTTTGACAGGGAAATGCTCTGTCCCCGATACTCTTTAATCTCATGTTGGAGTACATCTTTCGTAAAACTGAAACACCGCAGCGCAACATCTTATATCGCCAGTCCAATCAGATGCTTGCATATGCAGATGACATATGCGTGGTTGAACTGAATACCAACGAAGTGAAAGAAATACTTGATCCGCTTGTAGAGTTTTCAGCTTTAGAGTTGAACTTCAGATCAATGAGTATAAAACGAAATACCTGATCTCTGGTCTTATGGACAATGGCACACCAGATTTTAGTAGTGGCCACCAGACGTTTGAGGGAGTGAGGAGTTTCAAATATTTGGGTTCTCTTATCACTCACATAACAGTGTGGGTGAGGATATTAAAGTACTGCTGGCAGCTGTCAGTCGTTTTTTGTATCCTCTAAGGCCACTGCTAAAATCTAAACACTTATCAAGTGCTGTGAAGCTGAAGCTTTACAAATCGTTGATCAGGCCCGCTGTTATGTTTGGATGTGAATTTGGGCGCTGACGGATGAGTACGAGAGATGGCTCCTAACATCTGGGTGAAGAGTCATGCGTGTGATTTACGGCCCAAAACGCGAAATAGATTGTACCTACCGAGCTCTGTATAATATCGAAGTCAGAGATCTGATGAAGATCCCCGATATTGTACATGAAGTAAGATCTCACCGAGTACGCTGGCTCGGGCACGCTCTGCGTGCTGATCCGGAACGAATTGTGCAGCGAATGGCTCCACGATGTAGAGAACTACTTGGCCTCTTCAGATTGCCTTAGACAGTATGAAGACCATGCTCGGGATCGAAACCGCTGGAGCCAAATTGTTGATTCAGTAAGGGACCAATAAAAATTCATTTTTACATGTTCAATTTCGTTTTAAAAATATTTAGTATTGAAGTGGATGTGGATTGTGTTAGGTGTGTGTTTTGACGTTTCTCATGTAGTTGCTAAGAACAAGGTAGGTTATTATAGACATATTTTAATACTCGAGCAATATTTCTAATTGAAAATTTTGTTTATTGGATGGTTAATGAACGGGTTTATACAAAATTTAATTAAACATAATAAAATTAAAGGTTAAAAGGATAATAATGTGTGTGCCCATTAGTTCTTTAATTTGTTTGATTTAGTTATTTGACATATTGTGTCCATTACTGCATAAACTAGTTATCGTCATAGTGCCCATTATTATCAATTAAAGTGGTGCCGATAATTATAGGAGCTACATAGATAATTTCCTCTTTTTTTCTTGTTACATACATGGATTCATATATCTCATAATATGTTTTAGGTGCCCAAAAAAAATTACCATATTTAGAAGAGAGCGTTATAAAGACTTGCAATGCTGTTATTAATGGCAAAATTGGGAAAAAACCTGGCCAAACTTGTTTATCGTTCCTCGCTCTACAATCCAGTATAGACTTTCATCAAAATTTAAAAAAAGTTGCCCTGGCCCAATGACTGTTCTCACCGAGAGTGAGAAAAACACTATAATTGACTGGATAATCGATAGTGCAAAAAAAGGATTTCCTAAACGTCGCGAAGATCTTATCTAGTTATCTCATCCGTGAAAAGTTTTTTAGACGGTGGTTCCCGAGACCATCCCTTCGGAGAAAATAACATGCAGGGAAAAGGATGATATAGTTTATTTTGAAAACGACATCCGTGCATAGCAACGAGAATTCCCGAAGCGGTAATTATATTTACGGATAAAATGAACTATTTTCCATAAATTTATTTTATTTATTTAAAGGACTGCTGCCAGCTCCTTAATATTATTATTAAAGTTGGCTGGAACCCAAGCAGGTTCCGTACTCAATGCCACTCTGGGCTCATGGTACAAACCGAGGATTCTATCATAATTCGCAAATGCGCTCGGCTGCTCTGCCAAACTGTAACAGCTTAAACCAGGATAGGGATGACAATTGACCTACGTTTATAGATCTATATTTAAGAAATCGGGACCTAACTACCTCGAAAGCAGGACAGCCATAGACAAAGTGAATGCTGTCATCGTCATCTTCAAGACAGTTGTCACACAAGGAACCTTGGACAAGTCCCATTCTTTTTAAATGGAATTTAAAACGACCATGGCCGGTCAGAATAGCGACCAGAACTCTCAGTTGGTCTTTCTTCAAAGATAGAGCAAATTTTGTGAGCCTCAGATTAGGTTCACAAATGAAGTACTTAGCCACTCGGCAAGTAGTAGAAGCTAGCCAATTACGCTTAGCCTGCAAAAACATGTAGTTCTTAATAGCTTCCTTACCACAAGTAAAGGTCAGAGGCACTGCCGGTTCAGGTCCAATGAATTCCATCCTTGATCCTGGTTTAGCTAAACATCAGCTATCTGATTACCTTCAATGCCACAATGAGCCGGAACCCACATAACTCTGAAACGAGTCTTAGAGCAAAGGACGTTAATAAAATGTTTACAGTCCTTGACCAGTTTGGAAGTGATGATAGGATTTCGTAATGAATTGAGCACTGGTTTACTATCACTGCATAGAATAATGTCTTTTCCGTAAACAGCGATGATAGAAGCATCAATCGCACAACGTGTGAGTGCAATCAGCTCCGCTTGGAATACAGTGCAGTTCCGGCCTAGACTCCCACATGATTGTAGGTCATGTTCAGGACAATAGGTTCCAAAACAAGCACCAAAATTAGAGTGAGACCCGTCATCAAAAAAGACGAGCGACTGAGCCACCCAGTCCTTGAATTCTTGAGACAACCACGAGTTCCTCGTTTGATAAACCACCGAGAAAGAGATATCAAAGCAAAATTCTGGCAACAATTTGTCATTAACCATATTAATTTCTGGTATATATGAGCTGAATAAATTGTAGATTAGTCTATGCCCTGTGATCAGGCCGAGAGTGTTCCACGCACCAATACACCGCAGGCGAAAGGCAGCGGAGCATGCTGTGCCTAGGATGACCGACTGCAGTGGGGGCAGAAATAAAATTGCCTGCAAAGCAAGTATAGAAGAAGAGGACATAGCACCCGTAATAGCTCGACAAGCCATACCTTGTGTGCTATTAAGCTTCGCAATGACAGAAACTGACTGAACCACAGGCCACCAAACAACAGACGTGTAAGATAGCATAGGTAAAGCTAGAGATTTGTAAATAAACATCAGCATTTTGGGGGTCAGACCCCAGGACTTCCCAAATGCTCTTCTACACTGCCAGAAAATGAAAATGACCTTTTGCAGTTTTATTTCAACAGAGAGATTTTCAGGAGAATTTACTGTCCAGATGCTTTACTGTGTCGGATCTAGCGATAGTTTATCGGAAAAGAGAAGGTGCAGACAGCTCTCCAGTATTCCTACGTCTGGTGAAGACTATCAGACTAGTTTTCGATGCATTAACGCTTATTAATAAGTCCAGAAAATTTGTTCAAATGGATAAGATAAAAATTGGACATCTATTTTATTCGATCCAACTGGCATATTTAACGGTGACGAGACAACTTCTATGCTTTGTCCAAAAACAAAAAGTGTTCTAGCTGGCAGGAAAAACGTGTATGAAGTCTAACACGCTCCTTTCAAGTCATGCCTCACTGTCATGTTTAGCTTCTCATCTGCAGGAGATAACCAGAAAAATCTAGCATTTAAAAAAAAATATACATTTTAAATATAAAATAAACTATTTAAAAGGATTTTCTATTTAAAAGAAAAGTTTAAAATTAAAATGATTTCTTTCATTTTAAAATTATTCTGTAAATTATGTGCCTTTTAGAATAAAAATAATATTCCTTTTGATTATTTTTAAAAATAAACCTTATTATAAAAAAATGTATTCAAAAAAATTTAAACTTTTTCCTTTTAGTTTTTTACTTAAATTCTGTAGTTTAAATGTAAAAGATTTCTTTTTAATTTAAAATAGAAACCTTTTAAAAACTATTACTATTATTACTTGTTGCTTAGCAAAAAATAGCTTTTCGTTTCGAAAAAACAACGGAAAGATATATTTTTTCCTACGATCGGAGAAAAACAAAATAAATAAAAAAGACATCAGGAAAACGGTTGATTTTTGTATTATGTGTTGAACTTTTGATGAATGCGTATCGGTTTGATTTTTTAAAATAAAAAATAGTACAATATTTAATATGAGTTTTGAAACGCAAAGTGTAAAAATTTGCTTCATTCCGAATCTTTTTTTCAAAAACCATTTTCGTTTGAAATAGAAAATGACAAACATTTTAAAACGAAACCTTATTTTGACAAACTGCTTCTAAACAATTTTGATGTTGATTTTGTAAGTGTGGTAAGAAAGTTTATATATAAAGGTAATCTTTTTGAAAAGTCTTATTTTATCACCAGCACATTGTGTAGAACACTAATCGCCCGAGTTTTCGAAACACAAGACATAATAAAATCAGAGGAAATATTTTTCTTTGTTGGTAAAAAATGGAATATTATTTCTTATAACAATCACTTCTTATCTTATGTTATTGAAGAAACATATGAATATAAACTTATAAAACCTGAACAAATTGATGGACCACCAATTCATAAATATTTTATAAATAATGGTTTGACTCTAATAAGAATGAAACAGTATTTTTTTGTATTTTATATTATTCGTAAAAATTTAATGAATTTTCTAAAAATTTCAAGTTTTTGGCAAGTTTTAATTTATTTTTTATAAAAGAACTGAACTTTTTTATAAAACTGAAATAAAATATGTAATATAAATTATTTCTTTGTATTTTATTTTTATTTTTATTTTTCTTATCAAAAATTCCCAAGTTCAATTAGGAATAAAATGGTATCCTTTTGTCAAAATAAAATGATAGCATTTTCGTGAGAAGTGATAATGAGAACTAATCTTTTTAAATTTACATTTTATTTGAAGAGATGTCTCTTAACTTTGAAAAGAAAATTGTATTTTTAATTTTATTTTTAAATGCAAAAAAATTTAATTTTAAAAGGTCGTTATTAGTTTAAAGTGATTTTCATTTAATTCTACAAGTGAAATTAGTTCGGTTTCTATTTTAAATATAAATGATACATTTCATATTAAAATGGTTACCTGTTATTTTTGATTTTATCGAAAACTTTTAACGATTTTATTTAACGGTTGAAGCTAGCCAAGAACACGGGCCAGAATGCCCCGGAATTTTGGAAGCACAAGTGGGGGAAGAATCTGTTAACCGTGAGGAAATTTTTATCGTAATTTGTTACTTTTGTGTCATAATTTTGTGAAAAATTACGTATATATAACGCCGTATAAAAACAATATTACGTATAACCTATCCGTATGAAAATACTTTCATTCTGATGGCTTTTCTTTACCAAATATTTTTAATAATTTTTGTTGTTTTTTCATATATATACATATACAATATACATATATACAATATATATATATATATATATATATATATATATATATATATATATATATATATATATATATAATATATATATATATATATATATATATATATATATATATATATATATATATATATATAAAATACACAATAAAAATATTTAAATACCAATTTGATTAACAAAACCAATCAGCCATAATTTGGTTTTATGTCTATAGAGAAATAAAATTAATAAAAATAAAATTTTCACAGAAAAGAAAGAATTTATTTATATTTTTTTAATAAAACTTAATTTTATTTTAAAATTTTTGAATATTTAATTAAAAAATAAAATTAAGGTTTATTAAAAAAATTATTTTCATAGTGATTTCACTACCATGAATAGCACTCGATAAAAAATGTTCATATCTCTTGATTTGAGGTTAGAAATAAACGACAAAATACCACAAAATTCATCCAACTTCCCCATAAAATTCATTGCGCAGGGTTGGATTTGTAGACTTTTCCCCTTACTGTAATAATTTATCGCCAAAAAAATGCCTCCAACTGTGAAATAAACGTGCGAGATAGCACCACAGAATGACCACCCAGGTCTGCCACTTAGGGTATTACTTTCCTTGTTTGTTTTATCAATTGCGTTTTAATGTTTATAGTGATATTACACTCGGCTCTAGAATTTCAGCCGTTGTGATACATTAGTCATGCAAAACAAACGTTGCCTAGGTGCTACCGCGGGGAGGTAAACAAGAGATAGTTGATGATTTCTACATTGTTGCAACGCTGGAATATAAACCAATGATTAATTGGCTATAAACGAAAATGCGCTAGCTTGGTCAAGCAAATGGTGCAACAAACTTTGCTGTAAATAAAGGAAAGTCTGCCATTGAAACTGACTTTTTTGTTGTTACGACAAAAAAAAACTGCTAACGAAGTTGAATGATAATTTCTAATCGACTTTAACTATATCAGAGATATGCGTTATCAATATTATTATTTTCTTAGTAAATAATAAAACATTACAATTTTAAATGTAATCAATACACCATAATTTAAACAATCACAATAATCAATGATATGTTATGCAGATTCTATAAACTTAAATGAAGTTCAATTAAATCGGCTTGCATTGCGTTTTTTGCTTCGAGTATATATAATTGTCGCGTATAATTTGTAAACAATTAAATAAAAACAGTTAAATAAAATTATAAAAAATAAAAATAATGAATTTTTAAAACTTATCTGATTTACATTAAACTCTCTAGAGGCAAAAAATAATGACAACAATAAACTTCATAATAATTAAAATTGGTGAACGCAATAATTTAGTAATAAATGTAAATGCGTTTGTTATGTTATCATAAATGTATGTGAAGATAGCCCAAATTGTATCCCAAAAAAACTCACTGGCAACACTATAATACTTTTTTTTATTATAATATAGTGTCAGCCCAAAAAAATGTATCTATCACGACACAAGTCACGAAACCAGCCCAAAAAATCAATGTCATGATATAGGAAATAATGTCACGACATATGTATATTATACTCTCAGCCCAAAAATGACTATGTCGTGACACAACAATTACGATAATATACGAAATGAATGTTCGTAATTTTAATAAAGAATTAATTTTAAATACTAATTAGTTTAAATTTTAAACAAATTATCAAATAAAAATTTTATTCTAAGAATATATTTAATTATTTAAAATTAATTAGTTCAACTCATTAATTAACTAAGGTATAATTATTCATAATATGTATTAAATATTAATTTATCTACCATTAAAAATTTGACCGCCCTCGTTAGCACAGTAAGTAGCGTGCTTGCTTTTTGTTATTCGAGGGTCTCGAGTTCGATTTGGTGACCAAAAATCACGGTTGGGTATTTTTAATGTGTAAGTATATGTGTTAGTCCTGGTATTGCACAGTGGGCCCGTTAGTGGCATTGAGTGCTGGAGTAATCCGCCCAATTTTAATTTTTATCTATCATTTATCTAAATTGTAAAAGTTTTAAATTGTAAAAGTATAATTGCAGTACTAATCCCAATAAGAATTGCTACACTAAGGCATTCAGAAACTTCAATTTTTTTTATCGAGTAACTCGAATTTTTGAGTATCTGCATCTAGCTATGATATTCTAATCAATCTCAGATCAATGTAATCACTTTGATGATCTCATCGTTCCACGTGATTCCTGGTCTCTATTCAATTTTTAAAATTTTCGCTTGCAGATTATGAATTCGAATAAATGCCTACAAATTGATTTAATAAAATATTATTTATGTTTAGTTTAGAATGTTAACTATTATACCTCCATGACATGGAACATTTCGTCGTTTATAAAAAATGTGGGTTCTTCCTCCCAATGAAATCAAAATTGTGAATTGCCAATTGCTGACTCTAGGAACATTGCTTCCTCATAAGAGCTATCATAAATATCTATTGGTAGAACGACTAGGAACATTTCATAGCATTTTGAACCAATTTTCAATGTATACTCGAGAGTTTTCCAATCGCCATTTTTGGACAATTTTAGCCATATAATATTAAATTGGTTTATTATAGATTCATGAATCAAAATTGCCCATTCCTGCACATGAGCAGTAGCTGTATGCATATTACGAATTGAGTTAAATTTAAAAACAAACAAAAACGAGTTTTTATTTAATTGCCGCTTCGAGTGTTGCGTTTCCAGAGCATATCGTTTATAATTTGAGTCGTTATCTGATCCATTTTACTGTTTGTTCACTTATATCAAACTGGTTTCCAATCAATCTCAGAGATTTTCTTATATGGTGGCTTTCTAAACCGATACTAATGATCCCATAAAAAGAACTGGGCTCTTAGTGACAAATTTTCAAAATCTTACAAAATCATCATATATTGTGTAGAAGTGGTTCCGTTCTATGCCAAATAATTGAAATCTTAGAGATTGCCTCGTACAGTGACTATATATAATGGAAAGGTGGTAAATCAAGCTTTCTATATCGATGCTGATAGTTTCATAAAAAAGAAGTGGGCTCTTGTGACAAATTTTCAAAATCTTACAAAATCATCATATATTGTGTAGAAGTGGTTCCGTTCTATGCCAAATAATTGAAATCTTAGAGATTGCCTCGTATAGTGACTATATAGAATGGAAAGGTGGTAAATCAAGCTTTCTATATCGATGCTGATAGTTTCATAAAAAAGAAGTGGGCTCTTGTGACAAATTTTCAAAATCTTACAAAATCATCATATATTGTGTAGAAGTGGTTCCGTTCTATGCCAAATAATTGAAATCTTAGAGATTGCCTCGTATAGTGACTATATATAATGGAAAGGTGGTAAATCAAGCTTTCTATATCGATGCTGATAGTTCCATAAAAAAGAAGTGGGCTCTTGTGACAAATTTTCAAAATCTTACAAAATCATCATATATTGTGTAGAAGTGGTTCCGTTCTATGCCAAATAATTGAAATCTTAGAGATTGCCTCGTATAGTGACTATATATAATGGAAAGGTGGTAAATCAAGCTTTCTATATCGATGCTGATAGTTTCATAAAAAAGAAGTGGGCTCTTGTGACAAATTTTCAAAATCTTACAAAATCAGCATATATTGTGTAGAAGTGGTTCCGTTCTATGCCAAATAATTGAAATCTTAGAAATTGCCTCGTATAGTGACTATATAGAATGGAAAGGTGGTAAATCAAGCTTTCTATATCGATGCTGATAGTTTCATAAAAAAAAAGTGGGCTCTTTTGACAAATTTTCAAAATCTTACAAAATCATCATATATTGTGTAGAAGTGGTTCCGTTCTATGCCAAATAATTGAAATCTTAGAGATTGCCTCGTATAGTGACTATATATAATGGAAAGGTGGTAAATCAAGCTTTCTATATCGATGCTGATAGTTTCATAAAAAAGAAGTGGGCTCTTGTGACAAATTTTCAAAATCTTACAAAATCATCATATATTGTGTAGAAGTGGTTCCGTTCTATGCCAAATAATTGAAATCTTAGAGATTGCCTCGTATAGTGACTATATAGAATGGAAAGGTGGTAAATCAAGCTTTCTATATCGATGCTGATAGTTTCATAAAAAAGAAGTGGGCTCTTGTGACAAATTTTCAAAATCTTACAAAATCATCATATATTGTGTAGAATTGGTTCCGTTCTATGCCAAATAATTGAAATCTTAGAGATTGCCTCGTATAGTGACTATATAGAATGGAAAGGGGGTAAATCAAGCTTTCTATATCGATGCTGATGGTTCCATAAAAAAGAAGTGGGGTCTAGTGACAAATTAAAAATCATTCAAAATCATCTAATATTGTGTAAAAACTAAAAATACCTAATAAAATATGAAAAAAAAAAATAAAAAAATTGGCAGGTATATAAAGAAATTTTTTTTATGAATTTGTTTTAATACTTTTTCAGATTTCGTACTGTTCACGTCGTTTCGTATTGTTTTTTGAGATATTTTTTGTGTTAATTTTTATTGTGCTAACAAACAGTTTTTTTTAAAACTTTCGACCCTTGCTTGATTTTTGGATTTGCTTTAAAACATATTTTATTGATTTTGGATTTTCGTATTTTTGACCTCGGCTCTCTTTTGGATTTTCTATTGAAACGATTCTAATTATTTTTAGTGTGATTGTGTATACATATTCACATTTACAATAATAATTGTTTTGAATATTACATTTTTATAATTTATATTAAAAATGGCTCCTAAGAAATATAATTATACATCCAAACGGACTTCTGTTACTTTAACAAGTTTGGTTTTGGCGTTATCCAAATTGAATATAAGTAACATAAATGGTCTGGAAATTAGAAAAAGTGTTACCTGCCAATTGGTTCAAAGTCTTTGCACTGAATTAAAAATAATTAATAATAAAAATAATCGATGTAAAGTAGTTGACTTCATTAAAAGAAATAAACAATTAATTGTCGATTCACTGAGCAAATCAAATAAAAGTAAACATGATTCAATTAACGAAACTATTATAAATGAAATTCATTCGAATTATCAAGTGGATTATCAATTAAATCATGATACGACTCAGAATGTTATACTAGACGCATCGCACGAAATTGAACATAAATTAAATCTCGCTACAACTCAATATTTTTATAATGATTCAGTTGATATTATTTATCCTGATTTGATTGATGAATTGAATGATGATTCTATTCATGTTAAAAATGATAAAGAGAATATAGAAAACCAACTACAATGTATAAATTATCTTAAACTAAACAAATTGCTTGAGGTACCGCAGCATGAATGGATAGAAATATTTGATGAATCTATTCGACAATTTGATAAATCTCTCTATACGCTTGTTTTTTCGGAAATTTTGTCTAAAATGACTGGTTGTCTAATAAACATTAAAGATTCCAGCATTAATAAACAAACCATTTCACTTCGAGCCTATTGTGGACATGGAAATAAATCATCAGGCTTACAATGTCGTAAATACCAATTATCAAATAAAGGACAACTAGCACCCAACAAATTTTCAGTAAAATACTCCACAAATGAAATTTTTCATCCGTTCATGAAAACTAGGCCAGTGACAAAATTGTTAAGAACAAATTTGAAAAAAAAATTACTAGAAACTTCGGTGGAGCAATTAAACGAACGACTATTCAAAGAAGAAGATGTTGATTTTGTTGAAAATACAAATACTGTTCTAAAATGTAAAAGTGTAGACGTGCTCAGAAAAATCAAGTCGATTGCTTTACAGGAACAAGATAATAACGCAGATGATATAAAAGATATTTATGAAGAAATAAAGGTTCAAACAGTTTTGCCCCTTACTCAGTATATTCAGCGATTATCATTAAGCCCATTTTATGTAATATCATTTAGCAAAATGCAACTGGATATATTAAAAATGGCAAAACAGCAAATAGCAGGTAAGGAACTTGTCGCATATATGGATGCTACTGGTGGTCTTGTCCGTCCTCCAAACAATGAGTCGACAACTATATATTATTATACTATAGTTATACCATTGAAAGCAAATTTTAATGACCCGTCTGATCCATTTCCAATTTTAAATTTTATTAGTGCAAGTCATACATATGAGACGATATTGACAGTTCTTAACATATTTAAAATTTTCATTACTGAGGAGTTAAAGAAATGGCCAATATTTAATGTGGTGGTAACTGATTTTAGTTACCCACAAATCAATGCAGCATTAAAAAGTTTTAATGATTTAAACATTGTTCAATACTTAAAAATTTGTCACCAACAAATCACTAACAAAAACATTAACAACTTTTCACAATACGTCAAGATCCATCTTTGTTGCTCTCATTTGATGAAAAATATGATGCGCGATATAAATGTTCATTATCGTCCATCATCAAAACAAAATAAATATACAAAAGAGATTATATCATCATTTTTCATTATTCGAAATTATAATCAATTAAAATCTATGTTTGGTCAATTTGTAATTTTATTAAAATCCAAATTTACAGATAAAAATACTATCGATGCTTTCAGTGCGGTAATGAAAACCTCTTTACAATGGGACTCTGTTGAATCTCAGATTGCTGATGATGATTGTAGTTTCATAACAAATAATAATCATGCTCTTTTTGCTAAATCTATTTTCGAACAGAGTCACTTTTACCAGGATTTTATTGAAATATACAACAAGTTCAAGCCTGAGGAGAATTTAACTAAATCTCCAATCAATACTTTATATAACCCCGAATTTTTAGAAAAGTTCATAAAAAAATATATAACTTATTTACCAATGTGGTCTCAACTTCTTATCGAAAGTGATAGACTAAGTAACAGCCATGTGGAGAACTATTTTGCTATTGTGAAGAGGCGATGTCGGGAAGAATCACATTTGGGTAAACTTCCAACGAAATGTTTGAGAGTTTTAAAAGAAATAAACAAGAGAAATTTATATATTTTTGAAAGATATAAATCAAAAATACCAAAAAGATCTTTAAAAAACCTCTCATTAAAATCGAAAAGAGGGTTAACTTTATTAGATAGTCTTAAAAAAAAAGAAATTTGGAAAAAGAAAACTAATAAACGATTACAATCGAATTTTGATTTTAAAAATATTTCGGACTTTAATAAAAAAACGGACGATGAACAATTTAAATTATCATCTAAATTATTAATTAATATATCCGAAACCGAATCCACAATACCGCCGTCAAAAAAGTTGAAGTCTAATGATTCACAGCAGTACGCAAAAGCATTTTTACGTAATGGATCATTGAACGATAGTTCAATTTATAAGAACACATGTGCATTTGATTCATTTGTTCAGTGTCTTTGTAACATTAAGCTAGTTAATGTTAATGTGTTTGGTGAGTTAAATCCGATTTACGCATTGATTAACGCTATGTGTGGAGAACACAATCCGGACAAACTAGAAAAATTACGTCATGATGCTTTATTCGACATTAAAAAAGATTTAAGATACGATTTGGGCCTTAAGACCAACTGTGAGTCAAATATAACACTCATATCTGATTATCTTTTAAAGAAAGACCCTAGTCTCACAGCAGAGTTTCACTGTCCAAACTGTTCTAAAGGGACCATGGAAAAACGACCTTATCTACAAGTAGACATAAAACTATTGGAAGAAACCGGAATGAAAAATTTAGACAAATGTCTTATTACATTCCCGCCAAAGCCGTGCTGCAACCAAACAGTTTATGCAAAAAAAATTTTGTTAAATTCCTTCGTTGTTCTTAACACTGAATATTTGAACTGTCACAACCAACCGATGATTGCATTAAAAGATATGCCACCAACTCTTGAATTAGACGGAAAATCATATAAATTAAATTCCTTAGTAAACTATATTGCAAACTACAAACATTACACGGCTTATTGTAAAAAAGGAGACTGGTGGGATTTGTATGACGATTTAAAACCCACAATTATTAAAATTAGAAATGACACACATAAAACTAAACCACATTTAGTAATTTATAGTACTTAAATATCCCTGTCTCGTGTTTTGATTTTATTATGACTAAGATAAAATTTATTGAACTTAAAAAAAAAATAATCACATCCAATCAACACAACAACCTTTTAAATTTAACTTTTAAGTCGAATTAATACGTTTCTGCCAACTGCAAAATATTCATTAGACCATATAGCCAATAAAAACTATCCATTTCGTAAACCAATTTCCTGTTTTTTATGGAACCATCAACATCGATATAGAAAGCTTGATTTACCCCCTTTCCATTCTATATAGTCACTATACGAGGCAATCTCTAAGATTTCAATTATTTGGCATAGAATGGAACCACTTCTACACAATATATGATGATTTTGTATGATTTTGAAAATTTGTCACAAGAGCCCACTTCTTTTTTATGGAACCATCAGCATCGATATAGAAAGCTTGATTTACCCCCATTCCATTATATATAGTCACTATAGGAGGCAATCTCTAAGATTTCAATTATTTGGCATAGAATGGAGCCACTTCTACACAATATATGATGATTTTGTATGATTTTGAAAATTTGTCACAAGAGCCCAGTTCTTTTTTATGGAACCATCAGCATCGATATAGAAAGCTTGATTTACCCCCTTTCCATTATATATAGTCACTATACGAGGCAATCTCTAAGATTTCAATTATTTGGCATAGAATGGAACCACTTCTACACAATATATGATGATTTTGTAAGATTTTGAAAATTTGTCACAAGAGCCCAGTTCTTTTTTATGGAACCATCAGCATCGATATAGAAAGCTTGATTTACCCCCATTCCATTCTATATAGTCACTATACGAGGCAATCTCTAAGATTTCAATTATTTGGCATAGAATGGAACCACTTCTACACAATATATGATGATTTTGTGTGATTTTGAAAGAGCCCACTTCTTTTTTATGGAACCATCAGCATCGATATAGAAAGCTTGATTTACCCCCTTTCCATTATATATAGTCACTATAGGAGGCAATCTCTAAGATTTCAATTATTTGGCATAGAATGGAACCACTTCTACACAATATATGATGATTTTGTATGATTTTGAAAATTTGTCACAAGAGCCCACTTCTTTTTTATGGAACCATCAGCATCGATATAGAAAGCTTGATTTACCCCCATTCCATTATATATAGTCACTATAGGAGGCAATCTCTAAGATTTCAATTATTTGGCATAGAATGGAGCCACTTCTACACAATATATGATGATTTTGTATGATTTTGAAAATTTGTCACAAGAGCCCACTTCTTTTTTATGGAACCATCAGCATCGATATAGAAAGCTTGATTTACCCCCTTTCCATTATATATAGTCACTATACGAGGCA
Organism: Tipula unca; assembly: GCA_951394425.1. Classification (NCBI taxonomy): domain Eukaryota; kingdom Metazoa; phylum Arthropoda; class Insecta; order Diptera; family Tipulidae; genus Tipula; species Tipula unca. The sequence continues at coordinate 66,838,297 of OX596382.1, read as the reverse complement.
ATCTCTAAGATTTCAATTATTTGGCATAGAATGGAACCACTTCTACACAATATATGATGATTTTGTAAGATTTTGAAAATTTGTCACAAGAGCCCAGTTCTTTTTTATGGAACCATCAGCATCGATATAGAAAGCTTGATTTACCCCCATTCCATTCTATATAGTCACTATACGAGGCAATCTCTAAGATTTCAATTATTTGGCATAGAATGGAACCACTTCTACACAATATATGATGATTTTGTATGATTTTGAAAATTTGTCACAAGAGCCCACTTCTTTTTTATGGAACCATCAGCATCGATATAGAAAGCCTGATTTACCCCCTTTCCATTCTATATAAACACTATACGAGGCAATCTCTAAGATTTCAATTATTTGGCATAGAATGGAACCACTTCTACACAATATATGATGATTTTGTATGATTTTGAAAATTTGTCACAAGAGCCCAGTTCTTTTTTATGGAACCATCAGCATCGATATAGAAAGCTTGATTTACCCCCTTTCCATTATATATAGTCACTATAGGAGGCAATCTCTAAGATTTCAATTATTTGGCATAGAATGGAGCCACTTCTACACAATATATGATGATTTTGTATGATTTTGAAAATTTGTCACAAGAGCCCACTTCTTTTTTATGGAACCATCAGCATCGATATAGAAAGCCTGATTTACCCCCTTTCCATTTTAAATAGTCACTATACGAGGCAATCTCTAAGATTTCAATTATTTGGCATAGAATGGAACCACTTCTACACAATATATGATGACTTTGTAAGATTTTGAAAATTTGTCACAAGAGCCCACTTCTTTTTTATGGAACCATCAGCATCGATATAGAAAGCTTGATTTACCCCCTTTCCATTTTAAATAGTCACTATACGAGGCAATCTCTAAGATTTCAATTATTTGGCATAGAATGGAACCACTTCTACACAATATATGATGATTTTGTATGATTTTGAAAGAGCCCACTTCTTTTTTATGGAACCATCAGCATCGATATAGAAAGCTTGATTTACCCCCTTTCCATTATATATAGTCACTATAGGAGGCAATCTCTAAGATTTCAATTATTTGGCATAGAATGGAGCCACTTCTACACAATATATGATGATTTTGTATGATTTTGAAAATTTGTCACAAGAGCCCAGTTCTTTTTTATGGAACCATCAGCATCGATATAGAAAGCTTGATTTACCCCCTTTCCATTATATATAGTCACTATACGAGGCAATCTCTAAGATTTCAATTATTTGGCATAGAATGGAACCACTTCTACACAATATATGATGATTTTGTATGATTTTGAAAATTTGTCACAAGAGCCCAGTTCTTTTTTATGGAACCATCAGCATCGATATAGAAAGCTTGATTTACCCCCTTTCCATTATATATAGTCACTATAGGAGGCAATCTCTAAGATTTCAATTATTTGGCATAGAATGGAGCCACTTCTACACAATATATGATGATTTTGTATGATTTTGAAAATTTGTCACAAGAGCCCACTTCTTTTTTATGGAACCATCAGCATCGATATAGAAAGCCTGATTTACCCCCTTTCCATTTTAAATAGTCACTATACGAGGCAATCTCTAAGATTTCAATTATTTGGCATAGAATGGAACCACTTCTACACAATATATGATGACTTTGTAAGATTTTGAAAATTTGTCACAAGAGCCCACTTCTTTTTTATGGAACCATCAGCATCGATATATAAAGCTTGATTTACCCCCTTTCCATTTTAAATAGTCACTATACGAGGCAATCTCTAAGATTTCAATTATTTGGCATAGAATGGAACCACTTCTACACAATATATGATGATTTTGTATGATTTTGAAAGAGCCCACTTCTTTTTTATGGAACCATCAGCATCGATATAGAAAGCTTGATTTACCCCCTTTCCATTATATATAGTCACTATAGGAGGCAATCTCTAAGATTTCAATTATTTGGCATAGAATGGAGCCACTTCTACACAATATATGATGATTTTGTATGATTTTGAAAATTTGTCACAAGAGCCCAGTTCTTTTTTATGGAACCATCAGCATCGATATAGAAAGCTTGATTTACCCCCTTTCCATTATATATAGTCACTATACGAGGCAATCTCTAAGATTTCAATTATTTGGCATAGAATGGAACCACTTCTACACAATATATGATGATTTTGTAAGATTTTGAAAATTTGTCACAAGAGCCCAGTTCTTTTTTATGGAACCATCAGCATCGATATAGAAAGCTTGATTTACCCCCATTCCATTCTATATAGTCACTATACGAGGCAATCTCTAAGATTTCAATTATTTGGCATAGAATGGAACCACTTCTACACAATATATGATGATTTTGTATGATTTTGAAAATTTGTCACAAGAGCCCACTTCTTTTTTATGGAACCATCAGCATCGATATAGAAAGCCTGATTTACCCCCTTTCCATTCTATATAAACACTATACGAGGCAATTTCTAAGATTTCAATTATTTGGCATAGAATGGAACCACTTCTACACAATATATGATGATTTTGTATGATTTTGAAAATTTGTCACAAGAGCCCACTTCTTTTTTATGGAACCATCAGCATCGACATAGAAAGCCTGATTTACCCCCTTTCTATTCTATATAGTCACTATACGAGGCAATCTCTAAGATTTCAATTATTTGGCATAGAATGGAACCACTTCTACACAATATATGATGATTTTGTGTGATTTTGAAAGAGCCCACTTCTTTTTTATGGAACCATCAGCATCGATATAGAAAGCTTGATTTACCCCCATTCCATTCTATATAGTCACTATACGAGGCAATCTCTAAGATTTCAATTATTTGGCATAGAATGGAGCCACTTCTACACAATATATGATGATTTTGTATGATTTTGAAAATTTGTCACAAGAGCCCAGTTCTTTTTTATGGAACCATCAGCATCGATATAGAAAGCTTGATTTACCCCCTTTCCATTATATATAGTCACTATACGAGGCAATCTCTAAGATTTCAATTATTTGGCATAGAATGGAACCACTTCTACACAATATATGATGATTTTGTAAGATTTTGAAAATTTGTCACAAGAGCCCAGTTCTTTTTTATGGAACCATCAGCATCGATATAGAAAGCTTGATTTACCCCCATTCCATTCTATATAGTCACTATACGAGGCAATCTCTAAGATTTCAATTATTTGGCATAGAATGGAACCACTTCTACACAATATATGATGATTTTGTGTGATTTTGAAAGAGCCCACTTCTTTTTTATGGAACCATCAGCATCGATATAGAAAGCTTGATTTACCCCCTTTCCATTATATATAGTCACTATAGGAGGCAATCTCTAAGATTTCAATTATTTGGCATAGAATGGAACCACTTCTACACAATATATGATGATTTTGTATGATTTTGAAAATTTGTCACAAGAGCCCACTTCTTTTTTATGGAACCATCAGCATCGATATAGAAAGCTTGATTTACCCCCATTCCATTATATATAGTCACTATAGGAGGCAATCTCTAAGATTTCAATTATTTGGCATAGAATGGAGCCACTTCTACACAATATATGATGATTTTGTATGATTTTGAAAATTTGTCACAAGAGCCCAGTTCTTTTTTATGGAACCATCAGCATCGATATAGAAAGCTTGATTTACCCCCTTTCCATTATATATAGTCACTATACGAGGCAATCTCTAAGATTTCAATTATTTGGCATAGAATGGAACCACTTCTACACAATATATGATGATTTTGTATGATTTTGAAAGAGCCCACTTCTTTTTTATGGAACCATCAGCATCGATATAGAAAGCTTGATTTACCCCCTTTCCATTATATATAGTCACTATAGGAGGCAATCTCTAAGATTTCAATTATTTGGCATAGAATGGAGCCACTTCTACACAATATATGATGATTTTGTATGATTTTGAAAATTTGTCACAAGAGCCCAGTTCTTTTTTATGGAACCATCAGCATCGATATAGAAAGCTTGATTTACCCCCTTTCCATTTTAAATAGTCACTATACGAGGCAATCTCTAAGATTTCAATTATTTGGCATAGAATGGAACCACTTCTACACAATATATGATGATTTTGTATGATTTTGAAAGAGCCCACTTCTTTTTTATGGAACCATCAGCATCGATATAGAAAGCTTGATTTACCCCCTTTCCATTATATATAGTCACTATAGGAGGCAATCTCTAAGATTTCAATTATTTGGCATAGAATGGAGCCACTTCTACACAATATATGATGATTTTGTATGATTTTGAAAATTTGTCACAAGAGCCCAGTTCTTTTTTATGGAACCATCAGCATCGATATAGAAAGCTTGATTTACCCCCTTTCCATTTTAAATAGTCACTATACGAGGCAATCTCTAAGATTTCAATTATTTGGCATAGAATGGAACCACTTCTACACAATATATGATGATTTTGTATGATTTTGAAAGAGCCCACTTCTTTTTTATGGAACCATCAGCATCGATATAGAAAGCTTGATTTACCCCCTTTCCATTATATATAGTCACTATAGGAGGCAATCTCTAAGATTTCAATTATTTGGCATAGAATGGAGCCACTTCTACACAATATATGATGATTTTGTATGATTTTGAAAATTTGTCACAAGAGCCCAGTTCTTTTTTATGGAACCATCAGCATCGATATAGAAAGCTTGATTTACCCCCTTTCCATTATATATAGTCACTATACGAGGCAATCTCTAAGATTTCAATTATTTGGCATAGAATGGAACCACTTCTACACAATATATGATGATTTTGTATGATTTTGAAAATTTGTCACAAGAGCCCAGTTCTTTTTTATGGAACCATCAGCATCGATATAGAAAGCTTGATTTACCCCCTTTCCATTATATATAGTCACTATAGGAGGCAATCTCTAAGATTTCAATTATTTGGCATAGAATGGAGCCACTTCTACACAATATATGATGATTTTGTATGATTTTGAAAATTTGTCACAAGAGCCCACTTCTTTTTTATGGAACCATCAGCATCGATATAGAAAGCCTGATTTACCCCCTTTCCATTTTAAATAGTCACTATACGAGGCAATCTCTAAGATTTCAATTATTTGGCATAGAATGGAACCACTTCTACACAATATATGATGACTTTGTAAGATTTTGAAAATTTGTCACAAGAGCCCACTTCTTTTTTATGGAACCATCAGCATCGATATATAAAGCTTGATTTACCCCCTTTCCATTTTAAATAGTCACTATACGAGGCAATCTCTAAGATTTCAATTATTTGGCATAGAATGGAACCACTTCTACACAATATATGATGATTTTGTATGATTTTGAAAGAGCCCACTTCTTTTTTATGGAACCATCAGCATCGATATAGAAAGCTTGATTTACCCCCTTTCCATTATATATAGTCACTATAGGAGGCAATCTCTAAGATTTCAATTATTTGGCATAGAATGGAGCCACTTCTACACAATATATGATGATTTTGTATGATTTTGAAAATTTGTCACAAGAGCCCAGTTCTTTTTTATGGAACCATCAGCATCGATATAGAAAGCTTGATTTACCCCCTTTCCATTATATATAGTCACTATACGAGGCAATCTCTAAGATTTCAATTATTTGGCATAGAATGGAACCACTTCTACACAATATATGATGATTTTGTAAGATTTTGAAAATTTGTCACAAGAGCCCAGTTCTTTTTTATGGAACCATCAGCATCGATATAGAAAGCTTGATTTACCCCCATTCCATTCTATATAGTCACTATACGAGGCAATCTCTAAGATTTCAATTATTTGGCATAGAATGGAACCACTTCTACACAATATATGATGATTTTGTATGATTTTGAAAATTTGTCACAAGAGCCCACTTCTTTTTTATGGAACCATCAGCATCGATATAGAAAGCCTGATTTACCCCCTTTCCATTCTATATAAACACTATACGAGGCAATTTCTAAGATTTCAATTATTTGGCATAGAATGGAACCACTTCTACACAATATATGATGATTTTGTATGATTTTGAAAATTTGTCACAAGAGCCCACTTCTTTTTTATGGAACCATCAGCATCGACATAGAAAGCCTGATTTACCCCCTTTCTATTCTATATAGTCACTATACGAGGCAATCTCTAAGATTTCAATTATTTGGCATAGAACGGAACCACTTCTACACAATATATGATGATTTTGTATGATTTTGAAAATTTGTCACAAGAGCCCACTTCTTTTTTATGGAACCATCAGCATCGATATAGAAAGCTTGATTTACCCCCATTCCATTCTATATAGTCACTATACGAGGCAATCTCTAAGATTTCAATTATTTGGCATAGAATGGAACCACTTCTACACAATATATGATGATTTTGTATGATTTTGAAAATTTGTCACAAGAGCCCACTTCTTTTTTATGGAACCATCAGCATCGATATAGAAAGCCTGATTTACCCCCTTTCTATTCTATATAGTCACTATACGAGGCAATCTCTAAGATTTCAATTATTTCGCATAGAACGAAACTACTTCTACACAATATATGATGATTTTGTAAGATTTTGAAAATTTGTCACAAGAGCCCACTTCTTTTTTATGGAACCATCAGCATCGATATAGAAAGCTTGATTTACCCCCTTTCCATTCTATATTGTCACTATACGAGGCAATCTCTAAGATTTCAATTATTTGGCATAGAATGGAACCACTTCTAACAAAATATATGATGACTTTGTAAGATTTTGAAAATTTGTCACTAGAGCCCAGTTCTATTTTATGGAACCTTAGATTCGAATTATTTGTTTACGACCGAATATTTGTATGATTTTATTTAGTTACTGATTATATTCATACATAATAGGTGTCTGTAGTTTCTTTAAGTTTTATTATTAAATTTAATTACAAATTGCTATTAATACAATTTGATTGTATTTAGTTAAGTAATAAATAACCATAGTTATGAAATTATTATTTTAATTTTATTGAGCTAATATATTTGCAAATATGACTTGTATCGTGATAGTTTCGTTTATTTAAAGTGAATACGATGGTGTTGCCATCGTTCAAAAATCATAGTTTTTGGGATGGAATTTTGGGCTAACTTCACAAAGGTTATCATAAAATGTTTGCGTATTTTTTTTATTATGGTATTTACATAGTTTGCTGGTTTTACACTTAACCTTGTTTACCAAACAAATATATACAAAAATAAAAATAAGAACTAAAAAAATGAATTAATGATAGTCGGCAGGTGATAAAGTAGACATTTTTTTTGCTTTTCTGTTAATATTATGTATTGGTTATTGTAGTTGTTTACATTTTATAGTTTTTATCAAAAATAGTGTAAATAAAAAAGCAACACCATTTTATAGACTTAATTCGTTTTATTGGTTTTTACTTTAGAATTCATATGTTTTTAATTTTTATGAATGCGGCGGTCGTGGTTGCTATTAATAACAATGACGGCAAAGAAGTTTTTTTATTTTTATGTTATAAACACGCAGACTATGGTGGTATTATTATTACTATTTTAATATAATATGCTGGTAAAGATTAGTTGATAAAATGTCACACATTGCAAGAAGAACACAATTTGAAAAACAAAACACATTTCATTTATGTTGGTTTTTGTAAAACGTCAGATTATTACTTTCGATGACATTTTTCTGGTTCCTTAGCCTTACTCGCAAACCACAGGTAACTAAACAGGTCTATCTAACGTTGCGCCGGTTCAAATTTTACACCAAACAGTCACACGTTGTAGATGCATCGGCTTCTAGTTGTTATTTGGGGCCATTTACATTCGGATAGATCGCAGCTGGAAATGTGAGGTTCTTTTGCTTCAATTGAAATTTAACTGTAAACATATCTACGTGTAATGTTAATTTAACATAATGGCATGTCCAAAAAAAATCATCACCGCAATAAAAAAAGTGTTTAGAACATTTTTTTTTTGTTTACCACATCATTCAGGAAAACTACTTGTTACACCACAGGATTATCCGAACTGCATTGCTGCATGTTTAGATACAGCTGAAAAATAGACGGACGAGTAGTTTTGTTGGATAGCTTATTGCATCCTCTCACTTACATACGAAGATCTTATGATTTTCAGACCACTACGATTGTTATTAAATCAACGCAAAAAAAATCAAAAATCAAAAGTAAAACATGCAAGAAACACTCCAAGAAGCTTATCATTTTTATCTTTTACCTCATAGTTTACCATGCCAATTTTTTTTTGTAATAAATCCTTCAGTGAATAATGCGGAGCAAATTTAGCACAGAATTCTTCTGAAGCCATTACTTTGGCAATGTGCGGACGGCCAATACTAAAATGTTTAGGTCTTGTTCTCAAATTGTACCTTTTCTGATGTTTTCTTTTACTTCATTATGTAGAATGGCTAGTTTTGTAGAAAGAGGTAGTTATATTTCACCTTCTGAGACGTCAACAAGTTAACGTAATAGTTTATAGTCATTACCATGATTTATTTTGTGGTAGCCAAATAGAGTATGTGGTGTACTACAGTTTCATGAAAACGGTTTTTTAGGGCAGCAGCAATTTCGCCTAAATGCTCATTTTGTTTTTCTCCGATGTATCCCTAATCGCTGCTATTACGGACCGATAAACTCTCTAAATGATTTTTATATTCACTACTTTTAAACTGAGCACCGTCATCAATATGTATGACTTCGGGAACATTAAAGAGACAAAAAACTTCATTGCGGAGATATTCAAATATTTGTTTAGCGGTCCCCTTGCTAAGTGTTTCAACAGAAGCTAAAATCATCGAGAACGATTAATAGTAGAGTGCTACCCCTAGTAGATCTTTGGTACTGCATACAATGCAGCTCTTAAAATATGATTTGACGTCCTTTGTCATCGCCGGTCAGAAATATAATCTGCGTATTATTTCAGAGGGTTTTCAAAATCCCGCCATGCGATGAGAGTGGATCATCATGTTCCTTTTTTATGATATTATTCCGTAAAACAGTGGAAATCCATAACTTCCATAATGACGAGTCAGCTAGTGACTGGTGTTTACGTGGTTCTAGACTATTAAAAATATGGGTACCTTCTACTTTAAATGCAGGATAGCTCTCAGGTGAGTCCAAGATTTTCATTTTAAAATTGGTATACTCCTCGTCATTAGAGTGCGTGGATCGGAAAGATCGTGTTGTGTGACTTTAGATATGCTATCTGTTTTTTCTGCAATTTCATCACAGTGCACATGTGAGAGCATGTACGTGAGAGCAACTACGTTTTCTTTACCTTTCACGTGTCTTATTTGGAATTTGTAACCCTGGAGTTTTAAGCTCCAACGAGCAAGCCGCATCTCTACAAGATGAAGGAGATTCTGGATTTCGTTGTGCACTAACTAACCTCCATTTTTATGATGGCCTTCACAATGTTACTAAACAGTTTGGGTTTGTCTACCGTTTGAGGGGTTTTCTTCTTCATCTGCATTTTGGCCCGCATGTTGTCAACCGCTTCGAGCTCATCTTAAGAGCACTGCCTTTTTAACACGTGGTTTTTGTCTAAGCGGTCCCGGCCGATAGTTTTCTTAGCCCATGTCACGAAATCCCTTGCTCATCGGTTTCGTTTTTTGTTTATTTAATTATTTTTGATATTCTATTACAACTTAAACGGACCCATTTGACATCATTAAGCGTGACGTCCCTGACACCTAGATCACTTTTATCCACCCATCCATTAAAGAACGTGAACCTGACGACAACGACATTGTGTTGTCGTTTGCATAATTTGCACAAAAAATGAAAAATTTAAAACATAAGAACACAGCTAGTGCATTGCCAAATAAATAGTGATCATTCGTCCTGACTCGTTCGATTGCCTCATAAACTATTATATAATAGTTATAATTTAGTAACGTTATATTGACCAAAGGAAGCCCGTTAGTTGGACCATTTTATTTTTAAAATATCAGATACCATGGATATACGTTTTTTTAATTTTTTATTAAAACGGTTGGTTCCGCATTCAATGCCACAATGGGTTCACGATGCAAACAAAGATGATCTATCCTAAATCGCAGGAGGGTACATCAAACTTAGCAAACTGTAAAAGTTTGAACCAAGGAATGGATACTAACTAATTCACGTTGAAAGATCCGGAAGAGAACACTTGGGATCTAGCTTCAACAAAGCCCAGACAGCTGCAGAGGTAGTGTAAGCAGTGGTCCACTTCCTCTAGGCAGTCGTCACAAAGAGCATCCTGTGCTAGTCCCATGCGTTGGAGATGAACCTTAAACTTCCCTGACCGGAAATAAGTGCAACCAGAATTCTGAGTTGGTTCTTTTTTAAGGATAATATATATTTAGTGAACCTAGGGTTGGGTTCAATAATGAAATGTTACGCCTTTCGACAGCTAGGAGTAGTCGGCAGTCCCATTTCAAGTAGAGTAATCTACTTAATAGCTTCTTTACCACTATCGAAGGATAGAGGAAATACTGGTTCGGGGCTTTACTATCTGTGCAGATAATAATATTCCTCCCTAAATCGTTAAACTTAAACGCCTCAATCGCACTATTGGTAAGTGCAATTAATTCAGCTTGAAAAACCGTGCAGTGTTTGACTACCAGACTACCGGAGAGACTTAGCTCATACTAAGGATAGTAAAATCCAAACCCTCCACTGACTTCCGAACAAGACCCATCCGCAAAAGAAAAACTGTCGACTCAGACAGCTGCCTATAGAAATCCTTAGATAGCCACCATTCTCTGGAAGGGAAAACGACGGGGAATGAATTGGTGAAGTTAAATTCAGGCAATATCCAGCGCCGGAATATGTGACTTATACTTATTAAGAATCTGTCTATGCCCCGTACAAGTTCCGGAGACATTCCATGCACTTAAGTCGATATGCAGCAGAACACGCTCTACTAAGAATGTGAGACTGAAATTCAGGCCGATGTATAGAATAGACTCAATAGCAAAAAGAGGAGCAGACGACATAGCCCCGGTTATAGTCCTAGAGGCTGTCATCTGCATTTCATCCAGCCTGGCTACCGAAGATGTCAGTTTCTCTGTCGGCCACTAAACAACTGAAGCATACGACAGTAACGGTAAAACTAGTGATTTATAGATGATTGACATCATTTTGGCGGTCGGACCTTAGGAACAGCCAAAGGCCCTTCTGTATTGCCAAAAAATAGCAATGGCCTTTTGCAGCTTATAAACAACGTGAAACTTCCATTAGAATTTACCATCTAGAATAACACCTAGGTGCCTAACGTGCTCTGTTCTTGTGATCGGTATATCAAAGGGAGTGGGAACAGACAGATTATCACTGCCTCTACGTCTCGTAAAGACAACCATATCAGTCTTTGAGGGATTGACTTACAACCGCTTTTCAAGACACCACACTTCTACTATATTAAGGACGTTCTGCGTCAGATCAGATAAGACGATCAGGTATTTATTTACGAGAAACTGTCAAAACAAAATCATCCGCGTAGCTTTGCACGATAAACCCAAACCCCTTGGCTTCTTTGACGGACACTGATGAGCAATCCATCTCAGTCCCAATTATCCAAGACTTAAGCATGGAATCGATGAATCTAAGAATGGCTTGATTAATATTAAAATTGGTACACGCATTCGTGATTGAAGAAAACGAAGTGCCATCAAAAGCTACCGCAATGTCCAGGAAGCAGGTACCTACTAGAAACTCTTTGTGGTTAAGTGATCTTTCGATCCTAGTTAAGAGTTCATGTAGAGCAGCCTGGAACTGATTGAGCAGGTAAGTGCTGATCTGTAGAAAACCATGCTGTAATTTAGCAGGGAAAACGGCGCCCGGATCACTCGATTTGAAAGTTACAAACGAGAAAACACTCCAGCGTAAAACATAAGTAGTGATCAGCCTACGGGCTAAGTTCCAATCCGGAGTACTGACAAAAATGTCAGGTATCTCGGAGGCAACGACATCCGAATCAACAATGTCACACCCAGGAAAGTGGACAGATAATAGTAGCTCACCGACTTCTCGCCTGCACGAGGCTAGTTTATCGGATTATCGAGTCTACACGTATGATTCTTCACAGAAGTTTCTCCACGCAGTGCTGTGCGCGGATTTTAAGCTTTTTTATAACCCTTTTGAGCTAATAAAAATCGATTCCAAACCGAAATGGGATTCATTGTTTTGGCTTTATTTTTAATTTTACGCACACTCTTCCTTAAATGTTTAAGTTCAGAACACCAGAAGGATTTGTTATGCTTCTTCTGGTTGTTAATAAGAGGGCATAACTTTTCAAAAGCAGTCGAGATCGCTTTCGTAGACCTAATCTGGTTAGGCAAATCTAGTAGTGAGACGAGTTCAGAGGCGAAAGTATCCTATTCGTAAGTTTCCTATTGCGATATGGTTAAACTGGAGAATATCATCCGTCACGGTCAAATTTAGAATCAGGTCAACGATGGACATAGAGTATAAACTAATATCAATCACTTCTTTGCGAACCAAGTATACAAACGTTGGCTCACAACCAACATTGAGAACCTCTAACTCAGAAGAGTAAAAGTAATTGGACAGTGAGGATCCTCTATTATTAGTATTAGAACTGCCCCAAATGGTATGATGAGCGTGTGTATCGCAACTAATCACTAGAGGTAGTTTATTGACCCTACACCACATTACAAGATTCACCATTTCCTCTGAAGGTGGAATCATAGGGTAGATAGGCTGATGCAATGACAAGTTTGAAACGTTAGTCAGCATACGCGAGAGTGATCAGCACTGCCGTAAGATCAGCAGTGCTGCATTCATTAAAAAGCAACGCAAATTAGATTAATTAAAATTCATGATCATGAATACAAAAAATTAATGTGTATAACCTAAAAAGTTGACAACTTAATTTTTATTTTGACTTTTTTGGATTTTAAGTTAAAGCCTTAATTTAAGCATTATTATTTAAGCAGAAGACACGAGCTTAATGTTTAATTTGTTTCTTAACAAATGAAATGATTATGTAAAAAATTAAATAAATTTTTATCTATTTTAGGAAGCATCATGTCATCGACACCAAAAAATTTGAATTTAAAACAAAAATACGCAGCACTAAAAATGATAAAAAAAGAAAAAAAAAACGTTAAAGACGTATGTGAGCACTACAAATGTGGGAAGACGCAGGTATACAATATTCTGAAAAATGAAGAAAACATTCAACTTCGTTATTTATCTGGGCGTGAAAATTATCTGAATCAAAAGAAATCAAGATTGTCAGGTAAAATCCACGAATTAGTTTACGAATGGTTCTCTGCAGCACGAACCAAAGGTTACCCAATATCCGGAGCTATTTTACAGGAAACTGCCAAAAAAGTAGCCTTATAATTGGCAAATGATAGTTTCCAAGCATCAAATGGTTGGCTTCGATGCTTTCGCAATAAGTACAGTATAACTTTCAATACTGCGTCAGGAGAGGAAAACGTGGTTAATCTTACAACGGTACAAGATTGGAAAGAAAAGCTTGCCGAAATAACAGAGGGTTTTGATCAACGCAATATAGCCAACTGTGACGAAACGGCTTTATTTTACCGAGCGTTACCAAACAAAACTTTACATCTGAAGGGTCAAAAATGCTCACGTGGTAAATTTTCGAAAGAGCGCTTGACCTTATTTCTACTCACATTTGCAGACGGGACATTTGATAAACCGATAGTTATAGGTAAAAGCCAAAAACCTCGATGTTTTAAAAGATTTGATATCGCTCAATTGCCTGTGCATTATTATGCAAATTCAAAAGCAAGGATGTCCAGTGAGACGGATGAAAGATCAAAACAGACGTATTTTGCTATTTATGGATAACGCCACTTGCCACCCACATATGCAGTTATCGAACATTAAGGTACAATATTTTCCACCAAACACCAAATCGAAACTGCAACCGTTAGATAGTGGAATTATCCAAAACAAAAAATTAAATTACCGAAAATTGATTTTACAAAAGCTCTTGTTGGAAATTGAGAAATCACAAAAACTCCTGATGGGTACTAATCCATCACCATACTAGATTCTATCATGATATTGCAGGAATCAATCAACAAAGTCCTAAAGACGACAGTGGTGAAGTGCTTTCAACATTGTGGATTTAATTTTGAAAATGATGATACACCGAGTGTTACTGAGAATGAAAAAGGAATTATAGAAGTGCAAAATATGATTGGGGCCATATACAGGGAGCATGTATATTCCGCAGTAGATTATATTAACGTTGATTCTAGTGCAATTACAGAAGTAGATGATATTAATCCAGACAATTTGTTTGAAGAAATTGTAATCGATTCGAATGATGAAGAAAATTTAGAAGTAGAAGACGTCGAGGAAGACCCACCTACAAAAGAAGAAGTTTCAAAAAGTTTAAAAGTTTTAGAAAACTCGACTATACATTTGGGTGAAACTGCATAAGCATAATCCTATTAAGCAACTAAAAATAAGCAAGTATTTTCAAAAGGATTATATGTAATTGAGTAATAATGTATACATTTACATTTGATATGTACATGTATTAAAAGTTCCTTTCGTTTGTGATATGAATTAATAAACTGTATTTTTAAATTAACAATTTAACGAATTTTGTTTCAATTTAACCATCATTTTTCGCTACAAACTCCCTAATGGCGGAAAACCCCCAAACGCGGAAAAACATTTTAGTCCCATGGGATTCCACCTCTGGGGATTTTCACTGTATAATAATAAAATAAAATCCTACGGCGCTGAGATCACCCTGCAACGGATCCTCTCAAGGGCATATTGTAGTAATGTGTTCGAAGGACTTCTGGTCAACCATGATCACAACCGTTTGGTTGTTAGCCTCTCGCTTGTATCGCTTGTAGACCGTCAATTGCAACATTTTATTTCTAAAATATCAGAAATCATGCATCTACGTTTAGTTTACAATCAATTCGCACGGAAGACAATTTAGGTTTGTAGAAATACAAAATCATGGTAATTAAAATTAATCACTCGGTGGATGTTAACTTTTAACCATAATTGATAAACTTCCTTCTCAAAATTATTATCGATTTCGGTAGTTTTGTTTTGTTTTTGCTTTTTAAATTGCTACTGATTACATACTCGTATTGTGACACACATTGTAAATACATATATGTATGTTAATTATTTGAACCGTAGAAATGACCTAAACAGTTTTATTTTATGTTTCGAAAGAGACACGCCATATATAATCATATATAAGCTCAAACACGAGCGATAATGAATATCAGATAAGATCAGCTGAATGAATGTCTATCTATACACATGTGTTTAATATTAATTCCAAATTTAAATGGATTTTAGGTCTTATCACACAAATAAAAAAATCAATTTATATTTTAAATACTACTACTATTTAATGCCTTAAATCTAGATAAAGCGAGTAGTAGTATTTACAATGTAGTCCATTAATCTGTCGGCATTAAATTTTTCGGAATCATCAAAATGATTTTTTTGTTTGTTTGTTGTGTAAACTGTGTTATCAAAAATCAATTGGAAAACGACCTAATTAATCATTGCGTTCATTAATTCTGGTTGTCCAGGCCAGTAAATATTTTTATTTTATTGATAACACAGCAACGATATATAATATATACGAGTACAACAACAAATCGTTTTAATATTCTTAAAATGTCATGTTATCCGATTATTAATTTCTTCAAGTTTTATTTTTACAATACGTAAGAATATAAATAGAAGCCCCAAAAAAAAAAAATATATATATTTTTTTTTATGAATGGACGTAGAATAATAAATTAACAAAAAATGCTTTCATGCGTCATACAATTTATTTTTAAAACATATTTCTTATCATAACTCGAATTTGGTTTTTCTTTTGTTTTAGCATTTCTTAATTTTTATTTTTGTAATTATAATTCTAAATACAAACGTCTTAGTAAATAATTATGTTGTTATTTTCTTAAAGTCGCATAAGATACGAAATTTATTTATATTTTTAGATGCCTACAACAGTGTTAAGCAACTTGCATAGATGACGCAGTAATATTGTTTAAATTGTAAATAAAGGGTTTTCCAATAGGAATGATATGATATTTAAGTGACGTCCCGGGCATTTGTAATATGTCATGATCTGTCATTTTTTGTTTCATTGTATTCAGTAATGTTTACAATCATGGTGAGATTGCAACTTTTCGTGCACTTTTGCCATTGTGGTGGTGCGGTAAATAAACAAAACTGTCGATTCTGGTGCGAAGAAAATCCACAAATTATTCATGAAAAACCATTCCATTCACCTAAATTGACAGTTTGGTGTGGTTTTTGGTCTGGTGGAATCATCGGTCCGTATTTTTTTCGAAATGAATCTGGTAACACCGTTACTGTCAATGGAGATCAGTATAGATCTATGATAACCAACTTTTTATTCCCGAAATTGGAAGAAGTTGTTCTTGACAACATTTGATTCCAACAAGACGGGGCTACGTGCCACACAGCAAGTGCAACAATTGAATTATTGCGAGAAAAGTTTGGAGATTCGATTATTTCAAAAAATTGTGATATTGAATGGCCTCCAAGAAGTTGTGATTTAACACCATTAGACTATTTCTTGTGGGGTTATTTGAAGTCATTGGTCTTTAGCAATAAACCAAACTCTCTTCAAGCTTTACAAGTCAATATTGAACGTGCTATTCATGACATACGACATGATTTAGTAGAAAAAGTGCTCGAAAATTGGGTTCATCGAATTCGTTCCTGCAGAAGAAGTCGTGGAGGCCATTTGAATGACGTTTTATTCAGAACTTAATTGTACCAATTGTAATCATGAACAGTTTTAAAGGCCATTACTGGCCCCTTACTGAGTCAACTATTAGGCTCCAACGGTTTCGATCCTGAGCATGGTCTTCATACTGTCTAAGACAATCTGAAGAGGCCAATTCGTTCAACGACCTCTGCGCCTACCATATGGTGGTTTTGTTATCGCTGATAAGGTCCTGATACAGTTTCTATTGATCTTCATTTATCCGAACTTCACAGTCGAAACGTACCATGCGTTTCGCTGTGTTCCGAGACTTGTATGATAACTTCCATCGTAGATTTGCAGGGACCAAATGATGATCGCTGCCTACGTATTTGGTTGCTGACCGATAGGTTCTCACATCCTGCACAACCCAAGCCCGTCCTTTAGAAACGAACACATGGTCAATTAGGCTGCGGGAAGTTCCGCGAGGATGTGTGCATATCGCTAGATGTATCTGTTTGTGAGGGAAGAACGTCTTTGCTACTCTAAGATCATGAGCAATTGCAAACATTCTCTCACCATTATCGGTCGCAGTTTCATGTCGGGAGTACGGACATATGTTTTCACACAAGTCGGTCTGATTTCCGGCAGCTCTAGCATTAAACTCCCGAATTACCATTCTAACATCGTGTTCGGGTATAGATACGATCAGATCGTTCAAGTCATTGTAAAATGTCTTTATCTGTCTTTATCTTGGGATTGACTGACTTCTGTGGGCGCATGTTAACAAATTATCTGCAGATTGGCTAACTTCATGCGCAAGGGAAGCTGACATAATCGGTTATACCCCGCTGGGAAATCCAAAACAGCGTTCTTTACCTGCGGCTCCAAAAAGAAATCCAGCTCCAAGATTTCCTAGGTCATCTTCACTGTAGAGCAACGTATAGCTCTGGGACACATGGTCTCCACTTTTAGGCCAGCGAGTTTCTTGAAGAGCAACGAGTTCCAGCCGATACTCCTTCATGCACATGATTAGGCCCTCCAACGCTCCTGGTTTTCTAAGTGATTGCACGTTTCACGTGCCGATTCTAAATTTCGTATCTGGGTATTTGAGCGGGGGTCCGGTCTTTTTTTGGCGGTATCCATTTTTCTTTTTGTCAACTTTATAAACCGTTGTTTTTTTTACGGATGCGGGTCGTCAGCCCAGCGATCCAACCAGTTAGTCGCCTCCTACGATTAGCAAAGGATACTGTGGTGGTATTCTTGGGAAAAATGTTCGTGCAATTTAGATTTACGAGACCTATGAGTGCCCCCCGACCACAGGGGTAAAGATGACTCAGTAAAATTGTTTAAGTTGTAAATACATATGGTTGGTAATGAGTATGAGCTAATTACTCCTGAAGAAGAATACAGTGTGGATAGGCAACGTGGGCGACTTTTGAATGACATAGTGATAAAATATTTTGTGGAAAGTTAGAAATGAGTATATACGTACATATGTAGTTGAATTTATGGATTACAAAATGATTCATGATAATAAAATGTTTTTTTTTAATTATTAAATTTTTATGACTTAACATAGGATATAAAACAAATTAGCATGAGAACGAAAAAATCGTATGTAGGTCACACTGTCGCACAATGGTTTCGTTATCGGTAAATCAATAAATGTTTATAAATTATTTCTCGATTTATAATATTGCGTTCCTCGCTTATGACATCAGGCGTCAGTTTCATTTAAACATTTTTTTTATACATTTCTATGAAATATGATTTTGGGAACTCCAATGTGCTGTCCTTAAATAATTGTCACCTAAAAATTTTGATTGCTTCTGCGAATTTTTCTAAAATTTAGTAGATACCGGTTTTGAATTATATTCCAAAGATTTGTCAATTCTAGTGAATCATATATTCGTTTTAAATTAAATTTATTTAATCGGGTTATTTACAATAGATTGAAAGTATGTAGGTGTTAACAAAATAAGATTATTCTATTTAAATAATACAGCATTATTGATTATATTATAGTAAATGGCACAAATTTTGGTTTTATATGTTCTCGATATATTAAGCCGATTTGAACCAAATACATTTTCACCAATTTTTTTTTTGTTGACCAAACTATCACAAAATAATGTGTCGCATTATCTGTAGGAAAACATTTTTTTAAATTTTTTAATTATTACAGGAGACCACGCTCATATAGCAATCCTCTTTCAACTACGAAATGTACATTTCTCATAAAATTCTCATTTATTGGAGTGTAACCCAATGCTAATTTTATACTAATTTTAATTTGGTAAGTTCAAGGTCAAGTGGCCTCGTTCTTTGTATTCTTTCAACGACTGGGTTATCTATCATATGCAGGGATAAGCGTTTACACGTCATCTATTATTTTCTACATTTACGTAGACAAAGTCAATAATGTATACAATTCCTGAATGGTATTGTCAATTATTTCTAAACAATGGTGACCAAATTACTTTAGGCAAAATGCGTTACTTGTTTTACAGAATTTTCGTTAATGTATTTTAATCTCTTTTCAAAAAGAGCGGAATTGAAAACTGATTGTGCTCAAATACCATGAATCTATACTTCAGCGTCATGTTTATACATTACAAAATCATTAAATTGACCCAAAACAACGATTTATAGCGTTATATCGAATGGGACACTCTTTATAACGGTGGAACGGTAGAACACCTCACTCAAAAATCGGATAAAATGGCTCATAAAAATCAGAAACATGGCACAACTGTTAGAAATCTTTACAAAAAGGTTATAACTTTCATTAAAAATAATCTGGGGAACTTTTACAATGACCATGCCATACAATTTAACACATACCACTCCATGGTAAAACGAATTCGACTTCAGGAAAGCTTTAAGAGCTACCAAGTTATTAAAAAGCCAAATCGTTCAGATAACCAACACTTGTTCGCTATAAAATGTGCCAGACTGATGACCAAAATTTAGTTGATGTGTTTTGATAGATGACGAAACGTACGTGAAATTGGTTTTGAAACAATTAATTAGGTCAAAAATTGGTTCCTACCAAAAGCCGAGGCAATACCGGGCTAAGTATACGCACTGCAAGCTAGATACATTTGCAAAAAAATGTATGATTTGGCCATCATTTGCAGTTGTGGAGGCACTCTTTTGTCACATTTTGCATAATGACGTATTTTGTCGCTAATTCTTCAACACGATACACCAGTAAAGTTTTGGCCAATTTGCCAGTTCACACGACTCTAAGGAAGCAATAAATTTGTACGAGATTAATCTTGATTTGATTGTTATTTGAAAGAACTGATTCCACAGGTGGTTAACCTATCGAAAAATATTGGGCTATATAGTGGAAAAAGTACTGAAGAAGAATGGCGGATGCGTTAAAGGAACTAGTTTGGTTCAAAAGTGACACCGGTGAGAAACAGGTAGCATCAAACAACATGTGCGTGACTTTATCCATATAATAACGAAATCTAAAGATAATTTGTGCAACAATTAAAAAATCTCAAATAATTTAATTTAATCGAATTTAAACTTTATTATCATTTGAAAGAGCATTTGCCATTTATTTTGTAAAGATTACTTCATTCAAATGCTGGCCGCAACTGCGATGGTTCTTCGTTTGAGCATATTGAGTGGGATCTGGCGAATGACAAGCGTAATGTTGGCTTCCAATGTCTCAACTATGTCGCTGGTTTATCCACATTGACTTTGAACTTTATCACACGATCTAAGTAGCCAATTCATCGATCCGAACCGTGAAATTAAATGCTCGCCAACATGATTTCTCAATAAGTGGATTGTTTCACGCGCTATATGACAAGTAGCACCCGCATAAACCACGCCAAACCGTCTATTTGGTCGTGTATCATCCAATACTGTAAATTGGGATTCAAACTTTCCGATGTTATTATAAATAGTGGTCTCGACAAGCAGATTATGTCAACCGTAACTTGGTCTAAGCGCTCGAAACATATTCCTCATAGAACGGTGATTTTTGTAATAAAGCTGAACCATTTGTAGACGCCGTGCCGGGCTCAATTTTTTCATGATGAAATGACAAACAATACTCGTTGAGATTTACTGAGCGAAAAGCTCATCTAGTTTGTGAATTTATATTATATTTTTTTGGCAGTTTGTCTTGTTAGTAGTTGCGGAAGATTTCCTGGAGATCTGGAGATACTCCGCAAACAGACCAACCTTTTCTTTGGACCTCTTGCCCAGGTCCCATCATCCTTTTTCAGAGGAGGTATTTGTATTGTGGGTCTTTTAAGTCATTTCGTCGCCTTCCACAGTGAGTAATCAACTTTTTTTTCATCAGCTAGGCTAACTAAATATCTGTTGATTGATTCATTTTTAACTTCTTTAATAAGGCATTTGAGACTGTTATATAAATTATTAAGAATTGTTATGTTCTTCGGCCGAAGATCGTTTAATTTGCCAGGTGTTACGTGCCCGCCGCTTTTCTCTTACCAGCTCTGTAACTTCCATTGGGTAGGATATGTAGAGCATCTTCTTATTTTGTATAATGTAGGTGCTTATGCCAAAGCAACTGGTGAGAGTTTCTTATCGGCACCTGCGGAGATTAAATTTAATTCAAAATTAATGCCTCCATTAATTCACGAAAGAGTCCCCAGTATGGTTTTGAATTGGTTAATCTGGGTTCATTTTCCCTTCGAATTACCGTTTCACTGACTGTCATGATAACCGGTGAGTACTCCGATACTAGAGAATTGCTGTTTTTACCTCTTGCTACATAAAAGTATATTAGGTCCGCAATTTTAGCTTCATCGTTAGGCCAGTATGTAGTAAAGTTGATATTTTGATGTCTTCCTTGCTTGAAACAATTCTTGACCCTCTGCCGTCGTAAATCTAGATCCCCAATAGGTGATTTTCACATTAAAGTCACCTGCAATAATAAAATCACGTCCCAGCGATTTAAATAGTTTAATGTAGTCCTCCATTTTCAAGTTATGCCGGAGAGGACAGTATATTGCAGACACAATAAGCTATCTGTGTTAAATGTGGATCTTTACAGTAGTGACTTGCATTGGTTCTTCGATTTTTCTTTCTACATGGTGTTTTATATTTTGATATAAGTTATAACCCCGCATTTTAACAAACAAAGATTTAACAAAATGGCTTTCAGATATTTGGAAAAGGTCTATTTTTCCTGTATTTACAAATATATATGTCGATTTCGGGAATATGCTGCATAATCCCATTCGCATTCAAGAATGCTATTCTGAAAGTTGTGTTCTTACCTAATATTTTTTATCAGATTGCGTTATGGGAGTAGCATTTTCTTCAGTAGATCACGTATCATGTTGTTCAGATTACTTTGATCATCTAGCCGCTTTGTGATAGCTTAACCGCTGTTCATAATGATTTCCATAATTCGGTTATTTTCAGAGCCCATACATTTGGTTGAGCGCGAAACTTTTACTACCTTTGGGTTTTGATCCATCTGATTTGATGTTTGAAACCTTTGATTTTCGTGATTTTGCTGTTGAATTCTTAGTTTATCTCTCAATTTTTTTAATTGTGTAGCTACCTCACAGCCTCGATGATTAGCCGCCGATGATTAATATGTTTACCAGAGCATTAAACACAACTCCGATCCCGACTGCTTTATCTTTGGGTGTGATAAAATCCCTACCATTTTTTCATTGGGGTATGCGTGTAATGGTTCTCCTCAGTGGTTCAATTTTTATCTTCATATGAAGAATTTCTTTTATATCGTTAATGTTTTGAACATTATCTTTATTATCAAATACCAGCATCAAAAGTGGGAGTCCCTGTATAATGTAAGTTTGGATTCCTTCCTGATTTTGTGTTCTCTCTTTTTTTAACAACATTCACAGCATCTAGTATTTCAAGACCTTTATTTGGTAAGACTTCCATCATTTCTTTGCTTAAGCAAGTGTGATGTAAACCTCTTGCTATAACTTTTATAGGTCGAACCAGTTTGTCCTCATTGGTAAACCACTGATACTTTACAGCATTCAACTTCATAGACAAGGTTCTATAAGTATCTGAATCCATAGTATTAATTTTCCAAAACGTGCGGGTGGTTTTTCTTTCGGTTACACCAAATTTGGTGCAATTTCGTTGGTAGATTTACTATCTGTTCGTTGGTTGACCTCGGATTGAACAACTTTTGGTTCGGTACTTGTAGTTCCGCTACCACTTAATTGTTCAGCTTCAGATGATGATCCAGTTTTTCTTTTCTTACTTTACCTGGGCTGTTTTTTCTTCTTTAGGATGTAGTACTTCTTCCTATCTAATTCTCATCACTACTTATCAGTGGAGTAGTTGAATGTCTGGTTCAATACCTCCTATATTGCTATGTTCTTTTGAATCCCGGTTTATTTTTATATTTTCATTTTCTCGCTTTAGAAGGTTGGTTTCTTCGCTTCTCTTGCCAAATGCTTGCTCAATTTTCTGTAGCCTCCCGAAAAGACCCATATTTTCTGAGAAGTGGCAGTATCTACTGTAGTGGTCAGGTGGTGTAATGGTTCATCATTTACAGCATCCCATATAGGAAAACATGCATAGATATTATTTTAACTACTAGAAGATGCATCCTCCTCTAATAAAATTTACTAGCTTTACACTTGCATTTTTCTCAACTTGGTTATAACATGCAACTCCCAAATTTTTTCCGCTATGATGATACGTTTTGTGCTGGCTACACTTATCCAGGAGATTGACCTAAAATTGTCGAATTGAAAATTTCGGCTAACTTCACCACACTCAATGTATCTACATTTCAAAATAGCTCGAGTTTTGCCCTCTTATCTTTAACAATTAATTACAATTGATAGGTAATTTTAAGGGCACACATAATTCCATCAATTTTAATTTGTATCCTCGAAATTTTTCATGTTTTGTTCGTAACGTAATATTTAAAAGTGTGTGAAGTTATCGTACTATTCTCATCCCAGCCCATGATTTTGAAAATCATCCTAAAATGATCATTGATATCATCATTTTAAAAATTTATAAACAACGTGTTAGCTTATATATTCTTGTCGTACGAAGTAAATGACACAGTAGAAAGTCCTATGAATATGACCCCATACATAAAATGAGAATTTTAATTAATGGTTCTTGAGAACCATGAGCGCCGGAAAAAGTTTCATATGTTTTCGAATTGGCATGATAACCTCACCTATAATAGTTCTCGATATTTATGATTCTGATAGCACCTCAAGCTCATCAGATTAATCGACAACCACATCATCATCTTATAAGATGATACCTATAGGCGTGTAGTTCTGATGATGATTTTGAGGGAAATATGAAACACCGTGTTTATAATTTTACTGTCACGGTTCTAAAATACTCCGATGAAGGTTTTAAGCGTTTAGAGTATAGACATAGAGTATAGACAGTTTAGAGTATATCGAAACAAACTGTGAATATTATATAATTATTAATTAAAAGTTATTTTTAGAAATTCAATCATCGGATATATATCTCAAATACAAAAACAGGCAGTTGGAAAATGTATTGGACGTTTGCGATATAGCGGCGTGGTCAAAAATTAATCGCATGTCCCAGTGGATGGTTTCCATAGCGGATATATTTATAAACTGGCCAAGAACTATGGATAAGATTCAACAGATCACCTCGGCCTCCGAAAATATGAAAGGGGCCCATATTAAGATAAAGTTACCGTCTGAGATAATACCGCTTTACACCAATATGAAAAAATATTGTAGCATTGTGATGAATATTGTAGCATTATTGTTGATAGCGGAAAGAGGACGTCCATTGTGGAGAACCCGGTTCTATTCATGATAGTCGGGTACTCCGCACTGTGCGTACCGGATGAAGCGTTGGTTGGCCTAGCCATTTAAAGACACAGGACCAACAAGATAAATATAATTAGATTCTTTCTTCAATCCGAATAGTAGTACAGAATGCCATCGGGTTGCTGAAAACCCGGTTCCTTCGAATATTACATTTCACTGAGCATTTAAATATTACCACGGTGATAAACATCACAATAGTATGTTGCGTGCTTCACAATATATGTTTGGATGAACGCGACATCTGGCAGTACGACGAACTAAGTTTTAAAGAAGAAGAACCTGCAACAGATGTGACAAATACGGATGAAACCAGAAGAAACATTTGACAAGATAGACATCCAGCGGTTTTCAGTGATCTTTCGGAGAAAGGGCTTATAATATAAGAGATGGTTTAAAATATGAAATTATATATTTTTAATTCAAATAAATATTTAACCATTTTAATAAATATTTAACCATGAAAATGTTATTTTATTTTATGAAACTTCCCTCTTTTGTGTTTGATAACGCTTTTTTCTCGTTTCTCTCTTTCAATCCCACCGGTTGCTTTTCAAAATTCAACATCCGTTGCAACAATTTTTCCTTTTCCGTCTCTATCTTCGCTGTGAACTTTTCCATCAAGTTGATGCTCCTGGTTCTGGTGGTAGTTCTTCCTATCTGGGCACTAAAACTTCAATGATCCCATCAAAAATTGCATCGTTTGTTATTGTTGGTTCTTTCCGCCCTATGCCAACTGAACGGACTAGGGAATCGGCGCGCTCTGGTGGAGCATTTTCAAATCTGTGTATTTGGTCTATCAAGTCCATGTATGGAGCAACGGACGGTCCAGCCCCACATCAATTGTTGCTTTGTATGCCGACTTCAGAACATTAATTTTATTTTTAATTTCGTAGTACACCCAATTTTTTTTTTTTTTTTTGGTAAGACGATAGAATTCATCTTTTCTAATATGAACTCACACAAGTAAAGTTTGCGTTTCTGTGCTGCTCCATATACTTCTTGAGGAACTGTTAATATTTACAAAAAATTACAATACGTACTGTAACCATCCATTTCGTGTATCCGTATATACAAAGTAGGACCAGGATATTATTTTTCGGATTATGAAGAATTTTTTGATAAATAACGATAGTTATACAATTGTTATAGTCTCTTTTCGTTAAAATAGTCACTAAATTATTATACAGTGAGTAATTTTTCGATTCGTATACCATTTACATGTAGGAAAGTTACAACTCTTATTCTCCGTCATTCAACTTTAAAAACTTTGTTTCTTATTTGGTGTACTCTAATACGTTAAGATTAGAGTGTGTTAATAAATTTAAATGTCATGGATCAGTAGTTATTACTATAACTTCTAATTTCTATCTATAGATAGATATATAAATAAAAATATGACGCATATCTATTTTCTGTTACATATACAGTTCATTTAATATTTTCTACCTTTAAGCAAATACACTTTAAGCTAAAAAAAAAATGTACGTCGCTTAAGCACCTAACCCATATTCATTAGTAGCAGGTATAAAATAATAATAAATTAAACTGAAAACCTAAACATATAATAAAGCTAAACGTTAATTTTATCCGTGTGATTCAGCAATTCTACACAAATCATATTAAAAAAAAAACCGCTTTTCGTTTTAAATTACTGCAAAAATATAAGATTTTAACTTAACTTACAAAAAAATTTCCACTCAAATGTGACATGCACGACTTGATTATTAAAGTTGTTATTATAAAAAAAAATAATAAAAATCTCGTTTATAAATTATTTTTATTCTGTCATACCATGAAAATAATAAAATTATTATTAAAAATATACACAACAACCGAATCAAATTTCTTCAATTGAATAAAGAGAAGAATACTTAAAAAAAAAAAAAATGTAATATTCAAGTATAGAGTTTAATTCTAACCGCATCAAAAATATATATAATAATAACAATATCTTATTATCGACATGGTTGGTGATTCGAAATTATATACGTCTGTGTATATTTATATATACATATACTAAAACCATATTATAGACGTTTTTCGAAATAGAAAATTATATTTTATAAAATACGATATACTCGTACGTTCAAGTTTCAAGCGAATAACGAAAACAAAAAATGGAAATGGGAAACCATACTAAAATTATTATATTACGGCATGAAACTATTTTCTACCATGGTTGAATTTTTCAATTAATTTTTATATATTTTTAATATAGGCTGTAATCTTTAATTGAGCCATTGACACAGACAAAACCTATAAGGTATAGTAGAAAAATCCAATAAGGTGGACTCCATAATGGGACCAAATATGCTTTCGGAACATAAAATAATGGGTTTGTTCGTTTTACAATTTGTGTTCCAGCTTTTACTGGTGTTATTGGCCAATCTAAATATTTTTCTATAGAGGCAGTTGGATTATCTTTTTGTTCATAAATTTGAGACGCCTGGCAATAATCTGGTATATATAGACGTTTCAGTAGTTGTTACTGATAGTTCTTCTCCATGCGTTATTACAACTTCCTCACTAATTGTGAATTCGTTTAAATGTTGGGGTTATTTCGGATCAACCAACCCATTGGAAATTTTCTAATCAACATAAATGAATTCGTTTATTTCATTAATATCAAATATTGTTGTGCCCTGCATCCCATCGTGTAGCGCCTCTGAACGTTTCGGATATTGTCAACCATTTAATTGTCACAAAGAACTTTTCCTGGTTTTTAAAAACATTTTCAAAGGATTTCATTTTTAAATCACCCACAATTTCGGAAAGTTTTGCATAATTAATAGAACCATCCAACGAAATTGTGTTAGGAACAAAGTTAGTTAGTGATTTGCCGAGACACTTCGAAAAATCAATGGCGGTAAAATCCCATGGAAACAAATCACATGCCTTAAATTCAATAAATGAATTATTTCATCCCGGAGTCATCACCTGCAGCATTTTTACCGGCTATGGTACAGTCTGGGGCTGTGGTGGTTTTGGTCATGCCCATCAGGGATATTCAAGCTCGCGAGAGAGCATCTGGTACAACATTCAAGGTTCCTTTTGTGTACTGTGTTATTAAATGTATTCCTTATGTATGGTTTGTGATTATGAAAGTGTTTATGATTATCCAACTCAATCTTGGCGATCCAACATAATATTGGCGACGAAGATGATAAATTAAATCCACGGATGAAAATTTTTTTATAAAATTTTGATCTAAAAAATAAATATAAAGAATAAAACGCGTGTAAATCGAAAACGAAATGGCGGCTGTAAAAAATTATGTGGGTACACTGGACCGGATAATTTCGAAAACTATTTAGATAGGATAGAGAATTACTTCGAGTTAAATGAAGTAGAGGACGATAAAGTGAAAATTTTATTGTTAAATAATTTAATTGGACCGGATGCAGGTGCCAAGCTTATGAAAGTTTGTAAACCAAAGAAGCCGAAAGAATTTAAGTACGTGGAAATTGTACAAAAGTGTAGAAGTTTGTTTGCACCGCAAGCGAAAACGTGTACGAATCCTATAATTTTTGGACAAAGGATGCAAAAGCGAGACGAGAAAATAAAGGATTTTGCAATTGAATTAATGTCGTTGGCGGAAAATTGTGGTTTCGACACATACAAGGATAAAGCACTGCGTACACAATTGATAGCGGGTATTCATGATAGGAAAATCAAAGCGGCATTGATGTCTATGGAAGATACGGTATCATTTAAGCAAAGTGTAGAAAAAGCAGTAGCATTGGAGCTAATAGAAAGCGATTTAAATATTATGGACCAAAAATTCGGGAATACAGTGGAAGTGAATAAAGTTGGAAGAAAGGATGAAGTAAATGATTATCCGAGTTATTCAGGCGGGAGAATTAGTGAAAATAATCGACAGCGAGGTTATCGACAACAAGATAATCGACACCCAGTTTATCAATATCAAGGTGATCAGCAACAGCGGTATGGACAGCGGGGTAATCATCAGAAAGATGTGCCAAAAGGAAGAATTAAGTGTTTGGGAACAAATTGTTCAATCACTAAATTCAATAGATAATGTAGAATAGATAATGGTTAAATTACCGGATCGTGTATTGGTTGATACCGGATCGTGTGTTGGTTGATACCGGAGCGTGTCTTTCGTTGTGCTGTTTAACAGATTATAGTAAATATTTTTCGCATTTACAGTTGGAACAGATAGATTTACCATTGTCGGTTGTAACAGGGAACGAAATTAGATTAATGGAGCGAATTAAAGTAAGGGTGTAAAGCCAAGATCGAAATAGTTATCAATTAGAATTAGTAGTCATAAATACGAAAAAAAATATTTATCCATTTTGTAGACGTAATTGGTTAGACGTTATTAGACCTAGATGGAGCGATTCATTTCAATTAAATAATATAAATGTATGTGAAGCTTATCGTTCGAAATTCTTACCGAGGATAAAAGAAGAGTTTAAATCTGTATTTGATGGTGATCTGAGCAAGCTTATTAATGACTTTGAAATAAATATTGCTTAAAAGAAAATGTTAGTCCGATATTTCATAAAGCATACCTATATGTACATTACCATTTAGTATGCGGGAAAAAGTAAATATAGAATTAGGAAAGGTGGAGAAAGAAGATATTATCGTACCCATTACCATATCAGATTGGGCATCTCCGATAGTTGTAGTTCCTAAACCTAATCAGCAAATTCGTATGTGCATAGATTGTTCAAAGACAATAAATAAACACGTTAGTTCGCAACACTATCCTCTTCTAGTTATAGATGAGGTGTTATCAAGTTTAGGTGGCAATAAGTATTTCGCATCCATTGATTTAAAAGGTGCATATACACAGTTAAAGTTATCGGAAGATTCACAAAGGTTAGTTATCATAAACACGCACCGTGGGTTATACAAATACAAGAGGTTGCCGTTTGGTCTTCAGCCAGCAGCGTCAATCTTTCAATCGGTCATTGATCAAGTTTTGAATGGTATTCAGGGAACGTTTGCGTATATAGATGATATCCTAATTGGAGCAAGGCTAAAGTTTTAGAAAGGGAAAATGCTATGATATATACAATTTTAAGTAACAATTCAGTAAAAAGGGCACACGTTAATCAGTTAAAGGAATGTATGTTAAAAAATTATTTTGATTATAACGGCGATTATGTATCCGAGACTTATGAGGAACAGGATCGTAATACGAGTGTAAGTTTGCAAGAGATTGAGGATAAATCAAATTCTGAAAATCTTAATTCGGAGGGAAGAAACGCGGAAATCGAAAATATTCCACGTAAGTCAACGAGGATACGGAAGGCGCCATTTAAATTTAAAAGTTATGTTTAAGATTAAGGATACGAAGAAAATAGATATATAAAAAAAAAAAAAAAATACGCTTCATTTCGACTGAAATATGTACCTCTGCAATGGAAAGTAGCAGAAATAATTATGATACCAAAGCCGAACAACCCATCTAATAATAAAAAGTCATATAGGCCAATTTCTCTGCTTCCAGTACTTTCGAAAAATTTTCGAATAAAGAATAGAATACTTTCAGATATTGAAATCTTACATTGATAACAGATATTTTCGTGTTAGATGTGAAGAAAAATTGTCCGAGCTAAAGAGGGTATCTGCAGGGGTTTCCCAAGGTAGCGTGCTAGGGCCAGTGTTGTATTTACTTTACACAAGTGATTTACCAAACACAAACGGCACAACAATAGCAACATTTGCGGACGATACAGCAATTTTAGCTACTGTTTATAAAGTAGACGAAGCAACCAGAAAACTGCAACGGGCTACGAACCAACTTAGTAACTGGACCAAAAAATGGCGCATTAAGCTAAATGAAGAAAAATCAACGCACGTTAACTTCACCAATCAAATAGTTAACTGGATACCAATAGAACTAAATTCCAAACAAGTTCCCTATGCTAACACAGCCAATTATCTTGGCATGACTCTCGATGCTAAGTTAAAATGGAAAGAGCACATTAAAAAGAAAAAGGAGGAACTACACATTAAATATAGAAATATGTATTGGCTAATTGGAAGGTATTCAGAGCTGTCAATACCTAATAAGTTGCTACAATACCAACAAGTTTTAAAACCTATATGGACTTATGGTATTCAGCTTTGGGGCTGCACTAAGAAAACCAATATTAAAATAATACAAGCTTTTCAAAATAAAGTGTTACGTGGAATAGTGAACGCTCCTTGGTACATAAGAAACGATAATCTACATAGGGACCTCCGGATGGAAAACTTCAGCGAAGAAATAACAATTCATGCAAAGAAACACATACAACGGCTTGGTCAACATGAAAATGTTGAGTTACGTGGTATGCTGAGTAACACAAATGGAGTACGAAGGTTCCAAAGAAAGAAACCACTGGAATTGGGAAGACTACAATAGGGTGGCCAAATTTTTAGAGACTAACTAAAGTGTTATATCTCTGCAAATTGAACATAAGAAAGATAGAGAAATTACTAGATGATATATGTAATCAGTTGTAATATTTAAAACAATAAAAAAAAAAAAAAAATTTTCTTGTAGAAGAAAATTAAGTTAGGAATATGATGTAATCTATTCGGCAAATTATTTCGTTTGCTATATTTGTTTATAACAATATCGAATTGTTTATAGAGTTTTCTTAGTGAAATTTTATAAATAAATGATATTTTTATTCAAAAATTGATAAATAAATAAAATAATTTATATTTCAAGGGTATTTGTTAATAAAAAATACAATTATTTATTAAACATTCAATTATTAATAACAAATTATTTTATTTATAACAATATCAAGTGATTCAGCATCTTTTTACATCATTTTCCATAATAATATAGAGACAATTTTATAATTGATCGCATAATTATTATCTACTATTGTTGATAATTTATTTATTTGTTTATAAATAAATCAATTGTTTATAATTTTTTTGGTCAATTTTTATAAACAAATATAGTGTTTTATTTAATATTTCCTTCTTTCTATTTCCTTCAAATATTTATAAGAAAAAATAAAATAAAAATTTGTCGATTATTTACTATATTGTTAATAACAAATAAAATTTATAAACAAATTAATTGTTTATAAATTTATTATTAATAAATAATATTTTGTTGATAATAATATTCGTTTTTTTAAATCAAAAACTGTCTTTCTAGCTGTCTAATAAAATAATAATGGAATTATTATAATAAGAAGTAGTAGACAATGGCTTCACAAATAATAGCGAATCCATGCGTATCGACAATGAAACAGGTAAAGTATACGAATTATTTATATGTTTGGTGTGAATAAATTTAGTTGAATTTGAATTTTTTGAAACTTGCGGGTTCCGGACAATGTTACCAGGCCCTTAAACGAGGTGCTAAAGGATCACCTGATCATGGTAGTCGTTGACAGGGCTCAAGAAGATGGGGGCATTACGGCCCTTAACTGGAGGAAGGTGGATAAGGCCTTAGCCGCCATCTTCCTAAAAATCATGAGGGAGAACCAAGGACCTGCTCCGTCCTGAAAAACGGAGGGTGGCAATGGGGTCATGTTAAACTGACTGCCTGTGCCGATGAGAGGTCGGTGCAAAAAGGCGATCGGAAGGCTGGATGAAGTCTGGCCGGGGGCCAAACTAGAAGTGGTGACGAGGGAAGAAATTCCCTGCAGGCCAAGGGCGCGAGGCTGCAAGCAATGCGGATCTGCCAACGGCCACCTGGAAGATTGCCAGGTAAGAAGAAGGGGTAAAGGCGGAAGCAGATCACAGATCGGCCATCATTATCATCGACAGAGAATCCGTGGGTGCTTTGGCAAAATCTGGAGGCCTGATCAGCTATGGTTTTGGAGCGATTACGCTCAAAATTTATAAGCGCGATGAGGCTGACAGATCTGAGGCACCTGCAAAAGGGGGGGAAACCACTTGTGTGTCCCGCCTGGTGTTAATGACCCAGAAGTACGCAGCATCCCAGAGAACGCTCAGGAGACACGATCCCTCGGAGTTTTCGAGATCATTGGGACAAAGCTGTGCGCTCCTAACGGACTCGGCATCCCTTCTGCTAAAAATGGAATCTGAGTCCATTGATGCGGTTCTGGTCCAGGAACCTTGGGTCAATAGTGACCGGGTGCTGGGCCTCAGAACTCCCGAATATAAAATACTACATGCGAAAAATGAAGGTAAGATACGTTCCTGCATTCTCGCTAGAAATAATCTGAATATCTTTATACTACTGAATTACAGCAACACTGATGTAGTGGTGGCTAGCATCGAGAAGGATGGGCAAAATCTTTGGCTAATATCGGCCTAACTACCATACAAGGAGGAAAATATACCACCAAGTAGGTTGGGCAGTGCAATAATGGAGGCTCGAGAACGAAAGGTAGGAGTCATCATGGGCAGTGATTTTTTTTTTTTTTGTTTTTAAAAAGGACTTGGCATAGACACTTTTACGGTCCATAGCCTTACCTTACATTCACACAACATTCACTCAATCCATTCATTCATCCCATTCACACAAGTACAGTATACCACCTGCGCATTGCATAGCTCCATGTCACCCTGTACAGAGACATGGAAGGTGGGTCGGCCCATGAGTTCTACATTCCAACAGAGGGTCATAGATGTTTTCAATTTAATCACCGATCGTAATCGGGAGATGAAAAATCCCTTTTGCATCCCGCCTCTGTTGGGATTCGAACCCGGTACCTCCCGATCCAAACATCGCAGCTTTAACCACTGCGCTATTTGCTCGGTAAAGCATGTGCAGTGATTCTAATGGGCATCACTCAATCTGGGGAAGTACAGATATAAACAGGCAAGGTGAGTTACTCCTTGATTTTATTTTAAGTACTAACCTTAATGTATGTAATATCGGGTGTTAGCCATCCTTTATTACTAAAAATAGACAGGAAGTGTTGGACATCACACTTGTTTCGGATTTTATTAAGGAGAGGGTATTGAACTGGAAAGTGTCCGCAGACCATTCCTTTTCTGACCATTGTTACCTCCAGTACGAAGTGGATACAAAACCCACTAGCAAACCACCCTTCAGAAATAGGAGGAAAACTGATTGGGATTGTTTCAGAACCATTCTGGGTAACTTATTACCGGTATCGGTTCCAAACCCTCCTGCATCTACACCGGATCTTGATACTCTAGTAACCAAGCTATCTGATGCTTTTAACAAGGCCATGTTAGGTGCATGTCCTATCAGTAGGCCCTTGGGTAAATCTCGGCCACCCTGGTGGTCGAGAGAACTCCAAGGTACTCTTATGAAATGCAGGAGACTGTTCAAGAAAGCCAGGAATACAAATGCTGCTGCAGATTGGGATTGTTATAAAGAAGTCCTCAAAACCTATAAGTACGAGTTGAGAATAGCCAAAACGAGGGCCTGGAAGTTACAGTGGCAATATACAGGAGTCCTCGGAGGCGGCCAGGCAACCGGGTAGGATAATATATTTTGAGCGTACTACAACTTCTGTCAAAAGATATTTTTTTTTTTTATTTCTCTCATTTCTTTTTTTTTGTTTATTGCCATAGTCGTACATAAAATTATTTAATTTTTCATAGGGTTATATTGTACATAATTATGTACTACAATACAAAATTGATAAATATTTTTACAATATACTTGTAGAAAATAATTCCACCCATTTTATTTTAGATAATATAATTTAATTTTAATATTTTTTTAAAGGGATGATTAATCTTATATCCCGTTTACACGAGAAGAATAAAAGTTTTAAAATAAAAATTTTCAAGCATTTTAACAACAGAAAAAAAAAACACAAAAAAAAATAGTTTCGCCGGCTATGAACGTTTTTATATAAACATCAAAAAAAGCAAAATGGCCGCGTAATTTTGTTCTATTTTTGGTATACAAACAGTTTAGTTTTAATTTTTTTGCTAGAAAACTAAAACTGATTTAAACTAAAATGGGTGGCCATAATAAGGATTAAATATACTTTAAAACTGCACAATTATTTTTAATTTTCATTCGTGTGAATTAAATTGCGATCGAAAAATTTTGAAAAAATATGCAATTAACACTTACCTAAAAAAGTTAATTAAACACTTTTTATATTTGTTTTTTTTTTGTATTAATTTGCTTCGTATTGGAGCAATTTGTCACACAACACTTAATTAATTTAGCCATCTTATATTTTTCACTTATAATTTTTAATTTTATTTCGATGTTAAAACACACAAACACAAAACATGAAATAAACAAAACAAATAAATTTTTTTTGACAGAAGTTGTAGTACGATTTTCTTATTCTCTTTTCATACATTTTAAGTTTTACACTCTCTCTATATTTCTTTATGCTCGAAGCGGCCAGTCTACGCAAAGTACTATGTTCTAGTCCTTCCATTCCGAGTTATCTACTACGACCGGATGGTTCATGAACTACATGTAGTGAGGGATCCCTGAAGCTATTACTAGAAACGCATTTCCCGGAGTGCTCGGTACAAGCTCCGGAGAGACCCATGATAAATAGGGGTACAGACTCCATAAGTCATTTAGTAATGAAGCGGAATATCCTATGGGCAATAAACAGCTTTAAGCCATACAAGTCGGCAGGACCTAATGGTATTATCCCTGCGGATATCCAGCGAACTACTGACTTAATCCTACCCTGGCTGGAAGTTATCTTCAAAGGCAGCCTAGAACTCTGTCACATTCCTAGAAAGTGGACTGAAGTAAAAGTAATATTTATACCTACGGCGGGAAAAAGCTCTCACTCCAAAGTTTTAAGACCTATAAGGTGCGGTTCTATCCCCCCTTCTTTGGTTGTTGGTTATAAATGATCTGTTACTAAACCTGGAAGGGCAAGGCATCAAGGCGGTTGCTTACGCGGATGACGTTGCTATTGCGGTCTTCGGTAAATATCCTAGTACGCTGAGTGAGCGCATGCAGTGCGCGCTTGACTACTTCTCTGAGTGGGGACGGGGCTGCGGACTGCACGCAAACCCACAGAAAACGGAGCTGTCCCTGTTTATCAGGAGGCACAAACTTCCTCAGTGTAACCCGCCAACATTAAATGGTACTGGCTTGATCTTTACGGATAGAGCGAAATCCCTCGGACTATTTTTGGACAACAAGCTAACCTGGAAACCAAACATCATAGAGAGAGTAAAGAAAGCTACTATAGCGCTCTACTACTGCAAAAATGCCATTGGAAAGAGATGGGGTATGGAGCCCCACATAGTACACTGGCTCTACGTCTCAGTGATCAAGCCTATACTGCTGTATGGGGTTGTCGTCTGGTGGGCAGCGTTAAAAATTATGGCCAACCTGTAACTATTGATGAAAGTCCAAAGAACGGCCTGCTTATGTATAAGTGGGGCTTTCAGGAGCACACCTACTCAAGCTCTGGAGATTCTCTTTCATCTTACTTCCTTGGATATTGCGGCCGAGCAGCTTGCATCTTTGACAGCCATTCGGCTAAAATCTATATCTATATGGACCTGTAACAATGCAGGGTACTTATCTATCCCATGCAACAGTGGTATTCCGGAAGCTGCTTACTATAGTATACGCTATTCCTTTGCCATCTGTTGAGATGAGATTCCAAACTGAGTTTCCCACCAGAGAGGACTGGGTGAACGAAACGGTTATGGACAATGAGGCGCTAAGCTTCTTCACGGATGGCTCAAAAAGGGATAGAGGGGTTGGCTGCGGGGTATTCTGTGAGGCACTAGGGGTTAACCTCTCTATTCGCCTTCCCGACTTTTGCACCGTTTTTCAAGCTGAAATGATCGCGATAATGGAAGCCATGGACTGGTTGAAGTATAATGTAATACCTACGAGGGATATTCGCATTTTTACGGACAGCCTGGCTGCTATTGAAACGCTACAATCATACTCCCTGACGTCGAAGGTGGCCCAGAACTGTCTGGCCTCTTTAAATGAGATGGCTGATCAGTTCAACATCCGCTTGACGTGGGTGCTAGGGCATTTCAATATCTCAGGGAATGTAAAGACAGATGAGTTGGCCCGTAAGGGTACAGCACGCCTAATAACCCAAAGCAGGCGGGATATAAAGACACCGCTTGCTTCATGTAAACTGCTGCTACAGGAAGAAGCCATAAAAGAAACGAACGTCAGATGGTCTAACGCCAGTTCGTGTGTAATAACCAGGCAGATCTGGGCTGGACTTGACCGGTCCAGATCAGGCCAACTGATATTGCTTCAACGGCACCATATTGGTATGGTCGTGGGAGCTATAACGGGACATTGTCTCATTGGGATACATGCGAGCAGACTGGGTGTCCCACCCCACGATTTCTGCCGCCGCTGTTGTGATGAGGAGGGGAAGGAAAATGTGCTCTATCTGCTCTGCACCTGTCCTAGTCTAGCGTACAGCAGAACAAAATTTATGGGAACTTCCCCTTTGAAAGACCTCACGGATCTTAATAAGATCAAGATCCGGGACTTTATAACGCTTCTTGGTAAGCTCAGAATGGTTTAGCCGGTGAAGAGGAGGAAACTCGAATGTGGTACAGCTACGGACCAATTTTGTGTCTATGCTAGTCCTTTAGGACGGCCACCCTTACCTAACCTAACCTAACCTAACAGGGATGTTTTAATAACTTTTATTTTATTAACGTTGCTTGTTAAACTTCAAGTGATGCATTATTTTCGTCTTCGTCACAGTGAAGGAGTGCCCCAACATAAAATAAGGTCAATTCACATAGTGTTAAAATGAAAATGTTGCTCCTTTAATTTCTCATTTTCACTGTACGTATATACGAGTACACCCAGTGAATGCGTTGTTGTAGATTTAAAATAATGCAATTAATATTTCTAGTAAATAAGAAATTATTATAAAGGCGTACTCAATTCAAGATAAATTAATAGATAGAACATAATTTCATAACTGCACAACAGCTAAAATAAATTACACCTCCAAAGAAAGATTCTGTAATCAAGAAAATTCGCCCACCCGAAAATGTTATCGGCGAAATAATTTAAACGTCTTTGTTGTTGTTGCTGTTGTTGTTATGTCTCTAAGACACAGTGACGCCACAATTTATTGTTCCCACAATGTTATTTTTTTTTACCGCCTCTAAAAGCATAATTTATTAAATGAACTAAAAATAAAAATGGTTTCGCATTCACAATAAATTGTAGAGTTTCTCGGCCAATTCCAACCCACCAAAGATTAATTATTTTTGCTGTTTTGTATTTAAAAAAAAAAATAGAATGAACAAATTCCTCAGTTGTATTATTAATTGATCTTTCACTTTGGTTAAAGGGTTATAAGATACCAATCGAACAATAAGAAAATGGTATAGCAAACAATTTACGTTTTTTTTTTCATTTTATTAAAACGTGACTGGGTCACGGTTAAGCTTTTTATTTTAATTGATTAAAAAATTGCTTTTGGGCTTAAGTTTTGATAAATGTCTATGTGTATATAAAATCGACCACATCAATTCGATCGAAATATTATGTAGGTATGTCATACATTTAATTAATATCCAATTACCGAAAAACAAACAAATTATTCATGTTTCTTGGGATTTAAGTAAATATTGTCTAGCAATTATTTAATTTATCGGCCCAACAAAATTAGGACATTTTATTTTTTCAATATAATCACATTAAGCAAATAATGTTTGACGCAACACAATTGGTTTTACCCGTATGTTGAATTAAATTATAATTATAGAAATTTCTAGAATTTGTTATGATTTACAAAGTCGATAAAAAAAAAAATCAAATCAAATAATTCGATTTCACATTGATTTGACTTTGTGTATTGAACACAACACAACTAGATATTTATGTACATATATTAATTGACGTTATCTTCAACCATTCCCATTACGTATGTAGCTGTTTGTTGGAAAAAATAAATTAACTAATTTACGTTGGTGATTTGTATTAAAAAAAAATACTCACAAGAGATTATAAATACGTAATTTTATAAAAATACAAATAACATGTGGGAAAACCGATACTTTAAAAATTAACATAAATTAATTCATTCTATGATGGCACAAATCTTGAAATAAAATAATTTTTACTGCAGTTATTTCAAATGTGATTAGGAAGTAGTAAGCCCATTACTCTAGGACAGTCTTCGGAGGCGCCAGGTCAATTTTATTCAATTTGCATATAGTCTAGATTTCAGAAGCACGAGGTCGTCTATTAAAGCTTCTGAGGATAAGTTCAATAAATAACACCCATGCTTCTCTCGCACTATCAGTACACTAGAACTACCCAACAAATTCAACAATAACTGATCAATTCAATCACTGGGCTGAGCACGGCGACGGCTGGGCACGGCGAAAAAAATTGCACCGTTGTATTGATTTCTGATGTAACATTGCATTGCGGTGTATTTCTGGGCACAATTGTTGTGGTCGGTGGTTGTTTTTTTTTTTTTTTTTTTTTTTTTTTTCAATTTTATTTAAATATTTTAAATAAACAATTATTACAATCTAGTCACCTGGACTTATGAGCAATTTTATTCTAACTTTATTTACTATGTTGTATTAATCTATGGCTTCTTCCCACTGGTGTTCCATAGTGTCTGATAAATTGAAATAAACCACATCATTATTATGGATTTTAGATCAGCATTACCCTGTTTATACTAGCAATTACACCAGGTCAAAAGGTTTAGTTCGTTTGAGCCTGCGTACAATATCTGTGTTGTTTAACAGCTTAGTTGCCGCAGTGTTAACATGTTGTTCGCGCCTTCGCCTATGTCTCACTGCATTTTTTTGGATTTCCTTTGAAACTGTGTCCACTTTAAGGTCCCTATGGAGGTCTCTGTTTCTTACATACCATGGTGCATCAACGATGTTCCTTAATACTTTGTTTTGAATTCTTTGGATGATTTCCACATTGCTCTGTTTGGTACAACCCAAAAGTTGGATACCACAAGTTCAAACCGGTTTTAATATTTGTTTATATAATAGAAGTTTGTTGTATGTTGATAGAGCGGAGCTCCTTCCTATCAGCCAATACATCTTTCTATATTTAAGCCCCAGTTCTTCACTTTTCTTTTTGACGTGTGCTTTCCATCGTAGTTTTGCATCTAGTGTCATGCCAAGATACTTAGCCGTGTTGGCATACGGTATTATTTCTTGATTAATTGTAACCGGAATATGTTCGAGTCGTTTGTTTGTAAAATTGATGTAAACTGATTTAGTTTCGTTAAGTTTAATTCGCCATCTTTTGGTCCAGTTATGTATTTGAGCAATAGCTAACTGTAAACTCTGAGTTGATTCTTCGTTGCTATCTCCAACAGCTAAGATTGCCGTGTCATCAGCAAATATCGCCACAGTGTTGTCGACTTATACAGGGAGATCATTAGTGTACAATAGGTATAGGACAGGACCTAATACACTGCACTGTGGTACTCCTGCCTTGATTTCTTTTAATTCAGAATAATTTTACTCTAAAGAATCTATCTTTCAAATATGATTCCAATATTGTAGTGAATTGCATTGGTAGTACAATTCTTAACTTATAGTTAAGTCCTTCGTGCCTAACTTTATCAAAGGCCTGTGCAACGTCTAAGAATATCGTTGACCTGACTTTTTTCTCCTCTAATACTCTTTCAAAAATATTAGTTATTCTGTGTACACCTATACCTCGCTATACGGCCGCTCTTTTTACGGCTTTTCGCTATAACGGCCTACTTTAATTGCGGCAATTTTTCGAATTACGGCCCAAAATGTTTCGTTATACGTACTTGATCTAATGTTGAGTGTTGGTTGCGAAAACCGAACTGATGATTTGGAATCAGGTTTTTCCTCTCCATTGTCGGATTTAGCCTTTTTACTAATAACTTCTCAAAGAGTTTAGACATAACTGGTAATAGTGATATTGGCCTGTATGATCCACTTTTGTGTGGTGGTTTCCCAGGTTTAGGAATCATAATTACTTCTGCTTTCCAGAGGCTGGCTACATATTTCAATCGAAAGGCGGCATTTATAATATTGGTGAACTTTAATAATGCTTTCCTTGGTAGTTCTTTTAAAATTTGTGCTGTGATAAGGTCATAACCCGACGCTTTTTTCGGATTCATATTTGTTTTTATCTCATACATGACTTCTTTTGGTGTTGTTCGTAGGATTTCTTCACTTTCCTGTACAACCTCTCCAGTTATTATTTCGGCTTCCAATGATTGGTCATCATGTAGTTCAAATATTTTTTCCAGGTATTCAGCAAAATTTCGTACTTTATCTTCGTTATTACTGGCCCATTTGTTATCTTCTGTTCTCATTGGAGGAATCTGCCTTATTGGCCTTTTAATTCTTCTGGTTGCTCTCCAGTGAGAATAATCAGTAGTAGTATCATTAGATAATTTTCTGAGGTAGTTACTGATAGATTCTTCTTTCAAATTTTTGATTTCCTTTTTAAGTAGCTGAGTCAGATTGTTTAGGTAAATTTTATTTTGAGTGGTTCTAGTTTGTTGCCATATTCTCCTTGCCCTTCTTTTTTCTGCCAAAAGTTCTCTAATTTCTCTAGGGTAGTTGTTTCCCTTAATTTTCTTTTTAACTTCAGGAGTGTTTTCCCAAGATGACTGCTGTATGTCACATATGAACTTGTGAACTTCTTTTTCTATTTGCTCCGCACTCCTTAGCGGAACCATTAAGTTAATTTTTCTTTCTAAAGACAGTCTAAAGTATTCCCAATTTGTGTGTTTATTTACTAAACTAGGATAGCTTTCTTTTTGAATGATCTTTTCACTTAATGTCAAAAGTATTGGGGAGTGATCAGAGCTTAAGTCAAGACTTTCATCTATATGTATATAATTTACAGATATATTTTTCACTATAAAGAAATCAATTAGATCTGGTATTTTATTTGGATCAGTTGACCAGTAGGTCGGTTTTCCATTTGATAAGACTTCACAACTGTATTTTCTGATAGCATTGAGGAGTTCTTCCCCTTTGGTTGTTGTTACTCTAGAACCCCAGTGGATATTTTTTTGCATTAAAAGCTCCTCCAATTACAAATCTTTTCCATAGTTTACTGAAAAATTCAAGACAATCTTTTTCTTTTAGAGAGTATTTCGGTGGGCTGTAAATTCCAATAACACTAATAGAGTTATTTTTGGTCTTGATATTTACAGCTGTTGCTTGTATTTGTTCTGTTTCATATTTTAATTCCTCGAAGTGAATAATACTATTTCTAATTATAACAGCACTACCTCCCTTGGCAGTGTTTCCCGGGTGAATAGTGTGATATGTTTTATAATTTCTAAATTTGATAATTGATTGCCTAGTGAAGTGAGTTTCAGAGATGAGACAGACATCGATTTTCTCTGCGTCCAGAACCATTTGCAATTCCTGTTGGTATTGCTGGAGTTCATTGGCATTCCAGCATACAATTCTTAAGTCGTTAGACATGGTTTTGTTTAGGGATGGCTCCCTTGGTACTGTATTCTAGTTTCTGTAATTGCTGATCAAAAGTATTAAGTTTGCTTAATATCAGCTTAAGCGTTTGATTTATGTCGTTTGTTTGAGGAGTTTTTTGTTTGTTTTCGTTACTCATCATTACTTGAGCATAAGTTTTTTTGCCCACTTCTGCTTGAGAGGCTATCAACGATTTACGCCTTAACTCTCCTTTAAATGATTCAGGCCTGTTTATTCCAACATTTTGCTTCTTTATTACATTTGTATTTTTAGCATGTATGTTTTTATTTTTGTTGTTTTGCAATTCAATAGCAACACTGCATCCTCTGTAGTTAGCTGGATGGTTTTCTCCACAATGTACGCATCTAGGCTGTACATCTGTGGGTTTGACACAATCTCTAGTATGGTGTTTACCTGGACATTTGACACACCTGGGTTCTTTGTTACAGTATTTTTCAGTATGTCCATATGCTTGACATTTTTTACATTGTGGTATAAGCCTAGATCTTCTTAGGGGCTCAATATTGACTTTGATTCCCAAGATGTACTTGATTTGATGTATTTTTCAATATCATCATCTTCGCTGAATGTCAGCATATACATGTTCAGAGGCTCCTTACTTCTCCGTTTTAGCTTAATTGATGCTTCAGTTGCATTAAAACCTTTTCCTTTCAGGTCCTCAATTATTTTTTCTGGTTTACATGTAGAGTGCAGATTTTTAGCCATTACCCTAATTGGTTTGATTTAATTGTTTTCAAACGTATGCCAGGAATGTCCCCCTTCGCTTAATATTTTTGTTATTTCGCTGTAGGTTTCACCATCTGCTAAGTTTATTTTGATGTTGTTTCCACTCATCAATTTTGTATTAAAAACTTATCTGTTTTAGTTATTGTTTTAATTTTCTCATACAGTAGATCATAGATTTTAACTCCATCTATAACTATTGGGGGTGGTGGAGGTAATTGTTTTGGATTGTTTTGGAATTGTCTCTTTTAGTTGAGGAGAAGTAGGTGAATCGGGTCGGTGGTTGTGAATAATTTGAGCGCGTCCCATATGGTGGCTTTCCTTTCAGAGGTCGCTGCACAATTCTTTCCGGATCAGCGCGCAGAACGTGACCGAGGCAGCGTACTGGCTGAGCTCATACATAACAACGGGCCTGATCAACGCTTTGTAAAGCTTCAGCCTCAGCGCACTTGATAGGTGTTATGATTTTAGCAGTGGCCTTAGAGGATACAAAGCATGACTACCAGTCGCCAGTTACGCTTTAATATCCTCACCCACA
This sequence comes from Tipula unca, assembly GCA_951394425.1. Classification (NCBI taxonomy): domain Eukaryota; kingdom Metazoa; phylum Arthropoda; class Insecta; order Diptera; family Tipulidae; genus Tipula; species Tipula unca. The sequence goes on along the minus strand of OX596382.1, from coordinate 66,795,091 downwards.
CTGTTCGTGTGATAAGAGTCCAAATATATTTCCAAATTTTTGAACCTCCTTACTCCCTCAAACATGTAGTTGCCACTACTAAAACCTGATGTGTCATTGTCCCTATGACCAGACCTCATGTATTTTGTTTTCAACTCATTGATCTGGAGTAGAACAAAAGCTGAAAACTCTACAAGCGGATCAAGTATTTTCTTCACTCCGTTGCTTTTCAGTCCAATCACGCATATGTCATCTGCATATGCAAGCACCTGATTGGACTGGCGATATAACATGTTGCGCTAGTGTGTTTCAGTTTTACGAATGATGTACTCCAACGTGAAATTCAAGATTCAAGATTGTCATTCACCCGATGATAGATGTTTCATAATATTTAGGTAGAATCATCCACAGCGAAAAGACCTTATCGGTGACTGATCGATTCAGATGGAATCCTCCTTGATAGTCACCAACCAAGCCCCCAGCTAGAGGGGTGATTCTATCCAATATAATGTCGGACAGTAAATTGTGTGCTGTGCAAAGGAGAGCTTTATCGTGATAATTCTCACACTTCAAGCGGTCCTACTTCTTGAATATGGGCATATCGCGGCCACTTTCCATTCATCAGGCATAACCTCGGTTTGCCGCGCATAGAGGTTTCCTTCCTAATGGCGGTTGACGTAGGCCTGAAAGTATGGTGCAATCCAGTAATTCCCTTAAAGAAATTACGCTCATTGCTGAGTTGTTGAATTTTCAGAATCTTGGCCTTCACTATTCTTGCTTCTTCCGTCATTCCCAATTACCATTTCTGTTGGTATTGAACGTTACTGCTTGATTGAAACAATTTTTCGTTGGGTAATAACGGTAAAATTTTAAAACTTTATTGTTCAGGGATATTGTTTAGGATTTAAAATCAATTTTAGCGTTCATTGCCGCCATTGCTTGAACCCAAGAAAATTGAGTTTTCCTTTCGTTGATAGATTTTGTGTTTCTAAAACATTTTTTACCATTGTTGTTTTCGATTCTAAGATATTTTTTGTCTTCTGTATGTGATTCGTTCTCCTCCCGAATATTTTCGTTTCCTGAATTTGTATTAGTTGGTTCTTCTGCATGTTCTAGGACTTCGTGGTTATTTATTATGCGGAAGGTATTGAAGATTTTTCTAGATCTAAGGTTTAGAATTATTTTATGCCGGTCCCATAGGTTTCTTTTCAGTGAAATGATATTGTTGTCTTCTGTAATTTAAATGTTCCAAATTTTGTGGAGCTTTTTTTAAATGTTAGTTTTTATTTCAGATATTTTCTTGGAATTATTCGAGATTGTCTCATTGGCTTTAAACTTGCATAAAAGGCCTCTTCGATGACTGTACTTATTGCCACCCATAAATGATTGTCGACTGTGTATTTTTTGCTAGAGTTTTAATGCTCTGCAAAGCTTTTTTTGTTTTTTGTAATACCCGTGAATAGGCATATTGACTATTTGTTGTGTTGCCCAAAGTTGGGACTTAAAAAGATAATTCTTGTTTATCCCCATGCGCTTCTGTTAATACCTCTTTAATTTCCTTTGCTTTGCCTTCAACTTTGTTCTGCACCGTTTGCCAATAAATTCTCATTTGTTGTTCTTGTGCCATTGGTTCAAACTTAAGGTATTTGTTTGTATGCTTCCTATTCATAATAGGGGTTCCAAATGATTACAACAAATTCCACTTGAGATATTACAAAAGCGTAACATAATGTACGTAGAGTCCATGAATTCCTCGGTCTACCGCTTGACAAAGTCAAACATTGTGTTACATTACTCTAGGAACTTCTGTGCCATTTATTTTATATGCCGTAATTATTGGGTTTCTTTTAAGATAAACATAATTTTACATTTCTTAATATTTAAGTGCAATGAATTGTGCCACACCACTCACTAAGTCTATTGAGGTCATCTTGCAGTTTTTCAGAATCAAGTTCAGTGCTTTATGATGACAGATAGAATTAAATGCCTTACTGAAATCTGCTTAAGCTTCTTCAACTTGATGATGTTTTTCTATCTCATTTAACACTTTACTGGTAAATTTGGCCAGATTGGTAGATGTAGTTTTTTCAGGTATGAACTCGTGTTGGTAAATATAAATTTGCCGTATCATTGTTAATTTAAGAGCATTGCATACAATCAGCTAAAATAATTTTGGAATTGATTAAAATGTGGATACCCCCGGTAACATGAGACATTATCAGCTTTGGTATAAACATAAATGTGGTATTGAAGATAAATCTGGTGGTAATTTGAAGAATCCCGTTGATATCTCTACAGGGTTTATAGTACAGATATCAGAATAAACATATTTTAGTGCTAATGTAATAACAGCAGGACATCTATACGTAACATTTAGCTGGTCAGAATTCGAAATAAATTTGCCAGGATCATAAAATTGAATGGAAATGAATGGAATTTGATTTCTATCCCCCAGAGGATATATTTTTGAGCATTTACTAAGCATGACCACTAGTTCAATACAATCAGGATCTATCATGTATTCATTAATATTCATCAAATGTTGTATTGTCGGGCTCCATTAATTAGGTTGGAAGCTATCGTTTTATACAATATTTATGTAAGATTTTGTTGAAATTCGTCTTCTCCTTGTTCCTTTTTGTCAATAATTCTTTTACTTGACATTTTAATCTAACTTGGCTTGCAGAGACACGCAAATTGAATATAAGAAGATAGTGAATAAATTCCATTTATCCAAGTGGAAATTTGAGGTTCGACTTAATCGAATGGTTTAGGAGGAATCCGTTTAATGAAAAAATATCCATTTCAAAAATCGCCATGATAAATAGTTTTGCAACTCTTTTTTGGTAGTAAGCTTGATTTTAATGATTTAAGGAATGTTTTGCTCGTAGATTGAACGTTGATTATGTTAAAGTGAATGAAAATGTAAAAAGTTTTCTCTTACCTTTAATATTCCGGGTCCTAATATAACTTTTGGAGTCTTACTCAACTAAAAATGCTGAAGATAAACTGAAAAACACCTTGTGGCCATGAATTACGTGTCTAATGTTTGGCTATTGATTCACAAGAAATATACAATTCTATAAAAGTATAAATTAAACAAAATCAACGTTATAAAATTTCAACTGGACAGTCTAAAGTCTAATATGGTGGCTCTCCTTTCAGAGATCGCTGCACAATTTGGTTGCTGACCGATAAGCTCTTACACCCAGCACAACCCGAGCTCGCCCTTTTGAAATTAACACGTGGTTTTGCGAGGATGGATCCATGTTTCTAAATGTATCTGTTTGTGAGGGGGAAATGTGCTTGCTACTCTAAAATCGTGAGCAATTGCAAAGTACATTATTTTCTCACCATTTTTGGTCGCAGTTTCGTGTCAGGAGTACGGATCTATGTTTTCACACAAGTCGGTCTGATTTCCCGAAATTACCGCGCTAACGTGTTCGGGTGTAGATCCCATCCGATCGTCCAAGTCATTAGTAAAATGAGTCTTTATCTGGGGGCTGGCTGACTTCTGTGGGCGCATGGACACAAATTATCAACAGGTTAGCTAACTTCATGCGCAAGCGAAGCTTACACAATTGGTTATGGACTGCTTGGAAATCCAAAACAGAAATCCAGCTCCAAGATTTCCGAGGTCATCTCTACTGTACAACAAAGTATAGTCCTGGGACACATGGTCTCCACTTTTACGCCACCGAGTTTCTTGAAGAGCAACGAGTTCCAGCCAATACTCCTTCATGCATGTGAGTAGACCCTCTAACGGTCCTGGTTTCTTAAGTGACTGCATGTTACACGTGCCGATCCTTAATCTCGTATCCGGGTACTTAGCGAGGGTCCGGTGGTTTTTTGGCGGTATCCATTTTTCTGTTTGTTGACTTTCCAACGATCCAACCATTTAGTTTTATAAAATATAGAGCTTCTTTTTTTCTGTTGTTTAGCAAATTTAATGTTATTCTGAGAATCGGAATTTAATTCTATTACTTAAAGGTGGTGAAAGTTATTCATATTTTTAAGAGTAATGACTGTTCTACTATTACTAATTATAGACTAATCTCTACTTTGTCTGTTTTTGACAAAATATTTGAGAAAGTTATTGTTTCTCGGTTGGTTGCTTTTTTAAATAAGACCTATTTCTGCCACTCATTTCAATATGAGTTCAGAAATGGGTTCGGTACTGAATTGGCCCCAGAAATTTCCAACATGATACATACTGCTTTGATAAAGGCAATTATTTTAGATTTGCAAAAAGCTTTTGATTCCATTGACCATATTTAAGGTATGCCTTTTGAGCTGATGAGAAGCTATCTGTTATATAAGAAGCAGTATGTCATGATTAATGGAATAGATACTAGAATCTTAGATGATGCCGGGAGCATGCTGGAGACACTTTAGTTTCTCATTTTTATTAATGACATTTCATATATTTTCCTTAGATTGGTCAAGTTATAATAAAGGGTTGTCCAATAAGAAGTTTCATTTTGAATAGCCTTTACTTTGACAAGTAAAAACTACGCCATTACTAAAAATGGTACGATACACGCTTCAACAACGCATTGAAATTGTTAAAATTCACTACAAGAATGGTAAAAAATTTGCAGTCACAGTTCGCAAAACTAAAGCGCTTTTTAGTGATGTGAAGAATCGAAACCGTGTGCGTCGCTCAAGAACAACTGATACAATTGCTGCTGTAGCCAGTTGTGTTAAAGAAAACCCAGGTTTGTCAATTCCTCATCGATCTTTGGAATTAGACATTCCACAAACGACATTACGCTGTATTTTGCATAAATCGTTAGGTCTTAAGGCTTTTAAAGTTCAGTTAACACAAGAACTCAAGCCGGTCGACCACCATAAACGTCGTATATTCGCTGATTGGGTCCTTCAGATGGATCAAAATGATCCGGATTTTCATCAAAAAACCATTTTCAGTGATGAAGGCCATTTTCACCTCGAAAGCCACGTTAATAGGCAGAATTGCTTACCTCTCCATCCTCAACGTGTCACTGTTTGGTGCGGTTTTAGTCTGGCGGTGTTGGACCTTACTTTTTTGAAAATGAGCCTGAGGCTAATGATTTTTTATGGCCGCAATTGGAAGATATTGATGTGGACGACGTTTATTTTCAGCAAGACGGCGTTACGTGCCACACAAGAAACGAAACAATCGCTATTTTGCAAAATAAGTTGCCTGACCGTGTTATTTCTCAAAGAGGTGATCACAATTGGCCACCGGGATCTTGTGGTTTAACACTTTTAGAGATTTAAAGATAAGGTCTATGCTAATGCTCCACAACCAATTCAAGACCTTAAAGATGGAGTTCGTGAAGTTACCAAGGACATGCAGCCGCAAATGTGTGGATTGGTCATAAAAAATTTCATGGGGATATAGTGGTGCAAGCGTAGCCGTGGCGGCCATAAGAATATGGTGCTGCAAGCGTACCCGTGGCGGCCATTTGGCTGATATCGTTTTCAAATTTTAACACCTTCCTCTTTACAATAAAATTAACATTCATTGATTTCTCTTAAAAAAATCAATTTTTTTTAAATATCACAATGGAATGTGTGACATAGAACACTTAACATCAAAAATGATCTCACTGAATGTAACTAAAACCAGGTTCATGATGTTTCACTTTCTTCATAAGCATTTAATTAATTTGCCTCCCCTTCAAGTGTGTGAAGGCAATTGAACGAGTCAATTCGTTTAAATACTTAGGCATTATGTTCATGGTTTAGCTTGCTAATATAAGATGCTTGTAATAGTGCTTTTTTGATTGAAAAATTTAGTTTGACAGATAATTAATACCAAAAAACAAAAGCAACCAGTCGGTATAACGAAAGATAAAATCAAACATAATTTTGTCAAAATACGTTAGTCGACGATTATCTGTATACACACTTATGTACAATTTTAATACAAACCATTCATAGCCGCTTTGTTTTGCAATCGTTCTCTTTATGAATAAAAAATAGTAGATAATGTGAAAATACTTTTTTTTTTATAATTTATTGTTATACTCAAGCATTGGTAAATGTCATCAATTAGAAATGGTTATCACATTAATTATTCCACATCGAAAATACATAAATACTAAAATGTAAGACTAAAATGGTATAATTACCACATATGAAATCAATTATAAAAATTGGAAATCCGTTAAATAGACAAACTATAACCTTGTAATACTCTGATCACTGTAGCCAACGATCATTGAATTCTTTGTTTTTTAATTATTTGATCGGGAGAGGATCAATGATATCGCACGTATCCATTTCACACATTTTGTGTACAAACGCATTGAAAAAATACAGGTATGTTACCAACCTTATTTTAATCATGGTGTTGTATAAACTTTCCAAAAATACGTACATATATGTTAATTAACATACTTGTATTTATTATTTTATGTGTACTTGAAAATAAACATATTCATATGGTGCTATCATTGCAATCTATACAATTGGGGCAATAATTTACTATTTTACAATATATACATATGTATACAATGTATAAAAAGCCCTTATCAATATTTAATCAGTGTTGCCCGCACCTAATTGCCGCAAGGTGTACATATATACGTATATATTTGTAATAAAATAAATATTTAATTAAATAAACGTATTTTATTGATATATGTCACGATACTATAGCGATAGTGTCGTGATAGATACCATGATACTTCCTTATAAAATATGAATGAATGCATTTTTTGAGTGTTACTGAAATAGTTATTAGTAGCTGTTTACTTTTATTTTTAGGTTTTGTAGCCGAAATTGTTGCAAAAAACCATATATACATAAATAAATTAACTGACCAAACTTATCAAGTAATTGTTTGATTTCACCGTACATAATAGTTCGCATCTTTTATCAAATTAAATGTTTGCAAGGTGTTAAGTTGGTGGTCTGGTGCGAAGCTAATGCGCATCACTCAATCTGGGGAAGTACAAATATCAACAGGCGAGGTGAGTTACTCCTTGATTTTATTTTAAGTACTAACCTAAATATATGTAATATCGGGCGCAAGCCAACCTTTATTACTAAAAAAATACAGGAAGTGTTTGACCTCTCACTTGCCTCAGATTTTATTAAGGAGAGGGTATTGAAGTGGAAATTGTCCGAAGACCATTCCTTTTCTGACCTTTGTTATCTCCAGTACGAAGTGGATACAAAAACCATCCTTCAGAAATATGAAGAAAACTGATTGGATTGCTTTAGAACCATTCTAAGTAATTCATTACCGGTATCGGTTCCAAACCCACCTGCATCTACACAGGAGTTTTATGTTCTAGTAACCTTTGGGCCATCCTGGTGGTCGAGAGAGCTCCTAGGTACTCGTATGAAATGCAGGAGACTGTTCAAGAAAGCGAGGAACACAAATGCTGCTGCAGATTGGGACTGTTATAAGGAAGTCCTATAAACCTACAAGTACGAGCTAAGAGCAGCCAAAACGAGGGCCTGGAGGCACTACTGTGGCAACATACAGGAGACCTCGGAGGCTGCTAGACTACGCAATGTACTATGTTCTAGTCCTTCCATCCCGAGTTATCTACAACTACCGGATGGTTCATGGACTACGTGTATTGAGGAATCCCTGGGGCTATTACTAGAAACGCATTTCCCGGAGTGCTCGGTGCTAGCTCCGGAGAGACCCATGATAAATAGGGGTGTAGACTCCGTAAGTCATATAGTAAAGAGGCCGTATATCCTATGGGCAATAAACAGTTTTAAGCCATACAAGTCGGCAGAACCTGATGGCATTATCCCTGTGGATATCCAGCGAACTATTGACTTAACCCTCCCCTGGCTGGAAGTTATCTTCAAAGGCAGCCTAGAACTCTGTCACATTCCTAGCAAATGGACTGAAGTAAAAGTTATATTGATACCTAAGGCGGGAAAAAGCTCTCACTGCTATCCCAAAGTCTTTAGGCCTATAAGCTTATCTTCTTTTCTGTTAAAATCACTGGAAAGATAAATAGAGGCTTACATTAGAGGCACAATCAAGCCGGGTGAGCTGTCGGGATCTCAACACGCATACTGTAAGGGACGATCGGTGGAAACAGCTCTCCACTCCCTTATGGGTCCGATTGACAAATCACTTGAATATAAGGAATATTCAATGGTTACCTTCTTGGATATAGAGGGGGCCATTAGCAACGTCAGATCGGGGGCAATCACTCGGCCCTTTGCGTGTCTGGGGATAGACGGGTCACTCAGAGGCAGGATAGATCAAATGCTTAGAGGCATGATCGTGACAGCTTATCTGGGTGGGACGTCTGCCGGCAGATACGTGAGCAGAGGGACACCTCAAGGTGGGGTTCTATCCCCCTTCTTTGGAACCTGGTCATAAATGACCTGTTACTAAACCTGGAAGGGCCAGGCTTCAAGGTGGTTACTTACGCGGATGACGTAGCTATTGCGGTCTTCGGTAAATATCCTAGTACGCTGAGTGAGCGCATGCAGTGCGCGCTTGGCTACTTCTCTGAGTGGGCACGCTGCGGATTGAACGCTAACCCACGGAAAACGGTGCTACTCCTCTTTACCAGGAAGCACAAACTTCCTCAGTGTGACCCGCCAAAATTAAATGGTACTCGCTTGGCCTTTACGGATAGAGCGATATACCTCGGACTGCTTTTGGACAACAAGCTAAGCTGGAAACCAAACATCGTAGAGAGAGTAAAGAAAGCTACTATAGCGCTCTATTCCTGCAAAAATGCCATTGGAAAGAGATGGGGTATGGACCACACATAGTACACTGGATCTACGTCTCAGTGGTCAAACCTATACTGCTGTATGGGGTTGTCATCTGATGGCCAGCGTTAAAAATTATGGCCAACCTTAAACTATTCATGAAAGTCCAAAGAACGGCCTGCTTGTGTATAAGTGGGGCTCTGAGCACACATAATCAAGCTCTGGAGATTCTGTTTCATTTTACTCCCGTTGATATTGCGGCCGAGCAGCTTGCATCATGCACAGCCATTCACAATGAGGCGCTAAGCTTTTTCACGGATGGCTCAAAAAGGGATAGAGGGGTTGGCTGTGGGGTATTCTGTGAGGCACTAGGGGTTAACCTCTCTTTTCGTCTTTCCGACTTTTGCGGCGTTTTTCAAGCTGAACTGATCGCGATAATGGAAGTCATGGACTGGTTGAAGTATTATGTAATATCTACGAGGGATATCTGTCCTAGTCTAGCGTACAGCAGAACAAAATTTATGGGAACTTCCCTTTTGAAGGTCCTCTCGGATCTTAGTAAGATCGAGATCCGGGACTTTAAACGCTTCTTGGTAAGCTCAGGATGGTTTAGCGAGTGAAGAGGAGGAAACTCGAATGTGGTACAGCTACGGACCAATTTTGTTTCTATGCTAGTCCTTTAGGACGGCCACCTTTACCTAACCTAACCTAAGTTGTTAAGTTTAATGTCAAATTACGTAAAAGAAAATAAAAGTTATATTTTGCAGAAATATTTATCCCTTGGTGCATCAATAATACTTATATGTAGAACAACTTTCTTCCATAGTATAATTCAAAGAAGTTGATGTTCTTCATTTAGTGGGATAGAAATAACCGCTAGCAGAGAGAATTTGTCTTGGGTACTAGTTACTATTATCATTGCCTTCTAAATATACGGGCCTATGACTACATACGATTTTTGCTAATGATGTCAATTTTTTTTAGTGCACTTGATTACATCGCAGAGGATTGTTTATCGGTTTTCTTTTATTTTTTTCAATTCCTGTAGATTAAAATTTTATTAAATAAGTTTAATAGAAGTATATTGTAATACAAAAACACAATACGTAAATACATATTTTATTATTATAATCAAAATCAGAATTGAGGGCATATACGCTCCCTAAAGCTCTTAACATATTTTATAACATATCTTGTTAGCAAGAGCATCTCAGTCTCTGACATGGAACGTTTGTAAATATTTAATTTTATTGAGAATAAATATTTAATTATTTTATAAAATTAATTCATTTATTATCATTCATCGGGGTGGGAAAGGGGGCTCAAGTTAAATGGTCTATAAATAGCCCAAATGTCATCCTCACCTGCACGCGGTGCACCTTGCTAACTAACCTTGGTAACTAACGAGGCTCTGGCGACCGAGACACGGTGGTATAACCGATTATCGAAAATTTAGTAAATGATGTTCTCAAACCAGACCCACTACCAACTCGTACTGGTTAGAGTGGTGGATACTCCATGACCAGTAAAACAAACAATGAGTACAACAAATTCAGATACTTGTACCCCAGGTGGTAACTAAGCTAAGGAGCTGCCTCTCTAACGAGGCTGGCTCAACGGATTCTGGGGTGAGCTAATCATTGTTTAACAGCCCTTTTGGGCAACCCAACCCATTTGGAGAAAACCCAGGGTGGCAAGATTACCATCACCATTAGCGAACACCTTGGAAAGGGATAACACAGAACAAAGCAATAAGATTTACGAAATAGAAAACTTAATGTTAAATTTAAACAAAGATCTCAAATACTTACAGCGAGAACACAAGGAGTTAAAAGATGCCCTAAATATAGTAATATCTGCGAAATAAATCAGTACAAGGTACAGCAAGAAAACGATACCAACGATCATATAAAGATTATATATGAAACAGATGAGGAAGAACTCAACAGAGAAACGGGATGGATTCTGAACCGTAACAAAAAAAAAAAAGTTACGCAAGATGAGTAAATCACCATAGGTGTCACCCGAACTGAAACAATCAATTGAGCAGCTTCCAACCGGAAGTAGGAATGTACAACAGGAGGAAAACGTCTATGTTTCACCAAAACAGAAACAATCAAGTAAAGAACTCTCAACCGGAAGTTGGAAGAACTGTCAACCGGAACTGAAGAAAAAAGTGCCGCGGCCATCTCCAGTTATAATATCTAATTGCAATAATTATCAGACTATCAGAATCATCATGGACAGAAATGGGATAAAATTTCAAGCTAAAGCGTTAAACAGTGGTGATATCATGTCCCAAAAGGTATAGCTATAGAAAGTTAACAGGAACTCTTAATAAAGAAAAGACAACATGGTATTCCTACGAAGATAAGCAGACAAGGCAAACCATAGTCATTGTTAAGAAACTACACGCTTCATGCAAACCAGAACAGATAAAATGGTATCTTTTGGGGAAACAATACTAAATTAACGAAATTAATGAAAGCTGCTAAAAAGAAGTGACAAAACACCTCTTCCATTGTATATGTTATCTTTCGAAAGAACAGAATAAATTAAAAATATGTATGCAACCAACGAAATACTAATCATACAAAAGTGCAAATAGAAGCAGTTAAAAAATCTAAACAGATTCCCTAGTGTAAAAATTTGTAAAGTCTACGGACACTCACAAAACTTGTATAATAAGGAGAATACGAAGCAATAAGACACCCCAGCAAAATGTGCCTCTCCACATCCAGCCAACTACAGAGGTGGCATTATTATAAAGCTGCAAAAAATTCGCAACAAAACAAGGAAAATTTCAATAAGTACCAGGCCAGAAATCAACTCAGCCTCAACAAGAATATCCACAAAGTTAAGGCCACACCAAACATCAAACAACCTATCAACAACTGATCCAAATGTTACATATATTGATGCACCCACTATTGGAAGTTTGAGAAGACAACATAGTTCCGTTTCAGTTAATGAGACAAATAATAATCAAACTGATAAAATACTTCAAGATATTCTTAATAGATTTAGTTCACAAGAAGAAAAAGCTCTCATATCAATCTTGCAAAGGCTCACCCTACTCGAAAAAAATCTAAAAACATCAGAGTTAGCCTCACTTTACTAATTAAACATTGCACATAATCTAAAAATTCTTGGATGGAATTGCAATGGTATATTGCAACGGCAGCATGAAATACAACTATTTCTTGATTTAGATAAAATTGATTTATGCTTATTATCTGAAACACACCTGACTAAAGTAGGGGTAGCCGCAATATATTGCCCACCTGCAACCTCAAAATAGGGGTAGTCGCAATATATTGCCCACCTATAGATATAACATCAAATAGAAAGCATATACTCACTTCTTAAAGCAGCTTGGTGAAAAACAAAACCGGGGATGACTTCAACGCTTAAAATACAGACTGGGGATCAAGAATAACAACAACAAAATAGAAAGAGCTTCATCATGCAATAATTAAATACAACTGCAATTGGCATTCTACTAGAAAACCATCTTATTACCCCATAAAAATAAAACACCAGACCTAATTGACTTCTTTATTCTAAGAAAAATCCTAGTTGGGCATATACAAGTGCAGGAAGGATGTGAATCCATATCTGACCACTCCTCTATTTTAATGATAATAAATGATGCAATAAATACAAATGATAAACAGCCAATGTTAACAAATATATCGTCAAATATATACAGCAAGCAGCGTGCAAAAGTACTAAAACAACAAACAAAAAATTACCTGGCAAATGCTACCCAGTGGAAATTAAATCACTAGTTATAGAGAAGAAAAGTACCCGAAGGGAACGGAAACGTACGAGACCCTGCTGTCAAAAATAGATTAAATAATTTAACACAACGAATACGCAGAGAAATACGCCTGGCTAAAACTAAAGAAATAAAAACAAATAATGGTCGCCTGGCTAAAACCAAAGGGTAGTTTATGGCCTTGGTAGATTTGGAATATTTTCAACTACCTAGTGTACTAGCGAAACCTGAGTTCAAATTTCTAGCTAGGCGTGTAAATAGCTCCTTAACAATTTTATTCGAAATAAATTGCTATCAGCTTCCCGATTAATTTATTCCTGAGGGTAGGAGGTAGTTTTGGGCCTTAGTGGATTGGAACATAGTCATCTACCTAGTGCACTAACGGTACCTGAGTTCAAATCTATGTCAAAGATTGCCAACACTTTTACTTGTTTGATTTGAACTTGTTTCAGGGCAATGGTGTCAATAACTTAAGCACGGGGAACGATTTTCTTTTATTCTTAATTAGTTTATTATTATTTAGAAATTATAATTTAATTTATAATTTTCATACTGGACATTGTTTTTTTCTTATTAGAATGTAAACTTATTTCAGACATAAACCGAACAAAGTATTTTAGTACCACAAAATTTGTAGTAACTATGTAAACCGCGCCATCTAATTATTATTTTAACATACTACACAATTCTTATAAATAACCCTTCTTATTCGCATTGTGTACGGTACATCAAAAGAACGTGTGGTAACAATTAAAAATTATATTATGTACAGTCCAAATAATTTATAATACTATAAAGGAAATTACTGCAGATTTCTATAGTAAACTCGAGTGACTTCATGTTACCGACACAAATTAATAAAGTTATCCTCAACAGGTGGCGCACCAAACGTTTTTTAACAAGAATTTTTACGTTACCGCTTATTTCCAAGTTATTTCAGCTGGGTGTTGTTTTTTTAGATTTATTTATATTATTTTTCAAAATTTGAGTGATACCATCTAGTTAATGTAACTTAACTGCGGTAAACTGCAATATCTTGATACGCAAATCTGCAGTCATTTCCCTTATAGTATTATAAGTTATTTGGTGTAGTCTATCAATGAATTAATTCAGATTATTCAAGTCCGATGGAGAGTTAATATACATTTTATTTTCATAAATCCTTTGAAAACTTTACTGGATGAATTAAATTTATAATATTTCTAATAATAATAGCTTGACAGTCTAATTCATTTTTCCCAACAAAATTATTGAAGGTTTGAAATACAAACGGACAGCGGTATTATAGATAATAAGTGAATAACCAGTTTTTCAGGTTTACATTTCAAAAACTTTAATAAATCAAATGTGCCCTAATTTGCACTTAAAATTAACGAATAACAATTATAAAAAAATATGGCATATTGTCAAAAATCTTGTTAAAGAAAATGCACTAATTTTTGAAAGTATTTTGCCTCCAAAACAAAGTGATTTTGCTTAACGTAAGTGATTTTGAGAAAATAGTTACTTTAAAATTATCTAAAACAGGATCCGATATAGAAGAAGCAAAAATCATTGAACAATAACCAAAATCAAATCACAGCCAAAATCACAAAACATTACTAAATGGAGATTAAAATTTGATTTAAAGTTTCTTGAACATTTTAAGGATCTAAAAAGTTCTACAACTGAAGATTTACGAATTTTCATAAAATAATAATCAGTTTTAAAGGCCATTACTGGCCCCTTACTGAGTCAATTATTTGGCTCCAACGGTTTCGATCCTGAGCATGGTCTTCATACTGTCTAAGAAAATCTGAAGAGGCCAAGTTTCGCTGCGATCTTATTTCATGTACAATATCGGAGATCTTCATCAGATCTCTGATCTCGATATTGAACAGGGTTCGGTATGTACCATATATTTCGCGTTTTGGGCCGTAAATCTCATGCAAGATTTGTTTCTCAAATGTAAAGAGCCATCTCTCGTACTCATCAGTCTGCGCCCAACTTTCACATCCAAATATAACAACGGGCCTGGTAAACGCTCTGTAAAGATTCAGCTTCACGGCATTTTAGCAGTGGCCTTAGAGGATACAAAGCACGACTGCCAGCTGCTAGCCGCACTTTAATATTTCGAATTTTCATAAATAGTAAATTAATTGAGGCAGAAAATAATTGTTTCATTAAATTTAAAAACATTTATAAATCGATTTGTGGCGATATTGTTGGTGTGGTACCCTACCTGGTGTCACAAGGTGTATAATGTTTATTTTGGAAGATACCGTATTCAAATTTGTTTTTTTTGAACAATTTGTTCAATTGATTGAGTATATTGGTATTACTTTCGATTTGTTTTTTTTTATTTCGGTTATTTTGGGAAGAATATTTTTTTTGAGTTTTTTTTTGGGGGATATTGAAAGATGAGATAGCGGCTTAAAAAAATTAATATAAAATTGAAACAAAAAGTAAATGTAAATACTATAAATACAATTTAAAACATTGGATTGCAACATCACTGCTGATTGATGTTATCAAATATATCGAAAAGGATACGGCGGAGTTTCAAGACTGCGGATCATCCATTCAATTTATTTAAATTGGAAAAAGATTCAAATTTTGATAAATTCAACGTATAATTATTTTTTGGACACGTTTTTTTTTAAATTTTGCAATTTTGAATTTTTTTTCTGGCTGTATAAATGTATGCTAATATCTAACTGCATTAAATCGTACGACAATCAAACCAGATTTTGCGGGATTGGTGTTGTTCATCGGACCGCATGATTTTGTGGCCAAGGTAGTAATATACATACTTTGTTAATTTATTTTGGAAAAGTGGAAAGCATAAGAGGATTTTTTTCTCTTCTACTGTTACTGGGATTTTAAAGTGCATATAGTTTGTGTGTTTTGTGTCAATTAATTTTCTTTCAGTGATTGGCGACGAAGCGCTTCATCGAGGATTACAATGCCAGGTATCAAATTTTTCTATTTATTATTACTTTACATGTTATGTAGATTATATGTATGTGCAATAGATTATATGTGCATTTCCCAACGTTTGGTTTTGGTACCGATTGAGCGGCCAAAAAATGATTAATGATTTTTCTTGTTAAGATTACTTTCAAATTTTTTTTGATTTAATTAAACTTGTTCTCCGACTAGATTTTTGCTAAATTTGTAAACTTCATATATTTTATATATTTTTTTTTTCACTTAATAAAAAGAATTTTAATTTCTGTTATATTTATATCGAAATTTTCTAGTTGTTATTTATTTTCTTCCTGTTAAGATTTTTTTGGAATTTTTTGAGGGTTTTCGTTAAAGTGTTTTTTTTTGTGTTGAGTAAAGGTGATTGGCGTTCACCAAGAAAAAATTACGCTACATTGGGTATGGTTCATGTAAATATTTAAGTCATGCTCAAAAATATTAGTTTGTCATTAAGAATGATCAAACTCTAAAAGTCTACGTAAAGGGAGAAGACATAGAAAAACACACCGGCCCACGAGTTTTTAATCAAATTCGTGGAAAAAAACGTCAACAGATTGCGAAAGAGTTAAGCTATCAAACGGCTAACAATTTCAAATTATACAAACTTTAAAATGCACGAATATTGATTTAGCTCTGAAAGGCAATGCCCAATCTGTCGTATCAAATGACGTACTTCGGAAGGTACGATCTTCCTTTTTAAAAGAAAAGTCGCTGTAAGCTGGCTATATTTTATAAATATTCCGTTCAAAATACTGAAGATATATATATATATATATATATATATATATATATATATATATATATATATATATATATATATATATATATATATATATATATATATATATATATATATATATATATATATATATATATATATATATATATATATATATATATATATATATATTGTAGATAATATGCCAGAAAAGAGACATTATTAAATATACGAGATAAAATGTACATATATATATATATATATATATATATATATATATATATATATATATATATATATATATATATATATATATATATATATGTATATATATATATATATATATGTATATATATAAGCTCCGTCTCTGAACCTCTCAATGTGGTAATGATGAGACGTAATCAATTGCAAGCATTATCAAAATATAAATGCTTAATCCATTTTGATGCCACATAGAACATAATTGTTCCCGTATCTTGTATTATGCTGCGCTAATTAATATGAATGGGATAATAATTCCTATAGCGGAGATGGTATCAAAATGCTTATGCTTAATTTAAAAAAGGAAATAAAATTAAGCAGGTCAGAAGCTCCAATAGGATTTGTGGTTGATTGGTCATGGGAGTCAATTTCCGCTATTTTGTCCAGCAGCAACAACATGACAGTAAATGAATATCTTAATCACACATATGATATTCTAATGGGGAAAACAGAGCCTAACATAAAAGTAGTGCCAGGATACATATGTTGTGCTCATTTCCCAAATAGAATATAGTTTTTCAAAAAATGTCCTAATATTAAAAGGGAACAAAAAAAGTTTAATATTAGACATTTTTTGTGCTTAGAATAGCAAAATGCACAAAACTTAAATAAATTGGACGAACTTTTTAAGTGCTTTTGCATAAATTTACCAGTGCCAAAACTTTGACACTGTGAGAAACGCATTTGAAAGTTTTAAGCGTTTATTAGAAAAATGTATCATCAAGTCCTTTTTATAAAAGATATATATATTGATGGTTGAATAAATCACTTTACAAAATAGAAAACCTTCAATAAATTAATTTTTTTATGCAGATTTTGTAACGTTTTGCGTTCAAAAATATTTTTCATATCTACCATTGTGCACTACGTGATTTTCAACAACTTTAGCTGTCACCGGTCGTATTTCGAATGCGAATGCAGAAAATTGGTGTAATTTGGTAAAAAATCAGTACCTTATCGACCAACAGCATTTAAAAACTGGAAGATTTAATTTTTAAATCAATTGAAATATTCAACAGTACGATAGTTTAGAGTTAGATCCAGATGATCTTACATATCAGGAATCGTGGAGCAAGAAGAGGAAAAATGGTAAAACCCCGAAACACATGGGCCAAAGGGTTATAGAGCGATATTCGGCCAGGAAGTTATTTGTGAACGGGGAGAACTAAAGAAGAAAAATGAATTTATAGAAATATCAGAAACCTGCGCATGTGAGTCTCGCGCAAATTCTCTATGCCCTTGGGAAGGATATAGAGTATTTTAAAAACATATTTGATGAGTTATCATTAGATTTATTCAAATACATAACACACCTATTGCAATTTAGTGGTGATGAAGCTAGTTATATTACTCGTACTAACCTCTAACTTGTCTAAATTGTAATGAATTGCTAACAGAAGGAACAGTCACTGTAAACAATGGAGCTGCCATAGTAGATGTACAACGTGCAGAAGAGTTATAATATTGGAATTAATACAATACAACAAATATTAGTTGTCTCAAATGACTTATTGTTTTTAAAGGGAATTTTACATTTCGATTCACCAGTAGTAATAAACAGTATCGGTCATTATAAATCTTTCATTGGTCGTTCAAATGGCGAATGGGAAATATACGACGACTTTAGAAGATTATCGATAAAAACCAACGAAAGCTTTATTATTTATGTTTTGATTATTTTAGTTTGTTTTTTGGGCTCTACCACTTGTTTGTATTCCATCTATCCTATGCCTTAACCCATTTTAATCGCACATGTCCAATTTCATAATAATCATAGACAAGTTCCATCCTACACTTGGGCATGTTTTAGTAATATTATCCAAAAGTATAGGAACGTTCCTTCCTAATTCATCATAATCCACATTATGAATTTCAAACTTCATGATTATTGCTTCAGAAAAAGCCAAAAAATCATGTAGCATCCCATTTCAATCTTTTTTCGGATTTCTGTGCTTTTACTATTGTCTCTGCATCACAAAAATTGGCACGCGGTTTATGTTGTATATACGGAGCTGGTACCTAATACTGAAAGGCTCAAGCTTCGCTTTAATAAAGCATTTGTACATACATTCCATTGCTTCAAGCTACCCTATTTTCATTTCTCCCGTATCTTGATCCGAACCCGGAACCTTCCAATCGAAACATCTAAGATACCATTGCGCTGTTTGTTCAATTACCTCTTTATCGCAATATTTACAATACGCTTATTTGCTACAATATTTCAATATACAATTACATAAATCACAATTACACTGCTGAAAAAAAACTAAAAGAAGATACAAACTTAAATACCTCGAACTCCGCGTGTTATAGTTAAATTACGTCGTTTGAAGTAGATGTGCTTGGCCAGAATGTTGTGTTTTCAAGAATTGTGTGAAGAAGTTGATCGGGACCCCTGGAGTAGACCTTATAAAATGGTTTTGAAAAAGGTTAAGGGGGCATATGTACCGTGCCCATCGTGCCCACAAGCTTTAGAAAATATCGTCACGCCACTGTTTCCACAACAACCAGATTGCACGGTTAATGTTGCAACAAGAGGAGACGGAGAAATATTCCCATTAATTACAACGGAGGAGGTGCTTAAAGCATGTAGCAAATTGAAGAATAACATAAAGCTCCGGGGCCTGATAAAATTCCCAATACTGCAATTAAATCAGAGGTCCGCTCATACCCAGAGTTGTTTGAAAACTTATTCAACTCATGCATAGAGGAAGGAGTATTTCCAGCGGGTGGTACTATTGCCTAAAGCGAAGAAGGCGCTAGATCATCCATCTTCATACCGGCCAATCTGCATACCAGATACTGCAGGTAAATTATTTGAGATAATTATATGTGACAGACTACAGGAAGCCATTAAAAACAAAGAGGACCTGGCGGAGAATATGGGTTCCGTCAAGCTCGCTCTACCGTTGAAAAAAAAGGTTTTAAAAAGTATTGTGCGGTAGTTACATTAGATGTGAAAAAGGCATTTAACTCGGCGAGTTGGGATTGCGTATTAAACGCGCTAATCAATAATATAAATAAAATTTGGCTAATTATATTAGGCAACTAGTTTTGAAGTATGAGACTGCCGATACCAGAGGAAGCAATGGTGGTTGGGTTTGCTGATGATGTTGCGATTGTTGTTGTTCCAAAGTACAAAGAATAGGTAGAAGAAATCTTCAATTGGAGTATAAGAGTAATTCAGGATTTGTTATCGTCTGTGGGTTTACAGTTGGCCGAGCACAGAACAGAAGCAGTGGTAATCAACAGTACGAAAAGATTAGAATTCATGACGGTGGAAGTTGTTGGTCAACTGATTCAGTCAAAACAATCTATTAATTATCTGGGAGTAATAATTGATGCTAGAATGTCCTTTAAATCGCATTTGGATGCCATTGGGGGAAAAGCTGGAAAAGTGCCCCGTTAATGCAAATTATGCCAAATGCAGGGTGGGTGGCCACAAAGCCGCAAACTGTTACTGAGTAGTGTGGTGACATCTATTTTATTGTATGGGGCACCAATCTGGGCCAGTGCTATGGAGAAAAGTACTTACAAACAACCGGTGGCATCTGTTTATAGGTTAAGCGCTTTGAGGGTGGTTAGTGCATTTAGAACGATATCAGATGAAGCCGTGTGTCTATTCGCTGGTATGCCTCCAATTGACTTATTGGGTAAGGAGCGTGAAGTAATCTATTCTCGCCGAGCAAATGGAGATTAGAGAGGAAACCGTATTGTGGCTCGTACAAAGGCCGTCAACATATGGCAGCAGCATTGGGGCAGTAGGTCGGTGAACACATTTAATTTCTTCGGTAGTTAAATGGCTAGATAGAAAACATGGAGAGATTGACTTCTATTGATGCCAGTTTCTGATGGGTTCATGGTTGTTTTCGCGCTTATTTATATAAGTTTAAGCAAGATGATTCCCCTTATTGCCCATTGTGCGAAGGAAAACTGGAGAACGTAGAGCATGTATTATTTGATTTTTTTAGGAAGGATCGTAAAGTACCCGACAAGAAATGGAGTGGAGGGATATGCGTATATATTAGATCAATATTGACTTCCAATTGATCTACAATTGATCCATTGATCACAATCATTGACTCATCAATTCCATTGATCTACAAATATTGCGATCGTGGCTAAGAGGTTATTCTAATTGAAGTCAATTCAGCGTCTGTTGTAATATTATTAATTTTGGTTTACAAATCGCGCCTCGGTGAATTTTGTGATGATCTAGAAAAAATTCTCACCGAATATTCATTAAAATATAATGATACTATAATCTGCGGTGACTTCAACTGTGATCCTAATGGTATAGAACCTACACCTAAAAAGTTTGGTAGACAATTGAAAAGATTTGGTTGTCTATATCAAAACAGTGAGCCAACGCATTTCGTCTAGTTTGCTTGATCTGATTATCACAAATACTCAAAAAGTAATTTTTCTTAATCAAATATCGTTGGGATTTTCGGATCATAACTTTATATTTTTTTCATATGATGTCGACAACAACAGAATGGAGTCCTCAATTAGTTTCCGAGATTACAAAAACATTGACACTATACTGGTCTTATGCGCGAATGTGCAAACATACCATGGGATATAATATACCGAATGATAAAGTGTGCGTTTTAACCAGATGGTTGTGGCATCTATTTGAAAAACTTGTTCCTATTAAATCATTTCTTTTAAAATCTACTGAGCCACACTGGTTCAATAATCACATTTAAAGTTTGATTAATTACCTAATTTTATTTCCAATCGTTGGAACCGTACTAAAAATGAAGAGCTTTATCTGGAATATAAATCAATCAGAAATAAAACCAATAATGCTCTTAAAAATGCTAAAGCTCAGTATTTTGATAAAAGTCTTGATCCTACCTTACCATCTAAAACATTTTGAAAACATGTTAATTACATAACTGGATTATCCAATAGACTAAATAACTCAATCATCGACTTCTCAGCAGACGATCTGAACAATTATGTTTGCAATCAACAATCAACATCTGCTAACGTAGACGATTTTGAGTTGAGTGGAGCTACTGATAACTATTTTAGATTTTGTAATATTGATATTGTAGACTTAATTGAAGACTTTCAGTTAAATCTAATTTTGCTGGTGTGGATGGAAATTTATCAAAATGCTACTATCCTATATATGGTTTTATATTACATATGTGTTTAATAGCATTATCACTTTCGCTATTTTCCCTTACGAATGAAAGCACTCTAAAGATATACCGATTCCTAAAAAGCAAAATAGTTCTTTTGTATCTGACTTTCGGCCTATTAGCTTGCTACCGGTTCAGTTCAAACTCAAATTCTGCATCACTTAGAATCACATAAAATGCTATCCAATAGGCTAACATAGTTCTATAACTGCTCTACTAAATATTAGCGATGACATTCGCAGGGCTGTCGATGACGGACGAGCAAGCTCATTGGTGCTTTTGGATTTTTGCAAGGCATTTGATAAGTTTGATCATAAATTGCTAATAAATAAGTTAAGCGATTACAAACAGTTTTTCTCCACTCATCTACATCTAGTATATGCAAAACAAGTACAGGAGTCCCACAAGGCTCTGTTCGTGGGGCCATTCTTATTTATGATGTTTATCAACGATATAACTAGTGTAATAAAGAAACGTAAATATCACTTGTGCGCTGACGACCTGTAAATATATAAATCTTGCGGTGTAAACGATATCGCGAATTGTATTGAGATGGTAAACCAAGATATTGAGAGCAAATTAAAATCTTATCGACTTTTGACTATAAGGATCGCCTATAATAGTACAAACCTAATGAATTCCTTCTTTTTTGTGAGAGGAATCAGTTTGTGGTAGTGATCAAATTCATTTTTCTTCCCACTCTTTATGCTTTCCGTATTTTGGGAAAGATAAAAAAAACTAAAAAATATCTTTCCTTGGCGAAGAAAGGTAAAAAAATAAAATATCTCTCCTTGGAAATAAATTTTTAATTTTTTTTTAATTTTTTTTTATTTTTATTTCATTCTCATTTTATGAACGATTTTTTTATTTTTTTTGTTTTAGTATTACTCTCTTTCATCGTTGTATTGAATGCTAATGAAATTTTTAAACTATTTTGATCAAATGCGAGAGTAGGGAAACACTCAGTCTACAATATGATTGATTATTGCGAACATTGATTAACTATACAGTCATATTTAAAAGTTTAAAACAAAGTAAATTTTCAAGCTCATTTTGACATTTTCATTTAGTAATAATCATAATGGGTAGAAAACAAAGTGATCCAATTCGGCTATATTTTACCTTTAATATAGAAACAAAAGAACAAATGTGTAATATATATTTCAAAAAACATGATATCAAATCTTCGCCGCCATATATGTAAAATCCAAACACAACGATATATACACAGAATACCAACTAAAACTTATTGAAGCAGCAAAAAGTAATAAGATTGAAAAAGAAACAATAAATATAAAAATAAATCGGCAGGAACTAAAACAAGCATGTGTGGGCATGATCGCCAATGGGTGCACATACAAATTTTTAAATCACCAGATTTTCGGCAAATTATTGGGTCACTATCTTCATCATTGAATATAACAATCAACGCAGAAACAGTTAAAAACGAAATATTATTAGAAGCATTGAAAGTAAAAACATCGATAACAGATGATCTGGGAAATGGAAGGTTTTCAATAATAATTGATGAAGCAACTCGGCTTAATCGCTCGATTCTAGGAATTAACGTACAATATATTAAAGATAATCAAATAATAATAAAAACTATAGCTATGTTGGAATTAACAGAACGGCATACCTCGGAGAATCTACAACATATAATTTTACATACATTAACATCCTATCGGATGCAGTGCAAAGTATAATTCAGCAATATGACAGTAAATCAGAGTTTTTAGTAAATACAATTAAATGTGCCGCACACACCGTCCAACTTGCAGTTAATGATTTCCTGAAAGAACAAAAAAGCGTAAGAGACAAAATATCAAAATTAAAGGACCTTTCTATTTACTTAAGAACGCCAACCCATCGATACATTTTAATACAGCAACAACTACGTCAGCCTATTATTAATAACGGAACTAGGTGGAATTCCACATTCAACATGATTGAGCGGCTACTGGATTTCAAAGATTATAGCCAAATGTATCAGCACATTTATTCAGAGTTGAATATTGATGATCTTCTTTGGAGCTTCGCATCCGAATTTATTACAGTGTTTACATCAATTCCGGTTTAATGAGATGGAATGAAATGGAATGGGATTTTTGGTTATTTCATATTTCGTTTTCTCGTCAAATAATTCCACTCCACAAAGTTGTATTCTCGTTCTTTTTGTGCGATATCCTTTTTAGTACTAGTTCTAAATCGAGAAAAATAGCAAACATGGAATTTTAATGTCATTTTATGTTTGTGTTGTTCGCGACGAGTGATTTGTCTAAATATAATCAGTTTATTGTATTTAAAATAAAAATTATTAAATAGTATTTATATATTATATATTTTATTGAAATAATAATTTTATAGTTTTCTAATAATAAATTTTCTAAAATAGTTTTATTGAATAATTATTGACGAGGTGTCCATATTTTTAAACAGCCGGCAAAAAATATATGGATTACCATGTAATTTAAGAATATTAACTGCTCTTCGATTTTATGCCACCGGTAAGAATTGTTTTTTAATTTTCTATAAATAAAACATAGTTATATATGAATGAGTATATCATTTTTTCTAACATTTTAGGATCTTATCAACGAATTGTTGGGGATGGATTTTTCGTCGCAATGAGCCAAACCTCAGTTAGTCGCTGCATTAGAGATGTCAATTAAATGAAAAAATAACCAAGTAAATATGAAATACACGTTAAAGTTAAAGTGGTAAATAATATGTTTATTTTGTTTCAGATTTTACCAACAATATGGTTTTCCCGGAGTTATAGGGTGCATCGACGGCACGCACGTCCTTATAAAGAAACCCGAAAAAGCAATTGAACATGTGTATGTTTGCAGGAAAGGCGGGCATTCTAAAACTATTCAGATAGTAAGTGATTATTTTTTATTTGATATACGACTAAATATAATTTGTATTTTCGCTCTTTAGGTATGTGACGCAAATCTAACCATATTATCTGATAATTCGCGCATGGTGTGTTTTACACAACATTTTGGTCATGAATCGAATTAACCTCAGTGAACTTGATATCGTTGTTGATGAAGTCGAATCTGTTGTTCCTGACGAGGCCAATTACACGATTCAGCACTCTCAACATTTGAGTGAGGGTAGGAGAATAAGGGACGATTTAATCCAAGAATATTTTTAATAATTAATAAAACTGAATCTAAATTTTATTCTAAACTATTTATTGCATTATTTATTGTTCAAAGCATCGGCTAATTTATTTATTGCCTCTACTTTTGCTTTTTCTACTTTGAGCTTTTCTTCTTCTAGCTCGACCCGTCGTTCTAAAAGCTCATTTCGCTCTTTGTTTACTAGTAAATACTCCTCCATTACATCCTCTAGCTGTCGAGGTCTGTGCCTTTTTAGTGTGGCGTGTGGTTGTCTAACTACTGCAGTCGGTTGGCGGACATTGGGACGTGCATTGAGGTCATCATCATTTAGCACAGATCGCACTTCATTCGGCTCTACAACAATTTCTGAAATGTCAATGGGCGCTGATCAATGGGCCGCCACCTCATTCCATTTATCCATTTATCATTTCCCTATTCCCATCCATACTATCATATCTATAATAAAAGCAAATATGTACCAAAGACAAGAAAATTTTACGAATAAAAATTATATTTAATTTAACACGTAACTTACCTTCCACGAGCTAAATCTACATTTTCCTCTAAATACGTTACCAACATTTCTTTTTGATTTATCGTAACCTTTTAGACAATTTTTTTGGCACTAGGAGTTTCCACCTTTAATTCCACTACTAAATTGCACGACGAGAAATTTTGACATTTCATTCCACATTAGTGGAATTTCTTTTCCCATTCCATTTAACAAGAATGCAAAAATCGCATTTAGTACAATATTTCATTCCACAAAATAATTTCACACAACCGGAATCTATGTACAATCCAATAAAACATATTACATTGAAGTTACAAGAAGAACAATTATTCATGGGAGATTTTTTTAAATGCTGGCTGGAATTGCAAATATGTGTCGAACAAATTCATTTACCGATGGCAGAAATTCTGCTTCAAAAAATTAAAAGGCGGGAAAAACAAACTAATAGTAAACAGTGTTGTAGCTGCAGCTGCAGCTCTGTTTTTAGATCCCCGATTTCACTGTACTTTATCAAACTCGAATAAAGAAGCCAGCATAGCGCATCTTAACCACCTATACGAACATCAAAATAATTTACTCGAACCACAAAAGGAGGTATCATTAAATAATTCATCATATGCAACACCGTCACCTTGCTCATCTACATCGAATTCATCAAATCAGGATATAAATATTTTAATGAACGCTTATATTGCTAACCATAACCAAAACGTAACCAACACAAATACAAATGGTACGTTTCGACTGTGAAGGTCTTATAAATGAAGATCAAAAGAAACGATATCAGGATCTTGTCAGCGACAACATTAAAAAGCTAATTACCAGTCTGACTGCGTGAACTCTGTCTGGCAGGTACTGAAAACTTCGGTTGTCAGTGCTGCTTAACAGACTTTAGGTATAGTAAAAGTCAGAGCCAAGAATGATCGGTTTGATGACGAGAGTCGTTTTGCAGTTGAGCAACAAAATATTACCCATAATGAAGTGCAACAACGTCTCACAATCGCAAGGAAAAACAAGGCTGCTCTTGCAAGAAGGGCAGCTAAGCGAATTTGTAGACGGAAGAAGCGAGAATGGTGGAAGGCCGAGGTTCTGAAAGTACAACAACTCAGCAATGAGCGCAGTTCGCGTAATTTCTTTAAAGGAATTACTGGACTGTACCATACTTTCAGGCCTACGTCAACCGCCATTCGGGACCGAGATGGAAACCTCTGTGTCAACATCGACGCAGTACTTGACGCATGGAGTGGACACTTTACAGACCTGCTTGATGTCCATCATGCGTCACAGACTGTTGTTGAGCCACCTCTAATACAGACTGCGGAGATTTTCACTGAGGAGCCATCCCATGAGTAATTCACTAAGACCATGCAGAGATTGAAACGAAACCACTCACCTGGAGTGTACTGCATTAATTCGTCTTTTTGACCTTATTCGATTAGTGTGGCGAACCGAAGTTATGCCTGACAAATGGAAAATGGCCGCGACATGCCCCATCTTCAAGAAGGGAGACCGCTTGAAGTGTGAGAATTATCGCGGTCTCCTTTGCACAGCATACAAGTTACTGTCATACATTATATTGGATAGAATCACTCCTCTAGCGAAGGGCTTGGTTGGTGACTATCAAAGAGGATTTCGTCCGAATCGATCAGTCACCGATCAGGTCTTTTCGTTGTGGATGATTCTATCTAAATAATATGAGACATCCATTCCCGTACATCAGGTTTTCCTGGATTTCCGGAAGGCCTATGACTCGATCAATCGAGAGAGGTTGTGGTCTGCCCTGGAATACCTAGGAATGCCAACAAAATTGGTACGTCTGTGCAGGATGACAGTGACGCAGTTTCAATGCTGTGTTAAAGTTGAGAACAGGTTATCGACAATTTTTGCAGTTAACTCGGGTGTTCGGCAGGGAGATGCTCTGTCCCCGATACTATTTAATCTCGTGTTGGAGTATATGTTTCGTAAAACTGAAACAGCTGAGCGCAACATCTTATATCGCCAGTCCAATCAGGTGCTTGCATATGCAGATGACATATGCGTGATTGGACTGAATAGCAACGGAGTGAAAGAAGTACTTAATCCGCTTGTTGAGTTTTCAGCATCAGTTGGACTTCAGATCAATGAGTCCAAAACAAAATACCAGATCTCTGGTTTTAGGGACAATGGCACACCAGATTTTAGTAGTGGCCACCACATGTTTGAGGGAGTGAGGAGGTTCAAATATTTGGGTTCTCTTATCACTCACGATAACAGTGTGGGTGAGGATATTAAAGTGCGGCTGGCAGCTGGCAGTCGTTCTTTGTAACCTCTAAGTCCTCTGCTAAAATCTAAACACTTATCAAGTGCCGTGAAGCTGAAGCTTTACAAAGCGTTGATCAGGCCCGTTTTTATGTTTGGATGTGAAAGTTGGGCGCTGACGGATGAGTAAGAGAGATGTCTCCTTACATTTCAGAGAAGAATCATGCATGTGATTAACGGCCCAAAACACGAAAGCGATGGTACATACCGAGTAATGGCCTTTAAAACTGATTATTATTATTTATTATTACTTATAAGACGTACAGTACAGTAAAATTTGCAAATTCTAAAACGGCAATAAGTATTTCATAAACAACGAATTTTTTAATTTCTTTATTCAATTATGTTCCTACATATTTGTTATTAATGAAAAATCATCTAAACTATTTATTAATTAATTGCCGGCTGAAAAGTCGAACTTTGGAGCGGACGGCCACCTTAAAATTCACGCACAGATGAATTTGGAACCAAATTCGTTCTTTTTATCCATTATTTTTTTAAATCTTCCATATTCTTTGCTGCCTTGTGGGTCTTTCTCAATTTAGTTTTCATTATTGCCCAATATCGTTCGATTGGACGAAGTTCAGGACAGTTGGGCGGATTGACAAATTTGGGAACAACACACACGTTGTTAAATTTGTACCATTCTAATGTTTTTTAGAGTAATGACATAACGCTAGATCAGGCAAAGACAAAGTGCCAACTTGGTGCCCACGTAAAAAAGGCTGGAGTCGCTTTTGGACTTTGAGTCGCACTCCTTAATGTAATTTTCCGAAGATATTGTCCCTTGCGTGATGTACGGAGCACTTCTAGAACCACATTGGCAAATAGCCTGCCAAACCAAGTATTTTTTCGGAAACTTTTCATGTTGGATAATTTTAAATTTCATGTCGACACTCAGTTTATCCTTTCCAGAATAATATTGGTTACCTGGCAGAGATTTGAAATCAGCTTTAACGTAGGTTTCGTCATCGATAACAAAACAATCATCTTTTTTGTCCACCAAAAGTTTGTACAGCATTCAGCTTCGTCGGATTGCCGTAGCTTCACGCCGTGGTTATTTGAATTTACTGAACGATCGAAAATCACACCTCTTTTTAATTCGAAGAATTCGCACATGATTTGTGTTATTTTTTTTCGCTAAATCCCTCAGAGATAGGTTTGGATTGTTTTTCAGAGCGCGCACCACTTTAGTTTCCAATTTTTTATCAATATGGCTCGATATGCCTGTTCCAAATTTTCTATTGACGCTCTGAGACTCCATAAACCGAATTATAGTCCTTCTAACGGTAGAGTATATGCAGGGTGTCCGCCGGGAAGGTATACTATTTTATTTTGCCGCCATTTTGGTGAACGCTAGTCTTGACAGTTCATATTTGGCAGTCGTGAAGTAGACACGTGGCAAATTTATTATGGAAAAATATTCGATAAGCCAACGTGTTTTAATCGTTAAAACATTTTATCACAACCAATCATCGATTACTGTGACGATGAGAAAGTTACGTGAAATTTTTGGGAGAAACAACGTGCCAACAAAACGCACTATTTATCGTGTTGTAATGATTTCGAAGAAAGAGGGTCTGTAGGTGATAGGCCCAAGCATGGGCCACAACGTACTGCAAGATTGGCTGAAAACTAGGATGTTACAGCTCGCCCATGACAACCCCGATTTTCATGAAAAAATCATAATGAGTGGCGAGGCACATTTTCATTTGAATGGATATGTGAATAAACAGAATAGTCGGTTCTGGGCAATGGAAAACCCTCAAATTATTCATCAGTCACCTTTACATCTATTAAAAGTGACAGTCTGGTGTGCAATTTGGTCAGGAGGAATAATTGGACCTTACTTCTTTCAAAATGAAAACGGCGTAACGGTAACTGTGAATGGGGAGCGATATCGTGATATGATTGAAAACTTTTTAATGCCACAACTGCATGCTTTGGGCTTGATAAACATGTGGTATCAACAAGACGGTGCCACATTGCATACAGCCAGGATTACAATGGAATTACTGCGAGACCTCTTTCCACAACAAGTTATTTCAAAAAATGGTGATGTTGATTGACCTCCACGTTCGCCTGATTTGACTGCTCCGGACTTCTTTTTGTGGGGATATCTGAAAAGAAAGGCTTATGCAAACAAACCAGAAACGCTTGAGCAACTCAAACAAAATATTCGTGATGAAATTAATAAAATACCGCGTGAAATGTGTGAGAATGTAATGAAAAATGTGCTCAAAAGGGCTCGCATTTGTGAGGCTAACAGAGGCGGACATTTATCTGATATTGTATTCCATACATAATTGCCGACATTAAATAAAACATTTATCAATATATCAATTAATCAAAAATTGTAAACAAACAAAGTAGTATACCTTCCCGGCGGACACCCTGTAGAATTAGTTTTTTTTTGCGATGGATTTGTATGTGAGAATTTGATTTTCCAAATAAAATTGCACAATTTGTTTGCGAACTATCTCTTGATTTGATTACATTTTGCTAACGGCAAATTACAATTCATGTTGTTTTTTTTTTTATTTGATTTGGTGCGTTCGTCTAAAAAAGTGATATTGTGTGCAAATTTTACTGTACCACGTCTTATTTCATGGAATCACCAAATTGATTATTATTTGACCTTTTCCCAAAATCATATTGCATTAAAAATCTTCAATCTTACCTAATATGGATAGTTGCTAATTCATAAAATTAAAAATAATCAAAAGATTCAATGCGGCAAACACTCAATAGATCCGTGTGCTACATTCCAATCTAACTGAAATTTCCTGGATTCTTAAATAAAAACACTAAATGTAGTCGTGCACATCGTGCCGCTGGTCGAGTGCATGGCTGATAACTTGTTTTATATAATCTAAAATATCTACATTACACATATTTCAGAAAATTGAAAAAACACGAATAGTATTTATTTAATTATAATTGAACACTAATTTTATGCACAGTAAATTAAATTATGTCCACTAATGCATGATAATAAAATCAAATATATATTTCTTAATTAAAATACAAAATTAACAAAGGCATACGATAATTTTATTATCCACACGGAATAAACACAAATGAAACAAACATTGTGATGTGATGATGTAATTGAATCGATAGCATAGGATTTTCGTAAAAAAAATTGTATGGAATAATCAGTTGTTTTGATCAGAGATATCAACGATAACAAGTTTTTAGCTTATTTATAATCATACATCGACTTGACATGTTAATTTACATTTTAATTATTATTGTAATTTCATATTATTATTATTACGATTTAGTTTCGTGTTTTCCTTGTTTTAAATTATTTAATATACGCAGATAATAAAATTAAAAATTGTGCTTCTAATACATAATATTATTATTCTATGTCAAAGTATTTTTCATTTAATTGAAAACAACTACGAGTATATACATAATATGTATTAAATTAAAAGCAACTAGAAAACCATTTAATTTTCCCTTAGGTTATAATTTTAAATTTTTGTAAGGCATCAAAGTATTATCCGGTCTGATTAAATAGAAAATAAAAATTATATTGCTCAACATACATATGTACATAACAAAGACAACAACTACCTACCTAATGAAGAAAAACAAAATTTCAATCCAATTTAGGAATGATATACGTTTCATACACAGCATTAATCCGATTCGAGATTATAATTTATGGAATGTGGTCGACAACAGCATATGATTATCGTAATGATATGGATGAAAAATTTATGGTTTTTATTTAATGTTAAATTGACGTAATACAAATTCAAAAAACTGCCTTAAAGACCAAAATATGTATTTGTATGTATGTATATATACCTTTTAAACAAATCGAGGTGAAATACATTAATCGAATCTGATATAGATTTCATTACATAAAATATGTGTGTCGACAACCCGTAGATAACGTCAACAACAAGGTAGACAATTCCTAGAGTGGTTTTGTCAATTAGTTCTAAACTAACGGATGACCAAATTTGTTTAGGAACATTATACGTTATTGGTGATAGTTTTACAGAATGTTCGTCAATACCATACTTCAGCGTCATGTTTATCCATTACAAAATTATTAAATTGACCCAAAACAACGATATATTGCGTTATATAGAGTGGGGCTCTCTTTATAACGGTAGAACGTTATAGAACAGCTTGCAGAAAAATCGGAAAAAACGGCTCACACAAAATCAGACAAAAAGGTTATAACTTTCATTAAAAATAATCCGGGGAACTTTAACTATGACCGTGCTATAAAATTTAACACACCCCACTCCACGGTAAATCGAATTCGAGTTCAGGAAGGCCATAAGTGCTACCGAGTTATTAAAATGCCAAATCGTTAAGATAACCAACACTTGTTCATGTATATAAAGACCAACAACTTTCCTATTATTGTGGCAGGATTGTACTGTACGTGGGTTCCCGTTTAATGAGATGGAATAATTTAAAATGGGATTTTTGATTATCTCGAATTTCGTTTTCTCACTAAATAATTTCATTCCCCATATAAGGATTCTCGTTTTTGTTTCGAGATAATATTTTTAGTACTAGTTCTAAATCGAGTTCAATGTCCAAAAAAGGAAAATTTCTGTAATTTTAATTATTTTTATTTATGTTTGCGGCTACACAACCAAACGTTCTTAATTTTATTAAATAAATCAATTAAATAATTAAAAGTGTTACAAATTGTATGTACATCGAGTCATTTTGTGTTGTGATATTTGTATATTTAAGTTTAAAAAAAACGATTCATAAGACAATATGGATTTGTCAATGAGAATCCGTATATTAGTAGCACGACGTAGAGAGCAAAAGCTAGGATTAATAAGGCGTCGTCGAGGATTGAGGGATTATAGCGATCCATTTAGCATTTCCGATGCTAGATTTAAAAAATTATTTCGGTTCCCAAAACATTTGGCAATATGTTTTATTGATGAACTGACGATTTTTATGGATCAACGCCAAAAAATTCATAAAAAATGGTAAATATAATGTTGTATTTTTTAAGGTTCATACCAAAGGATTGTTGGTGATGGTTTTCTACTAACAATGAGCCAAACATCAGTGAGTCGCTGCATAAAAGAAGTCAGCCATATCATAAATGACCACCTTTTAGGAAAATATATTGTGTTTCCGCAAAAGCCGACGCAGTTAAATGAAAATAAAACTAAGTAAAGAGTAAAATGACATAAAATCGATAAATGTTGCTATAATACGATTTTTTATTCTAGATTTTATCAACAACCTAATTTTCCTGGTGTTATTGGATGTATCGACGGGACACATGTAACAATAAAGAAGCCAACCATGGACATCGAACACGTCTACGTGTATCGAAAAGGGGGTCATTCAAAAAATATTCAAATCGGAAGTTTATTTATTTTTCATTAGAAGTGAGACTATCAATAGTTAAACAAAACATTTTACTTTCTACTTTGTTCTATAATAGATATGTGATGCCGATCTACTAATATTATTCGTAAATCCAAAATTTGGTGAAACCGCTCATGACGCGTTTATGTGGAAGTCGTAACTTCTTCAGATACACCTTTACAACATGTATCAAACAGGCGAAAGAAACTTTTGGTTGTTAGGTATGTGAAGTTATATATTTTAATTGTACAATGACTTAAACAATTAATTTATTTCAGGGGATAGTGGGTACCCACAACAGCCGTGGTTAATGACGCCAATCCTAAATATATACATCCAATGAGAAGGAAGATAACTACAATGATATGTTTTATAATCATTAACGATGGGTAGAGAATAATCACTCAATTAATGTGTTCACTTTTAGCACAAACAACAATTTTATTTTATATAATTATTATTATATGTAATACAATTTAATAATTTTTATAGATTTTAATATCTAAATTACAATTTATTTAATTATTTATACTGGACCAAGATCACAATTTCTTCTGGTCTAACAATTCTTTTGGATGACAGTCATTCTATCTATCACTAGTATATAAAAGTATATGATATTTGCAATAAACAATTATGTATATAATAGTATATGATATTGGTAATAATTAGCATTTACAATACAATGAAAAATACATAAAAATAAGCATATAATGTTAAATGTATATACAAATATAAATTATAGGAGAGAATAGGGTAAGCATTCACTACATCCCTTCTCCCTAAAAATAAATAAATCATTAAATGATTTATTTTACAATAATATAATATAATAATTTTTTTTTTTTTTAAATTCAATATTTAATTTAGATATTAATTTAATTTAAATGAATATCATTTTTTTTTTTTTTTTTTTTTTTTTTTTTAGTTTTTCAAATTTATTTATTTATTTAATTTTAAATAATATAAAATTTACAAATATAACTTATATTTATTATAAGAAAGTGTTATTTCATTTATTATTAAATGTTATCAAACTTCAATTGTAAGTATAATATGGATAATAAATTAAGATTATGGTCTATGAACAAACAATATATTTAAGAAACGATTTCACTTTAATGTTAAAATATTTCAATAAGTAAACAAAAAATTTAAATTACGGCAATTAACTATAAGTAAAGTTCATATAACTTCAATAATATTTTTATTATTTGTATAATTTGATACGATTGTTATGCACGGTAACATTTTTTCGATTAATGCGAATTGTTGAATTTTCCTTCGAATTAACTTTTATTATTTCGTAAGGACCTAACCACAAAGGATCTAATTTTGTAGCTGCTCTTTCATTTATCAAAAGAACTTGGTCACTGACATGAAATTGTGTGGAGGTTGAAGCACCACGATCATAATAGGCTTTGGATATTTTCTTGCTATGGACTAAATTCTTATAGGCTACCTGCCAGGCTGTTTGCAATTTATTTTTCAATTCGTAGGTACAGTCATTATAATTATAAATTGGATCTGGTTCTTTCTTTAATGAACTAGGCAGTAGTGGTTTATGTCCAAAAACTAATTCATAAGGCATATAATTTGTGGTAGAATGCGGTGAAGAGTTGTACGTGAACACGGCAAATGGGATACATTCGTCCCAGTTTAATTGATCACCATCGGAAAAGTTTCTAATGTATTCTGCTAATGTTCGGTGTGATCGTTCTAGTGCGCCATTTGATTGTGGATGGTACGCAGTTGTCTTAAATTTTTTTATAGCAAGAAGCTTACAAGAATGTTTAAACATTTCACTCATGAAATTACTGCCCTGATCGGTCACGATAGACTCAGGAGCACCGAACTGACAAATAAAATGTGTGGTGAGTACCTTTGCAATAGTTGATGTTTCTTGGTTTCTAATTGGTACAGCTAAAGAATATTTGGTTAGATCATCTTGCATTGTAAAAATGTACTTATTTTGGTTATAGGTCTCAGGAAGTGGTCCAACGATATCCATGAAAACTTTTTGAAATGGCCTGTTAGATGTACTAGTTATTTTCATAGGGACTTTATTAATTTTACAAACTTTATTTTTTTGACATTTCTCGCAACTTTGTATATATTTTCTTATTCGCGACAACATTTGAGGAAAATGATAATAGTTTTTAATGCGAATTAATGTTTTTATAATACCCTGATGTCCACCAATAGGAGAATTACGATATTCGCCTAATACTCTTTTGATATCCTTTTCATCTGAAAGCTCTACTTTGCCCGAATAAGCTGTAGATTGACTTTGATTTTTTGGATCACTGACAGGATTAGAAATATTTAATGTATTTGAAGAAGAATCAATTGTTGTATTATTAATTTTTGAAATATTATTTAGAACATTATTAGAGGTATCGTCATTCGAAATTTTATTTTTTGTTTGAGATCGCGTTACTACTAGTATTTTAGTAGCTTCAATAGGATCAGAAATACTTGTTTCGATGCGGCTTAAAGCATCGGCATTGGTATTGATTTTTCCTGGTTTGTGGACGATATCATATTCATGATCGTCCATCTCGATTCTCCAGCGAGTAAGTCTAGCAGATGGATTTACGCTTTTGTGGAGCCAAATTAATGGCAACATCTTAATTTGAAGGCAACATCTTTTTTTAAAAGTGATGTTAATGGTGCGCAATATTCGCAAAGTTTTTAATAAATCTGCGATAATATCCGCACAAACCAAGAAATGATTTTATTTCTTTTGAAGTAGTTGGTTTTGGATAGTCCTGAATTACTTGAGTTTTTGACGGATCAGGTTGTACTCCGTTAGCTGTGATATGATGACCTAAATAAATAATTTCTTTGCAGAGGAAACAACATTTTGACGGCTGAAGTTTAAGATTAAAATGCCGAAGCCGATGAAAAATTTCTTCTAGTTTTAAATTATGGTCATTAAGGTTATATCCATGTTTAATCCATTTAAACCAATTAAAATATTATTCATTGCACGCTGAAATGTAGAAGGTGCATTTTTCAGCCCAAATGGCATTCGAATAAAATGATAATGGTTTGTTTGTGTACTAAATGCAGTTTTGAATTTATCATTTTCAGCCATAGGTATTTGATGATACCCATCCGCCAAATCTAAAGTTGTAAAGTATCTAGATTTCCCCAATTGTTCAAGTATATCAGTAATATTAGGAAGTGGGAAAACGTCACTGATAGTAATGTCGTTTAAACGACGAAAATCCACTACAATTCTCCATTTTCGCTCACCATTTACTGATTTTTTTGGTACTACAATTAACGGGCTATTAAACGGGCTATTACTTTGTTCTACTACACCCTCACTAAGCATTTTATTTACTTGCTTTTCGACTTCTAATTTAGCAGAGTGCGGCAACCTATATTGCTTAATGTTAATAGGTTTTGAGTTCGATATTAGTGGAATGGTATGACTTGTACCAGAAGTTACGGTAAGCTTATCTCCATCTAAATGGAACAAATCATTATATTTTCGGCATAATTGTGAAATTGAAGATTTTTCTTCAGGGTTTAGATGATCTAAATTTATGTGTGATTCTAAGATATTAAAACGATTTAAAAGTGAATCTGATCACGGTTGAAAATGAAAGATGTCATATTGATTTAAAACTTCAGTTTCAATAAGTGAAGGGTTTATTTCAACAGGGAATTCATTTGAGTTAATGACGCTAATATGAGCATAATTATTTTTCATGCGAATTAAAGAATTTGGAATATATACTCCAGGATGAATTTCTCTTGCTTTACAAAAATAATCTTCAACGCTTTTACAATTAATGATTGTAAATTTGATAATTTTTTCGATTCGAGGAGGTACTATGATAAATGAATCAGGCGAAGTTAAGTTCAAAGTTATACTAAAATTTTTGAATGGGTTTAACATGACAGTGTTATTTGTATAATCGATAATGCATTTATTTGCTCTTAAAAAATCTTTACCAAGAATCCCGTCACAATTGATTGGAAATAAATCCGGTACGATTTGGAACTGCTGATGAATTAATATATTTTCTTGAAGCACAATATTTGAATCACATAAGGCTATTGTTGTAAAATCATGATTAGTAACGCCTTTAATTATACATTTTTTTTCAGGATAACATTGTGTTGTACCGATTATCACTCCATGTTTTATGACACTTAATTCAGCTCCAGTATCAATAAGCAAACATAAATTTTTACTATCATGCTTCGCGATATCGATATTTAAATTGACGTAGTCTGGTTTAGGATTTTCAGTAAAATTATAACAAGTAAATACATTACGATGTGACTTATGTAATTGGTTGATTGCTTTTTGATGATATTATGGACAAATTATTGGAATGTATAAATTTCGAACACGTATTTAAAGTTAATCCACTCGCCTTGACGTGTTCGGTTTGATCATGTCGAGTGTTGTTATGTTTTCCGAAACAAGTTCTTTACTTTCTTTATTTGGTTCATAAATATTATGTTTATTGCGATTTAGTTCACTATTCATTCTTGTACGACAATTTCGAATATGATGACCTAATCTACGGCAATATGAGCAACTGTTAGTTGTTACTGGGTACTGTTAGTTGTTAAGTGGACATTCGATTTAGGGTTTGGAGAACGTAACGAATAACAGGATTTAGCTGAATGACCAGTCTTATTGCATAATTGACATTTTATAATGTTATCACTGGCATTACAGTTTACATTAAAATTCAACATTTTCTCTTCTTCGAGAGCTTTAGCTATGGCTTCCTTTAAAATTGAAAAGCGGCATGCTTTTATTATTACCTTTATGGGGTTTTTTAAGCCGTTTTCAAAAGAACGTAATGCTGTAGAAGAATTTAACTTAGTTATATAAATAGCTGCGTCTTTTCCTTCTCTGGAAACGCATGCGTCATTGGGATCGGCAACTAATTGTTCAATTCTTTGAGCGTACGTTTTTATATCTTCATTCCTCCCTTGCTGTATTTGAACTAATTCCAGTTGTAATTGTTCGACAGAGCGACAATCAGAAAATTGTAAAATTAATTCTTCTTTGAGATCTTTCCAATTCTTAAATGTCTTGTATTTTACAAGATCATAAGCTTTTCCAAATAATTTTGTTTTAATTATGTCTAAAAGTATTAGAGTGTCGTCCTTGGATACTGTAGATTTTTCGATAATATCACAGCATGCGACAAATTTGTGAAGATTGGGACTATTACCATTAAAATCGGGAATTAGTTTGATTGCATTATCAATACTAAAATTCATTTTTTTAGCCTTTGGCGGTTTAATTTCAGATAAACTAATACAAGACTCTAAAAGATCGGATCGCTTAAATTCATTGGAATATTCAACAAAAGTTTCACCGGAACTATCACTGTTTTCGGACAAGTTAGAACTAATAATATTATTGAAGATTGGACTAACACTTACGGTTTCCGTCAGCTGATCATTGGAAGATGTTGATTTTATTATGACTCTGTTTCTTAAGTTTATTGTTCCTTCATCCTCATTCGTGTGCATTCGAGACCATAAAAAAATTAAAAAAAAAATTGATAAATAAAAATGTATAAAAAATTTTAAATTAATTTTTGATAACATTTATACATACCGAAATAATGTTTAAAATTAATAGAAAAACAATTTTTAGTTTTTGATTTATGATGAGAAGACCCAATTGATGATAGTTAATGTTTGATGAAGTTGAATTAGCTGTAATTTATTTGTATTCAAGTTGAATTATCACATAACATGTTGTCCGCATGTGCTCACAAAATTTTTTTTGTCATCCGATATTGTATAGCTGTATTTATAAGCTGTTTTATGTACTACCGGTTCTTAATCAAATTATCTGCATATTCAACGCTTTGAATATATTTTGTTTGAATAAATATGTTGAAGAATAGTTTTATATAAATGTATGTAGTTGTTCTGCACAAATTGATGAAATTTGAAATTTTCTTAATTGATTGGCGATTTTCTTTCCACCCGAACAAGACTTTCGCTGCCACCAGATATGATATGTTTTATAATCATTAACGATGGGTAGAGAATAATCACTCAATTAATGTGTTCACTTTTAGCACAAACAACAATTTTATTTTATATAATTATTATTATATGTAATACAATTTAACAATTTTTATAGATTTTAATATCTAAATTACAATTTATTTAATTATTGATACTGGACCAAGATCACAATTTCTTCTGGTCTAACAATTCTTTTGGATGACAGTCATTCTATCTATCAATAGTATATAAAAGTATATGATATTTGCAATAAACAATTATGTATAGAATAGTATATGATATTGGTAATAATTAGTTATAATGTAAAATGTATATACAAATATAAATTATAGGAGAGAATAGGGTAAGCATTCACTACAACAACGTCGCGCATAAATCTACCCGAAACTGCGTAGAAAGGTGTATTGGTGTGTTGAAAGGCAGATTTCGATGTCTATCACGAGAACTATTTTTGTGCTATTCACCATCAGAGTGTGGTTTTATCATCAATGCATGCAGTGTCCTCCACAACATTTTCGTCAGAAACCGGATTGACTTAGATGAGTTGGATTTTGTTGCCGATGATTCAGAATATGAGATTATTGATGATCCTGAATACAGCATTGAGCGATCAAGCTATCTAAACGAAGGAAGACAAGCAAGGTGCGAAATGGTAAGGGGGTATTTTTAATATATAACAAAAAATAAAATAAAAAGTTAAATTGAATTATAAAATATCTGTAAATTCTAAATTTTCCAAATTTCTGTTTTTATTTGGATTGCTCCAGCGACTACTTTTTCTTTATCCACTTTTAGTTTTTCTTCATCGATCTCGATTTGGCGCTCTAGGATCGTATTTCGCCTTTTATCCTCCACCAAATAGTCCTCCAATATTTCTTCCATACTCCGCGGTCTGCGCTTTCTCGGGGCTATATTTGACGAAAGAATGGTTGTATTTTGGCCGATATTGTTTTCTAAAGAGCCACGGGAGTCCAAATTTCCTCCATCAGCATTGTTGTCGATTACCGGCTCAATGGTAATGTCAAGAATATTTTCATACACTTCCTGGATATTAATGTTCGGTTCAATTCGAGGTAAGTTCTGAAAAATATAAGATTCTATCAATATAGATGCCAAATACAATTATTGTACAATGTTGTTAGTGTTATTAACCCAGATTGCGGTGCAGCACATTCATCGCCTGTTACGGAGTTCCAAGAAATTTTATTTATAATCCGTAACTCAAGGTCGGTAAGTGGTTTTTGACGACCCAACCCATTGATACCACTTTTATTGGCAATTGCTTTTAACTCTGCACATAACTGCACATTTTAACATAAAGTCTAAATTCAAATAAGATATTACATATTTTGTGTGTTTTTCTTGAATTACAAATACAAAGGCTTTTTTTCCATCGTTTCCCATATTTGGACGCTCCGCCTGCAGCATTTAACAACTCGGCCGCCTCATTCAACTTCTCTCTCATGTCCCTATTTCCGTATATTCCTCCATATCTACAAGAAACATAAAACCATTACTTGTTAGTAGATTTATAAATAAAATACTTACCTTCCACGAGCCAAGTCTAAATTTTCTTCCAAAAAACTTACCAAAATTTCTTTTTGGTTAGCCGAATCTTTTTTTCCAATTTTTTTTGTTCTCCATTGCTTCTACGTCCACTTAAAATTCCACTATTAACAAATTTTATTTATTTGCTTCAAATTCCGCGACGAGATAATTTGACATTTCATTCCACAAAAGTGGAATTTATTTTAAGATTCCACTGAACAGGGATTCAAATATCTCGATTGGTACAAAATCCCAACCCACTAAAAAATCCCATCAAACCGGAATCCATGTGCTGTCCACCTAGACATTATATTAAAAACAAACAATACTCCGAGTTCTTCAAGCGTCTGGTAAAAAGGTTCATAATAAGTGACTTCAATGGGAAGAATACTCACGGGGGTTCTAGATTAACTACAATTAAAGGAAATGGATGTGAATCCATTTCAACTGGAAAACCAATATATTGGCCAACTGACCCAGAAAAAATACCTGGGGGTCTATTATGAAAATTTTGACGAAAATAACCCATTTATATGAAATATAAAAATATTCGACCGCGCATTGTTTTAGAAAAAGCCGCAAATATACGACGGCTATTGTGAATGGCAAGTGCTCATAAATCGTGCAATAATAAAATGTAAGTTTTCATTTTTGGATTTTTTTTGTTAAATTTTGTCTTTAATTTTTGATTATATTAATTATAATATAATTAATTTAATATAATAAATATAATTTAGTTTTTCTAGGACGGTTACAACGCCAGAAAAATTTGAAAAATTGGTCACGTTAATGGAAAAAAATCCAAAAAAATTTTAAATACGGTTCAATTCTGCGAAACAATTAATGCTTTATGGAACGAGGTAAAAGAGTCGTAAAACGCTGTCGGGCCTCCATAGAAAAGTGTTGATAGTTGGAAAAAAGTAAGGATATAAGGTTACGTTAAGGGACATAATAAATAATATATTAACTTAATATTTTCAGGTGTTGAGAGATTTAAAAAACCACACAAAAAACAAAATTAAAGCCAACAAAATCCCGATTTCGGGAACTGGAGGGAGCCCATACAGGGTTAAACCGCTAAGCAATTTGGAGGAGCGGGTCAATGGTTTACTTGATTTGCGGGGGGAAATTGAGGGTATTAATGTAAATCATTTTGGTTTCGAGACACCATCAAACCTAATTTTAATAAGCAACCCTACTGACACTTCAATTACCCGCCTCCGCTTAAAGTATCATCACCGAAAACACATTTAACGATGAAAATCAGGAACCAACCACACTATAACCACCGACAACCGATGTACCAACAACAGAAACATATCCCACATACCGGAATTAATAGGCCGAGATAAAACAGGAAGTCGAAGGAAAATTCGGAAAGTCTTTTAAAAAAATATCTTCAGTTACAAGAGGCATTCTATAAAAGACAAAAATTGTTCTTAGAAACACAAGAAAATCAAAGAACAGAAATTATAAAATTACTTAAGGACGTTTCGAGAAAGAAAAA
This sequence comes from Tipula unca, assembly GCA_951394425.1. NCBI lineage: Eukaryota > Metazoa > Arthropoda > Insecta > Diptera > Tipulidae > Tipula > Tipula unca. The sequence goes on along the minus strand of OX596382.1, from coordinate 66,753,143 downwards.
TGGAAGGCCAAACAAGAAATGATACTAAAGAAATAGAAGCAAAAGGCCCAAGCTTGACAGTTAAAAGAAAGGTAGTTGAATTTAAAGCAACAGGAATTGGTGGCACAGATATAGTTTTAGTAAATTAAACGCCATTTTTATAAAATACTGTACTATATTTATTTTAACATTTTGAAAGACTGAATTAATCAATTTAATGAAATGAAATTAAATATAAATAATAAAAAAATGCATTGTTTGTTTAATACTTTTATCTCATAATCATAAATTGATTTTTAGGGTATCTCTAATTATTTTGGCTTCTTGCTGCAGATTTCCGATTTCTTCTGAACGTTATATTCTACACACAAATTATGTACTAGGCTACTAAAACATTAACAATTAAGGCTACTTTCACCGGTTGATAATGTAGCTCCTGAGTGTGTAGCAGACGTCTCCAATAGCCTTTCAATATACCAACCACGCGTTCGATTACGGAACGTGCGTTGGCATGTGCTGTATTAAAGAGAGTTTCAGCCGAGTCCTCCGTTGTTTTCCTGTATGGAGTCATTATCCAAGGCTCCAATGGATATCCGGAATCGCCTAAACATTCAATAAGTTAGTAGTATAAAATAACATAATATTTTTTAAATTACCTAGAATCCATGAACAGTCCCGTCTCCAATCCTGCCAGGCGAACAACCACCGAAACGCGGATCGAACGAAGTGATTTGGTTAAATAACAGCATAAGCAATTTTTATGTTTGTTTATATGTTTAGAATACTTACGATCATAACGTTTAAGCTGTGTGATCCTTTTCTATTAAAAAAATTATGTTCATTATGTTCTGGCCATACAATATTGATGTGCGTGCCATCTACACAACCTATCACGCCTGGAAACCCAGTTTTGTTTAAAAAATATTCCTTGGACTGTGACTTTTCCTCATTCGACAATTTAAATTTGATATATTTGCTACACAAGGTGGATTGTAATATGTTTAAGGTTTCTTCCATTACTACAGAAACGGTAGATTGAGTTATATCGATCAAGTAATCTTGTCCCACTCCTTGCTGGTACGACACTTCTCCCAAAAACCAGGGTTAGCACCGATACTAAAAAAAAGTTTGATGTTGAAAATTTCATAATAGACCCCCTGGAAAGATAAACAGAAGCTCACATCAGAGGTACGCTTATGTCGAAAAATTGGGCTAAATCTCAACATGCATATTGTAAAGAGAAATCTGTGGAGACAGCTTCCCTTATACACTTCAACGAGAAATCTTTCGAGGACAAGGGCTATGAGTTCAATTGCATTAGCAGTAATCTCAAATACCATTTGGTCGCTGAATATAACTTTAGATAAACGAGTAAGTAAAAAAGAACTATGCGCAGCCCAGACATCTCTGAGCACTCCTGTATTTTACCGAATCCTACCTACCACGCACGATCGAATAATACCTTTACCTTATGTGACTGTACTGAAACCTTGGTTTATAATACCAGTTGAGTGCAGTCAGTGGTTGCTTATAATAATAACAGCTGACTTGTAGTCGGCCCATGAGTACTGTAGCACTCAGTTTTGATGGGACCAACAAGCGAGCGGACTGGATCAAATTTTATTTAGTCCTTCCAAAGCCTTTCTGTTCAAGAGACGAGATTTTTATCGGGACAGGCAGTCAGTTTGACTTGGCTTCTGTGCCAACCCACATCTCGACACGTTGGAGCAGGTCCAGGCTTTTGCATAAGTATGATGTAGTAGGTGGCGGCTAAGGCACGGCGTCTTCCACTTTCTTCCAGTTGGCAGGTGTTGGCATTAGCTTGTGCCCGATCAAATCGCCCAATCATCATCTTTATCCGTCGTTTGTTCCGGTGCAATCTTATTAAGCTTTCCAGGTATTTTTACTGGTGTTGTATGTAGCTCTTGTGATACCAGCTTCACTTTTGCTTGGGTATCGTAGCGTTTTTGTCGCACTGCGTCAGGCTTGGTCACCCAAGAGGTGAAACCAGTATAACTTTTTTTTGTGTCCCATTGTTTATATGTAGACTCGGAGGCAGGCCTAACGATTCGGATTCCCTTGTCTACAGTTCCCGGATTTTTGAGAGAGCCGGATTATTTTTTATTACCTGTATCGGAGGAAATATATTCACCTGTGCAGCGCTCCGGGTACCCAATGGTATCCAATGTTTTCGAATGTGCTTTTTTTTTGACTGGGCTCCCAGTCTGATCGATTTTCAATACCACTTACCTCAGCTCATTGATTTGTTTAAGGATTACATTTGTTTTTACATATCGGATATTTTAATATTTTCGTTGGCACGACTACATTATGACGTTTTATTTTTCCAGTCACCCTAGTGTTATTTTATGTCTATTTGGCAACGTTTCTTACATTTTCTCAACTATTGGCCGACTAATAAGGTGTGGGCCATTTAAAAGTTTAAATTTAAAAATGCAATAAAACAAAAACGGTTTGAAATTTTTTCGAATTAATTTTTTAGTTGTGAAGTACAATTGTTCCGATTAGAGATGGAATATTATTTCATTCATATGGCTGCTGCAGCTGACCTCACAGTACCCCATTCGATCGAACCAATTTTCGAGCACTTTTTCGAGTGTATGGGGTCGTATCTCGAGTCGTAACAACCAACCTTAGACTGATGAATCCGAACATTTCGACTGAGGGATGGAACGTTGTCCGGTGCAAGCGTGAGGCGAATCGCCAATCGAATGTCTTTCGGGTTGACCAGAATTCCTTTGAGAAAATTACGGGTTCCGGTTTATCGTTCAATACGTGCTAGAGAGGATCTCTTTTAGGGTCATATCTGGTCCTTTATGGTTTCAATTATTTTATTTTTGAATAAAACAGATTAATTTGCAACATAGTAAGTCAGCTTCGTTAGAGCTTAGGAAGCTGCTTTCTGCAATGCATACAGATTTTTGTCTAATTCAGGAACCGTACCTTCTTGATGGTGCTGTTTCTGGATTGAATTGCAATAATGGCAGACTTTTCTATAAGAATTCTGTCGGTAAAACTAGAGCGTGCATTTTTATTGGCAACAACATTAATGCTTCCCTCATTCATGAGTGTAGCTCGGCTGATGTTACGGCAGTGCTCGTCACTTTATCATTCAACAATTCCTGCACTAAGCTGGTGCTTGCATCAGTTTATCTACCGTATGACTCTATCTTACCTCCTCCCTCAGAGGAGCTGGTTAACCTTGTGGCATGGAGCAAGCATAAGCACATCCCTCTTGTAATCGGTTGTGACGCTAATGCTCATCACTGGATTTGGGGTAGTACGAATATTAATCAGTCAGTGAGCCGACGTTTGTTAATTCCATTCGTCGTGGGGTGATTGACATCAGTTTATGCTCTATGTCTATTATTGATTTAATTTTTGATTGGAGGGTGACGGATGATGTTCTCACCTCTGATCACAGCTGTATCTCGTTTAACATTAATCTTAAACGACCACCGAAAAAGCCTTATCGTAACAGGCTTCTTTACTTACCCAACCGAGAGTAATCCGGTCGAGTAACAACTTGAGTCGGCTATTTCGACTTCTTTTGAAAATTCTTGTCCTCTTATTACGAAACAAAAGTCTAATAACAAACCCTTAAAAGGTTAAAATTGGGATAATTTTCTGGTGGCTCAGAAAGTATATAAAAGAAGTTTGAGATCCGCTCAGAGAGCTTCATGGTTAAACTTCTGCGAGCAAATTAATAGCCCGTCAGCGGTGGCTAAACTAAACAAAGCCATGGCTAAGAACGGTGTTTGTAGACCTGATACTCTTCGTCTACTTGACGGTCAGCTTACCTCCAGTCATAGAGAAGTTGGTGAGCTGCTTCTATCTGTTCATTTCCTGGTTGTGCCATTTTAAACTCAGATGATGTTACTACCGTATCCTCTAAGGCTCCTTTTGTGGCTCCTGATTGGGACATGGCTTACAAGCTAATCAATCTCGATGTTCTACTCTGGACTCTATTTTCCTTTGCACCTTATAAGGTTGGTGGGCCTGATGGTATTTTCCCCGCTGAATTACAGCACGGTTTTTCTATTATTCAGGACCATCTGATAAACCTTTTCCAGGCGTGTATTGCTTTCTGCGCTGTTCCTAAATCCTGGAGCAGTAGTAGAGTTGTTTCTATTCCGAAGGCCGGCAAATTAGTCTGTCTTCAACTTTTCTTATAGCCTTAGAAAGAATCGTCGAGAGATATATTAGGGACAAGCACTTAATTACCTTCCCGCTCAGTAATATGCAACATGCTTACAGAGTTGGTAAGTCCTGTGAAACGGCCCTTCATGAACTTGTAACTAGGATTAAAATATTCCTCCATAACAGGGAGTTTATAGTAGGTGCTTTCCTCGATATAGCGGTTGCTTTTGATAGCACCTCGTTTATCTCGATTACTAATGCCTGTAATAATTTTGGAATTAATGACACCATTGTTAAATGGATTGAATCCATGCTCAAGTCTCGCACAGTACCTCGTTTATCTCGATTACTAATGCCTGTAATAATTTTGGAATTAATGACACCATTGTCAAATGGATTGAATCCATGCTCAAGTCTCGCACAGTAGAGACTGAACTGGATGGCGTCGCAGTCTCTGTGAAGGTTGTCAAGAGCTGTCCCCAGGGGGTGTGCTCTCGCCTCTACTGTGGCTTTTGGTCATTGACGGTTTACTGGTTAAGCTGCGGCAATCTGGCTTCATTGCACTGAGCTATGCTGATGATCTTGTCATAACAGTTATAGGCACACACCTGAATATTTTATCCAACTTAATGCAGCAGGCCTTAGATATTGTGGAGGCATGGTGCATTGATAAGGGTCTGCACGTCAACCCATCTAAGACAGATTTAATTGTATTTACTAGGCGCAGGAGTGGCCTGGATCTATCCATTCCTTTTCTGTTTGGGAGACCGATTACCACATGCAACCAAGTCAAACACCTTGGTGTTATCTTAGATAGCAAACTTTCCTGGAAACCTCATCTTGACTCCAAAGTACAAAAAGCTACTGCCATAGTTTGGCAATGCAGAAGGGCTTTTGGGAAATCCTGAGGTCTAACACCCAGGATGTTGTTTTTTATTTATAAATCGCTGGTCTTACCGATATTATCTTACGCGTCTGTTGTGTGGTGGCAAGTTGTTAATCTAAAAGCGTCTACTGCTAAACTTAATAGCCTTGAAAACACGACTTATAGGGCTGTTACTGGAGCTATGTCCTCGACTCCACTTCTTGATGTGGAGTCCATTCTTTCCTTGCCCCAGTTACCCACCTTTATTCGTGGCACTGCTTGTTCTGCAGCGTTTCGCTTGAGTTGCATTGGGGCATGGAATGTTCTCGGTTCTGTCGTGGGACATAGACTAATCTTTAAAAACTACACTTCATTTTTACCAGAAATCGATATGGTTAATGATAGATCACTACCAGAATACAACTTTTTCAACTTATTCAAGGTGGTTTATCCTTCGAGGGATTTGTGGTTTTCGGAGGATTTTGTCCAAAATTAGACGAGTCCTTAGAATTTTTTCAGATGGCTCTCGTTCTAGCCTCAGTGCTGGATTTGCAATCTACTATCCAAGTTCCAATCATAGATCCTTTGGCAGTCTTTGTTTGCACTGCACTGTTTTCCAAGCGGAACTTTGCTGTTAAAAACAAAAACATTATTCTGTGCACTGAAAACAAAGCTGTGCTCAATTCATTGAATAATCCCTTGACTGTCTCTAATCTTGTCAAGGATTGCAAACGCTTCATTAATCTTCTGTGCTTCAACCATACCGTTACGGTAATGTGGGATTGTGACATTGAAGGGAATGAGATCGAGGATTGTTTAGCCAAATCCGGTTCTCAGCTAACTATATTTGCACCTGAACCCGCTGCTCCATTATCTTTTAATTACGTCAAGAATGTTATAAAGAAGTAGCTTGCTACTTTTAGTTGTCGTTTGGCGAAGTACTTCATTAGCGAGCCCAATTAGAAATCTACTAAATATGCTCTATCTTTGAAAAAAAACCAGCTAAGAATCTTGGTCGCGATTCTTACGGGTCATGGTCGATTTAAGGGGCATCTCCATCGAATGGGTTTATCTCAGGATGTTATTTGTGATGACTGTCTTGAGGAAGATGATGACAGTTGTCCTCCATACCTTGGTTCAAACTTGTACAGTTTGCTAGGGCTGCAGAGCGCTTCTGCGAATTAGGATAGAATCCTGTGTTTGCACCATGGGCCGTCCTGGCATTGAGTACGGAATTCGTATGGATTCCAACCAATATAATTTAAAAAAATCACAAAAATTAAATATAAATTTAAATATAAATTCTATGGCATATCAAGTCTGAAACCGTTTGACAAATGTTAAATCATTTTCTTGGGGGTCACATTTATGATGTCAACATGTAACATGATACCGATTGGTAATTGATAATGAGCAGCATTAATAATTGCTCATCAAACAGTATTCAACATACATTTAGAATTCATATGTCATGTACAATTTTATGTTAATTTTATTTATTTTAATTATCCTAATTTCACCTCTGTTTATGTATAATTTCATTTCATTATATACAATATTTATAATTTGCATGCATTATATACTTGCCAAACATTTTTAATACTCTCATTATGTACAATTAATGTTATATTTTTTAAGAAGTTTTTGTTGTTGCTTTTAATCTCTCTGAGATTATATTTTGTATTGGAAAAGTACATTCAAATTTGTAATAAATAAATCAGTCTTCTTACAACATTCAACAGATTTAGTGGTGGCCATCACATTACTAAACATTTTGAGATCGCGACAAGAGCGAATATTCATATTCATCATTATAAATCGCATCCGCATATAGCGCAACGAAATACATTCTACATTCTAAACTCATCTTATTCCACGAAACGGAAAACGCTCCGCTTCATTATCATATGGCACGATATATTTGACCTACATATATAAATACTATGTGAATAACGACTATTTATCATCTAAAAAATTTTTTTAATTCATAACTTAACTTTCAACCAAGGAATAATTACTTTTCTCTTACTATTTATAACAAATAAAATATTTTCTCACGATAATCAATATCGTATTTCCTTATTTTCTCAATTCGATAAACGTTCACTTTATATTTTATATAATACCGATCGATTCACACAAATATAAGAAAAAAAAAAAATTAACAACAGAGATCAATAACAGAAAAAAGTATCAGTCATCATTCAAAATTTTTGATTGGAAATCGAAATAAAAATCGGTAGTCATCTCAACTAACCTTATCAAATCAATCACCTTCGAACAACAACAACAACAACAAGTCGAAATATAAAATCCATTTTTATTTCGAAATTAATATTCATCATGGCATCAAATATAAATAAAATAATCTATTGTATTGTCTTTTACAAATCAAAAATACAAAAAAACCAACTCGAACAAACCAAAAAAAATTACAAAAATTAAAATAGCTTTGAAATTCTGATTTTTAAATTTTATTCCGATTCCAAATTTTATTTTATTTTGCCGTTTTTAAATATCATGACATGAAAATACAACAATACAGGATAAAAAACAAATTAATTTATTTTAAACCAAAACATAAAAAAATTGTAATAAATTATTTATGATTTTAATATATTATTTATGAAATCGATACACAATACAAAACCTGAATACCAAAAAAAATTAAATAAATAAATAAAACAAATGTGTATAAGGCGTAATTTAAACCAAAAAAAATAAAAATTAAACAAAAAGTAAAAAAAAAAAAAAAAAAGTTTGGCATTTTAAAAATTAAATGAGTTATGATATACATAAATATGTATGTATACATACATTTGATTATTTATTTAGTGCTATTATTTTAAAATACGAAACAAATAAAATTATTACATATCTTAACCAATTTATTACACATAAAATTCATGATGTGGATGATGATGATTATGATGTTGTTGATGTGGTATCATCATTGTGGCATCATGGTGGGTAAAATTTAAAAAAAAATACAACAACACGAAATTAAATTTTAATTGTATTAATAATGGCCTCACATTTCACATGAAATATAAACATTAAAAATTCAGCATGAATTAATAAAAAAATAAACATAATAAAAATGAGAGTACCCAATACAATTCATACATTTTTTTTAAACGCACACACACATTTTTTTTTGTATTTAAAAATAATTTAAATTAATTATAAATTGAATTGTGTTTTTATTATATTCATATAAAATATACGAGAGTACATATTTATGATTTAAAATATAATTTATTTATTTATATATTATGGATATAATTGTTATATTTTTTGTTGCAAACAATTTTGCATGCAGGTTGATTAATGGATTTCAATTGAGTTTGCTGGTTTTGTATTTTTATATTTTTTTTTTTGCTTGTATATTTGAATTAACATTATTTAATAATAAAAATGAATTGCAACATTAATTAAATGTACTGTAAAAATATTATATATGTATGTACATTCATACATACCTAACTCAATTGTTTGAAAAAATAAAATGCAATTTCATTTATTACCTAAACCTCATTTTGCGGATTAATTAAACAAAAAACAATGCAAAAATATTTGAGTTGAGTAGTTTCGTGGTAATTAGTTTTTAAAACATAAACGTCAACAAATTTGAACATTGGCCGGTTTCATAAAATACTTAACCAATCAACGATTTGCATGTGAATGGTATCCAGTTGATTTTTTTAAATTAATTTCTTTAATTTAAAACTGAATATGATGAATTTATCAAGCAGTTTTACTTTCATAATTTGACACATTTAGTAAGTTAAAGCCCATTGGCCAGCCCCACTTACACGTTGACTTGGTTTTCGCTTACCAAGAATAATTCGCCTGTATAAATTGCAATTTTTTCCAAAATGATGAAGTTAATAATTGAAGGAAATGAAATAAGCCAAAATTCAAAATATATCCAACAATTTATTACTTTATTTGTAAATACATATATTGTGTGTTATAAGATTTAGGTACTAATGATAATTAATAGTCATGAGAGTTTATAACAAAAATTATTGACTATCTATATATATAAAATATTGTTACAATTCATTGTAACCGCATCACGCAAAAACCACCGAACCGATTTCAGCCAAAATTTTAGGGGACGTTTGTATTTATGTGTAGATGGTTAATGTGAAGTTTGGTCTAAATCAGTCGAGCCGTTCGTGAGTTGTTAAAGATTTTTAATAAATCAATTATGTATATGATTTCAATTGATTTTTGTAAATAATGCCTTCTGTGTTACGGATGAAAAAATTACTAAAAATTTACTAAATGCGAACAAGTAGATAAAAAAATCAGCGACATAATTTAAATTTAACCGTTTATCACAGAATATTTTTGTTTTGACATAAAAAAATCGAAATAACAAAAATCAATTATTTTCAATCAAAATCAATTATTGGCATTCATCGTGTTTGGTGAATCATTTAATAATTTTGATAATTTTCCATTGGTATTTCCAAGTTTGTTTTTGTACCTTTATTTTTGATGCAAATTCAACAAAATTTCAATAAAGTCACAGTCCAACAAGAAAATAACGTGTCTTTAATTTACAAAACTGCGTAAAATTCAACCAACCATATTGTTGGCCATCCAGTGTTCTCAGACATTTTGGTAAGTACTACGCAAGGCAAGGTAAGTTCATCGCAACTGAAAACTGATTCGAAGTGATTTTTAATTCTATTTTTTTTGTACATTTCCAGTAAATTTTCATCGATTATAGTGAATTTTAGTTTGCCGTGCTCATTTCTGATTGAACAATTTACATTTGCCGGTGAGTGTTGTTTTTTTTTTCGTATTTTCCAGCCGATTAAGGTTATGTGGTGTGTGTGTGTGTGTGTGTGTGTTTTTTTTTTTTTTTTTTTTTTTGTGGGGTTGGGTAACGTGTGGAAAATCTTCGGAAGACGATGCGTCGGTGGGACAAACACCTCAGCAACAGTGGCGGATTCCTACCACCTAAAAACCACGTGTGTGTGTGTGTGTGTGAACCTTTGCTTTGAACACTGATCATTGGCTTTGATAACTTTTACTACACATTAATACAAATGCATTACAATTATAATATGTTTAGATTTGCTTATTAATATGCCTGGAAGAAAGCGATCAAATCTTGGGAGACGTACCCGTCGCACGAATTCCGTATCAGCACATAGACGAACACATACTGCAGAGCAGCGTCAGGAAAGCATTGACCAGCAAGCAGAGCGAAGCACATCTCCTGATAACCAAGAGCCTGTAAATCGGCGGAGACGCACTTCAATTCGAACCATACGACAAATGGAACGTGCGGCTTTTAACTATGACAGCACCGCTGATTACAGTATGCATGCTTATATTGGCCACATGAATGTACAATGTGTGCATTGCAAAGCATTGAAATATTTTAACGAAACTCCTGGCATGTGCTGTGCTGGCGGGAAAGTGAACTGCCAGTATTGGAACCACCACCAGATCCTTTACATTCGTTGATCTATGATAATTCACCGGAGTCGAAGCATTTCCTATCAAATATTCGAAAATACAATTCATGCTTCCAAATGACATCTTTTGGAGCTACGAATATTATAAGAGATGGATTTATGCCGACTTTCAAGGTGATTACAGCTAATGGAATAAATTCCGATCCATCATGTACATATATTTCGCAAACTTTACAGATTCAAGGCCAGATATATCATAGAGCTGGGGCATTGTTACCATTTCCAGATGCTGATCATCAGTTTTTACAAATATATTTCGTTGGTAATGAGGATCAGGAATTGGATCAACGCTGTGCAATTGCTCGGAATGTAAGAAGAGAAATTGTTCTTCGTCTGCAAAGATTTTTCCATGAGTATAATGGATTGGTGGATTTGTTTAAGACTGCACTGGATCGGATGCCCTCCGATGACTACACAATTATTATCAGCGCCGATAGAACACCAATCGGAGAACATGCCCGGAGATTCAATGCTCCAACTGTTGATGAAGTAGCAATCGTAATAGTTGGTGAACAAACTCGGCCAAGGGATATTATTTTGTTCCGAAGAAATGAGCAATTAAAACGCATTTCCGAACTACACCGTTGTTATGATGCATTGCAATATCCGATTTTATATTGGAGAGGTGCTGAAGCTTATCATATCAACATACCAATGATAAATCCAACAACTGGTACAAAAATTATGATTTTTGATTATTTTCTTTTGTAATTTTTGAGTAATATTTCAAATTTATTAATCGAACATTTTTGATTCTTTGCAGGTCAAACTAACAAAAAAGTTAGTGCGATGAATTTTTATTCATATCGATTGATGATTCGTGATCAACAAGACAATTACATTTTGCGATGCAATCAACTGTGTCATCAATATATTGTTGACATGTATGCCAAAATCGAAACTGAACGATTGAATTTTATTCGTCACAATCAAGCCCGATTGAGATCGGAAGAATATATTCATTTACGTGATGCGATAAGGAACGATGTAAATTGATATTGGCCGCTTCACTATATTACCATCATCATATATCGGTAGTCCACGTCACATGCATGAGTATACGCAGGATGCGATGTCTTATGTTCGTTACTACGGCAGACCAGATTTATTTATTACATTTTCTTGCAATCCAAAGTGGACTGATTGTTTGTTTGACGGTCAAGTACCAACCGATCGTCACGATATAACAGCGCGTGTATTCAACCAAAAATTAAAAAAATTAATGGATTTAATTGTTAAACTTCGTGTATTTGGAGAAGTGCGCTGCTATATGTATACAATTGAGTGGCAAAAAAGAGGTTTGCCGCACGCACACATTTTGATATGGTTAGTACAAAAAATCACACCTGATATGATTGATAGTGTCATATCGGCCGAAATTCCTGATCAAACCATCGATCCAGGATTATTCGAAGTTGTTACGAAAAATAGGATACACGGCCCGTGTGGTGAAATAAATCCAAATTCACCATGCATGGTTGATGGCAAATGCTCAAAGCGGTTTCCCAAACAATTGATCGCTGACACCATTCATGGTGACGATGGATATCCATTGTATCGACGACGATCAACTCAAGATAATGGTAAATCGACCATTATTAAAAGCCGAGGCCAAGACTTTGAAGTTGATAATTGTTGGATAGTACCTTATTCGCCAATATTGCCAAAAATTTACAATGCACACATCAATGTCGAATATTGCAATTCAGTTAAATCTATCAAATATATTTGCAAGTATGACAATAAGGGCAGCGATATGGCAGTTTTCGGAGTGGCTGATGAAAATCGAACTGATGAAATTTTACAGTATCAAATGGGGCGATACATTAGCACCAATGAAGCAGTGTGGCGAATTTTATCATTTCCCATCCATGACAGGCATCCCGTTGTTGTACATTTGGCAGTTCATCTTGAAAATGGCCAACGTGTTTATTTTACCGATGCAAATGCTGCACAAAGAGCAGTTCAGCCGCCAGAAACTACACTAACAGCATTTTTCAACTTATGCGAATCGGATGAATTTGCACGAACATTACTGTATTCTGAAGTGCCTCAGTACTTCACTTGGAATGCATCAACAAAAAAATTTCAACGGCGCAAGCAAGGAACACCTGTCGATGGTTATTCCGGTGTTTTTTCAACGGATACTTTGGGACGCATTTACACAGTTAGTCCAAATAATGTTGAATGTTTTTATTTGCGGTTGTTGTTGGTTAACGTACGTGGGCCACCGTCATTTCAAGATTTGCGAACTGTTGGTGGTGAATTGTGTGCAACATATCGCGATGCATGCCAGCGATTGCATTTGCTTGAAGATGATACCCATTGGGATGCTACGCTTCAAGATGCTGCAATTACAGCTCCACCAAAACAAATACGTATGTTGTTTGCGATAATCATATCAACATGTTTTCCAGCAAATCCACTTGAATTGTGGAATAAGTATAAAGATTGTATGACTGAAGACTTTTTACTTCTACTTCAACATGCAAGAAATAACCGTGATTTGATTCGTACACCAGAAATGTTTAATGAAGCATTGATTATGATTGAGGATATGTGTCTTATGATGACAAATAAGGCTTTAGCTCAATTAGGTATGGTTGCATCAAATCGCCCAATGCACGACATATTTGAGCGTGAACTACGACGCGAACAACAGTATAATTGCAGTTTACTACACGCGTTTGTTCAAACACATATTTCTCAATTAAATTTGCAACAAAGACATGCATATGATACAATTATGCAAGCTGTAACAGGCAATACCGGTGGCCTATATTTTTTGGATGCTCCTGGTGGAACGGGAAAGACATTTTTGATTTCCACAATATTGGCAACAATCCGTTCTCAACAAAAAATTGCATTGGCACTTGCTTCATCCGGTATTGCAGCTACATTATTGGATGGTGGCCGAACCGCACATTCAGCTTTGAAATTACCATTAAATGTGCAAACCGTAGAAACTCCTGTATGCAATATATCAAAAAATTCTGGAATGGCTAAAGTTTTGCAACAAACATCAATCATTTTATGGGATGAATGTCCAATGGCACATAAAAAATATTTGGAAGCATTGAATCGGACATTACAGGATTTACGTTGTAATCAACAGCTGTTTGGCGGTGCATTAATATTGCTATCTGGTGATTTTCGACAAACGCTGCCCGTCATTCCGAGATCAACTCCAGCCGATCAAATTAATGCATGTTTGAAAAGGACTTCTTTGTGGAGACATGTACAAAGGCTATCGCTTAATATAAATAAGCGTGTTAATCTTCAAAATGATCCATCGGCACGTGAGTTTTCGAAACAGTTGTTGAAGATTGGAGAGAACAAAATTGCAAGTGATGTCAATGGGTTTCATCACGCTACCTAATAATTTTTGTACCATTTTACCATCAAAAAATGAATTGATTGATCGCGTTTTTCCAAATATTATTCAAAATTACAAAAATCATAATTGGTTGAGAGAACGCGCAATTTTGGCACCAAAAAATGTAAATGTGACTGAAATAAATTTTATAATTCAACAAAAGTTGCCAGGTGATGTGGTTACTTATAAATCAATCGATACTGCCATGAATGAAGAAGATACAATCAATTATCCACTCGAATCTTGAATTCTTTGGAACCACCTGGTATGCCACCGCATTGCTTGAATTTAAAAGTTGGCTCATCAATCATTCTTCTTCGAAACCTCAATTCACCGAAGCTTTGCAATGGGACAAGACTTGCAGTTAAAAAATTAATGCCAAATTTGATTGAAGCAACAATACTAACTGGCACAGCAAAAGGGGAAGATGTGTTGATACCGCGCATTCCATTAATTCCAACAGACATGCCATTTGATTTCAAACGCTTGCAATTTCCCGTCCGATTATCTTTTGCTATAACCGTGAATAAAGCGCAAGGCCAAACGCTGCAGGTGTGTGGAGTTAATTTGGAAGATCAGTGCTTCTCTCATGGGCAATTATATGTCGCATCTTCCAGAGTGGGAATACCAAAAAATTTATTCATTTATGCACCGCAAAACAAAATTAAAAATGTTGTGCATACCATTGTATTAAATGTGCATACCTCGCACAAGACCGTCCTTCCCAGGATGTTCTTCAGTAATTCTAACTTTTAACCATTCATATCGCTTCCAGAAACTGCCCATACGCTTAGTGATTTGTTCCCACCTCGAAAGTCGATTACTTGATACTGCTTCTATATCAGGTTCTGGTAATGCTGTTAGTGGTTCCATTATCAAAATATATGTGCCTTTATAATTAATTTAATATATGCCTTTACATATCTTCCTCTTCTAGTAGCAATTGAAATTGGTCCACAGAAGTCCACACCAACTCTACTGAAGGGCCTTGCCATAGTGACTCGAAATGTCGGTAATGTACCCATTAATTAGACGCTTGTAGCCGCTCGTGGCCATACACACACTTTACATTTGTATGCAATTCATCTTGTCATGCTTTTACCAGTTAATATCCAGTATTTTTGTTTGAGAAGAGAGAATAATAGGAAGGGACAAGGATGGAAATATTTTAAATGGTAATAGGAAGCTATCATTTTACTTAGGATATGTGATATCGGTAAAATGATAGGATGTTTCGTATCATATGCACATTGTGCATTCTGCAACCGGCCGCCAACTCTTAGAATGCCATCACCATCCACAAATGGAGCCAGAGTTATTAATTTACCTTTATATGTTGGAGAATTAATAGTTTTTAGATTTTTTATCTCTTCCGCATAATTTTTATGCTGACACCATAATATACAGGCTCGTTCGGCGGATTGTAACTCATTGACTGTGAGTCCACCAAACTCCCTATTCTGAATTATTTTTTGATTCCCATTTTTGGAGAACCGTATACAGTAGACAAGTACTCGATGAATTTTTCGCCATGATGAAATTCTCCCGAATAACATTTCCATAGTTTCGTTAGGAGTTTCTAAATGTAAGTGAGTTGAATCCAGTTTTTACGCTCTTCTTCTTGACCCGTTTCGCAAGTGAATAAAGGGTGTTTGGTTTTCCTCCAGTGTGTTGTATTATCTTTTAGCCACTTTGGTCCATGCCACCATAAATCATATGATTTTAGGACCTCTGGAAGTATGCCTCGACTTGCGCAATCTGCAGGGTTCTCAGCGGATTTAACATGGTCCCACTTACTTCTTGGCATTGAACTAAGGATTTCAGATGGTCTGTTGGCGACATAGGTTTTCCATCGACTTTGTTGGTCCGATAGCCATGCTAATACTATGGTACTATCTATCCACCCAAATTCTTTGCTTTTTACTTGTGGGAACTCCTTTTTGACCTTTGCTGGTGATCTGTTAGTAGTACCACAGCGCATAATTCCAATCTCGGTAATGTTGTTTGTTTCGACGGTGCTACTTTTGTATTTGATGTTAGCAGATTAACTTGAATGTTTCCATCTCCATCTTCAGTTCTAACGTAAACAACGGCTGCATAGGCTGATTCACTTGCATCACAAAATCCATGAAACTTAATGGTTTCAATGATCCATGGTACATGCCTCGGAATTTTAATCTGCTGGAGGTGTCCGAAGTTTTTGCGAAGTCGTTGCCATTGATTTACGATTTCACATGGAAGTTCATCATCCCACCCCAATTTTCGTAACAAAAGTTTTTGAAACAATGTTTTTATTATTATTATTGAGGGTGCTAGCCATCCAAGCGGGTCAAACACCTTTGAAGATTCTGAGAGCAGCGTTCGTTTTTTGTATTTTATGTTGTCAGATAATTTGACGTTAAACTCAAACTCGTCGCCTTTTGGATCCCATGGTAGTCCGGGAACCTTAATTGTAGCCTCATTATCAGGTAAGTTAGAGACCCATTTCCTCAAGGGAAAGCCACCGGAACTCAGTGCAGTAGTTAGTTTCTCTTTGAGATAGATTGCTTCTTCAATTGTTCGTGCACCCGATAATAGATCATCCAATAATGTCCGAATAGCTAGAAAAGGTGCTGCTGAAGTACCATAAATCACCGTTTTCAGTCGAAAATTTTCTATTGGTAAATCAGGGGATTTTCGCCAAACTATCCGTTGAAAATGTGTATCCGTTTCTCGTACTCTTATTTGACGGTACATTTTTTCGACATCAGCACTTAAAGCTACTGGATGTGTGCGGAATCGCATTAATATTGACCAAAGTGTTGGTTGAATCGTAGGACTAACCATTAAGTTTTTATTTAACGACATTCCATTTGACGTTCTTTTTCTTTCTTAACTTGGTTGGTTGTAGTGCTGGAGGTCTTCTAATTCCTAATTCCTTTGCAATTCCAGGCACACGTTAATACATATAATGGGGCACAAGCCTTATCGTAAACACCTATCAAGTGCCGTAAAGCTGACGGATAAGTACGAGAGATGGCTCCTTACATTTGAGAGAAGAATCATGCGTGCCATTTACGGCCCAAAACGCGAAGTAGTTGCTACATACCGGGCTCTGTACAGTATCGAGATCAGAGATCTGATGAAGATCCCCGATATTGTGCATGAAATAATATCTCAGCGAGTACGCTGGCTTGGTTACGTTCTGCTTGCTGATACAGAACAACATTGTGCAGCGATCTCTGAAAGGAGAGCCACCATATGGTAGGCGCAGAGGCCGTTGCAGGCGACGATGGCTCCGCGATCTAGAGAATGACTTGGCCTCTTCAGATTGTCTTAGACAGTATGAAAATCATTCGCAGGATCGAAACCGTTGACTCAGTAAGGGGCCAGTAATGGCCTTTAAAAACTGATTATTATTATTATTATTATAAAAGGGCATCTGTTCACATAATGTGGCGTCAAGAATCCAGGCGTATACAATATAGATTTGTGAAGTGCGTGTGTTATCCCATTTAGATTACTTAAATTTTAGTCCCACAGTTTTTGTCCATTCTTGATGTAGCTTCGTAATGCAGCTAATAAGATTCTATTTATTTGCTAGACACTTCAAAGCTTTTCTTTTGAACAAATACTTCGAATAATACATGACGTAACTATAAAATCCAGAACTCTGAACATCAGAAATATGTGAAATTTCAAGAACTTACTCACGACTTTGGCTTTGGCTTGTCATTATATACTGCTAGAGTTATAGTAAATTAGAGAAATAAGTGCAGGGGTATAAGGTTTTAAAAAGGAACTGAATGGGGAAATTGTCGTGTTTATGGGTTTGTTATGCTCTTAGTACATATTGCACTCCTTAATAAAGCTACTAATATTAGTCTTTAAGGGACAGACCAATAGTAGTATCGCCATATTGCTTTGTAGTATTCTTTATTCCTAAATTAACTGAAAAACATGGTATTGCATTTTGAGTTCCATTTGGGTACCCGATGTCGGAATGATAGCCTTGGGAGCTTGAGACACCATCGGGCTAGATGACTAGTAATATCTTTTGTGGATATTAACCACGTTAGGCTAGCATGGTGTTACGCTGTAATTTGTCTGCACAGCATTTAGTTTCTAGGATATGTAGGAGGAGTCGTTCTCTCCTCCTTGATTCTTTTAAAAAAGCATCGCACCTATTGACTGAGATTTATTGGATAGAAGCAAACCACAACGATGCTCTCAATGCCCGCTCAGGAGAAAGCACTTCACGAATCCTAGCCGAATAAAATACTGATGATCAACGGATATGAGTTATTCTTAATTCAGAGTTCTTTTCCAGAAACCCCGAAGAAGGTGAAGCACCACCAGAAAAACCATAGCACACCATCAAATTTTAAAATAAATTAAACTTGATTACCCCTGTGGTCGGGCCACTTACACGTTTCGTAAACCAAAATTGCACGACCATGTTTTCTAATAATATCATCACAGTATCCCTTGCTTGTCGTAGGAGTCGACTAAATGTTTGGTTCGCTGGCCAGACGACCCGCATCAATAAAAAAAACAAAAGGAAAAATTGATATCGCTAAAAAAACATCGGACCCCCGCTCAAGTACCCTTAGCACTTAGAAAAGGAGCGTTGGCGGGCCTAATCACATGCCTGAAGGAGTATAGGCTGGAACTCGTTGTACTTCAAGAAACTCGCTGGAGATTCTTCTTGGGCAAAGGTGAAGGCGGTGTTTTGAATTTCCAAGCAGTCAATAACCGATTATGAAGCGTCACTGGCGCATGAAGTAAGCCAACCTATCGATAATTTGTGTACACGCGCCTACTGAAGTCAGCCAGCCCTCAGATAAAAACTTATTTTACTATGACTTCTATGCCCGGACACGATGATAAAATGTTAATTTAAGAGCTGGCAGAATAATTGTGAGATAATTGTGAGAGAATGATGTACTTTGCAATTAATTGCTCACGAGCTTTGAGTACCAAGCACATTCTTCCCATACTACAAATACATTTAGAAACATAGATCTATCGTCGCAAAACATCCCGCAGCCAAATTGCCCAGGTGTTAATTTTAAAAGGGCGAGCTCGGGTTGTGCATATACGAGGCAGTGATCATCATTTGGATCAAAAGGAACGATATCAGGATCTTGTCAGCGAAATGATTGAGAAAGCTAATTACCCATCTGACTGTGTGAACTCTGTCTGGGAGGTACTGGAAACTTCGGTTGTCAGTGCTGCTCAACAGACTTTAGGTATAGTGAAAGTCAGACCCAAGATTGATTGGATGACGAGTGCCGTTTTGCAGTCGAGCAACAAAATATAGCCCAATATGCAGTGAAACAACGTCTTAAAATCGCGAGGATAAACAAGGTGGCTTTTGCTCAGAGGTCACCTAAGCGAATTTGTAGACGGAAGAAGCGAGAATGGTGGAAGGCCGAGAAAGGAATTACTGGATTGCACCATACTTTCTGGCCTGCATCAACTGCCATTCAGGACCGGGATTGAAACCTTAGTGTCATTATTGACGCATGGAATGGACATTTTACAGACCTACTTTTAACAAAAGCGCTCACCTGGGGTGGACTGCATTAATTCGGAGCTCTTGATATTCGGAGGGGATGCTTTATGGAGCTGTGTTTATCGGTTAGTATGACGAACCGAACTATAATGCCAGATGAATGGAAAGTGGCCGCGATATGCCCCATCTTCAAGAAGGGGAACCGCTTGAAGTGTGAGAGTTATCCCGGTATAGCTCTCCTTTGCACAACATCTAAGTTACTGTTCTACATTATATTGGATAGAATCACCCTTCTAGAGAAAGACCTTTTTGGTGACTATCAAGGAGAATTTCATGCGAATCGATCAGTCACCGATCAGGTCTTTTCGATGCGGATGATTCTATCTAAATATTAGACGGTAGATGCTTTGTCCCCGATACTCTTAAATCTCATGTTAAAGTACCCCTTTTTTAAAACTGAAACTCCTCAGCAACAAGAACATCTTATATCACCAGTCCAATCAGATGCTTGCATATTCAGATGACGAGTGAAAGAATTTCTTGATCCGCTTGTAGAGTTTTCTGGTTCTGGTGGATTCCAGATAAACAAAATACATGATCTCTGGTTATATAGATTTTAGTAGTAAAAATCGCTACACGTTTGAGGAAGTGAGGAGGATCAAATATTTCGGCTCTCTTATTATTCACCATAACAGTGTGGGTGATGATATTAAAGTGCGACTGGCAGCCGGCAGTCGTGGTTTGTATCCTCTTAGGCCACTTCTAAAATCTAAACACCTTTGAAGTGCCGTGAAGCTGAAGCTTTTCAAAGCGTTGGTCGTGGTTATGTATGGATGTGAAAGTTAGCATCGTACAATTTCCAAAACTAGCTCCTATAACTTACAATAACTTTCCACAAGAAAATATAATCAATTTGGAGGAACATACAACAGACATGCACATCATTAATATTTCTGCCACGCCGCTTATTTAGAGCGAACTGTTTTACAGGTGAATACCCAAAAAACGAAAATTACGTACCGGAAATAAATTGCATTATTAACAAAACGTATAGTAAGTTAACACGTTCGCCACTCAACGTCACAGATATGTGACATGCCAGTTTTAAAAAAACTCATGTCACAAATATGTGACGCCAAATGCTACAATTTTGTATTACTATAACTTTGTTCTGGTTTGTGTTAAAAGGTTTTGCTTAGCGCGATAGTTTACAGTAGTATGCGATACGTATTCGTGCCGAACGGTTTGTGGGTATGAGTTTTTGTTATTGAGATATTTTGATTTTTGTGGGACTCCCCGAAATGATTTTAATAAAAGTCAAACGATAGAATTTTAGTTTTTCTATTAGTCGATAGTAGATTTTTGTATGGTGTACCGTATTTGCTTAAGTTTTAGTTGGTTTTGTGTGTTTTTTGGTTTAGTTTTTTTTATCTTTTTAGTTCAAAGTAATTAACAATTATTGTATTGAAGGTAATAATCGGAACATTTTTGTAACTTTTTAACAACATATTTCTCAATCTATAAAGGCAGGTCTGCATAATGGAGGGTTAGAGTAAGCGCACATCCTCTGTCAATCCAACTGTTGATTCCAATTTGGATTCTAGCAGCAGTGATTTGGATTTTGACGACTCTGGAAGCAGTGTTCGTATCTATGATACCGAAAATGGGCCATCGGAATTCTCAGAAGCATTAGATTTGGAAGATATTGCAAACGTTGAAGTATCCGATAATGAAATATGGATTGATATTTTGCCTGAAAAAAATGATATTGTATTTACGGGTGCTGAAGAAATATTAATAGATCTACCATCCAATGCAGAACCAATTCAGTATTTTTCGCAAATGTTTGACAATGATTTAGTGGCTAAAATAGTAACGTGGACTAACGCACGTGCTAAACTTATTTATGTTCATAAACGACTACGAGCAAAATCAAATTTTAACCGGTGGAAAGACACACTCTGTGCCTTCTTATGCCACTAAATAAAAAACCCACATTACAAAATTATTGGAGCAAAAGCGAGCTGTATGTCCAAAGTATTTTTGGTCAAACAATGGATCGAATACGATTTGAAAATGTGTTAAGTATGTGTTTTTATGATGAAACAAATGTTGACCGTTCAACTCGACTATACAAGATTCAAAACGTTGTAAACCACATTTTGAATAACATAAAAAACATTTATAGACCACCAGAAAATTTGTCTTTGGATGAAGCTCTACTTTTGTGGCGGGGAAGACTTTCATTTCGACAGTATATTCCAAACAAAAGGCACAAGTATGGTATAAAGTTCTACGAGCTATGTATGCCAGATGGGTTTTTGATAAATATGCTTATTTATACCGGCAAAGGGTATCAAATGAACACGGTCATTCATATGGTGTAGTTAAAGAACTTACGAAGGAGTATTTAAGAAAGGGACATACACTCTATATGGACAACTATTATTGCAGTGTCGGCCTGGCAGAATTTTTAGTTGATTATTATTTATTATTGTCATGAAGTGGAAAGACAAGCGCAACGTGTTAATGATCTCTTCAAAACACAACGCCGACATCGTGAATTTGAAAACAAAACGAAATACAGAAGTCACCAAACCAAAAATTGTTGCAGACTATAATGCTTATATATGGCGTGGCCCGTGGTTATGTATGGATGTGAAAGTTGGATGCTGGCGTACAAGAGATGGCTCCTTATGAGAGAAGAATCAGGTGTTATGTACTCATATACCCACACAGCAAGGTTTATGTTAGACTACATAAACGTATCGCATAAGTATAAAATTTGCATACATTAAAAAAAAATGAATATTTTCAATTTTATTATGTATATGATTACCATCAAACCATAAACTATAATAATATTGATTTGGAATTCAAGGCTATAATTTATATTTTGTATTTCCATTAGAGCAATAAATTAAAATTCAATTCATTTTAATTTATTTTCAAATATACATACTCGTATATATAGACAACATATATGTAATATATGTGTATCTATGTGGTATAATAAATAAATAATTAACCGTTTAATTTATGTTGTATGTACATTATACAAGTTTTTTTTTTTGTTTTTAATTAATTTGAATATTGTGAGTACTAAGGTGCTTACTTCAATTTAAAAGAATCGCAAAAAATGAATGTATGAGTATGGGATAGTTCAAGCATTTATATACCTTTCAAAAATTTCGCAGTGTATACTCGTACCTTTTAGTTAACAGCGAAATGAATAATGGGTGTATCTACATTCATTTTCGCATAAGTAACGATTTTTTGTTGAATGTCAAAAATTCATTGAACATGATTAGTATTATTTTTATTTTAATTATTTTTATCGAATATCACGTTTCAATTGAAATACATAAATTAAATTAAATTCTCTTGTGACGATCGATCGATAATACTCTGTATTGATTGGTGTAGCGTAGGTTTATTTTTGTTTTCTCTGCATGCATATTTTTAGAATAATTGATTTTAGAAAATAAAAAAAACCGAACACAAAATTTTTCAATGTTAAATATTGTTCTAAGCTAAGAAATTGTTTTATATCCAATTATATTAAGTATTTATTTAGAATTTGTGGTTATTGATATACACAAATATACGAAAACTTCAGAGTGATATGGATATTAAACATGTATGTATACATAATGCATGATGTATTGCTTATTAGGTCATACTATAATTTATTTCTGTAGAGCAAAAAAATTAAATCGAACGTGACTATAGTACATATTGCTTTGCACAACAAATTCATTTAACCTTCAATTAATCATGAATCAATTGAAAATTGATTAGAACATTCTCGTTTGTTATGAAAAATTTCAATATGTACTGTTTCATGTGTCGTTTTTAAAAATTAATTAAAAATACAATGTACGTACATTTATGTACTCGTATATGAATGTGTATCAACTTTCAACATTTTATTTAAAATTCGTTTACATTCATTTTTCTTTTGTTTAATGAATAATTTTAGGGAGACAATTTTAGTATCATGTTTCTCATTCAAGTGTCACTTTCAAGTTGAATTGAAAGTAAATTGTGAATTATGTAAAGAAGTTTTACAAAGATAACAGAATGTTTATGTTTTAAAATCGTATTTTTACCTCTTACCTGTGAAATTCGAGGATAGGACTTTCAATATAAGTAGATATGCCGAGTTCCGGTATATCACACTTACCGGTATATCGCAGTAGAAGTTTACTTTGCGGGGATTAAATAGAATTCTTCTACCATTTCTATACTAAAACAACATGTATGGTACAACATTGTTACTATCACAAATGTTGCGATGTACTTGGGCAGAGGTCATTCGTTAACTTAAATATACATCGGATACAGAGAGGCAATAACATTAGTATATCCATACAAACATTTGGCGCCCGAGCAAGGACGAGAGATACAGCATACATAATTGTAGTAAAGGGTTTTCTAATAAGAGGTTACATTTTGATATTTAAAAAGAACGAGTATTTTTTAAGAGAAATCAATGAATGGTTATTTCATTGTAAAGAGGAAGGTATGCCATTATTATTTGAAAATGATATCAGCCAATGGCCGCCACAGATTCGCTTGCAGCACCATATCATTTTCCTGAAATTTTCCATGACCAACTCGCACATTTGCGGCTGTATGGGATAGACATTATCTTTCACGTGGCCTCAAAGAATAAAGCTTCAAGGTGTTAAATCACAAGATCTCGGTGGCACAAGATTGTGATCACCTCTTCGAGAAATAACAGGGTCAGGAAACTTTTCCTGTGATTGTTTCGTTGCTTGTGTGGCGCGTAGCGCCGTCTTGCTGAAAATAAACGTCGTCCAAATTAATATCTTCCAATTTCGGCCATAAAAAATCATTAATCATAGCTCGGTAGCGCAATCCATTCATCGTAACAGTTGCTCTAGCCTCATTTTCGATAAAGTAAGGTCCAATCACAACGCCATCTCAAAAACAGCACCAAACAGTGACACGTCGAGGATGGAGAGGCATTTCAACAATAATTTTTGGATTGTTCGTGCGTACATTTGTGGATCGTCCACACTATTGATGAATAAAATATCCATATTACAAATTTTATGTAGAGATTAGTGATAGATGTCGTTATCCATTGTTTTGTCTTTAGTATGATAGATGAGAGTTAGTTTTGTTTTTTACAAATTATTTCAAAATGGATTACGAAATGGATTGGTCATGTGACATTTTTTTTAAATTTTTAAGTGAATATGCCAATATTATGGAATTTAAAACATTAAGACCACATAAATAAAAATCTCGTGGATGACGCTTGGGAGATAGTTAAAATCGAAGCAGGTATTGTACAGCCAATATGTATAATAATAATAAAAAAAAGGATTCTTTAATGAGCACTTATCGAACTCTGAAAAGAAAAGTGAAAGATTCAATGAAATCTGGGGCTGGGGCGTATGAAGGTAACCGACCAACTTGGTTCGGTTTTGAAGCGATGGATAAATTTTTGGGGCAGCCAGCAAGTTATTCTTATAACAAAACGATAAGTACAGAGGTAAGTGTATTTAGTTATTCTACTGGTGTTTTTCTAACCTATAGAATTAAATTTATACATGTATAATGATTTTATATTGTTATTTTAGGATACACAAGTTGAAGCGGAGGAATGGGAAGGAAAAATAATCTCAACTGGTAAAATATATATAAATTTTATATGGCATTTTTGTTTACTTAATTAATAATCTTTTATTTATATTTAGTAGGAGAAAAAAAAAGTACAAAAATAGCCGAGCAGACGGATAAGGATTTGCAAAAGCACATGCAACTTGCATCGTCTGCCCTACACAATTTAACCAACCGGCAAACAACCGACCTGGACAAGTGCTCGTAATATGGGCAATTATCAGCCAATAAGTTAAAGGAATTCACTTCCTATTCCTACTCCAAGCACAATAGTGAGCCATTTATAAACCAACAAAACCATTCCTTCGTAGAATAACCCAGCCTTCCTATTATAAAACCATTAATAACACCGGAAATACATGCTCATCCATATCCCTGCCTTATAGTCAAGAGAGTCGGACTCCTGTTCCGTATACCAAAAACAAAATAGTTCTCTCAAAACCAACCACTTCCCTTTTATACTCCAACCACAATAATTTTACAGACGTATCAGAGGCAAACATGTTAACAATTAATCCACAAATTCATTTCTTCCGATCCATACCCCAATCTCCTACTTATAGTGATAGTAATATTTTAAGCCTAGACAGCTACAGTCCCATACCTTTTTCACAACTGATTTTTGAGGAAATGAAGGACGACCCCGTGCCCGTGGGGAACACTAAGATTAACAAAGATTCTAGCATTACTTTAAAGGATTATTTTTGGACTGCCAACCCATGACATCAATTAATAATAATTTTTAAGACTAAATAAATTTGATTTACAAAACAATAATATAAAAATTCCGCAAATTCGTTTCGAATCAGTTGAGATTGAGTATTCGACCTTCTCGCCATTATTTTAAGTGGGATAAAAGAATCTAAATTTTGATTCTCATTTCGCCACGCGTTGTTCTATATCGAACGCTCCAGGTGGTGTGTATATAATACGCGACGGACGGCTTCTCCTTAAAAAATTGTGTAATAGTAAGTCATCGTAATAATCGATACTTTCCCCTCATTTAATAGAACTGGAGCTCGAAATATGCGATATACCGACGCCATGATGCCGAACGCATTTTCTACTACTCGGCGAGCCCTTGAAAATCTGTAATTAAAAACTTTTTCTTTGCTGCCTTGTGAATGAACACCAGAGTAGGGTTTCATAATTCGGTTGCCGAGAGGAAAAGCATTATCCGACACAAACAGAAATGGTATACTTTGTCGTCTTCCCGGAAGTGCCTGGTTTGGTGGCAACATCAATTCCTCGTTTCCCAACATTTTATAGAACGATATGTTTCTAAACACTCCGCCATCGCTAACACTTCATGGGGTTCCTATATCAGCGTACAACAAACAATAGTTAGCATCTACCAAAGCCATAAGCACGACACTGAATGTGCTTTTATAATTAAACTATTGTGATCCACTGTTCATTGGAGCTTGGATTACAACATGTTTCCCATCTAGTGCGCCGACGCAGTTTCGGAAATTCCACTTTTCATTAAAAATTTCCGCGATTATTTGCCACTCTTATGGTGTCTTTGGTGTCTGCAATTTTATAGAAGAATTGAAATTAATATACCCAATACAAGCAAGTTAATATATTTTATGTAATTAATTAATTAACAATTATGAATCTAGATATATCGTATACATACGTATATATAACTACATATTTAGATTACCTTCACTTCATGTTTGAGTTCTTCATTCAAAGCCAAACAAACTTCAGGAACAATGGTGGAAATCACTTGAACCGATATTTAAAAAAAATGATAGGCTGTGGTAGCTCTCCCCAGAAGCTAGAAACCGTACAGTTACGGCAAACCTTTCTTGTATTGGGATGGATCTCCTCATGTTGCGACATGCGACAAAAAATTTCAAATTTTCCAGTTGGCTCACATCGTAAATCCATTAGCATGTCTGTTCCGCTGTACCTATAGTAAAAGTAATATATGTAAAATAATCAAAAAAGAAATGCACAAATAAAAATTTAAAATTTACTTTTCTCAACTTCTATTAAGCGACAACATCCAAAATCTCCTCTTGCATCTGTTTTGTTTTTGCCTTTCCGTAATAATTTTAGTCCAAGTTAATAAAAACAGTGTAGCGCTTGCTGCAATAATTTCATCTTCGCTATCCATTATAAATTATTTATTTAAACACAATTTATTTAAAAAAAAACATATAGTTATGTGAAAACACTTTAGCTACTAACAAATTTATTTTTATTTAAATGTCAAAAGATACAGATCGAGCTGCCACACTTTGGAAACTGTAATATTTAATAAATCTGGTGGTATCGTATTTTACGGAGAGATGTCACTAGGGTTCGTTATAAGTAAAATCTAGTAGGAAATATCAAATATCAATTTTCATCATTGGCAACATATTCGCAGATATGTGTGCGGACAGTCTACGAACATTTGACGAATGTTTGTCAAACATTTGTAAAGTACATTTGTAGTTTATTTGCACTCGCCTGGACGCGGCTTAAGTCTTTATGCAAAATACGGTGTAATGTCGTTTGTCGAATGACTAATTCCAAAGATCGACGAGGAATCAAACAAACCTGGGTTTTCTTCAAAACTACGGGCTACAGCAGCAATATTCTCAGTTGTTCTTGAGTGACGCACACGGTTTCGATTCTTCACATCACTAACTTGTCCCAACAGCTCTAATTTCCACCAGTTTCACTATTGCCGGCCGAGAAGGTGCTTCACGACTACCAGAAAGTGCTTTAATTTTGCGAACTGTGACTCCAAAATTTTTACCATTTTAACAATTTCAATGCGTTCCATTTTTAGTAATAGCGTAGTTTTTACTTGTCAAATGTCAAAAGTTGACTGCTTCAAAATTGACAGCTGCCTAAATAGCAGGCTATTCAAAATGAAACTTCTTATTGGAAAACCCTATATTTAAAAGTTAGTTAACAACAGGGGCATAAAGCGAGGTTTACAGGAAATTCACGTGGCACGCGACGCGATCATATTGCATTGCGTCCACAGTATAAAGGAAGAATTACGAAAACGTGCTTATAATAAAGTTCAATTGTGTTACATTAACAATCGATATCGATCGTTTCCGACTAAATGTATCTGCTTATAATTCGACTATAATTTCGATTGGCCTGGTAGAGTGTAGTGAACGAAATGGGTAAATAGATAGGAATACCACATGTTGGTCAGTTAGATATACGGATAAAGTTTCTACTCAATTTGTAAACTAAATAACATCATTTATAGTTACTACACTCTTAGTAAAATATTTAATAGCCTATGTACAAAGAAGAAGGCAGTTTTTCTTAAATCTGTAAAAACTATTTATTTTTGTAATTATAAAAAATTACAATTCTACTATTCTTGCACCTGTAATCTCTTATACAAGACAAATTATAAATAAAGCACAAAAAAAAAGTTTGCCGATAATAAAAATTAAAATTAATTTAATTTAAAGGCACTGTGTTCTGCATTTTCTGCGGCTAGAAAAGAATGAACACAATGGCCTAACAAAAAAATATCAGCCCAAGTGCGGTCACGGCCAATTTCATTAAAAATTATTCCAACAACTGTCCACTTATATGATATGATTGAATCTATTAAGGACTTTTCGAAGAAGATTATTTCAAATCGGCCATTAGCATGAACATACTCAGAGGAAACCCATATCCAATATGCAAACAAAATGGTCTCGACAAATCAGCAGTAATACAAAGGAACAATAATAGCTTAGATTACCTGAATGAAGGGCAAAGAGTACAAGAATGTAGATTTAGGTGAGGTGCCAATACATTCATGCCAATACAGGTCCAAACGTTCATAAAGCTGATCTATCAATCAGTCACGATCTATCAATCATTTATACGTACACGGTAAGCCCTGTAACATCGCAAGCCATACTTCCGATGGCATTGATAAAAATCAGCGACATTATTCCAAGGGTGTCCAGTTTATCGAATGAGCATAACCTGTCAGGAACTGATCTTAAAATACAACTCGCCAATCCAAATTTTAACAAACCTAACCAAATTGAAATACTATTGGGGATAATATATTTTTCAAAGCACTAGAACAAACGAGTCTGAAATTGGCCAGTAAATTGACAGCGGTTGGCCCAATTTTTGGTTGGAAAGTGGGTGGGAGGATCGCCAAAAACGTATGCCATAGGGCATATGGAACTGGTGCATGACTACAATTGCGAGTTGTTTTTGAAGAGTCAGCCAAGTCGTCCACGTGACTTGTGTTAAATGATGTCCTCATGTTGGACCGCAATCACCGCTCATCAATATTCACCTGAGATTTCGTCATCATGAGTTCGTGATTAGTGGAGATATGGAGATAATGTGCAGAAACATTTCATGAAGAGACAGTCAACTTCATTAGCCCAGCAAATATCAACTAGAAACTCTAACGTATAGCACCGCTGAAGCAGGTTTTTTCGAGACCCGAATCTTAAAGAAAATTGGTATTCGGTTGTAGTCTAAATCGAGCCAGACGATATAATGACTGGAGTCAGCTCCATAGCAAAGGTCAACAAATTATTGATGAATGTAACAAATGGATTTTTTATTAAAAAATTCTTGCCCAATAACCATGAGCTGCGATCGTTTATTGAAATCAAATAGGAGAAAAGAAGATCACTATGTGCACGCTTGGGTAAATTTGGTGGAGTGAATTATTTATTCCCCGTGGAATTACCAACCACGGATGCATTCCTTTTTTGTTAGGGAATAAGGTCCATACGCGTTATTTCTTTTCTAAAATGGCATTAAAGTCCAAAATCTGATTGAAAAAAGCAGTAAACTCCGCTGTCGTAATGAATAAATTAAATTTAATACTTTTTACCAAATATTTAACTTCATTATCAATAGTTATTTAGTATATTTATAACACATTTAGAAAAAATTAGGTGTAAACTTTAACTGAGTTTAATTACAAGTGGGCGGTAATTCACTCCACCGTTAAATCTGTATACTATAAATTGTAATAGTCGAGCGTTTGATTTTGCAATACTTAAATTCCTAAAACCAAATAAATTGTCGTAAGTAGCGTGTGGGGCGTTCATTTGTTTGTGTGTCGGTATTTAATTTATATGGTGTTATAGTTCGTTGGTTTGTAACTTAAGTTAAATAGTTTTTTTTTAATTTTTGGAGAAAACTAAGTTTTGTTTTGTATGTTTTGCATAAAACCAATCATTTATTTTGATTTTGTTTATATTTTAATTGAAAATATTTTCCTTATTTTAACAATAGTTTTAAATAGCTAGAATAGTGAACGATACATTGTTTGAAAGGTAAAGTAGGGGTACAAGTTTTAAAAAAAATCATCAAATAAGCCAGCCAAAGATTTGACACTCTCATCATATAAAACATTTCATATCTCGTGAACTACTGATTAAACGATAAAAAACCAATATTGTTTTGAAAGCCAATAGAATGCTGAACAATTTGTCAGTCTTTTTATAACTTATGTGGGTCGATAAAGAAATTTCCTTGGGGAAAGCCTAGGAAGCTAACACTATAATCACGTACATACACTTATACCCGACGTCTTAAGTTCTAAGCTATCCGAAAAAAATTTCAATTCTGAAAAATGTACGAAATTCGGTGGTTTAGAACAATGGTCTCATATAAGTCTATTATATGGCTTTTCCGAATTATCTGGAGAAAATCTTTTACCTACTTGAAGTTATCCTAGGATTTCTTAAAATACTTCTGGCAACATAAGACTAAAATCCATCTCAGTAATTTTAAAATTATGTATATATAATTTATACAGTAGTTCATCCCGGAATCTATACAGTTTTACTACTCGTATCTAAAAGTTTTTCGTCAATAAAAAAATATACAGTTGTTTCTAAAATACTCAGCCGGGACATTTGAATATGTAAAATTTATTTGGTGCAGAAAAAACTCTTCTTCAAGGCAAGTCATTGAAAGGGCGGTTATTTTCTATTTGCGTTTAAGTTAAGGACTCTGTAAGCAACCATTACGCCAGCTTTGATAATTTTTTGACCATTGGAATTGCCCCAATATAAATTAAAGTGTCGGTCAATTTTACAAAGAAAGCTAAAACATAAAAAAATCGTATCGCCAAGCTTTTGTAGCGACGGATACTTTCTCATAGCGATTGAGTGTGAGACCTTGTTGGCCACCACTGTGCCAGCGTTGTTATTTTGGTCATACAAAACCTGGTTGTCCTAAGCCCTTATAATATCCAAAGTTAAAATGTTTTTCTGATATCTGAGATCTAGGTTAACACACGATGTTGTTTTCAGGCCTATAGGCACTATATTTTGTAAAACTAATCGATTGTCGATATTTTTTTGAAAATAAATGCGAAATGTCAAAATAGCTACAAATATTTTTGAATTGAGATTTTCAAGTTGTGCAAAAATCTTGCGAAACCAAAAAAGAGTTATTTACAAATTGAATATTTAAATGATTCATTTGAAGAAGATTTAACACAAATTGACGCAGAAATTGCAGTCGATACGGAATCAGGCCGTGCGAATACACCAATCCAATTTGGAATGGAAGTTGCAAAAAAACGAAATAAAATTAACCATTCGGGATCTAAAATTGCAGGTCATGCGCAAAAAGATGAGTTGGTCGAAGCTCTACTTAATGGCGTATTTAACTGACCATCTTTATTTGATACCGGTGCAACAACGAAGTCCAAATATAATCAACAGGTTCTGTTGATCAATTTCTTAATTTTTATGTCAATACACAAACTACAAAATAAAATTTATCGAGATCTGAACCAATATATTATATTATCCAAGTGTTACCCAGAAACTTATCTTTTAAGGGTTTGTATCATTAATAAATCGATCTTAATCTACCATCGATCATTGCCAGGGAATTGACCCATCTGTCATAGAGTGGTCAGCTAAGGTGTCCCGAATTTCATTTGCTAAAGCACTTGCATTATATCCTCCTATATTCAAACAATAAAAGGTATAGTTTTATTTATATTTTAAATTTTAATTTTAACTTATAGTTTATATATTTCAGTATACTACCTTGTCGTGCAATTTGTGACAATGTATCCAAAGTGGCTCTCCAACATCCTTCAATAACCTCTTCAATATTGCTCTCATGGTCTACAATTTTTTTAAGCAAATACTTTCTTTGGTGTGGTTTTGTTGATTCCTCCTCCATCAAACAAAAGTTTTGTAGACATGTTTTCCGTCAATAGCTCCAACACAGTTAAGGAAGTTCCAACGTTTATTGAAGCCTTCAGCTGTTTCTAAGAACGTAGATTTAGTTAGCGGTGGTAATGGTTTTGCCTTCAACGTGAGCCAAATTGCATTCAATGTATCACGTATCGCAACACATGTGGTTGATTTGCCTAATCTGAATGCAAAGCTAATGGAAGCTTGGCTATCTCTACTGGCAAGATATCTGTAAATGAATAATGCATAATAAATTTGTTTTGAAATGTGCTTACAATCATTTATATTTACCTTAACGTTAGAGCTAATTTCGTTGAAGAGGAGGAAAAGAATTTCTAGTTATATGTTATTTTGTTATTATTGGCCCTATATAGCTCAATAATACATCAAAACTCGCTGGCGAAATTCGAGAGAAATTAAAGAATGAATTACATTCATAAAAGCTTCAGTACCATGTTCAAACCTATTATCTTCAGATAATATTGTGCGCACCATACATCTACGAGCTTTGATCTCTTTTTATTCGGATTTTATCATATTGTACTATTTGACTAAGCTGGTTTTGCAAAAGAATAGTAGCTGCAGCAATACTGGCCAATATTGCAGTATTATTATTGTTGTCCATTATTAATTTTTCACTTCACAAAATTCTCACAAATCAGTTCGACCAAATTTTACAAATTGACAATTTGACTTGTCACTAAAAAAAACAAAACGATCAATTAACAAGAAAATACATTTTGTTGTTGTATCACGATTATTAGCAAACAACACCGAAAACAACTTCGAAAACAATGATGTGAATGAAGCCTACTAATCGAATACTATTTAGAAAGCTCTAACAATACTTAATATACTGGAACAATAAAATTTGTTAAAAAGGAAAACCCAATAATTAAGTCTTATAATTCAGTATGAGTATCACCAGAGCCACCTATATATACAGAGCCCTAAGGTTAAAAATTGAGCTTTTTCTAGAGGAACTAAAATTGAAGAAAAAATCATTTTTTCCATACAAAACATATGAAAAATAAATTTTTTTTTGGTGCGATGTATATCAATGAAAATGTCGATGGATTAAGTATTTTAACATTGAAATAGAATCTACAATTATCATTTTATAATTGATTAAAAACTTGATCAATGAAGTTGTTTAATTTTTGTTATATTTATTAATAAAATGTATACAAAAAAAAGCATTTCTACATTAAATTAATATAAATACACACAAATACCAACGCAATAAAATTAAACTGCAAGACGAAAAGAGAAGACAGTAAAAGTGTGGTTATGTTTCCTTTTGAATTATATTTTTGTGAACAAAATAAAATACTTAAAGGGTATTTCAATAAAAGCTGCATGATTTTGTTTGAATAAATCTCAAACTAATTTCACTTCAATTTCAACGTATATTTTGGATTTTATATTATAAAAGGAACACCATGACTATCACAGTTCTTCTGGCACGG
Source organism: Tipula unca (assembly GCA_951394425.1). NCBI lineage: Eukaryota > Metazoa > Arthropoda > Insecta > Diptera > Tipulidae > Tipula > Tipula unca. The sequence goes on along the minus strand of OX596382.1, from coordinate 66,719,477 downwards.
TTCTATTTTATTTTGGTAAAGTTTTGTTACGCATTTGTGCATAATTGTGGTTCTAAACAAATTGTGCAGCTGTTATTGGAACTCCCTATGACATGTAAGTTGTCACTTGTCAATATCACAATTTTTTTTCTATTGATCGATGTTCTCTTTTTAAATTCTACGCTATTTGATTTTTTCTATTGCGATCTCAGCCTATTATAATAATTTAGTTCTCTATCCCTTTTCTCGATTTCGCTACAAGGTAACGAAATAGAAATATGTGGTGATACATTTTCAAATGTATGCGATCGCAATAGAAAAAGCAAAATTAAAAAAAGAAAAGTGTGAGATTTACTTTTTAAAAAAGAGACAAAATCATCGATCGAAAGGATGACAATATTATGTTTTATTTATTTATTTTACCTACACATTCAAATAAATTCATGTTTACATAAATATGATAAATTCATATTTAATTTTGATTTAATGTTTAATAAATTAATAAAAGGTTTAATGTTCTGACTTTCAGATATGTGCTGATTCAATATAGAATCAATTCCACAAAGTGTTTATCGAAATGAAAGATTTAACTTTTCATTGATGAAAAGTAATTCGAAAATGGTCATTTTTACATTGATTCTTATGGGATAATGCAAAAAGTAGTTCCTCTAGAAAAAGCTCGACAAAAAAAATGGCTGATCCTTACGGCTCTGTATATATACGTGGCTCTGGTATCACCTATCATAATTTGTGATGCCTGACTTTTGCATTACCTACGTTTGCAAACAGTGCTCCGTTCCTACGTTGGCTAGAACAGTGAGCTATAAATTGTTTGAAAGGTAAAGTAACGGTACAAATTAAAAAAAAATCATCCAATAATCTAACACACATCTAAAATGACGGTCATGTCAAAAGCACCGAAGATTTCATACATTTCATTATAAAACATTTAATATCTCGTGAATTACCCATTATACGATAAAAAAACCAAATCTGTTTAGTAAGCTAATAGAGTTATGCCGAACAATTTTATTTGGTATACATAGGGGTTCATCTGGGCGCTCCCGGTTTCAGATGTTTGCTTTTTTCATCATAATGCTACTCAAAATAATCATTGCTAAATTACTTGAAAGGTATCGATCTTACGGTTCACGTTATGTTTCATGTTCAGTAGCATGAACGCCCGGATTTTTTTGTCACACAAAGTACTAATTAAAATCAAAATATGTACCACACTAAAATTAGAAACAAAAAGTATTCAAAACTAAAAGTATGCAAAATTTTTAAATGTTTCCATACTAATCTCAAAATATTGTAATAGATTTTTAGAATTAAAACTGTACAATTTTTTTCGTTCTTTATATTTGTAAATTTCAGAAAAATTCAAAAATGTTGATGCGAAGATGCTACTTAACTAAGGAATCGGCTACACCCGCTTTAAATTGAACAAACTAAAATACACATCAATAAATTCTGCGTGTAGTACCTACTCGAGTGGGAAATATTGATGAAAAAACAATTAAAAACCAGAACCATTTTCAAGATTGGCGCCACAAAATTTACAAAACATCTGTTTCCGTGTAAACAAAAAATTCTAATTGGAAAAACAACAAAATAAAATTTTTGTGATTAATCTTAGTAAAAATTTCACACTCATATGATGGAAAAGGTATAGCAAATAAATTTTAATAATAATTATGTCGATAAAGTGTAATATATTTAAATATTATTTATGATCATTAACCTGTCGATAATTTGTGTACATGCGCCCACAGAAGTCAGCCAGCCCCAAGATAAAGACTCATTTTACAATGACTTGGACGATCTGATGGGATCTATACCCGAACACGATGTTAGAATGGTAATTGGGGACTTTAATGCTAGAGCTGGCAGAAATCAGACCGACTTGTGTGAAAGCATAGGTCCGTACTCCCGACACGAAACTGCGACCGATAATGGTGAGAGAATGAGGTACTTTGCGGTTGCTCATGATCTTAGAGTAGCAAGCACATTCTTCCCTCACAAACACATACATCTTGAGATATGGGCACATCCTCGCGGAACTTCCCGCATCCAAATTGACCATGTGTTAGTTTCTACAGGACGGACTCAGGTTGTGCAGGATGTGAGAACTTATCGGTCAGCAACCAAATACGTAGGCAGCGATCATCATTTGGTCGCTGCAAAGCTACGATGGAAGTTTTCGTACAAGTCTGGGAACACAGCGAAACGCATGGTACGTTTCGATTGTGAAGGTCTGATAAATGAAGATCAAAAGAAACGATATCAGGATCTTGTCAGCGACAACATTAGTGAAGCTAATTACCAGTCTGACTGCGTGACCTCTGTGTGGGAGGTACTGAAAACTTCGGTTGTCAGTGCTGCTCAACAGACTTTAGGTATAGTGAAAGTCAGACCCAAGAATGATTGGTTTGATGACGAGTATCGTCTTGCAGTTGAGCAACAAAATATAGCCCATAATGAAGTGCAACAACGTCTCACAATCGCGAGGAAAAACAAGGCTGCTCTTGCAAGAAGGGCAGCTAAGCGGATTTGTAGACGGAAGAAGCGAGAATGGTGGAAGGCCGAGGTTCTGAAAGTACAACAACTCAGCAATGAGCGCAATTCGCGTAATTTCTTTAAAGGAATTACTGGACTGCACCATACTTTCAGGCCTACGTCAACCGCCATTCGGGACCGGGATGGAAACCTCTGTGTCAACATCGACGCAGTACTTGACGCATGGAGTGGACACTTTACTGACCTGCTTGATGTCCATCATGCGTCACAGACTGTTGTTGAGCCACCTCTAACACAGACTGCGGAGATTTGCACTGAGGAGCAATCCCATGAGGAATTCACTAAAGCCAGGCAGAGATTGAAACGAAACCGGGCACCTGGAGTGGACTGCATTAATTCGGAGCTCTTGATATTCAGAGGGGATACTTTGTTGAACTGTCTTTTCGACCTTATTCAATTAGTATGGCGAACCGAAGTAATGCCTGACGAATGGAAAGTGGCCGCGATATGCCCCATCTTCAAGAAGGGAGACCGCTTGAAGTGTGAGAATTATCGCGGTATAGCTCTCCTTTGCACAGCGTACTGCACAAGTTACTGTCATACATTGTATTGGATAGAATCACTCCTCTAGCGGAGGGTTTGGTCAGGGAGGATTTCGTCCGAATCGATCAGTCACCGATCAGGTCTTTTCGCTGCGGATGATTCTATCTAAATATTATGAGACATCCATCCCCGTACATCAGGTGTTCCTGGATTTCCGGCAGGCCTATGACTCGATCAATCGTGAGAGTTTGTGGTCTGCTCTGGAATACCTAGGAATGCCAACAAAACTGGTACGACTATGTAGGATGACAGTGACGCAGTCCCAATGCTGTGTTAAAGTTGAGAACAGGCTATCGACAAGTTTTGTAGTTAACTCGGGTGTTTGGCAGGGAGATGCTCTGTCCCCGATACTCTTTAATCTCATGTTGGAGTACATCTCTCGTAAAACTGAAACACCGCAGCGTAACATCTTATATCGCCAGTCCAATCAGGTGCTTGCATATGCAGATGACATATGCGTGATTGGACTGAATAGCAACGGAGTGAAAGAAATACTTGATCCGCTTGTAGAGTTTTCAGCTTCAGTTGGACTTCAGATCAATGAGTCCAAAACGAAATACCTGATCTCTGGTTTTAGGGACAATGGCACACCAGATTTTAGTAGTGGCCACCACACGTTTGAGGGAGTGAGGAGGTTCAAATATTTGGGTTCTCTTATCACTCACGATAACAGTGTGGATGAGGATATTAAAGTGCGGCTGGCAGCTGGCAGTTTTTCTTTGTATCCTCTAAGGCCACTGCTAAAATCTAAACACTTATCAAGTGCCGTGAAGCTGAAGCTTTACAAAGCGTTGATCAGGCCCGTTGTTATGTTTGGATGTGAAAGTTGTGCGCTGACGGATGAGTACGAGAGATGGCTCCTTACATTTGAGAGAAGAGTCATGCGTGTGATTTACGGCCCAAAACGCGAAATAGATGGTACCTACCGAGCTCTGTACAATATCGAGATCAGAGATCTGATGAAGATCCCCGATATTGTACATGAAATAAGATCTCAGCGAGTACGCTGGCTCGGGCACGTTCTGCGTGCTGATCCGGAACGAATTGTGCAGCGATCTCTGAAAGGAGAGCCACCATATGGTAGGCGCAGAGGTCGTTGCAGGCGACGATGGCTCCACGGTGTAGAGAACGACTTGGCCTCTTCAGATTGTCTTAGACAGTATGAAGACCATGCTCGGGATCGAAACCGCTGGAGCCGAATTGTTGACTCAGTAAGGGGCCAGTAATGGCCTTTAAAACTGTTTTAATTAATTTATGATCATTATAATTCTGTTTGCGTTAGAATAATTCCGGAAGTAATGATAACCGAAATCGATGCGTAATTCACATTCATAATTATTTATATGTTCACACCAATATTAAGCAATCGCTTTCTCTGCAAATATAAATTACTTTAATATCTCTTTTTAAAGACTTCTTTATCTACTTAATATACGTATATAGATAAACAAACGAACGTAATAAAAGTAATAATTCCTTTATTAAAAATTATATTATTCATCATTTCAATCATTATTGTACGTAATTAAATATTAATTACAGAATAATTCTAAAATAAATTATTACAAAATATATAATATTTTATCCTCGGAGACTGAAATATTGATTAAAAATGAAAATTTTATGCAGGCAGACAGAGTATTTTTTTATTTATTTATGAAATGTAATTATAAGTTTGATTTTATAATTTTTAAATCTAGATTATTGAACGACGAGGGAATTGTATTCTAAATATATATATACAGGATGAGTCGGGAGGAATCTGTAATACTCCAGGAATATATTTTACACGTGAAAATAATAACAAAAAACCCAAAATTTGTTATCCGATTTTCATTTGTTTTTAAGTTATAGCGTAATTAAAAATTTAAAAATTTCAGTAGAGTATGCAAATATGGTGTTTGTTTATGGTTTTTGTAATGGGATTGATATGGCTGCTGTTGTAGAATATCGTCGACGTTTTCCACACCTGCGATATACTAGTAGAGGTTCATTTTGTTTTTCAACAAACTGCGAGACCGGAAAACTTCCCAGTACTAACATAAGTTCTGAACGAACTGTTCCACAAGATTTAGAAGAGGTATAAGATATTCTGGATTTAGTAGCAGAAGATCCAACGAACAGCTCACGAACAATTAGTATGCAATTGGCTGGCCTTCCACAAACAAGAGTGCATACTGCACGAACAAGGATTACATCCATATACCATGTACAGAGAGTACAGCGCCTACTACAACCAGGAGATTATCATAACCGTATGGAATTTTGACGGTGGATAAATAAATAATCCTCGTGTTATACCGCGAACACTTTTTACAGATGAATCAACATTCACCCGTGACGGTAGTGATAATGCTCAAAACTCTCACGTATAGTCAGAAGGAATTCCCTATGCAACAGTCGAAAGTAATTGTCAACATAAATTTTCGGTAAACGTGTGGTGTGGTATGCTTGATTGTTATTTAATTGGCCCTTTCATTTTGGAAAATCGCTTACAGGAGAGAATTACTTAACTTTTTTACAAAATTAATTACTACTAGAGGTTGTTCCTTTAAACAACAGAGGGCATATGTACTACCAGCAAGATGGAGCTCCTCAGGTCAAGCAACATTTGGACGAAAGGTTTCCAGGACGTTGGATTGGTCGCGGTGGTCCTATTAGTTGGGTCCCGGCTCCACACCTTACTGCACTCGATTATTGTTTATGGGGCTGGTTCAAAAATGAAGTGTACAAAGTAAAAGTGGACACTCGGGATGCACTTATTCAACGTATAAGAAATATCGCAGCCGATCTTAAACAAAGAAACTACTCAATCAAGAGAGCAACAGGTGCCCTTCGTAGACGAAGCAGAAAATATTTAGAGATAAATGGCTGGAATTCGGTTAATTTTTAATTTCGCTATAACTTAAAAACAAATGAAAATCGGATAACAAAATTTGGGTTTTTTGTTATTATTTTCACGTGTACAATACATTCCTGGAGTATCACAGATTCCTTCCGACTCACCCTGTATATTAACATATATTCGTATGTATATAGTTTTAATATAAATTGAGTAATGGATTAGGGTTTAAGGTGTGATTGGTTGCTGAAAAATTAATATTCGTTAAGTTTATTTAGCTAGGAATGAAATAATATATCAATCGTTAGAAATTTTTGTTATCCGTAAAAATTGGTTTTGGTTTTATTATTGATGCATTTAAAATTAAGCGGCCTTGTTAGTTAAAAAAGTTTGCTAGATAAGAGATAAATAAACCAGAAACTATGAAAATATTGAGGTTTTGTTTTGGCTTCATTTTCACTAATCCTTTCATTCCTGAATTAAACCCGGGGACTTAAAAAAATACTTTTCATTGTTTATGTAATAAATGGGTATCAAACTTTACCATTTAACACAGAAGATATGTGTACGACCCTTACAGCGTGTTAATTCCTTGTTGCTGTCGACATCTGGCAAATGTAGGCAAATAGGGCGCATTTCCTTGCTTTCCTTTTGTCTAGCACTAGGTACAACTGGTAAGTCTTCATTCATAGTACGCGATTTCCATTTGGAAGTCTTTTTTTCTTCGTGTATTCCATTCAGCTGAATAAAATAGACAAATCTAAAAAGTGTATTAATTTAACCGTAGGTTGCACTTTTTAGAGTAAGTTGTGTAAGATAAACTGTGGTCAAGGATATCAACTCCGAACATGTTTTTGTTATATATAACGTTATATGTATAACTATCTCTGGTTGCGGCATTTGAATGTGCCGTGTCTTGAGTATCTCGAACAGTATGTAAAGTAATTGTCAAAAAAATTTTTTTAACTTGATCGATTTATTCGTTGTGCCAAATGTAGCACGAGAGCTGCGCCAAAATCAAAAGACTTTTTATTGTATTCCGAAATTTTAGAAGAGGCCCTCTGCTATATAAAAAAACATAAGCCTGACAACTGCTACCACAATAGGCAAACAATTTAGATTCACATTTATTAGTTTTTTTTTAATGTATTGCTTAACATTTAGTCGGCGTGTGAAAGGTATTATTTGTTCATCGATACTTAGGTTGTCGTCAAGCTCAAGTTCTAAGCATCGGTTCCGTATGCCATTTATAATGGGCCTCACATAAAAATTATATTAATCATTACAGAATAATCGTTAAAGTTTTTTCATTTTCACATACATACATACATACCTTGAAAAATACATTCTTATTAGCTGGAGGTATTTCTAAATTATTTACATCATGTAAATTTGTTCGTAATTGATAAAATCTATCACGAGCCATTATTTTCATTACCTGAGCCATACCAATAAGATAGCTTAAGTACATCTGTATCCTCGGAAATCAGGTACAGCCCACAAACAAATGAAATTCAGAAATAAAAGTGGATGTGCTGCTTCAACCAATTCCAAAGACTGCTGGTTGGTGCGTTCTTTGAATTATTTAAAAGTTGAAATAGTTGTTGAGTATGTCAAGATAATTAAATTTATATATAATTTATATTAAACATTTTAATTTGTTTATTTTCAATTTTATCGAATGTCTTTGACAATCTGAAGATGCCAACTAATAATGTGTGGAATCAACCGTCTGATGTCGTGTATACTTATATAGTATCAGAACTCTGTATGTACCGGATCATTTGTATGATTTACGGCGCAAAGCTATATGGCACATAGTTGTGGTTTGAGCTGTAAATCATACACATGATTCTACTATGGGGTTTCTGATACGAAATTCAATATGTATGCTATGATCTTTGGGTTTTTCTGTAGTCACCTTTCGTACTCATCTCTTAGTGTCCAATTTTCATATCCGTATTTAGCAGGCTTGGTCAACGCAACTTTAGCTTAGTATCGATCTTACATTTATAATCTGTTCAAACTATAGTTTAATTCTTAATATTAAATCAAGCTTCCAGCAAATTTCAGGATTTCTTTGATCAAGCGGCGAACGACATCCTAAAGGACGTGGACACGGAAGATTTTTTGTGTACTGATGTAAATCAAAATATAGTACCAATTTCAGAAATCGGTCAATCATTCAGCGAAACACAAGAAGAACCACTGGTCGATTACTGCACAATGAGAATTCGTTCACAAAATTAGTGAACTCTATGAAAAAACGGCAAACGATTTAAAAGATAACAATTTAATTTAGTCTTAATTTTATTTTATTTATTATTCATGTACATAGTTTTTTAAATTTCAGACTGAGATATTAGTTTTAATAATTTCTATATAGATACATTTATTTTTGAATTGTTTTGTTTCATTTGTAAAATTTAATTAAATGAAATTTTATTACATAAAATAAAAAAAAAATTAAAAACCAATTTTCTTGATTTCTAATGTATTGTTGTATCCTGCCACGGGAGTCTATCAAGTTCGTTTAAATACACTTTAAATAGGTCTCTTATTTCCATTGCCGTTCTACTGGAATTATTTGACCCAACTCGGCGGATGTTTTGCATACCAGTATTTTGTTCTTCACGCCATACTTTTCCGGTCGATGCGTTTCACCAACATCGCTGTCTACTAAATCAGCACCGATGTATTCCCTAATGTTTTTCTCACGTAATCAATTGTATAAAACCACCGTTGCTTTGACTATTGCTAACACGGTGGTTTTACTGGCCAAAATTGGTTTTCGGTATATTCGCCATCTGCTTGCGAGAATTCCAAAGGCATTCTCGACTACCCTTCGTGCTCAAGATAGGCTGTAGTTGAAAACACTTTGGTCCGTTGGTAATATAGGATACGGACGCATTAAATTTGGCAGCAAAGGAAATGCTTTATCTCCAATAAAAACGAAAGGGTATGTTTCGTTATCAGCAAGTATTTCTGGTGCTGGCAAATTTAAAGTTGCTCCACCAGAAATAACAGCTCTACCAAACCTGCTATTCCGAAATATGGTGCTGTCTCCTACATGACCCGGGCGCCCTTATTTCTACCATAATAAATATATACATAGTTTGCGTCTGCTATGGCAAATAGGACGATACTGAGAATAGGCTTATAATTATGATAAGTAGATCCTGAATGCCTAAAAATAAAACGACGTACATATTATTATATAATCGAAAATGTTGGTTTAAGTAAATTATTTATTTGTGCAATGACGTGCTTTCCGTCCATTGTTCCTAAACAATGTGGAAAATTCCTTTGATCGTGGAAATCTTTTGCAATGTTTTGTTACATCGTACCGCTTAGCTCAGGGAAAACGGTGTCTTTCAAAACATCCCATAGTTTTGAGCAGACCTCCCTTATAATATTGGAAGTGGTAGTTTTACCCACACGATACCCATATCTTCTAATACAGACCATGCTATCCCCACTGAACAGGTAACTAAGAGAAATATTGCATTGTAAGTTATTATGTTCAGATAAATTACTATTTACCGAATGGAAAACGATAACCGTTGACCTTCAGTAATCGATCTTTCTCCAACAGCGAACCGTTTAATTGAAGGGCCGACGATTGACAGCCACTCATCGAATGCTGCAGGACTCATTCGATGAAAATTTATGAAGGTCTCGTTGTCGTTTAATCTCATTTCATTGTCTAGGTTGTGATAGTAACCTTGCCTCTGTCTATTTCGATTGACCGAGATAACACAAAATCGACGAGCGGTGCGATGCCGATTTTCACTTTCAATATTGTAGATAAGCGGCTGCCACTTGGTTTAACAGAAGCATATCTCTAACTTAGATAGCTCATGCGTTTTGTCATGATAAAGAAATTTTATTTCGCGCCGATAAGCTTAATTTAATACAACAAATTTAACCCACAAAGTGAGTTAAAGTAAATTTTTGAATTGTTCCATTTTCTATTTATTAGGGTGAAAGCCACTATAGTTGTGGGTCACTATAGACGTAGCTCTATAGGTTAGTGTTACCACGTTATTCTTCTGGCATATTAAGAAAAATTTGCTAGAAATTAAGCTATAACTTATATATTTTGTTGCTCAGTTTTTAGGTTCCCCGCTTGGTTTCAAGTTAATTTAGGATTTTTGGTTCGCCACTATTTTTAATATTTTTTTATCTATTTTATCCGTTGCCGTTCATCGAAAGTCGATCGTGCAAGTTTTCACCGTTTTTCCTTTAAATAATTTTGAAATTTGAGGACAGCTTTGTGATTATTAAGCTTTTATAGACAGTTTTATAGTTTTATAAGAAGAAGTTTTTGAGTGCGCTTTGTGAATTTTTTGTGTACACACGTTTAGATAATTGTTCAAATGTTAATTGATTTTTAGATTAGAGTATTTATTAATCTTAAGAACATTTTTGTTTTGTTTTTGTGTAGATTTTTGAATGAATTAAAAAATATTTTTAGTAACTATAGAAGTGTCATTAAAATTATTGAAATGGCCTCATGACAGCGAAGCAATGTTTGGCTTCATTACACGGCTCTTACCGCAACCACAGCTAAATGCCACTTGTGTAAAAACATGTTATCATTTAATGATGGTGGTACGACCAATTTAAAACGCAACTTTGATAGGTTACACCCGACCGTACTTTTAAAAGTGGCAACACTCGGCAACACACCAACTATTATCGGTCTCAATACCACCACCACAGTGGCGGGAAGTTATTCGTTTTCATCAACTCCTGCAGTTGAAGTAACACTCCCAGCCACAGTTGAAGAAACGAACCCAGGACCATCATTATCATTAATTTCTAGAAGCAATAGGAACCTTCAACAACACACTTTAAGTCGGTATATAACACGGCCAGCGTCTATAAGCCGACAAAGAAAGCTGAATGACAAACTTCTGAAATACATTATCTAAGATTTTCAGTCGCCGAAGATGAAGGTTTCCGAAATTGGAGCAAAACGCCACATATACCCTCCCATCAAGGTCCATGCTGACCAAATCTTTTCTGCCATAGAACTATGATGCCTGTTTACTAAACGTTAAAACGTTAATTAATAAGGCCGCTAATATTGCCAAACCCACGGATACGCAAACTGCACTCAATACTGAAAATTTCATGACAAGCACATGGCATATCGTAACGGAGCAGTGGCAATTGGGCAATGTTCTGCTTGATTGCATTGATATGTCATCGTCGCGACATACAGCGGATTTCTTGATGGCAAAATTGATGGAATGTATCAAACAGTATGGTATTGAGAAAAAAATCAGTGCCATTGTAACCGACAATGATGCTAATATTTCGACAGCTATCTGATTAACCAAGAACGAGCATGTGCGGTGTTTTGCCAATTTACCTCATTGTGCAAGATGGGGTAAAGGGAATAGGCAATTTACACAAAAAGGTTAAGACGATTTTCGAATATTTTCACTGTTTCGCATCGGATATGTTGAAGCTGCTACAAAAACAAATTAACGGAACGGCCACCCCACTCAAGCTCATACACGATGTAGTCACGAGATGGAATTCAACATATAATATAATGTTTGAAAGGTTGGGCCTTGGTTTGGTATCTAAAATTTTAGTTATACTTATCACTTTTATTTCTTAATTTAAGATTTTGTCAACTGCAACAGATTGAAGCTGCTTTAGCCGTACTTAGAGTTTCCAATCCGGATTATTCGACCAATTTTGACTATTCGATTATTCGGATATTTTCACATAATTATTCGGATATAATATTTCGTTCTTTACGTTTACTTTTGCTCAGAAAACCTAAAATTTGTAACGGAACTTAGTACAAATTTAATGAAACAGATTAAAAAACGGATGGATGAACGTCGCGATAAAACTCCAATAACTTTAATAATCTGTTTAGAAACTGGTAACATTCCTCGTTCCAATAAATTTTTTAACTATTCTAAAACAGACGCCACTATTGAATCGGCCGTAAAATTTTTTGAAAGAATTCATCCATTTGAGTGTAGGATGCGGAGGACTCATGATGACTGTGAGGATGTAGTTGTTGAAGTACAAACAATCTCAGGTGAAAATGAACATGAAGTAACTCAAAGTACAACATCACTGCAACAATAACTAGAAATGGCAATTTCTTCAATTACACAATTTGGAGAACAGAATGAAATTAACCTCAGAATACCTCAATATTGCTGAAAAAAGATTTCCTGTTGTTTGGCAACTCTAAGACCAGTACAGCAAATTTAAATATTTTATTTAATGCTTTGCTTACAAATAAACCAACGTCAACAGCGACGGAACGCGCGTTCGAAACATTTAATGCAATTGTTTTTTTATGGTGAGCTCGCGAGGTCGGATATATACCCGAGCTATTTACATCCGATCGTAAGATAAAAATATTTTATATTGAAAGTGGGGAAATGGATGAATTTATTTGGTTATGGATGAACTTTTTTGGTGATTTTATTGGTTGAGAACTCGGATGTAAATACAGGGTGGGCCAAATAAGACCTACCAATGTAAAACACGTATAACTCTTTTAATAATATTTTTTTTAAATTAATTTTTCTTATATATTAAATATATTTCATGGAAATTTAGGGGGACTATTTATGAAATATGACATCAGTCAAATGTCCACCATTTTGCTCGATACAAACATAGGCTCTTTTAAGCGCGTTTTCCATAACACGACGTAATGTTTCTGGTTGCAGGCTCAGTATTTCGTCTCGAATATTCTGCTTTAGCTGTCTAATTATTTGTGGCTTATTAACATACACTTTGTCTTTTAATATTCCCATAAAAAAAAGTCGGGCCCAGTTAAATCTGGCGAACGAGGTGGCTAAGGGAAATTAGAGTTTTTTGAAATCAAACGTTCGCCAAACATTTCTCGCAACAAATCCATAGTTTGCCTTTCAGAGGCATCATGCTCCATCTTGTTGGAACCACAAATTATAGGATGCTGCTCCACCATTGGCCGCAAAAGGTTGTCAATCATTGTTCTGAAAGATGCCCCCGAAATCATTTCTGGCGGTTCATCTTCATTCTCGAAAAAATATGGACCGATAACTTTATCGGCCATAACACCTCACCAAACAGTGCATCTGGATGTATGTAACTGATGCTGGTGTGTTGCCCTTGGATTTTCAGAGCCCCACAATCTACAGTTTTGCTTATTGACATAACCGCTTAAATGGAATTGTTAAAAGCCTTTGTTTGTATCGAGCAAAATGGTGGACATTTATCTGATGTCATATTTCATACATAGTCCCCCTAAATTTCCATGAAATGTATTTAATATATAAAAAAAATTAATAAAAAAACAATATTATTAAAAGAGACGTATGTGAAATTTGTCCTAAATCTGTCCTAAAAAACAACAAAAACAATTTCCTCTTATATGTGTTAGTGTGGAACACAGAATGTCTCGATATAACGAATTTTTTCATAAGGAAAATCAAATTTAGTACGATGAAAACATGATTTTCTGAATTTTCTTTGGAAAATTCAAGGAAGCGGACACCATAATAACGCATATACCAAGATATCTTCAGGTCTTAGCTATCAGAAAAATATTTCAATTTTGGAAAAAGTAGGGGATTAAGGGGTTTAGGACAACCAAGTTTGGTATGACCTCATGTATATCGATTATATATATGAGTTTTTCTAATTTTCCTGGGATAATCCTAGGAAGCGGATACTATAATATCGCAAATACCAAGATGCCTTAAGGTCTAAGCTATGCGAAAAATATTTCAACTTTGGAAAAAGTAGGGCATTAGGGGGTTTAGGACAACCAAGTTTGGTATGACCTCTTGTATGTCGATTATGTACATGAGTTTTCTAATTTTCCTAGGAAAATCCTAGGAAGCGGACACCATAATGACGCATATACCAAGATGCCCTAAGGTCTAAGCTATGCGAAAAATATTTCAACTTTGGAAACAGTAGGGGATTAAGGGGTTTAGGACAACCAAGTTTGGAATGACCTTATGTCTATCGGTTATATATATATATGTATATATATGAGTTTTCATAATTTTCCTGGGAAAATCCTAGGAAGCAGACACCATAATGACGCATATACCAAGATGCCCTAAGGTCTTAACTATGCGAAAAATATTTCAATTTTGGAAAAAGTAGGGGATTAGGGGGTTTAGGACAACCAAGTTTGGTATGACCTCATGTATATTGATTATATATATATGAATTTATCTAATTTTCCTGGGAAAATCCTAGAAAGCGGACACCATAATAACGCATATACCAAGATGCTATTAGGTCTAAACTATGCGAAAAATATTTCAATTTTGAAAAAAATAGGGGATTAGGGGGTTTAGGACAACCAAGTTTGGTATGACCTCATGTATATCGATTAAATATATGAGTTTTTCTAATTTTCTTGGGTAAATCCTAGGGAGCGGCCACGATAATGACGCATGTACCAAGATGCTATTAGGTCTAAGCTATGCGAAAAATATTTCAATTTTGGAAAAAGTAGGGGATTAGGGGGTTTAGGACAACCAAGTTTGGTATGACCTCATGTATATCGATTATATATATGTGTTTTTCTAATTTTCTAAAAATTGAAATATTGTTCGCATAGCTTAGACCTTAGGGCATCTTGGTATATGCGTCATTATGGTGTCCGCTTCCTAGGATTTTCCTAGGAAAATTAGAAAACTCATGTACATAATCGATATACAAGAGGTCATACCAAACTTGGTTGTCCTAAACCCCCTAATCCCCTACTTTTTCCTAAATTGAAATATTTCGGGCATAGCTTATACCTTAAGAAATCTTGATATATGCGTCATTATGGTGTCCACTTCCTAGGATTTTCCCAAGAAAATTTGAAAAATCATATAATCGAGATACATGAGGTCATACCAAACATGGGTGTCCTATACCCCCTAATCCCCTAGTTTTTTCAAAATTGAAATATTGCTCGCATAGTTTAGACCTTATGGCATCTTGGTATATGCGTCATTATGGTGTCCGCTTCCTAGGATTTTCCTAGGAAAATTAGAAAACTCATGTACATAATCGATATACATGAGGTCATACCAAACTTGGTTGTCCTAAACCCCCTAATCCCCTACTTTTTCCAAAATTGAAATATTTTTCGGGTAGATTAGACCTTAAGACATCTAGGTTTATGGGTCGTTATGGTGTCTACTACCTAGGATTTTCCCAAGAAAATTATGAAAAATTATATGATCTAGATACATGAGGTCATACCAAGCCTGGTTGTCCTAAACTCCCTAATCCCCTACTTTTTCCGAAATTGAAAAAATTTTCAGATAGCTAGGACCTTAAGATAACTTGATATATGCGTCATTATGGTGTCTGCTTTCCAGGATTTTCCCAAGATAATTATGAAAAATCATATTATCGATATACATGAGGTCATACCAAACTTGGTTGTCCTAAACCCCCTAATCCCCTACTTTTTCAAAAATTGAAATATTTTTCGCATAGCTTAGACCTTAGGGCATCTTGGTATATGCGTCATTATGATGTCCGCTTTCTAGGATTTTCCCACGAAAATTCAGGAAATCATGTATATTTCCTAGCAAATTTTGTTTCCTTTAGTTAAAATTCGTTATATCGAGACAATCTGCATTACACACTAACACACATAAACGAAAATTAGTTTTGTTGTATTTTAGTACAATTTTAGGACAAACTTCACGTTTCTATATAGAATTGTGAAGTTTGTCCTAAAAAAATCCTAATTTTTTTTTTTTTTTTAGGACAGATTTAGGACAAACTTCACGTGAATTTAAAAGAGTTATACGTGTTTTACATTGGTAGGTCTTATTTGGCCCACCCTGTAGCTAGGGTAAATATCCTTCTTCTACGGTTTCTTATGATAAGTAATAAATTTACATGTTCGATTTATTTATAATTATATTATTATTTGTATTCTTTTATGAATTGTTATTTATTTTATGTAATGAACTGCAAATGTATTAAAAACTCACGAAAAATTGGAATATATAGCATATTTTTATTTAATATCCGAATATTCGGATTATCCGTATAATTTTATTTTTAAGTATTCGATATTCGGATAATCATAAATATCGGATATTTGGAAACCCTAGCCGTACTACATGCGAAGCAACTAGAAATGTTGTCTCCTAATGAGATGAGCGCTTTAAAGGAAATTTGTGGACAATTGAAACCATTGTACGGCCTTACGACGGAACTAAAGGCCGAAAATAATGTCACGATATCTAAGATCATTGTAGTAATGAATGGCGTCAAACACTACTTCATTAATTTGAGGGAGGTTGTCGTATCACCTACAGCTGCCAGAAAAGTATATGAGCGTTTCCAAAACGTGGACAAAAATTATGTCCTCCAATTGTCCACTTTCCTCGACCCTCGATTCAAAAATAAAGCATTGACAGAATCGACAGCTAAACAGATGAAAGGCAGATTGACAAGGTTAGTCGCAAAAACAATACATAATGAGAGGGGTGCAGCGGATATCCCACAAGGGGAATCTTTGGAGGGAGAAGCGCCAACCTCAATTTGGAGTTTATTTGATGCTCAACATCCGACCAAACAAAGCCAAACGAACTCTCCTACAGCTCTGGCAATTATAGAGCTCAAGGAATATAATGAAGTAGCCCTAATATCAAGAAAAGAAGACTCAATAAAATGGTGGTAAAGCCAATGCCTCATTTATCCTCGGCTTTCGGTTGTTGCAAAGAGAATTCTTGCCATTCCGGCCTCTTTGTTTTTCGCGGAACGGATTTTTTTCCAAAACTGGATTAATTTTGTCGAAAAGGCGCAATCGACAAGTATCAACTCGGTTCAATGTATTCAATACAGTACAAAAAATAAAATAAAAGCAAAACTAATACATATACAGTACATTATAGTAAAATACCAATATCAATTTGATCTATGTACAAGAGTGTAGATTAACGAAACAGTCTTTTCCAAGGAAAAATAAGAAAAAGGGTACACCTGTAGGGGAAGGGTTAAAGAAACGCATTTACTATTGCTGGTGCGTTTATGGATGACGTAAATTTAACAAACTTTTATCTATTTTTTAAATTACAATTTCCTAGAGAAAAATTATCAAATTCCAAGCGAACATGAAAATTAATAAAAAATTCGGTCAAGCATGAATTTAAAGCACCGGAGGTTCCGTACAGTGAGCATAAGTATTTTTTATTTTTTATTTTATTTATTATTTTAAATATTACAACTGATTACATATATCATCTAGTAATTTGTCTATCTTTCTTATGTTCAATTTGCAGAGATATAACCCATCAGTTAGTCTCTAGAAATTTGGCCACCCTATTGTAGTCTTCCCAATTCCAGCGGTTTCTTTCTTTGGAGTATCCAGTTAACTATTTGATTAGTGAAGTTAACGTGCGTTGATTTTTCTTCATTTAGCTTAACGCGCCATTTTTTGGTCCAGTTACTAAGTTGGTTCGTAGCCCGTTCCAGTTTTCTGGTTGCTTCGTCTACTTTATAACCAGTAGCTAAAATTGCAGTATCGTCCGCAAATGTTGCTATTGTTGTGCCGCTTGTGTTTGGTAAATCACTTGTGTAAAGTAAATACGACACTGGCCCTAGCACGCTACCTTGGGGAACCCCTGCAGATACCCTCTTTAGCTCGGAAAATTTTTCTTCACATCTAACGCGAAAATATCTGTTATCAATGTAAGATTTCAATATCTGATAGTATTTTTTTGGAAAACCTCGCTGCAGTTTATATTCCAATCCAGGATGTCATACTTTATCGAAGGCCTTGTTGAGCATATTTTCATACTTTCTAAGTGCATCTTCAATAATACTTGTAATCCTGTGAATTTGTGCTATGGTGGAGTGGTTTTCTGTAAATACGAACTGATGTGGTGGTATTAGCTTTCTCTCAAGTATTATAGGTTTCATCCTTTTGTATAACAGTTTCTCAAAAATTTTCGGAAGTACTGGAAGCAGAGAATTTGGCCTATATGATTTTTTTTATTATTAGATGGTTTGTTCGGCTTTGGTATCATAATTTTTTCTGCTACTTTCCATTGCAGAGGTACATATTTCAGTCGAAATGAAGCGTTGATTATATGAAGAAGTTTTCGCACCCCTTTCTCAGGAGGTGCCTTCACTATTTCACCTCTAATTAAATCATAGCCAGGAGATTTTTTCGTATAAATGTTATGGTTAATATCATTTTTCAACTCTCGTAGAGTTACAGGTGGTATTTCCCTACAATCCTCCTTGTGCACCGGTATTATATTTTCATTCGCTGAGAGTCTAGCATATGGTTGGAACGTTTCTTCAAAATGAGATGCGAACAGTGCTGCTTTCTGTTTGGCACTTGTTACCCAATTTCCCTCATCATTTTTTACTGGCGGTATTTGATAATTTGGTCTTTTTAATGCTTTTGAAGCTTTCCATAGAGAATACTCAGTTTCCTTAGTGTCTGTAAGACTACGAAGATAACGGGTGACCGATTCATTTTTTAGTTCTCTAATTCTTTACTTAAGCTTATTGCAGAGGTAATTAAAAGTTATTTTGCTTTGTGGTGCTCGGTTTCTCTGCTATGTTTTCCTTGCTTTCCGTTTTTCATTAACCAAGTCCCTGATTTCGACTGGATAAATTAAATTATTGTTTTGGATTACAGGGGTGCTATCCCATGCTGTAAGTATTGTAAGTATTGATTAAGCATAAGTATTGATATTTAAATAAGTATATTAACCAAGTTTCTTTGAAAAATAATCAGTTTGTAATTAAATTAATTAAGGAAAAATATTTTAAGTTATTGGTCAAATGGAACGAATTGTGCAGCGATCTCTGAAAGGAGAGCCACCATATGGTAGGCGCAGAGGTCGTTGCAGGCGACGATGGCTCCACGGTGTAGAGAACGACTTGGCCTCTTCAGATTGTCTTAGACAGTATGAAGACCATGCTCGGGATCGAAACCGCTGGAGCCGAATTGTTGACTCAGTAAGGGGCCAGTAATGGCCTTTAAAACTGTTTTAATTAATTTTAATTAATTAGTTTAAGAAATATTGAACAATTCCTTTAATCTTTCTCACTTTTTTATTCTTCATAATTTTGGACCTTAAACTTTCATAAGAATAAGAAGATAAGAAGGGAAGACTTACATGTTTTGCTACACTTACATAATTATTGTAACACTTACGAATTATTGTCCAAAAGTTATGAGTTTGTGACAGACTGGAGAAACAGACGGACAACGGAGTAACACGATAAAACTCGGATTTTAGATCAACGTCCCCTTTGCCATTAGATTACTCTATAAATTAAGGTTTTCTTTAATTATCTTTATAAAATTTTAAAATGTCTGCTTTTATGTCAAACAATTCACTGTGCGTCGCCGGTTTAAAATTTGTATAATAAATTAACATTAATTAACCATTCACCCTCCTCATGCTTATGTGAATAATTCACTTAGGTAAATTACAAGACGTGGTAAAGAGAAATTTTTATTGCTTGCAATCTGCTTTAATTGACTGTAATAAGTTCAAATTACTAATTACCTCCTAGTTTTTTGTATACCTACTTCGTATAATATCATACACATGACTAAATAAATTATTATAATTTTTTTTTTTATTGTAAAGCAATCAATTTTACGGTAATACTTTATATGGAAATCATAAACTATTATTAATATGAAATAATAAAAATAATTATAGCATGTATAAAAAGAATAAAGACATGAAATGTGGTCAAATTTCAAAGTGAAACAACTTATGTATGATATACGTATATACGAGTATATCTATAATCTATATAGACGTTCGTTTTGTTATTGTCTGGCTGATTAATTAGAGATTTTAAAACGTATCAAATTTTCGTTTGTTTTCGATCAGCAGGAAATAATATTGCGAATACAATATTATAATCTATAATTATTAACCAAAACGAAGCTATTGTTAGTTTCATGGCTGGAAGGTAATTAAAATTAACAGTTATGATTAATGAGTATTGTTCAACCTTAGTGGTATTTCTTCAACTGTTTGTAACAATATACATATGCACATATGTACATATATTGAAATTCATATCACAAACCTGGTTAATAGTAAGAAATTATCAAAAAACAAAAAAGTACAGAGAAACATTTCTTGTATCTTCTTCAGCGATGCTGATAGTTGATGTTAATACTAAATTTTGAAGCCACTTTTGTGTTGCTTCATTTGCATTTTTGATAGATTAAGATGACAGCACAGGATAGAGCGAGGTATACATTTCAGTTCAATGCCTATTAATAGTGAAGGCAAAATAGAAGATAAAATGAATTTTACACCGCGTGCAAATAATAATTTAGAAAAATATCTAAAATGATTGATTAATAAGAGGTTATCAAGACATTTTTGGTTTAGAAAACAACACTGATAAAATAGCGTAATTCTAATAACCCAGACAAACATTACGAAAGCAACAAAAATGTTTTAGTGAAAGATACTCTTTGAAGTGTAGTATTCTGAAGGCCACCGGTGCTTTCAAGAAGTATACTTTATAATTGCTATGTAGAGTTTTTATTCAAAATGGTGATTTTTTATTTGAACAGAAGTGTTATGGCTAAGCTCACCTTTTCCACCAAGCGTTATTTATAATATTTTTTATTAGCACAATTTATTAAATAAAAACTATACTTTTAACAATATAAATATTTTAAATTAAGATTTATTTTATTTTAAAATACTTAATGTTGTTCGTTTAGGAATCGAACGCCAATTGATTATCTTTTATTTATTGAGATAAAATTGCATAACGCAATTTCTAACAATACATAATTTTAGTATATACAAATAATACATAAAAATAATAACTATGCAAATATTTGTACTTGTGTACTTATATATAGTATACGGCAAGTAATTTGTACCCTATGTACATATAACAGAAGACTGCGAAGCGATGAAATCTCTTGAGGGTAAATTTCAACATGGAATAAAAAAATAAAAAACGTACTCTTAGGATATAGTTCAATGAAATACTAGAAATAAGCCGCTCTGGATTATGGTCTATAAAAATAGGAACAATCATCTTACAAATAATGCCATATAGCATATATCTTCGTGTCAGCTAAAAGTTTCATCTAGAGTCATTTGTATTAATAGTTTCAATAATATTTTTACGAATTATATGAAATCTTTATTATTTTTGGGTAAACCCTAGAGATAATTTCCCTCTGTAGCCTCACTTTCAACATGGCGATAACTGAGTAGACGTATTTTCGTTTGGTCTCAAAAATTTTATTTTTTATACTTTATTTACCAGTAACATTAATTCAAAATATGTTAACTTAACTCTTAAAATGGTGGTCTGGTGTGAAGCTGTCTTGGGGGAATTAAGTTGGTACTTGTTGCCAGCTCTGTATCTTGCAGCTTCCACAAGTGTGCGTGTTACCTCCCCGTGGTGACCACCGAGCAACTAGTACACCATATTTTGATGGAGTGTACTAGGCGAAAACACGGCGCTAAAGAACTGGACCGGGTTAAGGTGTCAACCGTACCGTGCTGATAACCGGGCAGGCTGGGGGCCCAGTATAAAAACTAGCCCGGCCTCTAACGGTGTATCCGGATATTTGGCGCCCTTCGGATCGTGGGACCTTTTATGGGTGATAAATTTAAATCAATAGAGACCGGGGCTCTTAAAAAACCGGAAACCAGTGCTGCGGAGACACCGGCCTTTAGGCCCGGTCTCCAAAGTATAAAAAGAGGCATAAGACCAAATGAGGCTGGCCCATCGAAACCAAAGGGCAAAGGCACGATTGCTGGCCCTCAAGTATCAGTGAATTACCAGACCAGGAAGAGAGCCTGGCGCATGATCTCCAAGATCAGCAACATTCCGTTGGAGCAGAGAACGGATAGAGACAGGGATACGCTTGCGTGGGCATAAAGCATATCACTGAGCCAAAGCAGGAGAGTTCCGTTGGAATCTCACAGCCAAAATGGCTGAGATCTGATGATGAACCGCCTATGGAGGCTTAAAAGTAGCGGATTCCAGAAAATGCTACCAGGCCCTTCAACGAGGTGCTAAAGGAGCACCTGATCATGGCAGTCGTTGACAGGGCTCAAGAAGATGGGAGCATTACGACCCCTAACTAGAGGAAGGTGGAGAAGGCCTTAGCCGGCACCGGGGTCACGTCAAACTGACTGCCTGTGCCGATGAAAGGTCGGTGATCCTCTACAAAAAGGCGATCGGCAGCCTGGATGAAGTCTGGCCGGGGGCTAAACTAGAGGTGGTGACGAGAGAAGAAATTCCCTGCAGACAAAGGGCGCGAGCCTGGATACCTGCGGAGCCTAGCGACCCAAGGGAGACCTTGGAAATGTTGAAAATCAGCAATACGGATCTGCCAACGGCCACCTGGAAGATTGCCAGGTCAGAAGAGGCAAAGGCGGAAAGCAGAGTACAGATCGACCGTCATTATCATCGACAGAGAATCCGTAGGTGCTTTGGCAAAATCTGAAGGCCAGATCAGCTATGGATTTGGAGCGATTACGCTCAAAATTTATAAGCGCGATGAGGCTGACAGATCTGGGACACCTGTAGCAGGGAGGGAAACCTCTTGTAGTGCCCCGCCTGGCGTTGGTGACCAAGAAGTCCGCAGCATCCCGGAGGATGCACAGGAGACACTATCCCTGGACTCGGAGATTTCGAGATCATTGGGACTAAGCTGTGTGCTCCTAACGGATGAATCGACGTCAGGGGAGTCTGACTCAACAGTGGTGGAGGGAAGCAATATCTAATGCTTAAGATCCTTCAGATCATCCTCCGTCTTGTAAAGCCGCCTCGGCAGCCCTTCTGCTAAAAATGGAATCTGAGTCCATTGATGTGGTTCTGGACCAGGATTCTAGACCTTGGGTCAATAGTGACCGGGTGTTGGGCCTCAGAACTCCTAAATACAAAATACTACATGCGAAATATGAAGGTAAGATACGTTCCTGCATTCTCGCTAGAAATAATTTGAATATTTTCTTACTGCTAAATTACAGCAACCCTGAAGTAGTGGTGGCTAGCATCGAGATGGAAGGGCAAACTCTCTGGCTAATATCGGCCTACCTACCATACAAGGAGGAAAATATACCATCAGGTAGGTTGGGCAGTGCAATCATGGAGGCCCTGTTAGGCGCATGTCCTATCAGTAGGCCCTTGGGTAAATCTCGGCCACCCTGGTGGTCGAGAGAACTCCAAGGTACTAGTATGAAATGAGACTGTTCAAGAAAGCGAGGAACACAAATGCTGCTGCAGATTGCGACTGTTATAAGGAAGTCCTCAAAACCTATAAGTACGAGCTCAGAGCAGCCAAAACGAGGGCCTGGAAGCTCTACTGTGGCAATATACAGGAGTCCTCGGTGGCGGCCAGGCTACGCAAAGTGTTATGTTCTAGTCCTTCCATAGTGAGGAATCCCTGGAGCTATTACAAGAAACGCATTTCCCGGAGTGACCCATGATAAATAGGGTTATAGACTCCGTAAGTCATATAGTAAAGAGGCGGAATATCCTATTGGCAATAAACAGCTTTAAGCAATACAAGTCGGCAGGACCTGATGGCATTATCCCTGCGGATATCCAGCGAACTGTTGACTTGGCCCTACCCTGGTTGGAAGTTATCTTCAAAGGCAGCCTAGAACTCTGTCACATTCCTAGAAAGTGGACTGAAGTAAAAGTAATATTAATACCTAAGGCGGGAAAAAGCTCTCATTGCTATCCCAAAGACTTTTGGCCTATAAGCTTATCTTCTTTTCTGTTGAAAACACTGGAAAGAATAATAGAGGCTTACATTAGGGGCTCAATCAAGCCGGGCGGGCTGTCGGGATCTCAACACGCATACTGTAAGGGACGATCGGTGGAAACAGCTCTTCACTCCCTTATAGGTTCGATTGAGAAATCACTTGAATATAAGAAATATTCAATGGTAACCTTCTTGGATATAGAGGGGGCATTTAGCAACGTCAGACCGGGCGCAATCACTCGGGCCCTTGCGTGTCTGGGCGTAGACGGGGTCACTCAGAGGCTGGATAAATCATATGCTTAGAGGCAGGATCGTGACAGCTTATCTGAATGGGAAATCTGCCGGCAGATACGTGAGTAGAGGGACACCTCAAGGTGGGGTCCTATCCCCCTACTTTGGAACTTGGTCGTAAATGACCGGTTACTAAACCTGGAAGGGCAACACTTCAAGGTGGTTGCTTACGCGGATGACGTTGCTATTGCGGTCTTCAGTAAATATCCTAGTACGCTGAGTGAGCGCATGCAATGCGCGCTCGGCTACCTCTCTGAGTGGGCACGCGGCTGTGGACTGAACGCAAACCCACAGAAAACAGAGCTGGTGCTCTTTACCAGGAGGTACAAACTTCCTCAGTGTGACCCGCCAACATTAAATGGTACTCGCTTGATCTTTACGGATAGAGCAAAATACCTCGGACTACTTTTGGACAGCAAGCTAAACTGGAAACCAAACATTGTAGAGAGAGTAAAGAAAGCTACTATAGTGCTCTACTCCTGCAAAAATGCCATTGGAAAGGGATGGGGTATGGAGCACGTCTCAGTGGTCAAGCCTATACTGCTGTATGGGGTTGTCGTCTGGTGACCAGCTTTAAAAATTATGGCCAACCGTAAACTATTGATGATAGTTCAAAGAACGGTCTGATTGTGTATAAGTGGGGCTTTCAAGAGCACACCTACTCAAGCTTTGGAGATTCTCTTTCATCTTACTCCCTTGGATATTGCGGCCGAGCAGCTTGCATCTTGCACAGTCATTCGGCTCAAATTCATAACTATGTGGACCTGTAGCAATGCAGGGCACTCATCTATCCTATGCAACAGGGGTATTCCGGAAGCTACCGATTACGCTATTCCTTTGCCATCTGTTGAGATGAGATTCCAAGCTGAGTTTCCCACCAGAGAGGACTGGGTGAAAGAAACGGTTATGGACAATGAGGCCCTAAGCTTCTCCACGAATGGTTCAAAAAGTAATAGAGGGGTTGGCTGCGGGGTATTCTGTGAGGCACTAGCGGTTAACCTCTCTTTTCGTCTTCCTGAATTTTGCAGCGTTTTTCAAGATGAACTGATCGGGATAATGGAACTCATGGACTGGTTGAAGTATAATGTAATATCTACGAGGGATATTCGCATTTTTACGGACAGCCTGGCTACTATTAAAACGCTACAATCATACTCCCTGACGTCGAAGGTAGCTGTTCGGACATCTCAATGTTATTATTATTATTTTTTATATTTTATTGTTCGACTCCCCTGATATTATTATATACTTGAGTAATTCTCAGTAGTACTATTTTGTTATGTACTTGTACAATTGGTGACAATTGCATATAGATTTATCTGTATGCACCATCTCTCTCTCTAATTATACAAATACATATTTTTTTTATATACATAATAATTTGAAATAAAAATATAGAAAGTAATCTCGGAACAGAGCATACGTTTTATAACGATCAAATAATACAGTCCACTGCTTATTTTTATGAAATTAAAAAATCTCCTTCACGTTTTTTATTTACTTTTCGACCTACAAGTAATTTTTGTGGTGACAATAATTTATGTGAAGTGTGAGAAGTCGCTATCCAACTATCGTATCTTACAAGCTGAACATTGGTCCTTCGAGCCGGATATTTCGATATCACAAAAATATATTGGATTACGGATCTTGCTGGATACAACAAAAAAACATTTGGATTACGGTTGTTGGCGACAAGTAAACGGCGTGTGTCTAGACCGGTTTATCTGCTGACTCTTAGCGTTTCTACGGTTCATCATATCACACCACGCAGTAAAACAAAGATAAGTTTTTCTCTTTTGATTTTTTATATATATTATTATTATTATTAGTATTTAAATTTGATCAATGTCTTTTAATTGTTAATTATCATTGTCAATCATCAAAAACGTGGTCGTATTTTTGGTGCTTTGACCAAACTTAACTCATTTGCTGTTGCAATTTATACTGATGCGACACTCGAAGACATTGAAGTTCGGTTATCGAGGCTAGAAGAATATTTCAAAGAATTTACAGCAATAGAAAACAGCTTGCTCTTAATTCCCGATCAAATCTCAAAATACGATGAATTTGAATTAAAATATTTTAAGGTCAAGGCAATTTTTATTCGAGAAATTCGTCAACGTGAAATAGTTGAGACTCCTCAGCACCCCAACACTGATTTTCTCATTAAAACCATAGATAATTTATGTGCTCAGCAACGTCAGTTTTTTGAGGATTTCAAGGAAAACACGTTGACTCAAACGAATCAAGATATTAAATTGCCACGTGTTGTTATCGAACCATTCTCGGGAATTCATAGTCAATGGCCACCCTTTAAGGATCATTACAAATCCTCTGTTCACTTAAATCAAGCATCTTCAATCAATAATATGGACGATCGTTCAACTTCAACTTCAGTTTCGAATAACACTTCACAACAAATTACACCAAAACCAGATATTGTCTCAATCAATGCAATTGTGTCATCTGATTCTACTATTAACGTTTCGAACTCCTATCCTTCTGAGGTCATGGCTTTCAGAGTTTCTAACCCATCTCTGACCTTGCTACCAACGGCCTTAATCATGGTTCAGGACTCCAGAAGATCTTATCAGAAGTTCCGTGCGTTATTAGACTCAGCTGCAGAATCTAGTTTAATTACCAAAAAATGTGTCCAATCCCTAAATCTACCGCGTAACCATGCTTGTGTAAATATCAAGGGCTTAGGTTCTATAAGCGCCGGTAGAACAAAAGGGTCAGTTCAATTGGATATTTTATCATCCGATAATCTCTCTTTATCCGTGAGAGCTCTTATAATGAAAAATTTAACTTCTGATCTTCCTCCGATCACTGTGAAGTTAACTAAATACGAAAATGTTCAGTCATTACAACTTGCTGATCAAAATTTACAAGGTATGTGCGCAAGTTTCCGAAGAAGAATTACAATATTTTCTAATCTACCAAGTCCCGTGGGTATACTTCTTGGTGGGGACATTTTTCTGAAATTATTGCGTCCCGGAAAATATCAACTTGATGACGATCTTTTCGCACAAAACACATGTTTTGGTTACGTTATCTCCGGTAAGGCATCCCTCAAAACTGATCATGACCCCGTTTCTTCTTATGGTTGTTTCATGAATTGTCATGTGGAGCTACATGAAATAATGCAGAAATTCTGGGAAGTGGAGGATATCGGTCCACAACAGATCCAGCTCTGGCTTCGCAAACTTGACTGGGACGATCCTTTGCCCGAAACATAGCAACTAGAATGGGAAAAACTTCGTTCGAAATTCATCTTATTCGAAAACATTCAAGTTCCTCGTTTTTTAAATATTCCACCTGTCAAATTAGAGTTACATGGATTTTCGGACGCATCGGAAAACGCATATGCAGCTGTTGCTTATCTGAAGGCTGTTGATTTAAATGGAGTTTCCTCGGTGAGGATAATAGCAGCTAAAACAAAGGTTGCTCCACTCAAACAGATTTGCTTACCACGATTGGAATTATGCGCTGCCGTTTTATTAGTAAAATTATTGTTTGCAGTTCGTCATTCCTTGGATCTCCCAAATCTGAAAACATTTGGCTGGACAGATTCTACGATAGTTCTTGCGTGGCTTTCCGATGTTCCCAGACGGTGGAAAAGTTTCATCGCGAACCGTACATCATTCATCCTGGACCGTCTTCCGCGGCTGAATTTGGATCATGTTCCTTCGAAGAAGAATCCAGCAGACTTATCGTCGCGTGGAATATTTCCGGATCAATTGGTTGACAATCAACTGTGGTGGGAAGGTCCAGACTTCCTACGCAAATCATCGGAACACTGGCCGAAATTATCTAACGATCAGCATCCAAACGTAGCTTTTGAAGATTTGGAAATCAAAAAATCATTCATTCATACCACTTTCACTCGTTCTGAGCCGATTGATTACGCTGCGGTCGAAAATTTATTCAATAAGTCGTCATCACTCTCTTCAGTCATTAGAACATTAGCTCAGTGTTATCGCTTTTATGATAAATTTAATAAAACTCAACAATTTTCTTTATTTTTAACAGGTTCTCAAATTAAAAGAGCCACAATGTTTGCCGTACGATGGTCCCAAAATGAAAGTTTTTTAGAAGATATTGGTCGAATCAATAAAGGTTCCGATTTACGATGCCAAAGCAAACTTCGATCATTGTGTCCTTTTATTGATGATTGGGGAACTAAGAGTTGGTGGCCGAATTGGTTTGACCACTTGCTGTTCATACGATACTAAACATCCAGCTATTCTCGACGCCCGTCATCGGTTCACGGAGATACTCGCAAAGGCTTTACATGTGCGTTACTTTCATCCTACGCAACAGCAATTACTCGCCATTATTCGACAAAACTATTTCATAATCGGTGCCAAGAATCTTGCAAAACAAGTAGCTCATTCCTGTGTCACCTGCACTCGCTATCGTCTAATTACATCACAGCAACAGATGGGTAATCTACCGTCAAATCGGATAACTCCAGCTAGACCATTTTCCTTCGTTGGTGTTGATTTCGCGGGTCCCGTGAAAGTAAAATGTAAAACCGGACGAGGTGCTAAGATCTACAAGGGCTATATAGCAGTGTTTGTCTGCCTAGTCATCAAGGCCGTTCATATAGAAGTAGTATCCGACTTGACTACAGAAGCGTTTTTGGCCTGCTTGAGACGTTTCATATCCAGACGTGGTCTCCCAACCCAAATATACTCCGACAATGGATCGAACTTCATTGGTGCCAAGAGAAAAATCAGTCAACTATACAAGCAAATTGAGTGGCATTTTATACCGCCATCGTCACCCCATTTTGGCGGGATGTGGGAAGCCGGCGTTAAATCGATGAAGCGACAACTTATACGTACAATTGGAGAATCCGCGCTTACTTTCGAGGAATATTCCACCGTGTTGTGCCAGATAGAGTGTGTCTTAAATTCTCGACCCATTGCGCCCATGGATACAAACTTTGCAGAAAATTGCGAAATATTGACGCCCGGACATTTCATCTTGGGTTGTTCTCCAGTTATGATACCAGACGTGCCCTCAGATGAGCCGAAGTCATACACTAATCGCTGGAAACTACTCCAGAATATCATGAAGGGTTTCTGGAAGCTTTGGAAGTCCGACTATCTCACTTCGTTGCAGCAAAGAGCAAAATGGAAGTCTAAACAGGCGAATTTCGCAAAAGATGTCATCGTGCTGGTAAAAGATGACAACGTTCCACCCGGATCCTGGCCTTTAGGACGCATACTCGAGACTCACCCTGGTGCTGATGGACTTGTTCGTGTGGTCACAGTGAAAACCCAACGTGGGATGTACAAAAAACCTATTGGAAAACTCTGTCCCATATTACATAATTAAGTCATTGTTTCCTTAATAGGGGGAGTATGTTCGGACATCTCAATGTTATTATTATTATTTTTTATATTTTATTGTTCGACTCCCCTGATATTATTATATACTTGAGTAATTCTCATTAGTACTATTTTGTTATGTACTTGTACAATTGGTGACAATTGCATATAGATTTATCTGTATGCACCATCTCTCTCTCCAATTATACAAATACATACTTTTTTTATATACATAATAATTTGAAATAAAAATATAGAAAGTAATCTCGGAACAGAGCATACGTTTTATAATGATCAAATAATACAGTCCACTGCTTATTTTTATGAAATTAAAAAATCTCCTTCACGTTTTTTATTTACTTTCCGACCTACAAGTAATTTTTGTGGTGACAATAATTTATGTGAAGTGTGAGAAGTCGCTATCCAACTATCGTATCTTACAAGCTGAACAGTAGCCCAGAACTGTCTGACATCTTTAAATGGGATGGCTGATCAGTTCAACATCCGCTTGACGTGGGTGCCAGGGCATTTCAATATCGCATTGAATGTAAAGGCAGATGAGTTGGTCCGCAAGGATACAGCATTCCTAATAACCAAAGGCAGGCGGGATATAAAGATACCGCTTGCTCCATGTAAACTGCTGCTTCAGGAAAAAACCACAAAAGAAACGAACGACAGATGGTCTAACGCCAGTTCGTGTGTAATAACCAGGCAGATCTGGCCTGGACTTGACCGGTCCAGATCAGGCCAACTGATATCGCTTCGACGGCACCATATTGGTATGGTCGTGGGAGCTATAACGGGACATTGTCTCATTGGGATACATGCGAGCAGACTGGTTTTCCCAGCCCACGATTTCTGCCGCAGCTGTGGTGATGAGGAGGAGGAGGAAAATGTGCTCCATCTGCTGTGCACCTGTCCTAGTCTAGCGTACAGCAGAACAAAATTTATGGGAACTTTCCCTTTGAACGACCTCACGGATCTTAGGAAGATCGGGATCCGGGACATTAAACGCTTCTTGGTAAGCTCAGGATGGTTTAGCGAGTGAAGAGGAAGAAACTCGAATGTGGTACAGCTACGGACCATTTTTGTGTCTATGCTAGTGCTTTAGGATGGCCACCCTGACCTTACCTAACCTTTCGGATGACTGTGCAGGTAGTGCGGAGCCAGACATGAATGGGCAGTGAGGAGCGTGAACTATAAGAACTAAGAACTATGCCCAATCAGTTTATCATGATTTGATAAACTGATTGGGCATAGTTCTTAGGAGGGGCGGAGCCAGTCATGATTTGATAAACTGATTGGGCATAGTTCTTAGGAAGATAACTTTAATTTTAACAATATTGATATAGTTGGACTTATGGATGCTTTTGACTCAATTAAATCCAATGCTACTGGTATTGACGAAATACCTATTCAGTTTGTAAAGCTAATTTTACCCCGCATTGATTGTTATTTATTGCATATGTTTAATAGTTTAATTACGTTTAATTACGAAGCACTCTATGATAGTGCCCATTCCCAAGAAAAAAACTCCAACATCTTTATCGGATTCTCGACCTATCAGCCTACTTCTGGCTTTGTCTAAAGTATTCGAAAGAATACTTCAGTCACAGATATTGTCTTATGTTGAATCGGAAAATCTTCTATCAAAGTACTAATCTGCCTATAGACGCAATTATAGTACCAGCACAGCTTTACTTCATATCAATGATGACATTCGTAGAGCTATTGACAATGGCAATATGTGCACGCTGGTTCTGCTCGATTTCAGTTATGCTTTTGACAAAATTGATCATTCAATTTTGGTTAGTAAACTTCACCACAATTTCAAATTCTTAGTATCAGCTTGTCGCTTAATCCTGTCCTATCTGTCAGGTCGTTCACAATCAGTTAAAATAAATTTAGAAGTATCCAACTTTTGCAGTACTCAACGTGGTGATCCACAAGGGTCAGTACTAGGTCCTTTCCTATTTATGATGTATATAAATAACCTACCCACAGTTATCACTAGTTGTAAATATCATCTTTTTGCGGATGACTTACAAATTTATACTAACGGAACTAACGTACAGCGTTGTGATTCTTGTATTGATGGATGCAAATCATCAACTAATTTATGCACCAAAATTTTTGGAAGTCTGTAGAACCGCTGAAATATACTTTCTGGGTCAGATGGGCCTGTTCAGATTCATATTGACCTTTAGCTTTTTATGAACATTTCGAATACGTACTGTTGAAACTATTAGTACAAATAGATGAAACCTTTAGCTCCATGACACGAGGATCGGCATTTCTCCTGTTAATAATACCTCATTTGGTTTACAATTAATTTTCATAATGACGATACAAAGTTTGTAAAACTTAATTTTGATATTTTACACGAGTCTCAATTTTTTCTAGTTGATACTGTGGCGGATATTAGCGTTATTAAGAAAAAGCTGATCAAACCCGACACTATTTGTTTCCCTAATATGAAATTTACTATAAAAGGCATTACTGACGAATCTATCAACACCATGGCAGTGTGCTCATCAAAATAACGTTATTTCACAAAATGTCCACATTGTACCAATCGAATTCTCTATAAATTGTGCCGGTATTATTGGAAATGATTGGAAATCACTTGCGAAAACAACTTGCGATCAGTTATTTTACTCGATATATGTAGATGTGGTAAAGTTTCGTAGGTCGGTGTTTACGCTATTGGCTACCGGCGTTTTATAATATGATGAACCTTGTCGTGATTTGTCTCTAATTTATTGTAGTTCTTTAGCTACTATGCAGCCTCTGTAATTTGCAGGATATTGCTCTTTGCAGTTCACACAGGTTGGAGGGAAATGTCTATTTAGTGGACACGCCTGAGCAGGGTGCCTTTCAAGGCATTTTACACATCTTGGCTCTCTATTGCAACCTTGGCACTTCTTGCATTGCACTATAAGCCCAGTGGATTTCCGTAGTGCTTCTACATATTTTAACCCTCATGTTTAAAATAGCTCATATATTAAAGATTGTTTTTATCTTTTCTTTGTTATTGAAAGTTAATTCTCCGCTCCATCCAGAGAAATAAATGTGGTATATTCTGATATATGAGTTCGGCTACTCACAATACTCAATCACACGTTGGTAAGTGTTGAGCAGCGTAACATGCTGCTCAATTCAAAACAAATACAACCCTGTCCCGATAGTAATGTAAACAATTCGAAGAAGTTACTTCAGAAGAGCAGTCTATAGATGTAATATTAAATTAATCAACAACAACTCGAATTTCAAATCAAGCTCCAATCTGCAAACATAAAATATAAATCACAAAAAAATATTATTGAATTGTATGAGAAGCAAAAGGAATCGAAATGTTTAAGGAAAGGGTAAATGAATCCTACAATTTTTAAATGAATATGCGAACAATTTGCTATTCCATTTATCTTACCATCATCATCATCTTCATCTGATTTTCCGATTGATTAAATTTATGATAGACTTGAAGTTATGTTTACCTTTTTTATTTAACCTTTTTGTGATTGTGATTTTTCTCCGAATTTATGTGAATTACATTTTATTTTGAAATAATAAAGTTTCAACCCGTGGCTTTTATCGGAATAGCATAATGTAGAGATGCTAGCTCGAATACCATAAAAGACTCTGGATATCCAATAAAAACATTCAACTATTTTAAATTTACATCATAAATTGCCTGGTATTTTATAGATTATCCAGATTTTGGTCCATAAATGAGTTTAGTGTTCTAAGTATTCTTGTTAAATTGTTTATGAACAAAATTGAACGACTGAATTTACCTACTCTTGCAACGTATTTTTTATACTAACAGAGATCTAATCTCAAGGCAAAACTTCTGTACATTAAACCTATAATTACAGGTATACGTTAATTTAAAAAACCAATTTAATAAAAAAAATATTCAGTAAGTAGTTGGTAAGACATTTTTAAGTTCGTGTCCAAAAGTCATTTAGAGCCATAATTATAGACTCTAGCATAATAGTTTCCCTTATAATTAACTTCTATTTAAAAAATTAAACAAAACAATTTAAGTATATTCTTTTTTCTATTAATCACTTTCTTTCTACATTAAGGGTTGTAATTTAAACAACACAAAACAACAATAAAATGGTAATGAAGATTGAAAAACCTGAAACTGTTATACATACATATATACTTATTTTAAATAATACGTGGGTTGAACCTATGTATAGTAGTAGCATGGAGTTTGAGGTTCTATATCATGAACGTACTTTTATAACTAAACTATACACACAAAATATAAAAATAAAAATAAAAAATAAACGGAAAATCGTGTATCTATTATAAGAATAAAATTGTATTTATATCTAAAAGTAATAAAAATAAATAAAAAAAGGGTTGATTTGTTCTAATTTAAAATTTTAATTTTATACGTACATACGTATAAAATGTTATTGTGGTTTTTGAAGTTATAATTTGTATTTTGCATGCGCGCTGCCACCAGCCCCTTTCTCATGAATTTTATTATTTTTCTGTTTTATCCTGCTTTTCTGTATTTAACTCATATATTTAAATTCAAATTAGTAACTGAAACAGCGCTTATCTATTATTATTTTATCAATGTTGTAACAATTAATGCAGTGAAACAAAACTAATGTATCTAATTATTCGGCATGATCATGGCATGTTTTGTTTTATGGAAAATACTAAACAACGGAAATAAATCATTTGTTTTGCTTTATAATTTCAAAACGATATTATTAAATTAATTACCGTAAAACCAGGAATTTCATCAATTGATATTCTGCGACCTCACTATTTAGAACTCACCGACTGGTTCAATTCGTCATCACTGAATAATCGATAAAAACAAATTGATTTTAATAAATAAATGAAAATATTAATTTTGACGAGTAACAAACATAAATAAATAAAGCAAGCTGATTTGTTTGAACCTGAAATCGAGAGTGATTTAATACCCGTTTATCTCTCCAGGACACTTCAAGTCGTGTACGGTGTTTGCAATTTGGTATTTTGATTCTCACTTATGTATATTTAGGCGGAAGTTTTACGCTATGCGTGATTTATTATATTTCCCCACCATCAAGTAGTCAAATATTCAATCGCATTGTGATTGTCGAGTCAGTTTGAAATCGACACGACAAAGACAAGTCAAATTGAAACGAGTAATAAGTATGGCCCTTTAAAAAATATATAAATATATTGAGTTATTATTTGTTTGGTTAAATTTATTATTATAAACTATGCTACAATCAAAATCCGTCACAAATAAAAGATGGCATCCAAAGTTAATGATTAATTCCGTTTTGTTGCATTTAAATTATTTATATAATGAATTTCATTGAATTATATTTTGAAGAAAACTTGGAGAAAAACTTTTAAGAGATTCGTCCAATCCTCTGGAGCTGGGTGACCTATGGTAAATAAGATTTTTGTTTTTGTATACATGTGTAATCAATTTTTTACATGCTTTCTAACTTTAGAAATTATTTCCGTTTATCAAAGGAGGCGTAAACTAAACTGCAATTAGATATTCAGGAAAGGCGAGCATCACACCAGAAATCCCATTTTAGAAAACCCAAATATTTTATATTTTTTATACTTGGATTTGATTGTGCCAATTTGTGCCTCTCGCTAAAAAATTTGTGCATAGTATACTTTAAGAAATACGAAGGGTTTTCTGACGTGATTATCACACCAGAAAACCCATAATATTCCTTTAATATATTACTTACATTTCTTAATATATTTCGGTTGTGCCACATTGTGCATCACTAAATTATTTTGCCCAACACTATATAATGACTAGAATAGGCCAAAATCGGCCAACTGTACACGCAATATAACTCAATATAAATGTTTTATGATCAAGTCACAAAAAAGATTTCAAAAAGCCCAACTTTTATCATGGAACTAATTGTAAAATACAATAATACAAATTTTGGCCCAGTATTCCGTTTGTGCATACTCTACATTGGCTAGAATCGGCCATAGAGTATCCAGAAAATATCAAATTTACGGTTTTCTGGAGTAGAGTTGTATGGATGATTTTTGGAAAACCCAACTTTTATCACGGAACTAATTGAAACAGATCCTAATACACAATTTGGCCCAGGATTGCGTTTGAGCATACTTTACATTGGCTAGAATCGGCCATAGAGTATCCAGAATATATCAAATTTATGATTTTCTGGAGTAGTTGTATGGATGATTTCTGGAAAACCCAACTTTTATTACGGAACTAATTGAAACATATCCTAATACACAATTTGGCTCAGTATTGCATTTGTGCATACTCTACATTGGCTAGAATCGGCCATAGAGTATCCAGAAAATATCAAATTTACGGTTTTCTGGAGTAGAGTTGTATGGATGATTTCTGCAAAACCCAACTTTTATCATGGAACTAATTGAAACAGATCCTAATACACAATTTGGCCCAGTATTGCGTTTTAGCATAATTTACATTGGCTAGAATCGGCCATAGAGTATTCAGAATATATCAAATTTACGGTTTTCTGGAGTAGTTGTATGGATGATTTCTGGGAAACCCAACTTCTATCACGGAACTAATTGAAACAGATCCTAATACACAATTTGGCTCAGTATTGCGTTTGTGCATACTTTACATTGGCTAGAATCGGCCATAGAGTATCCAGAAAATATCAAATTTACGGTTTCCTGGAGTAGTTGTATCGCTGAACAGACTATTAAACACATTTTGGCCCAGTATCGCGTTTGTGCATACTTTATATTGACTTGAATTTGCCATAGTAAATCCTGAATGTGTCATACTGACGGTTTTCTGGAATAAATTATTTTCAGAAATTTTATCTTATATTGGGACCATTTAGCATTACCCAAGAAACACCACGTGGAGGCGGTCATAATTACTTCCCTTTGTTTTACAGTTTCCTGTAAAAAATTTTTTGTATTTTATGTTTTTTTGTATTTTTTTTGTTGTTATTTTTATTTTTATTTTTAGTTTAGTTTTTTTGTTTTTGTTGTGTTTTTTTTGTGTTTTCTTTCAGTTTTTATCTTTTTTTTTCAGACTTTTTTATGCTGAACTAATTAATTTTAATAAAATTTCAATTTTCCAAATAGAATAGTGTTGCAGCTTTAAACCGATGTTTTCTTTGAACTATTGCGGGCTCTTTCTTTTGGTCATCATATGATGAAATAGTTCATCTTTTCTGAATACATAACTTAGAAAGTGCGGAATATCAATTGAACGAGCAACTACAGACATAATTTTAAATGATTTCTCCCCAATTTTTATTGTTTGTGGTATTTCGTCAATATCGTCAATTCTTAAGTTTGCTTGAGATTCAACATCAAATGTTATGAGATGGCTCAACGTTATATCACTTTGATATTGGTTTCCACAAGAACAAAACTGGTAATCTTTTATTATTAGTGAATGTATTTGGTAATATTTCTTTACCACGTTATTTTATTTCAAGTTTTCTTACATGATTATTTAATGTAGAGTTTTTACCTCTACGGTTAGCAGTTTTGATAATGTGTATATAGTCTGCTTTACCTGTAGGGTTTTGATTACGCCAATTTTCTTCGATGCCTTGATATGAATCGGTAAGTTCATCCTTATTTAATTCTTGCTCATTACAAGGTTGAATAGGTTGCTCTCGTTCTCGTTCATTGGTTAGAGAAGCTTGCATTTTTTGAGAATTAGATTCTAAAATACAAGCTTGAATTTGGTTTAAATGTAAATTAATGAATTCATCGACACGCATTGGTTTTTTTACATTTTCAGTTACAATATTTTTTAAAATATTAAAACCACTTTCCACATCTGAAGAGGTGGCATATACGTATGGAGATTTGAATACTGGTACCATAACACCACTCCATAGCGGTAAAGTATTTAAAAATTACTTTAAATCACTAGCAATAGATGGTTCGAAATAAAGATTCTCTCTACCATTGTGAGTCAAATGTAGTGAGCTCTCCAAACCGTTAAGAAATGGAAACAGACCAATTTCATTTATAATTTCAATATTGCTATTATACTGAATTCGCAACTGGTTGTTTCAAATTGTGCCTCAGTTTCTTCACAAGATGTTACTACCATATCTAGCAGTGTGTTACGAGCTAGTTCACAACCAGTATCTGGACCATCACAGCTGCTTAAAAGAACCGTAAACATAAGTTTTATAATTGTTTTCACTTCGTTATAATCCGTAGGTTTTATGATTAATCCAAATATCTTTAAATAAAATTGTCTAACTCTAATATTTAGCTTGGTAAAACATGAAGCTCTATGTAATAGTTTGACAAAATGCGATCTGTCCAAACGAACAAAAATAGCCGGTATATCATGAGATATTTTGTTTAATACTTTAAAGCATTGGTTTAAATATTCTTTTATGTTGTTGAAACATGTAAATGAATTAATAATGGCTAAAAGTAAAGCGGGAGAATCATCCACACGATCTCATTTGGTATTCCAACTACTTGACTGCGCCAAGTTTTGAGCCAATACGAAATAAATAGAGCTGTATGTTTTTGCGATAACATTTGACATACGGGAAACACTAACTCTTGTACTAATTGATTTGGAAAAAATACAATATAAAAAAATATGTTTCGCCTTGGTTTGGTCAATTTTGCCAAGGGGGGTTCAATAAGGGACCCAGTACTATCTATGCTGATGGAAGAATACTTTTTTAAATCAGATTTAAATAAATTAATTTGTAATTCTGTTATATAAAAAATATAAAATGGATCTAGACCAATATCATTTATTGAGTTTTTAAACAAAATTGTTTCCTTTAATAAAATAAGTGCACACAATGGATCACTATGCAATAGATTTTGCTTTTTATTTAAGTATTTAATTTGGCTGGAATACAAAAGTTCCAAAAACAAAGTCTTAACAAAAGTTCCAAATTTCGCCTTTTCTCTCCAGTAACTTTCCGTTTTGAACAGTGTTCAACTTCCATACTCAAATTTACAATTTTCAATAATATTGAGTTGCGATTGTTTCGTGTTACTATATTTATTTTGTTGGAACAACCGGATTGAGAACAATAAGCAAAACATTTTATCCCACCACCACCACCACCAACTCCACCTTTAAAACTCCAATTACATCCTAATTTAATTTTCGATTGAATTAGATTGTACATTTCGTCAGTCCATCCAATTGGTAGAAATTGTTTAATCCCTTTACGATCACCATCCTTTACGAATCTAAACTCCGGTTCAAATAAAACCTGTTTTGGATTATTAAAAATTTCAAATTGGGTCAGTGCCGTTGCGGTGTTATTTTCATAAGAAGATTCGGCATCAGTTGTATTTGGATGATCATCATATGAGTCGTTTGAGTTACTATCGTCGTTCATGTCGCCATTATATTTTGGATTTGTTTTATAATATTCATTACTCAATTGAATTTGTTGGGTGTTTATAGCACGTTTTAATGAGATATGTACATTTTTTGGAGAAATCTGTAAAATATGACCAATTTCCTTATAAACTGGATCGGTCCTTGGAGCAACTGAACCATTTTTGAACCATTGTTCGCGATATTGATTAAATACGATACACCTTTCTTCCCAATCAACAATTTTTCTATTAGCAGTTACTCCTGCCATTTTAAATAAATTATTTGAGAAAGTAATTAAAAAATAAAATATATCAAAACAGGAAAATCTAATTTTATTTTATGTAATAATACTTATAAAGACCAAAATTATTAAATGAAAATTCTTAAAATAATAATTAATTAATACGGTTTTATTAAATTCAACTTAAGGCTCTACTTTACTCAATTTGCGAAAACATGTGTATCTTACAAATCGTTTTATGCCCACATAAACTTAGGCATTGACTTATTTTTTATTATTTTATAACAAAGTTAAATATATTTGCAAGCGAGTAACACACGGTTTTTTTTTTAAATTCGCTATAATTTTCTCGTAATTGCGTCTCAAAGTTGATGCATTTTTGACTAAAACCATTCACTCACAAACCAAATTTATTAATATTTTTCCACTAATATGTAAAATTTTTATATATGGGTACGTTCAGGAAGATATAATCTAGCGATTAACACACGTTTTTATAAAAATGCGTTCTAACAAGCGAGAAAATTGAAAATTTAATTGAAAACTATGTTATATCGATAAGCTGCCAAATCAATTTATTGAAAAAAATGTATCTTCGATGTAAAAATGGTTTAGGAATCAACTATATATCGTGTATTTTTTAGTTCATCCCTTTTTAATTAGATGTCATAAGTGGCAAAAAAACAATTTTTTCATGGAATATTTTGTAATTTTCGATAGCGGAGATTTACACTATTTCAAATTTAATGTTAGTCGCATGTTTTGGCATTTAAATATCGACATCAATTTTGATTTTTGTTCTAGGTAAAGTAGAGCCTTAATAATAAGTCACTTTTAAAAGTCTAATAAAATCAATTATAATTGTATTAATTCAAAATAATTCTGTTTCCAAATTAGTAATTATTTTTTAAATTTCATACTTATAAGAAAACTATATGAAAATAAGAAAGCGAATAACGAATAATATTATAACATACTTAAATACTGAATACACAATACTGACACTACACTACTACTCTTTCTGTTTTATAAATATCGTTACTCTCACTATTTTAATACTCAAGCGGTCCCGTTTTCATTGTTTTGTAATCACGTCAATTCTATGAAAACAAAATCCCGTAAACCGAAAAAAAACACCATATTATATTAGTATCCAAAATTTTATTATGTTTTATAATTTTAATAGACTACAAGGAAACAAATAATACACGTTTATCAAAGAAATATTAGTATAAAGTTAAGTGTAGCAACTGTATTTTCTAAAGGACTAAAGATATTTTCT
Source organism: Tipula unca (assembly GCA_951394425.1). Lineage (NCBI taxonomy): Eukaryota > Metazoa > Arthropoda > Insecta > Diptera > Tipulidae > Tipula > Tipula unca. Next base: position 66,679,288 of record OX596382.1, on the reverse strand, counting down.
GGATAATAATAATAGTGAACAGTGTCTAAGGGCCATTACTGGCCCCTTACTGAGTCAACAATCTGGCTCCAACGAATTCTATCCTGGGCTTGGTCTTCATACTGTCCTAGACAACCTGAAGAAGCCAAGTCATTCTCTACACCGTGGAGCCATCGTCGCCTGCAACCGTTATTAGGATATGTTTCAATTAGTTCCGTGATAAAAGTTGGGTTTTCCAGAAATCATCCATACAACTACTCCAGAAAACCGTAAATTTGATATTTTCTGGATACTGTGGCCGATTTTAGCCAATGTAGAGTATGCACAAACGCGATACTAGGCTTAAATGTGTCTTTTAGTGTTTTACAATTAGTTCCGTGATAAAAGTTGGGTTTTCCAGAAATCATCCATAGAACTACTCCAGAAAACCGTAAATTTGATATTTTCTGGATACTGTGGCCGATTCTAGCCAATGTAGAGTATGCACAAACGCAATACTGGGCCAAATTGTATATTAGGATATGTTTCAATTAGTTCTGTAATAAAAGTTGGGTTTTCCAGAAATCATCCCTACAACTACTCCAGAAAACCGTAAATTTGATATATTCTGGATACTCTATGGCCGATTCTAGCCAATGTAGAGTATGCACAAACGCGATACTGAGCCAAAATTTGTATTATTGTATTTTACAATTAGTTCCATGATAAATTTGGGCTTTTTGAAATCTTTTTTCTTAAAACATTTATATTGAGTTATATTGCGTGTACAGTTGGCCGATTTTGGCCTATTCTAGTCATTATATAGTGTTGGGCAAAATAATTTAGTGATGCACAATGTGGCACAACCGAAATATATTAAGAAATGTAAGTAATATATTGAAGGAATATTATGGGTTTTCTGGTGTGATAATTAAGTCACAAAACCCTTCGTATTTCTTAAAGTATACTATGCACAAATTTTTAGCGAGAGGCACAAATTAGCACAATGAAATCCAAGTATAAAAAATATAAAATATTTGGGTTTTCTAAAATGGGATTCCTGGTGTGATGCTCGCCTTTACTGAATATCTAATTGCAGTTTAGTTATCCTAAAAATCTGTTCTTTAACTTTTAACTTCTCATATCTCAGCTTTTGGCCCCTGTGGTCGGGGGGCACTCACATGTCTCGTAAATCTAAATTGCACGAACATGTTTCCTAAGAATACCACCACAGTATCCTTTGCTTGTCGTAGGAGGCGACTAAACGGTTGGATCGGTGGGCTGACGACCCGCATCCGTAAAAAAAATCAACTGTTTATAAAATCAACAAAAAGAAAAATGGATACCGCCAAAACAACACCGAACCCCCGCTCAAGTACCCAGATACGAGATTTAGGATCGGCACGTGGAACGTGCAATCACTTAGAAAACCAGGAGCGTTGGAGGGTCTAATCACGTGCATGAAAGAGTATCGGCTGGAACTCGTTGCTCTTCAAGAAACTCGCTGGCCTCAAAGTGGAGACCATGTGTCCCAGGGCTATACGTTGTTCTACAGTGGAGATGACCTCGGAAATCTTGGAGCTGGATTTCTTCTTGGGCCGCAGGTAAAGAAGGCTGTTTTGGATTTTCAAGCAGTCAATAACCGATTGTGTATGCTTCGCCTGCGCATGAAGTTAGCCAACCTGTCGATAATTTGTGTACATGCGCCTACAGAAGTCAGCCAGCCCCAAGATAAAGACTCATTTTACAATGACTTGGACGATCTGATGGGATCTATACCCGAACACGATGTTAGAATGGTAATTGGGGACTTTAATGCTAGAGCTGGCAGAAATCAGGCCGACGTGTGTGAAAACATAGGTCCGTACTCCCGACACGAAACTGCGACCGATAATGGTGAGAGAATGATGTACTTTGCAATTGCTCATGATCTTAGAGTAGCAAGCACATTCTTCCCTCACAAACAGATACACCTAGAGACATGGACACATCCTCGCAAAACATCCCGGAGCCAAATGGACCACGTGTTAATTTCAAAAGGGCGAGCTCGGGTTGTGCAGGATGTGAGAACTTATCGGTCAGCAACCAAATACGTAGGCAGCGATCATTATTTGGTCGCTGCAAAGCTACGGTGGAAGTTTTCGTACAGGTCGGGGAACACAGCGAAACGGATGGAACGTTTCGACTGTGAAGGTCTGATAAATGAAGATCAAAAGAAACGATATCAGGATCTTGTCAGCGACAACATTGAGGGAGCTAATTACCAGTCTGACTGCGTGAACTCTGTCTGGGAGGTACTGAAAACTTCGGTTGTCAGTGCTGCTCAACAGACTTTAGGTATAGTGAAAGTCAGACCCAAGAATGATTGGTTTAATGACGAGTGTCGTCTTGCAGTTGAGCAACAAAATATAGCCCATAATGAAGTGCAACAACGTCTCACAATCGCAAGGAAAAACAAGGCAGCTCTTGCAAGAAGGGTAGCTAAGCGGATTTGTAGACGGAAGAAGCGAGAATGGTGGAAGGCCGAGGTTCTGAAAGTACAACAACTCAGCAATGAGCGTAGTTCACGTAATTTCTTTAAAGGAATTACTGGATTGCACCATACTTTCAGGCCTTCGTCAACCGCCATTCGGGACCGAGATGGAAACCTCTGTGTCAACATCGACGCAGTACTTGACGCATGGAGTGGACACTTTACTGAGCTGCTTGATGTTCATCATGCGTCACAGACTGTTGTTGAGCCACCTCTAAAACAGTCTGCGGAGATTTGCACTGAGGAGCCATCCCATGAGGAATTCACTAAAGCCATGCAGAGAATGAAACGAAACCGCTCACCTGGAGTGGACTGCATTAATTCGGAGCTCTTGATATTCGGAGGGGATACTTTGTGGAACTGTCTTTTCGACCTTATTCGATTAGTATGGCGAACCGAAGTTATGCCTGATGAATGGAAAGTGGCCGCGATATGCCCCATCTTCAAGAAGGGAGACCGCTTGAAGTGTGAGAATTATCGCGGTATAGCTCTCCTTTGCACAGCATACAAGTTACTGTCATACATTTTATTGGATAGAATCACTCCTCTGGCGGAGGGCTTGGTTGGTGACTATCAGGGAGGATTTCGTCCGAATCGATCAGTCACTGATCAGGTCTTTTCGTTGCGGATGATTCTATCTAAATATTATGAGACATCCATCTCGGTACATCAGGTTTTCCTGGATTTCCGGCAGGCCTACGACTCGATCAATCGAGAGAGTTTGTGGTCTGCCCTGGAATACCTAGGAATGCCAACAAAATTGGTACGACTGTGTAGGATGACAGTGACACAGTCTCAATGCTGTGTTGAAGTTGAGAACAGGCTATCGACAATTTTTGCAGTTAACTCTGGTGTTCGGCAGGGAGATGCTCTGTCCCCGATACTCTTTAATCTCATGTTGGAGTACACCTTTCGTAAAACTGAAACACCTCAGCGCAACATCTTATATCGCCAGTCCAATCAAGTGCTTGCATATGCAGATGACATATGCGTGATTGGACTGAATAGCAACGGAGTGAAAGAAATACTTGATCCGCTTGTAGAGTTTTCAGCTTCTGATGGACTTCAGATCAATGAGTCCAAAACGAAATACCTGATCTCTGGTTTTAGAGACAATGGCACACCAGATTTTAGTAGTGGCCACCACACGTTTGAGGGAGTGAGGAGGTTCAAATATTTGGGCTCTCTTATCACTCACGATAACAGTGTGGGTGAGGATATTAAAGTGCGGCTGGCAGCTGGCAGTCGTTCTTTATATCCTCTAAGGCCACTGCTAAAATCTAAACACTTATCAAGTGCCGTGAAGCTGAAGCTTTACAAAGCGTTGATCAGGCCCGTTGTTATGTTTGGATGTGAAAGTTGGGCGCTGACGGATGAGTACGAGAGATGGCTCCTTACATTTGAGAGAAGAATCATGCGTGTGATTTACGGCCCTAAACGCGAAATAGATGGTACATACCGAGCTCTGTACAATTTCGAGATCAGAGATCTGATGAAGATCCCCGATATTGTACATGAAGTTAGATCTCAGCGAGTACGCTGGCTCGGTCACGTTCTGCGTGCTGATCCGGAACGAATTGTGCAGCGATCTCTGAAAGGAGAGCCACCATATGGTAGGCGCAGAGGTCGTTGCAGGCGACGATGGCTCCACGATGTAGAGAACGACTTGGCCTCTTCTGATTGTCTTAGACAGTATGAAGACCAAGCTCAGGATCGAAACCGTTGGAGCCAGATTGTTGATTCAGTAAGGGGCCAGTAATGGCCTTTAACACTGTTATTATTATCTCAGCTTTTGTTTTAAATGTAGCTCATTCATCATTAATTTCAATTTTTCTTTTCTTATTTTTGTTTGTATTTTAAGTTTCTTTAGCTGATCTTTTTGAATATAATACAACTCTTTCGTATATTCTATTTTTTTATTAACCTATTTGTGTTGATAAATCCATCTCCTACATCTAAATGCAGATTTCTTTGAGTACTTGTATGTTCCTCCAGTAAATCGCTGTGTTGAGATATAAAATCTTTTGATTTTTTCGCTGCATCTTTTTTTAGAACAATTTGAAGATGGACGGATCAAAATTTCGTGGGAAGTATCATTTTTTTGTTCGCCAGGATTAGTTGCTTCTGGCTCAAGTAATAAAAATTCTGATTCTTCCTCCTGTATCTGGCTTTCGGAGAATATTATTTCTCCAATGATTAATTGTGATTTGTTGAATATACATTGAATCTGCTACTTCTTCCTCTAAAGTACTTAGTCTGCCTTCTGTGTTGTTGATTTCAGCCTAGTTTCTTTCTAACCTTAAATTTGAGGTCGCTCCAAACTAAAAATAATTACCTATAAATATAATTACCTATGCCCAGCCTTCTACATCTTGTGTTGGCGGTCCCAATCTTTTGATATACTCTCCCAGTTAGCTTTAATTTCCATTTTCAAATCTTCAACTTACTTTGTAGACGTGCTACATCAATATTTTCTTTCACAAACATAATAATTGTTCAAACTATTTTTTGTTTGTGATTTTCCTATTAAATAAGATAAATAAACATAAATTTATAAAATAAAAACAATAAAATATTTTTATATAAACTGTATTTAAAATAATTTTTTAAAAACTTACATTATTCTTATTTAATAAACAATGAACTACTACTGGCGTTTTAACGACAAACGTCGATTCACAATGGAAAATGTTGCAGTCGATTTAAGTTTAACATCGACTCGACAACCACAATAAAGGTGATTATTTATTATTGTAAGCAATTCTGACGTTTGACGTTTAGTTCTTCTGTCTATATATAAATAGAAATCAAATAAATTAGCTTTTTTGCATTTATAAATAAATAAATAGTTTTTGTGGTTTTAGTTTAAAATAAATTATAGTTATGATTTTTTTAAAATTCGTTTTAAAACACCAGTATCCCAATTTTGGTCGTAAAATGAGACTTGAAAAATGAGAATTTCATGCGTGATTTACACGTTCCAACAATGTTGGCCAACAAAAAATGAAGAGATTAGTATATCGTATAACAACAACAAACACACAAAAATGGCGATTTTTTTTAATTTCAAATTTTTATAGTGCAAAACAAATAAACAACCCGAAATAGCCATGAGCGGTAAGCATTAATTGTTTCTAATTTTTAAATAAAATACATTTATTAACAAAAATCTTTCATTTCAGCCATAAAAGTAATTATTCTGGAAAACAAATTAGGGTCACCGCCCTAAATTTCATGAAATATTATCCTTTAGCAAAGTATTGTATGACATCTAATTAACAGAATCGAGAGAAGTTAGTAACATTTGATGTTCAAATTTCCGCCTCTCAGGAGTTTTTAACATAATATATTGCTATGACACAGTTTAATTCCGTCCGTGTCTCGAGGATTTCCGTGAGAAAAGACAAAATCATATTGATTTAATTCTGAAATATTGGTAATTTTGAAATATTTCCGTGTTTGATGGGATTCCGTGAAATTGGATTTCCGCCTTTGAAGATTTTTACTGTATATATATATATATATATATATATATATATATATATATATATATGGTTTAATTGAATATATGTTTTCTACCTAATATTGTTTCAAACTTACAGAATCTGATATCTTATTCCCTGGAGATTAAACTGATCCTAGTGATTTATTTATTAGTGATTTTTTTTGTTATGTTTGTTTAATTTTAGAGGAACTGGTAGAATCCTTCAGGCAAAATCCTTGTCAATGGGATTTACGAGATGTCCAATTAAAAGTTAAATCATACGGCAACGAATTTGGGAGCAAATCGCGATATTAAGTGGTAAGTTATTCGCTTTAGTGGGGCATCTAGCTAGACTAATTTACTCAAATTTAGCGTTCGTTGCTTTTTAAAATGTACCTAAAATTTTAATTCGGTCAAGGCCTGCTATGCTTGTTATAAAAAATCGTGTAAGCAGGTTAAAGTTTATAAATATGGCAAAATGTTAACCTTTTTGGATGACACCTTCGTAGCTAGACCGTAAGTAAACGAATCGTCTAAACTCTACCAAAATGAATCATGAATTTTTCTTTTATTACAGAAGTTCATATTTATCAAATATGGAATCAGAAAAGAGCGTGCCATAAAATGCCAAAAGTAAGCAATGCTCTTAAATTTAATAGTTTAGAACCCGGTGCAACAAAAAATTGTTTAGGGAAAACTATGCCGAGTCAATTATTGCGAGAACAGGTCGAATTAAAAAAACAGGCTTTGGCTGTCCTCGCCAAACGAAATGCGGCACCACCACCACCAGTAAATCGGACATCACAGCAAATTTTTGGTGAATATGTTTGCTCTGAACACAGTGAAGATTTCGGGAACGAAGTCGAATTTGAAATAATGCAAATTCTAAGAAAATGTAGAAAAATGCAAATGCAATTAAATAAAAAATAATTTTTTTTTTTAAAATATTTGTTTGTTTTTATTTTTAGTTATTTAGTTTTTTCTTCGAGGGAAAGCACATATGGAAGCAATAAAAATTTAACAAAAAGTATTTGTTGCTTTCAATAAAACGATTAAAACGAAAATTGATAAAAGTTGCTAGAACAAATTACAATTTAGTCCCGTCCTTTTATGTGTAACCCATTTTACCTGATTTGTTAAATTTTGTCGTTTTGCCATGGTACTGCTCCTTTATTATTAAAATCTCTTTTAGCAAAAAATGTATGTTTGTACATAATTTCTTTAAATTATTCAAATAATTCAAATATTCCATTCACGTCTTAAAATTTTTTTTTTGATTATTTACACACCATAATGGTAATTAATCCATTAATTCCGTGGGCTGTAGTTGTATATAAATGTAGGTATATATCAAATACATACAATTTTCTTTTTAAATTAAGTATAGAAACTACCTGCATAGAGACGTATTTTCTAAAATTCCACCTTTCTCCAAAGCCATTTGCAACATAAATAAAATTCGCTTCATTGACTTTTTTAAACACCTTTAGCCTAAGTTTATTTATAAAGAAACGACCCACAGTTTCTTTAATTATAAAATTTACAGTTGCTGATGAACATTTATAAACAATCGATAGACTTTTTTGGGACTCACCAGTTGCCAAATATCTAAAAAATAAATAAATATACCATGTCATATTTTTTTTGTTAACATTTAATCACAGTTCGGCTCCACGGTGTAGAGAATGACTTGGCTTCTTCAGGTTGTCTAGGACAATATGAAGACCATGCCCAGGATCGAAACAGTTGGAGCCAAGATTGTTGACGCAGTAATGGCATTTAAACACTATTATTATTATTATAGTTTTAACATTTTATTAATAAAGTTTTAAGTTTTACTTCAAAGTAAAAAAAAATTTCAAGTTATCTTTTTCTGCACATTAACTGCAATAAACAACCGTGGTTTTTCATTAGACCACTTGAACAGTCCAGCTTCAACTCCTTAACGTTCCACTACTGTAGTCCATGGCTCATAGTAAAAGTTTAACCATAGTTTATTGTCATCATTAAAATTAATTTCTGAAAATATATTTGATTCATTTACATACAATAAAATTTACTTTAATGATTCTTAAAAATAATAGTTGAATTTAAAACTACTATATCAATATTAATGGTGATCATTAATCGAATTGTTTTTTTTAATTCTGGAGCCGAGGCCGATAATTTAGTATTTTAGGCTTAGTATTTCGTGGAGGCTGTAAATATAAAATATAATGTATTATTTAAATCAACAAATATCAACACAGTTGATGAATGAATGTATCCCATGGGAGTGAGCAATAAAACAATAAACATTTATTATTTATTAAACTCACATTAGATATTCTCCATTCTGCTAGAAATCGCTTAAATTGAATTCGGTTACCAATAATGGTATCAACTGGTCAATATCACTTTCTTTTATGTATATTAAGCTGTTGATATTTATTTATTGTTCTAATTATTAAAGAAAAATAATATTGGTATCAATAATTTTATCAGTAACTATATATTGGATTTTCTAGCAAGCAAAAATCAGATTTCCGATAATTCCTTAAACTTCTTTTAGAAAGTAAAATTAATATTCAAAGCCGTAGCTTCTCAGTTTAAGTAGCGGACTCAAATGTTAAATGATAAATGTTTTCAGCTTTTTCGTAAATTTGCACAAATATAATAACAACACGTACGTATTTATATAAAAATTAATAATTTTAATTTCTATTTTGAACCTATTACGATTTGTGAATTGCTAGATTACCATAGTATTTACTCCAAATGTTACCTTTGAAAAGTGTTCCTAACGCATCATGTAATTTCCAATAAATTAAAAAAGCTTCTATATTTGTAACTGCTGGCCCGTTTCCATCATTATCAATACTGTTAATTATTGGTATAATCATCAAAGTTTGTTTCTACTGGTGTCGATTCCACTGAATTATCTAAATATAATTCATCATTATTAACATCTAAATGAACACACGTCCTGGGTAATTTGGTATTGTCATGTGTTAATTCTAATAATTAAAAATAATTGTTTTACGATTTGGTTAATAATATTTGGTTAATCATATCTTTTTGATTCACAGTTCAATTGTTCATATTTGTTTTGTTAACTAATGAAGATTTAAGTCACAAATAGACAGACAACTGAATATTTAAATAATTTAAATTTTGCTACATTAATTAATGTTTAATTATATGTCCATATATTATATACACATAATTTAAAATTAATACTCACCGTCTCCTCTGAAGATATATTTTCAACTGTGGCTTTCATTGTATTATGTATTAAACGTAACAGGGTACATACATTTGTTTGTATCTAACAATTATATTTAAAACTAGGCATCTTACAAGAGCTTTCTATGTTTTGTATGAAAATTTACCGAAAAGTTAATGAAATATTATTTTTTATAGTTTTTAAAGCATATACATTAATTTATTTATTAATAATTTTTTTTTCAAATACATTTTTTTTTTTCTCACATTTTTGACATTTAAAATATTGTTTGCTGTGTTGTAGGCAGACGGGGTCGGCGCATAAGGCACACGCAAAGCGCATCTTTCGTTGCAACTTATCATTAATTCGGCAAATTTGGCATGATTTCTTCTGCGTTGATATTCCGCTAGTACTTGGCTATGGTACTCTTTTCTGGATAGGTCTTCCGAAAAAAAATTCGATTCCATTTTTGACGGAAAATTTCCCAATCGCCCTCGGATTATTCATTCTTTCCTCTATTTGAGGGGTGACCAACTGCTTCACCAGAGAATGTAGAAACTGTCGACGTGCGTCAGTATTTTTGGTTTTTGTTTTGTCATTTACATTATTGTAAATGATAAATGATGCTAACCCTGCTACATCTAAAATATTATAAAATAAAGCTAATGGCCATCGTTTCGTTTGATGCTTCCAGCTATATTCTCCTAGCATTTGGTCCATTCTGTCAACCCCTCCTTTGTTCAAATTATAAAACATAATAGCTTGTGGTTTTCTAGCTATACCAACGACTTCATTATCGTAGTGAACCGATGAAAGTAAAAGAACGGCTTTATTTTTCTTCGGAACATATGATACTAAAGCAACGTTGCTCGTAAAACCAAAAACTGATGAATGCATTGGACGGCTGCGGTCTGCTAACATCTCTTTTGGAAAGTATTTTTTATTTTTCCGTAGAGTTCCAACAAAAGCCAATCCTGTCGATTGAAGTTTTTCAACGCCGTCTAGTGTGGTAAAAAAATTGTCAGCAACAATCGTCCGGCCACTGGAATCATATTTTTTGCTGAGTTCGAGGAGCATTTTCTCCTTGGTTGATTTCTCGCTGTTATCCCTGTTCTTTACCTGTGTATAAAATGCCTTTGCAAGTTTAACCGCTACATGACTCACAGGCCCACTATATTTTTATCCCGTATCTTGCTGGCTTGGACGGAATGTATTGGGTGAATTTAGTACTTCCTCTGTATGGGAAGAGCTGCTCATCAACAGTTATTGATTCCGCCGGTGTATATACTGATTCTAGATTATGGTTTAACATTACCCAGATGTCACGTATGGCTGCTGCTTTGTCGATTTGTTGCCGCTCAACGTTTTTGATCGTCAAATCTAATGTAACGACTTATAGAGTAAAATCGGTTGATTGACATAGTTGCTCTTAACACGGGATCATTGTTAGTTTTCCACCACTCTCTTGTATGTTGCATGTTAGAATGATTTACACCGGCAGCCAGCAATATACCGAAATAAGCTAATATTTCTTGGTCGGTAACAGGAACCCATTCGTCTTTTTTATAGGGTGCTTTTTGGTGTTGTATCTTAATGTTTCACTTACAGCTTTCCTATTAGTTTGCCTTTTTATGATGTCAATCATCTGTTCCATCATTATTGACTTGAAAATGTCAATTGGATTTTGACTCATTCCCCGTTTAGCATATCCACCGGCTTCTCGAAAAATATTGTGAGCTCTGATACGCCCCGGTGGTGGTCGATCTTTTTTCCATTTTGTTCCATCACACGAGCTAAAAAATGATCATCAGAGAGCAGTCTTTCCTGTTGCGCGATTTCATTCTCTGCATGCAATAGTTCTCAGATATCATCATCGTCACTGTCTCCAATATCGCTCAAACCTCCTATTACCAATTCCGATGCTGCATCGGAAACATCATCTTCTGGAACAATGTCTTCTAGTTCATCATCACTAAAATCCCCTCGGTCGTTTTCATCTTCATCAAATTCTTGAGCTATCCTAATTAGTTCTCGTTGTGCTTCTGACATACTAAGAAAAATTGGTAAGTATAAAACTTTGAAACATAAATTATTATTACCGTCTCCATCTATAAGCATTTATTTCATCAATCATTTCAAAATATATTTGTATTCAACAAAAATAACCATTCATAAAATAAATTTCTTTACTCAAAACACGTTCGATACAATTTGGTACTTCACCGAACTTTACACAATTTATTTAAAAAACCACTTGCAATAATTTTTCAACTCAATAAAGGAAATACAAAAACATAAACATCTACAAAATATAATAAAATACTGTATAATATGAAATAAAGTCATTTGTTTTTTCGATAAATTTAAAATTCGTATACTGGAAATGTTAAAGTCTAGGCAGACCTAATCGTGTACAAGGCGTGTTTAAATCGTTTTATGTATTTTTTACATTCATGAGAATACATTTTTTTAAAATTTTTATTCCAAATCGCAGGAGAAGTGTTGACTGACGAATTCATAAAATTTCATAAGGGAGTATAGTCCTATTCAGATCTTAAAAAAAATTTTTTTTTAATTGTTCTGCGCAGCTTTCAGTGATGTAGAAAAAAAAATTGTAAAAATTTTGATGGGTCGCATTTATCTTAGGTAACAAACCTAAATAAAATAATAAATAACCAATAAAAAGAATTATATTTCAGTTTTAATACACAAAATATTCAAAATGATTATGTATTTATGTTATTACAATCATATTTCAAGTGAAAATTAATAGGTCAAAAAAAAAATTGCACGCCTTTTGAAAACAATGTCAACATTTAATTTTGGTACGCACTAAGGAGAATAAATGACCAAATGATATTCGTATCGAACAAAACCACAACAACATAAAAAGCAAAATCGGTTATCAATTTAATTCTTAGTTTATCGAATTAAATATTAATTTCAAAAGTGTCAGTGATTATAAGTTAAATTATAAAAACATTTTGTGATTAAAAACGTTTCTTTTCTATTTAAATACAAATACAACATAAAAATGTAAACAATAAACATGAATTATTGTACTTAATACATCACTGTGTATCTGTCAGATTCCAGCGAGATTTGAAAACTACTATACGTGGTATTTATATAAAAAAAAACACTTTAAAATTCGAAAAGGTCTGGCTTGGCCTTAAAATGAACAGAAGGGTTTTTTTAAAATTAAAATTGGGCGGATTTGACTCCAGCACTCAATGCCACTAATGGGCCCACGGTGCAAAACAGAAGGGTTAAGGAAATTAAATAAATCCTTAAATCTTTTGAGTTTTCGTATAATTAAAAATTAATGATTTTGAGTTATAGTTTCTATTTGAAATGTACATTGTATAAGGCGATATTATAAACTATTTAAATTTGATAAATTTCATTTGATCAAATCAGAGTTCAAAAGAGTTATGAAGTTTCTTGTGGCTATGCAAAACAATCTTACTCAATAAATAATTTAAAATTGGAATCTAGAACATTAAGCTAATAACAATTATATAGAGCTGACGTACATATGTATATGAATTTATTTAGTATACTTATGCATTTTAAGATAATCTTATCATCCACCTGAAAATTATTGAAAATAATATTTATATTTCCTGAGATAATGGGTGAGGTGTAGTGATTTGTGATGTTGTCTATACATAGTGAAGCGATTCAAAGTTTGATACGCTGACTGAAATACAGAAACGAGCATCCTAGACTAGATGTTATTTATTCCGAAACAAAATATTCCCAGACATTGCAGAGATATGATTATAATGCACACGAACTAAATTTTTGATAAGAACGCGTACTGCATCGACTCGATTTTTGTTTTGAAATTTTATTTTTTTTTCGAAGAAATCTTGATGTAAAATTGGACAATTTTTCATTTGAAATTACGTTTCGTGTTTTTTTGTACTGTTGATTTTGCCAGGTCTTATTAAATCCAACTAGAAAAAGTGTTAAACATGTTTCAAGGTTACACAATTTACGTTTTTGATGCTCAACATTTTAAATTGTTAAATTTACAGATGGTTTTTACCATTTTTTTCTGAGTGTATGTAGATTTAGTTTTCGGTATTAATTATATTATAGGGGAAGAAGAGAAATTAATATAACATGTGTTGCACTCTAGATTGTTTAATTCTGTTATGTCATCATGCACATACCTCTCCAGACTGAGCTGCGGGAAAGATGACGGTTTCCATTCCATTGATATCGTTTATGTTTAACGAATATAGATAAACTTTATATCACGTTACAATCTCCTGAGACTATAAGTAAGTCGTCCAGTTAAACGAAAATCCTGTCATGCAAATGATACGGGATCACTCGATGCATTAATTGACACATCGTTTGCGGTGCGTTGCACAAACCGAAACAGTGGATGCGGTTTTATCCCTTGATTGTCGGTCCAACGGAATTTGCCAAAACGCGTCCTTTAAATCTATAGACGAGATATGCGTCGTATGGCCTAATCTGCTTAGTTTAATTAAAGGCAAAGGATAAGCATCTTTAACAGTGCAAAAAATTTGATATATTTTTATTATGTTTCAATTATATGTAATCATTTGTATCAGATTAATGATGATAATATTAAGAGCATTCAAGAGCCATTGAAGATTTATGTAGTTGCATGTCTGTCTTGTAAAATATCGAAACATAATTTACGGTGTTAAGAACATTTATGTGATTTTGATTTAAAAACTAAACATAATAGACATATCATACACCATACCCTACAACTACAAATAGTAATTTTTTTTTTATAATTTTAACCTTTTCCTTGAAAGTATAATCACTAAAATTTTATTTCTGTTTGTTATACTCTTATATGTACTCGTACATATATGTGTTAATGGATATTTGATGTTTCTTTTATTTATGTTAATATAATATGAAATGGAAAAGTATAATAATAATAATGTTATATCATAAAAATGTTTTATGTGAAGAACAGATTTAGTTTTTAGTATATTGAACATAAAAAAAAAATCATATTTCATAAAGTATACTGTTAAAAGCATTCATATACAAAACCATGATTATTTATTATTTTTTGTTATTTCTTGACCACGAAATCGTTCGTTTTGGTTTTATAATATTTAATTTTGTAGTTTTTGTAAACATGATACATAAACTATGTTGCACGATTTTTATTTGCATACTGGAAACAAACAAAAATACAAAAATTAAAAACAAGGCTCAAATTACAAAATTCAATAATAAAAATTGATGTGTTGTTCTTTGATTATAAGTTATAACTAATTCAAGTGTACATGGTTGTTTTTTAAAGTTTAAAATTTAAATTAATTTTATTTGTAAACGTTTAACGATGCTTCATAAATAAAATAAATTTGTACGGTTAACTCTTAAATTCGATTTATTTATTATCCAATCAATAGTACAAATTAAATATACATATATAATACATAAATATAAATTAAAAATTAATGAAGAATTGTTAAAAAGCTACCTTTTTCTTTGGCCTTTTGTTTCTTTTGTTTTAGATGATGAATTTCAATATGTTTCATATATGCTAAAAATGTTGTCCAAATTAAGCTGAACACACTCGCGAAAATGATTTGATTATTCAATGAAATAAATGTAAAGTTTATTGTTTGTACGATTGGCCAATAAATGATACCAACTTTATAGGTTTCTAAAAATTTGGTTGCAACCTCCTCCGATGCCTGGTGCAACGTTTTGCCTTCAACCAAACTCATTGACCATAAAAAACATGAAATGGCAAATGGATCATACGCCACTTGTTCTGTAAATGCTTTTGCTAGTGATGCTTTTATAGTTCGGGCTGGCCACATAACCGCTGCTAGTCGCATCCAAAAATATAGCGTTGGACCAACCACACATGCCCCGTAACAACTATATCTATTATACGAAATATGAAATTAATTTAATATTTGGTAAAATTTAATTATTGTAGTAAGTTAACTTACAAAAAACATTTTCTATAGTCGTATGTCTTAAAATTTTTATTTTCCACCCAAGTTTGTGTGACTAAACTACCGATCGGCCAAAGGGCTGAGTATGCCAGCATTCCTCTTACCATACGATGTTCCTTTAAAAATGATGATATGATTTTAAACATGGTTGTGCTTTTATTGATTCTGAAAAAAAATAAAAAATGCATTAAACATTTTAGTCAATCAAATGAATAATATTCATGAATGAAAAGATAATTTCTTGATGCCGGTTTTAAGCTCAGTAATTGCGATTTACGATCGCAAAGGTTAAATCAGTCGCAGGATTGCCATAAATTATAATTCGTAATATTTATATAGAGTTCATGTGGTCAAAGCTATAATATTATTTAAATTTTTGAAATGATCGTGCTTGTTGTTTATTATTTCTTTCACGTATTGTTTTTGTAGAGGGTATCGCTATCAAATTTCGACGTTGTACCTACAATGGTTTAGGAGAATCAATTTAGGTGCTCTTAATGTAGAACAAGCTTTGAAGAAAATATCTTTTTAATGAAGCCCTTTTTCAAGCAATGAGCAACGAAACGAATTCCAACTGTACATGAGTCGTTCGAAACAATCCCTTTCAAGTGACCGGTTTTGGCAGCTAAGCTATGCGCTATTTTAAAAGTAAATTTTACTTCTTTGAATTGATATTTCTAATATTAACTGAGTGTCGGTAACATAAGGCTCCTAAAAAGGTTAGTGTTATAGTGTATAAAGACATTATTAAACGTCTTACTGACTATTTTTTTCCTACTCTGAGAGCTGAAGAAATGCCTGAAGAGAAGGTCGCAGATTATAACGCCGAACTGCGACGACTAGCAAAAGAGTGCAACTTTCCAACCGGAAGTCTCGACCGCATGCTGCGTGATCGAATTGTATGTGGTATAAGCAATTCGGCCTTGCAACAACAGTTTCTTGCTGATAAAACCTTGACCTTGGAGACAGTATGTGACAATGCCATCGCTGCCGAAGCGGCTTCTGAATATCACAAAACAGCGACCGCGGCACCCGTCAAACAAAACTCGTACCCAAGCCACAAGTTTTAGCCGTCGTGACCAACACTGTCAACTACGTAGATCCATTTAATGTGAAAGCTGCGGGGAAAATCATTTGCGTTCTACTATAGTAAACATCGAAGCAGCGTGTGTAGTTTTTGCGGACTAATTGGTCATCTACAGCGAGTCTGTCGTTCTTTTCCTGCCAACTGTGAGGAGAACAAAACGAAATTGAAGAAAGTCAACCGACGTGCGAACTCCGTCAAACTGGTATCCATCTATAACGCCTAGAGAACGGACACAACTGGTATAATCAATAAAGTGCCTTGCAGTTTTGAAGTCGACTCGGGCCCTCGACATACCATTATTTCGGAGCCGACCTTTGGATCTATTTGGAAGTCACCACCAATTCTCCAACCATCTGGATTGAATATAATTGCCGGTTCGTCGAGAAGCTGCCGTTGTTTGTTACAACTGGAAACAAAACCAACATTTTGGGTCTTAACTGGTTTGAGCCTCTGGGAATCTCCATCCAGGGAGTACATTCAATTCAATCAGATAAATCCTCAGACATATTAGAGAAATACCAACACCTGTTCTCTACTGAGCTTGGAGAATTTCGTGGTCCTCCTGTTCCATTAAAATTGGATCCAACCGTTGTACCAATTCGCTTACCAGCTCGACGAACTCCACTCGCCCTTCGTGAATTTTAGAGCCTGTAGACTACAGCGAATGGGCGACACTCATTGTCCCTGTTACCAAATCTGACGGAACAGTACGGATTTGCGGGGATTATAAATCTACCGTCAACAAACCACTTTCTCCACACTCATTTCCGATACCATCAGCAACGTCATTTGTTGTCCACGATGCCTAGAGGTTCAATATTCGCAAAGCTGGATTTAACCCAAGCATACCAGCAACTCACCCTTGATGATGATACTGCCATGGTCCAAACCATAGCGACTCACAAACGGGCTTTCAAAGTGAAACGCCTCCAGTTTCCTCTCAACAGCTCCAGGTATTTTTCAGTTTTCATTTTATAGAAAACTTACTTCGTATGATTTCATAGGGGTCATCCCATATTTTAACGACGTTCTTTCGTGTGGTCCTTTCACATAAGGTAGAGAATAATGAGCGTCCAATTGCGTTCTATTCTAGGACACTCACAGCCACCGTAGATCGGTATGCGCAAATTGATAGAGAGGCTCTGTCAATTATCGCCGGCATTAAAAAGTTCCACGATTTTGTTTATGGTCGTGAATTTATGATCGTAACCGACCACAAACCGCCTCTTGGATTGTTTAGTCCAACTAAACCGACACCGCATATTCTGTCCCCACGAATGATGCGATGGAGCGTATTCCTAAATGCTTACCATTATCACCTCATCTTCAGACCAGGGAAGGGGAATGGCAACGCAGATGGCCTTAGCCGTCTACCCAATATGATGACACAAATCGTCTCCGAAGAAGAAGAGGTAATGCTGATTGAGTCGCTCGAACAGCCTGTTGTTGTTGCGGAGGATGTCGCAAAGGCAACGAAAAAAGATTCCGTTCTTTCCCGAGTGCTCTCATGGTATATGAGAGGATGGCCTGAAAAAGTGGAAGACCAATACAAACCATTTTGGATTCGACGCAATGAACTGAGTTGCATCAAGGATTGCCTTCTCTGGGGCCAACACACGATTATTCCGTTCTGCTATCGGAAGACTGTCCTAAGTGCGCTGCATACAGCCCATCTGGGGATAGTGCGCATGAAATCCATGGCGAGGAGCTATGTATGGTGGCCGAAGATTGACGAGGATGTCGAAAAGAATGTTCACTCTTCTACGCCATGCCAAGAATCTCGACCCGAGAACTCCCATGCAGATATACATTTTTGGGAGGAAACGAAAAGACCTTGATCGAGAGTTCACATTGATTTCGCGGGGCCATTCCAGTCAAAAGTGATTTTCATCCTGGTAGACTCGTACTCCAAATGGCTAGAAGTTCAGCTGGTATCATCTACATTATCAGCGTGTGCCATTCAATCGCTGCGCTTTATCTTTGCCACGCACGGCGATAACGGTACTGCCTTTTCGTCAGTCGATTTCGCAAATTCCTGCAAAGGAAACAGCATTCTCCACACGTTTGTCGCTCCCTTCCACCTGTCATCCAACGACGTCGACTAGCACTGGAAAAAGTCCAGCTGAATTTCTTTTCAATCGCCGTATTGGAACTTATTTCGACTGTTTTCATCCAGATACGATTGCGATTTCAAAAAGAAAAAACAACGACGAACGAAATACCCGAACACTATCGGAGAAATCAGATGTCTGGGCCCGAAACTATGCGACTGGTCCTAAATGGATCGACTGAAAGTGGCAGCATCATTTGCCGACACATTGATTAATTTCCCTTACGCAATAATCAACCAGATTAACCGATATAGTCGATCCATCATCAGACGTACCATCAACATCGAGTGACGTCATTCTATCATCACTAACAAATGATACCACCGAAGTTCAAAATCAACAGCCGGAGCAACCAACACCTGCTAAACCGACCAAAAGCCAAAAAACAAAATTGATGAAACTTCCAATCAAACCAGATGACATCCGTCGTTCTGAAAGAGTACGAACTCAAGCATCTGAGTCAAGCATCATAATATAAAAAATAAGAAATATCATCATAACCTTTGTTAAATTCATTTTTTAATTCTAAATCTTCTTAATTATTACACGTTAAACCAAAAGAACATTTGGAATCATTGTAATTTTATTTTTAAAGATATTGATAAATTTATCTAACTGGCCAACCGTCTTGAATAGAAATTTTAGAATGAATTTCACGAACTGGTTGAATTTTAGAAAGACAACAAATCTAAGGCAGTCAGATATATTTTAATTCTAATACCAACATTTCAAATCCGTTTGGACCCTTAATTTGAGAATAGCTCGTTTAGAGTATTAGCCAATTTCCGAGATTCTTCGATAATAACTTATTTCGTGCTTTGAATGAGATAATTACTTCAGCTTGGAACCTCTTAAACGAAAGGTATTATAATAAAAAAATATTTGAATCAATTCAACAAAATAGTATTACATTATTTTAGGATTTTACAGAAAAATGCGTTAAGTTTGATGATCTGAGTGGCCATGGTACAGTGTACATTTGTTGCAATTCATCGATATGAAAAATTCTCGTTTATTGTATGTTTACAACTATAAGTAGAACCGACCATCATGCTGCATATAGACTCCACGTTGGAAATCAGGTGGAACACCTTGCAATAATAGTGGCAGCTCAATTTAAAAAAACTTTCAGGGATTCCCGAAAATTTAATCTCTTACTATAATTCTTAAAGTTTGGATTTCTATCCCTTAAACTCTTCCTAGACGGAGCGTGCTAGGAAGGTGACCTTGGACATTTTGAAAATGTCTCCTAATGTCTAGGTCAACGCAATTTTTTTCAGCTCTTCAAGTTTACTCCTAAGGAGTTATGGACATTTGAATTTTCTAAGATTATTATTGAATTTTGACGTTTAATTTTAATTTTTAAAAAGGCAAAGTTATTCTTCGTAGAAGGTATGCTTGCGCTTTAAAAAAATAATGAAAAGGTTACTATGATATGGTGATCGGAAATGTCATTTTAGTTACTTTTCATTTTAGTGAAGCAGTAAATAGTCAAGTTATTAAAGATAAAATAAGAAAAGACGAAATATGCCCAGAAAGTGACGTGCCGTGTTTAATCCAACCCGTATTGATACGAAAAAGAAAAAAGTATCACGCGAAAGTGGGTAGAAAACAAACCTCAAGTTGGTACTTGTTGCCAGCTCCGTATCTTGCAGCTTCCACAAGTGTGCGTGTTACCTCCCCGTGGTGACCACCGGGCAACTATTACACCATGTGGTGTACTAGGCGAAAATACGGCGCTAAACATTTGGGCCGGGTTAAGGTGTTAATCGTTCCGTGCTGATAACCGGCCAGGCTGGGGGCCCAGTCTAAAATCTAGCCCAGTCTCTAACGGTGTGTATTGCGGATCTCTGCACAGGTGGACCTCCTTTCTCCGCTACTCGTGGGATCTATTATGGAAGATCCAAATATAAAACAAAAAGAGACCGGTGCTCTTAAAAAACCGGAATCTAGTACTGGGGAGACATCGGCCTTTAGGCCCGGTCTCCAAAGGGCAACTAGGGGCATAAGACCAAATGAAGCTGGCCCCTCGAAACCAAATGGCAAAGGCACGAATACTGGCCCGCCATCAGTATCAAACGATCAGACCAGGAAGAGGGCTTGGCGCATGATCTCTAAGATCTGCAGCATTCCCTTGGAGCAGAGTACGGATAGAGACAAGGATACGCTTCCTACGGTTGCTGGGCCTCAGAACTTTCAAATATAAAACAGAACATGCGAAGAATGAAGGTAAGATACATTCCTGAAATCTCGCTAGAAATAATTTGAATATTTTCTTACTACTAAATTACAGCAACGCTCATACTAGTGGTGGCTAGCATCGAGATGGATGGGCAAAATCTCTGGCTAATATCGGCCTACCTACCGTACGAGGAGGAAAATATACCACCAGGTAGGTTGGTTAGTGCAATAATGGAGGCTCAAAAACGAAAGGTAGGAGTCATCATGGGCAGTGATGCTAATGCACCTCACTCAATCTGGGGATGTACAAATATCAACAGGCGACGTGAGTTACTCCTTAATTTTATTTTAAGGACTAACCTAAATATATGTAATATCGGGTGCAAACCAACCTTCATTACTAAAACTGGAATTAGAAGTGCTGGACATCACACTTGTCTCGGATTTTATTAAGGAGAGGGTATTGAACTGGAAAGTGTCCGAAGACCATTCCTTTTCTGACCATTGTTATCTCCAGTATGAAGTGGATACAAAACCTACTACCAAACCACCCTTCAGGAATAGGAGGAAAACTGATAGGGATTGTTTCAGAACCATTCTGGGTAACTCATTACCGGTATCGTTTCCAAACCCTTCTGCATCTACACAGAAGCTTGATGCTCTAGTAGCCAAGCTATCTGATGCTTTTAAAAAGGCCATGTTAGGTGTATGTCCTATCAGTATGCCCTTGGGTAAATCTCGGAAACCCTGGTGGTCGAGAGAACTCCAAGGTACTCGTATGAAATGCAGGAGACTGTTCAAGAAAGCGAGAAACACAAATGCTGCTGCAGATTGGGACTGTTATAAGGAAGTCCTCAAAACCTACAAGTACGAGCTGAGAGCAGTAAAAACGAGGGCCTGGAAGCTCTACTGTGGCAATATACAGGAATCCTCGGAGGCGGCCAGGCTACGCAAAGTACTATGTTCTAGTTCTTCCATCCCGGGTTATTTACAACGACCGGATGGTTCAAGGACTACATGTAGTGAGGAATCTCTGAAGCTATTACTAAAAACGCATTTCCCGGAGTACGCGGTACTAGCTCCGGAGAGGCCCATGATAAATAGGGGTACAGACTCCGTAAGTCATATAGTAAAGAGGCGGAATATCGTATGGGCAATAAATAGCATTAAGCCATACAAATCGGCAGGACCTGATGGCATTATCCCTGCGGATATCCAGCGAACACCTGAATTAAACCGTACCCTGGCTGGAACTTATCTTCAAAGGCAGCCTAGAACTCTGTCACATTCCTAGAAAGTGGACTGAAGTAAAAGTAATATTTATTCCTAAGGCGGGAAAAAGCTCTCACTGCTATCCCAAAGACTTTAGGCCGATAAGCTTATCTTCTTTTCTATTGGAAGCACTGGAAAGACAAATAGAAGCTTTCATTAGAGGCTCAATCAAGCCGGGCGAGCTGTCGGGATCTCAACACGCATACTGTAAGGGACGATCGGTGGAAACAATTCTCCACTCCCTTATAGGCCCGATTGAGAAATCACTTGAATATAAGGAATATTCAGTGGTAACCTTCTTGGATATAGAGGGGGCCTTTAGCAACGTCAGACCGGGGGCAATCACTCAGGCCCTTGCGTGTCCAGACACTACCCCCAGGGGTAGACGGATCACTCAGAAGCTAGATAGATCCAATGCTTAGAGGCAGGATCGTGACAGCTTATCTGGTTAGGATACATGCTGAGAGGAGGAGGAAAATGTGCTCCATCTGCTCTGCACCTGTCCTAGTCTAGCGTACAGCAGAACAAAATTTATGGGAACTTCCCCTTTGAACGACCTCACGGGTCTTAGTAAGATCGAGATCCGGGACTTTAAACGATTTTTGTTAAGCTCAGGATGGTTTAGCGAGTGAAGAGTAGGAAACTCGAATGTGATACAACTACGGACCAATGTTGTGTCTATGCTAGTCCTTTAGGACGGCCACCCTTACCTAACCTAACCTAATATGGACAATAAGTGTAATTTCTGTGGAGCACTCAAATTTAAAGGAGAAATACCCGGTTTATGTTGTTCCAACGGAAAAGTCAAGTTGCCCAACTACGACAAGTTACCAGAGCCATTAAACATCATCAAAAATCAAAGGAGTTTTTCAATCTCATACGGAAATACAATTCAAGCTTTGAAACGGCTTCTTTTGGTACATCCGTGCCAATGAATAAAAACAAAGGGTTCATGCTAACTTGCTCCATACAAGGCTAAGTGTATCACAAAGGCTGTTTACTTCTTCTGCTGCCTCACCAAGATGCGAAATTTCTACAAATTTACTTTTTCGTGATAAAGAAGCAGAAGCGCAACGTCGTTGCTCCATTATACCTGGGATCGATAAAAAATGAATCATATCAGTTCGGAAGATGTTACATGAACACAATCACTACCTGAGCACATTTAAAACTGTATTAGACGAACATACACAAGATGACATGAAAATAGTGATCAAATATTATAATAAACCACACACAGGACATACCAGAGTTTTCAATGAACCAACAGTTAATGAAGTTGCCATTATCATTGATGGAAATGATTTCGAAAATAGAGATATTGTCTTGAAGATGAGAAGCACTATTATGCAATAAACATTAGCCAAGTTATTCTCGGAATATTATTTATACTGCAAAACTATATCAGCCATGTCTAACTGTTTATTTTTGAGGCAAATGCAAATAAATCATCTTCTATTCTACCGGCAACTACTTGAAAGGCTGCTCTATATTCGTCTCAACCAAAAGAAACTTCGTGTCGATGAGTATATTCACTTTAAGGATGCAGTAGCAAGTGATGGAGTTGCTGCAAATCACGGAAAACTTGTGATACTTCCTTCAAAATGCACTGGGGGACCACGAAATATGCACGAATCTGCCCAAGACGCAATTACATACGTTCGTCATGGAGGTAAGCCATCTCTTTTTATTATTTACAGATTTTAATCCGAATTGCCAGGAAATGCAGGAAAATTCGCTACAGTCGACGAAACTAATTTCACCATTCAAGAAATGATTCCAGTTGAATCGACGTCATTTTACTCAATTGACAAGATGGTAAACGAAGAAGAGACCACCAGTTGAGTTCTTAAATACGCTCAGTTCAAGTGGCATACCACAACATAAAATCACACTTAAGATTGGAAGCCCTATTATGTTGTTAAGGAATTTGGATCCTCCAAAACTATGCAATGGAACGCGTTGGGTTGTAAAGGCGATGAACACTTATATAATTGAGGAAACAATTTTGGTTGAACAATTTAAAAAGGATAATTTGTTCATTCCCAGTATTTCAATTATTCCAAATGATCTACCTTTTCAATAAACCCCATCAATAAATTCCAAGGGCAGTGGTAGGAATTGATTTAAGGAATGAATGGTTCAGTCTTGGACAATTCTACGTAGCAAACTCATGGGCGGTGACACCTAAAAACTTATATGTGCTGGCAGATGAAAATAAGTCAACAATAAATATTGTTTATACACAGGTGTTGAAGGTTTGACTTTGGTAAACTATACTTCAACGATAATGTTTAAACGTTCAATAAGTACAAATTCTATTTGAAAACAAATTCTATTTGACTCAATTACATAAATTTGTCTCTTACCACTAAAGATTTTCTATCGCATAGGTCCTATTCAACCATTTGTTAAATCAACTGCTTAATCTTATTTCTAAACCGGGACTGGTTTGTTCATATCGTTTTACTTAAACGAACTGGTTATCTTCGAATATATCATGTAGGTAAATATCATCCAATTGCCGCAAATGCGGTTTATATTCATATCTTCGTATGGATATAAATTGGATGTTAAACATTTGCCCAGCTTTCCAATATGAATAACTGATAGACTCATATTCTAATGCAACTTATGTCGTTTGAACCAAGTTTTTGATTAAAAACTTGCCAATTCAATAATATTGCTCAATGTTGTAGGGTGTGAGAGGATTACGGTTTATTCTAAATTTGTTTGTTATCAAGAACATTGTTTGGGGATCATTCATTTCAACGATAAGATAATAAAAAAGGTAACGACTCTAAACGGCGCGGTCAGAAAACAATCTTTTTGATTAACAAACTTTATTCTTTGAACCAAAATTCAAGAAAATTATAAATTCGGATTGTAATAAAAATTAAAAACTCATAACACGTTTTTATTGTTGCATTTGAAAAATAATGTAGCTGGACGAGTAAAATAAAATTAATTGAAATTTATACATCTTGATGGAGGAACGATTTATTAAGGTACACAGATATGATTTATCTGAAAAGCCTTTATTATTTAAGGATTGTTTTTTTTTTTTTTTGGTTAATATTTGATCAAATAATAAGACCAAATAGCTAAGTGGTAGTGATTATTTTAAACTGAAACATAAAATATTTCATATACAGAGGGGGAAGGCCCAAACTTTTTTTTTTTGTCCATAATTTGGACATAATTTGCCGCCAGCACTCACGGTACGACTAAAAAATTGTATAGCGGAAATTATTTAAAGTGGTTATTCGAGCAAACAATTTGTCTAAAATCAGTGCTCCAATCGGTCAATTAATCGAATAGTCATATTATTTAAAAAATATGATATTTTTAATAATTAAATAAACTTAGTTGAAATGTGAGCAGTATTTATGAAATTTGAAATTCAGTGGAGAAGATTGTATTTGTGATGGTTACAAAATAATTTTAGCTAATGCAGTTAAAAATAAGCATGTTGGAAATTAACAATGAATTTAAGACGCAGTTAATTTAAATACATTATTAAAAAGTCTTATTTAGTCAAAGTATCAGTTACCCTACCGTCAAGTAAACATAAAATATATTTGACTGAATTGAAATGATTAATTAAAGCAAAAAAATCAAAACACTGTCAAATCAATCATAAAACAAATTTTAAACTTTTTCCTTAAGAATGGATAGAATGAAGTTAGCTTCATTTTAAAAATTGTCAATAATATAATTGTCATATAATCTTAATTAATTTTTTAATTTTGACAAATATCAAGTATTCCAGTAGGCGTCATTTTAAAGACGTCTAAAGGTTCTAGCTCATCTCCAATCAAAAAACTTTTTACCTTTGACTCTTACTTTTACATAAAAAATTACATCCCTAATGGTACATACGAGTACATACTTCGACTTTATTTGGTTTATTTGCCAAAATATTATAAAATATCATATTATTGACAATTTTTAAAATGTAGCTAACGTCATGCTCCATACGAGA
This sequence comes from Tipula unca, assembly GCA_951394425.1. NCBI lineage: Eukaryota > Metazoa > Arthropoda > Insecta > Diptera > Tipulidae > Tipula > Tipula unca. The sequence continues at coordinate 66,653,497 of OX596382.1, read as the reverse complement.
AAGTTAAAGGTCTTATCGTTTTCCTGAACCACTAACCTAACGAGCAACAATTTTTGTTTCTTAAATATTTTTTCATACTTTTCTGTAAGTAAAAGTAAAAGTATTTTCAATGGGGATGTACTTGGGGGTCTATTTTGAAATTTATCAATTAATTAATTTTTACACAAACGCGGGATATTTATCTGACGAATATTATAATAAGATTATGGGTGTCTACCATAGACATGCAACGGGCTCTGGCTAGACCCGGCCCGACCCGAGGGCCATCTGGGCCGATATTTTGTTATTTCTATCGCGTCGGGCTCGCGCTTAATTTTTAATATAACTTTATTTGCCACATTGATGAATGAATTAAAATAAAATTTACGTGAGTAAATTAGTCATAGATTTTGACAAAATTGTTGCTGTAACCGATTGGATATTTACAATATTTTAGGGTGAATTTATTTTTTCGGGTCGGGTCGGGCTCGGGCTATAATAATGTAGTATGAAGAGTCGGGTTCGGGTCGGGTCGGGCCATTTCAGTTTAGAGCCGGGTCGGGTCGGTTACAATTTGTACTGTCCCGTGCCAGGTCTCTGGTGTCTTCCTTTGTGTGATTCACATTATATAAAAGGTATAATGGCGAGATGGACTATCAAATGTAAATATGTAGGTAGTCCTAGAATATTGTAATGCCTCAAAAAAAATATTTTTGTATTTTTCAGACCGTTTAGGAAAAAATAATTTTATTTTATTAAAATACTACAAATATTTTAGGATAATAATTGATTAAAAGCAATTCACAAAACTAAAATTACATACTTTTACGCTTCTTTCCAATTAGACGATAAACACAGAACTATAACATAGTTATGGGATATCAATATCTGGTTAAACAAAATGCAAAAATGCAGCAACTACCTATATTACCAACAAAGTAATAGTATCAATATAGTATCAATATAGCCGTGTCCATTTTGGTGTTGTACAAAAACCTTAAAACTGTCTCAAAGAAAGGAAATTACATAAACATTTGATCAAAATTGAAGATTGGCTAGTGCCATAACGATTTAAAGCGATCACAAAATTCATCAGTCTTCATTACATTCTCGTTGAACATACGCACCCGTTCAATGGTTAAATGAAATAATGTTACTATATCGCAATAAACCGATATTAAGTGCTGCATTTTACATTTGCGTAATCAAATAACACAATTTTTTTTTAAACTTATTAACAAAGCCTCAATAGCACTATGTGCCAGCGCCATTATTTTTACTTCAAAAGCAATTCATAGCGGAACCCAGACTGCTAAAAGATCTCAGATTAGGCCAAGGACGGTAGATTCTAAATTCAGCAGTAGGAGGTTAGGGCGAGTACTATGAGATTAGGGCGAGTTGAATTCGGATAGTGATCTTTCATTAACCATATCAATTTCTGAGTTCATAACTAGAAATGGATGCGAGGACTAGCTCCAGTATCAGCTATACAAGCAATATTTTGTATACTATTTACGTTTGGCACCACAATAGGAGCGTATGGTAATATCGGTAAGACCAGCGTGTGGTTAGACCCACGATTTCTGGTAAGCTCTTCTACATTGCCAAAATGTTTATTTACTATGTGCCAAACCAGACATATTCCCAAAAAATAATTTTAAAAACTTTAATAATTCATACCTTTGCTAATATTAGAGTTCACAAATATGGTGTTTCGTTGGGTTCTAGAAAGTTTTAAAAATCGCCTTCAAAATTTGTATCTCAAAAATAAAGGGTTTGTCATTTAAGTTCACCTAATCTATTATACTGAGGATTATCGATTGTTAATATATGTGACCGAACAGGAATCCAAAGTTTATTATTCACACAATTAGTTTAAAATGAAATTTTCCAATTATGTTTAGTTTTGAAAAAAAAATTGGTTTACAATGCAAAGTTGGCCATGAAATGAAATTGTTAATTAAAATAATTATGGAGATATTGAGGTAATTTAATATCTCGATATATAATCAATAGTTTTTTGCCCCGATAGAAATTAGCTGCGATACTACCGTAAATTAAATATTAAAATATTATCTTGGACCTATGGTACGCCCAAACAAATTTTATAGAAAGAAACACGTTTTTGCCTCGCCTTACAAACTATGCGATTTTCAAACCAATTTATCGATTTATCATCATAATTAACGACTTAAAATCCATACTTTGCTGTAACGACTTACCGACACTACAGTTGTTGTATAAACATATATTTTTAAAAAGATGTAACCAAAAAAAAGCACAAATCGATAAAATAGATTAGAAATATGGTTTCATATTTATGCCATAACATTATTTAAATTTTCGGTTCTTATACCATAAATAATGAGATAACCAAATTTATGCATATATGGATGTACATATATACTCACACAATACACATAAATACATGTATGTATGTATGTATATCCATATCACATTAAATTTGGTTTATGTTTATGACATAAAAGAGCATAAACATAAAATATGTGTATACAAAATTTAAAATAAAAATAAAAATATTTTTAATATATGCAATTTAATATCCATGTTTTATCAAACATGACCATTTTGTGTAACGCAAAAACAATTTATTTTATTTAGTTGGAATCTCTCTATAATTTTTATGGTAAAATACAAATAAGAACCAAAAAAAAAAGGTTAATGTTCTGTATTTTATTTCTGTGACTTACATTTTTGTCATGCCTACAATGACCGTCGGATTAGCCAAAATTAATTTTTAGTTAAAATCATTTAGCATTTTGGTGTGTGATGAGATGACGATCATTATTCTCGTCTGAATTTATGTATACATTTGACATAGCGATTAAACTGAGACTATTCAAGACAGAATGACGTTAATGGTTTTATTTTTGTGTAAGATTCTTGGAGGATATTGAATAATGATCTAACGATAAAAGATTATTTAAATTGGTGTGTGATCTGTTAATTTAAAGCTAATTGAAAAAATGTATGAAAAATGTTACAAAGATTTGGTTCCACTAGGGTTACCGGCATCAAATAGTTGAATTCAAATACTTGCATAATTTGAAGGAAACTTAAATTAATTGACCACCTAGTACGTCAAGTTACTTAAGTTCAGCTTTGAACTTCGCTGTTAAATATCAAAACATTTTTCTGTCTACATTAAATAATCCCTTGACCATTTCCAAACATATCAAAGTTTTCAAATACTTCATTAGCGTTCTTGGTTCCAACCATACCGGTCGCAATTAACCCTAATTGAACCTGAACCCGCCATTCCCTTATTTTCCAACTACGCGAAGACAGTTATAAAGAACTTCGCTTTGAAAGTGCTAAGGCTACAGAGGCTTGCTACTTCTAGCTGTTGTATAGCGCAGCACTTCATTAGTGAGCTGAATTTGAGGTCTAAATATGCTTTATCTTGGTTGCGATTCTTAGTTTTATGTCAAGATGTTATATGTGAGAACTGCAGAAGATGATGATGCCCTGAGGAACATTATGACTGCCTTAGGTTTTCGACTATAAATCTTTTAATGTGTGTTAGCTAACCACCATGTATTGGTCTTAACGTGTCCAGTTTGCTAAGGATGCAGCGCGCGTCTGCGAATAACGATATAATCTTGGGATGGCCATGGGCCTTTGTGGCATTAATTCCGGAACCATCATGGGTTCCAAGCAATTTTAATACATAATAATAAATACACAATAAAACCCACAATTACCATTTTAATTCAATAAAATTTCACCAAAACAGTACTGAAGCGTTCATAATCTTTGATTGTAACAGTATCCATGTGTTCGTAACCCTTACCTAAATTTCTCCTTATTGTTAGAAACGACATCTGCAACTCTACTCGATACTGCCTTTCAATCATAGTCAAAATCATTTCTTATTTTGTTTAAATGAATAATTATTGATGTCGGCTGAAACACGCAGAATATCTAAGAAATAGTTATGTTTAAGTAATGATCGATGATTGACATTATAATGCGTGTAAAGTTAGAACTAACTTATAACTAAATAAAATAAATAAATATATAGTTTTTACAAAGTACAAACTTCACACGCCATATATGTTTTGTGAAGTACATACTGAAACTAAATATTTGTGAATGTATAAGTCATTTAGTAGTGTATTATAAAAGCTAGTTATCATTTAGGCAAATAATAAAATTCTGAAATGTAAATTTACTGACATGGCAATTTAACCATGTGAAAAATTTTACTATAATTTATTATTGAAGCAAGAACTGATACTTTTAGGAATCTAGCAATACTTCTTGATTTTACTTTTCAGTTTTACAACAATAATGTTTAAGTGTTTCGTATGAACCATAGCATTTATTTTGTAATTGCGCTATCTGATTACATATATTTATTTTTTTACATGGCTTAGTAAATGTATCAAAAAATTTTTCAGTCATTTAAGATAAATTATGAATGCCGAATTTTGCTGCCAAAAATAAAAAAGACACACCAGACCAAATATTTTCTTGTTACGGTAAGTACAATGTTTTTAAAATTATTTTACTAGTTAAAATGCTGCTATAACTTCACTTTTACAGAAACTCGGTAATGCTCTGATCTTGCTGATCGTGGAATGTCAAAAAACTAAACGTGTATTAGCTTAAAAGCAAAATTTAGCGCAATTAAAAAACATTCTCAATTGTAAAGTTACAAATTGTCTCAAAACAAAAAGGATTCAAAATCACTGGAGCAGTTAATAAAATGAACTGGCAAACGAAAATGTTACTCAATATGTTTATGTTAATATTCGAAACAGATCAAGAAACTAACAAAATTTATGAAATCAAAAATATTTTGGTTTGTAAAAAAGAAGATCAATCATTAAAAAAATTAAAACTAAAACCTCAGTGCCAAAATTGTCAAATTAATGTACATACACAACGATTTTGTTCTAAACAACGTAGATGCGTCAAATGTGTTATGGAAAGCACTTAACACACTAATGTATTTGAACACAGCAACTGATACACCTAAATACTTAAAAAATATACATATTGGGGCTATAAATTAACAACCACAAAAGGAAAACAATTGCTTAATGCAGTGGAAGAATACAAATATTCCGATAGTTGATTGGCTTTTTCATAGTTAAAAATATACCGTTCACCTTTCTTCAGGTTGAAGAATGCACTCAGATCATGTTATCTCATGCATATAACGATATTTAAGATACAAACCAAATGAGATGGTGGTTAAATTATCCTATCTTCATTTCACAAGTGAAAAAATTATTTTTCTCATCGTTCGTGTATCTAGTTTTCAGTAAATAACCGTTTTGGATCATTTGCGTAAGGCTGGGTTCACGAAGAGTTTCGGTATTTGGAAGCCACATTGAAACAAAACAGAATTACTTCAGCTCTGAAAAGATTTATAGCGGGCAATCAAATTTGAATAACATACGAGAATAATCCACAAATCCACATCCAATTTTCGTGTTCGAAGTGTGACGTTTACAAAATACAAACTATTGTAAAGCGGGGCTTGATGTCAACTAAAGTTGTTCTGTGTGATTGGAAGAAAGTGGTGTACAATGAGGTGATGCCGTCAAACGGGTCATCCGTTATTTGTAGAACATTAAACTCACTATCAATAGAGATAACTTGAATGTATTTTTTGACAAGAAACTGCAGAAGTTCTAAATTGAAAATACTTCCAGTTTCTACAAATAACTTTACGAATAAAATTGGAAATCACTTTGCGCTATTTAGCGGGTGGTGATAGCCTGTCTCTGCAGTATTTGTTACGTGTTCCAAAAAACACAATCTGCGTTTCTACCAGAAGTTCTTTTAGCTATTTATAAGGTGTTGCAGTCATTTCTGAAGGTAAATACCTACGTAAATCTATTTAAGAAAACAACAAACGTAAATACACGTACGTTGTTTAATTCAAGTTCTTTCATATGAATTTTTACCTTTGCTTAGTCTGGCTTAGAGAAGTGGAGCTAGATCCAAAAAAAATTCGAAACAAAATGAAACTGTAATGCGGATAGATGGGAAACACGTAACTGTTAAACGACCTGCTAATAACGGATCCAGATTTTATAACTATAAGGCTACTTATAGTATTGTACTTTTTGGCGTAGTTGATGCTGATTATCGTTTTATATACGTAGATGTCGAAAGCAATGACAGGGCGAATGATATTGCATATACTTATTTATTCACGAATAATAAGTTCAATATTGCGTTGACAAATAATACTTTGAATTTCCAAATTAATAGTGTATAGTCGGGGATGCCGCATTCCCTCTACGTAAAAATTCATTGAAACCTGACAGTAGAAACCATATGTCAATAAAAGAAAAGATATTTAATTATCGCCTATATAGAGCTCGAATAATCGTGGAAAATGCCTTTGGGATACTTAAATGACAATTTAGAGTATTTGAAAGACCAATTTTACTATTAACTGAGACACTAGATTTAGTGCTACTGGTTAGCGGTTCCATGCATTATTGGCTTAGAACCATAACTGGAACTGCATATTTACCAGCAGCATCTTTAGATGAAGAAGACCATCACACAGGGGTGTTATGGTCTCCTTCCTTGATCTTGGCGAGAAACCACTGAAAAAACTGAACAATCAATGTCACATATTACAATCCGGGCTGGGTTCGCATGTAATTATACTCAGGCTGCCCGAAAATTAAGAGATTGTGCGGATTATTTCACAGGAGTCAGTTCAGTACTATGGCAATTAAAAATGATTGGCGCAAAATGAATTAAAGTAATCTTTTAGGGGGGGTACAATGTAAAAAATATGTTTTGAAAATGAATAAAACTATAATTTACCAAATTCGATATTGCTTTTTTTGATCTGCCACTTCAAACCAGCTTAGTTTTGGTTTGTATATTTTGTCAGATGCACACCACTATTTTTACTTTGTTCAATTTTCCATAATTCCTGACTGTATACGGTTTTTATTTGTTTGCGAACATCATCCATATCCGATGTTAGCCCTTTCTCGTTCATTTTAGTTAATAAATTTTTGAAAATTTTCATCCCGGGGTTTTCGGTTGTGATATAATGTTAAATCAATGTTCCACAAAACTTCATACGATTGGTAAATTTACAAAAAAAATTATTATTTCTGCACAACTCTACTTCATTTTTGAAGATGTCAACAATTCTAACGAGGGATGGGCAAGGTAGATTACGCCGTGTAATCGCAATTGTAGTGGCAATATTTTTTGTTGACGTCTACAATTAAGACAATGTAAACAATTGTCGATCATTTTACGTGTTTTGCAATATTCTTCGGCACAATTTTAATACTTACTGAATCTTAAAATCGAATAACGTAAAATGAATCTACATAATATATCGATTGTATTTCTCATTTTTAATTTAACATTCTGGTTTAAGTCTCACGTGCCCCTATTGAGCTCTAGGAAAAATGCTTTTCTTATTCGAACGCTACTGCATTTCCCAAGTAACTAAGAATAGCACCTGAGGGGCACGTATACTATTTGATAAGTTTTCGCTAAATATTTTTATGAAATGTTATAAATGGTCTCGCTCATCTTTATCCCGCTACTGCATATCAATTGACTTCATAATACATTTTGAAAATTTATCGTACTTGATGTGGTAATATTTAGCGAAAGCATTGTCACTATTTTTGGCAAGATACAATTTTGGATCTGCTAACCTTTTTCAAATATATGTTTCGTCATACCTATCAAAACATAAATTTTGTAAAAATTTAGTCATACAGCGGTCTAGCACGTTTAGCGGATAAGTTCTGGTTACCTGAACTATTTGGTTTTTAGTAACTCGGTAACTCTTTTGACCTTCGTGAACTGGAATTCGTCTTATCATGGAATGGGATGTATTTACTAGATTTTATAGTACAGTCATAGTCAGAGGTCCCCATGATTTTGCTATGTATAATCCTAACACTAGAAGAATCAAGGTATTTGTGATTAATTATGTTTCGATTGTTTAATTCCATCGTTAATAACATTTCAAAATAACAACGGACTTAACGACGCTTTTGATGATTATAACTCAATCAATTCCAAACAATGTATTCTTAAAAGTTATGCTACATTTGATTCCCAATTTTATTTGAACTATTCCTTAGCTTAAAAACAAGTTATCTTAAATAAAATAGAACTTAAAATGCACTGAAGAAAATTCTTTTAAATTATCACCACCCGTATTGATACTAAAAAAATTTGGTCCCCTTAGTTTCGACCTAATTCACAAAATCATCATCAATTCCAGGACTTGTCTACATTATCGACGTGATGTAAACATTGTCGCCGTTGTTTACCGGTTGTCGACGTAGAAAATAATAGATTGCGCGTAAACGCCCTGATCCTAACCTCACTATTTTTATGAAATATTTTCTACACGACTAAATTGTTTAGTGTAGTTCACCTCAGACGGCTCAACGGGAACACAAACGTTGAAATGTTCTCTACTTTACTTGATACTTGAAGTAAAATAAAATTAATTTGAATTCAAGTAACATACCACGTTCATATTGGTCAAGTAGATTCAAGTTACTTAAATTCAAGTACTTGAAATCAAGTAACTTGACTAATGAGAACGAGGCTTTACGCAACAATTTAATTTTTAATTTTAAAACAGTCTCTTGAATTTTCTGTCTATTCTCGAGTCTAAAATCTAGAGCAATATTTACGGGATCAATTTATCGAGGATTTTGACTTGCTCTTTTATCGTATTCAGTATACCAAAAGTTTTCCAAGCAATGAATTCTGTTTCCTTGATATCACGTGGTTGAAAAAAAGTGTCTGTAGTGTGCTGTTATCATCGTGGATGAGTGGTTTTTAGCCTGCAAAGGCTTTATGTGTGATAAAGTCATAAGCACAGTTGCGTTACGTCACAAGCTAAAAAAACAATTACTAAATTTCATAAAGATGTTAAGAGCGCTATGAAACACATATGCGATGGATTATCTGGGCTTAGTTGGTTCTGTCCTTCATGTAGAATCAATAAGAATCAATGGCACTCTAAATTAAATACCGCAGTTAACAAAATAATTAAATCTAATGAGTCATTGAATGTAATGTCATTAAAGTAACAGAGAATCAAACACTGTTCCCCATTCTCAACCGCCAGAAGTTACTTTTAAATCATCGAATAAATGAACCATGATTGATCAAGCTACTTTATTATCTCGGAATCTATCACATACGGTATCATGGACTAAAGAGATACCAGTATCAGACGTGCAAGTGGATGTAACAACAAATTTAATACCACATGTTCCGATAGCCACATCACAGGTACTGATTAAAGAAATTATTACGGAAAGCTTAAACAAATCCCCATTACTTGACATCAAAGTAGTTGCTCCAAGACGATGGCTCTTTGTGAGCAGGATTGCAGAAACATTAGACATTAGATGGAGCAGCCTCTGTTGTAATGCGTCCAAACCGAGATAACGGCCTAAAATACAATTATACATCATTTCGAATTAGTGTGTCGGAGGAACAATTCAGTAATATCCTATATTCCAAGATGTGGCCACCTGGACTTCTGGTCAGAGAATTTGTATGGAGAACACGTCGTCAAAACTTTTCTTAACCAATAATAACCCGTCAGCAATTCCTATTATCCAGCCTTAAATTTCCATTCCGTCGGAAATTTATCACAATCAGCAATCAGCTAAATCAGTAAAACATAAGAAACCCGAGAAATTTACGATATACTTCCAGAACGTGAACAAGATGGCATCAAACGCTTCTAAATTTCTCAATTTTGTTCTAAAAACTAATTATTTAATTTATGTTATTCGTGAAAGATCATTGAATCCTAACATTAACAGTAAGAAATACTTTGGAAATGAGTACGCTGTTTTTAGATGTGATCGTTCATCATTAAGAAGTGAATAAAAATCAGGAGGCGGTGTACTTATCGCAGTGCATTCAATGGTTTCCAGTATAGCTATAAATTTAACTCCATCAAAAATCAAAATAAATCAGACATTCTATTAATTTAAACAGCCTACATACCACCGAGTTCGTGTAGTGAAATATATAGCAGATGCAGTGATGCAGTGGACGAACTAATTTATCTCACAAAACCAAATGACTTAGTACTAGGTGACTTCCAAATGTAATGTGGAATTATGATGAAGATATGGATTCCTTTCTACCATGCAATATCAATATCACAACAGAATCGGAATTAGTTTTTCGATGCTATGCTTTGTTTTAACCTAAAGCAAATCTACAACATAGTCAATGCTCTTGAGAGAATATTACATTTATTCGTCACAAATGATGTAGAAATATTTAAAGTGGCAGAATAACTCAATCCATTTGTGCTAATGATGTTACCCACAAATCTATGGAAATAGTTTTTGATTCAACTGAAATTAAGTCAACTACATCCGGGCATCATATTCATACTACCTATAATTTAAAAAAAAAACATACTGGACTTCAGCAGTACTTAGAAGCTATACAATGAGACGCTGCTTTAAACACTAATGATGTAAACCAAGATGCTAACAAATTCTACCAAATTTTATTACAAGGTTTTGAAACCAACATTCCATTGTTCCGGAAAGAATCTAATATTCATCCTCCTAGGTTTGACGACCATCTGATTAATCTGAAGAACCGTAAATCTAAAGCCTATGCCAAGATGATTAAAAGTTAGAATCGGATAGGACTGCATTTCTCCAATCTAATGAAGAATTTTCAAGGAAAAGCACCTTTCATATAGCGAGTAATTGATGGTTATCCAACTATTATGTATTAGTAACGATATTAAAACATCAGATCCCGAAAAAATTGCTGACATGTTTGCTGATTTTTTTCAACATGTATACAAACGTAAAAACAGTAATTGGTTTACCACTCAATCAACCGTAAATAATAATGTACTTATCAGTTTACCGGTTATTAGTGATGAGGATATTTTATATGCATTTAATCAGTTTGGTGACGGATGTGGGCCGGATAATATTCCAACGTCTATATTTAAAAAAAATATGCTAATATTCTAGTAAAACCATTACGGAATATATACAACTTCTCGTTAACATCCGGAATATTCCCTGATACATGGAAGCTTTAAAGGAATCCTAGCTCACCATATATCACTCAATCAGCATGGGACTATGCCTAGAAGATCTACACCTACTAACCTTGTTGAATTTACCAACATAGTTTTTAATGAAATTGAAAATCGCAACCATGTAGACGTAGTGTTTACTGATTTTAATAAAGCGTTTCACTCCATGTGCCATCAAAAATGTATCATACAATTAAAGATATACACGACACAAAAATATTACAAGAAGACATCGAGAGATTCAGTGAATGGGGCCACAAAAATTCTTTGCTGTTGAATATTGACAAATGTAAAGTAATGTCTTTTCATCGCAAGAGAAAACCGATTAACTGTGCTTATAGCGTTAATAATACGGAATTGCAAAGAGTTAATGAAATAATCGATTTAGGAGTCACATCCACTGAAACTCTGAGTTTTAACAACCACATTGACAAATGCATTGCTACAGCAAATTCTATGTTTGGTTTTGTTAAATTAGACTGGAGAATTTACAACTTTATCAACTCCATACATTATCGTTTTATGAGAATATCGCCTACCACCATACACGATAAGATGTTTAGAGTATAAAACTTGCACCGGTAACATCCTTCTTGGCCATATTGATTCACCTTACATATTGGAAAATACAGCTATCCATGTTCCAATCAAATCGCTGCAAAACCATCGATTTTTGGAGATAGTACGCCACTCAACTAACTATGGTGAAAATTGCCAATCAATAGACTTGCAAAATCATTCAACACCGCTGAACAAAACTTTGGCTTTCATCTCGCAAAGGACTGCTTCAAAAGGAACTTGAAGAACTATTTTTTAAAACTTAATTTATCAGAAATTATCCGATAACATTTTTTCAATTTAGTTTTTGTAAAAAATATACTTTTTATTTTAAATTTTTTATTTTTAAAATTTAAATTTTAAATTTAAACCTTTTAACTTGTGTAATGATCAAAATTTGAATTAATTATTTGTTCTGCATATGAAATCATATTTGTAATGTACTAAATCGATTTCTTTAATATAAATAAATAAAAGTAACTGTTATGGATGAATAGTCGGGTACGTTTTAATCGATATTTTGGTAACTAATCAGTTATCGAGGAGAAGGGTTAGATGACCTACTAGCTCCTAACTGCATACGAAACTATACAATATGATAATATTTACTAGGCAATCAAAAAGTGAAACGAAACACATCTGAAACCTTAAAATTTCCAAAAAACTATTTTCCAACTTAAAATGAAAACGATTTTGTACACAACAACAAAAATCCAACCTTTTTTGTGTTTTTATCATTTCAAGAATATCTTTAAATATTAACTACTATATAGTATTATACGAGGTTTATACTTTTTGTTATTTATTTTATATATTTTATCTGGGAATGTTCAAAAAACATCATTAAAAATAAAAATAAATTTTTAATTCCCATTTACATGATGAATACGTTATCGTCCAAGATATTACAATATTTTACCATAAATGTATGCATGAATACTATGTATATACGAGTACGAGTATAGAAAAAAATCAAGGATTTATATTATGTATAATCGAAATAAAACTATAAATATGATAACAAAAACAAATTATAATAAACATATATATAGTATGTTTCTATACGTTTATAGATAAACATAACCATAAAATTAAAATATATAGAAATCATAATAAATACATAAACTCTCTCTCTCTCTCTATGTTTGTATAAATTTACATAAAAAGAAATAATAAATGAACTGACATACTTCAACCCCCCCAAAAAAACGAATGAAATTTCATATCCCTATTTGACATGAGTATACTGTTCGGTTTTGTTGTTGCTGCTAAGTTCCAAAAACTTTGTCTATCGTAGAATATAAAGTTGTGGTTGAGTTTCGGTTGGATATAAAAAAAAATATATATTTTGATTAATTCCTTACGAAAAATTATTATGGTACTTTATTTTCATTAAATCCATCATAAAATATTATGTTCATCAGAAAGGTATTAAAAAATAGAGAATAACATTTTTCAATTTTTTTTGTAAGGGTTGTAAAGTTTTATCAACTAGATTCAGTGGTGCTAAAACTGATATGCGCTATAAAATTGGATATGGGGTAATTTAAAATCGTATCATCATTCCAATATTATAAATAGTGAATGTGAAGAAAGATGCATTACATCTGAGAATCTATTAATTCCAGACAGAAATGATCTTTAACTAGTGTGGGCAACATTTGAATACTGGTTGTACAGGGTGGGCCAATTTGGACTGCAAATAATAAAGGATTTTATAAAATTTCATAATGTCATCATACTCAGTGCAAGAACGTGTAAAAATTGTTGAATTTTGTTATGTTTCCGGACGATCAATTGTTGAACAACACAAAGAAAATACCGTCAGCATTTTAATACTGCAACGGCCCCCAGTGGCAACATGATAAGAAGCTTAATGATCCGTTTTGAGAATTTGGGTTCAGTAGGTGATGAACTACTTCGCCCTGTTTGCACTGAAGAAGCTATAGATGCTGTAGGATGTTTGAGGATGTTTGCATATAAAATTTAATTGGTCCAAGAATTATTGCCGAGGGATGCACGGCTACAATATACCAATAGATTGATTTTGCTAGCGACAGAAAATGCCAATTTTTTGAATAATCTGATTATGAGCGATGAAGCACATTTTCATTTAAATGGATATGTTAATAAACAGAACTGCCGAATTTGGGGTACGGAGAATCCGAGAGCATTGCATCAGCGATTATTACACCGTCTTAGATGCATTGTTTGGTGTAGAATCATGGCTGATAAAGTTATTGGTCCATGTTTCTTCGAAAATGAAATTCAGGAGCCAGAAACCGTCTCTGGGGCGGTATACCGGAGCATGTTGGAAAATGTTTTATACCGCAAGAGCCACAATGGCAATTCTGCGAGAACTTTTCGAGGACCGAATAATTTCAAAAAGTGCCGATTTCACCTGGCCACCTCGTTGTCCAGATTTGACGGCCCCAGATTTTTTTTTGTGGAATTTCTTGAAGGATCGAGCTTACGTCAACAAACCACAAAATATTCAGGAGCTAAAGCAGAATGATCGCACAGAAATTGCTCAATTGGAACCAGAAACGTTGCGCAACGTAATGCAAAATGTCTTAAATGGCACTGGAAGCTGGTTTGTATCATGGATATTTTGTTTGTACTAAAACAATGATTTGTGTATTAGATAACAATCAAAATTGAATCGGCTTAATCTTTAATTTGCTAAGTGTAGTTTTGATTTCAGGTTGAAGAACAACCTTTTGGTGTTTTTCATCCTTGTGATCAGAATTGAGGTTAAATAAATGAGACAGAATTTTTCCATATGAAATTTGAGCTATGTCGTATATGATTCGTAATCGTTCGATGTAATATGTGATAGAATCACAATTCTATATTGTTATAAATAACAACGTGTATATGGATTAGTGTCTATAATTATAAAAAACATTCAACATTGAATGCAAACCGTTCAAATTGAATTACTATATACATATATAGTCGTGTGCGAACTTAGATATGATTAAAAATTTTAGTTGCTGTGTGTGGCTCACACATGTCAGAGGTAGTAAAAATGTTGACCCCGTATATTTTAAATGAATTTGTGTGATGTGCAAAAAAAAAGTAGTATTTTTAAAACTTCAGCAAAAAATTCACAAAATTTATTTTATTTGTTATTGTACGAGTATACTACTTATACTAAAATTTAGTAATATAGCTTTTGGCTTTTAATACAGCACTCATCCGTCGAGGCATTGAGTTTATTACACTTTGACACCATTCAACGGGAATGGACATTCAAGCTGATTTGGTTATCTCCCATAATTGCTTCGAGTTTCGTGGGTTGGAGTTGGAAATATTTTTTTAAATATCGGCCCACAATGCTCAATTTTGAGATCAGGTGATTGGACAGGCCACTCCATAACTTTAATTTTATTCCGCAAGAACCATTCCTTCGCCTTTTTCGAGGTATGTTTCGGATTATTCATTGGCTTGTTTAATTTAAGCGGCAAACGTATTCTGCATAAGGTAGCTTAACGGTTTCGATTATTTGGGTGTATTTATCCTCATTCATAATATCTTAAATCCAGTATATCGAGCCAACTTCAACCCAACAAAAACAACCCCAAACCATTATGTGCCCCTCATCATGTTTAATGTTTTTTGTCGGGTACTGCGGTCCGAATTCAGTATTCTGTGGTCTTCGGATACAACAGCACCTTTCTAGTCCTCAAACCTTTTAAATTTGCTGTTAAAAGACGTTTTCTAATCGTTGATGTATCGACGCCCAAGTAAGATCTTGTTTGATCTTCGTTGAAGTATAAAACAGATTCCTTTTCGCACAAATCACTATGTCCCGATCAGCTTGATTCGAAATTTTTCGTTTTCTGCCTCATGTTTCTGTTTTTCTTTTATACTTAACAGCATTGGAAATAACCATTGGTGAATGTCTCAACAATTTCCTGGATACATTTAATTATTTCTCTTCGCACTTCAGAACAATGCCTCGGCCCATTATTACTTAAATAATACATTTTTTTATCCAATTTTTATAATTTTATTTATCTAACTATTTCCAAACCGCTATTCTAGATCACCTCTATTAACTCGAACATAACGGGAATCTCGAACTTATTTGATCAATATGTTAAAATGCGTTTGGGTTATGTTCAGTGGACATTAAAAATTCCCTTTTGACAATAGATGTCAGTCAAATCATGAAGAGGATATTTTTATACACCCAATACACAAAATACAGGTACACACTACTATTATTTCGAACACGACTAAAACGATATAAAACTAAACTTTTAATGATTTGGCTAATACCTTTGCCACCGATAGGTTAGCAACAAGAGATGGCTCCTTACATTTGAGAGAAGAATCATGCGTGTGATTTACAGCCGAAAATGCGAAATAGTAGTTGGTACATACCGAGCGAGCTCTGTACAATTTCGAGATCAGAGATCTGATGAAGATCCCCGATATTGTGCATGAAGTAAGATCTCAGCGAGTACGCTGGCTCGGGCACGTTCAGCGTGCTGATCCGGAACGAATTGTGCAGCGATCTCTGAAATGAGAGCCACCATATAGTAGTCGCAGAGGTCGTTGCAGACGACGATAGCTCCGCGATGTAGAGAACGACTTTGCCTCTTCAGATTGTCTTAGACATAATGAAGACCATGCTCAGGATCGAAACCGTTGGAGCCTAATAGTTGACTCAGTAAGGGGCCAGTAATGGCCTTTAAAACTGTTCATTATTATACAATCATTTATTTTTCCTCTATCATATTACTTATGTCCGCTTTACTGCTATGAACCGTTTTTGATATCCGCTCTTGTACCCACTCACCGATTTTTACCACTATTACATCACTTAAGTTTTGAATTACATTTATATTATTATTATTAGATTTTTCGAGTAACGTTTTTAGGCAATTATCTATTTTTTCCTCCAACAATTTACTACCACTATCAATTTTTTAAAGTATATTCTCTTTTTAAAACGACAAATTTTACCAAACACTTTATGCACACATGACTATAAGGCTGGTCTGATTAATCTTTTTGAGAAATTTTCGATTAATGATTAATCGATTATAAGAAAAAACGTTTATCTACTCCAATTCTTATTTAACTTTAAATAATTTTCTTTAAAAATATCTTTTAAAAAACGTAAATTCATTTTGGTTTTAAATAATAAAATATTTCAAATAAATATTTTACAAATGGTTGGACCAAATGAAATTCAAAAAAAAATTATTTTAATTCCTGTCCATTTTGTTCCTGTGTAGCTATGATCGGAGAAAGCATAATAAGCATAATGAATCAATTGTTTCATCATTTAATGATGTTCTCTAATTTGATACAAAAAGTCCTGCAGCACTAAAACATTTTTTCGCTTCTATCGACGATGGTGGAATAGTTAACAATGCATTAGTTCTTTTTTAATTCACGAAATGTTATTTTGAAAAGTTACTACTATAGGTAGATCGGTTGGCCTTTACGACAAAATGCGATTCAATTCATCTTCTTTTGTAATATTCTCAAAACATAGCTTCATCCTCTTGATTTAGAATGTTTTCATCATCAATCATGTTCTCATCAGTAAGAAATAAACGTTGCATGATTTATTTTAATGATTGAGCAATTTCATTTTTCGTTGAACGTTTTAATATTGAATTTTTTTGTGTGAGAGTTTCCAGGTAAATGTTGGGATCCTCTAAATACTTTAAAATGGATTCTATAATTGGTGTTCTCCTTTCAAATATTCTTCTACTAACTGTTTCCTGAAATTTTCTTCCTGTTTCACTTGATTGCGCTTTTCCTTTTAATTTTTAGTCAATAAATATTCAAAAAATTTCAATGCTTTGATTAAATTTCAATCCCGTGTTTCCAAAACAAGTGAACTTACTTCAATAATGATTCGACAATTTCTTCAAATTGCTCAATTTCACGTTGTGTTGGATATACATAAATGTATTACTGACAAATTTGTTAGTACTGAATATAAGACATCTTTTAATTCCAAGAAGACATTTTCCTTACCAAGTGTTTCTTGACATGCTTTTTGCAAAAAGTAATTTTTTACCGAAGATTTTCTAAAAAAACGAACTATTTTCCTAACTTTATTTATGGACGAGGAAAAGTGTGTAACAAATTAAATTTCATGTGCAGGCGAAGTAAGTATTTCACACCAACTCTTTCCTCCGTCGTGAATGGCACCTTCATCATCATTATTATCAGATTTGTCGTCACTTGTAACAATATCAATTTCGGATTGAGTGTTCTAAATTTCTTCTTCTAAACATTCTTCTTCAATTTTCTTGGAATATAAAACATCAAACACAGCAAGATGTAAGCCATGACTATGGCATTAATCTACCCATTTTTTCATATCCATCTGTTATAATAGGTACGATGTGATTTTTGAGTTGCAAACCAAATTTGTCCAAAACATCAAAACACCTTTTACTTTGCGAAATATTAATTATTTAATATAT
Source organism: Tipula unca (assembly GCA_951394425.1). Classification (NCBI taxonomy): domain Eukaryota; kingdom Metazoa; phylum Arthropoda; class Insecta; order Diptera; family Tipulidae; genus Tipula; species Tipula unca. The sequence goes on along the minus strand of OX596382.1, from coordinate 66,635,413 downwards.
CTTGCTGTAGATTATATTTAAATAAGGCGGAAAAATCTATTGTAAAATTCCTTAAATACAATTACAACGATTAATCATTTACATTTTTTGATTAACGATTAATTGTTCAAGTAGCAACAAAAATGATTAATCGGTTAATTTGAACCAGCCTTATAACTAATGCAATTATTTTTATTTATTAAATCCACGTCATACTCTGCGAGTTGGGCACACTTTCGACAAACATAACAACGGGCCTGATCAACTCTTTGTCACCATCAAGCTTAACGGCACTTGAAAAGTGTTTAGATTTTAGCAATGGCCTTTGAGGATACAAAGAACGACTGCCAGCTGCCAGCCGCACTTTAATATCCTCACCCACACTGTAATTGTGAGTGATAAGAAACCCAAATATTTGAACCTTCTCATTTCCTCAAACGTGTAGTGGCCACTACTAAAACATCTTAAAAATTGGTGTACCATTGTTCCTATAACCAGAAATCATGTATTTTATTTTGGACTCATTGATCTGGAGTCTAACAGAACCTGAAACTCTACAAGCGGATCAAGTATTTTCTTCACTCCGTTGCTATTCACTACAATCACGCATATGTGACTGGCGATATAAAATGTTGCGCTAAGGTGTTTCAGTTTTACGAAAGATATACTCCAATATGAGATTAAAGAGGATCTTGGATAGAACATCTCCCTGCCGAACACCCGACTTTACTGGACAAATTCTTGATAGTTCATGTTCTGAACTTTAATTTAATTTAATGAACCAATTTTGTTCGCATTCCTAGGTTTTCAAGAGCACACCACCAACTTTCTCAATTGATCGAGTCATAGGCTTGCCAGAAATCCTGGAGCACCTTATGAACGGGGATGGAAATCTCATAATATTTAGAAAGAATCATCTGCAGCGAAGAAAACTGATCAGTGACTGATCGATTCGGACGAAATCCTCCTTAATATACCAGAGCCTCCACCAGAGGAGTGATTCTATCCAATATAATGTAGGACAGTAACTTATATGCTGTGCAAAGGAGAGCTGTACCGCAATAATCCTCACAATTCAAGCGATCCGCTTCTTGAAGATGGGGCACATCTCGGCCATTTCCACTCGTCAGGCATTATTTCGGTTCGCCATACTAATCGAATAAGGTCGAAAAGGCAGTTCCACAAAGTATCCCCTCCGAATTACAAGAGCTCTGAGTTAATGCAGTCCTCTCTAAAGTCTGAGCAGCACTGACAACCGTATTTTTCAGTGCCTCCCAGACAGAACTCACACAGTCAGACTCTGGTTCTTACATTCCTCAATGTAGTGACTGACAAGAACCTGATGTCGTTTCTTTTGATCTTCATTTATCAGACCTTCACAGTCGATACGTTCCATATGTTTTAATGTGTTCCCAGACTTGTACGAAAGCTTCCATCGTACCTTTGCAGCGACCAAATAATGATCGCTGCCTACGTATTTGGTTGCTGACCGATAAGTTCTCACATCCTGCACAACCCGAGCTCGCCCTTTTAAAATTATCACGTGCTCAATTGGGCTGCGGGATGGAATTTTGCGAGGGTGGATCCATGTTTCCACATGTATCTGTTTGTGAGCAATTGAAATGTTCATCATTCTCTCACCATTATCGGTCGCAGTTTCGTATATCGGGAGTAAGGACTTATGTTTTCACACAAGTCGGCTTGATTTCTGCCAGCTCTATCATTAAAGTCCCCAATTACCATTCTAACATCGTGTTCGGGTATAAATCCCATCAGATCGTTTAAGCCATTTTAAAATGAGACTTTCTTTATCTTGTGGCTAGCTACAAAACGAAATCCAGCTCCAAGATTTCTGAGGTCATATCCACTGTATAACAACGTAAAGCCCTGGAACACAAGGTCCCTACTTTAAAGCCAAGTTTCTTGAAGAGCATCGAGTTCCAGCCGATACTCCTCCATGCATATGATTAGCCCCTCCAACGCTCCTTGTTTCCTAAGTGACTGCACGTGCTATGTGTGGATTCTAAATCTCGTGTCCGGGTACTTGAGCGGAGGTCCGGTATTGTTTTGGCGGTATCCATTTATCATTTTGTTGATTTTGACAACCGTTTAGTCGCCTCCTACGACAAGCAAAGGATACTGTAGTGGTATTCTTGGAAACATGCTCTTGTAATTTAGGGTTACGAGACATGTGTGCCTTCCGAGGCCTTTCTTAAATATAATCAGTTTTTCGAGAGAAACAACTTGGGTGTTACTGTTGCCACGACTGCTATTTAGCTCTATCTGTTCCTACCAGCTAATTTCAACTATTTAACCTAAAAATCGGCTAAACTTATTCCATTCTGCGGTTTTTCGACTACATATTTCTCGAACTGTTCTGTATTTGTCCTACAAATAAAATATACTACACTTGTATAATTATATTTGTTGTTCCATTTACACTTTAACAGTAAAATAGCTATTATTCTGCTAGCATTCGATCGTTTCTAATTTTCTCGTTTGGAAAGTTTGACAAAATACAAAGTTTCATTAAAAGTTCATACAATATTCTGAAACTTTCATTAGAAACATTAAATCTGATTTATTTATTATTCACAACGTTTTAATATAAAAATGGTTTTTTTCATATTTCTTCTACGCTGTATTGTAGAACTGTAGACGTATAAAGTTTAAAAAAACAAATTAATGACGACTGAAAAATGTGGAGAAGAAAAATGAAAAATGTATAAAAATTGAATTTAACAACAAAAGAATTTTAAATTAAGTAAGTAGAAAAACAACAACAATATTATATTAAAAGTAATGTTGAAAAAAGAAAATTGAAATAAATTAAAACGTCAAGAGGGTTGAAATAGGTTTTTATGATTTTTTTTTTTGGTTGTTTGTTTACTTTTAGAAATTAAAATGGAAATATAACATTTTAAAATTTGAATTATTTTACTTAATGTTTGTTGGTTTCAATTGATGCTTTTAAATTATAAAGTCATCGCATCGGTCGTATACTCGTAGATATTGCACCGGCCACGGCCCATTGGATTATAATTAATTTTCATTCACATAGCAGACTAAATATGGTAGTTACGTATCGCAACAATGTATGTGAAGTTAGCCCGAAAAACTATCCCGAAAAAGGCCTTTTCAATTTTGGTAGTTGTCTAATTTTACGCCAGCCTGAAAAAATTTATGAAAAATTGTAAGAAAAATTCATAGCATGAAATGTATTGGTTTTAATTAATTGAAATTAGGAGAATTTCCCAAGACGTGGAAAACAACGAGAGTGACGCCGATATTCAAAACTGGAACGCGGGATGATATTTCATGTTATAGAGGTATAACGTCAATTTCATCAATCCGAAAGTTATTTGAACTGGTAGTTTGAAACTCATTCCGGACCGTGGTACCTCGATACATATCACTATATCAACACAGTTTTATGCCAAAGAAATCTACTACAACTAACCTTATGGAGTTCACCAGCAGCACGATTAAAGTAATTGAAAATCACAAGCAAGTAGACCTTATATACACAGACTTTGCCTTAGGCTCCATCAGTCATTGCAAAGCACTAGAAAGCTTGTATAAATTTTACATTAATAAGTTCAAGACCATGACTTTCCTTCGGATAAAAAATCCTGTTATTCAACAATACCAAATAAATGGTACCATTTTAAAAATAGTTTCTGAATTTAAAGACTTAGGGATTACTTTCTTTGGAAATATGCGTTTTTCTAATCAATATTTGGTTTTATCAAACGATGAACAGGTTATATCAATGATATAGAGGCAATCAAGATCTTATATTATGCCTATGTCAGATCTCAAGTGGAGTATGCAGTTAATGTATGGTGTCCCGTTTACGACGGTTATATTCAAAATATTGAGAATATGCAAAAGAGATGTATCCGTTATGTAACATGGAAAGACGATTGGCCTTATAACCATGAATTACCTTAATGTGAAACCACTACAACTATACGTAACTGGCTGCAAAGCCTATAAGATGAGTACATTTATTGGGAACATTTCACTTCATCAAATCGACGCACCATGTATATTGGAATTAATCAAATTAAAGTAGAACTCTACGGGATCATCAATTATTACATTTAGATCCACATAGGACAAACTATGGTGGCAATGAGACTATCAACAGGATGGCGAAAATTTTTAATAAAATCGAACATCTATTCGATTTCACCTTAAGTAGGGATAGCTTCCAACGTAGGTTGAAGCAACATTTTGCTGTCATTTCCACGTCATCCACAGTTTTACACAGAAAGCTAGTAGATCTTAGAGAGTAGATTAGAATTGCGAAAAATTGCTCAATAACAAAGATAGCATTACAAAAAAGTTGTAACTTCTACGACTTTTGTCAATAATTTGTAAAATAAAGTTCTATCTGCACAAGAATTGTTACATACAACCTTCTTATCAACAAAAAAAACGACAACCTTTTTATCCTATTTACTCAGTTATCACTATTTTATTCTTAAGGCTTGTGCACGAGACCGGATTCAAATCCTAGGAAATCAAATCCGATTTCTCTCTGAGAGAATTTTTGTGTGATTAAGTTAGCCGCCTGCGAGTTTTTTGCTGAAAGTTAAATATATTTCAACTCAAGAAGAGAAAACGGGCGGGTTTTTTGCCATTTTAATTAATTTGATTAGGATAGAGATCGGATATAAATTCCCAGGGTTTGAATCCGATGTCGTGAACATGGCTTTAACGACACTACCAAACTGAAATTAAATGTCAAATTTACGCTGGAGTTTTAGTATTATATTTTCATATTTCGATGTAGTACTGATGTGCCCTTAAGTGGCTTAAAATGTGAATTTATTTTTAATTAAATTGTATATTTCATACATTTTCTGTTATTGTAAAAAGGTAATTTTTATTTTTAATAATTAGTTAATTTTTTTAAATAATTATGTCTAGAATTTATTTAATTTTTTTTGCATACTTTTACAGTTATGATGTCGGAAAATTACGATATCAAATATACGTTTGAGCTTCTTGAACCCGGCAATGAACTTTTAATTATTGACAATCTAGAAATATTTACGAGATGGGGACCTCGCACCAGGTGATTCCATTGGTTTTAAATTGCTGAAATCTAGAAATTGTCGAATCATTTCTAAAGCGGACAACTCAAAATTACAGCACGAAAAAAGGCCAAAAAATAAATTAAAAATTACATGACGGATATTTCGATGCTCAACTTTAATTTCGGACTCTGAACGTCGAAGTATTTTTAGTGATTATTATTCATTAAATCAAGCAATTTTATATCAAGAACAACGGAGCGGGTTGACACCCGTAAATCGGACTTTCGCGTCGAAAATTCTCATGATGCAAATGATTTATTTTTCTGTTGGTGTAGTCAACACGTATGGATTTTGTTTCATTTAACCTGACACGCCATTGCTTCGTCCATCGATAAATTTTGTTCATCCCACTTTGAAGCTTATTGGTAGCTCCTTCTATGGTATCATTTACTACCAAAATAGCAGTGTCGTCTGCAAATGTGCCAATTGTGGTATTCTGAGATAATGGAATATCGCTTGTGAATAATAAATATAGAATGGGTCCTAAGACACTTCCTTGTGGCACTCCAGCTTTGATCTTTTTAATTTCTGAGTATGACTGTTCCTGTTTAACATGAAAGTGTCGCTCTGTAATGTAGGATTTTAATATTTGGCAGAATTGTGAAGGTAGAATGTTCTGGAGTTTGTGCAGAAGACCTTCGTGCCAAACTTTGTCAAACGCTTGGGCCACGTCAAGGAAGACTGCTGAGCAGATTTTCTTTTCTTCGAGTGATCTTTCTATGATATCTATTATTCTATGAGTTTGATCAACTGTAAAGTGTCTATCTCGAAATCCAAAATGATGTGTGGGGATTAATTCCTGCAATTCAATTATTGGTTTCAATCATTTTAAGAGAAGTCTTTCAAATAGTTTTGACATAATAAGCCGTAACGAAATCGGTCTATGGGATTTTATTTCGTTTGGTGGTTTTCCAGCCATAGGTATCATAATCACCTCCGCGAACTTCCATACATTTGGTACATATTTCATCCTGAAAGCTGCATTGATTAGAGTTGTTAATTTGTTGATGCCCTTCTTCGATAGCTGTTTTAAGATTTTCCTGTTATCAGGTCATAGCCTGGCGCTTTGTTAGGATTTACTTTTTTTTTTATTTCATTAGTCAATTCCGCAGGGGTGGTCAGAGCGATTTCTTTATCAATAGTTTCATCTACTTCATGGAATTCTTCTCTCTCTTGTACCTCATTAGGCTGAAAAATACTTTCTAGATGGTCAGCGAAAGCTTTTGCCTTTTCTTCATTGCTTCTGGCCCAATCTTATGGGTGGTATTTGAGTTATTGGTCTTTTCATTCTTTTGGTTGTCTTCCACAAAGAATAGTCAGTATCCTTTTCATATGTTAATGACTGTAGATATGAGTTTATTGTATCAGTTTTAATGTACTGGATTTTTCTCCTGAGTAGCTGTGTCAGGTTATTCAGTTTGTTTTTATCTTGTTTAAAATATGTCAAATATGTTTGTCCGGTTTATCCGAAGTTCGTTTTATCGAGGTATTACTGTAGTTGGTTCTCTTTTCTATATAAAATGGACCAATAAAAAAGGATTCCATTTATAAATATAATCCTCGCAATTAATGGAAAATCAAAAAGCCAGTAAACGGCGATCTATAGGAGTATAATAAACTAATTATAAAGTTATTCAATTTAATCAATTTATTATGAGGTTTATTTATTCGGTCGTTATCATTTATTATAAATTGGTCATCAAAAACGTCTTAATACTTTGGTGCTACAAATGATAATTAAAGACATTCAATCTTTTTCCATAATGAAGATAGCGCGTTTCCAAAACTCTTGGCAACACTTGATCCGGCTTATAAATTATCCAAAACCACGCTAGGCTGACCGCCCCTACCTGAACTATATGACAGTTCAATGGAAAAGATTTTAAATATTGTTTAACATATCATAATTACCACCAATGTGGATTAGTTGTACGATCGGGCACACTGCCGAAAATATTAAAACTAAAAGAGACAATATGCTTCAACAATGGAATACACAAAACAAAGTACCTATAATTGTAACAGACAATGGTGTAAATATTGTTGTAGCATGGTAACTCACTAATATGCACCATTTACCATGTTTCGCACATACATTAAATTTAGTAGTCCAAGATGACATTAAAGTGATCAAACTCATTCATTTAAAAGCAAAAGCCATAACAAATTTTCAGGAATAAATAAAGAAACCGGTTCTTAAATTAAAAAATGACATTGTAACCAGGTAGTTTTTACATGTTCCAACGAATCGGGCACCGAAAAGAATGTAAAAATGCTTCATTAGGCGTACTTGATAGCCAAAAAAAAAGGCTAACTTCAGAAGAATGGATTATTTTAAGCGAACTGTATTCCTTACGCGAACCGTATGACTTTTGAGCTCGTTACTGTTGAGTTGAGTGCTGACCAACCTGTAACTGTGTCAAAAATTACAGCATTCTTAGATGGCTTAACGAAAGCAGTTTTAAAAATGAATGCTACAATTCGTAGTGCCTATGGGGTAAATTTATTTCACGCATTAATAGCAGGTATTAAAAAACGTTTCGATAAAATTGAGTATAATTTAATTGTTAGTAAGCCACGTATCTGAGATTTAAGAAACATGCGTTTTCCAATCAAGTAGCCTACAATAAAGCCAAAGCCGCAATAACTGGAAACGTAACTGATTTATATCGTATGCAGGCTCAGGAAAGAAGTGGGAAGGGTTCACAAATAATTGATCCGGTGACAGCCAATACCGAAACCAATGATTTAATTTGGGATGCTTACAACAGCCGAAATCAAACGGTTGTGGCCTCGCCTCAATCTCCAGCTATATAATCGAATTGCGTCAAAAGATCCCCTAAAATGGTGGAAATCGAAAGAGCTAATTTACCAAAGACTACCCAAATTAGCAAAAAAGCATCTGGCTGTAGTTGCCTTAAAGGTAACGAGTTTCCATTACTTCAAAGTACCGGAACTGTACAACTCTAATTGAACAACAATTTATCAATTACTAAAGTTAAGTTGATATTGGTTGATTTGAATTTTTTCTTGATTTCACCACCAATATCAATGGAAAACTCTTGAAGAAATTTATTGGTTCTACCTAACAAAATATTAATATGACGCCATAATACACATTTGTTAGGGTTTAGGAAATCTGCAAAAATTCTCAGAATTCCCCTAATTCATTCAAGGATATGGTCATAATCAATGTAATCTGATGGACAACCGTTAACAATATTACTAATTTGTAGTTTACGTTTCTTCAATATTAATTTTTTTATGTTAGTCAACTACCAGAAGTCGTAAGGCTCTTTAATAACAGAGTGTGTTTCTTAATCAGCTCGTAGTACTTAAATATTCCCTAAACTCATCATTAACACAATTAAAGTTGACTTTTATTTCTAATATTTTGTATTAATACACCTGCAGTTGTAAGAAAATGATGGATACTGGAATTTAAACTAGAACTTAGTAAGATGCTGCATACTAATAATAATCCGATGATCTGTAGGGTGATCACCAGCCAGTTCAAACTGAATCGTATTTTTCAAATCTATTGTTTCTTTTCGATTAATTGTGTTTGATTCTTCAAGACATTGGCTTAACTGATATCATGGCGTCCGTAGAAATTTGCACACCAACTTCTCAACAACATTAGTTATTGTTTTACTAATTTCGTTGCACTTTGAAGGTAGACCAATGTTTTACACAGAAAGTTAGTAAGTTGTTGAATGCATATTATCTGTTTCTGTACACTTTTCAGAATTTGCACAAATTCACTCAAATTCGGATTATCAGAACTTAGCTGCACATTGTAAGACCTACATGTAAATATTTTAGGAGTCAACATGTTGACTTACACTATTATTCATAATAATTGCCCATAGTACAAAAAAAAATTAAAAATAAATTAAATGTAAGATTTGGTTATTGGTAAGATTTTGTTGAGAAAAGGTATGAAAATAGGGCTTGGTTGCGTAACAAGGCTGAAAGAAAAAATATTGGGATAGATAATATAGAGTAGTAGAGTAAAGTAGAACATGGGAACTTACCTTAATGTAAGCATGTGTTTTTCAATTAAATTGGTTGCAATTGTGTTCTATTATTTTCTTATGCGGTTCAGTAACATCAATTCACGCTATCAAGGCTACGCTTAGCTGGCAAAACGAACCGCGTCGCTGATAGATGGTGAATCGATATTCTGCTAACACATTTAACAAAATGGAGGCCTGTGTAAATAACATCAATTCCATCACCATCAACTATCGAACTATTTGTGTTAGTGTAAAATTCTGGACATAGCCATATAGCAGACCAAATGGTGAGACCATTCAGAATTTTGTCTGAAATTCTCCCACCCTTAATATGAAAATTGTTATTATTGTTATTTGGTAATATTTTTCTGATAAGTTGCAACATTTAACACAATTAACACTCATAATCACAAAAACTGTCGCAAGCATCTATTAGATTGATTAGTAAAATTTCTATTTAGATTTTAGAATTATATTTCAATATTATTATCATGAGATGAATACTTGTCGAGTTGACTTTTCGAAAGCTCAGTTTTATAAATGAGCTCACTAAGTATTAGTAATTGGAATATGATATCTATGTTTGCTGTAAGTATATTATTCTGTCCTAAATCAACAAAGAACAATTATTCACCAAAACGTGAATTAATACTAATTGCGCCCAATGTTCATGTTTATTTACATTAAAACATTATACATATCTTTCCAAATTCTATGTGTGTTGATTTATGTTGCGAAATAAAAAAATTTCCATCTAATGTTTCCATAACAAATCAAAATTACACGATTTTATTCAACAAACTTTAAATCATCTCATCATACCACCAACCGCAAAGGAGGTATAGCTGTGCTACATAATATATTTAACCTCGGTTCGTTAATATTCAGACGTGATACAAAACAATAATTTTTTTTAATTAGTGTTTTCCACTTTGAAAAAATTTAACTATGTATGTATATGTATATACGAGTAAATGGTGAAAACACAATTTATGCTGTATGGGTAAGCGATAGAGAGAGGAGATGTCTTAATATTTTATTTTGTGTTTCCAAAATAATACCATTTGACATAAATTTACAATTATAATTTATAATACTGTTATTATTGAATTTAGTCACGATTTTCATCATTCCGAAGACAAATGATTATTTTACTTGTGCCGAGTACTCATACACAAAAAAATTGAAAAACGAAAAACAGAAAGGAAAAATCTATATTGACAACACTTTATTGGTTTGGGGTGAAATATATGGTGTGGTATAAAATGGGTATTTAAGACAATAATGGTAAAATTTTATATTTCAGTGCTGTTGAAATGTAGTACCGCGGACAATTGTTGGAACAAAAATTTTATATTTCAGTGATTTTGTGAACCGACAATTTACCGAGTTTATATTTTTTTCTCCCCTACCATGTCATAATGCAGTGAAATTAATACTAAAATAATATATAAAAAATTACACTGTTAAATTTGGCACTTTTCTCTATGGTAAATTCATTTATACGAAAATTTGAATTTGAGGTGTTTTGTAAATTTTATGCTGCCGATTTAACTGCCTTGCCTATAAGAATTAAATTAGAATGAGCCGTTAGATTTTCACAGAATTTTGAAATTCCGTGATTTTAAACAAATCTTAATAATTGAAACTGCCGTTCATAGATATGTCCACGGGTACTCATGTATATTTTCGGATAGTTTAGGTCACCTAGGATTTTTGTGATCGAGCAGACTGATGAACTTTTTTATTTGTTTATGGAATTTAAAAGTTATCTGATTTTGAAAATGTTGTACCGCCGGTCCCAGAGATGTCCCCGGGTACTGGTCTATCTTTTCAGATAGTTTAGGCTATTTTGAACCTGTTTGATTAAACAAGTTAAATTCTGATGAACTTTACTATTTATTTTACACCATTTATAGAGGGCACGTAAACGATTTTTTAAATTTGGTACCTTCGATCCTAAAGATGTCCTCGGATACTCGCCTATATTTCCAGATAGTTTAGGCCATTTAAAATCTTTGTTATCAAGAAAATAAATTCTGATGAACTTTACTATTTATTTTACACCATTTTTAATTTCAGTGTTCGAATAATTTAAGTTATTTTTTTTTTTCATCAGAATTTAATTTTTTTGATCAAGAAAGTTACTAAATTCAATAAAAATCAAGGAACTTTTAAATTTCAAAATCAAATAAAAAAGTTTATCAGAATTTAGTATGCTTGACCACAATAGTCCTAGGTAGTCTAACCTATCCGCAAATATACATAAGTATCCGTGGGTATCTCAAGGATAAATAGTAAAAATTATTAAAATTTGTTTAAAATCCCGTGAACTTCAAAATTCTGTGAAAACCTAACGGCTCAATTTAATTGAATTCCTAAATTTACAAAATATCTCAAATTCAAATTTTCGTATAAATAAAATTCCAATAGCAAAATAGCAAAATTTAATCGAATTAGGTATATGTCAAACGGCTCCGGTTTCATCACTCCACACGGTACAAAAGAAGGACAGTACAGATTGGCATCCATGTGGAGATTATCGTCGACTGAATGCCATTACGGTACCGGATCGTTATCCGAAACCACATATTCACATATCACGAAACCAATATTCTTCAGTACAACTGCAAGAGTTTTTAGGAAATTGACTTAATCAGGGCATACCACGCAATACCTGTAGCTTCCGAAGACGTGCCTAAAACGGCAATCACCACACCATTTGGGTTATTCGAATATAAACGAATGCATTTTAGTCTTCGGAACGCAGCTCAACCTTTTCAACGCATCATGAATGAAGTGTTTAAGGATCTTAATTTCCTATTCGTCTATATTGATGATATATTGGTCGCAAGTACAACTGAGGCGGAACATTTATGACATTTAAGGCAAAAGTTCTACAACGACTTGCAGAATACGAAGTCAAAATAAAGACATCCAAAAGTATTTTGGTATAATCCATCACTTGAATTCCTCAGCCACCACATATCTAAAGATGGCGTAAAACCTTCGCCGTAGCGCGTAGAAGCCATAAATCATTTCCCACAACCTACCTCAATTGCTGCCACCATTGCTATAAGACATTCGTTGAGCAGAATCTAAATAATTCCATGAATGAAAACGGATGACGAAAACTGATACCAAGCGAATCTGATGACAAGGACGTGATTCTAAAAACTCTCGGTGATGAGGTAAATGACACCAATGAATACAGATAAGCTGAATGTTTTATATACAATAGCTTAAATATAAAACAAAGAACTCTTATTAAAAGATATGTCATTAATGGACCTCCTAGTATAGTTTTCTGAAAACAAGATACATGATCAAAGTTCCGCAGAGAATTAACGTATCTAATACACGAATCAAAAGCCAACTGCAAACGATACTTTGACTGATAATCGGCATTATATACAAATATCTCACCATAGGTAAATAAGGGCATTATCAAGCTCTTAACCAACAACAACCTGATTGTAACAGGAGTTATGCAGGTAACAGGATTACAGGAGTTAACTGCATTCAAAATTAAGCCGTTAGTCTCGGTCCAGCTATAAATTGACGCTAAACCTTGATTCAAATTTCTACAAATATCATCCATGCTATCCAAAGGACCAGCTAAATATATTTGTAAATCATCAGCATAAACATGGTATCTTGAGTATTGAATGCGCAATGGTAAATCATTGATGTATAATCAAAATCACAATGAACCTAAAACAGAACCCTGCGGTACACCAGATGAAATTAACATTAGGGATGATAAAACTTCCTGATATTTAACTACACATTGTCTGTCTGCCAAGTATAAAATGATAAGACGTGTAGAGCAATCAGAAAACTTGAAGTAGAGTCGCAGCTTCTGTGCAAGTAAAACGTGATCATTGCAATCAAATGCTTTAGAAAAATCCAGTAATTCCAAAACAGAAAAGTAACACTGATTCATACTCTGCAATAGATCATAACATACTTTTTCTAAAGCAGTAGTAGGGGACTGAGTGATTACTCTTGAAACTAGACTGGAATGGGTCTAAAATATTATTTTCATATAAATATTTTTTCATATGCTTGCATAAAAGACTCTCAAAGGCCTTGGAAAAATAGGGTAAAATACTAATTGGGCAAAAGTCTGATGCTTGAGATGGTGTTGAAACTTTTGGTACAGGAATCACGATAGCCTCCTTCCACAAATCCGGGAAAGTGCATGTTGTTAGTATGTGATTAGAAATATGAGTACAGTAGGGTAAAACTACTGGCAATAAAATTTTCATTAATTTAGGCACTATATTGTGATGACCAGTAGCATTTGATTTAACTAGGTTAAACGCCAAAGCAACCTCACTTTCACTAAATGCAATAAAATTAAATTCATTACAAAAATCAACATTCGATTGAGTCATGGACCAAGCAACAGGCTTTGCAGCTACCATGGAAAACTATTTCTTAAGATCTTCAGCCGAAAAATCTACTGCACAATCATTTGTAGGCATCATTCCCAAACTCTTAATAAACTTCGAAACGTTACCATTTTTAAGCCCATTGTTCAGCTTATCAAAATAGTACTTTCGTTTAGCATCCCGTATAAGACAAGTAGTTCTATTCCCTAATTTAGTGAAGGTCGACCAACCTGCAGGATTTTTACTCTTGCGCCAGTGTAGTAATGTACGAACTCGTTTTTTAATGGACTCCAAAATGAAATTATTGAACCATAGAGTTGACCTAGTTCTACATAACTTGCGTTTAATTGGAACATGATCATTAAACAGTCCAGCGACAAGCTGTTAGTTAAAAATGAAGCCTCCTTTAATTTGCTAAAATCTCTAACATGCTGAAATTTCATTTTAGAGCGAGGATGTCGGTATCTATAACACATAAAATCAAATCATGATCCGAGATCCCTGATATAGCCGTGCTGCCAATCATCAATAAATCCAATGAAGACGTTAACCTTGTATTAGAGAAAGGCAAAATGCCAACAGAAAGCGACGTCATCGAATCAAGAAAGTATTTAGCTGCAGCAACTGGATCTGTCATATTCAGGTTAAAATCACCCATAATGACAATGCGATGATACTCATCCATCGAATTGGATAAAAACTCAATTTATACTCATCAGCTTGCACCATAGAACAAACACGAGGATTATACATAATACCAACTAACAATTTTCCTGTACATAACATCACTTCCACAAAAAGTGTCTCAAAACGCTCTTGACAAGATCGATTAACTAGTTTGACCTTCAAATTGTTATGTACATATATCCCAAAGCCACCACCAATATTAGTTCTATTATTGTTAAGATCATTGCTTAGTAGTAAAAATCCAGGTACCTGGAATACGCAATTAGGCATTCCGTCACGAAGTCAAGTTTCAGAAATTCCCACAGTATTTAAATTGGTAGATATCCTTAAATGCGATATTTCATCAATATGAGCAGGAATTCACATGTCCCGTAAATCTAAATTGCACGAACATGTTTCCCAATAATACCACCACAGTATCCTTTGCTTGCCGTAGGAGGCGACTAAACGGTTGGATCACTGGGCTGACGACCCGCATCCGTAAGAAAATAAAGTGTTTATATAAAGTTAACAAAAATAAAAATGGATATCGCCAAAACAACACCGGACCCAAGCTCAAATACCCGGACGCAAGATTTAGGATTGGCACGTGGAACATGCAATCACTCTTCTTGGGCCGAAGGTAAAGAACGTTTTGGATTTCCAAGCAGTCAATAATCGATTGTGTAAGCTTCGCTTGCGCAAGAAGTTAGCCAACATGTCGATAATTTGTGTACACCACCCCACAGAAGTCAGCCAGCTCCAATATAAAGACTCATTTTACAATGACTTGGACGATCTGATGGGATCTATACCCGAACAAGATGTTAGAATAGTAATTGGGGACTTTAATGCTAGAGCTGGCAGAAATCATACCGACTTGTGTGAAAACATAGGTCCGTATGACTCCCGACATGAAGCTGCGACCGATAATGGTGAGAGCGGTTGCTCATGATCTTAGAGTAGCAAGCACATTCTTCCCTCACAAACACATACATCTAGAGACAAGGACACATCCTCGCGGAACTTCCCGCAGCCAAATTGACCACGTGTTAGTTTCTAAAGGACGGGCTAAGGTTGTGCAGGATTTGAGAACTTATCGGTCAGCAGCCAAATACGTAGGCAGCGATCATCATTTGGTCGCTGCAAAGCTACGATGAAAGTTTTCGTACAAGTCTGGGAACACAGCGAAACGCATGGTACGTTTCGACTGTGAAGGTCTGATAAATGAAGATCAAAAGAAACGATATCGGGATCTTGTCAGCGACAACATTAATGAAGCTAATTACCAGTCTGACTGCGTGAACTCTGTCTGGGAGGGACTGAAAACTTCGGTTGGCAGTGCTGCTCAACAGACTTTAGGTATAGTGAAAGTCAGACCCAAGAATGATTGGTTTGATGACGAGTGTCGTCTTGCAGTTGAGCAACAATATATAGCCCATAATGAAGTGCAACAACGTCTCACAATCGCGAGGATAAACAAGGCTGCTCTTGCAAGAAGGGCAGCTAAGCGGATTTGTAGACGGAAAAAGCGAGAATGGTGGAAGGCCGAGGTTCTGAAAGTACAACAACTCAGCAATGAGCGCAGTTCGCGTAATTTCTTTAAAGGAATTACTGGACTGCACCACACTTTCAGGCCTACGTCAACCGCCATTCGGGTCCGGGATGGAAACCTCTGTGTCAACATCGACGCAGTACTTGACGCATGGAGTGGACACTTTACTGACCTGCTTGATGTCCACCATGCGTCACAGACTGTTGTTGAGCCACCTCTAATACAGACTGCGGAGATTTGCACTGAGGAGCCATCCCATGAGGAAATCACTAAAGCCATGCAGAGATTGAAACGAAACCGTTCACCTGGAGTGGACTGCATTAATTCGGAGTTCTTGATATTCGGAGGGGATACTTTGTGGAACTGTCTTTTCGACCTTAGTAGTAAGTAACAACCTTACAGACGGGGAGAAAGATGTGCAAAATTTTAGTTGAAAGTTGTGCAAAATTTTAATAGTGGGGTAAAAAAAAAACGAAGAAAACGAAAAGATTTGAAATAGTGAGGTAAAAAAAGATTTGTGGTTTTTTGGATAAATTTGCACAGGTTCTATAATACTACAACAGGTGATATATATATATATATATATATATATATTTTGCACGACTAAGATGATTCGAAGAAAATAGATAATGATAAATAAAATAAAATAAAATAAAATGTAATGTTTTATTTTTTTGAAATTAGATCGTACTATGTAGCGTATAGTAAATTGTGTTTTCGTAAAAAAGATTTGTTGTTGTTTGTCATTTATACAACTCAGAAATTTATACAACTATATTCTATATTACAGTCGATATAAAATATTGTTGTTTGTGTTTTCGTTGTTGTGGAAAATTTGTATAAGTACATATATAATAATAATAAAACACACGGTTCGGAGAAAAAAAATAAGAAAAAATATATTTTATATTTAATGAAATGTGTGTGTGTTGGAATGAATTAAATTGATCGGTGGCGCTAAAAATATAAAAAAGAAATAAAGTAAGAAAGAATGTTGAAGAATATGATATGTGGTTGTCGGAGTTTTTGTATGAATTAATTAATGAATGAATGAATATTGTTGTTGCGTTGTTGTTGGATAAATAAGAAAGAGATTTTTATTAAATTGATCAGCGGTATGTATGAATATGAGAACAATATTGGGGGGTTGGATATGAAATAAATAATTAGAAAATTATTCGTAGATTTATAATAGATATTTTCCATATGTAATATTAAGAAATTTTCGGTGCATTTAAAAATTTTAGGTATGACAAATTGGTATATGAATATTTGTAATTTCTATCTAACACGGTTCGGAGAAATGAGATAAGCAAAAAAAAATAAAAATAAATTAATATGTGCGATAAGAAGAAGGAATCCGATGCGTTGTGTTATTGTAAATCACATTTTTTTTTTTCGTTAATTTCGAATCAATTTCGATTGAGGTAATATAGATAAAAAGATTTGAGTAAGGAACAAAATATAAAAAACCTTTGGAAAAGTTTAAGATTAAATTTTATATATGTACAAAAAAAATGTAATAAGTTTATCACTTTATGCATTTTTTATCCTGGTACAGCCGGAATTTATGAAGGAAAAATAATTAAATTCAAATATAGTAATTTTACAAGTATTTCTGATGAATGAAGAATTGAAAGACGAAAAACTTTTCTTTCAACCGTAGTTGGACATGAGATAAAATTGTTTTAACAATTATCATCAAATTATTTAGCTTTATTTTCATCATTTATCATATTTTTATTACAAAGATTATAATATAGATAAAAGAAGCAGAAGAAGAAACGTGTGATGTGTGTTATTGTAAAAAGTGAAAATTGAGAGTGGTGGGAGATAAAGAAATTATAAAACACAATGTGTGGTTGTATTTTTATAGTGATGTAAAATTAAAAAAAAGATTTGTGTTCTGAATGTTTTTTTTTTTTGAAATTAGATCGTACTATGTAGCGTATAGTAGTGTTGTTTGTGTTTTCGTTGTTGTGGAAATTTGTATAAGTACATATATAATAATAATAAAACACACGGTTCGGAGAAAAAAGATAAGAAAAAATGATATTTAATGAAATGTGTGTGTCGGAATGAATTAAATTGATCGGTGGCGCTAAAAATATAAAAAAGAAAAAATGTTGAAGAATATGATATGTGATAAGAAAGATATTTTTTTATTCAATTGATCACTGGCACTAAAAAAATATAAAGATTAAGAAGTTTGTTGTTGGTGTATGTGTGTATGTATGAATATGAGAATAACATTGGGGTTGGATATGAAATAAATAATTAGGAAAATTATTCGTAGATTTATAATAGATATTTTCCATATGTAATATTAAGAAATTTTCGGGGCATTTAAAAATCTTAGGTATGACAAATTGATGTAAACGTCTATATGATTTAGTAGTAGATAAAAATTGTCAACTAGACAGTAATATTGTGTTAGATACGAGATTTATTGTTGTTTGTGTTTCGTACATGAATATTTGTTGTAATTTCTATCTAACACGGTTCGGAGAAATGAGATAAGCAAAAAATTAAAATTAAAATAGAATAAAAATATGTGCGATAAGAAGAAGAAATCCGATGCATTATTGTAAATCAAATTTTTTTTCTTTTCGTCATAGTATTGTGTACATAGACATACATATATGGAATTAATAGATTTTTTGTTGTTTGTATTTGTTTTTACAAATTTTGCAAGTATGAAGCATTTGACAAAAAAATAAAAAATGTTCGATATAAGACTTGAAGTTCTGTTAATAAAAATTTTAAAAAAATACAGTATACATAAACAAAAGAAAAATCATAAACAAAAAAATCAAAAAACCATCAAATAGAAAAAGAAAACATTCCGCACCGTGTTATTGTAAAAAAGTGAAAATTGAGAATGGTGATAAAAGAAATTATAACCCAATGCGTTGTATTATTTTTATAGTAATGCAAAATTAACAGATTTGTGTTATTTTTAGTGTTGTGAAGGGTTTTTTTTTTTGATATTAGATCGTAAATAAAACTATTATAATAATATAGCGTATGAATATTGTTTTAAATACGAGATTTAATGTTGTTTGTGTTTTCGTGTATATAAATATCTCGGAATCGGAATTTATTTAAATTTCGGAAACAATTAAACAGATTTATTATTACAGTATTAATATTAAGCAATCATGTTTTGTCATGTTTAAGACACGAACTCGAAAAAAAGGGAAATTTTAAAAGGAAATATTTTAAACGAATATTTATAATTGTATTTAGCTTTAAACCTGTATTATTTGACAATAAACGTCAAAAAGTATTGCTAGAAGTTAAAATATTTTAGATAAATAAAACATAAATAAAATATATTGGTTTAATTAAATATAATTTCCCCAGTATTATTCCCGATGTTCTCTATCTAGAACTTGAAGTTCTGTTAATAAAAAAAAACGCAGCAAATGTGATTTGACAAAAAGTATAAACAACAGAAAAAAGAAAAATCATAAACAAAGATAATCAAATAAAGAAACAGAAAACATTGTGTTTATTTTTAAAAATAATTTATTTATATATAAAATTTTTTGTTATACCTTAAAATTAAATCGATGAATTAAAAATAGCGAATTTTATTTCTCAACTATTTAGTGTTTTCAGTAATTATTATTTGAAAAAATACTTTCCATTAAAAAACCTTCACAAATATAAATATTTTCTATACTACACACGATTCGAAAAGAAAAAATAAAGTAAAAATTTGTACAACCTCACAATATTTTGTTACAAATGTAAACCCGGCGAGCAAATCAAGAATATCGATATCTGTTCTCTGTACTTTTGGGTTTGCAAGGTGGGAAAATTCCCAATAGCACATCCTAGGAATATACATAGGAAATGAAGAATGCACGAAATTAAATTTAGAACTTATACTAAAAGGCTTAATAAAATGTAAAATTTTACCACCACAAGAACTATATCACCCCGTTCTCCCTATCAAGCAGAATAACAAATTAATGTTTACCTTGTGCTTGCACTTGTAGTAAAGACAAAAATCAGAGTGAATGCATTCACTCTGTTGATGATGCTGGGCATTAACAGGAACTTGGGCGCTGCACGAATTTAGAAAAGGCACTCGAAAAGGGGTACAAATTATTACATTATATCTATGAGATATGGAGTTATAATGTTGAGCAATATGATATACACACTCAAACTGGAGGTTTGTTCACTGAGATGATGAATACATTTAAAAAAAATCGAAAATCTATGCTTTTAAAGTATTTAGTACCAATAATAATACAGAATAGATCGTTTGTTAGGTAAAATGCATATGTCTAAACTATATAGCATCGAAGGTAGTTAACTTCAAAGCAATGAAGAATATATTAAATTTACGAAAATAATAATATTCCTATTATTTCAACTAATATTCGATGCATGGAAAGATATGAAGTGTTAACTTTAACAGAGGTTAGGGAATATAGAGTTACGAGTAATAAGAGGAAATATTTGGAAAATTACGACTCACTACCACATGGTCATAAAAATTGCAAAACAGGTGTATGACTTACCCGACCTTTTATTTAAAAAAGATAATTTTGTTGTAAGATTTTAATGTTTCATACAATTTTTAGAAATATAAGCAACATGTAAATTATAAAAATTACAAGATGAATAAAAATTAAAAACAAAGTTATTAAAAAATTATAAAAATTTAGAAATATAAATAAAATATTATAATAAATAATTTTAGAAAAAATATTATTATTCGAAAAAATACTTTCAATTAAAAAAACCTTCACAAATTTAAAATAATTATTTTCTAATTATTAATATGTATTATGTAATAATTTATTCTGTAACTATAACTATAATTTATTCCTTTAGAAATTTCCCGCATATATGTAATAACTTTTATTTATTATAAAAACATAAAATGTGAATATTAAAAATAAAAATTATTGAATAAAAAAACTTTAAAAAATATTTAAATTTAAAATTTGTAAAATTATTCGCAGATTTATAATAAATATTTTCCATATGTAATATTAATTAAATTAGTATTATTTATTCTATAAGTATAATTTTAATATATTTGAAGAAATTTTCGGCACACAATAGGTTTAATTTTAAAATAATACTTTATAAAACGAAAAAATTACAAGATGAATAAAACTTAATAAAAAATTATTAAAAATTTAAAAATTTAGAAATAAAAGTAGAAAAAATATTTTTATTATTTGAAAAATAAAATACTTTCAATTAAAAAACCTTCACAAATTTAAATTAATTATTTTCGATATTACATTACTACACAAAATATAACATGTTATACTTATAGAATATACAATACTAATTTAATTAATATTACATATGGAAAATATTTATTATAAATCTGCGAATAATTTTCTAATTTTACAAATGTTAAATTTAAATATTTTTTAAAGTTTTCTTATTCAATAATTTTTATTTTTAATATGTAATATTAATTAAATTAGTATTGTTTATTCTATAAGTATTACATGTAATATTTTATTATGTAACTTGTAATATAATTATAAAGTATTCCTTTTAAAAATTTTAGGTATTGATGAAAAAATGATGTAAACGTCTATGATTTAGACTGTGTGCGAAACCTGTGATGAAAAATCGTTAATATTAATTTTGACATTTGTTTGATAATTATTCCCTTACATTCACAATTTTTTATTATACTGTCCGAAATGTGAAGTAAATCTCCCCACCTCATAAGTTTTTCCTCATGTCATATACATATGTCGATTTTTGTTTTCATAACCTCAAATTTTTGTGACAACAGTTTGCACAATATCACAAATATTTGTACAATTATGAATTATATATTTTGGACAATTATATATTTTACGAATTATTAATTACGAATTTTATGTTAAATAGATTATTATGATTACAAGATGATGGAACAGATTTCTTCATGGAATAAAATTAACACATTGATGTATTAATAACTATTAGAATTTATAATTATGTATGTATAATCTCACGTTACACATGCGTTAAAAATCAGACGTTACACATGCGTACACAAATTATTTGATAGCAGTCAAAATTATCATAGTAATAGACTCGAATAATTTCTGTATTTCGTTCAAAAAACTATTTATTCACTGATCTCTTTTTAAATAAAACTTGCAACTAATCACTGAAAAGTGTTAATATTGAGTGATTAAGTCTTCCCACACACTGTTTTTCTAAAGCTTTCTCGTAATATCTATTGAGTTTGTTTTCATTTCAATATTTTTACCAACCAGCAAAACAGTCGGAGTTTATCAATGAAAAATAATTATATTCAAATACAATAATTTTACAAATATTTTCTAATGAATGAAGAATTGAAAAACGAAAAAATTTTCTTTTTGATATGCATTTAATTAATTTATTTAATGCATTTAGTGAATTTTAAGCAACCATGTTTTGTTATGTTTAATTATTTTTTATACCATGTTAAGACACGAACTCAAAAAAAGGGAAATTTTAAAAGGAAAGATTTTAAACAATTTATCATTCAATTTATCATTGTATTTAGCTTTAAACCTGTATTATTTGTCAATAAACTTCAAAATATTGTTAGAAGTGGAAATTATTCAAAATAAATAGAACATAAATAAAATGGTTGTGATTTTTATTAATTTTGATAGTTTGTGTAACGCACCAGCATCACTTCGATTGATATGTTAATCAAAACTATTGCTGTATTGTTTTGAAAATAGAAATTATTATGTTTTAAAACGTCATCGTTCTTGAATTAAAACTCGCAACTTTACTTACAATTTCTTTTTTTAATTTTATTAACTTAAGTTTTACAAATGTTAATTTTAAATATTTTTGTTTTTTTAAATTGTTTCTCCTTTTATTAATAATTTTTAATAATCACACTTTTAGGTTTTTAAAAATAAAAAAGTTATTATATGCGGAAATATTCTAATGAAAGAAATTATAATTATAGTTACAGAATAAAATAATACATATTATTACATGTTATATTTTATGTAGTAATGTAATATAGAAAATAATTAATTTAAATTTGTGAAGGTTTTTAATTGAAAGTACTTTTTTTCAGTTCAATAATATTTTTTCTATTTTGATTTGTAAATTTTTATAAATTTTTAATAATTTCTTTCATTTTTAACTTTTTGATTTTCCTTGTTTATGATTTTTCTTTTTCTCGGTTGTTTATACTTTTTGTCAAATCACATTTGCTGCGTTTTTTTTATTAACAGAACTTCAAGTCCTATATAGAACATTTTTATATTTTGTCAGATGCTTCATACTTGGAAAATTTACAAAAAAGCAAAAAACAACAACAAATCATATTCATCTTTATTTTATATTCTTAGATGTTCCTATTTCACAGACCGCATGTTATGCGGTAGACATGTTATGTGATGTGATATAGAAAATAATTAATTTAAATATGTATGTATGTGAAGGTTTTTTTTATTTGAAAGTATTTTGCTTCTAAAATTATTTTTAATAATATTTTTTTTATTTCTAAATTTTTAATAATTGCAAATCATATTTGCTGCGTGTTTTTTATTAACAGAACTTCAAAATGTTTATTATAAATCTGCGAATAATTTTCTAATTTAACAAATTTTAAATTGAAATATTTTTTAAAGTTTTTTTATTCAATAATTTTTATTTTTAATATTCACATTTTATGTTTTTATAATAAAAAAAAGTTATTACATATATGCGGGAAATTTCTAAAGGAATAAATTATAGTTATAGTTACAGAATAAATTATTACATAATACATATTATCACATGTTACAATTTATGTAATTTAATATAGAAAATAATTATTTTAAATTTGTGAAGGTTTTTTTAATTGAAAGTATTTTTTCGAATAATAATATTTTTTCTAAAATTATTTATTATAATATTTTATTTATATTTCTAAATTTTTATAATTTTTTAATAACTTTGTTTTTAATTTTTATTCATCTTGTAATTTTTATAATTTACATGTTGCTTATATTTCTAAAAATTGTATGAAACATTAAAATCTTACAACAAAATTATCTTTTTTAAATAAAAGGTCGGGTAAGTCATACACCTGTTTTGCAATTTTTATGACCATGTGGTAGTGAGTCGTAATTTTCCAAATATTTCCTCTTATTACTCGTAACTCTATATTCCTTAACCTCTGTTAAAGTTAACACTTCATATCTTTCCATGCATCGAATATTAGTTGAAATAATAGGAATATTATTATTTTCGTAAATTTAATATATTCTTCATTGCTTTGAAGTTAACTACCTTCGATGCTATATAGTTTAGACATATGCATTTTACCTAACAAACGATCTATTCTGTATTATTATTGGTACTAAATACTTTAAAAGCATAGATTTTCGATTTTTTTTAAATGTATTCATCATCTCAGTGAACAAACCTCCAGTTTGAGTGTGTATATCATATTGCTCAACATTATAACTCCATATCTCATAGATATAATGTAATAATTTGTACCCCTTTTCGAGTGCCTTTTCTAAATTCGTGCAGCGCCCAAGTTCCTGTTAATGCCCAGCATCATCAACAGAGTGAATGCATTCACTCTGATTTTTGTCTTTACTACAAGTGCAAGCACAAGGTAAACATTAATTTGTTATTCTGCTTGATAGGGAGAACAGGGTGATATAGTTCTTGTGGTGGTAAAATTTTACATTTTATTAAGCCTTTTAGTATAAGTTCTAAATTTAATTTCGTGCATTCTTCATTTCCTATGTATATTCCTAGGATGTGCTATTGGGAATTTTCCCACCTTGCAAACCCAAAAGTACAGAGAACAGATATCGATATTCTTGATTTGCTCGCCGGGTTTACATTTGTAACAAAATATTGTGAGGTTGTACAAATTTTTACTTTATTTTTTCTTTTCGAATCGTGTGTAGTATAGAAAATATTTATATTTGTGAAGGTTTTTTAATGGAAAGTATTTTTTCAAATAATAATTACTGAAAAAACTAAATAGTTGAGAAATAAAATTCGCTATTTTTAATTCATCGATTTAATTTTAAGGTATAACAAAAAATTTTATATATAAATAAATTATTTTTAAAAATAAACACAATGTTTTCTGTTTCTTTATTTGATTATCTTTGTTTATGATTTTTCTTTTTTCTGTTGTTTATACTTTTTGTCAAATCACATTTGCTGCGTTTTTTTTTATTAACAGAACTTCAAGTTCTAGATAGAGAACATCGGGAATAATACTGGGGAAATTATATTTAATTAAACCAATATATTTTATTTATGTTTTATTTATCTAAAATATTTTAACTTCTAGCAATACTTTTTGACGTTTATTGTCAAATAATACAGGTTTAAAGCTAAATACAATTATAAATATTTGTTTAAAATATTTCCTTTTAAAATTTCCCCTTTTTTTCGAGTTCGTGTCTTAAACATGACAAAACATGATTGCTTAATATTAATACTGTAATAATAAATCAGTTTAATTGTTTCCGAAATTTAAATAAATTCCGATTCCGAGATATTTATATACACGAAAACACAAACAACATTAAGTCTCGTATTTAAAACAATATTCATACGCTATATTATTATAATAGTTTTATTTACGATCTAATATCAAAAAAAAAAACCCTTCACAACACTAAAAATAACACAAATCTGTTAATTTTGCATTACTATAAAAATAATACAACGCATTGGGTTATAATTTCTTTTATCACCATTCTCAATTTTCACTTTTTTACAATAACACGGTGCGGAATGTTTTCTTTTTCTATTTGATGGTTTTTTGATTTTCTTTGTTTATGATTTTTCTTTTTCTCTTTTGTTTATGTATACTGCGTTTTTTTTAAATTTTTGTTAACAGAACTTCAAGTCTTATATCGAACATTTTTTATTTTTTGTCAAATGCTTCATACTTGCGAAATTTGTAAAAACAAACACAAACAACAAAAAATCTACTAATTCCATATATGTATGTATGTACACAATACTATGACGAAAAAAAAATAAAATGTGATTTACAATAACGCATCGGATTCCTTCTTCTTATCGCACATATTAATTTATTTTTATTTTTTTTTGCTTATCTCATTTCTCCGAACCGTGTTAGATAGAAATTACAAATATTCATATACCAATTTGTCATACCTAAAATTTTTAAATGCACCGAAAATTTCTTAATATTACATATGGAAAATATCTATTATAAATCTACGAATAATTTTCTAATTATTTATTTCATATCCAACCCCCAATATTGTTCTCATATTCATACATACCGCTGATCAATTTAATAAAAATCTCTTTCTTATTTATCCAACAACAACGCAACAACAATATTCATTCATTCATTAATTAATTCATACAAAAACTCCGACAACCACATATCATATTCTTCAACATTCTTTCTTACTTTATTTCTTTTTTATATTTTTAGCGCCACCGATCAATTTAATTCATTCCAACACACACACATTTCATTAAATATCAAATATATTTTTTCTTATCTTTTTTCTCCGAACCGTGAGTTTTATTATTATTATATATGTACTTATACAAATTTTCCACAACAACGAAAACACAAACAACAATATTTTATATCGACTGTAATATAGAATATAGTTGTATAAATTTCTGAGTTGTATAAATGACAAACAACAACAAATCTTTTTTACGAAAACACAATTTACTATACGCTACTTAGTACGATCTAATTTCAAAAAAATAAAACATTACATTTTATTTTATTTTATTTTATTTATCATTATCTATTTTCTTCGAATCATCTTAGTCGTGCAAAATATATATATATATATATATATATATATATATATATATATATATATATATATATCACCTGTTGTAGTATTATAGAACCTGTGCAAATTTATCCAAAAAACCACAAATCTTTTTTTACCTCACTATTTCAAATCTTTTCGTTTTCTTCGTTTTTTTTTTACCCCACTATTAAAATTTTGCACAACTTTCAACTAAAATTTTGCACATCTTTCTCCCCGTCTGTAAGGTTGTTACTTACTACTGACCTTATTCGATTAGTATGGCGAACCGAAGTTATGCCTGACGAATGGAAAGTGGCCGCGATATGTCCCATCTTCAAGAAGACAGACCGCTTGAAGTGTGAGAATTATCGCCGCATAGCTCTCCTTTGCACAGCATACAAGTTACTGTCATACATTGTATTGGATAGAATCACTCCTCTAGCGGGACAATGGCACACCAGATTTTAGTAGTGGCCACTACACGTTTGAGGGAGTGAGGAGGATCAAATATTTGAGTTCTCTTATAACTCACGATAACAGTGTGGGTGAGGATATTAAAGTGCGGCTGGCAGCTGGCAGTCGTTCTTTGTATCCTCTAAGGCCACTGCTAAAATCTAAATACTTATCAAGTGCCGTGAAGCTGAAGCTTTACAAAGCATTGATCAGGCCCGTTGTTGAATGTTCAGGCCCGTTTGGATGTGAAAGTTGGGCGCTGACGGATGAGTACGAGAGATGGCTCCTAACATTTGAGAGAAGAGTCATGCGTGTGATTTACGGCCCAAAACGCGAAATAGATGGTACCTACCAAGCTCTCTACAATATCGAGATCAGAGATCTGATGAAGATCCCCGATATTGTACATGAAGTAAGATCGCAGCGAGTACGCTGGCTCGGGCACGTTCTGCGTGCTGATCCGGAACGAATTGTGCAGCGATCTCTGAATGGAGAGCCACCATATGGTAGGCGCAGAGGTCGTTGCAGGCGACGATGGCTCCACGGTGTAGAGAACGACTTGGCCTCTTCAGATTATCTTAGACAGTATGAAGACCATGCTCGGGATCGAAACCGCTGGAGCCAAATTGTTGATTCAGTAAGGGGCCGGTAATGGCCTTTAAAACTGTATAAAAAAAATGAGCAGGAATGCTACGTACATTTAAATGAACAATATTCAAAAGATCAGCGGACCTATTCTTTGGCTCCGTTTACATTGTAAATTACATGATATTTTCCTGGCTGTAATTTTCTGCCAGTTTCCGGTTATTACAGTAAATTTTGATTGTAAAATTGCTCGGACTATATATTTTGTATAATTTTAATTTTCGATTACAATATATTTTGTATAATTTCAAATTAGAAAGCAAATAGTTTTGCAATCTACTTGTATTTGTTTGCGAACCTCAAAATATTTGTACTTATTGGTCATTTATAATAATATTATTTAATGTGTTTGTATACGATATAGTGATAGTAAAAAATTAAATTTTTATGTATGTGGATCTTAATTTCGTGTGCCCAAAGTATAATATGGAACAGATAATTAATGACCAAACATTATTATGTGAATATAATCAGTACATGATGTATGTATGTATGTATGTACATAAGAACTAGAATTAGCTAGCACATTGTTTTTTTTTATGTTCTATATTATACAATAAATAAACTAATCCTATTAAAAGTTCAATGAACAGATAAAATTGAAATAAAAACAAAAAGCCCTTTTGAAAGATTAAAATATAGATTTTTTTGTTATTTGGTTTAGCTTTTTATATTTTGAATTTAAGCTCATTTTCCATCTTTTTCCTCTTCTTCTTTTTATTAAAACACAGAAGAATAGACGAAACAAGATTAATTTTATTTTTCGTTGTTTTTTTGTTATTTCACAGGATTATTAATGGTATGATATTCTAAACGCCTTTCTGGTTATTGAAAGCATTTCCTTTCCAACTAAAAAAAAACATGTATTGCTTGATACTAAAATGGAATCAATCAATAATGTACATACAAAAAAAAATTATCAAAGGTTATCAAATTACGATGCAATACTTCATCTATTTTTGGATAACCCAAATCGGTGAAATATAATCAGCTCGATATACGTTTTTGGAAGACAAATTTTACAGAATCTTTTAAATCTCTTTAATAACCTGGGGCATTGAATATAATTAGCTACAGTAATATAGTGCAGTGTGGTGCATGCTATTTGAAAATAAAAGCAGATATCTGTAACAATTATATATACCTATTTTATTTGTTGTATAGATCTGTTTGACGTAATTTTTTGTGGCACAGTTCATAATTACTGCCAACGACGCTATATTCATCTTTTTCCATAATTCGAATTCAAACTACTTTTATTTATATACAATATACTCGTACATATAGCATATATGTATATAACACAGAAATTAATTATGTATGAGCTTGTGATTGCGTTGGCTCGTTCATAAATTGAACGAACTGTAACAAAAATTTCATGTTTACTTTTTATTTTCTAATTATATTTTTGGTATTGTTCTTTTGATATTGATTTTATTATATCAAGATATAATACGAGTTTATTCGATGTCATTGATTTATTGCCTATGTAAGTTTCGAACGACTTGCATATAGATATTCCTAAATTCGGTTCTTGCTTAAACAATTTTTATACATTTTATGATCTTTGATATTTTATCAACTTTTTACCTTCGCCTGATCTGATATTTATATGAAATTATATTATTACTTACATGATCATTCCATTACGCTGAATATATGTTTGTTCTTAACAGTGTGTAAAACTAAAACTGCCTGATGTCACGAAATGTGTTTATAAAAAATTTAAACAAAGAATTTTAGTGTGAATTTAGTAATTAAGTAAAAAACGTAATTAATAAAATTAATTTCTATCTTCAAAAACTAACAAAGAGAGCTGAAAAGAATTAAGGACTCTAGCTGATATAGACTGCAGAGACTGAAGCAAGGTTCATGTACATATATAGTCTTAAAAAAAATTTAAATTATTTTGACTGGAAACTAAATACAGAACTAAAATCCAATAGAAATAATGATAACAATATCTCATAATATTTTTGTAGATGTTGCACGATTTTACACGTTCTTTCTAAATATATCAACTAATATATTATGCACTACATAAATCTAATTTATTAAATTTCTCAAGAGTCAGATAGAATAATAGATCTACGCTGTAAAGAGAATTAAAACATCTATCAAATGAGGTATCACTCAAACTCCTTTCCATTAAAAAAAAAAAATAGTATCCTCGTCTGGATGGAACAGCCCTCATAAATTTGTATTGAAATAATTTTCGCCATAAAATGAGGTTTCAAAGTTCAGCAGCCAAACCAATTCTCTGATTCATTTACTTCGAAGTGAATATGCTTAAAGCTTCGTACCTATACTATCTCTATACGTGCGTTTTTTAATAATATAATTTTCGAGTTTGAATACTGTACTATGGCTAAAAAATTTCTCGTTTATTCCGTAAAATCTAAATGGATTTAATTTTTTATCAATAAATATAATACAATTAATGTTAAACTACATATTTTAATTCACTGGTATCGAAATAAAATAAAATTATACTTTATTTTCCAATGCACTGGTTAAAATCATAATACTAAAACTTGATGTGCCACAACTGTAGTAATCTTTGATAGAAGTAATTCTTCGGTTGTCATATTTTGAGTTCTTCTACTCCTAGCTAAAATAGCTGTGGTGTATTCAGCGTTAGCTAACCAATTAAATCTATACCACCACAGACTGCTTTTCACTAAACCCCTCGTAAATTATTTCCCTTACTCTACTTGCTACGATTGTGATCCAACTTTTTGGATCCGCTGACAAACAATCCAGAACTATCTGAGAACTTAATATCATTTTAGTAAATCTATAAAAGTTAATAATTCTTCTACCAATTTTATTCCCACTTTTATTAGGCGTGGTAGATTAATATACATTATAGGCGCCAATCGGAATTTGGCTAAAATTATATAAAACATATATTATTTGGGTCACCAAAGCATAAACGACTGCGTTATGGTCGCTCGTAATTCGATTATCCAATTTATTTGGTGTTTTTCTGATACTTTAAAGGATTTCTTCGACTCACCAGAACCGGCAAAGAGAATGGCCAATATCTAATGTATTATTAAAACTATCAATCACACTGGCATTTTGATCCTTTTCAGCCAATCTTCCGAGTCCTAACCAAAACTAGTTCGAACTGTTGTCAGACCGCTTGTCAATTTCAAACTATCGGATTCTAATGCTCTTATAAATATTTCTACTCCCAAAACAACATCAATAAAGCCGCTCATGTTAAGAAATAGATCAGCTAGTATCAAGATCCTCTCTCTTAACACTAACTCAAACAATTATCTGGTTACTTGGACCCCTGGTTCCCCGTTCCATTATCACCGAGTCCCGTTTCCAGATTTCTTGAATTTTCATGATTGAGATTGAGTACAAACTTCCGATATTAATGATGCCTTCCATGCGGGATCCAATAGTGTTTGATAAGTCTGCCATTGACCGTTGCTGTCTCTATTTTGACGTATAACTACCAGGGATGGACGAGGTAGATGACGTTTTGTGTTTACGTCAACAATTAAGAGAACGTCAACCACCTGCGATATTTTAGCGGTTTGAACTCGAATGGACAAGTTTACAGTTGCATTTGTAAAAAATTTTATGCGAAGAAACTGTATCGTAGAAACTAATTTACTTGTTTATTGGCAAATAATAATAATAATAATTTGATTTGGTTTTAGTGTTTAGTGTCAATTTTATATCCTCTATAGTTATGGAATCATATCAGAGCTTCGAAAAACCATTACGTATGTAACAGATAGTAAAACAGGCCATTTATATTGCATTGCAATATTCTAAATTTCTTGAGATAAAAAATTTAAAAAATAATAATTTAAAACTTTTCTAGCCTAACTTAAATTTCTGAGAGCATAAGTTTGATATTTTGAAACTGTTACCGTCCGTATCGTAATGTTATCTTAAAGAAATCTGATCACCTTTGTTTTGAACTAGTTTACAAAATCACTTTGTATTGTCTAGATTATCTGCGTTGTCGATATCGTCTAGGTTGTCTATTAGGGTTGTTGACTCTGCAATAAAATAGGACAAACCAATTTGTCATCTGTAATTACACACTAAATAATAACGCAGTCAAAGGTCTTTGTTTTTCTACTTGTCGTAGCCATCGACAATTTATTTCTAATCAATAATGCATGCGTTTGTTAAATGATTGATTCTTGACATCCCGTTTAAAATTGGTATTCAACAAACTCCTATATAAAAGCATTGTATATGTGTGTGTACACAGGATTGAACAGTTTTGATGAATATTAATGGAAATTTAAAAAAAAAATTAATGTTATTCTTTCTATCGAGCATAAAACATTAAATCTGATTAATACTACTTTTCTAAAAAGATTTATAAAATTTTCCAAAAAGTGGCTCGGAACAGAATACAAAAAAGAAAAATCAATAATCCATTAAGAAATATTTAACGAACTTAGATAAATTGATAGATATATTATATGGATTAATATGAAATAAATCTAAATTGATTCATGAGAATATAGACTTTTTTTAATGATTCAATGGATTTTTGATTGAATACGAAAAGTATGGTGCAGAAGAGGGTTGATACATATTTATATTTTACGCACAGTATGTTTGTACCACCATTTTTGGGAAATTTCATAAATGTATTTTCATTTTAAATGATTAAAAATTTTTATTACATATACATGTTGGGTAAATTCATTAAATGAGCCTCCCCAATGTTACATAAAATTAAAACAATTTTAAATTGACAAGGATATTACGGATTTTTCGGAAAAACATAATTATTTTGAATTTATAGGGTCGCAGCAATTAAATTATATTTAGACAATTAAAATAACGTACACAACGTTGTTTATTTAGAAATAAATCTACAAATAACTGCAATAAAATAAGATTATGCTCTGATAATATAGGGTCAGGGCCGGATCAAAGTATGCCCCAAAAGGACCCCGAAATGCATCCATTAAAACACTGACATAAAACGGAAACCGTGACGGAAATAGAAATTTAAATTAAATTTGATTTAAATTTGACTTTTTACATTCGAAAATTCTAAATTCTAAATTTTTCTTATTGACATCTACATATTGATTACCTTACAATTGATTAAAATGTATGTTAAAAGTATATACAATTAAAAATAATCAACTAACAAAATTCTGTATTATTGTAATAAAAGTAATTAAAGAGAATATAATTTAGAGAACGTCCTCAACATAGACTTAGTCCGTGTAGCCGACGATTTATGTTTTGTGTTTCGGATAGTCCATTGTATAGACTTTCCATAGAAAATTTGAAATGGTCAATCCGTGAGGTCAGCGATAAAAATAACGTGCAATATATATCGGTAATTTTTAAACAGATTTCTTCATACGATTTTGTTGCAACATTCCCATTATATACTGCACGTTATTTATATCGCCGACCTCAGGGATTGACCACTTCAAATTTTCTGTGGAAAGTCTATACAGTGGACTGTCCGAAACACCTAACCTCAGGTCAATCTTCTCATTTTTGTTTAACAGATTTCTTCATACAATCTTGTGACAACGTTCAATATAAACATATTTTGTACGTTATTTATGTCGCCGATCCCACTCTATCCAATAGAATTTCCGAAACCCGATCCGCATGTTAATGTTCTGACTTTTATGTAGTATATTGTTCCCGCAATATAAGCAACTATTGGCAACAGATTTTTGGGATTTCTTTGCAACATTTGTTACATAAAATGTCGCCTGAATGAATACTATTTCTTTAAAAGCCACACATGCATATTCCTTGTTATTTGGGAAATATTTCACTTAGGTAATTTCGAATGGTACGAGATAATCTATAATCCAAATTCGCGATCAAATTATTATTTTCAACTAGAAATCACGACATTAGAATAACAATGGGCGATTTCAGGTTCGCCAACATGTTGCCATCACCAATCGGTAACGCATTTTTATGATACATGCTCCCATCATAATGTGAGCTGAATGAAAGTGATTGATCAGTTTTCAAATAGAATTTGTTTTTTACAGTTTTGTTTTTTTTGCTAGCTCACGACAAATTATATACACAATTATTATAAATAAATTATATTTAATTCATTTAGAATCGATATTTAAATATATATATATATATGTATATATATATATACATATATATATATATATATATATATATATATATATATATATATATATATATATATATATATATATATATATATATATATATATATTTATATATATATATATATATATATATATATATATATATATATATATATATATATATATATATATATATAAATATATATATATATATATATATATATATATATATATATATATATATATATATATATATATATATATATATATATATATATATATTCTAACTGTCATTTTACAGAACAAAATGAATTTGAACGACAATTTATTGCGCTTTTGCAATTTAGCGAAAGCGAAGATTTATGTATGGAATCCATAATGGGGGTGGTTGAAACTTGCTTAGATACCCAAAGTATGAACTAAATAAGAGGTACGTCAGTAAGAATAGAAAATTATTACGAGGTCATCATACCCCAATATAACTAAGATGACTTTTTTAAAAATTTTCGTATGTCGAGATCAACATTTGAGGTGAAGTATTAATTTTATTTTGTTATAACATTTTGTCATAACAAAGTATTTTATTATTTTAGAAACTTCATAGCTTATTAGGGCCGAGATTAGGTGATAATGGCAAAGTTCCATTGCAAAAAAAATATTATTTAGCCTTTGGTTTTTAGCTAAACAAGAATGCCTTATGTCAACTGGTGATCGTTTTGGAATTGCACTAAGTACGGCCCATTTGATTTTTACGCAAATTATCAAAGAAATTACTAAATTAAAATCGGATCTTATTCAGTTTCCTAACAATACACGACAATTGGAAATTTCAAATGTGAACAAAAATAATAACTAAATTAAAAAATATGT
Organism: Tipula unca; assembly: GCA_951394425.1. Lineage (NCBI taxonomy): Eukaryota > Metazoa > Arthropoda > Insecta > Diptera > Tipulidae > Tipula > Tipula unca. Next base: position 66,600,854 of record OX596382.1, on the reverse strand, counting down.
TTTTAATTTATCATTCAATTTTTCTATGTTATAGGAGTTCTTTACAAAGTATGGCATTCCTGGAGTAGTGCGTGCGATAGATGGATCACATATCCAAATAAAACAACCAACTGGAAAGGGAGTTGACTTCTATAATAGAAAATCTGTTCATTCAATAGTATTTCAAGGTTCGTCTTTTACTGGTTTTCATACATGACGTAATTTAACGATTAAATGTACATTTTCTTTAATTTAGCTATTTGTGATGACAAAAGAAGATTTATAGATATATATGTGGCAAGTCCAGGTCGAATGCGTGAAGCCCGTATATTTAAAAAAAGTCCGTTTTATGATAAATTAACAAATCCAAAACAACCATTGCTTCCTGTATCTTCACACATAGTTGGTGACACGGCTTACCCTATCACAAATTATTTGGTAACGCCATTCAAACAAAATGGACATATATAAATATATATATTTATATACATATACATATATACATATATATATATATATATATATATATATATATATATTATTTGATATGTACATCTCTACAGATTTACAAATTATTGAAATTTATAATTTGTTTTAACAAATCATTCCTCGCTTCATGAACTTTGGTGTTTCTTTCGATACCATTTTTAGAAGCTTACTTCGTTCGATTTCTAATTGTTGCTCGCGGTAATCTTTTAGAGATCTTTTACGACCGGAAAACCCAGCTGAACTAACCGAAATTTCAGCAAAATCTTGAAACTCCATGAGATCATTTCCATCATCTATGGATGATATCGTAATGTTGCTATTGATAGTCCTATCTTCACAAAATATGTCGTCGAATGCCTCATAATGTTCCCAGTGAACCCAACCACTCCCCGTCCGACTATGTTTGTCCTTGATATCCGTATAAATTTTTTTTAAATTACGAAATTTTCGAACTAATATATCTATAGAGATATCGTATCCCATTCCGACAAACACACTTTGGATCTCTAACCATAAAACTTTCTTTTTTATTTCAGAATCCCTAAATTTTTCCTTCCTTGATCTATACTCAGCAATAATTAATAAAGTTGCTTCTTTGGTCCATTTAAACGCATCTAAATATAAAAAAATTTAAATAGATTGCAATACATTTTAATTGAGGTTATGTTATGCATAGTATACATATATAAATATACTTATACGTATATGTATATATGTATTTGAATATGCTCATATATACTTTTTTTAAAATTAAAGTTGGGCGGATTTTACTCCAGCACTCAATGCCACCACTAATGGGTCCACGGTGCAATACCCACATTCACACTAATTCATTCCACCCATTCATCCCATTCACACAAGTACAGTATATCACCTGCGCATTGCATAGCTCCATGTCACCCTGTACAGTGACATGGAAGACATATATACTTACTTTCCATTAATAATTTTTTTATTAAATTTGATTAACTAAATTTATTTTTGTTTATACAAATTTTTTATTAAAAATTATTAATACACGACGATATATTATTATGATAGCTAATGTATCGATACTTAAATGATGATGGAAAAAATGACATTTAATCCAACAGTGTTGCCATATATTATATTATATATCGGTTGCGTTCAGAACCCAACATGTTGTTTTTACTCAACATGTTTTATGTAGCACAGTTTTGAGAAAATTGAGTTTGAAAATTCGTTATTAAGTAAATTTCTAAAGTTATTAAATAACTTTTTTCATTTTTGGAGGATTTTACTGAAATTTCGGTGAACCGTTAGTTATTAATTTAATTGGCTTAACTATTTTTTTTTTAAATTTAATTTTTATTTTTGAACTGGAAAATTAGCAAAATGTAGATATCACTTGGTTACCTAACTATGGCTGTTTTAATCCAAGTATAATAAAGATCCACGGAAACGATTTTTTTTAGATACAACTTTGTAATTATCGAATAAAAAACATAATCATTCAATTTGAGTGTTTCGTTAGATCAATGTTATTGTTATAAAAATAAATAAAAATAAAAATACATTTGTAAATATTAATATTGTCTAGGGATTCCAGAATACCGGAAAAATGTATAACCGGTATTACGATATTACAAAATATCAATACCGGTATCCCGGGATCAATACCGGTATTGAACGAAAAAAAAATTATTTTCTTTTGTTTATTAATAATTTAATAATAAATAATTCAAAATAATATAAATAAATCAAAATAAAATTGGAAATAGATATAAAAATTAAATTAAATTCACAGCAGTCAATTCACAATAGCCATTGTAATTATCAGTAGAGTATTATAAATTGTAAAATAAATAAGGGATTTCAGTTTAAAAAAACGATAAACAGCATACACCAGAAAATGGGCACACAAAAATCACATTTATTTATTGTTTCAGCTCCTAATCTTCGACACATTTTAATGCTGGTAAGTCTCCATGGATTCGAACCATACCGAGATTCCAACGCTCATTTATCGAATGAACGTTAATGTTTAAATATTTACGATTTCTAGTGGATGTCTACTCATCAAACGTCAGTGAAAATGGTGTTCAAATTTTTTTCATTTTTTCGAAATTGGAAATCATTGATTTTATAATTTTTTTTGAATAATCACAGACTATTTTGCGAATGGTGGTTGACGATTTTGGGGTATCAAAACCTCTTGCTGACAAACATTTTCTGAAATCTTCTGAAGTACAAAACACACTCAAGATGCGTACATGATACAAAAAATAAAAATTCTGGTGCACAAAAATTCACCACGAAGTTAGCTGTATGAGTTGAAATATTCACTACTCGAACTATAATTATTATGACTTTTGAGTGAAAACTTCTGTTTAACTGTACTCAAAATGAAAATTCTTTGTTTATTTACAAATAATAAATGAGCAACAAAAAAGTTGCTCTTTTTGGATGTCTTATGGCTGGTTTACAGTCAATCTTTAATATTTTTTCCCATTCTATTCCTAAATCAAATATGTAAATAAAAGCAGATAGTTCTACGCTTCTAAATGGAAAAAATTAATAGGTGTGGAAAAGACAACTGTGTTCTAAAACAAATTCACAATTTGGCTGCAAACTTTACAAAAACTACCAAAATAATAAAACAAAGACGAACCCGTTCATCTTTTTTTTTGAAAAAGACAAAGCTTATTTGACTATGCCTACTTTATTGTTTCATGCACATCATATGAATGTAGTTGTTTCTCTTACGTCCATTTTATGGAATAGAGGAAAAGATTGAATGTAAATCAGCCTTTATAAAGGAACATTTTTTAGGCAAAAGATCCATTGACGAAAAAATAGCAACTCAATATAATTTTCAGTTTTGTGAATATGGCTAGCCTAGTGGAATTTTATTCGAGTTGAGAATATTTCAACTCAGATAGCTAACTTTGTGGTGAATTTTGGTGCACCAGAATACTTTTTTTTGTATCATGTGCGCGGTTTGAATGCCAGTTCATCTAAAGAAGTCACTCTCGAAATAATTGCAGAACCTGCAAGCTTGTAGTTGTAATATTCAATTTGTCATAACTATAGTATGAAATATCAGAGATGCATATTGAGAACTCACCCAATGATATTGAATTTATATAAAACGTTTAATTTTACGCCAATTTGAAAAGTTTTCGAAATTCAAAAATAATTACTGAGAAAATCCAAAATTTTCAAATTTCGGTTTTTATAATTTCCAATTTTTGAAATTTCGAAAATCATAATAAAAAATCAAATTTGACGTTATAATTTGAATTTAAACTCGGTTGTGAAAACCAATTTTTTTTAGGTTTTTAGGGTTCCGTACATAAAAATAACTTTTCGTAACTCCGTTGTCCGTCTGGTTAGTCTGTGACAGGCCCATAACTTTTGAAAATTGAGTCATTTAATCCACAGATAGTTCAAATATTGTTTCAGAGAAAAATTAATTAATTAATAATTAAATGTATTCACCAAAAAATTTAACATTTTATTTATAACATACCAGACGAAAAGTTAAAATAAAATACAAAAGTTATGTTAAGATATTCTCAGCCCCGGGATATATTTAAGCACATGCCACGAAACAATTTTCCAATACAAATTCTTGCAGTAGCATCTTTTACATTTAAAATTAATTTATAACAATTTATTATTTTATTCAAAGGAATTGTAATACATTTCTGGCCTGGGTTAATTTCACATAACATTACATGAGGTATACAATTGATAGAGTTGCCTGATTCTAAATTTTCATTTCCTGGGATAAAAGCCGGGGATAACTTCACATAAATACTCTGTGATGCTAGTACTCGTTCATTCGGCTTAATTAAAAACTTCTGTTTTTTGTTGTTGTTCTATGAAGTTTAATTAAGTTGATGTCGCCCAATTTTCTATTGTCTAATTTAAAAATCAGCTGAAAAGTGAAAATACTAACCTTATGATTATTGAAATAATTGCCAAAAGTAATGATTTGCAAATAATTTAAAAATAAATAATGATTGTACACGCGTATTGCAATAAATAACCTTAACAATTTCATGATGCTTTGTTGTATCGCTCTATAATTAGATAATCTATAGTTCATTACAATAATATATCTTATAAACTATCAACATGACATAAATAGACACTCAAATAATATCCAATTCACTGTCATTATAAAGCTTGGTTTAATAATTTTTTCTTCGGAGATGTGGCAAGTCTGCTGTTCGGGGGACGTCCTTTAATGATGTCACGCAATTCTCCCCCCCCCCCCTATGTCACAGTTCGTCATATTTTATTAAAGACTCCTACCCCCCCCCCTTCCCCTTCCCCTTTAACCATGACTCGAAAAAATACAAACATAAATATTTACTAAGGAGACATTGTGCAATTGCACAACATGAACAGTTCTGCAAAACAATAATTGTGCACTTGGAAGAAATCGCTAGTTTACTTGGGCCAAATGAATTTTATTTTAAGCCAAGACGATAAAGCAAGAGTGCCATTGGGAATAACAGCAGCAAATGAACAATCACCCATTCTCAAACGTACCTGATAGAAGTGCCTTTAATCGGGTCGAAAGAAGAATGGCACCATTAAGCAAACAACTGTCGGGTGTAATATTGCCACACGAGAAGTATGGCAGTCACTTAGACAATCAAGGTCGAACAGTCGATACTGATTTAGAATTAAAAAATTTTGAATTCGCCGCCAACACTCTAGTTGATATTTGGAACGAAACAGCCATTGATGGAAATTCAACAGTATGCATATATGTCCAAAAAGATGTTTCTGAAATCGACGCCAGTTCCTTGATTATGAAAAACCAGGAGTGGTTTGCCGAACATGTAAGAACCAGCCAATATTGTGTTCAAATTGTAAAATGTATCAATCGTGATTGTTGTTCTGAACCACGTAGCATAATTTTATATATAATTAATGCTCGTTTTCTGCCTCCACCAGTGCCACTTTCACAAACTTCCAATGGCCTAAAAGTTTTAGATGCAAGAACCAAATCATTAACGTTGGGTACGATATGTTTTGCAATACGGTGCAATCTGAATTACAAAAACGAATTTGCAATGTTTGCCAAATATATTTTACATCACACATTATGCTGAAGAAGCACATGTCTGTGCATAATTTGCAAAAAAAATTTAGTGTTTTACTTTTATTTTAAATTGTTAATTGTATTTTTTCAGAAATACCCCCTCCCCCCTCTGTCACAAAAGGTCAGAAAAACTTGAACCCCCTATGTGCCGATTTGATCCACTCTGTAACGATTTTAAAATTTAATATTAATTAGAAATATATAATATTTACAAAAATAACCAAAATTGTATTTGCTTCCATAGTATAGCGTGGCAACTATTTTGGTTCACTTTAAAATGTTAAGTATCGAAGAGACCGGCCAAATCACGCCATCGAAAGGCGACGACTTGTCTAATAAAAATACTATCAAATAATATAACCGAAAGTCATCACCTATTCCGCAAGTGTTAAAACTATGTAACAGGCTATCAAGGGTTCTCTAACCAGAAATAGCTTCGTTTAAAGGAAAAACTACACCTCCCTCAAAAATAGTACGACACCATTTGAACTCAAATACCGATCGGAAGAATATTATTTTTTCTGATGAAAAGCGATTTTGCCTGTACCCAAAGTAAAACCGATGGTTCCATCACAAAACCACAAAAAATCTGAAGTAATTGGAAGTAGACAATGGTTACAATTATCAAGATAATGTGACGTTTCACACTGTATACAATACAATATTGAAAGTTGCCTGCGTAATCCCCCAACTTAAACATGAATGAAATCGTGATCGTATATACATAAAATAATTGTAACAAGTAATTGTTAATTAAATTGTATTTATTTTTTATTATAAATAAATATTATCGAACACATGAGTAATGGAAGTTGTATAATTACATAAGTTTGGTTTCATCATTTACAGCTAACGCTGTAATTATACCTGAGTGTATGCCAAAAAATCTTTATTACAGTCATTGTGTCGACAAATTTTTATATGAAAGGTTTATTTTAAATTCAATTCAAATCAATCAGACAAAGAAAATGCATTTTACTTTTAATATTGCGACAAATACGAATACGTATGTATAGTGAACGACAGTAATTTTCGTTTTAGATCCTTCGTTTCATATGAAAAATTTCAAATTAATTTTATTTTCGATGCCAAAACCTTACACAAATGCACTTGAAATTGATTTTCTTAAATAATTTTGAACACTTTCCAATTGAATGTTAGATTTACTTTCTGTATGTGCACATGTTGGTGACTTAAGTGATAATGAAAATTCTTGTGTAATCAATTCCATTTGTGTAAATTGAAAAATAGAATAAGTTTATATTCCAGCTAAAATGTATATTACGTGCCAAACACGAGAGTATACCCTACTAAAGTGGTTATTAGATAAACTAATTCTAACACTCACCGATTTTTGCACGGATCAATATAATTTTAAATCATTCCCGCCGTTCTCAAACTTGTCGATAAACTTTATTTTCGAAAACACAAAATTTCGTAACGATAAAACTTTATTTCATTTATTTATAAATTTAAAATTAACTAAAAGTCCAGATAAACAATATTACTATTTCAAATTATATTTGTTTATCCATACACTAAACAACTAATTATTTAAATTCACAAAATAACTTCGAATAATTTATTTTTCAAAACTATGAAATATTCAATTCACAGACAAAATTATAATTTGATTAAATAAACTAACTAACTAACTAGCAACGAAATATTTTTTGAAAAAATGAAGTTTTGTGTGTTTGTAAAAAATTAGCAACTCAAAATAGTAAAAAAAAGTAAAAAACTAAACGTTAGTTGTAATTTTGGCAAATGATCAGTTTGATATTTTCGGTGTAAATTTGTACAATATGAAAATGTGTTCAATAATTTTATTGAACATTTTAATTAAATTTTGTATTTTCATATATTGACGGCAGATAGCATATGTGAAATAAGAAACCATACTGTAGCGGGCAACAGAATATATACTCGAGATGTAATTTTTTATACGAGTAATCTAGTTTAAAACTAACCACAAAATTGTCTATTTTAAAATATAAATCGTAATTCGGAAATTTTAAAATCATTACGGAACATAAATTGGAACATTTTCAAAATATTATTCTGAAATACCTGCTGATTTCATTGCTATTCGGAAAATACGACCTCGAAATAACTATTAAATATTTATTTTTATTAACTAATTTGTAACCAGACAATTAACATGACGAACACGATTTTTAATTTTGTTTAATTTAATTTATAAACCTATTTATTCAAACACCACCGAAATAAGGAAACCTATATGCATTCTCGGCAGAAACTATTGCCAACATATATTGAAATTCAATGACTGGGCCATCTGGTGTCGTTCATTTGATAAGCACCGTCAAAATTGAAAATTAAAATTGAAATTAAAAAAAAAACGTCGTTTCTCAAATTAATTTACACTTAAACATTCAAAAAGTTGGATGATTTCAGCCTGTGCTTAAAATTTGTAAACCAATCAATTTGCGTCTATATGTTTCGAAGCCCATCGCATTCATAAACAATAATGGAGGTTACGAGGTCTGCCAGCAGCATTCTACGACACTGTCTAGACCCTCCAGTGTGGGGCATAATACGAGAGAGAGCTACAGATATACTGGCAGCTTTCCTGCTCATCATCCTTAGGGGCTCCTTAAAGTTTAAATGGACATCGATTTCCACACCCAAATATCATAATGAAGGCTGTGAGTAGACGAATGGAAAGTGGCCGAGATGTTCCCCATGTTCAAGAATGAAGACCGTTTGAAGTGTGAGAATTATCGCGGTATAGCTGTACTTGCACAGCATACAAGTTACTGTCCTACATTATATTTGATAGAATCACGGCTCTAGGGGAGGGCTTGGTTGGCGCACTATCAAGGAGGATTTCGTCCGTATCGATCAGTCGCTGATCAGGTGTTTTCGCTGCGGGTGATTCTCTCTAAATATTATCAGACATCTACCACCATACATCAGGTGTTCCTGGATTTCCGGCAGGCCTATAACTCGATCAACCGAGAGAGTGTATGCCTTCACACCGTCATCCGTGTTGTATGTCAGCACTCTATCAATAAAATAGTCTGTAATGATACTTCTTAAGTACACTGGTACTTGTAACACCTGCAGTGCATTTAGGATACAGCTCCATTTGACCGAGTTGAATGCGTTCTTTACATCCAGGATGACAACAGAACAGTACTTTTTTGAGCCTCCTTGCCATCTTTTTCCATCTGCTGCGTTCTTGGTAATTTGAACGACGTGTTGGATAGCGTCCAATGTCGATCGAGCCTTCTGAAATGCGTACTGCCTTTCAGCGAGATCTTCAGCGTTTTCCACAGCTTTCTCCAGTCGGTTGTACATGATTCTCTCTAGCACTTTGCCAGCCATATCCAGTATGCGTAATGGTCGGTAGGAGGATGATTCTTCCGGTTGGTTCCTTTTTTTCCAACAGGACCAAACGCTGCCTCTTCCATCGTTCGGGGAATACTCCCTCTCTGAGACAGGAATTATATAGTTCCTTAAACTCATCCGGTCTGGCTTGTATTGCTTGTATTGCAGCCTTTAGTGCAATATTAGAGATGTTGTCAGGTTCAGGATCCTTTGAATTTCCAAAATGTTGCCACGCATTGGTGAGCTCTTCTCATACCGACGGAAGTTTTTCTTAGCCATGTACTCGGATCATGTCAGGGATCACATCGGCTTGCTGCGGAAACATAGTATACAATTCTACGTAATATCACTGGGCTGGTGGGCAGCGATTCATTTGACTTTTTGAGCCTTTTCATGACGATTCTGTAGGATCCTCCCCCCACGATCCACTTCTTCGCATAGCTCTTTCCAGGATTGGCGTTCCCTTACTTAATGACCTACTTAAATTTATTCCCGGCATCCAGATAATTTTGATGCTTGTTAGAATAGGTACGCCAAGGACGTAAATATTTCCTCCTTGCATTAAAACATTTCCGTCGCAATTGTTCAATCTACTCAGTCCACCAGTAGGCTGGTGGATGACAATTGCATAGCGGCCTTTCTACCATAAATGAACTGCAGGCGTTGGTGGCCATATTCATGATCTGGGCCGCTTTTGCATTAGCAGACCCCCAGAGGTTAGGTTTCTCCAAAGATAGCATAAATAGATCCTCCTCAAACGTGTTTGCCTTCCAGCCCGCCGATTTCCTTATATATTTTTTCCGTTTACTTTCCCTAGCCAGTTTTATTTCAATGAGTATGGCTTGGAAATCACTATGCATATAGTGCCCACTGACTTCCCATTTGGTCAGCACTCTCATCAAGCAGCTGCTACCGACTGTAAGGGCACTTACGGAAGGTCGGTATATCACTAGTATTGAACAACACAACATCTATGGAATAAAATGCCTCGGACAGTGCTGTGCCTCTTCTATTCGTATCTTTGCTGCCCCATTCAGTTGCCCAGGCTTTGAAATCACCAACAATGATGACAGGGCGTTCGAAAATCAGCGACCAGTTGGTTCATGACGTATTCAAACTCCTCAATTGTAGCGCTAGGTGGTGCACGGTAGATAAAGATATGTAAGCCGTTAACTTCTACTCGTATGAATCCTGCGGTGAGATTATTGTGGTTCTCCTGCATAGTCCGTCTTCTATAGGTCCATATGGCAGCTTAACCAGTTTGATCGGTTGCCCAATTACATCCCTCCATATTTTTGTACTGTTCGTACAAAATGGGGACATCTACTCTTGTTTCATGCACAGACGTGCTTTTCAAAGTGCCAACATGTAAGCCGTGCACCGGCCACTCCGTGCTATGTGATTATGGTTCGTCCTTCGCTGACAAAGCATCCAATCCGCTTCTACCTTGCATTCTTTTACTTTGTGACCATTTCCGTTTCCCTCGGTGGAAAACCTTCTGAAATACTACAATGATATAACCCTTCGACCAGTTGTGTGAGATTTCCCTTCACTAAAAAATACTTCTTTTGATCGTCACTCTCTTCGAAACCACCGTGAATAATTTCTTCTTTAATTTTTCCTCGTCGCAATTCTCTCTGTATTGTAGCTATGGCATATCCTACAGCGTCCCAAGCATCCTGCTATCTCTGCATTACCTTTATAATGTTTCTATCTTCGTGTTCTAACCCGGACGTGGAACTATTGTGTTCGTACAAGCATCCCGCTTCACTGATAACCCTCAATGTGCTCAGTCTAAATTTTATTTCCATGTTATTACTCTTAACGCTTATATTACCCTGGCTAGCAGATGTCTTCTACTGTTTGGGACCTCCAATTTTCTTTCGAGTGCACCAAATTTGGTGCAATGTGGTTAGTAGATTTACTACCGTTTGGTTGATTGACAACTTTTGGTTGGGTACTTGAAGTTCCGCTACCATTAAATTGTTCAGGCTCAGGTGACGATTCAGCTTTCCTTTTCTTACTCTTCCTGGACTGTTTTTTTTTCTTTAGGATCCAGTCGCAGTTATTACTCTATCTAATTCATCCTTATCAGTGGAGTAGTTGAATTTCTTTGGTTCTATACCTCAAATTTCGCTATGTTCTTTTCAATCCCGATTCAATTTTAGATATTCATTTTCTCGCTTTAGATGCTCGATTTCTTCCCTTAACTTGGCAAATGCTTGCTCCATTTGCTGTAGCCTCCTAAGAGATCCACATTTTAATTTTTAAGCCACTAGTTCTTTTACTAGATTCAGCTACTCGAAGCGTAAAATTTCCGCTGGTATCACTTCTGGCATTAGAAAAAGTGGAATGGTCTTGATCAGCTAACGAGTTGCTACTGTTTTCTTTTATAGGTGATCTTCTTATACGATTTGGGCTTCTTTGGAACGGATTTATTTTACGTGATTATGCAATTTACCGAATATGATCTCTTTTTTAGGGCGTAATTGCTCATTTACACCTTCACATTCCCCTGTCGCAGTAACTACTGTAGTGGCCGGGTGATGTACTACAAATTTTACATAAGTGTAGTAAAAAAATGAAAAGAGTGCTATTCAAAATTTTGGAGGTATAATTCAACCCTCGAAGGTCATGACAATTAACAAAGATTGATTCAAAAGTCGTTTATTTTTTCATATATAAATTGTTTGTAGTTTACTAAAAACGAAAATTCTAACAATGTTTGGCTTAAAAACCACTTGGATCTCCCTCATTATATTTCAAACAAATGTAACGCTTTCTTCTGAATTCCGAGCCCAATAGTATAATTTTTTTTTGCAAAAATAATCCTCTTATGATTTAGATCAATAATACAAAGATTTTGTATATATGTATGTTAAATTATCTCTTAAAATTTGACACATCTATACCCATAAATTGTCGCATTTACGCCATTTTATTTTAACATACAAATTTATTCTACATCTGAATATAAATTTCAATTTATATTATGTAACATAGTACGACTATGTATATGTACAAAAAAGTTTTATTTTTTTATTTTATAAATTGATCGAAAAAAATGTTTTTCCATAAATACATATATGTACATACATGTACATATAAATGAAATATGATGAATAATCATATTGAATTCGTTTGATTTAGATTAGAATAAGCCTATGAATACAAAATATATGTATATACAACAATAAAAAAAGTCGAAGAAAAATTCTTCAAAATTTTAAGAAATGTCACAACATGAATTTTCTTTATGAAAAAAAAAATATGAAAAGGATGTACGAGTATGTACATGTATTAAAGTTGTAAATATTTATATGTTGTACATATATTTTATTTTCAATATCCATTTATGTTTCCAGAAAATATATTTTATGGTTGTACGAAGGAAAATAATAATAAAACATACAACATGTACATATATTTCATCGTATGTACAAGAGTACTCTCTGTACAAAACATATTTCAAGTACACAACATTTCATCTTTCAATAAATAATAATGTAATGTATGTACCGTACGGTATAGGTATATTAATGCACATCAATCACATGTGTGCGTAAGAAAGAATCAAATTTGTTAAGATATTCATTGTGACACATCATTTTAAGTTTAATTAAATTTTCGTAAATTTTTCTTAAATAGGGGGATCTAGTAAATCATAGTTAACCATGACTTTTAAGATTTAGGAACAATATTGCATATGGATTTGTAACTTGAACTGGATGTACTTGATGATATGACATAGTCAACCAAACATAAAAAAACACCAATTTTGTGTTTTGATGGATACATCTTGTGTGAAAAGTAATACAGCTCAAAAGATGGTTAGGTTAGGTTAGGAAATAAATTTCTATAAACAAAACAATTTTGTTTTGAAGTTATTCAAAATTCTAAATTTTTAATTTATTTTGAATTTGTAAATATTCTTTTTTAACGATTATAATGAAATGTATTACTTTTATGGACCTTTCATTAAATATTAATCTAAAGTACAGTACTATATACGATTGTTTATTTCCCAAGTGTTGCCACATCATCTATTGTCAACAAAACTGAAAATGGATACCGTCAAAACAATACCGGAGCCCCGCTCAAGTACCCGGACACCAGATTAAGGATCGGCACGTGGAACGTGCAAACCAGGAGCGTTATAGCGCTTAATCACATGTATGAAGGAGTATCGGCTGGAACTCGTTGCTCTTCAAGATACTCGCTCGCCTAAAAGTGGAGACCATGTGTTCCAGGGCTATACGCTGTTATACAGTGAAGATGACCTCGGAAATATTGGAGCTCGATTTCTTCTTAGGCCGCAGGTAAAGAATGCTGTTTTGGATTTCCAAGCTGTCAATAACCGATTGTGTAAGCTTCGCTTGCGACTGAAGTTAGCTAACCTGCCGATACTTTCTGTACATGCGCCCACACAAGTCAGCCAGCCCCAAGATAAATTTGGAAATATGGATCTATCCTCGAAAATTTCCCTCAGCCAGATTAACCACGTGGTAATTTCAAAAGGGCGAGCTCGGGTTGTTCAGGATGTGAGAACTTATCGGTCAGCAACCAAATACGTAGGCAGCGATCATAATTTGGTCGCTACAAAGCTACGGTGGAAATTTTCATACAGGTCCGGGAACACAGCATGGGACGTTCCGACGGTGAAGGTCGAATATAAATGTAGATCAAACCAAATGATATCAGGATTTTGTCAGCGACAACATTAAGAGAGCTAATTACCAGTCCGAATGCGTGAACTCTGTCTGGGAGGTACTGAAAACTTCGCTTGTCCGTGCTGCTCAACAGACTTTAGGTATAGTGAAAGTCAGACCCAAGGATGATTGGTTTGATGACGAGTGTAGTCTTGCAGTTGAGCAACAAAATATAGCCCATAGTGAAGTGCAACAACGTCTTACATTCGGGAGGAAAAACAAGGCTACTCCTACTAGGAGAGCAGCGGATTTGTAGAGGAAGAAGCGAGAATGGTGGAAGGCCGAGGTTCTGAAAGTGCAACAACTCAGCAATGAGCGCAGTTTACTGAATTTTTTTAAAGGAATTACTGGATTGTAGCATACTTTCAAGCCTGCGTCAACTGCCATTCGGGACCGGGATGGAAACCCCTGTGTCAACATCAACGCATGGAATGGACACTTTACCGACCTGCTTGGTGCTCATCATGCGTCACAGACTGTAGTTGAGTCACCTCAAATACAGACTGCGAAGATTTGCATTGAGGATCCATCACATGAGGAATTCGCTAGGGTCATGCAGAGACTAAAACGAATCCGCTCACTTGGAGTGGACTGCATTAATTTAATTCGGAGCTGTTGATATTCGGAGGTTACTTTGTAGAACTGTCTTTTCTTTTTATTTATTTCTTATTCGATTAAACCGAAGTAATACCTGACGAATGGAAAGTTACCGTGATATGTCCCATCTTCAAGAAGGGAGACCGCTTGAAGTGTGAGAATTTTCGCGGTATAGCTTTCCTTTGCACAACATATAAGTTACTGACCTACATTATATTGGATGGAGTCACCCCTCTAGCGGATGGGCTGGTTGGTGACTGACTACCAAGGAGGATTTCGTCCGATCAGGTCTTTTCGCTGCTAATAATTTTATCTAAATATTATGAGACATCCATCCCCGTGCAACAGGTGGTCCTGGATTTTCGGCAGGCCTTTGACTCGATCAATCGGGAGAGTTTGTGGTCTGCGTTGGAATACCTAGGTATGCCAACAAAAATGGTACGATTGTGTAGAATGACAGTGGCACAGTCTCAATGCTGTGTTAAAGTTGAGAACAGGCTATCGACAATTTTTGCAGTTATCTCGGGTGTTGCAGATGACATATGCGTGATTGGACTGAATAGCACCGAAGTGAAAGAAATACGTGATCCGCTTGTAGAGTTTTCAGCTTCTGTTGGACTCCAAACCAATGAGTCCATAACGAAATACATTTTTCCACTAATCTGTAAAAGTTTTATATATGGGTACGTTCAGGAAGATATTATCTAGCGATTAACAGACGTTTTTATAAAAGCTGACAAATCAATTTATTGAAAAAAATGTACCTTCGATGTAAAAATGGTTTAGTAATCAACTAAATATCGTGTATTTTTTAGTTCATCCCTTTTTATTTAGATGTCATAAGTGGCAAAAAACAATTTGTTCATGGAATATTTTGTTATTTTCGATAGCGGAGATTTACACTATTTCAATTTTTATTTTACACACATTTTTTGGCATTTAAATATTGACAACAATTTTGTTATTGCTAAAACTTATTTACAAATTACTATTTACCATTCTAAACATACATTACAATTTGATTAAATATTATTAAAAAAATTTAATTGTTTGTAATATATGTACTCGTATATCCATCAAATATATAAACGTATCAATAATATTTTACTTACATCTTGAATTTAAATTATTTTCTTGCTGAGTGACTGGCTAAAATGACATCGGACAAAATTCCGTTCATGCACGTATAAAAACTGTACGAATTCGTATTACCTGATAAGGGAAATTTTGAAACGTATCATGCAGAAACGAATTCGTATTGGAATTATTCGAATTTGTATTCAAAAATAGGGCCCCTGTTGCATGACTGCTCAAACGGCAGTGTTCGATGCATCAGTAGTTATGCTGAACTTTGAGTCGCTCTGTGGATGCGGCAGAAATATTGTAAGTGTATTTTAATTTCTGAGAAGTCCAGACATTTAAAGTGATAATAGACACAATAGTATATAATAGTAGCATTTAATACGAATACATTGGCGGGCGCCGGGTTGGACATCACTGGTATATTACCGTTTGATTATCACTGGTACATATATCTCTTTTATATAAAATTCTCTTGTCACAGTGTTTGTCCCCGAACTCCTCCAAAACGGCTCAACCGATTTCAATGAAGTTTTGTATATATATTCGGTAGGTCTGAGAATAGGTTTTTATCTACTTTTTATGCTCATAAGTGCAATTGTTTAATAAATATTAATAATTTAATAATTTTCAACCATTTCAGTGTAATCTTCAAGTGAATTTATTAATTTGGATTTGAATTTTATTTATCACAGTAGCTGTGATTATTTTTTCCTGTCTTATTGAAAAGTAAGTGAAATTATTATTTCTGAGCGTAGTTCTCACGTTTATTCTTTTAGTATAACCTAAAAAATACTTAACACATATCACGAGCTCCCGTCAACAGCGACTATTGTGTTAAACGTATTATATTTCATTTATTACTTATTAATAATTTGTACAATGCCAGCTAGACGCAGAGGAACTTCTTTAGGCCGTCAAACACGTGGAGCTGCACGCAAGCGAACCGCTAGAGCCCAAAGAACAGAAGACCAAATTCAGTAAGATAATATACTAATGTGCGTGTGAACATGGCGCGATTGCGTCGATCTGAATCAGCAGATGCGCGAACTGAACGAAATAAAGAAAGAAGATTAGAACAGAGACAAGCGCGCCGTTTTACAATCAGTAGACGCGGAGCCAATGATCAACAACGCCAACAGGTCCATCGATCATTTACATCTAATTCATTCCTGCGTCTAGCATTCGAGTATGAGCCCGATATTGAATATTATGCTCATTCGAAACTGGTAATTGGTGCTATGGATAAGGAATGTCCTCATTGTCATTCTCTTAAGTTTGAAAACGAGCCAGTCGGGATGTGTTGTTGGTCAGGAAAGGTGCAATTACCAGCAACTGAGACACCACCTGAACCATTAAATGGTTTACTTATCGGTACGGATCCAGATTCTAATCTGTTCCTAAAGTCAATTCGAACATTTAATTCATGTTTCCAAATGATATCGTTCGGAGCAACAGAAATAGTTAACAATAATTCTATCAATGGTCAACAATTCAATTCAACATTCAAAATCAAAGGCCAAATTTATTACAAAGTGGGTTCATTGCTGCCAATGCCAAACGAATCACCTAAATTTTTACAAATTTAGTTCATGGGTGGTGAGGATGCACGCGTGGATGCACGTTGTGGCTATAATCACCTTAATTCACTTTTTCCCAGGCGTATCATCGGCGACCTGGATGCTCTATTGAATGAGCACAATGAATTGTTAAAGATATTCAAATCACACATGCACAAATTACAAAGTGATAA
Source organism: Tipula unca (assembly GCA_951394425.1). Lineage (NCBI taxonomy): Eukaryota > Metazoa > Arthropoda > Insecta > Diptera > Tipulidae > Tipula > Tipula unca. The sequence goes on along the minus strand of OX596382.1, from coordinate 66,583,810 downwards.
TCACGCTATTGTAATCAATCCTGATAAAACACCTGCTAGAGAGCACATTCGTAGACTTAATGCACCTGTTTTTGATGATGTTGCTGGAAACATGGTCGGCGATCGTACAGCTACGCGGGAAATCGTGATTCGTAGAAAAAATAATAATCTACAGTTCATTGCTGATACACACCGCTCATATGACGCTGTCCAATATCCGCTAATGTTCTGGAAAGGCCAACACGGGTATTGCGTAAATATTAAACAACGAGATACCTCAACAGGTGATGAAACAATCAAGAATGTTAGTTCGAAGGATTATTATGCGTATCGGTTGCTGATCAGACGTGATCAGGGCAATCTTATTCTACGATGCCGTGAGCTTTGTCAACAATTCATGGTCGACATGTATGTGAAGATAGAGAGCGAACCACTACGATACTTCCGATTTAATCAACAAAAGCTATACCTGCGGAAGAGTACATTCACTTGCGAGACGCTATTGTCAACAACGCCGATGCCGTCCAAATAGGTAATTCTGTCATTCTACCATCATCGTACATAGGCAGTCCACATCATATGCAAGAATATATGCAAGATGCCTTGACTTACGTGCAAGAATATGGAGGGTCGTGTTTATTCATCACCTTCACATGTAATCCAAAATGGCCGGAGATCACATCCTTACTATTGCCTGGCCAAAGCGCAATACACCGTCATGACATTACAGCACGTGTTGTCAGACAAAAATTGAAGTCTCTAATTGATTTTATTACAAAGTTATACATGTATTTGGTCCCACACGTTGCTGGATGTATTCCGTTTTTTTGGATTGTGTAATCGTGCTTACATAGCGGATGCTTTTGGTGCTTTTGCACGAACATTACTCTATTCAAAAGTACCACGTTGTTTCACGTGGGCACCAACAAAAAAATGGATGCCCCGTAAGCAAGGCACACCAATTGATGCATGTCCCGGTTTATTCAAATCAAACATCTTGGGACGAGTATTTACAGTTAATCCAAGGCAGACTGAGTACTTTTATCTCCGGCTATTGTTGGTTAATGTCATCGGCCCATTGTCATTTCAAGATATACGTAAAGTGAATGAGCAACAGTATCCAACATATAAAGATGCATGCCTTGCACTCGGTTTACTGGAAGATGACAACCAGTCCTGCTGAAGCAGGATTGAACTGTACAGCAAGACAATTTCGTCTACTGTTCGCTATAGTGTTGACTACATGTTTTCCGGCCAGAGCAGAGACATTATGGGATAATCACAAAGATTCAATGACTGATGATATATTGCATCAACATCGTACACGATGCAATGATCTAACGATAGCATTCAGCGACACTATGTACAATGAAGCATTGATTGCTATTGAGGATCTTTGCATTATTATTGCCAACTTACCTCTCAGTCATTTAGGTATGCATTCGCCAAATCGAAATGCATCTGATTTAATTAACACTGAATTGAATCGTGAACTACAATACAATACTACGGAAATGGCAGCGATTGTTGCTCGCAATGTCCCACTAATGAATGACGAACAAAAAGCCATTTACGACCGTATCATGCTCGCAGTTGCGGTAGGACAAGATGGTTTCTTTTTCTTGGATGCACCAGGTGGAACTGGCAAAACATTCCTTATTTCGTTAATTCTCGCCGAAATACGATCAAATAATGGCATCGCATTGGCTGTTGCATCATCTGGCATTGCGGCAATTTTATTGGATGGAGGTAGAACAGCTCATTCAGTATTTAAGCTGCCACTAAATATTCAAAATAACCGTGTGCAACATAAAAAAACAATCTTCCATGGCCACAGTACTGAAACAGTGTAAAATTTCATCTGGGATGATTGTACTATGGCGCACAAACATTCGCTTGAGGCATTGAACAGGACATTGAAAGATATAAAAAATAACGACAAACTATTTGGCGGAACTTTGTTACTCCTTTCAGGTGATTTCAGACAAACACTTCCTGTCATTCCACGTTCAACATACGCTGATGAGATCAACGCGTGCTTAAAATCATCGCCCCTGTGGCGTAATGTTGAAAAAGTACAACTGAAAGTAAATAAGCGCGTTCAAATGCTTCAAGATACATCTGCTGAAACATTCTCAAAACAACTATTAGATATCGGCGATGGAAAAGTTACTACAGATGAAACTGGATGCATAAAATTACCGACCGATTTCTGCACAATCATTGATTCGCAAGATGCTCTCATTGTCCAAATATTTCCCGATGTTCACAGACAATATACAAATCATGAGTGGCTGGCAGAAAGAGCAATTTTATCAGCAAAAAATGTGGACGTCAACGAATTGAATCTTAAGATACAAAATTTATTGCCAGGAGACTTGGTGTCATACAAATCTATTGATACAGTTTGCGATACCACCGAAGCTGTGAATTATCCAAAAGAGTTTTTAAACTCATTGGATTTACCAGGCATGCCACCATATAATTTACAACTGAAGGTTGGATCTCCGGTTATTTTGCTTCGTAATTTGAACCCACCACAGTTGTGCAACGGCATGCGATTAGTTATTAAAAAATTAATGAAAAATGTTATTGAAGCCATTTCATCATTTTAAATGGCAAATTCCGAGGTAAAAATATATTACTACCGTGAACCCCTAGCCACAGATGTACCAATTCAATTTAAACGCCTTCAATTTCCAATTAGATTTGCATTTGCAATAACTATCAATAAGTCTCAAGGCCAAACGATGTCTGTCTGTGGTTTAGATTTGAGCACATCATGTTTTCCACACGGACAATTATACGTGGCGTGCTCTCGAGTGGGCAAACCATCCAGTTTGTTTGTGTTAGCTAAAGATGGGAAAACAAAAACTATTGTACACTCTGTTGCATTAAGAGACTGATATTGTTTTTTAGTAATATTGTCATAATTAGTGATATGTACATAATTTTAAAGAATCAATTTTAATAAATTTAAAAAATAAATGTTTAGTGGTTTGTTTTTTTTATATTCCGTTATCATCGACAGTGCTCCATGCCTTTTCCACTCATATACTGAATCCTCATACACTTTCAATAAGTTAGTCATTTTTTTCTACCTAAACAATCCCTAGAAATAATGTATATGGCAAAACGAAGTTCGCCGGGTCAGCTATATTAATACAAAATTATTAAATGACCCTGGAGGCGTCGCGCTGCGTGGCGGGCGTAGCCCGCTAGTAGTATAGATAAATTCTTCTTGCCCAAGTTTTGGCCGTTCGGAAATTTCTCATCTTGATATGGTTTATTACAATGAATATGTTTGCCACCTATGCAATGCCACCTACGTTTAGAACAATTTTAAATCAGGTCACTATACAATGAAACAACGAAACAATCAATCAGTTGGTTTAAACAACGAGTAAATATGCATTAATTAAGAATAGTTAACCATTTATGCCTTTTCTACTAATGAGCTTTTAGTTGTACATCCTGCAAGTAACATATAAAACATACAAATGTCTAAGTAAAAAAAAAATTAAATATTTTCAGTTCAATTTCCTTTTTCCGTATACTACATTCTTCGTTTTCTTTTGAATTGAGATAAATTACCATTTTCCCTCTTTAATTCTAAATATAAAAAATCTGTGTTTTTTTATGAAAAAAAAAAAAAAAAAAAAAATCGAAAACGGAAAAGTTTTTAAGACAACAAAATTAAACTTTTTTCCGTTTCGTTTTATTTTTTCATGAAGCTAAATAATATTGGACGGACAGTAATGTTATATGAATAAAAGCGGAAAAACGTGTATATAATATGTATGTAAGAGTCTATGTGTACGAGAAATAAGACGAAGAAGAAGTAAAAAAATGTACAAAAAATAAAAGAAAAAACTTATGCAATTTCAAATTCTGTAGTTGAACAACATCATTTCATTGTTGATCATCGTATTCGTCATCATTGTTTTATACATACGTGTATATATACGAATATACATTATTATTATTCATGTCGGGTACTCATACTAAATATGTATGTGTGCATGTATATAAGTCACATAATAATAAAAATGGGAAGTATTCCAATCTTGAATGCAGATTTATTTATTGTCTTTTTTTAGTATTCTTATATTTTCGTATTCTTTTGAAATGTAAAATATTTTTTATTCAAATACGGAAAAGCACATAACAAAATGAAAATCGATTGCAAATAATGTAATCTACAATTTTTTTTTTTTTTTGTATTTTGTGTAATTTTAGAATTTTGATCACAAATCAAAATTAAATTTTCTAACAAAGTTTTCATGGTATATTGTGTACAAAGTAAATATATTTCATTGCTTTGTGTTGTTCGATTTGGTTTTACTTTTTCAGGTAAATTTAGGTGTATTGAATAAATAGAAATGTGAAAACGAAATAAAAGTGGTATTATTTACGAGTGTATCGAGGGAGTTATTCTTTTGATATTACGTTGGATATTATCTTTATTTCAAAGAGAATTTATTTAGATTTTTAGTGCTTAAGTTAAGTTATACTTAATTTTATTTTGTGGATTCTTAAACAATGTGGTACAGGCAATACCACAACTACTTAGTCAATAGTCACGCTCAATATCTCCTGTAATACAAATGGATTGGTTTTGGAGTTTGTGTTACAGCTTATTAATGTATAATTTAGTCAAATAATCTTTTATATCTCAAATAATTTAATCTCATTGTAACTAAGTTATAATTGCGCATTTGCTAACAATTCTAAATAAATTTTGGTTGACCTACAATACAATGAAAATTTGCATTTATGTAAGTAAATATAAATACATAATTATCTGTAGCTTAAGAATGGTTCTAGATGCATTTATACATAATTAGTTATAGATAATTTCATGTACAATTGTAATGTCATATATTATGTAAATGACAAATTTGTAGGTCATTAGATGTTAAGCTGGCTTGTATTAAAATAAATAGAAACATTATGTCTTTAGAAGTGAAGTGGTGCATTTCCAAAACTAAAATAAATATTTTATGTATATCGTTTAAGTTTTCTGTATTGTGCAATCATCATATACTGTGATATCTGATAATATATAATGTATGTAAATCGAGCCATAATAAATTTGTAATCTAAAGTATTAATCCTGTGATACAACCGTGTAACATATAATAGATATTCATATAAATTAATACAGTCCATTCGGGAATTTGGATGTTTTTTGTTGCAAGGTTATTGTCTTTATAACGATAGTGTACAGGATCCTTCGGGTTTCGTCTCCACAAAATGCGTTGGTAACCAGTTTCGCTTGGCTCAACTAATATCTGTCTGTACATCTTCTCGATTTCAGCAGAAAATACAACTTTAAACATTCTGAAATTTAACAAAATGATAAATAGTGGTTTATATAAGGTAGGGACAATTAACTACGTATCATTTAATGAAACTCCATTTGATGATTTAATTGATGCGTCGAAAACCACTCTTAATTTGGAGGTATGGGGTAAATAAAAACATCAATCGAAATTCCTGTTTATTTCACCAATAGGAATTTTTTCCATGTGTCTATACAACTGGTGCTAGTTTTTGGCGTTGGCTATCGAAAGTTCCAGCCACCCAACCAAACATTGTTTTTTGCGCAATTGGTATATCTAACTCTTCATAAATCTTCTTGGTTCCTATTATATGGAAATCACTTCCGATCAAAATGTCAATAACACCTGGAGTATGAAAGGTTGGATCAGTCATCGAGTTTTCCAAATGACTCTACATGGTGGTGTTAAAAATGCAGGTAGGTAGCATTGAAGTCAATTTGGAAATGATGCAGCCAAATTTATATACCCTCGACAAACACCAGCCTTGGTTTGGCCTAAACCAGCAACAGTAAATTTTGCATGATGACGAGGTATTCTAAGACGTTGCGCACAATCTTCGGTAAAAATGTGTATTGCGACCCAGAGTCCAGTAATGCTCGACATAATCGCCATTGCCCTTGATTATCTTGAACTTTAATAATAATGGTTGGTAGTAACGACAATGTACAATGTGATGGAGATTTAAAGTAACTATCCTTGGAAGTACTGTCACGTTCTGCAGGTGGTTTAGTTTGATTCAGTGTTTCAAGAATGGAATATGTTTGATATTGCATGTGATTGGTTCTTATTATCTACCATTAAACGGTCTAAATGTAGTAGTGAATGGTGTTTTCTTGAGCCTACTCGACATCGTGTTTTAGATCTGCAATTATAAACTGTATGATTATTATTAAGACAGTTATAGCATCTGTTGTCACTATCGATTAGACTTCTTCTAGGTTCAACATCCAATGCCTTAAACTTGGTACATTCAAATATTTGATGTGAACTGGTCTGACACACAGGGTAGGTTATTGATGGTGATGCTTGAAGCTCTATTGTATTATTGGACGATGAGTTTCTCGCATCCATAATTGCTTAGTTTCCTCATCAAGTTTATTAAATAAAATATATATGAGCCAGATGTCCTTTGAGTCAGCGTCAGTTCGAAAATCACCCGAAAATATTGGTATGTTCAACCGCGGAAGCTTGAATTCGCCTACAGCTATGTGATCAGTAGTGTTATTGCCATCTGTGGATTAATCTAGATGTTGGTGGCTTGTTGGTATTTTTTTTTTGATCCATGAATTAAATTTTTTTTTTTAAACTGCCAATGGCTTTATTCTTGAATCTTTCTTTATACAAAACTAACAAGAAGTGTGCAAACCTTACAATCTAAATAAAAATTAATTATCTAAGTCCTTAACCTATGTTAAATACTTATTATTAGTATGCATGAATAATAATCAATAATGTGTGTTAGCATATGTATAGTTAAATTAAATGTATCGGATACACCACGGAGCATTTGTAATACAGCGAAGTATTTTTGATTGCGTTCGTTGTAAAAGATCTATATCTGATGCGCTTGTACAGCCCCATAGTTGAATTCCATATGTCCATATAGGAATTAGGATCATTTTGTATAGTAGAATCTTCCATTCTAGGGAAAGTTTTGAATTTCTTCCACTACATTTTTGACAATTTTATTTTTATTTGGTTGCGCTTTGATTCGATGTGTTTTCTCCATGTCAATCTTCTATCAAGATGAAGACCCAAGTATTTGACATTTGTTTGCATTTGTTGACATTGTTTAATTTCACCGCTGGACATGTACGCTTATTCAACGTAAATGTTATGTGTGTTGATTTGTTTTCTTGTTCTTTGGCAATTCTCAATTTTGTATAAGTGATCTTGCAATTCTCTTGGTGCAGTTTGAAGATTTTTGTGTGAAAACATGAAAGCAGTGTCATCTGCAAATGTTGATGTGACAACCTTATCAGTTGTTGGTAGATCGGCAGTATACAGCAAATACAATACAGGCCCCAGTACGCTGCCTTGTGGAACTCCTGCGTTTATATCATTTAGTTCAGTAATGGCTGAATTGTGTTTAACCTGGTATTTTCTTTGAAACAAGTATCTTTCACGGACTGCATGAAATTTTTTTGGCCGACGAGTTTTAATTTTATATATAAGGCCCTCATGCCATACTTTGTCGAAAGCTTGCGCAATGTCTAGGAAAACTGCCGAACAATATTTCTTTTCCTCTAATACAAATTTAATTGTGTTAACAACTCTGTGCACCTGCTCTACAGTGCCATGTTGGTCTCGAAACCCAAATTGGTGGTCTGTTATAATCTGTCCTTCAGATAATATTGGTTTTAATTTTTGTAATACCATGTTTTCAAAAAGTTAAGAAATCATCGGAAGTATACTTATTGGCCTGTACGATACGACTTGTGTTTCGTCTTTTCCAGGCTTTGGAATCATTGTAATTTGCGATGTTTTCCATTTTTTAGGGAAATACCCACATCTCATAATCGCATTAAAGATATAAGTTATGTGTTTCATGCATTTATCAGGTAGTTCTCTATTCATGTGAACTTTATCCTATACTATCCTAAAAAATTAAAAAAAATTATTAGGAATTTTTAGGAAAAACTTCACGCGCTTGTTCAAACATGTGATGTTTATCCTAAATCCTAAATATCTTTAAATGTGTGCGTTAGTATAATATACTTTATTCGGATTAACCGATAAAAAAAATATTTAGTATTCACAAGAATTTTCACAAAAACAATAATACAAATATATTAAATCAAAATAGCGCCAGCACAGACCCAAAGAAACTGTTATTATAATAATAATTAATTTAAACACCTTTACAAAAGTTGTAGCGGCTGAGGGTGTTTTCTATCCAAATTTCGATGATATAGGTTAAAATTTCATGTGAAGCGAATTTCCTAAATTTTTTCCGACGCCCAGAAATATGGTAACCAAAAACTAAACGCGGTTTTGAGTTACCATGAACTTAGACTTATAGAAAAACACCACCATTACAAAAGTTATAGGGGCTGAAGGTATTTTTTATCCAAATTTCGATGATATAGGTTAAAATTTCATATGAAGCGAATTTCCTAAATTTTTTCCGACGCCCAGAAATATGGTAACCAAAAACTAAAAGTAGTTTTGAGTTACCATGAACTTAGACTTATAGAAAAACACCACCATTTCAAAAGTTATAGGGGCTGAGGGGGTTTTCTATCCAAATTTCGATTATATAGGTTAAAATTTCATATGAAGCGAATTTCCTAAATTTTTTCCGACGCCCAGAAATATGGTAACCAAAAACTAAAAGTAGTTTTGAGTTACCATGAACTTAGACTTATAGAAAAACACCACCATTTCAAAAGTTATAGGGGCTGAGGGTGTTTTCTATCCAAATTTCGATGATATAGGTTAAAATTTCATATGAAGCGAATTTCCTAAATTTTTTCCGACGCCCAGAAATATGGTAACCAAAAACTAAAAGCAGTTTTGAGTTACCATGAACTTAGACTTATAGAAAAACACCACCATTTCAAAAGTTATAGGGGCTGAGGGTGTTTTCTATCCAAATTTCGATGATATAGGTTAAAATTTCATATGAAGCGAATTTCCTAAATTTTTTCCAACGCCCAGAAATATGGTAACCAAAAATTAAAAGTAGTTTTGAGTTACCATGAACTTAGACTTATAGAAAAACACCACCATTTCAAAAGTTATAGGGGCTGAGGGTGTTTTCTATCCAAATTTCGATGATATAGGTTAAAATTTCATATGAAGCGAATTTCCTAAATTTTTTCCGACGCCCAGAAATATGGTAACCAAAAACTACCATGAGTTACCATGAACTTAGACTTATAGAAAAACACCACCATTTCAAAAGTTATAGGGGCTGAGGGTGTTTTCTATCCAAATTTCGATGATATAGGTTAAAATTTCATATGAAGCGAATTTCCTAAATTTTTTCCAACGCCCAGAAATATGGTAACCAAAAATTAAAAGTAGTTTTGAGTTACCATGAACTTAGACTTATAGAAAAACACCACCATTTCAAAAGTTATAGGGGCTGAGGGTGTTTTCTATCCAAATTTCGATGATATAGGTTAAAATTTCATATGAAGCGAATTTCCTAAATTTTTTCCGACGCCCAGAAATATGGTAACCAAAAACTAAAAGTAGTTTTGAGTTACCATGAACTTAGACTTATAGAAAAACACCACCATTTCAAAAGTTATAGGGGCTGAGGGGGTTTTCTATCCAAATTTCGATTATATAGGTTAAAATTTCATATGAAGCGAATTTCCTAAATTTTTTCCGACGCCATAAATATGGTAACCAAAAACTAAAAGCAGTTTTGAGTTACCATGAACTTAGACTTATAGAAAAACACCACCATTTTAAAAGTTATAGGGGCTGAGGGTGTTTTCTATCCAAATTTCGATGATATAGGAAAAAATTTCATATGAAGCGAATTTCCTAAATTTTTTCCGACGCCCAGAAATATGGTAACCAAAAACTACCATGAGTTACCATGAACTTAGACTTATAGAAAAACACCACCATTTCAAAAGTTATAGGGGCTGAGGGTGTTTTCTATCCAAATTTCGATGATACAGGTTAAAATTTCATATGAAGCGAATTTCCTAAATTTTTTCCGACGCCCAGAAATATGGTAACCAAAAACTAAAAGTAGTTTTGAGTTACCATGAACTTAGACTTATAGAAAAACACCACCATTTCAAAAGTTATAGGGGCTGAGGGTGTTTTCTATCCAAATTTCGATGATATAGGTTAAAATTTCATATGAAGCGAATTTCCTAAATTTTTTCCGACGCCCAGAAATATGGTAACCAAAAACTAAACGCGGTTTTGAGTTACCATGAACTTAAACTTATAGAAAAACACCACCATTACAAAAGTTATAGGGGCTGAAGGTATTTTTTATCCAAATTTCGATGATATAGGTTAAAATTTCATATGAAGCGAATTTCCTAAATTTTTTCCGACGCCCAGAAATATGGTAACCAAAAACTAAAAGTAGTTTTGAGTTACCATGAACTTAGACTTATAGAAAAACACCACCATTTCAAAAGTTATAGGGGCTGAGGGTGTTTTCTATCCAAATTTCGATGATATAGGTTAAAATTTCATATGAAGCGAATTTCCTAAATTTTTTCCGACGCCCAGAAATATGGTAACCAAAAACTAAAAGTAGTTTTGAGTTACCATGAACTTAGACTTATAGAAAAACACCACCATTTCAAAAGTTATAGGGGCTGAGGGTGTTTTCTATCCAAATTTCGATGATATAGGTTAAAATTTCATATGAAGCGAATTTCCTAAATTTTTTCCGACGCCCAGAAATATGGTAACCAAAAACTAAACGCGGTTTTGAGTTACCATGAACTTAAACTTATAGAAAAACACCACCATTACAAAAGTTATAGGGGCTGAAGGTATTTTTTATCCAAATTTCGATGATATAGGTTAAAATTTCATATGAAGCGAATTTCCTAAATTTTTTCCGACGCCCAGAAATATGGTAACCAAAAACTAAAAGTAGTTTTGAGTTACCATGAACTTAGACTTATAGAAAAACACCACCATTTCAAAAGTTATAGGGGCTGAGGGTGTTTTCTATCCAAATTTCGATGATATAGGTTAAAATTTCATATGAAACGAATTTCCTAAATTTTTTCCGACGCCCAGAAATATGGTAACCAAAAACTAAAAGTAGTTTTGAGTTACCATGAACTTAGACTTATAGAAAAACACCACCATTTCAAAAGTTATAGGGGCTGAGGGTGTTTTCTATCCAAATTTCGATGATATAGGTTAAAATTTCATATGAAGCGAATTTCCTAAATTTTTTCCGACGCCCAGAAATATGGTAACCAAAAACTAAACGCGGTTTTGAGTTACCATGAACTTAAACTTATAGAAAAACACCACCATTACAAAAGTTATAGGGGCTGAAGGTATTTTTTATCCAAATTTCGATGATATAGGTTAAAATTTCATATGAAGCGAATTTCCTAAATTTTTTCCGACGCCCAGAAATATGGTAACCAAAAACTAAAAGTAGTTTTGAGTTACCATGAACTTAGACTTATTGATAAACACAACCAGTTTAAAAGTTATAGGGGCCGAGTTTTTGCATAAACTTTTTTATGCAAAGTTTTATGATATGTAAAATTTCATGTGAAGTAAGATTTCTTAATTTTTTACGTTGCTCAGAAATACGGTGACGATAAATTAAAACATATTTTGAGTTTTCCTGTATAAAAAGTCTTTTTTTAAATGTGATTTAACGATTAACAGTACGACGAATACAGTTAATTTCTGCCGAAATCGTTTTATTTCAATAAACTACTCGCATTGTTCATATTTGAATACTATTACAAATATTTTATTGTTTCTATTCAAAAAATTTTAATTTGAACAAAGGAAAGGTTAAAAATAAACGAATGGAGTTTTTTTTTCTCGTTTATAAAATTTACTTTTGATTCTCTTTTTCACAATTTGAGCTAGTTATTTTATTCCGTAATAATCGTATATAGATAGATAGTAGATAATTATCATTCGAAATTTTGTGTTTTTTATTGTTATATTGAGATTTATCACAATTATTGAAAGTTTGTTCGATTGGATTTGCGTTGTAATTTGCATTTAAGTACTTTTATTGTAAATTTCGTACTAAATATTGAATTGAATTTGTTGGTATTTGCCTACAATATATAGATTTATATATTTATAGATATCTCGGAATATTATTTTTAGAAACAATCCAATTTTTTCCTAAATAAATATATTGAATTACTTGGTTTAACTTTTATTGACAAATACTTGTTTTGAATTCTTGACTTTTTTAAATATTTTGAAGTTGTGGTTTTTATATATCAATCCAATATTCATTTAATTTTTTAATTTAAGTTTAAAATAATAATAGTTTGCATTTTTGAATTCGTTAAATATTATTTGAAAATTTTGTGTTTTTTATTAATCAATTTTTCATTATTTTTTAGATTTAAGTTAAACTTACGATTTTTAAACTTAAGTGAGAAAATAGTCTTTCTCAATTGTTGAATATTATTTTGAATTTGAATTTCTTAAAATAAATTCATTAAATTTTTAGATTTAAGTTAAAGTTTGTTTCAAACTTAGTTATTGAATTAATTGAATTCAGACTTTTGTTAAAACAGAGCTATAATTGAATTCAGACTTAATAGTCTTTCTCAATTGTTGAATATTATTTTGAATTTGAATTTCTTAAAATAAATTCATTAAATTTTTAGATTTAAGTTAAAGTTTGTTTCAAACTTAGTTATTGAATTAATTGAATTCAGACTTTTGTTAAAACAGAGCTATAATTGAATTCAGACTTAATAGTCTTTCTCAATTGTTGAATATTATTTTGAATTTGAATTTCTTAAAATAAATTCATTAAATTTTTAGATTTAAGTTAAAGTTTGTTTCAAACTTAGTTATTGAATTAATTGAATTCAGACTTTTGTTAAAACAGAGCCATAATTGAATTCAGACTTTAGTTAAAACAGACCCATTTTAAATAATTATATTTTTTCAATTTTTTTGTTGTATTAATAAATACATTAACTTTTTGAATTTAATTAAAAAATTGGTCAAATTTTCTTAATTTTTTGAAATTAATTATTTACATAAATATATACACACATATAATTTTTTTAATTAAAAATACTATTTGTTATTTTTCACCATGAAAACTAATAATAAACATCTTCAGTCGCAATCTCGCCATTATAAGAAATTAGGTACAATAAAACAGCAGAGAGCACGGTTTTCTACAGTTCTACAAAATTTATTTGGAAATAATTGGTCAAATATTCATGTACCAAAAGGTAGATCAAACCTTATGACAGAATTGTGTACCAAATTAAACATAAAAGACAATCGGGTAAATCGTCAACGGATTTATAATTTCTGGAGAGCATCATTAAATAAAAAAGCTCTACATGATCCAAACAAATTAGAAAAAATTGTGAATTTTAATAACGAAAGCTTTATTGAAACAAAAATGATTCATTCTAACGATGAAATCTTATTGAAAAGTTCAGGAGAATTACAACAAGATAATTTAAATTCTTTTAAAGATGAAATTATTCAAGATATGTCTAAACAACTTCCAGAATTGGAAGAAATGGAAATAATACTTAAAAATCCTCCAAATGACGTTTGGTTGTATCGTGGGTGTATGAAAATTAATTTAAATATTACTCATAGTTGGACGAATGAAGGTTTGCGTAATTGTATACAAGAATCTTTAAATTTAGCTAAACATCCGTGTATTTTGTCTTTTAAGACAGTTAATCAAAATAATTTAGTTTTAACACAATATGCGAATTGCAAATATAAATTACATAACCAAAAATTTAAATTTGTAATTAACAGCAACCAGATAATGCAAATGTATTCGCTAGGTCCTGATATAAAAAGTCATGGCATTTATAAAGAATTTTCGCAATTAAGGGGTTCCTTGCGAAATGATTTACAAAATCAAATGAAGAGCTCATACGCCAATTTGATATATTTAAATCAGTTTAAAAATATTGATTTGCCTTTGCTCGAAAAAGGAAATACACAAAACATCGTTAAGCCTGGAACTCTTCGAAAAGCTCGATCCGAGCGTAAATTATTAGCAGACGTGGTGCAGGGTTGCGAAGTTATAGACATGATACATCGAGTTTCGAATCAATCTGCAAAAGACAAATATATATACTTAGCGTCGAATCCTCTATCAGCTATATTAATGAGGGAGAAAGCTTTAACATTTCTAAATTCAAAAGATATAGTTGTTCATATTGACGCAACCGGAAGTTTAATTCGCAATCCGAATTGTTGTCTAAACCATTCATATTCTAGGATATACTATTATGCTTGTGTCATTAAAGTCAATAATATTGTATTTCCGGTAGCTGAGCTTATAAGCGCCAAGCATAATGTGGGAGCTATTCGAAAATTTCTTGGAGATTTTCAAGATGGAATTATTTCCCAGAAACCCAAGGTAATAATTCCGAGGATGTATGTAACAGATTGGTCTTGGGTTTTTATAAATGCAATTTTAAACCAATTTAATTTAATGGATATTAATGAATATTTACATTTTACATACGATGTGATTAACAGTCGTAAAACAGTTGGTAAAAAGGTTGGTATATTTATCTGTTGTGCTCATTTCTCTGCGATAATTATTCGTCAAATAAAAAATAAAATTAGAGATTGTTCCCCAAGGCTAAAGGATACAATTTTAATTATATTATTTATTATTTTAGACAGTAAACGAATTGAAGATATTGATCAATTTTTTGAAATACTTTGTTTCCTTTGCTGTTCGAAATACGAAAATAATTTATATAACGAAGCAAAGAAATGTTTATCGAATAAAGTAAACGAAAAATTATTCAACATTAACCCTAAATCTTCTAATTTGATGGATTCTGTTGAAGATGGAAGTCTCGACAATAAATGTTTGGAAAAAGAAACACTTGAATCGACACCATTTTTTGAAAAATATAATAATATTTTAAAAATTACCATACATAAAATTGAAATTGAGGAAAACTCGAATATTGGGCAAAAAAACGAATTGTATTGTCCGGATTTTATTATTTTTTGTACAAAACAATACATGAAATATTTGCCTCTATGGGGGACTATCTTTCTTCAATATTTTGGCCATGAAAATCGTATTTCAAATCAAGTAGCAGAAAGTTGGTTTAATTTGCTGAAAAATAATTTAATAAATGAATTGCACATGAAATTAGGTCGATTTGTGGACGCGCTCAGTGAAAAAACATCCCTTTTATTAAAAGCTGCAGAGTGTGCTCCTCATTTACAAAGCTTTAAATCAAAAAAATCAAAAAATCATGCTTCAGATACTATTTCTCAAATTTTTGAAGCAAAAAAGCATACACCACCAAGAACGCCGTTATCCATTAGAGATGATGAAAAGGACCCATATGACCCAAAAAATGAGGAAAGTTGGCGAAAAAAAACGAAACGAAGGGGCCCGAAATACTCGGGGAAACGAGCACTGCTTCGTCTAATAACACCCAAACAAATTAAATTCACCCGCAGTAAAGAAGAATCTTTCGATAAAATGACGGAATTAAATTTTAATATTGTTATATTTCGAGCGAATTTTAATGGTTTGTGGGAAACTTGTCTTTACAACAGCTGTTTTAGTTCATTAAATCCAGGCAATTTCCTCACTACTGAGTTAGTGTATACTGCAATTAGCATTATAATAAAAAATTCTTACAGTATTTGCCTCGATCACTATCAAGCAATTAAAATTTTGACAGAAAATTATAAGGCTTATGACATATTAAAACAGCCAGAAATCGGACTATCAAAGTCACACAGATACACTATTATACCTCATTGTTCTAATAGTCACTGGGTTTTGGGTATAATCGACTTTGAGCAACATAAAATAATAACTTATGATCCTTTAAACCCTGCTAGAGTCCTCCATAATTTTGCAAATAAACTAAAGAGATTTGCAAATCAAATACAAGAATATTATAATGCTCCTACTAACATTTTTAAAGTATCTTCTTGTAGTTTTCTGCCTCAACAAAAAGATAGTTGCAATTGCGGGGTGTTTATAATATATGCTGTGGAGCTCTTAATTTTTAATAAAAAAATTACAGGTATTTATTCAGAAAATGAATTAATAAACCAAGAAAGCTTAAATGTGTATAGAAGTTTCCTTAAAAAACAGATAACCTGTAGTTCTGACTCTATGGCAGATCATTGTTTATACTGCTATCAAAACATAAATCAAGCTAAAACAATCACATGTTTATCTTGTGCACGAAATGTACATGAAAATTGCACACAATACATCAATATTATTGATAATATTTGCATGTTTTGCAAAATATAAGTAGTTCTCATGAAACAATTTACAAAAAAAACCTTTTTTTTTAATTTAATAAAATTATTTATTTAGCTAATTTATTGATTTAATTTAATTTAATTTATTTAGCTAATTTATTGATTTAATTTAATTTAATTTATTTAATTAACTTAATTAATTTAATTAATTTAATTAATTTAATTAATTTAATTAATTTAATTAATTTAATTAATTTAATTAATTTAATTAATTTAATTAATTTAATTAATTTAATTAATTTAATTAATTTAATTAATTAAATTAATTAAATTAAATTAATTAGTTTAATTAATTTAATATATTTAATTAATTTAACATTTAAATTATTTATTTAATATTTTATTTAATTTATTTTATTTTATTTATTTATTAAATGTATTTAATATTTAAATTATTTATTTTATTTAATTAGTAAATTTGTTTAACTTATTAAATATTTAATTTATTAATTTTAATTATTATTTATTTTAATTATTATTTAATTTAATTTAATATAATTTATATGATTTATTTAATATTTAATTTATTTGTTTAATTTAATTTATATAATTTATTTAATTAACTACATTTATTTATTTAATTTATTTATTTTATTTATTAAAATTATTTAACACTTAATTTATTTAGTAAATTTGTTTAACTTATTTAATTATTTATTTAATTTATTCAAATTATTTATTTAATACTTAATTAAAATATTTATATAATTTTATTTAATTAATTTATTTTATTTTATTTATTTATTAAATTTATTTATAATTAAGTTTATTTATTTTATTTATTTAGTAAATTAGATTATCTAAAATTTGTGAATTTGTTTAAATTTGTTTTAGTTATTTTGTTTTAATTAAATATCTACTTTATTAATTTTAATCATGACATTTCCCATTAAATTAAATATAATTAATTTATTTAATTAATTTATTTAATTTATTCAAATTATTTATTTAATACTTTAATTTATTTATTTAGTAAATTTGATTATCTTAAATTTGTGAATTTGTTTAAATTTGTTTTAGTTATTTTGTTTTAATTAAATATCTACTTTATTAATTTTAATCATGACATTTCCCATTAAGTTAAATATAATTTATTTATTTAATTAATTTATTTAATTTATTCAAATTATTTATTTAATACTTTAATTTATTTATTTAATTTATTTGATTTACTTAATATTTAATTTATTTATTTTGTTTATTAAAATTATTTAACACTTAATTTATTTGGTAAATTTGTTTAACTTATTTAATTATTTATTTAATTTATTCAAATTATTTATTTAATACTTAATTAAAATATTTATATAATTTTATTTAATTAATTTATTTTATTTTATTTATTTATTAAATTTATTTATAATTAAGTTTATTTATTTTATTTATTTAGTAAATTTGATTATCTTAAATTTGTGAATTTGTTTAAATTTGTTTTAGTTATTTTATTTTAATTAAATATTTACTTTATTAATTTTAATCATGACATTTCCCATTAAATTAAATATAATTTATTTATTTAATTTATATGATTTACTTAATATTTAATTAATTTATTTAGTTTATTAAAATTATTTAACACTTAATTTATTTAGTAAATTTGTCTAACTTATTAATTAATTTATTTATTTTAATTATTATTCCATTTAATAAAATATAATTTTTTGATTTAATTTATATGATTTCCTATAATTCTAGGTTCATGGTAACTCAAAATTTGCATAAAAAACACCTTCGGCCCCTATAACTTTTGTAATGGTGGTGTTTTTCTATAAGTCTAAGTTCATGGTAACTCAAAACTACTTTTAGTTTTTGGTTACCATATTTCTGGGCGTCGGAAAAAATTTAGGAAATTCGCTTCATATGAAATTTTAACCTATATCATCGAAATTTGGATAGAAAACACCCTCAGCCCCTATAACTTTTGAAATGGTGGTGTTTTTCTATAAGTCTAAGTTCATGGTAACTCAAAACTACTTTTAGTTTTTGGTTACCATATTTCTGGGCGTCGGAAAAAATTTAGGAAATTCGCTTCATATGAAATTTTAACCTATATCATCGAAATTTGGATAAAAAATACCCTCAGCTCCTATAACTCTTGAAATGGTGGTGTTTTTCTATAAGTCTAAGTTCATGGTAACTCAAAACTGCTTTTAGTTTTTGGTTACCATATTTCTGGGCGTCGGAAAAAATTTAGGAAATTCGCTTCATATGAAATTTTAACCTATATCATCGAAATTTGGATAGAAAACACCCTCAGCCCCTATAACTTTTGAAATGGTGGTGTTTTTCTATAAGTCTAAGTTCATGGTAACTCAAAACTACTTTTAGTTTTTGGTTACCATATTTCTGGGCGTCGGAAAAAATTTAGGAAATTCGCTTCATATGAAATTTTAACCTATATCATCGAAATTTGGATAGAAAACACCCTCAGCCCCTATAACTTTTGAAATGGTGGTGTTTTTCTATAAGTCTAAGTTCATGGTAACTCAAAACTACTTTTAGTTTTTGGTTACCATATTTCTGGGCGTCGGAAAAAATTTAGGAAATTCGCTTCATATGAAATTTTAACCTATATCATCGAAATTTGGATAGAAAACACCCTCAGCCCCTATAACTTTTGAAATGGTGGTGTTTTTCTATAAGTCTAAGTTCATGGTAACTCATGGTAGTTTTTGGTTACCATATTTCTGGGCGTCGGAAAAAATTTAGGAAATTCGCTTCATATGAAATTTTTTCCTATATCATCGAAATTTGGATAGAAAACACCCTCAGCCCCTATAACTTTTAAAATGGTGGTGTTTTTTTATAAGTCTAAGTTCATGGTAACTCAAAACTGCTTTTAGTTTTTGGTTACCATATTTATGGCGTCGGAAAAAATTTAGGAAATTCGCTTCATATGAAATTTTAACCTATATAATCGAAATTTGGATAGAAAACCCCCTCAGCCCCTATAACTTTTGAAATGGTGGTGTTTTTCTATAAGTCTAAGTTCATGGTAACTCAAAACTACTTTTAGTTTTTGGTTACCATATTTCTGGGCGTCGGAAAAAATTTAGGAAATTCGCTTCATATGAAATTTTAACCTATATCATCGAAATTTGGATAGAAAACACCCTCAGCCCCTATAACTTTTGAAATGGTGGTGTTTTTCTATAAGTCTAAGTTCATGGTAACTCAAAACTACTTTTAATTTTTGGTTACCATATTTCTGGGCGTCGGAAAAAATTTAGGAAATTCGCTTCATATGAAATTTTAACCTATATCATCGAAATTTGGATAGAAAACACCCTCAGCCCCTATAACTTTTGAAATGGTGGTGTTTTTCTATAAGTCTAAGTTCATGGTAACTCAAAACTGCTTTTAGTTTTTGGTTACCATATTTCTGGGCGTCGGAAAAAATTTAGGAAATTCGCTTCATATGAAATTTTAACCTATATCATCGAAATTTGGATAGAAAACACCCTCAGCCCCTATAACTTTTGAAATGGTGGTGTTTTTCTATAAGTCTAAGTTCATGGTAACTCAAAACTACTTTTAGTTTTTGGTTACCATATTTCTGGGCGTCGGAAAAAATTTAGGAAATTCGCTTCATATGAAATTTTAACCTATATCATCGAAATTTGGATAGAAAACACCCTCAGCCCCTATAACTTTTGAAATGGTGGTGTTTTTCTATAAGTCTAAGTTCATGGTAACTCAAAACTACTTTTAGTTTTTGGTTACCATATTTCTGGGCGTCGGAAAAAATTTAGGAAATTCGCTTCATATGAAATTTTAACCTATATCATCGAAATTTGGATAGAAAACACCCTCAGCCCCTATAACTTTTGAAATGGTGGTGTTTTTCTATAAGTCTAAGTTCATGGTAACTCAAAACTACTTTTAGTTTTTGGTTACCATATTTCTGGGCGTCGGAAAAAATTTAGGAAATTCGCTTCATATGAAATTTTAACCTATATCATCGAAATTTGGATAAAAAATACCCTCAGCCCCTATAACTCTTGAAATGGTGGTGTTTTTCTATAAGTCTAAGTTCATGGTAACTCAAAACTACTTTTACTCTTTGGTTACCATATTTCTGGGCGTCGGAAAAAATTTAGGAAATTCGCTTCATATGAAATTTTAACCTATATCATCGAAATTTGGATAGAAAACACCCTCAGCCCCTATAACTTTTGAAATGGTGGTGTTTTTCTATAAGTCTAAGTTCATGGTAACTCAAAACTACTTTTAGTTTTTGGTTACCATATTTCTGGGCGTCGGAAAAAATTTAGGAAATTCGCTTCATATGAAATTTTAACCTATATCATCGAAATTTGGATAAAAAATACCTTCAGCCCCTATAACTTTTGTAATGGTGGTGTTTTTCTATAAGTTTAAGTTCATGGTAACTCAAAACCGCGTTTAGTTTTTGGTTACCATATTTCTGGGCGTCGGAAAAAATTTAGGAAATTCGCTTCATATGAAATTTTAACCTATATCATCGAAATTTGGATAGAAAACACCCTCAGCCCCTATAACTTTTGAAATGGTGGTGTTTTTCTATAAGTCTAAGTTCATGGTAACTCAAAACTACTTTTAATTTTTGGTTACCATATTTCTGGGCGTCGGAAAAAATTTAGGAAATTCGCTTCATATGAAATTTTAACCTATATCATCGAAATTTGGATAGAAAACACCCTCAGCCCCTATAACTTTTGAAATGGTGGTGTTTTTCTATAAGTCTAAGTTCATGGTAACTCAAAACTACTTTTAGTTTTTGGTTACCATATTTCTGGGCGTCGGAAAAAATTTAGGAAATTCGCTTCATATGAAATTTTAACCTATATCATCGAAATTTGGATAGAAAACACCCTCAGCCCCTATAACTTTTGAAATGGTGGTGTTTTTCTATAAGTCTAAGTTCATGGTAACTCAAAACTACTTTTAGTTTTTGGTTACCATATTTCTGGGCGTCGGAAAAAATTTAGGAAATTCGCTTCATATGAAATTTTAACCTATATCATCGAAATTTGGATAAAAAATACCCTCAGCCCCTATAACTCTTGAAATGGTGGTGTTTTTCTATAAGTCTAAGTTCATGGTAACTCAAAACTACTTTTAGTTTTTGGTTACCATATTTCTGGGCGTCGGAAAAAATTTAGGAAATTCGCTTCATATGAAATTTTAACCTATATCATCGAAATTTGGATAGAAAACACCCTCAGCCCCTATAACTTTTGAAATGGTGGTGTTTTTCTATAAGTCTAAGTTCATGGTAACTCAAAACTGCTTTTAGTTTTTGGTTACCATATTTCTGGGCGTCGGAAAAAATTTAGGAAATTCGCTTCATATGAAATTTTAACCTATATCATCGAAATTTGGATAGAAAACCCCCTCAGCCCCTATAACTTTTGAAATGGTGGTGTTTTTCTATAAGTCTAAGTTCATGGTAACTCAAAACTACTTTTACTTTTTGGTTACCATATTTCTGGGCGTCGGAAAAAATTTAGGAAATTCGCTTCATATGAAATTTTAAAATATATCATCGAAATTTGGATAGAAAACACCCTCAGCCCCTATAACTTTTGAAATGGTGGTGTTTTTCTATAAGTCTAAGTTCATGGTAACTCAAAACTGCTTTTAGTTTTTGGTTACCATATTTCTGGGCGTCGGAAAAAATTTAGGAAATTCGCTTCATATGAAATTTTAACCTATATCATCGAAATTTGGATAGAAAACACCCTCAGCCCCTATAACTTTTGAAATGGTGGTGTTTTTCTATAAGTCTAAGTTCATGGTAACTCAAAACTGCTTTTAGTTTTTGGTTACCATATTTCTGGGCGTCGGAAAAAATTTAGGAAATTCGCTTCATATGAAATTTTAACCTATATCATCGAAATTTGGATAGAAAACCCCCTCAGCCCCTATAACTTTTGAAATGGTGGTGTTTTTCTATAAGTCTAAGTTCATGGTAACTCAAAACTACTTTTACTTTTTGGTTACCATATTTCTGGGCGTTGGAAAAAATTTAGGAAATTCGCTTCATATGAAATTTTAACCTATATCATCGAAATTTGGATAGAAAACACCCTCAGCCCCTATAACTTTTGAAATGGTGGTGTTTTTCTATAAGTCTAAGTTCATGGTAACTCAAAACTGCTTTTAGTTTTTGGTTACCATATTTCTGGGCGTCGGAAAAAATTTAGGAAATTCGCTTCATATGAAATTTTAACCTATATCATCGAAATTTGGATAGAAAACACCCTCAGCCCCTATAACTTTTGAAATGGTGGTGTTTTTCTATAAGTCTAAGTTCATGGTAACTCAAAACTGCTTTTAGTTTTTGGTTACCATATTTCTGGGCGTCGGAAAAAATTTAGGAAATTCGCTTCATATGAAATTTTAACCTATATCATCGAAATTTGGATAGAAAACACCCTCAGCCCCTATAACTTTTGAAATGGTGGTGTTTTTCTATAAGTCTAAGTTCATGGTAACTCAAAACTGCTTTTAGTTTTTGGTTACCATATTTCTGGGCGTCGGAAAAAATTTAGGAAATTCGCTTCATATGAAATTTTAACCTATATCATCGAAATTTGGATAAAAAATACCCTCAGCCCCTATAACTCTTGAAATAGTGGTGTTTTTCTATAAGTCTAAGTTCATGGTAACTCAAAACTGCTTTTAGTTTTTGGTTACCATATTTCTGGGCGTCGGAAAAAATTTAGGAAATTCGCTTCATATGAAATTTTAACCTATATCATCGAAATTTGGATAGAAAACACCCTCAGCCCCTATAACTTTTGAAATGGTGGTGTTTTTCTATAAGTCTAAGTTCATGGTAACTCAAAACTGCTTTTAGTTTTTGGTTACCATATTTCTGGGCGTCGGAAAAAATTTAGGAAATTCGCTTCATATGAAATTTTAACCTATATCATCGAAATTTGGATAGAAAACCCCCTCAGCCCCTATAACTTTTGAAATGGTGGTGTTTTTCTATAAGTCTAAGTTCATGGTAACTCAAAACTACTTTTACTTTTTGGTTACCATATTTCTGGGCGTCGGAAAAAATTTAGGAAATTCGCTTCATATGAAATTTTAAAATATATCATCGAAATTTGGATAGAAAACACCCTCAGCCCCTATAACTTTTGAAATGGTGGTGTTTTTCTATAAGTCTAAGTTCATGGTAACTCAAAACTGCTTTTAGTTTTTGGTTACCATATTTCTGGGCGTCGGAAAAAATTTAGGAAATTCGCTTCATATGAAATTTTAACCTATATCATCGAAATTTGGATAGAAAACACCCTCAGCCCCTATAACTTTTGAAATGGTGGTGTTTTTCTATAAGTCTAAGTTCATGGTAACTCAAAACTGCTTTTAGTTTTTGGTTACCATATTTCTGGGCGTCGGAAAAAATTTAGGAAATTCGCTTCATATGAAATTTTAACCTATATCATCGAAATTTGGATAGAAAACCCCCTCAGCCCCTATAACTTTTGAAATGGTGGTGTTTTTCTATAAGTCTAAGTTCATGGTAACTCAAAACTACTTTTACTTTTTGGTTACCATATTTCTGGGCGTTGGAAAAAATTTAGGAAATTCGCTTCATATGAAATTTTAACCTATATCATCGAAATTTGGATAGAAAACACCCTCAGCCCCTATAACTTTTGAAATGGTGGTGTTTTTCTATAAGTCTAAGTTCATGGTAACTCAAAACTGCTTTTAGTTTTTGGTTACCATATTTCTGGGCGTCGGAAAAAATTTAAGAAATTCGCTTCATATGAAATTTTAACCTATATCATCGAAATTTGGATAGAAAACACCCTCAGCCCCTATAACTTTTGAAATGGTGGTGTTTTTCTATAAGTCTAAGTTCATGGTAACTCAAAACTGCTTTTAGTTTTTGGTTACCATATTTCTGGGCGTCGGAAAAAATTTAGGAAATTCGCTTCATATGAAATTTTAACCTATATCATCGAAATTTGGATAGAAAACACCCTCAGCCCCTATAACTTTTGAAATGGTGGTGTTTTTCTATAAGTCTAAGTTCATGGTAACTCAAAACTACTTTTAGTTTTTGGTTACCATATTTCTGGGCGTCGGAAAAAATTTAGGAAATTCGCTTCATATGAAATTTTAACCTATATCATCGAAATTTGGATAGAAAACCCCCTCAGCCCCTATAACTTTTGAAATGGTGGTGTTTTTCTATAAGTCTAAGTTCATGGTAACTCAAAACTGCTTTTAGTTACAATTATTAGTGTTTTTTTTAACTTTAGATTCAAAGACATTCCTCAGTTATCACGCAATAATGTTTTGGAAATTGTTAATTTGGTTTTTGCTTAGTTTCTTTATATTTTCTTCAGTACTTTTCCTTATTGTATTTTATTCGATTATACGTAGTTTTACACATACATTCATACATACATATTGTTTTTGTTGGTTTAGGAATGTTTAGGAAATAATTCACATTCATAGTTCTCTGATCATTTTTCCGGTAATAAAATCGTGTCCAAGAGTTTTCTTTGGGTTTATACAATTTTTAATGGTATTTTTAACTTTTTTCACTTAAATTTTAAAGGAATGGTTTTCAAAGGATCCTCCGTAAACTTTGGTAATTAACTGTTGCCAGTTTTTTCGTTTGGTGTGAATACTTTTTTCAAGGTGTTAGAGAAAACAGTAGACTTTTCTACGTCACTTCTGGCCCAATGTCCATCTGGTTGCCTAATTGGTGGATTCGATAATGTTGGCCTCTTTAGTTTTTTTGTTGCCATCCATAGTGAATAATCTGTCTTCTCGGTCGCCGAGAGTTCAGTAAGGTAACTCTGGATTCCTGAGTCTTCTTCTTCTCTCAATGCTCGTTTAAGGGCTTTAATAGCCCTATTCAATTTCCCTTTTAGTAATGGAGATTTTTGGTGCTGCCATAGCCGGCGTATTGTCCGTTTCTCTTGGATTAACTGCTGTATATTTGGTCAAGGCTTATTAACTTTGTCAGAGGTGTGAATATCAGGGGTAGCCTTTTTTTGCTGTTATGATTTTCACCAGATGAAAAATCAGATGGAAACCGTTGAAGAACAGTATTATAATATTGTTAACAATTTTAATTCATGGATCAGAAAGAAAAATTCATCTACTAACCATCAACTTCTAGATGAATCCTCAGTAATAATGACAATAATAGAAGCTCAACGTTTGCTGAACGTTTGCAAGATAAAGTATCAGCAACCCTAAACTCGTATGGTAAAGCCATTGAAATAAAAAAAACAAACAAAAAATAATTAATGAGAAATTAATTTAGATGTTTTTGTTTCAATTTTAAGAATTAGCATAATTTTTTGTATATTTTAAAAATAACACATAGTTCGTTATTAATTGAAGCATTAGGTAAGAAAATGAAATCCAGTTTGTTGGTGATGCCCAACCTGATGCTCCTTGCCAAAACGCTATAAATGTTAACGTTACAAATATAAACAGTACAAATGTTAAACATACCAACTGACTACGCTCAATTCCTTTATATCACAGGCCATCTTTGATGAATTATTGTAACTTTAATTATAACGTCAATCTGACCTCTCTTACAAACTATTTGGAATATCATATTGTAAAATTAATTGTCATTCCTAGCAAATAAAAAATAAAAACTCTCTATATTACTTACCATTAACCATTCAGTTGGTAACATTAAAATAAATCAAGATATTCGAGTGGTTATTTCTGGATTGAGGAACCAGCCTATCGACTTACATCGACTCTTATATCGACTCTACCATAGTATCCATTTGGCACACAGTTGTTATGAACAAACTATTCAAATAATTGTAATGGTATAGCTGCGTTTTTATATAGGTCTGCATAGATCTATCTATAAAAACATTAAGTTCGGGAGAAGGTCAGTTTTGGTTTAATAAAATATACACACCAATTTACATCATTGGTCAATTTTATTTATTTAATCATTTAAAGAAATCAACGTGTGAATTTATATATATTTAGGCATTCAAATACAAAAAATTTAAATTTTAAAGTTTTAAAAGTTAAATACAATTATAATGTATTTTAAGGAATATTAAATTTATAGTTGTCTGAAGTGTTGTTTCAATTTGAGGTTGAATTGCCCTTTAGAAAGTCCAACCTCAAATAGGTCCTCGACATTGGAAAGAAATTTAGACATCATATTGATTGGTTCATTTTCGCCGTAGTCAGTATGATGTTTTTTAAGTTTCAACAACTTGTATTGACGAAAATTATGGCTGGGCGCGTTTATCTTAATACTTTGAAGAATAACGGAGAGTCAACGTGACCCAAAAGTACATTTCCCAATAGACTAGCGTGTTGTTGCCTGCGTCTTTCCAATGTCGCAATTTTATACGCATTTCAATGTACAGTGTAAGGTGGTAAAATGGCTATATCATGATATGGTAAATTGTAGTTATAGTTCCAGTTTGTTTTTTTCATAATATAGAGTAAAATTCGCTTTTGTACACCCGCAATTCTATGAATGGTATTTTTTCCGATAGTACAACATTATCTTGCATTTTGGAATATAAAGTTTTAACTGATTCACTTCACACCAAGTACAGATCTCTTCAATATCCTTTTCAAGCATGTCAGTGTCGTTTGCGTCATTAATAGGTCGGAATATCTTAAGATCATCAGCAAAGAAAAGTACAGAAGAGTGTTTAATTATATTAGTAATGTCGTCAATAAATATCAGGAAGAGATAGGGACCTATAATAGAACCTTGGGGAACTCAAGATTTTGCCAAAATAGGATTTCCGTTAGGTACCATTGAAACCATTTGACAAAAATTGATGAAAAGCCAAACTTGTCATGTTTCATATGTCGATGTCGACTGGACTCCAAAAGCTTTACTGAAATCAGTGTATATATGGTGTCAATTTGCTGATAATTTTCTAAAGCTTTTGTGGTGATGCTTTTAAAGTGTGAGTAACTGGTTTTTCCCAATTATTGTCAGAATAAATCATCTTAGTGTTCCAAATTAAGGGTTAAAACCCTTATAAGCAACACTATAAACAAAAATCCGAATAAAGTTTAGTCCCTTTGCTTATAAAAATATTGATTTCGATGCCCCATTGTAAGTATGTAATATAAAGCTACCCATTTTGTTTTAATATAATGAGCTGGCGTTCTTTTGTAATGTGTAATTTAATTATTTTTTTGAAAAGTACACACCGCTGAGTGACAAGAAAGCCTCAAATATTTCAATCGCCTCACTCCCTTAAACATGTAGTGGCCATTACTAAAATCTGGTGTGCCATTGTCCCTATAACCAGAGATCATGTATTTCGTTTTGGACTCAATGATCTGGAGTCCAATAGAAGCTGAATTTCCTTCACTCCGTTGCTTTTCAGTCTAATCACGCATATGTGCATCTGCATTTGCAATTACCTGATTGGACTGGCGATATAAGATGTTGCGCTGAGGTGTTTTACGAAAGGTGTACTCCAAAGTTAGAATAAAGAGTATTGGGAACAGAGCATCTCTCTGCCGAACACCCAAGTCAACTGCAAAACTGTTCGATAGCCTATTCTCAACTTTAACACACCATTAAGACTGCGTCACTGCCATTCTACACAATCGTACTTTTATAAGCTTAAGGAAAACTTCGATTTCCCCTTGTTTGGCTTTATGTCAGATCCCAAAAAGTTTTAGATTAATAATAAAGGAACTAATCCGTATATATTAGGGGTTATAAAGTTTTTGCCAAAACATTCATAGCGGTTAAATCTTATACTAAATATCGGCATGCGTAGTATCAATTTAAATTCTGCTTCATGCGCGAATGAAGTTTTTGTTAAACTAATCCTAATATACTTAGGGTTATAAAAAAGGAATTATTTCACGCGCTTTGTGTATATCTTGGTGTGTGATGTGTGATGTTAATTAGATCGACTAATAATAAAAATATTTATGCTAAAACTCCATTTACCAAAATAATTTAAAATTGTATGTTAGGATTTGCCCATAGGCAAATCCTACTATAATAATTATGTTGCTATTTCGAAATTCAACTAAATGCTAATCAAAATATTGCGACGTGTCATCGAACTTACGATGTATTTTTATTACTTCTAACAAGTGCTTGTACTACTGAACTTTTGTAGATGTTTGTCATAGTTCTGGAATAGGACCTGAAGCACTTAAAAACAAGCATTTTACTAAATTTTTACGAGAATTCAACCGATTACTAATTAATATTTTGGATTCACGTGAATTTTGTCCTAAATCTGTCCTAAAAACAAAAATTAAGATTTTTTTTAGGACAAAATTCACAATTCTATATAGACGGATGAAGTTTGTCCTTAATCCTAAAAGTGTTTACATGTGTAAGTGAG
Organism: Tipula unca; assembly: GCA_951394425.1. NCBI lineage: Eukaryota > Metazoa > Arthropoda > Insecta > Diptera > Tipulidae > Tipula > Tipula unca. The sequence continues at coordinate 66,555,177 of OX596382.1, read as the reverse complement.
AATATCATATTTTATTCGGATAAACCGATAAATCTAATATTTTACCCGATTAAGTGAGTTTTTTATAACTCATAATAAGCCGAATAAATTAATTTTCAAATTTTCCTGGAAAATTCCTAGAAAGCTAACATAATATTGACGTATTATTCAAGATGTCATTGGAACTAAGCTATCCGAAAAATATTTCTATTTTGGAAAAAATAAGTGAATAGGGGGTTTACGACAACCATGGTTGGTATGACCTAATGTATGTCGGTTATATGGTTTTTGCCGAATTCTCTTGGGAAAATCCTAGAAAGCTAATACTATAATGACAAATATTTCCAGATGTCATTGGATCTTGCTATTCGAGAAATATTTCAATTTATATTTCAGGAAGTCGTTATGCAATCAATTTAGATATATACTATTGTTCCGATATGCGAAGCATATATCACTGGACATTGGCGGTGATAGAATTTCTTCAGTTTAAAATCATTTTTGATCCATTTAATCCAATTAAACGATTTTTTAATGTTGGCATGAAGCTATAATAATTTTCAAATGAAATTTTCAACTATTTTGGCAAAGAACTAAAGCATTTTGACAGAATTTCAAAATGTTCTTTGCCACAGCAAAACAACGGTTTCAACTGCGGACCGCTTTTAATTTACGCTGCTGACCAAATAATTATTGGTAAAACAATTAAAGATCTACATTGCGAAGACCCAGAGGCAAATAGCAAGGCTTTAATTAATTATCACTTGTATTTAAACGATATTATTTCCAAAAACTTGGAAACAATGATACATAATTGTGTGTATTGTTTCGCGGAGTTAACAAACGAGTCACAAAAATTGAATGATTCATATTTCAGATGCAAAATATATGTTTGTCTGCGGATGACTTAGCGACTTTGAGCGCGTAGAACAACATGGAAATTATGAAAGTAGTCCTAGAGATAACTCAGATGCCGTTGAATTCAGTGATAGATTATATTCAGGAATGTAAACAAATTTTTTAATTCATAATAAAATTCTAATTATTCAGTTTTGAACAAAAATATTAATAACTTTTATTTAATTAAATAAAAACGAAATTCAAAAACTTCATAATTCAGAAAATAAATATACAAATAAGTGTATGTTAATATACAATGTTTGAACTGAATTCCAAATCTGGGAAGTCACAGCTATCTGAAAATAGCTTTTTGGTAGCAAATATTACAATTCTCACAATGTTATGCACACTTTTTCGGATTTCGTCCAATTTAATTAATTGCTAATTTTTTTTTTTTGATTTTTTATGTTGGGTATCCGAATCCGATAAAATTTGTATTTCCGAGGACAGAGAATAGCTACACACATTGTGAGAGCTACTTGATGAGCTCATAGATGGGGATGGGCCTGCGCCATTATTAACATCGGCATCTATTATACCAGGTGTTTCTTTTAAACTGAGACGATCAAATATCTCTAAAAATAGCCACTCTACGGAAAAAATGTCCACAATCAAAATGTAATCATACCGCGGGGGAAATACATTAGTGCAAAAAAAATAGTCCCCCACCCCCGCTTTGTAGATGGGGCGGAGGTAACTTTTCACCTAAGATAGGAAGCCATATTTTTTATTGCAGATACGGATTCTACGACTAAAAGTACGTATGATTTGAATGAAATATTTTGTTCAATTATTTTGTTCGGTTCATGGATGGCGTTGTAATCGACGAAATTCAATTTTTTCAAATTTTCCTTCTTAAACACACGCATTGGATTCTGCAATACGTATGAAATAAAAAACATCACGTTTTCATTGGAAATACTCGAAATTCGTCATCAAAACAATTTATTCAGTTTTGTAAATCTAAAATAAGTGTTCAAAATGATGGCCTGCGACTTCAATGCCGTCGTTTGACGGCCCAGGTGTTGAATGTTTTTCCAATTGCTCTAACTCGTCACTTGAAGAATCATTTGTAACCATATTTGTCAACTCTTCTAAGCTACACGACAAATTTGGCGAGTAAAAATTATCCTTTGAGGACGCGTATTGATGAATAATATTAAAAAACGGCCACCTGTTAGGTTCGCCAATGTCACCTTCCGGTGCTTCATCACCCATTCCACTTCCAGTTTGATTTGCGGTTAGTGACTAGAACAAATTACACAAAAAAACAATTGTAAAATTAATCTCATTTTAGGTTATATCATTAGACAGTACTTTGTATTTTCTAATTATGGATTGCCACTGTTGACGGCACAATGCGGATGTTTTGTGCATTTCTTCACTGATCTTTCTGTAATACAAATAATGTATGTAAATAAGATCAATATATGTTTACAAAAATTCAAATTCTTACCGCCACGCATCTCATTGGTTCGCATTTTTGCCTGTGAATTTTTCATCTAATTTAATTCGTAGCTCGATTAGTTTCATTTTTTCTGCTTCATTCCTTATAGATTAATGGAAGTTAAAATACAATAACATACACGTACATCATTAATTCAAATTAAGATACATAGTTTATTACTTACATTTGGGATAAGCAGCCTTGACTTGCCGTTATCGTTTATTTTTGTTTGTTATATTCTCAATATCCATTTTTTGGTTATGTTGCATTGGTTATATTGTCAAAGCAAATTACGATTAAAAATTTTAACTGGTCACAGGCCAGTTAAACATTTTGAGGTGAATAAAATGTCAAAATTTTATCTATTTAACTTTTTATGCGATATATTTTTCGTTTCGCACACACACTTAGAAGGAAAAATTGAAAAAATTGAATTTACAAAACTAACAAAATATTTCATTCAAATCATACGTACTTTTCGTCGTAGAATCCGTATCTGCAATAAAAAATATGGCTTCCAATCTTAGTATAAAAGTTACCCCCGCCCAACCTACAAAGCGGGGGTGGGGGACTATTTTTTTTGGACTAATGTATTTCCCCCGCGGTATGATTAAATTTTGATTATGGACATTTTTTCCGTAGAGTGGCTATTTTTCGAGATATTTGATCGTCTCAGTTTAAAAGAAACACCCGGTATAAGCAGGACTGATTTTTTCAAAAAATCATGGAGCTCATCAAACAGCTCCCATTGAGTGGGCAGTAATTCCTCGCCCTCGGTTGACACTCCCGACTGTGGTTGTACCATTTTCTGTTGCAAAAAAAAAAAATTAGTTAACTATCTATTTTGCCACTTTTGGCTAACATTTTTAACATTTTGTGGAAGTGAGTATCTAGTGTTATCCTAGTTCTGACTAGTGTCTGTTCTTCCACCTAGCTGGAATTAAAAATTTAATATGATATATTTTAAAAAAGAAAAGAAATTATGTTATTCAAAAAACAAACGTCAAAATGTCGACAACAATTGATTTACCTTGTTTTTTGTATTTTAACCACCTTTTTAGTACAGTATTTGAATTTATTTTGCACACTGTTAAAAAGTAGGTGGGAAGGCGGTTTACCTTTGGATTGGTCCGCAGCCTTAGTGATAAAATTCATTATATCGAGACACTTTAATACGCACTAATACATATAAGCTGAAATGGTTTTTGTTATTTGTTAGGACAATTTCCACATACGTTATTTTACGAGGTGATCAATCTCGTGGCAGCTGTAAGAACTAACGGAAAAATATCGTAACATTAATAATTTTTCATTTATTATTAATACAATTCTTAGATAAATCCAGTGTTACAAATTACTAACAATATAACAATTTACAAATTACTTCATAAAATTTTAAATGTACAGATTTAATTTTCATAATTCTAAATTTCTAAATACTATCTAGCTGTTTAGTTCACTAAACAGATCATACAGGTTTATATATAATAATACTTGTACATATTATATTACATACATTTTATGCATATTTTTATTTTATATAAAAAACACAATGTATAGCCAAAATGCTGAATTTACACAAAATTAATTAAATTTTGCTATATAAACCGAAAAACTGTATTTAATAAATCAGAATTAAAATTATTATTCAAATTGATTGTTTCAATTCTCGCGATTATTAAGACCTCACCCGTAGTTATCTTGATAATCGCTTCAACCAAAATCTCTGCAGAGGCTACAACTTTACATGGTCCTTCGAGCCGGATACAACAACATAAGCTGGATTTAGCAACATAAGGTACAATTATTCTAGTCTTCACATCAACTCATCAAATGGCTAAAAAACTGCTCAAGGGGCAAGATGTGCTGTACCAGAAATCGGCGTCAGTAAATTATTCCTTAGAAGCCAGCAACATATCTATAGAACATGTTAGTCTTAAAATAAGACAATTAGAAAAGGACATGGAGGAAATCGCAGCCCAACATACAGAATTATTAGTAAAGTTGGAAGAAGATGCAATGATCAAACTACAACAGTTTCGTTCCCAAACAACAACCACGGCAGAATCAGCAGCGCAAGTGAAATTTCCTAAGGGAGAAATACCAATCTTTTACGGTGATTATGATCGGTGGGAAACATTCAACGATATATTCACTGAGCTGATCCACCAAAACAACAAACTATAAGATACAGTAAAGATGACATATCTGAAATCACACCTGCAGAAGGGAGCAGCGCAATTTATTAGTCACCTAACAACAACTGGTGACAATTACCAAACCGCTTGGAACATAATCCAAGCAAGGTACAACAACGTGCGTTTACTGGCGACCCATCAATTTAATGCATTATTGTCATTGGCGACAATTCAGTAACCATCCGCCCAAGCAGTGAGAAACTAACATGATACGACACGAGAAATTTTATATAATAAAAGCGGCTAAAAATTTGGATTCGCCCTTCGAGGCATTCACAACTGGAAGATTTCTTTCGATTCCTGGAGAGAAGGTTTCAATCTTTGGAAGCCATGGGCAATTATAGAGCAACAGCAACACGACCAGACATGCAGTATACACCACCATTTAAACGAATGAATACAGCCATACTAACCAAACCATGTTGGGTGGAAGGGTGTAAGGAGCATCACGGTTTAATTCAATGCCAGCAATTCAAAAAGATGTCAACATTAAATCGAGCAAGGCTTGTCAGCTCAGCGAACTTGTGTATACGATGTTTAAGCCAGCATCAAGGAAGAAATTGCCAGGCAGAAACCTGTATAGTGTGCAAAGGAGGACACCACACATTTCTCACTGCAATAATGCAGTCATCAACTACCGGAAGTATTGTCAAAACCACCAAAACATTCGTGATCAACCAGCAAGGACAAGTTTTACTACCAACAGCATTAGTCAGAGCCGCAACTAGCACAGGCGATTTTTTCACACTAAGAGCTCTAATTGATCCAGGATCACAGGCCACATTAATATCCTCCAAGGCCGCAAATTTATTTTCGTTTAAAAAAGAGAAAGTACACGTCACCATTTCAGGCATTGGCGGTACCGAGGCAGGAATCTGCAGACAATCAACATAAAATTAATTCCAAGATTCAATGAGAACTTTAGCTTAGACATTGAAGCCTTAGTACTCAACAACTACCCGCAGCTTCCATTGATACAATCAAGTGGTCCCATCTTCAAAATCTAGAACTTGCGGATCCACAATATAACCAACCTCAACCAATTGACCTGGTACTTGGGGCAGATTATTACCCGTCAATTGTAACCAGCAGCATCATCAAAGGCGGATACCAGGAGCCTATGGCACAAAACACGGAATTTGGCTGGATAATAATTGGCAGTATGGGCAACGCGGATGATAGTAATAGAACAACAATGGTGACCACTAAAGCAATCGAGGAGCAATTGAAGTTGCTCGTGGAGAACGACAACATTCCTGAAAAACGAAGCCACACCGAGGAAAAAACCCAAGTAGAAGAACATTTTAAAACCAACGTAGTAAGGGGGTGCAGATGGAAAATTTATAGGATTTCATTCAACAACAACCCTAACACGCTAGGGGAATCGCGAAAAAGTGCCGTTGCAAGGTTATTACAAATCGAAAGAAGATTCATGAAGGATTCAAACTACAAAAAAACTTTATCATAAACTCATGCAGGAATACATAGTAGTGTTTGACGCCTATCAACGCATACAGATTAAACACAGTAACGTATGGAACTTCCGCAGGCAGCTATTTGGCAGTAAGAGCACTATTACAACTAGCTCAAGAAGGAGCCAATACCCATACCATAGCAGCTAACATCATCTTAACAGACTTTTTCGTCGATGACCTGCTCACTGGCGCAGACAGTGTGGAGGAGGTACTAATAGCACTAAAAGAATTACGAGAGCTCACAGCCCAAGGTGGATTTCAGTTAAGAAAATGGACATCCAACACAATCGAAATAACAAAACATATTCCTCACGAGCAACTGGCCGATGGAAACATTCAAATCAAACTAAACGACTGCATCAAAACTCTAGGGATTTTATATAACCATCAAACAGACTGTTTTGAGTTTGATATAGCCCAATTGCAGTTAACTACCAACCAGCCCACAAAACGATCATTGCTATCAGATTTATCAAAGTTATTTGACTCTCTAGGATGGCTATCACCAACAACAATTATGGCCAAAATTATGATGCAGGAAGTATGTATGAACGGAATAAATTGGGATGACCAGTTACCAGAAAAAATACGAACCAAATAGCTTACCTATAAGGACGAGCTAATCGAAATTTCTAACATAAAAATACCGAGATGGCTGAACACTAGAACAGAAGAACAAAAAGAATTGCACGGATTTGCTGACGCTTCAGAACAGGCGTACGCAGCAACTGTATATTACTGCAACATTGATACCTGCGGCAAAGTAACAACCCAGTTGGTAACTGCGAAAGCACGGGTCGCTCCAATCAAAACAAAGCTATCGATCCCTCGTCTCGAACTAAAGGCATCTGTATTGTTAGCAACATTATTAAAACACGTCCAAATTATCATGCAACTTCAGAACGTTAAATCTTATGCATGGTCCGATTCCACCATCACACTGTGCTGTTTCAAAGGCGACCCAAGCCGTTTTAAAACATTCGTAGCAAACAGAATCTCGGTCATAAAGGAGATATTACCATCAACAACATGGCAACACATTAAATCTGAAGATAGCCCAGCGGACATGGCCTCACGTGGTATAACATCAAGCGAACTCATCAATAATAATACATGGTGGCACGGGCCGCAGTTCATAACAACCACAACATTGCACTGGGAGACAGTCTTGGCTAGCAACTTAGATGACGAGCTACAAGATCAACAGAAACAACTGTTACCTGAGCTTGAAGAGAAAGTAGTGATTGCAACCATGATAAAAGAATCTCACTTTCTCTCAGATGTATTTAACAAGATCTCATCGTACAACAAGATAAGACGCATAGTTGCATACTGTTTACGATTTACCGATAACAGTAGGCACAAAAATATCAATAAGGAGTCACTAACAGTACAAGAATTACAGCGTGCAGAAGCATTAATATTAAGGTTAAGCCAAAGGCAAGATTGAAATCTTCTGCCAGGATATTGAATGCATAAAAAAATCAAAGAAACTACGCAAGGGCGGCAAATTAGCATCATTACACCCAGGATTCGATGACAAGGGGCTGTTACGCGCGATGGGACGTTTTCAAAATTCCAATTTGCCCATTGACAGCAAGCCTATAATTTTTAGTAAAAACAACAAAATCACGCAAAGAATTATCGAGGAACCCCACCAAAAGACATTGCATGGTGGCATATAATCAACTTTAGCTCTCCTGAGGAATAAGTATTGGATCATTGACGGCAGGCGCGCTGTGAGACAAATAATTAATAAATGTGTAACATGTTTCTGGCACAAACAAACCAATATGGAGCAATTGATGGGCAGATTACCACCATCAAGTGTAAGGCCGGGAAGACCGTTTGGAAAAACGGGAATGCGGGTCCTATCCAACTAAAAACTACCCAGGGCCGAGGCCACAAGTCATATAAGGGATACATCGCACTTTTTGTGTGCATGGTTACAAATCCATTCATATCGAGTTAGTGAGAAATTTAACAACAGAAGGATTCATCGCTGCATATAAACGTGTTATATCCAGACGAGGATTATGTACAGATATATACTCCGATAATGGAACATATTTTATCGGAGCTAACGCCAAAATCTAAAAATTCCATCAGACTACAATGAAATCACTACCAGGCAACATAGCAGCTATATTGGCCGAAGAAGGAACAAACTGGAATTTTATACCACCTCATACCCCACACTTTGGAGGCCTATGGGAGGCGGGAACAAAATCAGTGAAATTTCACCTCAAAAGAGTGATTGGAGAAACAACCCTCACCTGTTAGGAACTATATACAGTACTCCCTCAAGTCGAGGCGGTGCTCAATTCTCGACCTCCACTCACCAACGACGCTTTGGATTTAGCAGCATTGACACCAGGTCATTTTTTAATCGGAGACTCTCTCAAAGCATTACCAACCACTGACATCGAGGAGAAAAGTCTTCGAACAAGGTGGCAAGATTTTTGAAAGCGGTGGTCATCAGAATATCTACATCAACTACATCAGAGGAACAAATGGACAACCATTCAACCAAATTTAATGGTAAATGATCTTGTTCTATTAAAGGATGAACAACAATCGGCCACTCGATGGAAATTGGGACGGGTTCTTGACACCCATATTGGTTCAGATAATTTAGTACGAACAGCCACAGTTAAATGTAAGGACGCAACATACAAGCGGCCAATAATCAAATTATGCAAATTACCTATTGAAGAGCCATCAGAGAAACCACCACCAACACAAAAAATTCCCCTTATTACAAATAAAACACTCAAAAATGATGTATCTAGCTCCGGTCCGAATCTTAGTGAAGGTCCTAGACGACAACCAAGCCGGCGAGTAAAAACCGTAGGAAAAATGAATATGGTAGCATTAACAATGCTATCAGTTTGCTGTCTGCTAGGACTCGGAAAAGCCGACATCCAATTAAAGCCGTTCAATCAGTCTATCGGCTACTGGGATGAAATCAAGAACGTTAAACTGGCTCACGAAGAAATACAGGCACTGTGTAACGAGCTACCCTTATCTAATTGCAACATTCTCAACCAATTACAATGGCAATTAAGAAATCTAATCGCAGCTAATGAACTATTACTAGCAAGTAACAAGGATCAGAAACGTGTGAGACGAGGTTTCGGAGACGCCACTGGAATCATATTAGGTGATATGTTTGGAATACTCACATCATTTATAAAAAATACAACAACGTTGATCGATAATACTGTCAAGCTAGTTAAACACAATACAAATCTCACTCTAACTTCAATAAATAATTTAATAAAGGAACAAAGGCACCTACGAAACGAAATGTCACAACTTCAGGAATATCGAACTTACGAGGATAGAGCGCGCTCGATAATACTGAGCATTTTTGAATTGAGTCTAGTTTTGAGAAATCTGGAAGATACCCAACAAGGTCTACCGGACGTGGTTTACGACGCTCATCATGGAATTATACATCCCGCCATACTTACTCCAACTCAATTAACCAGAGAACTACAGTTTATTCGCCAGCACGTGCCAGCCTCCATTACCATTCCAGGACACAATCTCTACGATCTCACTCATGTGTATAAAAGCATGAAAACACGAACTAGGGTAACACAACGGAGTGTAATAATTGAAATCACACTACCGCTTGCTTTCACGTGGGACTATACACTATTGTCAGTAATACCTCTTCCAGATATTAACCACGGTAGTACTCAGTCGTACATTATCAAAACAACCGACTACTAGGCCGTATATGACCGTCGAGAGCATTTTGCAACTTTAACAAAAGAAGACGTGAACCGGTGTCAATTATTCCAACCAACTCGATTCCTATGCAAACTCTCACCAATTTACAATACAATGACTAACCAAGGACAATGCGAACTAGCCCTATTGCAGCGGAAAAAGGAAATCGATATGGCATGCAACAGCAAGACAATAAATGGAACCAACCACTGGATCAAGCTTCACACTCCGAACCAATGGATTTACGCCATACCCAATGAAACGATAGTTGGCGTTATATATGACTCCACTATTCAACCGCAAAAGTTTCAGGGATCCGGGGTAGCCGAGATAAGCCCTGGATGTATTCTAAGGGACGCTGAGTCGTTAATCATAGTGACAGGAATCATCAGAAATGCGTTTTATAATTCACCGATTTTATTACACGAGGGAAATCATCTAAGAGATTTTAATGCACGAGTCCAAAACAAAATGAGAGAAACTCAGCAGGTCAAATTGTTGACTGCGCCAGTAACAACTGAATTGGAAAATCAAATCGCGACGTTGGAGCAGAATGAAACTTTTCCGCCGAATCAGAGCGTACACCATGTGCATCACTATGCAATGATCCATCTAATATTTTGGAGTGGCATACTAATCATAGGTATCTGGGGCATAAAACGACTGTGCAGAAGAAAAACATTAACCAGTCCCAGGCCACCATCGCCACTACCACCGGTAGAAACGAGCGCTGTATAATCTCACCACCAACAACCAGCCCCTCTAATACCTGAAAATTATACAACAGCCCGGGAGTATGTTTAGTTCACTAAACAGATCATACAGGTTTATATATAATAATAATTGTACATATTATATTACATACATTTTATGCATATTTTTATTTTATATAAAAAACACAATGTATAGCCAAAATGCTGAATGTACACAAAATTACTTAAATTTATAAATCAATAAATAAATAAATCATAATTACAATTATTATTCAAATTGATTGTTTCAATTCTCGCGATTATTAAGACCTCACCCGTAGTAATCTTGATAATCGCTTCAATCAAGTTCTAGCAGAGGCTACAACTTTACACTAGCTTATACCGGGTGTTTCTTTTAAACTGAGACGATCAAATATCTCGAAAAATAGCCACTCTACGTAAAAAATGTCCATAATCAAAATTTAATCATACCGCGGGGGAAATACATTAGCGCAAAAAAAATAGTCCCCCACCCCCGCTTTGTAGGTGGGGCAGGGGTAACTTTTAAACTAAGATAGGAAGTCATATTATTTATTGCAGATACGGATTCTACGACTAAAAGTACGTATGATTTGAATGAAATATTTTGTTCGGTTCATGATAGATGGCGTTGTAATCGACGAAATTCAATTTTTTCAATTTCTCCTTCTTAGAACACACGCATTTGATTCTGCAATACGTTTGAAATAAAAAACATCACGTTTTCATTGGAAATACTCGAAATTCGTCATCAAAACAATTTATTCAGCTTTGTTAATCTAAAATAACTGTTCAAAATGATGGCCTGCGACTTCAATGCACTTATTAATCCGCATTTCAAATGATTGTACACAACTGAGAAGTGTGTCTGGTTGAATTTCAGCACACGCATTTCTGATTCGCTCAATCATGTTCTCACGTGTTGTTGGTTTTTGTGTGTATACTTTGTTTTTGAGGTAGCCCCACAAAAAAAAATCTGGCGCAGTAAGATCTGGTGATCTGGCGGGCCAATTTATCGGACCAGCTCTACCGATCCAGCGACCATTGAAATCACGATCAAGTATTTCACGTGCCATCAACGAATAGTGTGCAGGACAACCATCATGTTGAAACCACATGTTCCGTCTCACTTCTAAGCTCAAATTTTCAAGTAATATTGGCAGTTCATTTTCCAAAATGTTTCGGTACAATTGACCATTCAAGTTGCCTTCAATAATGTGGGGGCCTAAGAGTTTGTTGCCAATTATTCCACACCACACGTTGACAGCCCAAGGACGCTGATGTTCAACTTGACGAAGCCAGTGCGGATTTGTAGCACTCCAATAATGCATGTTGTGTCGATTAACCGTTCCATGGTTTGTAAAAGACGATTCGTCGGAGAACATTACGCAACGAAAAAAATTGGGGTTTTGTTGTATTTGTTCACGTACCCATTGACAAAAAGTTACCCGATTTTGGAAATCAACGCCATGAAGATCTTGGTGTAAAGACACATGACATGGATGATACTTGTGCCGTTTTAAAATTCTCCAAACACTGGTGAGGGGCAATCCGGAATCGCGAACTATTTCTCGTGTACTAATATGATGATTATGAGCCACTGCTGCCAATACAGCAATTTCAATATTTTCTCCAGTGACTGTTGCTCTATACGGTTCCTCTTTTTCGGTTGAACATTTCCATCAGTAATAAATTGTTTGATAGTACGGCCAAATGAAGCAAGTGAACGAATCCTATCCGGAAAACGTTGAGCGTAAATAGCAACAGCATTTTCAAGATTTCTGCCAGCTTCTCCATAAACAAGAACCATTTCAATTTTCTCTGGCACAGTTAAACGCTCCATTCTAAAGTATTTTGTCGTTTATTTTGCAATTACGAAAAACATGAAGATAAGAAATAACACAAACGTTAAATGTGATTTACAAAACTGAATAAATTGTTTTGATGACGAATTTCGAGTATTTCCAATGAAAACGTGATGTTTTTTATTTCAAACGTATTGCAGAATCGAATGCGTGTGTTCTAAGAAGGAGAAATTGAAAAAATTGAATTTCGTCGATTACAACGCCATCTATCATGAACCGAACAAAATATTTCATTCAATTCATACGTACTTTTAGTCGTAGAATCCGTATCTGCAATAAATAATATGGTTTTCTATCTTAGTTTAAAAGTTACCCCCGCCCCACCTACAAAGCGGGGGTGGGGGACTATTTTTTTTGCACTAATGTATTTCCCCCGCGGTATGATTAAATTTTGATTGTGGACATTTTTTACGTAGAGTGGCTATTTTTCGAGATATTTGATAGTCTCAGTTTAAAAGAAACACCCGGTATATCAATTTAGAATTAAACTTTTAATAAAATGCAAAAGTTTTATATTGTAATTCTAAATTCTAAATATTAACTCGACCCAAAACATTTGTGTATTTCATTTAAATGCCATAAGTTATCATTACCGCAATTATATTTTGTCAAAATAATAAAAACTAGCCCACTCAAAAATGTTTACACAACGGAAGAGATCATCTATTTACATTTCTTTATGGATGCATTTAAAAATTAGCCCTAAACACAAATCCAGTTTAGCATGTCTGCAATTATAACTATACATAATATTTGAACTCATGCATATTCATCATTTGTCATTTTTAACATTTTTTCTATATACATTTGGTTTTTTGTCGTTTTCCAAAAGAAAATATGAAATGACAATTTTATGTGAAATATTTTATGATGTCCCAGCTGTTAAAATAAATTCGACAGAAAAATATTATTAAAAAAAATAAATTAAACAAAAACCACAATATTGAAATAAAACTTCGGGGATTATAATTAACTCTTGGGTGTACACACGCACAAACATTTGTAATAAATAATTTTTATTTTTATTTTATGAATTAAAATTTAATTTCATGTGGGAATAAATAAAAGCAACAACAGCAACACACAACATATTCAAGCACATAAAAATTGTATATGTCTGTTATTATATTTCTACATACTCGTTTTTATATAAAATGCACGCATCTAAAGTTACTCGCGTCGTACCACAATACAAAAGAATGATTACGCGAAAAGTGGAAATGTTGTAAATAATAAATATGTAAAACTAATTGAAATCAGTCTAGTAGATTAGTATAGGCAATTACGTGGTGAGCATAAAAGTTATACATTGTTATGGTACAAATAAGAATTGTGTAGGTATAGCTATATGTTTTATGTATTTATTAAAGCTAGCGGAGGTACATTTTTTAATCATTTTTATTTAAAATCGCAGGATGATTTTACTAGCATCCGGTCGTTGCTACATGCTGAATGTTCTTATGGATAAACGTTCGATTCCGGTTCAATGATAATTAAAAACGAAAAAGAGTATCGTCGATGACGATTTATAAAAAAATGTGATATTCAGCAAAATTAAATTGGTTTGGTTTGAATGTGGTCAGTGAGCACCATTTAATTAAAATACTTTGTAAATTATCATAATTCAATTTAAATATTTAAATAAATTAAAATATATGGATATATTTTAATGAAATTCTAGACTAGCTCAATAGGGTAGGCGTCAGACCGTTTATGGTTAAGAACCATAATCCAACGTTGCAACTTTCTGAATCCACGTGGTATCACGCAGCCAACGATATAATTGGTTACAATTTAATCAGCAAAATCCTAAATGCCAGTGCTAGATTAGCAATGCAATTTTCTATCTCTCTAGCTTTTACATCCCATGAAGGGATTTTGCCGCCTGCACTGTAGAGCTCCAACTATCTCGATCCATCGCTCGTTGCCTCCAGTTACGACATCCTAATATACGCATATCTTGTTGGATGTCATCGTACCGACGCAATCGGGGTCTTCCTCTATGTCGTACCCCAGCTGGATGTTGTTGTTGGAACACTCTTTGAATCATTCGGTTTGATGGAGACCTCGAGACGTGGCCAAGCCATCTGATTCGGTTGGATTTGATGTATCCCATAACATCGCATCCTCCGAGTAACTGCCTAATTTCATGGTTCATACGAATTCGACACTGGTCCTCTGCAACTTTCACTGGCCCATAAATTATTCGTATGACCTTCCTCTCAAACGTAGAAAGAATTCTACAATCGGTAGTGGCCAGGGGCCAGCTCTCGCTTCCACATGTAAGCACCGGTCTTATTAGTGCTTTATACAGTAAAAGTTTGCATGACCGCGATAGATGTTTAGATCGTAATAATTTCGACTGTGCGTGGAAGAATCTATTGCCGGCAGCAATTCGGGATTTTATATCTGCCTGAATATCATTCCTAGATGTTATTGTTGACCCGAGATATTTGAAGTCTTGTACGCCATCGTAGTTGTAGTAGTCGTAGTTCACCGGATTCGAAATCGGCATTGGGATTGCTCCGGGATGTTGCTAAATATTTTGTTTTGCTGCTGTTAATGCATAATCCAAGTCGCCGCGCATTGCGGTTCAGCGGTACGAGATTGTCATTGATGTCTTGAGTTCTTCGTCCAAGAAGGACGATATCATCGGCATAGCCAAGAATTTGGCTAGATTGGTTAAAAATGCAGTTTTGAGCCTTAATCCCGCTTTTCCTGATCACGTATTCGAGCGCCAGATTGAAAAGTGTCGGCGCGAGTGCATCGCCCTGTCGCACGCCAGATGTTATTTCAAAGGGGTCAGAGACCACGCCTTCAATTGCCATTCTGCAG
Organism: Tipula unca; assembly: GCA_951394425.1. NCBI lineage: Eukaryota > Metazoa > Arthropoda > Insecta > Diptera > Tipulidae > Tipula > Tipula unca. The sequence continues at coordinate 66,540,006 of OX596382.1, read as the reverse complement.
CTAGATCCCGAAGTTGAAAGCTTGCACAGAGAAACTAGTTTCTCCGGGATGCCGAGACGTGTGAGCGCGGACCAAAGGTTCTCACGATTTATGCTATCATACGCCTGCTGGAAATCGATGTAGAGCTGATGTATATTAATATTGTACTCCCAACTTTTTTCCAGAATCATCCTTAAAGTAAAACATTGATCGGTGGTTGAGCGGTTAGAGCGAAAACCACACTGGTAATCACCAATAATAGGTTCGGCGTAAGGAATGAGTCTGGCAAGCACAACATTCGCAAATACTTTGTACGCAGTATTTAACAGAGCTATGCCGCGATCATTTTCACATTTAAGACGGTCGCCTTTTTTATGTAAAGGGCAGATGAGTGCTGTCTTCCATTCATCGGGTAGTACCTCTTGGTCCCAGATAGCGAGAATGAGGTCATAGAGCTTTGATGCCAGTGTTGCTCCTCCGAGTTTTACTAGTTCTGCGGGTATTCCATCGAGACATGGCGCTTTTCCGATCTTGAGTTTAGCGATGGCGGCGTCCACTTCCTCTGCTGTGGGGTACGGGATAAAGTCCTCCTCGCCTGGTGGAGCAATAGCTTGAATTGGGGTCACTTCATCAGTTCTGTTTAGCAGATTTTGGAAGTTAGTTTGCCAAACCGCTAAAACATCATGTTGGCTTGTTCTCAACTCACCATCCCTGTTTCTGATGGCGGTCGATCTAGGATGGAAATCTTTGGTAAGATTCCTGGTATTAGCAAAGGTGTCTCTGAGGTTTCCGTTTGCCGCATGGAAGCTGATGTCTTCGATAAAGTATCTCATCTGCGCGCGTTTCTTTTGCCGGAGAAGTTTGGTCGTTTCTTTTCTTGCGTTCAAATATTCCGCTCTAGTGCTTCTGGTGTTCCGAGTTAACCATTTTTCACGCAGTTGCCGTTTATTATCGACGCTCTGATGGCAGTGGTCGTCAAACCACTCATTGCGAGTTTTGGTGGTTTCCGTCCGATGGTCGATTGTGCTGCGGACTGTACAGTTTGCCACTGCTCTTGAATATCGAATGGATCTTCGGGGTTGGTGTTATGCCATTCAAGGCAATCTGTGACGGCCGTTTGGTAATTCTCTAAAGAATCGGGTTGTTTTAACGCATCGAGATTCCAGCGCACGGTCTTCTTTGCCTGTCTATTGAATGTGGATGAAAGTTTGCACTTATACTTAAAGATGACAGGCATATGATCGCTGTCTATATCGGCACCTCTATACGATCGTACGTCAGTGATACTAGAGGAATGTCTCTTTGAGATCATAACGTGATCAATCTGGTTTTCTGTTCTTCCATCATTTGATCTCCACGTTGCCTTGTGGATTTCCTTGTGAGGGAATAATGTGCTTGAGACAACTAGGTCATATATCAATGCCAGTTCGATGGCGCAAAGCCCATTATTGTTACTGGATTGATGCAAGCTGTTTGGTCCGATATGAGAGTTTATTTCTGCAGTCCTACCAATTTGAGCATTAAAATCGCCAAAGATGATTGTAATATCGTGGCGTGGGATGCTGTTGATGACATCTTCAAGTACGATAGTGCGGAGTCTTATTGTGCATATCCGCTTGTTGATTGGGCGGAAGTCGATAACGTATTGATTCATTTGGCGACGAACGAGAAATCCGACGCCGAATTCTCCTCCATTCGGATGGCCACAATACTAGAAAGTGTAACCATTGCTGGTATCGTGAATGCCACTTCCTGACCATCTCAGCTCTTTTAATGCTAATACGTCTAATGTGTAGGCTTCGGCTTGGCTTGATAGATTTTGGAGATCTCCAGGTCTCAGTAGGCTTAATACGTTCCATGTTCCCATTTTAATAGCGTAGTCCGTGTACAATTTCCGTTGTCGTTGTTGTGATAAATCCGAAGTAATAATCCGAGGCTTAAGTGTAGGGTTCATAACATGATATTGACTGAATGACTCGGAGCTTACTGAGCATCTTTCAATTGAGTAGTTATTAATAGTTTACTGGTCTCCTACTTTAACGATACCAAATATAAGAAGTTTGACACCACAACCAAAGCCACCGGAAAAAATAAACGTAACTGAAATAAATTGTATGCAACTGGAAAAAACAACTTAGGCTCAAGAAACGGAGCGAATACGAGTTAAAAGTCAACGGAAAAAAGAAAGCGAAATATCACACCAAGTTCACCTAAAGCAAAAGAATCTGAAGAGAAAAGGTCAGATAACGAACAAAGAAAAAAAAAGAAGTACCACCACTGCCACCAGTGATAATTGATGGAATAAAAGATTATGCTTCACTTTATGAGAAAATTAAAACAACTGTTCCCATAGATAAGTTTAAGACCAAACTTATGAATGGCAACAATATCAAAATTAATGTAGAAAATGCTAAATGAAGACAAGCTTGCTTGGCTCAATATAGACTAAACAAACTAGGCCTATTCGAGTATTGGTCAAAAGTTTACATCAAACATGTAAGCCAATGAAAAAAATTGAAGATCTAAGTGCAAACACTTTGAAAGCAATCGATGCTCCTATTAAACTCAAATTAAGAAGTAAAGAACCGCTTAACATGTTTATGTTAACATTCAATTCTGAGGAAAGTTACGAAAGAATATACCAAATAAAAAATTTATTACGCTGTAAAGTTGACTTCCAACTAATGAGAAGGTCAAAACTCATACCACTATATTAAAGGATATCAATCTTATGGGCACACCCAAGCATATTGCAGCGAAAAAATTCGTTGCGTTAAATGTCTTAGGAAGCACCATACAAAAGATTGCAATAATCTGACAGAAACACTACCAAAATGCGTACAGGCAGAAAATGGTTGCAAACATCAACCAAACGCTTCAAATGATATTAAATAAACTCAACTATTGTTTTGATGAGCGATTACTACGACTTAAGTTTAGCAGTAAGCGAGCTATCGCTAAACAAAGAAATGGGTAAGCATCTTAGAATATTATGCTAGAATGCCAATGTGATACGGTAACAAACGGAAGCTGCAGGTGGTTCTAGATTGACAAAATATAGATATCTGCATCCCAGTAACTAAGGCAAAAGCGGAAGAGATGCAGTCATCGTGAGAGAAAATATCAATCATTTCGAAACGGTAAAATTCTCTACATATGAAACTGGACAAGCTACAACAGTTGCTATTGAAACTATAAGTTATGCTGTTGCCATTACAGTGTTGTTGCCCGCCAAGACACTCTCTGAAGTAGTATCAAGACATAAAATTCTTTAATCATATAGGAAATAGCTTAGGTTTATAGCAGGAGGTGGTGATTTTGACGCAACGAACACTTACTGGGGATCGATACTAACAACCACTAAAGGAAGCGAGCTGTTGAATGCTGTTATAGAACGCAACTGCGAAACGCTATCCACAGGCAAACCAACATCCTGGCGGTCCGATCTAGCGAAAATACCAGATTTAATAGATTTGTCTTGATATTCAATTCAGTGAAAACGATCTAGAAATGGAATAAATTGCCACTGTAAGTAATAAGTCCTATCCCCCTCGGGGATAAGTAATTGTATTATCACTACTTATTTTATTAAAAGCGCTAATTTATTGTGAACGAAAAATCTTAACGAGGTCGAAATTGCCATTGTAAAAGTATATGAGACCGAAAGAACAAAATAAAGAATTACCAATTCTGCAAAACCGAACTGTGTACCTCTACGAGGTTGAGGGGAGGCAACGAAGTCCCATCTATACGGTGTAATAAAAATCCACTATACGGCTTAACGCAAACGCATAAGTAGGTACTCACGTAGTTGGGACGGTGGGATGTCGACTAATTCGATTGAAGTGTTGACGCCGGGAATGGCGCGACAAAAGAGACTGCGTACTGATAGTACGGACGATACACCTAGTCAGGTAGCGACACCATGGAGAGGTTGTCAGCAGCAGTCAAAACACTGGAGTTGGAGATAAAATCCATCTCTAAGGTCACTGTGGCTGAAAGAAATAAGCTGCAAGACTGCTTAAGCGAAATTAAAGACGCAAGCCCCCATATGTGTCTTGAAGTAGCAGGTCTTAAAAGCCGACTACTAGAAAGGAGTGAGATAGTCAACGTGCAATCTACACAAAAGGACGTGACTGCAGATAAGCAGTCGTATGCTCAGGCTCTTAAAGCTTCTGTATCTGATCGAGCATCTGCTATCAACGCAGGATTAACCAAACCGAAATCGGTTAAGCCGAAGTGACAACCCTCTAGGGTTGTCACTGTCAAACCAGGTGCGGGGAAGGAATCCCTTTTTGCAAATAGCGAAGAGGTTAAGTGCAAACTACGAGGACTGATTAAGCCCGTAGTTTCAAAAATTGCTATAAAGGTTAGCAATATCCGCGATAAGGATATTCAAATCGAGACAGCAAACAATGAAGGACTTGATTTTTTCATGAAAAATAAGGAATTGTCAGAGGCTGGTTTGATGGCTTCACTACCAGAGAAAAAGCTGCCAAAAATAATAATGTACGAGTTGGAAAGAAGTGCTTCAATCGAGGAAATTAAGGAGTCGATTGTTAAGGAAAATGAAGTAGGCCTAGATGTTTTAGATGTCAAACGTAGTTTCAAAACCGGGCCAAAAGAAGGAAACTACGTAAATTGGGTGATCGAGGTGTCTCCAGCCGCTAGGGACTGTTTGCTAAAGAAGCGCAGACTATTTATAGGGTGGTCTGCATGCAGAGTGGCGGATTTTGTTAGGGTCACAGGTGTTTTAAATGCCATCTCTTCGGACATATCGCAATATATTGTACAGAAGAAAATTAAATATGCGGACGCTGTAGTGAGTCTGGTCATGACCAGAAGGTCTGCTCAAATTTGACGGAGAGGGCAAAGTGTTTCTCCTGTAAAAAGGCAAACAAAGCTTATGACCACTCACTGCGTAGTAAAGTGTGCACAGCATATAAACTGGCCTTGGATCTAACAATGAGAAAAAACGCATATGAGAAGTAATAAGACCGATATTTCCAATCTTAGGATTGTCCAAATAAACAAGTTGTCGGACACGAAATCAGGCAATGCATTCAGCATGAAAATATAGACATACTCTGTATGCAGGAACCACATGCGACAAATGGTAAAATAGTTGCTATGGCGGCCACCGCTAGGATCATTTCCGGTGCTGATAATAATATTAAATCAGTTATAGGCATCTTTAATAATGATCAAGAAGTTCTCAAAATCTCACAGTTTTGTAACACACTTTGTGTCTGTGTTGAAGTAAGATCGAAGATAGGTAAATTTTATCTAGTTAGCATCTACTTCCAATATTCCGACGAACCAGTCATATACGTACAAATGCTAGAAAGAATTCTGGATGATCTAAAGAACCATCCAGTTATAATAACTGGTGACTTCAATGCCAGTTCCAAACTTTGGCATGACAGGGAAACCAATGATAGAGGTTCTATTGTTGAAGAGTTTCTGACAAGGAGCGGCCTCTACTTGCTAAATGTAGTAGGACATCCAAGTACATATATGCACAATGGAAAATCGAATATTGACTTAACCTTAATCAGGGGGGAACTGTTGAGAAGAGTTTCTAACTGGTCAGTTAAAGAAAACTGGACTTCTTGTGATCACAGAGCCATTTCATTTAAACTGAACGAATCAGCCTTACTTAATGAGGTAAGAGCTGCTGACAAAATTCCACGATACGCTCTTAAACACGCAAATTGGGATAAATTCCATAGCACATTGGAGACAATATGGTAAGGTCAGAAAGCAAAACTTACCATTTCATCTCAAGAAGATGTAAATAGAGTTGAGAGTAATATCAAGTGCCTGCAATAAGAGCATACCACGTAAACGTGCTGCCAAAATGAAACTGTCCTAGTGGACGCCTGAACTCTCAAAGAAGAGAATCCGCAAATTCGTTTGAGCAAAAAGCTTAATTATGCCTTAGACCGTATTGAATACATACGAGACATAAATAAAACAAGCCGTAAAAGCTTGGAAAAATTCATAACCGAACATGGTAACGCAGAACCATGGGGTTTCGTATACAAATATAGTGCTGGAAAGCTTAAAACTCCAGAGGTACTTAGTACTGTAATTAAAAGTGGTGACCAAACAACTACTTGTTGGGAGGACACTACTAAATATCTGCTAAATGTTTTGCTACCCGATGATAGTGTTGAAGGTGACACAAATACTCAAAGGGTGATTCCAGCTGCAGGTCTAATCACACCAACCAATGGCGAGGAGGTTTCCTTCAGCAATGATGAAACCACATCCGCCATAATGTCAATGAAAAGAGGTAAAGCACCCGGCCTTGACAATGTTGAGATCGAGGTGGTCCAAAGAACTTGGCCTATTATAGGACCTAGCATTACCGATCTCATGAATGCTTGTCTGAATAAAGGGTTTTTCCTAAAGCTTGGAAAAATGGTAAAGTCATAATTATAAGGAAGGGCGGCGATCGAGATCCGACCGACCCTAAAGCTTATCTACCGATCATGTTGCTGCCAGTCTTAGGTAAATGACTTGAGAAATTGGTTACTGGCAAGCTGATGGACATTTTTCAGAGTAGTTCGGTTTCAGAAGAGGACGATCCACAGAGGACGCTATGGTTGAGATGGTCAACATAGGTAAAGGATCGAGCAACAAGTACGCCCTTGTTGTTTTCCACGTATCTGGTGCTTTTGATAATCTGTGGTGGCCAAGTATAATGAAGGAGTTGAAGCAGATGAGTTGCCCAGCGACTCTTTACTCCTTGTTGTACAGTTACTTCTCTGATAGAACCGCAACTGTAATATCTAACCATGGCACACTTTCTAAGAGTGTAAACAGAGGTTGTCCACAGGGCTCCATTTTGGGTCCACATCTCTGGAATTTGATGTTCAACAGTAGCATGCATGACGAGATCCAAGAAGTAGCATTCGCGGAAGATAAAGTTATGACCTTTACTGGAAATTCTAGACAGGCATTTCAGGAGGCTGCTCAGCGAGGCATTGACAGTATGGTTAAGTGGTGTGATATAAATAAGATGGAGTTATCTTCCACCAAAACAGTGATGATCCAATTGAAAGGTTCACTCGACATAAGGAGACCACCCTTGGTGTATGTCGGAACCGAAAGAATAAAAATGGTGAACTCTGTAAAATGGTTGGGAGTCGACTTCCACGAAAGACTTGGCGTCACTACTCACGTGAAAAGGGTGGCAGAAAATATCAAAAAAGTTGTCTACGCAATAAGAAGAGTTGCTAAAGAGACGTGGGGCCTGAAACAAGGCACACTCGCAAGGATATACGAAGGCCTAGTGGTTGCGACCATGACATACGCTTGTGCGGGATGGGCCGACAGGATGAACTGCCACCATCGCAGAACTCTATTAAGCGCTCAAAGGTCAATTCTTCTTGGGATAACGAAAGTATACCGTACGGTTTCGGCGGATGCCGTGGCTGTAATGGCCGGTGTGATTCCCATGTACATAGTACCTAACGAAAGGTTAATTAAGTACAAAGTGAGGAAAAATCAGGGGTTCATTTATGGCAATATGCAGTGGCAAGGCACACCAAGTGGCCTATCGAACAAGACATCCCTCAAAAAAGAAATTCGTAAAGAATCCATTGAAATTTGGCAAGACAGATGGAGGCGATCAGAAAAGGGCAGAACTACCTTTAGTTACTTATCGAGTATCGAAGGTAGATTAGAGATGCGCCTATCCATAAGCGCCTCTTTTGCGTAAATCCAAGCCGGTCATGGAAAATTCGCAGATTATATGTTCAGACTTAATTTGACGGACTCAAGCATGTGTGAATGTGGACAAGCTGCTGAGACAGATGAGCACATTCTTTACGACTGCGCTCTGGCCACTGGAGGTAGAGAAAACATGATTGATGCAATTAACGCAGACTGGCCGGCAAGTAAGCTAGTGCTGATGATGCCTGCAAATATCGCACATCTTAAAAGATTCTGTGACACTGTGCTTTGTGGAAGAAAGGCTAAAGATCGAGATTCGTTTTAAGGTATTAAACAAATGACAACGGCATAGCCCGAAAATTTTATTCTAGTTATAAGGAGTTTTAAAAGTAATGACACTAGTAGGTTGCAAACCTAAAGATTTTTAAAATAATTGAATCTAGTTTGTGGCCTACGGAGCACAAAGCTGAATAAAGCTGATATATAGTATTTTAACAACTGACGCTGGATATACTTCTATATCCAAATAAATTTTTAACCAAGCGTAAGCAATAGTAGAAAAGTATGCGCCTCCACGCGGCAAGGATGGAAACAGGTCTCGGACCTGGCTAAGCATTCTAAACAGTACTGACACACAGAAATAGCACGACGGGTTAGAATTGCATATAGGCACAGCCTGGGTGCCATTCTTAAGCGAAAAACGTCCAACTACAACAATGACAATGTAAGTATTAAGTTAACAGATTGAGACTATTTTATAGAATTGGATGCCGATACTGAAATTATTTTTAAAGACATTCAACAAGCAGTATGGGAAAGTACTCCCTATCAAAGATAAAACCTCAGGACATTACTACCCGCAATGACATCAAAAAAGTGATCTTCGAGATAAATAGCATCAAACAAGAAGGTATCTTCGAGATAAAACAGTAGTAAATAACTTAACTAAACATTTATTATCAAGAGAAATACAGAAATTCAAAAATAAATCGATCAGTAAGTACCTTACAAGTTAGTCAAACAACAACACAACTGAACATTCATTCATTCTGGAAGGCAACAAAAAGATTAAAGAGACCTGTAATCCAACAGGTTCCAATTAAAATGTTAGATGGAAACTGGGCTAGAAGAGATACAAAAAACCCGATAGGTTTGCTGATCACCTGAATAGTATAGTAAGACCCCTAGATTGTCAAAGAGTAGAAACTTTCGGTATCGAAGTAAGCCAACATATGGAAGATATATCAACAGTCCATCATGCTCTGAAGTAATGGATGTAATAACCAATAATCTGAAAAGTAGGAAAGCAATGGGTTTTGATTTGTTAGGAGTACCAAGAGAGCTAATTATTATGTTTAGCAAATTAATAAATGCCGCGTTTAAACATAAATATATGCCAAGATTATGGAAGGAGGCTGAATTCATTATTATTTTCAAACCAGGAAAATCTCCACAGGAACCAAAGTCATACAGGCCAATATCACTTTGCCAGTAATGTCTGAAGTATTTGAAAAGATATTGCTGCTTGAAAAGATAAAACTCCTACCAATAATTCAAAGGAAAAGGTGTATACCAAACCAACAATTTCAATTCAGGAGTAAGTACTCGACAATCGACCAAGTACATAGGATCACTAATGTTAATGAAAAGCACTTAAAATAAATCAGGTATGCTCTGCAGTATTCCTTGATCTCGCACAGGCTTTTGATGTATTGTGGCATTAAGATCTGAATAATAAGCTAAGGAGTTTACTTCCAAAACAATGCAGTGATATATTAGAATAATACTTAACTGAGAGATATTTTAGAATAAAACAAGAACAAGAATAATCTGATTTAAGAGTAAAACGGGCTGGAGTTCCTCAAGAGAGTGTGTTGGGACCACTACTATTGCAAGCATATATAAACAAAATTAAATGCTGGATGGTATAATGTCGAATACAAATAAATGAGAGTAAATTTGTTCACATGGATTTTACTAACAAATGTGTTTAATACATTAATACAAAACAGATTCCATAAGCTAATACAGACAAGTATCTAGGGTTCACTCTAGACGCTAGACTACGATGGAAAGCTCATATTATCTAAAACCTGTATGTACCTGGGGAATTCAACTGTGAGGCTGCTCCAAATCGAGCAACATCGATAAAATATTTACAAAAATTTCAAAATGAAATTTAATAACGAAATATTGTAGATGCGCCCTGGTTTGTTTGATACAGTGACCTCTAAAAGGACTTGAAGGCTTAATCAGTTGTGGAGGAAATTGGTAAATTGGCTAATAGACACCAAAATAGATTACAAACACATACAGTTCTAGAGGCATCGCAGCTACTTGACAACTCGAACATCGCCAGACACCTTAAACGGACTAAGCCCTTTGAGTTGGTGATATAAAATTTGTGGTACCCCCCAACGTTGCGTAACGAGGTGTGTAATGTTTTTTCTTTTTGGAAGATACTGAATTTAAATTTTTTTTTGCTTCATTTTGTTCAATTTAACAAAAGTAAATTTTTTTTTTTTTTTTTTTACCGAGCAAATAGCGCAGTGGTTAAAGCTGCGACGTTTGGATCGGGAGGTACCGGGTTCGAATCCCAACAGAGGCGGGATGCTAAAGGGATTTTTCATCTCCCGGTTACGATCGGTGATTAAATTGAAAACATCTATGACCCTCTGTTGGAATGTAGAACTCATGGGCCGACCCATCTTCCATGTCACTGTACAGGGTGATATGGAGCTATGCAATGCGCAGGTGGTATACTGTACTTGTGTGAATGGGATGAATGAATGGATTGAATGAATGTTGTGTGAATGTAAGGTAAGGCTATGGACCGTAAAAGTGTCTATGCCAAGTTCTTTTAAAAAAAAAAAAAAAAAAAAATTTAATTTAATTAAAGACTTTTGTGATTTTAAAGGTAAGGCTATGGACCGTAAAAGTGTCTATGCCAAGTTCTTTTAAAAAAAAAAAAAAAAAAAAATTTAATTTAATTAAAGACTTTTGTGATCTCTAAAACCGAAGATCACAATATTGCTGCTCATTGATGTATGCTAAGTATATCGTGTAAGGTACGGAGCTTCAAGACTGCGGATCATCCATTCAATTTATTTAATTGGTAAACGATTCAACAGTTATCGTAAAGACTTGATAAATTCATCGTATAATTATTTTTTTTGGACACGATTTTTTATGGAATCACGCAATTTGGATTTTTTTCTACCGGCTGTATAATCGTACTACAATCAAACCGGATTTTGCGGGATTGGTGAAAGGAGTACCATATACATACTTAGGCTGCGGACCAATTCACGGGTAAAAGTCGACTTTTCGGTAAATTAATTTACCCTATCAAAAAGTAGGGTAAAGCGAGTACTCAAAAGTAAATATTTAAGGTTTAGGTTGTTCATTTTTTAATGATCTACGGATTCAGTAAGCTGAAAATAAACAAAATCACGTATTTCAATAGAATAAAAATACTAAAAATCGACTTTTACCTTAGTAATTGATTTACGCGTGGATTGGTCCGCAGCCTTAGTAAATTTATTTAGCTGGAGCGAAAATTCTCAACCTAAGTGTAAAATTAATCTTGTAATCCAGTTATGTATTTTAATTATCGCACGGTGAAAATTATTATACATTAGTTTTGGCTCTATACGTGAAAAGCATAAGACGAATTTTATTTCTCCTACTGTTACTGGGATTTTAAAGCGCATGTAGTTTGTGTATTTTGGGTCACTGAAGCCCTTCATCGAGGATTATACAGCCAGATTATATGTGCATTTCCCAACATTTAGTTTTGGTACCGATTGAGCGGTTAAAAGGAATGATTAGTGATTTTTCTTGTTAAGATTTCTTTTAATTTTTTGATTTAAATAAATTTTTCTCTGATTAGATTTTTTTGCTAAATTTATTGTAAACCTCATATATTTTATATATTTGATTGCACTTAATAAATAGCACTTTAATTTCTAATATATCGAAAATATTCTAGTTGTTATTTAGTTTCTTCCTTTCTTGGAATATTTTTGGAGTGTTTCGTTAAAATTTTTTTTTGTGTTGAGTAAAGGTGATTGGAGTGCACCGAGAAAAAAAATTTTGCTATAAATTTTAGGTATAATTTTATAATACATATACATATATAAACTAGATCCAAATTACTCAGTAATCTACATAAGTGAATTTAAAACTTTTATTTAGGAATTAACTGGTACAACGTACGACATAAAATAAATATGGTTTACAATATAATAAAATACAAGTAGTTGACCCACATTGACGTTCCAAATTTTTAAGGAATTTTGAAATAATTAAAACTGGCGAATAAATTATTTCAATAATTAACAAAATATACTTAAGTTTTACCGCAGGCTGTTAACGTACCCTATCATCGTATTTTAGGTTTTTATATTTTATGTATAACAACAACAAAGATTCATTACAAACAGAAAATATAATTAAAAACATTTTCATATTTTCGACATAAATATTTACATAAATAAAAATAATTCAATGTATAGTATAGGCAGCGCTTGCGTTCATTTAAAATTATTTTAATTAATATTTAAATATTAAACTACCAACTTTAAGGCAAAATAAAATCAAATGTTGGTATGCACTTAAACACTTGATAATTGGCAAGATTTTTTTTATTGATTCGGTGAAAACAGCTTAAAATACAGAAAAGTAATTATTTAAGTAAATGTGTTAATTAAGATTTTTAACATTTTCTTTACATATCCATCAACATTTCATATAGAGAATATATACAAATTCCAAAGCTTAGTAATAAAATTAAAGATTATTTAATTTAATTTTAAATTTTAATTACCTATATGTCAATAATTAAAAATCGTTTTATTTAAATACGCAAAATATGAATATAACAAAACAGAAACGTGAAAGAAATAAGTAAATAATTTCACACGCGGTTACACCTTTGTTTATAAAGTTATAAAAGTTACGAACCATACATAAGTATGTGTACTTGCAAGTATGTACACAATTAAAATGTGTAAATGAAAAGCATCTAATATCCACTTAGCATTCTGATTACTATTTGATTAACTAGGAAATCTTAATGATGCTTTCTTAATATCAAGGTATTATCTTGATTCTTCAACGCACAGCATTATAACGCATTTACCTGCATAATAAAGTAAAGCTAGAAGTTTGAAAATTTAAACAATTTCATAAAAACACTTTCTACGACTATTAGAATTTAAAAGTGAAATGACCATAAGGCCAACGTGCCCCCATACATTTTGTTTGGTGAAACGCTTGGTAAAGTGTTATTATTTGGGTGCGGTTTTGACTTGAAAGCCCCTGTGGTCGAGAAGCACTCCTTGTGCACACCTGTTTTGAATTTCCAAGTAGTAGTGAAGTAGTAAGCTTCGCTTGATACAAGATAAAGACTCAATTTTCAATGAATTGGAACATCTGATGGGACCTATTCTCGAACAGGATGTTAGAATGGTTATTGGGGACTAATATGCTAGAGCTGGCAGAAATTAGGCCGACTTGTGTGAAAACATAGGTCTGTACTCTCGACACGAAGCTATGACCGACAATGGTGAGAGAATGATGTACTTTGCAATTCCTCACGATCTTAGAGTGGAAAGCACATTATTTCCTCACAAACAGATACATTTGGAAACACGGATCCATCTACGCTAAATTTCCCGCAGCCAAATTTATCACATGCTAATTTCAAAAGGGTGAGCTCGAGTTGTGCAGGACGAGAGACCTTTTTATTTGGTCGCTGTAAAGATAAGATGGAAGTTTTCGTACAGGTTGCGGGAACACAGTGAAACGCATTGGACGTTTCGACTGTGAAGACCTAATGGTAGGCGCAGAGGTCGTTGCAGGCGACGATGGCTCCACGATGTAGAGAACGACTTGGCCTCTTCAGATTGTCTTAGACAGTATGAAGACCATGCTCAGGATCGAAACCGTTAGAGCCAAATTGTTTATTCAGTAAGGGGCCAGTAATGGCCTTAATACTGTTTATTATTATTATTAAGGGGCCAGTAATGGTCTTTAAAAAAACTGATTATTATAATTATTATTGCATAAAAAAATTGCAAAGGTCGTTGCAGGCGGCGATGGCTCCACGATGTAGAGAACGACTTGGCCTCTTCAGATTGTCTTAGACAGTATGAAGACCATGCTCAGGATCGAAACCGTTGGAGCCAAATTGTTTATTCAGTAAGGGGCCAGTAATGGCCTTAATACTGTTAATTATTATTATTAAGGGGCCAGTAATGGTCTTTAAAAAAACTGATTATTATTATTATTATTGCATAAAAAAATATTGCAAATAATGTTGCAACTGTCCGATGAATTACGCGGTAAGTTATATTTTCTACGATTGGGTGGATAGGCACTGGGATAAAATAAACTTTTTATCTTTTAATTAAAATACTGTTTCTTCCTGCAACTGGATCGATTATACAACAGAAGTTACGGATATGCTATCCTAATAAATAAATTAACCAAAAAACAATGTTAATAAAATATATAATGGAATTGTGTACTTTACTTACACTTCTATGATCGCTGTCCCGAAATCCCAGTGCCAGTACCCTGATTCTCTAAGCAATATAATAATGTGTTAACGCTTAAACGTTAAGTTATCGTGCTGTTTTTGCGTATTCCAATTCTCTAAATATCTATCATGATAAAATGTAAAGTATCATGATAAATAAACATCAAAAGTTAACACATCTATTTGATCGTGGATAAGAGTGGTGATAACAGTATTCAATATCGTTTATATTCTGGATAATTTAAAAATGATATTTCTAATTTAATTATTTATTTCAAATAACAGATAAATAACTTTAACACTGTATTTATTTAATTGTTCGATTAAAATATTTGTTTAAAAAAACCAGTATAATGTACTTTTTCCAACAAACATTTATTGAGTTAATTCAATTTAAGACGTACATAATATTTCGGTCCTGAAGACCATTATCAAATGTTAAAACATAAAAAACTAAAACAAATAAAATAAAAAATATATATACTCTAAATATAATTTGAAATCAAATTAAATCGAGCAATCTTAGTCTTACTATTATTGTCTTTAAGAAAATTAAATTAATTTCATTTAAATAGTGAGATATCATTTCGAGTGAGATCTCACTAAACTGAGATGCATGTTTATATTAGGACAATAATGAAGTTAAATATAAAAATAACAAAATATATAAAAAATATATCATTTGTAAATTTCGCATCACTTGCCCAAGTGAAAAACCTGTTTTGACGTACACACTTTTGTGATACAGAATTTTGTTTATTAAGTTCGAGTTTAGTGTTAATAATTTATTATCGGTTGTATTCGACGCAGTAATCAATTACGCTATTAAAAAATTTAATTTAATTACATTTATCTTATTGATGTGGATCAAGCACGAGATGCAGCTTGTCCCGCCCTTGTACATATACAAAAAGGTAAAAAAGCCAAAAGAAAGTTGCTAAACGGATCTGGGTAAAGGAATGGATTTTGGAAAATGGAAAAGTTCAGTTGCCAAAACCAAAACCACTACCAAATAGAAACGCATCCGTCCCTTTTGTGATAGTTGCAGATGATGCGTTTGCATTATCTGAAAATTTGTGGAAGCCATACCCATTTAAGAATCTCACCATTACTGAGAGAATTTTTAACTAAAGGTTGTTCCAGCTAGGCGAATTTCGGCTAGATTCCGTGTGTTAAGAAAAACATAGAACTACAACCGAAAAAGGTCAAAGTTCTGATGAGCCATTTGCGTTCTCGATAATTTTATTCTTTGTAAATGAAAAAAACGTATAGGCGCCTTTTGGAACGTTTGAGTGTGAAAACAAAAATGGAACAGTTATTCCTGAAAACTGGAGAAATGAAAGTCAACATTTTATAAACCTGCAGCCCTCACAAACAAACAATTCTACGGATGCTGCAAAACAAACAAGGAACGAGTTTAAAAATTATTTTTGTAAGGAAGGTCAGGTCCCGTGGCAAGGTAAATTTTATAAATTAGATATATAAGGAAAATATTAGATATCGATAGAAAATAAATGAAATAAATTTGGTAATAAAAAAACGTTTAGACTCACGTAAGGTAGCGTATATCAATGGTTTCCACAATTTCACTAGCATGAGAATCTAGAAATAGCAAACTGTTGAAGAATTCCCATTTAGATAAATAATTTTCTTTTATTCCGTTAGCCGACTTTTTTTTCTTCATTTTATTTTTCTCGTTCCAAATTTGAGAACGTACAAGATTTATTTTTGCTTTTAATGCTCAGTTTTAATTCTAAAGCAATTGACTCTATCGCTGAGCTTCTTTTAATTTTATTGCTATAGTCTGAGGTTCCTATCTGCCATAAGCAATATTGCTGCTCAAATAGCTGGATTAGTAAGATTTCTTCATCTCTTGACCACAAATGTTTAGTATCATCCATTTTTTTAATTAAAAATAATTATAACTTCAATCAATAATATTAACTTTCAACAATTTTAGCAGACTGATTCGAAATAACAAATATATATACATAATTAAATTACACAATGCAACTGTAGTAACTGCACCGGTAATATACAGAAAAAATCAAACAAGACACCATAAAATGAGATGAAATTTAAACAAATTTAAAAAGTAAAGTGAGATGCATTTACGTTTTGATTCTATTTACACGTTCTTGGCAAGTGATATATCACTTTGAAATTATATAAGATGACGTGAAAGGCGTGTCTCATTTTATGAATGAGATGTTAGTTTAGACGGTATCATCGAGTGAGACGTATAATTTTTTGAGTCGAGGTTTCACTTAAATGATATCGTCTAATTGTACCTTAATTATTGAATTAAATGAGACATCAAAAACTTATAAACATTTGTCCCGGCAAATTAAATGGATTTTGTTTATCCCTTAATCTTCGCTTGAACGAAAATTTCATTTTACTTAAATCAACAGTAACTACCCCGGTACATATTTATATACCATGTAAACGTTTCCATAACCGAGCAAATAGCGCAGTGGTTAAAGCTGCGACGTTTGGATCGGCAGGTACCGGGTTCTCGAATCCCAATAGAGGCGGGATGCAAAAGGGATCTTTCATCTCCCAATTACGATTGGTGATTAAATTGAAAACATCTATGGCCCTCTGTTGGAATGTAGAACTCATGGGCCGACCCATCTTTCATGTCACTGTACAGGGTGATATGGAGCTATGCAATGCGCAGGTGGTATACTGTACTTGTGTGAATGGGATGAATGAATGGATTGAAAGAATGTTGTGTGAATGTAAGGTAAGGCTATGGACCAAAAGAGTATCTATGCCCAAGTCCTTTTTAAAAAAAATTTTAAAAAAATGTTTCCATATAATATGTCTTTTTGGTATTTTATCCTTGGTTGTGTGGGTATTATTACTTGTCGTCTAAAATTTATGTAAAAGTGTAAGCAAAATTTGGTCAATGAGTGTAAATAAACCGTAATTTTCCTTTTGTTGTGCATAGTAGAATAGAAAAATATTTTAAACTTGGTTAGTGTTTTTATATAAATTGAGTGTCTCGTTTGTGTTGTTGCATTAGTTTTTAACAATAATTGCTATCAAATGGCAAATAAGGAAAATGATTTTAAATTTCTTTCCAGAGCAGCAGTATCCAGGTAAATATTTTGAATTTTAATATAAACGTAATGAAATTTTCAAAATTTAAGAAAATAATATAATCTGTTTTTTTTAATTATGTGTTATTAATTGTTTTAGATTATCTTATAAGGGGAGACAAGATTATTATTAAAGATTGCTCGAAGAAGTTGACTCCGATAGCGAGGAAGAATTTGCACAAGTTGACGCAGATTATGACTCCGATGAAGACTATTTGCCGCTAGAGGCAAATGCAACTGCTGGTTCTGATGCTGAGTTGGATAATGGAGCAGAAATGAACATGATACTACTCCAGGAACTAGCAAAACGTTCACTAGTAAAGATGGAACAGTTTGGTATAAAAATCCGCCAACCTTGCAACGTCAGTGGGCGCATAATATTTTACGTCGTTTGTGGGACCTAACCCGGTTACGAAAAATATGTCAAAGGGACACGTTTTTTTTATATAATGTGTTAGCACTCAAGATATAATATGCAGGTACACTAATAAAAGAGCCGAAAAAGAGTACAGCGACTGGAATAGCCAAAATTCGAATAAAAATCAACTAATGTGGAAACCCCTGAAAGAGGAGAAATTTTCGGCTTATTTAGGAATTTTGTTAATAATGGGGTGTCATCGGTCGAACTACGAACCTATCAGTGAGCTTTGGAAAAATAATGCTCTTCCGCTTTATCGCGCTACAATGTCAATACGACGTTTCAAGGAAATAACTAGATTCATCCGATTTGACTCACAAGCTACTCGGGAAATTCGATTGGCTAACGACAAGGCAGCGCCGATAAGAGACGTCTGTAGCAGCTCGAATATACGACTCACCGATATTCGATTCTGCCACATACAAAACAATTAGTGAAATTCAAATATAAACCAACTTATTTGAATTAAGCGTTCACTAACCCCATCACATATCCATCTATCCAACCACCACTATCTAATAACCGAACCATTACTATAAAACATTTATAGTAAAACCATCGCCATCTAACAACATCACCACGAACAACAATGTTCGGTGATGCAACACTTATGCGTAAGTGCAATGTCGACCGTCGCCGGCGCATGTGTTCCCTCAACAAAACGAACACGAAGGCGACGTCACAATTACAACAACAACAAAAACAGTCGTCTTCCAAAAACAAGCAAAAAAAGCAACACACGTTTTTTACGCAACGTAAGGCAGCCATAGCTTACGCCTTATAATATATTTGTGGTGGTGAAATTAATAATAAACATAAAACAAATTAAATAAAAAGATTGTTAATATTAATAAGTAAATTTATAATAATTATAAATTTACTTATTAATATTAACAATCTTTTTATTTAATTTGTTTTATGTTTATTATTAATTTCACCACCACAAATATATTATAAGGCGTAAGCTATGGCTGCCTTACGTTGCGTAAAAAACGTGTGTTGCTTTTTTTGCTTGTTTTTGGAAGACGACTGTTTTTGTTGTTGTTGTAATTGTGACGTCGCCTTCGTGTTCGTTTTGTTGAGGGAACACATGCGCCGGCGACGGTCGACATTGCACTTACGCATAAGTGTTGCATCACCGAACATTGTTGTTCGTGGTGATGTTGTTAGATGGCGATGGTTTTACTATAAATGTTTTATAGTAATGGTTCGGTTATTAGATAGTGGTGGTTGGATAGATGGATATGTGATGGGGTTAGTGAACACTTAATTCAAATAAGTTGGTTTATATTTGAATTTCACTAATTGTTTTGTATGTGGCAGAATCGAATATCGGTGAGTCGTATATTCGAGCTGCTACACGTCTTCGAACTGATAAACGCTAATCTAAAGAATTTTTTCCGACCATCGGAGTCGATCACCGTGGACGAGCAGTTGTTTCGGTTTAGAGGACACACCAAATTCTTGCAGTATATGCCATCAAAGCCGGCTAAATATGGGATAAAGCTTTAATGAGCGTGTGATTCGGCGACCTCGTACCCAGTAAATGGTCAAATTTACACAGGAAAAATATGTAACATCAGTAATGTAAACCATGGCGAGAGAATTGTGAAAGAGCTTGTTGCTCCTTATCAAAAAAAATACTGGCCGAAATGTGACTGTGGACAATTTTTTCACCAGATTACCATTGGCCCAGGAATTAATTAATTGGAAGTTGTCAATTGTTGGGACACTAAAAAAAAACAAACGCATCCCGAATGAATTCAAGATATCCAAAACTAGAGAAGTTCTTTCCACTGAATTTGGATTCGGGCCCAAAACGGTATTGTGTTCATACGTCCCGAAAATAGATAAGACCGTGATTTTATTATCTACTCTACATCGGGACAAAACTGTATCCGGTCCAAAGGACAAACCAGAAATTATACAATATTATAATCAGACGAAGGGGGGTGTAGATTCGATGGATAAAATGTTAAGTCAATACACAACTAAACGTAGAACAAATCGGTGGCCGCTAGCTTTATTCTATAATTTACTGGACACTGCTTCCTTGGCAGCGTATACCATTTATTACAAAAACAATCCCCAACAAAAGGGAGCAATCAAAAGAAGCCAAAGGCGTACATTCTTACAATTATTAGGGAAACAGTTGTGCTTGCCCCAAATAAGAACGAGATCACAAAATCGAAGGGTTGTAGGGAAGTTTTCCATAAAAAGCGCAATGGAGTGTGTTTTGTGAATCTGTTGGGGAAATGAGTGACGATGAGTTTCATGCCGATGACCAAGACGATCGAGATGCCAGCGGTCACAAAAAAAAAAAGGGTGCATTTTATATGTGCTACCAACATAACAAGAAAAAGCGGGCCACCCGTTATGCATGTGTCAAATGCAGAAAACCGGTATGCGTAGAACATAGTTTTACGCAAACAAAGTGCCAGCAATGTCATATGAATTAGTTTATTATATTTTTTTTTAGTATGTATTGTAGTATCTATGAAATAAATTATATCTAAAAATACTAATTTACTTGGTTTTCACATTTTAATATATAACTGTCGAAAATTTCCTTATATAACGCATCAAGAAAAATATATCAACCCGGTAAGATATTATTCTCTTAGGGGAAAAAGACATACAAATACATATTAAAAATAAGTATTAGAATATGCCATTAAATTTTTTTTTTGATAATTTACTAAATAAATGACAAAGTTCGTCACATAGCCGACCTGGCATTGCGATTAAAAAAAAATTCACTGAATTATGGAGAAAAGAAAATTGTGATATCTACCCGGGTAGATACTGTTCAAGCGAACGTTAAACGCAATCGAGTAATTCTCATGCGCCGTATTCTTTGAATTTCCTCAGTTTCCTCTATCATCAGACGAATCATATCTATTTTATTAATTTTTCTTTACAGATTAACTAAATTAATTGGTTAAATTACAATAATTTTTTATTTGTATGCATGCACCAACTAAATCACACAATTTTGACGTTTCATAGTAATATTTATTTTGACGAATAAAATTTATAGATGCTAACACTAACATTAACTCGCGTTAAGTTTTGTTTACATTAACTTATCTTGCGTTCAATTTTATTTACAGAATCTGATTTTAGCGGAACAAGATAAATGAACACGTTAACTTTTTCACAAGTTAAATGTATCACTTTACAAATTATCTTGATTTTTAGAGAATCAGGGTACTGGTCAGGTAAAAATTCGGTTTCGCCAAATACATCAGATACATTGATATTCGCAATCTAGTAAAAAAAACTTTAAACTCTTCCATTTTATGCACGCGAGCTGAGGTTTGTGTTACGCGGACAAATTACTTATGACATGAAATAAAATATAAAGTCCGATAAGTTAAGTTTGGTTGATTTTCAAGGTAATTGGCAAACTGTTGAAATTTAAGTTAAAACTACAAGACGAATTCAAACATTTATTTATATCACAGATAATTTCACACAGTTTAACCAATTCTATCTTACATAAGAATTTCGAAACCATTATTAAAATTAATTTTATGTACGACCAGTTAAACAAGAACATCTAGATTTATTATTCTCAACAAATTAAAATAGTTAATCGCTATATAAAAAAAAATGGTTAATTTTATTACCTCCATGCACGGAGGTACCTACACACATGTTTAAGGCTGTCAAATTAAAAAAATATAAATACACAACATATTTATGCTATTTTAAAATTTACGCGAAAGCAGCAATTTACCTAAAAAAAATAATAATAAAACACAATAAGTAAACTACTCGTACAATTTAATATCATATTGAACGAATAAATAAAAACCCAAACTGGAAATGAATGCCTTTGAGAAGACATGAATAAAAAAACGTGATCAAATACTTTTTTTTTTTTTGTAATATGTGAGAGGATAGCAAGAAGAAAATATGAAGTTACGTGCCAAAAAGTTGTACAAAAAATAAAAACCAAAACTTAAATAAAATTCCAGTTATATCTCCTAAAATGTATCTTGTACAATGTACATAACACAAAAGGCAAAATAAAATCATAATGCTGGAAAAAAAGGGCAACACAGATCCAAATTAATCGTTTCGCGTTCACATATATCATGTTTTAACTACTTTAGTTTATGTTGCGGAATTACAGTTGGTTTATTATTACTCATACATGTGTGTGTGTAAAGAAATTATAGAACTACAATGTAATTTCCAAGAAAATCCAATAAAAATATTAAACTTATGTGACTAAAAAAATAAAATATCTTAACATAAAAGAAATCCAGCCTAGTTTTGTAAAAAAATTGATGAATTGTATCGATTTAATGTTTTAGGAATTTGTGATTGTAAACTTGTGTCAATTCGATAAATCAATATTTTGATTAATTATTATTTTCTATATTTGGAACTTGACTGCAGAGAAATTTCTGTTTAACCACACACTATTTTCTAGAATCAATCGTGAAATTATTTATGGGTGCGGAATTTAAACTACTGCACTTCGTATCAATATTTATTTTATCGAAACCAGACGGCGGCATAATTTGATTAAACTCGTTGGTGGGTATTTTTTTTGCACCAATCTGTAAAAGCAGTACTATATTTGTGTGATTTCACTTTTATGTTGTTTTGGTTCGGCCAAAAAAAAATTATAAAATTTTATTTGTCGTAAATAAATTGAAGATTCTTAAAACTTTTTCTACAATTTCAAGATTTCCCTGTTTTGTTTTTGTTCATATGCCGCGTAAATTGACTTTGCCAATTCAAAATTATTTTCGAACCGACTCATCAAAGAGGAATTTGTTCTCTGTATTTACCACCAAGCAGCATGAGCATCACAAAAACGACCGTATTGGATATGGACTCAGAAAGTCGATACAGAGTCTCGTTACATCTGTGTAATTTCCCAAAGGTGATCCTGTATCTCGAACCTCTTTCGCTGTATGCCGCCAGAAGAAGTACTTTTGTTACTTTGTTTCAATATTTTTGTGATGCTCATGTGACCAAAGTATTTGTATTCATATTGTCACGTTTTTGCCTTGTCAAATTCAAGGTTCGATCACTGGATTGTGAATAAAACAAACGATGTAAATTCTAGAACACACTAAATTTATTTATTTCCGATTAAACACTAATTTAATTATTTCACTTATTTAACTTAATTATTTAACTTCACAATAATTATTTTCTACACTTTAACAACACTATATTACACTTTAATAACACTTTATTTTACTTTATAAACACTTTCCTTTTAATTACTATTAGCACTCTCACGGTTAAAACACAACTAATTTTACTCCCAAATGTCTGTCGTGTATTTATACCAAATATTCTAACCATTCTAGAAATGTCCAGAATATTCGATTAGTCTAGATAAGTCTAGACACCTCTACTGTTCTATTTTATAACAATTTTACCTTAACGATAGTGTTGCTATTCAAACATAGATGTCGCCACGATCGTAACATTACCCCCTACCTAATCCTGATTCGTCCCGAACAGGATCCAACTCACTACCCCTGTAGATCGCTAATCGCTCTATATGCACCACCTTCAACTTCCCTCGCTGCCCTTTCTTGATCCGGTAGACCACGTCATTTATTTTGGTGATGATGGTATACGGCCCTTCCCATGAAGGTTGCAGCTTTGGTGATAAACCCTTCTTCCGTTGTGGGTTGTAAAGCCATACTAACTCTCCTTCTTCGAAACCTTTATTGTTTGCTCGTATGTCATATCGAGCCTTCATCCGGTCACTTGATACTCGTATCCTCTCTCGTACAAACTGGTGTATCTCGTCGAGTTCTCCTCTCATCTGGTCAACATAATTCTGTCTGTCTAAAGCTGATGACGGAACAGCTCCAAACTTTAGATCTCCGGGTAATCGCAGATTATTTCCAAAAAGGATTCTCGCTGGTGTCATTCCCGTTGAGTCATGTACCGCTGATCGATACGCCATCAGGAACATCGGAATATGTCTATCCCAGTTGCGTTGATCATTATCCACGACCTTTGCTAAATATTTCTCCAACGTCCCGTTGAATCTTTCCACCATACCATCCGACTGTGGATGCAGAGGCGTTGTTCTTGTTTTATTTATACCGAGCAACTGACAGACTTCCTGAAATACAACTGACTCAAAATTTCTTCCTTGGTCTGTGTGAATCTCCATCGGTACTCCAAAACGACTTATCCAATTATTAACCACTGCGTCAGCTATCGTGGTTGCCTCCTGATTAGGTATGGGATACACCTCTGGCCATTTGCTAAAATAGTCCATTATTACTAGCACATATTTGTTACCAACATCCGTAGTCCGGAATGGTCCTGCCACATCCATTGCGATCCTTTCAAACGGCGCTCCAACGTTATATTGCTGCATTGCTCCCCGACTTTTCCGTGCAGGACCTTTTACCGCCGCACATTGATCACATCTTTGGCACCACTCCACTACAGATTGTCTACATCCTGACCAGTAAAAACGTTGGCGTATTTTGGCAAGACCCCCACTTGCCCCTCCGTGATACTCCTTCAATATCTCGGCAATCCTAGACTTAGGCACCACTTTTACCAATTGCTTCACATTACCATCCGAGCTTTCCCATATTCGTTTTAAACATCCGTTCTCGATTTGGAGGCTATCCCATTGTGCCCAGTAAGCCTTTACCGTGGGACTCTTATCCGCAATTTCACACCAAGTTGGACGATTGCCTGTCTCTTTAAGTTGCATGATTATTGCCAAATCTGGATCTGCTAACTGCTCGTCCCTAACCGTTTCATCCGTCCATTCCTTATCGGGTAGTATTTGCATAAGCCTGATGTCGATAACGTCTTCCTTTGCTTCTATACGCCCGCAGTGCTTACATTCCACTTGACATGGTCGTCTTGACAATGCATCAGCATTTCCATGTGCACTCCCTTTCCGATGTTCGATCTGGTAATGATAGATCTGTAGTCGCTCAATCCAACGCGCTACCTGACCTTCTGGGTTCTTGAACTGCAGTAGCCAACGTAATGCTCCATGGTCCGTTCGCATATGAAATTCTTGGCCATAGAGGTACTTATGAAAATGTTTCACACATTCCACTATAGCCAACAATTCCTTACGAGTTACACAATAGTTACGTTCTGGTTTAGATAACACCTTCGAGTAATAAGCTATTACTCTTTCTTGCCCTTCAATTTCTTGCGACAACACCCCTCCGATGCCATCATTACTTGCATCGGTATCAAGAATAAACTTAACACCAGATATAGAGTATGCCAACAATGGTGCCGTACATAATCGCCTTCTCAACTCATTGAATGACTCCTCTTGCTCGTCATTCCATTCAAATGCTCTGTTCTTCCGGGTCAAATCATGTAAGCTCTTTGCTACATTGGCAAATCCTGGCACAAATCGCCTATAATAAGTGCACAATCCGAGGAAGCTCCGTATAATTCCCGTAAATTTTTAGGTCTTGGCCAGTCCTTTACCGCTGATATCTTGTCCTCATCGGTGTGGATTCCATTGATCGTTACCTTGTGCCCCAAAAATTTTACCTCCGTTCTGAATAATGAACACTTCTTCGGATTCAATTTTAAACCGGCTGATTGTAATCGCTTCCATACCTCTGACAAATTTGTTAAGTGTTCTTCGAAATTCTTTCCCATAACTATGATGTCATCCAAATACACGAGGCAAGTCTTCCAGTGCAGTCCCTTTAACACGCGCTCCATAAGTCGTTCAAAAGTAGCCGCGCCATTACATAATCCAAATGGCATCACGTTAAACTGCCATAGCCCATTACCCACACTGAATGCCGTTTTTTCACGATCTTGCTCTTGGACTTCCCCACCTGCCAATACCCGCTTTGCATGTCCAATGTTGAAAACATTCTAGCACCTGACAATGTGTCTAACGTGTCATCGATCCTTGGTAATGGGTAGCTATCCTTTTTCGTTACTGAATTTAGCTTTCGGTAATCGACACAAAAGCGCATTTTCCCATCCTTCCTTTGGACTAATACTACAGGTGAACTCCATGGACTGTTTGATGATTCAATCACTCCAGTTGCCTGCATGTCCGTTACCATTCGATTCACCTCTTCTCGTTTTGCTAAAGGTAGCCTTCTCGGCGCTTGGCGTATAGGTGTCTCCGTTCCGGTATCAATTCGATGTTTCACCATGTTAGCCCTTCCATTATTATCCGGTGTACTGCAAAATATCGACTTATACTGTTCGAACAGTTGTCGTGCTGAATTTTTCTGGTTCATGGTAATGTCCCCAGTCCATTTTTGCATCAGGTGTTCTACTATTTGCTTTTGTCCTTGTGTATCGGTGTTTCTAATCGGATTTTTCTGCTCGTATCATAATTCCTTTGGTTTCGCTTTCTTCTTCACTGGCTTCTACAACCCACAACCTGGGTGGCCCAGAACCTCCCTCCAATCTCCCCCACACAATTGTTTCCGAATTCGGTGGCAGCTCTTCCCGATGTTCTACTATTACCCGCCTAGTAGTTGTTTCCATATCATCCACTCGCAGTGGTAACTCGAAATTATCACAGTCCAATACTCCTCTTCCAACATCCACCACGAAGCCATTCGCCCTCATGAACTCCATCCCCAAGATGACTTCATCCACTATCTTTGCGACCAGCACTTCGTGTTGGAATTGAGCATTGCCTATCTTAATTCTCACAAGCTTCCTGCCCTTTATGTCTGCGGTCTCTCCTGTGGCTGTACGTAATTTCAACTCATTGGCTGGTAGTACTCTTCCCTTTACTAGATCCTCACGGACAAACGTGCGCACCGCTCCTGTATCCAGGGTAATCACACAGCTCTTCCCGTCAATACTTCCTTTAATTGTTAAGCTGTCACCGACTCGTCCCAATCTCGAAATAGGGATGGAGGTTATGGGGCAATTGGTTGTGGGAGTCAGCTTCTGCCCCTTTAGGCTGACTCGCTGTAGTTTAACGACTCCTTTTGTTCTTGGCCATCTTCCTTGAACAACGTCCGCTCTCTACTTGTTGCTCGTTGCATAGGAGATCGTGATCTTGTACGCCTCCATTTTCCTTCTTTACCTTTCTTTCATCTCTCGCTTATGGTCACTTCCATACTTTCGATCCAGCGCCTTCATTATTTCGTTGTAATTACTACGGTCATCCTGCGGAATAGTCTGCAGTGTTTCAGCCGCTTCTCCTTTTAGAGCCACTATTAATGCTGTTCCCCGATTTGCGTCATTCCACCCATTTTGATTACCCGTTGTCTCAAATTGAAATTTGAAAACCGCAAAAGATGTTGTGCCATCAAATATCGGTGGCTTAAATTTCATTGCTTGAATTGGCTGAGCTACTGGCGATGCTGTTCCGTTAACCTCGATACATAGAAGTTTCTTCTCGAAGCCTAGAACTTTCTCTTGTAATTCTTCCAAATCTGTTTGTATTTTTCCGTTGCCGTCAATAACTTTCTGCTCCAACCCTTGGATGTCCTTTTGTAATTTTTGTTCAATTTGCTCTACTTCTTCATGTAAATTGATATACATTTCATTGAATTTATCATTCATTTTGTTATTGATCTCGCCCACCGACTGCTTAATTTCTTTCATTTCTTGATTTAATTGGCTACTGGACTTTTCAACTGACTTTTCTATTGACTGTTTCATTTCCATCATAATGGTCATTAACTGCGCCATATCGAAATTTCCAGAAGGTACCGCTGCAACCTCCACTACCGCCTCTTTACTTTCTCCATTCTATTCGTCCCCTTCTGCGTGGTCGGAAAATGTCGATTCATCAAAATTATAACTAGCCGGATCATTACCCTCCAGCTCTAATGCTTGAAGTAATCGTTGCCTCAATACATTTTTCTGACCGACCGTTGACAAACCACGTCGCTCCTATTTTATAACAATTTTACATTAACGATAGTGTCGCTATTCAAACATAGATGTCGCCACGATCGTAACAATATTGTTACGATCGTGGCGACATGTCTGTTTGAGTAGCGACACTATCGTTAATATAAAACTGTTATAAAGTAGAGAAAATAGATAGATGTGTCTAGACTAATCTAGACTAATCGTATATTGTAGAGATTTCTAGAATGGTTAGAATATTTGGTATAAATACGCGACAAACATTTGGGAGAAAATCAGTTGTGTTTTAACCGTGAGAGTGCTAATAGTAGTTAAAAGGAAAAAGTGAAGTGTTTATAAAGTAAAATAAAGTGTTATTAAAGTGTAATATAGTGTAGTTAAAGTGTTGTAAAATAATTATTGTGAAGTTAAATAATTAAGTTAAATAAGTGAAATAATTAAATTAGTGTTTAGTGTAAATAATCGGAATAAATAAATTTAGTGTGATCTAGAATTTACATTGTTTGTTTTATTCACAATCCAGTGATCGAACCTTGAATTTAACAAGGCAAAAACGTAACAATATGTTTTAATTGTTTTGGATCATTAGAGTCGTTTGATGTTATTGAAATCTTTTAGATTACCGTCAGCAATATTACTTTCAGTGGTTTTTCCAAGTTTATTATGTTCCAAAGTCTGTCCTAACAGATAATGGAAAACACTTTAAATCAGTATTGTTTTCCAGATTATTAACTGATTATGAGGTTAAACTTATTACAAATCAGAATCACAGTCCTCAAAGCACTACATCGGAGCGCGTGCACCAATCGTACTATTCTGGCATCAATATGGTTTTTTGTTAATGACAACCACACAAATACGGATTTTTATCTTCCACAGGTAGCATTAATACTAAGAAATGTGATATGTGACATTTATCTACGTCATACATTCCACATTTTATTTCACTTGGTTCCGATTATGAGTTGTGAGGTTTATTAGGTTGTCAAAATGAAAATAGCATACGTGTTACTAATAAAAGTGATATTTACAAGTTTTGGTATTACCGTATTCAAATTATCACGGAACAAACAACGTTAATTTTATTATGAGAAAGTGTCTAGCTTATTTCATCAGGTGTTGAAATCCTAGGCGGCAAAAATTTGTCCAAAACAAAATAGATGATCTCTGGGTATAGGGACAATGGCACACCAGATTTTAGTAGTGGCCACTACATGTTTGAGGAAGTGAAGAGTTTCAAATATTTGGGCTCTATTATCATTCATAGAACAGTGTGGGTGAGGATATTAAACTGCATCTGGCAGTAATGATATATATCCTGTGGGGCCACTGTCAAAATCTTAACACCTATCAAGTGCCGTGAAACTGAAGCTATACAAGCGTTGATCAGTCCCGTTGTTATGTTTGGATATAAAAGTTGGGCACTGACGGATCAATACGAGAGATGTTTCCTTACATTTAAAAAAAAGAATCATGCATATGATTTATGGCCCAAAACGCGAAGAGATGGTACATGAAGTAAGATCTCAACGAGGATGCTCAGATTCTGCGTACTAATTCGAAATGAATTGTGTAGCGTTCTCTGAAAGGAACACCACCATATGGTAGGTGCAAACGTCGTTGCAGGCGACGATGACTCTACAGGATTGAGAACCACTTAGGTTACCGCTGGTGGGACCTAACCAGTTATTTATTTTATTAAAACACGTTGGTAGTTGTATTAAAACTCAAAATTATTATTATTTCGTGTTTGACTATATACAAAATAAATGTTGACTATGCATTTATAACATTTATATAAAAATTGGAATTGCATAGTCAGTACACAAAATACAATTAAAACTAATAAAATTATAAAGTCTGTTGTCATCAATAATGGTATATATGAATATACATGTTATAGCGCATAACATTCTCCCCCCACGTGACGAAGTGAACAGATTAGACAATGGAATCTTCTTGACCTCGTCGTGACACTCTTGGTTCGGAGAGCTCTTGATTCCGTTGTTTCTTCCTCCATAGTAAGAACATAATAATTATTCCTACTATTATTGCCGCAGTTCAGATAAGATATGCTGTAATGATGAACGACGTGACGAGTTGGGTTGGCATTCCAATGGAGTTCATTATGCTGTTCCTCAATCAGTGTTTCCAACTGCCTGGTGTCAATTTTGGATATCGTGTTCGAATGCTGTAAATTGCGTAACCTTTACGATTCTGATTTTCGCCTCTTCTATTTCTTGAACAGTTAGACGACTCTTCCTCTTTTTATCCCTATGGTAGCTGTTCCAGTAGAAGCGCCAACAATATGCGATTACTCGTATCGTTTTTGTGAACGTAGAAAATTTTTAAATTATAGTTGGATCCGCTAATATTGTGGTAATTGTGGACACGAAACGCTGCTGTTTCTTGTCTATCTCCATTTCTGCTATTGCTGAATCCGATGTAAGAGCAGGACTGCTTATTAGCCGATGTAAGAGCAGCACTGCTTATTGTAACCAAGCTAGAACCTCAGAAAAGTTTCTAGTTAGTAGCTTCGCTACAACAAAGCCCCACACAATTCTAATCTTGGAAGACTCTGCCTTTGACTGAATGGTGCCACCGTAGTTTTCCTTGATATTAAAGCCACAGTACTTTTTCCTACCCTTGTAACCTTGCAATAAACATCTGCTGCATATGATAATTCGGACGAATCCTGGCAATTATCATCTGTATTGATCCTACGTGGAATTTTTATGTTTTACAGCTGGTGAAATGTTGATTTGTATTTCATCCATCTTTTCTTTATTTCCTCGGGTAGTTCGTCGTCCCATGATACTCCTCTTATCCATAATTCCTGAAACATGAGTTTTCCATAAATAATGGTAGGAGAGAACCAACCTAGTGGATCGAACATTTTGGCTATTTCTGATATAATGGTTTTTGACTTTTTTGACTTGGAACTCGAATTCGCCATTTTGTGGATTCCACATAATGCCCAGAGTTTTTATGGATTCATGCTCCTTACTTATGCTCGTTGGTTTGGTTTCCCGTTGTTCTGCCCATTTTGGAAGTTTGAAATCTCCAGAATCAAGCATGCTTCGTAATTGTTGCTGACATTTTATTGCGTACTCTATGGTCTCTCCACCAGAGACGACGTCATCAACATAAGAGTCTCTCAGAAGAATTTCTGAAGCAATGGGATATGTGTTTTGCTCATCTACAGCGAGTTGCCTTAGGGTTATTATGGCCATGTATGGGGCAGAAGATGTACCGTATGTTATTGTTCTTAATTTGTACTCCCTTATTGG
Organism: Tipula unca; assembly: GCA_951394425.1. NCBI lineage: Eukaryota > Metazoa > Arthropoda > Insecta > Diptera > Tipulidae > Tipula > Tipula unca. Next base: position 66,509,139 of record OX596382.1, on the reverse strand, counting down.
GGCCTGTGGATCGCTTCTCCAAACTATTCTTTGGAGATTTTATTGTTTATCGGTCACAAAGATCTGTCTATACATCTTCTCGATATCTGCTAGAAACATATATTTGTGTTTCCTCCACCTTGTTATTATGGAAAACAGATCCTGTTGCAGTGTCGGGCCGACTAACTGGATCTCATTGAAACTTATTCCATTTGATGTCTTAATTGAGGCGTCAAATACTATCCTAACCTTGGTGGTTGTACTGGGTTGCTTTACGACTGCGTGGTGTGGTAGGTAGCTTATGTTGTTATTAAAAGTACCGTCGCCTGGATTTATTGGAACATATGTCCCAGTTCAAGGTATGCATGCAAAAAGTTGTGGTATTCTTGTTTTAATTGAGGATTCTTCTCTAATCTCCTTTCTACTTGTAACCATCTTGCTAGAGCCTGCTTCTTGCTATCTCCTAAAGCGAACTATTTCTTTGTTGGTATAGTGACTTCATACCTTCCATCTGCCAGCCGATTATGTGTTTTTCTATACAGCCTTTCGCATAGCCCTTCTTCTTCTGAGTATTGGTTACATCTGCGTATTTCTTCAATTTCCCAAAATTTACGAAACTCCAAATCAAGATTATAATGAGATATCAGGGTTAAAGATACCGACTTTTCTGTTGGTTGTGTTTTGGTCATTCCCATAAGAATTTATCCTAATTCCGTTCTTTGAGTCTGCTGGACGTCCACTAAAATATTTGCATATAAATCTGCGCCTAGAATTATGTCGACTGATGATGGTGTCTCGTATTTTGGATCTGCTAATATAAAATCTCTCTAAGATTGTCGAAGAATAGAAAACAAGCTCTGGATCGAAACCGCTAAAGCCACATTCTTGAGACAGTAAGGGGCCAGTAATGACCTTTAACAACTGTTTATTATATATATATATATATATATATATATATATATATATATATATATATATATATATATATATATATATATATATATATATATATATATATATATATATATGTATATTTCATTCCCCTCCATCCTCACTAAAAATCACTGTGTGATCGGTTTCGTTTTTATCTCTGCATGGATCCTCAATGTAAATCTCCGCCGTCCGTATTTGAGATAACTCATTTACAATTTGTGAGGCATGATGAACACCAAGCAGGTAAATTGTCCACAGTAATTCCCTTAAAGGAATTACGCGAATTGCACTCGTTGCAACTCACTATTCTCCTTTCTTCCGTCTACAAATGCGCTTAGCTGCCCTCCTAGCAAGAGCATCCTTGATTTTCCACACGAATGTGACTAGTTGTTGTTTTCCAGACTAACCTTTAGTTTAAATAAATCTTGGAAGATCAATTCCCCCTATAGGTTCCTCTATGTGTTGCTTGGATTGGACCTGAAATAAGGATTTCATTAAATTTATTGAAGGAATGACATGTTTCTCTAATTTATCTTCAGTCCAGCAATAATACATATAAATTTAAAAACTAAAAGTTTATGATATACCTACCTTTATAATATTTATTACAATTATTCGCCGAAAGCTTCAGAACACTGGTTTCTTTTAAAATTAAGAAATCAGTGCAAGTAGAATTTCTACTTTGATAGCGGCTCTGCTATTATTCAATTTTCTTCCGATAATTCGTCTTAAAGAGTTATACAATTAAGCTTATAAATTTAAAAGATGTCTAGAGAAAACTAACACACTCTAAATAAGTAAAAATTCCATTATTGGAAATTCAATATTAATCTCATCGACTATAGTTCAATTAATTTTAGTCATCTAGAATTAATAATTATACGATTACAGAAAACAACTTTCGCACAATTTAATTTCTGCTCTTCCCTTACATTCAACCAAAATCCATAACGTAAGCAACTCTAATGCTTCCTCGTACGAATTATGAATACTAATAAATATTTATTAATTATTATTGGATTGGACCACGTCTAGAGTCGGAATAGTCAAAATATTGTACGGCAGGACTAAACACGGCATTATTCCAGCAGGATTACAATACAATCCTTTCTATGTAATGTACAATTTAATATCATTTTAAGACTCTTCTGCATATATTCCATTCGAACTAAAATATCCATATAATTACGTTTTGGTGTAGCAGAAAACCCCCATCCTAAATATCGTAAATCCAATTAATCCTATTCAATTTTTTATTTTCCCAAAATTCATACGAAAATAAAAATTTTTATATTGGTAAAGGCCTGTACTGTTGTTGTAAAATATACATCACGATTATTATCTCAAGGGTATGTTATAGAAAAAAAAATAAAAAAAAATAATATTTCATTCCTCTTATTTAATCATCAACATGGCAACGGCAATAACATATAAGAAAAAACCATTCATTCAATAAACACACATCAGATTACTGAAATATTTTTTTTCCTTCGTTTTCCAATTTTACTTCTTATTGTTTACGTTTTTATCTTTAATTTTTGTAGATGGATAAAATAATAAAATGATGGGGCTATAAATATAGCATTAATATCTTAAATATTTTTCTTGTTCTTCCGTTCATAATCAGAAACTTTATGAAATAAGCTGGATATGATAATCCTGATAGGTTGGTGAATAGTTCGCTATTTTTCTGCTAATTGGCAGGCTACATATTTATACATATACACTGATGTATACAATCGGTTGTGTGCAACCGATATTATGCAATCAGATGTATTGCCAACAAAAAATGAAAATTGATACGAAAGGGAGCGGATTGTTAATTTTTTTCAACTTTTAACCTTCTATTTTGTTGTGATTTTCAATAAGAAGGATCGATTACAAATATATACCGCCAGATTTTAAGTTAGCAGATCCATTCTTTAATCTTTCGAGGCCTATTGTAATTTTATTAGGAGCCGATATATTTTTCCATGTTGTTAGAGATAAAAAATTCCAATTTAAACCAAATTTACCAATTCTCATAGATACAGTTTTTGGCTATATTATAAGCGGAAACTATCAAGCAAAGTCAGAACAAACGTTTTATTCAACAAATCGTCCTGTTAATACAGATGAATTACTCCAAGAATCCATTTTAAAATTTTTTAGTTTAGAATCTGTATCAAATTCTCAATTATTATCTAAAGATGAACAATTTTGTGAATCTCATTACAAAAATTCCACATATAGAGAAAGTGATAACAGATATGTCGTGTCATTAACTTTGTCTCCAAATGCCTTGAATCTAGGTGATTCAAAGGCTCAAGCACTAAAACGCTTTAACTACCTTAAACAACGTTTAAATCGTAACCCTGATCTTAAGTCCCAATACTTGGAGTTCATGAATGAATATTTATTAAATAACCATATGAAAGTTATCGACGAAACATTTGATGATCACAATTCAACCTATTATTGTATGCCACACCATGCTATCTTAAAACTCAATAGTTCAAATACTAAATTGCGTGTAGTATTTGACGCTTCCGCAAAGACCACAACAAACCTATCATTGAACGATGTTATGTTAGTTGGTCCAACAGTGCAACAAGAATTATTTAAAACCATACTTAGATTCAGAAAACATAAAATACGTAAAGGCTATTTTATATGCTAAATGTATCAACAAATTTTAATTAACCCAAATAATACGAAACTTCAAAGAATATTGTGGAGATTTGATCCCGCCAAACCAATTTCAACATGTGAATTAACTACGGTCACATATGGAACCGCATCCGCCCTTATCTTGCCACACGAACCCTTAATCAACTAGCAGAAGATGAAGCCCAACAGCTGCTCCTATTCTTAAAAGAGATTTCTATGTTGACGATGTTCTCACTGGAGCAGATAGTTTAGCTGATGCAGTCCTGTTAAAAGAAAATTTGATTAATTTATTAAAGAAAGGAAAATTTGAACTACACAAATGGTGCTCAAATTCAAAAAAATTATTGAAAACTATACCAATAAACCTTCGTGAAGTTCTCCATAAAAGTGAAGCTTGCTCAAAGGAATCAATTCAGCACTAGGAATTGAATGGAAGCCTGACGATGACTCTTTTGTTTTTAATATACCAAACATACCCATCACTAACGACGAGATAACAAAACGAACCATTCTTTCTGACTTATTAAAAATATACGATCCGATGGGCCTCCAGTTGTTATTACCGCAAAACTTATATTTCAGTCAGTTTGGAAGTTAAAATCTGACTGAGATACACCTGTTCCTATTGAATTAAAATCATATTGGTTAGAGTACAAGTCGCAAATTAAACCATTTATATAAATTAAGTATACCCCGATGCTTATTTAATTTTACACCGGTCGTTTTAGAACTACATGGATTTTCTGATGCTTCAGAAAAGGCCTATGAAGCTTGTTTTTATATCAAATCAGTGGATAAATTCAAAAACACCAATATTTCTTTACTTTGTAGTAAATCAAGAGTTTCGCCATTAAAAACCATAACAATTCCGCGTTTAGAACTTTGTGCTGCCCAGCAGTTTTACTAAAGCCTGTCCTAGAATCCCTTGAAATTAAATTTGTTAAAATAACTATGTGGTCTGAATCAATGATAGTTTTACATTGCATTAAAATGGAACCTCACCAATTAAAAATATTTGCTGCAAATCGGATTAGCAAAATTCAGGAGCCGAAAACTGTTCATGGCAATATATTAATAGCATAAACAATCCTGCAGATATCATTTCCCGTGGAGTAATGCCAAATGAATTAGAATTCAATACCCTGTGGTGGAAAGAACCCGATATCCTAATTAATGATACTTGCCTACTTGTTCCAAACACAACAATTGATTCTAGTCTACTAGAGTTGAAACCAGATAAATCTCTCAGTAATTTCGTTCAACAAAATAATTTCTTGTCTTTAATAGCCCGCTATAGTTCATTCAAAAAACTTATTCGGATTACAGCATTTTGTAATAGGTTTATTAACAATTGCCGAAGTATTACTAAACAAACCGGAATGCTCGCCAATGAAGAATTAGACAAAGCATTGATTTCAATTGTTAAAAGCATCCAAACAGAATATTTCAAACCTGAAATTTCTGCCATAGTTAAATTTGGAAGAGTGTCTGATAAAAGTTATATTTCAAATCTTACTCCATTTTTGGATAAGTGCTCCGAGTCGGTGGTAGAATCAAGAATGCCAACATTCCATATGATTTAAAACATCAAATGCTGCTTCCTGTAGGTCTAAACCAATTATGTTCTATCGTTCGTCAACGGTTTTGGCCAATTAGCGCAACGAATACAGCCAAATCAATTTGCCATTCTTGCATTCCGTGTTTTAAATTTAAGCCTTCTGTAACCCAACAACTAATGGGTGATTTTCCCGCGGTTCGCATTACACCAACCAAACCATTCATGTCAACTGGAATAGATCTATGTGGTACTTTTAACATTAAACAAAAAGATTTCGAAATAGGTCAACGCAGAAAATTTATATTGCCCTATTTATTTATTTTTCTACAAAAGCAATCCATTTAGAATTAGTTTCAAACTTAACGGCTGAATCATGTCATAATTGCCTAAAACGTTTCCTAAATAGAAGAGGAAAATGTAGAACACTCTGGACACCAGAAACACTCCTGGTTACCCAAATGACTGCACGTTCCACGTGCCGATCCTAAATCTCGTGTCCGGGTCAGTTTTTTGGCAGGATTAATTTTTCCCGATGTTGACTTTAAAACAGGTTTTTTTTACGGATGCGGATCGTCACCCGTTTAGTCGCCTCCTACTTATCGTAAATAGTATATATAATAGTATAGTATAACAAAGTATACTTTGGTGGTATTCCTGGAAAACATGTTCGTGCAAGTTAAATTTACGAGACATGTGAGTGTCTCCCGACCACAGGGGCCAAGTTTGTGATGATACCTGCTATATAAATAAATATCTCGCATTGGCCTAATTTTCAAAAATATAATATCCAAGCTAATACAAGAAAAGAAACCATCACACGTTGACTCTTATTTTCTTATGATCGTCACAATAGCTTATACGAACATTTTTTCAACTATGATAATTTTATTAGTGCAGATAAAATTTATAGAACTATGCATGGTAGTAAACGTTCTTCCAATGCAACAAATTTCAGACCTAGCCGTTACATAAAAATTAAAATTCACACGAACAAGTTTTGACTATAGGAAAGCACATTTTCGAAGTTAAGTGAAATATGTACTATCAAGAATATAACTAGCCTTAAAGATGCAAGCATCGTATATTTTTAAGTTTTCTAACAGTATATGTATATAGTTTAAATAACAACTAACAGTGAAAACTGGAAACTTATAAATTCAAACTATAACAAAGTTAAGAAGTTCAAAACTTGTGTTCAAATGAATATTTAATTTAAGTAATTTTTTTATTTTACTTTACAACACAGGATTTTATGACATAAATAAACATGTATGTGTGTATTTTAAAACACGTGCACTATATGAACAGTGTCATTGGTTCTTATACAAAGAACCTTTTAAGAAATGACTAGTTTTTAGAAAAATCTTATTTTAAATTTCGCTTTAATATAATATTTTTCATTAATATTCTTAAAATATGATCTGATTTGTTTTTGTCTTACTTTAGAGCAACGGGCAATATTTTAATTTTTAACAATTTTTTTAACTAATTGACACACGTAGTAAAAAATTGTTTGTCAGTGTGAATTACTAGAATAGTACAGTGAGAATATATAAAACTACAATAATGCAGTGTGCTGTTTCCGGATATACCTCGAATGCCGGGACGAATCATGATAAAATATTGTATCATCATTTCACAAGAGACATTATACTGAGTAATAAGTAAGTGGGTTTTCTTGTGTCATAGAAAAGACAAATTCAGTGTAAAATCTGCTCGAATTTGTTCTATACATTTCAAGGATAATGATTTTATTCCGGTAAACCATACACAGAGCAACACGGAATAATAAAAAAAGGCTTAACCCAGACGTAACTCCATCAGTTTTGTTATCATTCCATGATGCACCCAAGGATGCTGTTCTAACTCTACGAAGTATAAGAATGCAGAAACGAGTCGAAGTAAAACGAATTTATGTGAATTTTCATTATTTAATTTGTGTTTATTTTTAGAAGTTCAACGATGACTAAAATAGCTGATGATCATACTTCTTCAAGTGATTCACCAACAGCTCACTTGATTGACTAACATGTTGATTTAAATTAATCAATGATGGATTTTGAAGCAGAAAATGTGACCGGTACAGAAACAGAGTCAATCACTATTGGAAATGTGGATTGCAGTACCCAAACTAATGAGTTGTACATCGGGGATCAACTTAGACCATCCTTCCGTTATAATAGCAGCTCACAAATTCACTCAATTATGTCATCATACTCATCATAAGTTTAACGTCATTCTAAAATTAATGTTGCATATAAAATTAAAGAAAATCTTAAAATTAAAAAAAAGAGTTTCATAAACGTGAAAAAAAAAATTGAATCCATTAGCCACATTTCCACCAATGGACAATTGAGGAGATTAAAATCCCCTGAAAAGCCAGCCAAATGGACAACCGAAGATGTTGGGAATGCAATAGCAATACATGCTGCAGGACCAAGGCCATACCGACTTCTATTGAAGAAAAAATATCCACTACCAGCTGTGATCACGTTGAAAAAGTGGTGCGCAAAAATTGAGGTATACCCAGGGATACTGCAATATGTACTCAATATAATGAGAAAGGTCGAGATGAAGGAGATTGAAAAAAATTGTATCCTATCTTTCGATGAATTGAATGTTAAGGAAAAAATTACTTTCAATAACGCAACGGATGAAATATTAAAAGCGGCAAAACATGCACAGGTTGCCATGATACGTGGATCATTCGGAAACTGAAAACAGCCGGTCTTTTATGATTTTGATCAGAAAATGACTAAAGAAATTCTTCACAAAATTATAAACGCCGTTCTTAACGTGTGATCTAAGCGGTTCCAAACCAAGGATTATTACGGGACGTGAAAATAACAGTCAACTCTCCTTTTCTTATATATCTAACAAATCCACATAAAAAAATTTATATTTTCGCTGACTTTCCGATTTATCATAGGTTATTGAAATGAGCTCTTCTATAGCCGTTTTATTAATCACTTCGCCATCAATCACAAAGCCACCAATATCAACGAAGTTGTTTCGGATTAGTTTTATCAAATGTGGCTGATAAAACTAATCCGAAACAACTTCGATGATAATGATGGCTTTGTGATTGATGGCAAAGTGTTTAATAAAACGGTTATAGAAGAGCTCATTTCAATAACCAATGATAAATCGGATTTAAGTGTGGCATATAAAATATCGGCAGAAAATTTAAAAGTGAGAGGTGGCAAGCGACAAACTACAAAACTTTTTCGCACACCGTCTCAAGTGCATGTTTTCGGGGTGGTAGTTTCGGACAACTCAAACTTAAAAACTGGTTGAAATGTTCTGAGTTTTTTAAACAGGTAAATACATTTTTTTAGAAATTTAAATTTATATAAAATTTCAGGTAAATGATTGGTTCGACTGTTGAAATGTAAGAATGCCCCACCAGGACAGCGGGCAGCGAATTCAAGGATTTAGGTTGTCGGAGCCCATGCAATTTGAAATTATAGAAAAAATTAGAGAAATAATGCTCGGGATGCGCATCAAGGAAAAGTCGAATATGATGCCTCTCCAAAAAGGGCTCCAGGTATAATTATGACCAACAATTCGCTTAAGTTGCTGTACAATGATTTAAAATCATCGTATCATATATCTTATTTGCTGACATATAGGTTGAACCAGGCTGTATTTGAAATTTGTTTTGGAGTCATTCGGGCCAAAGGTGGTCTGCACGATCATCCAGACCGCCTAGAATTTATGTACCGGTTACGATCATACATCAATTTTAGCAGCAATTTATTTAGGACATTAAAAATAAATATAACAGATGACTCCGTGGACGAGTTGGAATAGCTGCAGTATGATGGTTTGGAACATTTAGCTGGTTATATTTGTCATTGAATTGAAAATCGCTGCTTTGTAATTGAAAATTCGGTGATCAATACTCCACAAGATTCTTCATTTACATGGACTAACCAGTTAACGGAAGGTGGTCTACAAAAGCCAACAGATGCAATGATGAAGGAAATGGAAAAAATGGAATCATTGTTTAAACAATTAAATGTTCACCAAATCATATTTTGTTCAAATTATATTAAAACATTAATAGGCCTAACCATTTTTCTGTTTGTTCAGCGATCCAACCGTTTAGTCGCCTCATACGACAAGCAACGGATACTGTGGTGGTATTCTTGGAAAACAAGTTCGTGCAATTTAGGTTTACGTGACTTTGTGCTCCCCGACCATAGGGGCCAAACTGGAACTCAATGGTCTTCAAGAACTCGCTGGCCTAAAAGTGGAGACCATATGGCCCAGGGCTATACGTTGTTATACAGTGGAGATGACCTCGGAAATCTTGGAGCTGGATTTCTTCTTGGGCCGCAGTTAAAGAAGGCTGTTTTGGATTTCCAAGCAGTCAATAACCGATTGTGTAAGGTTCGTTTGCGCATGAAGTTAGCTAGCTTGTCGATAATTTGTGTACATGCGCCCACAGAAGTCAGCCAGACCAAGATAAAGACTCATTTTACGATGACTTGGATGATCTGATGGGATCTATACCCGAACACGATGTTAGAATGGTAATTGGGGACTTTAATGCTAGAGCAGGCATAAATCAGGCCGACTTGTGTGAAAACATAGGTCCATACTCCCTACTCGAAACTGCGACCGATAATGGTGAGAGAATGATGTACTTTGCAATTGCTCACGATCTGATCTTCGATAAGCAAGCACATTTCCCCCTCACAAACAGATACATTTGGATCCATCATCGAAAAATTTCCCGCAATCAAATTGACCACGTGTTAATTTCAAAATGGCTCGTTGTGCAGGATGTGAGAACTTATCGGCCAGTACCCAAATAAGTAGGCAGCGATCATTATTTGGTCGCTGCAAAGCTACAATGGAAGTTTTCGTACCAGTCTATGGGAACACAGCGAAACGTATGGAACGTTTCGACTGTGAAGGTCTGATAAATGAAGATCAAAAGAAACGATAACAGGATCTTGTCAGCGACAACATTATGAGGGAGTTAAGTACCAGTATGACTTTGTGAACTCTGTCTGGGAAGCACTGAAAACTTCGGTTGTCAGTGCTGCTCAACAGACTTAAGATATAGTGAAAGTCAGTCCCAAAAATGATTGGTTTGATGACGAGTGTCGCCTTGCAGTTGAGCAACATAATATAGCCCATAGTGAAGTGCAACAACGTCTCACAATCGCGAGGAAAACAAGGCTACTCTTGCTAGGAGGACAGCTAAGCGGATCTGTAGACGGAAAAAGCGAGAATGGTGGAAGGCCGAGGTTCTGAAAGTACAACAACTCAGCAATGAGCGCAGTTTACTGGAATTACTGGATTGCAGCATGCTTTCAAGCCTGCGTCAACTGCCATTTGGGACCGGGAGGGAAACCTCTGTGTCAACATCAACGCAGTACTCGACACATGGAATGTACACTTTACTGACCTGCTTGGTGTTCATCATGCGTCATAGACTGTAGTTGAGTCACCTCAAATAAAGACTGCGGAGATGTGCATTGAGGATCCATCCCATGAGGAATTCACTAAGGCCATGCAGAGAATAAAACGAAACCGCTCACCTCGAGTGGACTGCATTAATTCGGAGCTCTTGATATTCGGAGGGGATACTTTGTGGAACTGTCTTTTCGACCTTAGTCAATTTGTATGGCGAACCGAAGTTATGCCTGATGAATGGAAAGTGGCCGCGATATGCCCCATCTTCAAGAAGAAAGACCGCTTGAAATGTGAGAATTATCGCGGTATAGCTCTCCCTTGCACAGCATAAAAGTTATTGTCCTTTATTATATAGAATAACCACTCTAGCGGAGGGCCTGGTTGGTGACTATCAAGGAGGATATCGTCCGAATCGATCAGTCACTGATCAGTTTTTTTCGCTGCGGATTATTCTATCTAAATATTATGAAACTTCCAACCCCGTGCATCAGGTGTTCGTGGTTTTCCGGCAGGCCTATGACTCGATCAATCGAGAGAATCTTTGGTCTGCGCTGGAATATCTAGGAATACCAACAAAAATGGTACGATTGTGTAGAATGACAGTGACGCAGTCTCAATGCTCTGTTAAAGTTGAGAACAGGCTATCGACAATTTTTGAAGTTGGCTCGGGTGTTCGGCAGGCAGATGCTCTGTCCCCGATACTTTTTAATCTCATGTTGGAGTACATCTTTCGTAAAACTGAAAAACCCCAGCGCAACATCTTATATCACCAGTCCAATCAGGTGCTTGTATATGCAGATGACATATGCGTGATTGGACTGAATAGCAACGGAGTGAAGGAAATACTTGATCCGCTTGTAGAGTTTTCAGTTTCTGTTGGACTTCAGATCAATGAGTCAAAAACGAAATACAAGACATTACCAGATTTTAGTAGTGGCCACTACACGTATGAAGGAGTTAGGAGTTTCAAATATTTGGGCTCACTCATTACTCACGATAACAGTATGGGTCAGGATATTAAAGTGCGGCTGGTACCTGGCATTTGTGCTTTGGATCCTCTAAGGCCACTGCTAAAATCTAAACACCTATCAAGTGCCGTGAAGCTGAAGTTTTACAAAGCGTTGATCATGCCCGTTGTTATGTTTGGATGTGAAAGTTGAGCGCTCACGGATGAGTGCGAGAGATTGCTCCTTACATTTGAGAGAAGAGTCATGCGTGTGATTTACGGCCCAAAACGCGAAATAGATGGCACATACTGAGCTCTGTACAATTTCGAGATCAGAGATCTGATGAAGATCCCCGATATTGTACATGAAATAAGATCTCAGCGAGTACTGGCTGGCTCGGGCACGTTCTGCGTGCTGATCCGGAACGAATTGTGCAGCGATCTTTGAAAGGAGAGCCACCATATGGTAGGCGCAGAGGTCGTTGCAGGCGACGATGGCTCCACGGTGTAGAGAATAACTTCGCTTCTTCTGGTTGTCTAGAACAGTATGAAGACCAAGCCCAGGATCAAAACCGTTGGAGCCAGATTGTTGCCGCAGTAAGGGGCCAGTAATGGCCTTTAGACACTGTTAATTATTAGTATTTATATATTCGAATTGAACATAGATATCAATATTAGTTTAATATTATATTAAACTAAAGTATAGTTTGCAATTATTTTTGAAATGTGATTAATCCTCAATCTAAGACGTACTTATTTAAATACACTTTGACTTCAGTTGGTATTCACCATTCTGTGGGCAAATGATTATGTTTGATAATGGTGTTGATCACGGTGTATTATACTTATATAATTTCTATGATGGCTATTAGGATCCTGGCTATAATTTAAAATCTTTACGTCAAGCCCTTTTAAGCAGCCTGAAACAGAAACAGTTATACTCATTAATTCAAGTGAGTCCTGGCTCATTGCATAATTTGGTTCAATACCAGTCGCTTGATATAACTCACATAGTCACATGTAACAAGTATGATGGATACGATTTTTCACTATGTAAATGGTACTACTTATGCACAAATAAATCCAGTATATACATAGTTAATTTTACAATTCGAAAATCCATAAGCTTCACTTATGAAGTATAAAGAATTAGATTTTTCCACCAAGCAAACACAACTTGAAATCCAATTAAAAATGCATCGAAACATAAATGTTTAAAGAATGTATTGTTTACAATACATGTGACACAATTAATATTCACTGTTGAATAAAATTTTATTTTAACTGAATAAATAATCACTGAAAAATAAAAGTTTCACGAAAAAAAAATTTTCACTACAAACAGAGACTCAATTTAAACATCAATATTATCAATTAAAAACCCCACGAAACACAAAAGTATTAATACGATGTGTTTTTTTTTTATACTACAGTCAAATATTATCTAAAAGCCGCAATTTACCAAACGTAAATATTAAAATTGAAAAGTAAATAGAAATATATCGCGACTAGTGCCGCCATTTTTGGGTATTTAAATTTTTGACGTATGCGTAATATATTACCATGTAGTCTATATATTTTGATGGTAAATAATAGTTGAATTAAATTTCCATTCCCAAAGCATTTCATTGCACCCTAAACCTTAGATCCTTTAAAAAAACTTTTTATAATTAATACGAAACAATATTTTAGACACAACAATTTTTATAAAACATCCATTATAATTAATAATTTTGTATCCCAGGATTATAATAATAAATCATAGTATGGGCAAAATATAATCAAAACTAAAGGGAAACTAGCAACATTATAACTTACAACCATAAAAAAAATATAAATAAAAAAAAAATTGTGAGATTATGTATTTTATATTTTTTATTATCATTTCAACATCAGTTTCTGGCATAAACGAAGACAGATGGTAACGATTCAAAAGATATAGATAATAATACCAGAAGAAATACAACTTTTTTATTCCGTAAACTTATACGGATATATAATATACACAAATATACATATAGGTATATATAGTATCTACGTGTACATAATATTTTTAGTATTTAATTGAACTTTTATTTTATATATTTTGTATTCTGTTAAGAAATCAATATTTGTGCCATAACAAAAATGACAAAAAAAAATGTTTTAAAACAAAAAATAAACTGAAACGATATCGAGAACACATTACACAACTGTGCATACAAAATTTTATGTGTGCTTTATTTTCTTATTTCCGTTGTTATTCAGCTTGGATGTCATTTATTTGTTTCTTATATGGGATTGCTTATGGGGTTTTTTTTTAAACAGAAATAATAATGAAAAGAGTAATGTTTTGTTAAGAAAATCACAAGAAACTTAACTAAACATAACATACAGTTCATGCTGCTTTATAATCGTGCCAAATACACATATTTGAAGAAATATAAATCGCCTTGTATTGGCCGTACAATTTTTCTAAATAGTTAATTTTTATGGTAGAATTTTGCACAGACGAGAGCGAGTTTATTTTGAATTAACTAAAACTACCTCAGCTAAATTTTGATTTTCTATTTGACTTATAAAAAAAAATTGCGTCTACAGAATCAAAATCATGCAGTGTCAACTACACAGACTAATTTGTGCGATATCAAGTCAAATTCATTCTCTATCATTATTTGGGTAACCCGAAAATTGCTAGAAAAACAATTCATCGATTAAACAATTGATCTAAAGACAATTCACAGAAATAATAGTTAACAGTGTTAAAGGCCATTACTGGCCCCTTACTGAATCAATAATTTGGCTCCAACGGTTTCGATCCTGAGCTTGGTCTTCATACTGTCTAAGACAATCTGAAGAGGCCAAGTCGTTCTCTACATCGTGGAGCCATCGTCGCCTGCAACGACCTCTGCGCCTACCATATGGTAGCTCTCCTTTCAGAGATCGCTGCACAATTCGTTCCGGATCAGCACGCAGAACATGACCGAGCCAGCGCACTCGCTGGGATCTAACTTCATGTACAATATCGGGGATCTTCATCAGATCTCTGATCTCGAAATTGTACAGAGCTCGGTATGTACCATCTATTTCGCGTTTAGGGCCGTAAATCACACGCATGATTCTTCTCTCAAATGTAAGGAGCCATCTCTCGTACTCATCCGACAATTCACAGAAATACAATTCATAGAACCACAACTTCACGAATACACAATTCCTCGAATTTACAATTCATCGGATTCCCGTTATCAGGGACAAATTGTGTACAGAAAAGAAGAATAAAAAAATTGAATGTTGATCATGTTGATCGTGTTGATCAACTTTCGATTTCAATTTTCATGTATATAATAGGAGAAGATTAAGTTAGGAATATGATGTAATCAATTCGGAAAATTATTTCGTTTGCTATATTTGTTTATAACAATTTCGAATTGTTTATAGAGTTTTCTTAGTGAAATTTTATAAATAAATGATATTTTTATTCAAAAATTAATAAACAAATTATAGAATTTATATTTCAAGGGTATTTGTTAGTAAAAATACAATTATTTATTAAACATTCAATTATTAATAACAAATTATTTTATTTATAACAATATCAAGTGATTCAGCATTTGTTTTACCTCATTTTCCATAATCATAATATAGAGACAATTTTATAATTGATCGCATAATTATTATCGCAATCCACTTTTGTTGATAATTTATTTATTTGTTTATAAATAAATCAATTGTTTATAGCAAATTCTAATTGTTTATAATTTTTTTGGACAATTTTTATAAACAAATATAGTGATTCAATTTATTGGAGCGCTTGATAATCATATTACAGTCCTCCATACAGAAGGGATCCTCGATATGCTATTCACGCATGGAATCATTTTGATTCCACGCAAAACAATGCGCCAAGAACCAATAATAATGTTGAAGGTTGGCATAATGGTTTAATGAAACTTGTGGAAGTTTCTAACGAAACTTCAGTTGGAGGAATCCATGAAAGAAATGGTCATCGACCAAATAAATGCTGGCAATGAAATGCCACCGCCAAAAAAAAATATCACTACTTTTGAATAGTCCATTGATCAATTATAAATTACTTTCCTGTGTTTAAAGTTTAAACATATCATTTATAACTATATTTTCTTGATTTGGAAAAGTATTTTACATGCACTAATTTTTTGAATAAATTTATGATGAATTACTTAAAGGTATGCTAGGCGGAACTGCTATGTAATTGTTACAGAAAATCCTTATCCCATTCCTATACTCCTTTTTTGCTTTCCCCATCCTTATCCAACCCTCCAAGATCACAGCCTTGACGTGGCATCATTTTGTAATCCCTTTGAAGCAGTTGGACAATTTTTTTCGGCAAGTATTGCTACTATTACTTTGCTGGTAAAAGGTAAATCGGCTGTGTACAGTAATAATAACATTGGCCATAGTATGTCTTCGCTCATGTTAAATAATCCAGTAAAGTGGCTAAATATTGCTTCATATAAAGTTGTCTGTCTTCCGCCTATGTGAATATTGAACCGCACTGGATATATTTAGCGTTGTAATCACTAAAATCAATATAGTCTTAAATCACTGTAATCAATGAAGCAAATATTCTTGTAATTGGAAATCTGAACATCCCTCCTAAGTTTCGATTCGTTTACTTCTAGTTCTACCCGAAATATTGATTGGAGCGTATCTTATCTATATCTTTAAAGTATATATAATAGCTTTGGCATGGAAACCCGCTGTCTACCATGAATATCATTTGAGTTAACGAAACTCGCCATCTCTTAATTTGGATTTTTCATAGCGAATTTATTTGTGCTATAGTGGATAGCACCAGCTTTATTATTCGAGGGTCTCGGGTTAGATTCTCGGTGGTGACCAAAAGTGGGGTGTTTTTAATGTGTAAGTATATGTGTTTGTCCGGGTATTGCACCGGGTTTGTGGCATTGAGTGGTGGAGTAATCCGACCAATTTAATTTTTTTATTTTTTTAGTTATTACAACAGTTTTTTAAGGGCCACTACTCCCCCTGTGTCTATAATCCGGCTCCAACCGTTGCGATCCTGAGCTTAGTTTTCATACTGCCCTAGACATTCAGAAGAAGCCAAATCGTTCTCTACACCATGGAGCCATAGTCGCCTACCATATGGTGGCTCAGCGCTATACCATTTGTTCCGGATCTCTGAACTTATTCGCGTTTTGGTCTGTAAATCACACACTTCATCGATTCTTCTCTCAATTGTAAGAAGAAGCCATCTATCTTGTATTCGTCCGTCAGCGTCTAACTTTCACATCTATACATATAACAACAGGCCTGATCTACGGTCTTTAAAGCTTCACGGCACTTGACTTTAGATTTAAGTAGTGGCTTTAGAGGATACAAAGCTCTACTACCTCCTTGATAGTCACCAACTAAGCCCTCCGCTTATTGGATTCTATCCAATATACGACAATAACTAGCATGCTGTGTGAAGGAGAGCTATACATCCAACCTATATCATTCCAGACGACGAGTTACGAGAACTCGTAATCCATTAAGTCGTGAGCAAATACGACCAAAATATTTTTTGATAAAACGTGTTGCACGATTGCTTCATTTTGTTGTTGTTTGTATTTTGTTTTTAAAAATGTTGTTGTTTGTAATCAATAATTTATTTATTAATATTTTAAATAAAATTCATTCATTTATAGTTTTTTTACTAAGAAAACAGTATAAACAATTCGATATTGTTATAAACAAATAAATTTTTGATGACCAAATCCAGATATATATTATTCGAAAAATTACGAATGCGACCAATTGTAAAATTTTCATATCAAATTCCTATGGGAAACGAAAATTGCTGGAACAACAATTGATCGAATTTACAATTTATAGAATTTATTTATTTTACTATGGGATTATTCTACTGAGTTTCGAGTTGAGTTTTGAACCAAAAACTGAATAATATTATTAAAAAAATATCATTTATTTATAATAAATTTATAAACAATTAATTTATTTATAAATTTTATTTATTATTAACAATATAGTAAATAATCGGCAATTTTTATTTTATTTTTTCTTATAAATATTTGAAGGGAATGTTAAATAAAACTCTATATTTGTTTATAAAAATTGTCCAAAAAAATTATAAACAATTAGAATTTGTTATAAACAATTGATTTATTTATAAACAAATAAATAAATTATCAACAATATGTAGTGGATTGGGATAATAATTATGCGATCAATTATAAAATTGTCTCTATATTATGATTATGGAAAATGAGGTAAAAAAAATGCTGAATCACTTGATATTGTTATAAATAAAATAATTTGTTATTAATAATTGATTGTTTAATAAATAATTGTATTTTTTACTAACAAATACCCTTGAAATATAAATTCTATAATTTATTTATCAATTTTTGAATAAAAATATCATTTATTTATAAAATTTCACTAAGAAAACTCTATACACAATTCGATATTGTTATAAACAAATATAACAAACGAAAAACGATTGCATCATATTCCTAACTTAATCTTCTTCTATATAATGTATATAACATGAAAATTGAAATCGAAAGTTGATCAACATGATCAGCAGTCAATTTTTTTATTCTTCTTTTCTGTACAGAATTTTTCCCTGATAACGGGAATTATCATGAAGTGTAAATTCGAGGAATTGTATATCCGTGAAATTGTGGTTCTATGAATTGTGGTTCTATGAATTCTTTTTCTGTGAATCGTTTTTAGATCAATTGTTTTTCTAAAAATTGTGTTTCGAACAATTTTCGGGGAATCCATGATCTGACCTCTCCGTGTCCATAAAAATTTGACTGCGTTCTGAAAACTATAAAACGTTTTTTAAAAACATAATCTATTCATTTACAATATTCCTTTCGTTGGACTCAGCGTGAAAGATCACTTGGTTTTAATATGAAGCAACTTTTACTATTGAGTGAGTTGCAATGGAAGCATTCAGTTCTACCAACTGTTGGCAACATGTTGAGTAAAATTAACATGTTGAGTTCTGAAAACACGCGGTCGAGCTGGTGTTGCCATATCAAAGATCAGTGTTACCATATCAAATTTTAATATGGTAACACCGCTTTTAAATACTTCTGAAGTTAGGAGAAAAATTTCAGCAGAAATAATAGTTCAGTAGAAAAATTTCATTTCCAGCAGAAAAAAATATACATTTTCTACATAATTCCTATTTATTTGTTTCAAATTGCAATTGCTTAAGAAACTGAAATTATTTTTTTCATTAAAATAGTTTTGTGATTTTCTGTTGTCATTCAAATTAATTTGTAGAATTACACAATCCACCCATTTATAATTTTTCGTGTAAGCGGGAATTCAATTGAGATTAAGACTTAGGTAGAGATATT